>CM060831.1:141945000-143307500 GCA_030762175.1 Metallyticus violacea
TCTGTAATTCCTGGTATTCATATGCCCGAGGTAGCCGTGCGTTCTTTAAACTAATGACAGTTCTGCTATTTAAAGAGCTTAAATGAATGAGTTGAGGAGAAAGTTTTTGACTACTTGAAAACAAATAAATGTATAGAAGATTCTCAATAGATATTTTTGTGATGTGAACATGCCATCTACTTTTATAACCTTTTTTAATTCAATATATTTACATTATTTGTGTATTTTTTAAAATGCTTAAATACTCGCAGGAAAAATCATAACCTTCCAAAACGGGCGAAAAAAAAGTTTTAAACCTTAAAATAGACAACAGAAGCGGACAGAACAGAAAGATTTTGACTGCTTGAAAAGAAATGTATAGAAGATGTACAATAGATAATTTTGTGAGGTAAACATGCTCTTTAATTTTTCAACTTTTTTTCATTTCGATATATTTAAATTCACTTTTAAAATGCGTAAAATAATCGCAGGAAAAATTCATAACGATCCAAAACAGGCAAAAAGAAAAAAAAAAAGTTTTAAACCTTGAAATAGACAACAGAAGCCAAAAAAGTAAATAAAAGAAAAGAAAAAAAAGGAAAAAAAAAAAAAAGAAAATCTGGCCTAACTTCCGGACTCTGGTCATGTCAAACAAAACAAGCACACAAGCTATAAGCAAATAAACAGGAGCTGATATGTGAGAGGCATAAGGGAAGAGGGTCTTTGTAGCTCTTTACCTATTGCATCTCTTCCACCTCTTGTCTACGGTCCAGTATCACCATAACGTCCTTCCATTTCATTCTGGTTTTAGTGGTTAGAAATTCCGATACCTGTTTATGAGATAACAATAGTATTCTTAGGTTTTAGTTTTACCCTTCCGATAATCAGGAAAATTCCTTTAAAGTCCTCTAAATTCCTATTTCAAAGTTGGGCCGAAAAACAACAGTAATGTGTAGTATGATGTTCTGTAAACAGATGTGACTCACATGACATTATGATAACGTTGCTATGTGACAGGTAAATCAACAATAAACAAATTAATCCAAGATTATGATCAATATAATAAACAAATGAAGTCGAGATTATCGTACGATGTTCTGTAAACAGATGTGACTCACATTACGTTATGCTAGCGTTGCTACAACACAATGGAGCCAAGGTTATCGTTTGAACAGCGAAAAGTAATTATGAATTGGTATTGGAAAACCGAGAATGTTGTTGAAGTTCAAAGGCAATGGAGACGTGTGCACCGGGTTCTCCGGATCTAACTCCGTTGGACTTCTACCTATGGGAACTCTTAAGGATGTTGCATACCGTAGAAAACCCGCTACAATGGCAGCACTTCAGGAAGAAATTGAAACGGCATGTGCTGCAATTGCTGAGGACACTTTCGCAAACGTTGTTCAATCAGTAGTTCAACGTACTCAGAAGTGTATCGAAGCCGATGGTGAGCATTTTGAGCAACTATTGTAACTGTAAAAGTCTAAGATGATCAGTGCTCATCATTTTCTGTTTGTGTGAATTCAGTTTGGCTATGTTAACACAGTTTTTTCTTTACTGTAAGTGTGTATACCTTTTTTGGCACCTTCTGTATATATCGAATGATTTAAAAAAAAAAAAAAAAAAAAAAAAAACTCTGCAACTTTAAACCCCCGGCCATCTTTAGTTGCAATCCGAAGTCTAAAGTGTGAAGGAGAGTTGCAAAGTGTCATTTTGTATTTATATATTATACTAACCATTCAAGTTGAATAAAATTCTATGGAACTGTACCTTGGGAGAATGTGGAATTGGAATCTGCTGCTGGGAGCTGAAGGGTTATTCTGCTTTTGTTAACGCAAAAAGTTGAACCGACCTTTTAAGTATTTGAATAGATGATGCACATGCAGTGCGTAATGTTTACTTGGTTAGCCATCTCTCAGCTCCCTGCAGTACCTGCAACCGGCGGACAAGAAACTTACTACAATCTGCTAGTGAGTTTGTGCAGCTGGCTCTACACAGAGCAAGCGTCTGTACAGAACTAAACGCAGACCGACTGCCTCGCGATTAAGAGAATAACACTCAGATTACAGGATAGCGTAAACATCTCATTCTCTTGTCATGTCATCAACGTTAGAAGTAGAACCGACTATAAATGTCTAGACCAGGGGTGTCAAAACACCCACGTTAACATGTAGTGAAAGGTAAACTGTGATTGGCTTTAGGCCTGAGAGAAATCATGTTATTTTGAGTATGTTTCTTTACATTGTCTGAGAAAATTAGCCTTTTATTTCGACGGGAAGCTTAAGTGTTTGCATTCTCAGTTCCTTAGCCTTTGCTTCACTCATAACTAGAGAGCGGAAAAATATAAAGCAAATGTTGATAAAGTCCACATAATTATATGAAAAATAAGAATGTATTAACGTATAAAAATTGTAACAAAGAATCCGATTATCGCAGATTTACAGATTGTTTACAGTACGTTGTATTAAACATTTGACACTGTAGCGTCATTCTAAACAGTAGTAAACTTGTTTGTTATATCCATGTGTTCCTCCTCATAAGTATTTATTTATGATCCAAGTCACATTAGATATTTTATTTCAGAATATTTGTGTTTTAAATTTCATTCAAATTACAATAAAACGTGAGAAAAATGGTGTAACATTTCCATATCCAAACATAAGAAATGTCTACAGTGATATTTGATAAAGAATAAACTTGAAAGAAAGTTCAAAGGTTACTGCATCTCTTTGTATGTATTTAAAGCTCTGTGAATTATTTTCTTTATATGTTGTACTATATTATGACCCAAGTTAGAGCAGAATGCATGATGTGAGCTAATTTAATCTATTTTCAGTCAAATGGTGTTTAGTATACTAGGTGAGTAGATTGTGAGTTTCCCACGCAAGCAAGGGTCCGTAAGTCAGTCAGTGAATCCAGCTGCGACGTGGCCAAGGCCACGGTCGGGAATCGCAAGCTTCGTGGGAACGTGTCATCAGTCTGAGCTAAACGACTGTTGAAACCGCAAGTGTACATTGGTGCGCTAAGAAAGCTATGTCTAATAATAGATCAAAGTGCTTTATTTCACAATGAGTGTTTATTTACAATTCTTGCGTGCGCACAGAATGGGCTCTTGTTATCAGTATATTCCCCGTGATAAAGTTCCAAGTGGAGCTGCAATTCATAAATTACACTCTACGACCGTCATGCAGACAATATTTCAATGAGTGTTTGCAAATAGAATTAAAAATAAAAATATTTGGCCCGCCTGCTCCCCCGATCTATCCTCTGTGGCTATTATCTCTGCGGTTAGTAAAAGATAAAGTGTATAGGACAAATACACACACACCTTAGAGGAACTGGAGATGAGCATTCATCAGGAAATAAATTCAATTTCCCCAAGGGAATTAAGAAGAGTGCTGATAATTTTGTAAGTCTATGCCAGAAATGTTTGGAAAAAAAATAAAGTAATTTAACATCGCTTTGGAGACGCGGATAAGTGCTTATCTTTTTAAACTATCCTTTCTCTCTATCTATTAGATACTGTCTTCAGTATTTTAGTTGTAGTTTGATAAAGCGTGGGTTCGTGTTGCCTTAGACCGCGGCCCATGCAGCCCCAATCATAATCTGGTCACCCAGTATTTGTAAATAATGCATATATGTGTATGTACGAGGGTACATCCTAAGTTTCCGGCCTAACCATTTTCTAGGTATGATAAAGACAAAAACTATATTTCACTTTTCAGTATAGTTAACCTTTATTGCAATACACGTCTCACATCTTTGAATTAATTTTTCAATCCTCCCCCAAAAAACAGAAGTCTTGTCTGCAATGTGAATTTAATCAGCATCCATCACTCCTTTGTCACACTTAAATTTCATTCCTCGAAGGTCCTTCTTGAGTTTTGAAAAGAGAAAATAGCCGCTGGGAGCTAGATCTGGGCTGTAGGATGGATGGTCGATCTCCTTGAAGCCACATTTCTTCACAGCTTCCTTTGCGACAAGAGCAGTGTGTATAGACGCGTTGTAATGAAGAAGGCGCACTCCACCACTCAGCTTTCCTCACCTTTTCTCTTTAATGGAAGCACGTAATCTGTGCAGTAGGCCAGCATAGTACTCCTCATTTGCTGTGACGTTCCTCTCCTTGAAGTTAATGAACAGTATTCCTTCACAGTCCCAAAAGATTGTGGCCATGATCTTCTTGGTTGACTGAGTGATCTTGGCCTTTAGAGGAGGTGCTTCGCCAGGTTCACGCCATTCCATTGATTCTCTTTTGGACAAGGGATCATAGTAGAAGACCATAGTTTCATCTCCTGTAATAATGGTTTGCAGAACTTCTCTCTCGTTTCCACGGAAGAGCTCCAAAATTGCCTGACAACAGATGACTCATTGCTGCTTTTGGACTGAGGAAAGAACTCTATGCACCCATCTTGCACTAACCTTATTCATGTTTAAACGTTCATGAATAAGTAATTCGAAAGACTGTTGTTTTAGAAGGACTCAACCTTGCTGCTATTTCTGTAACTTTGAGCCGCCGGCCGGTCTTCCATAATTTTTCCTTCCATAAGAGCGATGTTTTCAGCAATGAGCACCTCCAAAGGCCGACCTGCACACTCTTTGTGTTCAATGCTTTCTCGACCCATTCGAAAAAGTTTGGTCCATTCTTTTACGGTAGAATATGAGGAGGATGCTTCCCCATATACATCGTGCAATCGCTGCTTAATTTCATTTGGAGTAAGTCCTTCTTTTGTGAAGAACTTAATAGCAGCTCAATACTCCATTTTGAACATGTCACAAACTTCTACACATAGCCTTCTTTATGCAACTATATTTGAACAACTGAACACAACGGAGCGGAAATTATAGCTGCAATTATTTACTTAACAGTTAAGGGTTTTGTGAACACGATAGTCCTTATCGGCGAGGCCGGAAACTTATGCACCTACCCTCTTATAACCAATGTGATATTATTTCTTATTAATACAGTTAATAATACAGCTGTGACACAAGTCGTTTAACGCTAGTAATAAAAAATGAATTTTTGTTATTTTTACTTCAGAAGTGATGGTTAAAACCATAATTACAAAGATATTATTGATTTATTTATGGAACATTTTCCAGCTACTGAATCTCTTTCTTGTTAAGATATTCGTAACCTGAGTAAAAGATTTCAAAGGACTAGGTCAATAGCGGATCTTGGCCGTTCAGATAAGTCCAAATGTATTACTACGAAAGAAAAGCTTATGACTGCAGCGTGTAGTTTTCTACAATCACCAAAGAAATGTGCACTAAAATAATCCAGTGACTATGGTATATCAAGAAAAAGTCTCTGAGGGATAATTAAACATTAATTCTAAATATACATCTGCTTACTGTACTCCAAGGTCTCGATGAAGATTATCCCTTTTTACAAAACAAATTTGTGAATCGATGAGGCAACTTGAAGCTGAATGGGAGAGTGAACAGGCACAACTGTGCCTACTGGAAATATGAGAATTCGCGTTTAATAATATAGATTAAATTTCATTCTCTAAAGATATTGTGTGAGCAGGAGTTTTTTGCCGATCGACCTTATCGGATTTAATTTTTTGTGTTAACTCTGAAAATTACGTTAGAAATGATGATTGAACCAGAAGTTAGTCCAATGATGGAACATCTGCAACCAATTGGAGGAAATGGGTTACTGCAACAAAATAGTGTATGTCCTCACTATGGGCAGATTGTGAGAGGCATTTTAAAATATGCATTTCATTCATGAATACACGCAAAGCCAATGATTGGCCGCTTGTACTCCCAGATCTAACTCTAAGGAATTTTTCAGTGTGGGGAATAAGGAAAGATAGAGTTTATTCAGAAAAAAATTGCGTCCTGGAGTATTTTAAGGAAAATATTGGGTGTGAATTCATCACATTATTTCAGGACACTACTGACTATGACATAGCTGCTTCTGTACCAAAAGATGTTACTTGTGCATTGAAAATGGACACTTTGAGTATCATAATATTATCATATGATACACAACAATCTGTTATTTGGTATTTAAGTGCACATTTCTATTTGATATTGAAATGCAAATTTATCCAATGGTTAATGGTCCACTCTGTACTTGATATTATTGTTAATGTATTTCATTCAGAATTAATTCAAAATAAGTGTCCGAATTTTTACTAAGAAAAACAGTTAAGAACGGCAGGGCAAATGCTGAGGTGCTCTTCATTCATGGGTGCGTCATGGTCGCGAAGAGGGCTGTGTCTGTTTCAGACAGTCCAATTCTATACAGTAGTCGTGACCCATAACAAGTCTAAAGCAGGCTACGCCAACTGATCGAGGTAGAGAACTTGGAATTCTTTACGACTTATTCAGAAACGAGTTCCACTTTTTTCCAGAACCTTTCTCTCTATACAGGCTGAAACGTTAGATTTAATAGAGGAGGATATGTGATGCTTTATATGCCTAAGGGGCAAAGATGGATCTGGTTGTATCATTTGGGATCCCCTTTTCGCCAACTCATCTACCCGCTCGTTCCCATAAATCCCGCAGTGGCTAGGAATCCACTGCAGTGCAATGCGGTTTGACGTTCAGCAACTTATTAATTTTTCCTATGCATTTCTTGCAGATATCACGTTCATTTTGATTATAGGCTGTTAAAGTCATAATTGCCGCCCTGGAATCAACAAAATAGACAATATTTTTCATTTCACACTGCTCTATTTTGTCTAAGGCTAAAGAAATAGCGGCTGATTCGCCATCAAAATTGTCAAAGTATTTCCCAACAGCATGTGGCAATGTAAAGTCCGTAGAGTACACTCCTCAAGCGTTTTTAATGGCTCGTTCAGCCTAACCATCAGTATAAACATGGAGCAAAGAATCAACCGGGAAACGTTGATGAATAGTAGCCAAGATCGTACATTTCAATTCAAAGTCAAGAGAAAATTTCTTGCTACCGTCAGAGACAAGGTCTAAATAACTTTCGGCAAGTTTAAAATTTTCCAATGGACACCAGGGATCTGGAAAGGGAAAACGAGTTGAAGAAGGGAAATTGAAGATTCAGAAATCTGATTACTTAAATTACTTGTATTTGTTTTCAGAAGTAAGCAAGAAACTCTTAAGTTACTCTAAGGTATAAGTAGCGATATTTCCCTCTTACCACTCCATGTGTACACAGATAAGTTTCTTCACATAATGTTATTAAAGTTCAGTCGACTAGATTCCGATTAGCAGCAAACCCACGTAGAATTCTGAATGCCCGCTTCACAGTAGTTGTGGGCTGAAAATGCATAAATTAAGTGCATAATTTGGCCTTGTGGACTTAATATTGCAATAAATACCCCTAAATTAGCATACGAAGCGTATTGCTTGTATCAAATTGACTTATCTGTTATCTCCTGCACCTCCTACACCCACCGCTTCCAGCACTTGGGTTAATGTTTTACTGCCACAACTAGTCTTTTGGTTACGGTGATTTGAACGCTGGGTAATTGAGCTGAAAAAGTTTTTTAAAAAAATTCTGCGGGGAGTGGTAAAAAAAGACCAGGAGCAGGTAATTTATGCTAGATAAAAGATTATAGTAGAAGTAGATATGTTTTACATATTTTTACAAGCATGTAAATTTGATTGAGGTTTGCATAAGTATCTTGAATTGCTCTCTAGGCGGTTAAAGAAGCGAAACTATATTAACGACTTTGACATTACCAATTGCCTTCTATTTATTCCCCTTTGTTATCAACCGCGTTTATTGCAATATGTTAATTTAGCTATAACCTCCGTGGTCATAGGCTTTCTTGCATAAACGCTATAACCGTGATATGTCGCCATCGCTTAAACCAATTGCATCATATTCCACAGAAAGGAACCAAACCACAAAAAAATATGTAGATATTATATCGGTAAATAATGAAATTTAATAGTTATGTTTTGTTTGTACGAATACTATCTGCATTATCACGCATTTTGAAATATTTAATTTTTAACAAAGTTTTCCCATACTAGGCTTATTATGGGTTGGTTTCTTTTAGCAGAATTTGGTCCAATTTAGATTATACGGCAAACAGAAGATAGCGCGGACTGCATCCTCCAGGATTCTCTGCAAGATTTTTGTTCTAATAAAACACCTATTTATTAAATATAGGCAAACAATGCAAGCATAATTTTTAAACTTACCTAAAAAGCAAGAGAATGATTGAAAAGCCTTATTATAGTACGGTGTGAACAGTTTGGAGTTCGTGATTCCATGTGCCCGTCCTTAGACTTATACAGTGCGTCATTAATGTAAGCAAAATTTCATACTGGCACGTTCTCGAGCATGTCTTCCATTTTCTCCCCTTCTATACATCACCTTTAGCGGTTCCTCATTTATTATTCATAGTTTGCAATCGTTATATAACTTTACCATATACCTCAATCCCGGCCAGGGTCGACGGATTTTTTCGGGCATAAAAATTTTAAATATTGATTCCTTCGGAAAAGAAGAGGCCTCTGCGCAAAATTTATCGGTCTTTTCAAGCCCTGAATTGAATGGGGTGACCTCAGATGTTAAACAGTCCTTAAATAAGCCAAATAAATTTTAAAATGTTCAGATACCACTATGTTCGCGTGTATGCTTTCCATGTTATCCCATCAGGCGGATCTGTGCATCACCTTCTATGGACCCAAGGCCGCGGGTTCGATCCAGGTCAGGGTCGATAGAATTTTTCGGGTGTAAAAACCTTAAATATGGCTTCCTTCGGAAGAGAAACAAAGCCGTAGGTTCCATATCGTAGATTTACAACACCTAAAAGAACTGCAAGTCTGAAAGATGAGGCTTCTGAGCAAAATTTATCGGTCTTTTCACACCCTGAATTGAATAGGACGCTGATGACCTTATATGTTAAAGAGCGTCCGTAAATAAAACAAATCAACAAAATCAACCTTCTATGGTTCTCCTTTTATATTTTAAGTTTACATATAAAAGTACCGTAAATCGGCTAATACCATTCGTAAACTTAAAGATAATGTAGGGGCTAGAGAATAGGCCAGCAGAGCCCTTCAGACCGTAGCAATATACCATTAGGTCCTTCGTTTCGAGACTACGTTTAGGTCAGTATGTGAGTGTATGAAATGAATAGGTTTAATTGATTGTTTGATTATTCATATTTGTATTAACCTGTTTGGATATATCGCACAGTCGGCAAGTTATTGATTTTGGTGGGAGCATTGCGAACGGTCTACTTGAGCTACTATTGGAGTCTTCCTCCCCACGTTAATATGTAGCAGAACATACGCTAGTGCAGCCGTGTAGGAATGCTAATCGAAGGCACAAACCCAGAAACAACTATAACAGGCTCCATTGTTAACGGGCATATAGAAAACGAAACTATTGCCAGCTACGGCTAGGATTGAGCAGATAGAACCTTCCCTTCATCTAGCTTGGCTTCTACCAAGGTTATTATCATTAACCCTCGTTTGTTGTCAGTAGAACTCGTTCCAAACAACGATATTACTTTCCTTGGCCGTCGGCAAACAAGTGATACGCGCTGTCTCTCTATACGCTCTCTCTCCCTGATTTTCACAAAATGAATCAGAAAAAAATGCATTGGAAATGGTATATACGAGTAACACACATTCGAATGATGTATAACTTGAAAAAATGTAAATAGTTTCATGTATGCATATGTATTTATATTTACTTCCAAATATTTTTTAAATGTTTATTACTCTTGCAATCATAATATGAGATCGCACTTAAAAAAGTGTGTCAAACTAATATTTACAGCAACAATTCTTTTTTTTTTTTTTTTTTGAGAGGGGGCTTTGTTGCTTCTTAAAATGTTTCCCTTAAATATTATACACTTGTCTATTCAATCAAAGAACCGTATTTCGCTGATTTTTAATGAATTATTTGTTGTATTGTTAAAAAAATTACATAAATAAATTTGACAGTTTATGAAACGAAATCTTTATAATATGCAAAGTAATATATTATATGCAGAAACACCCAAAATATGCAAAAATATACCAAGTGAATTCTAATGTGAACTATATCAATGATATTTGAAGTTCGAAACAAGATAAAACAATTTTGCATGTCTTTCAATAATAAAGTAAAAATATACATTTGCATATGAATTCTTGGCCTAGTGATTAGAAAATCCAATCCCGTTAATCGGGTTGCTACATAAAAATATGTTTAGGGGTTCATGATTCTGTAGATATTGAATTAAAACAATGTTTCATAAACCGCGATTAGCAAATTCCCTTGGGGTTGCCAAAACTTTTCTCTAAAAAAGCATTTTGAAAATGTTATTGCAATGATATATTATTTGAATTGAGGCGTGTGTTTAGATATTTAGTGACAGGGAGTAATTTCTTTAGTTCTTTGTGCTGTTAATAAAATACTTTCATTATGGAGATGGAGTAAATAAAGTCTTAGGTCACTTACAAATTCTGTAGTTCCTGACCAGTGCTCTGTGTCATTCAAAACAAGCTCTTTATTCACCTCTTCATTTTAAAATCAATGAGAAAGGATGCCTTGTTTTTGTTTAAAATATTGAAACTACCCTGTGGCTATGTAAACAGCTCGCTTGGAATTCTTTCATAATATAAAATATTTTATAATATCAAAAAAGCAATTCTCAGTGTTTTGTTTAGGTTAAAACGTGCGAAATATAAAAATGTGAATTTAAAGATAGGGAACTATGCTGCTGTACTATTAACTTTACCGTTTCGGGAGGCGGAGGTCGTTAAGGCGCGGACTCTTGAGCGGGAGGGCTGGGATTCGATTCCCACCAGGACCGTCCTCCCTGACTGAGGTTTTTTCCAGCTTTACCTCAGTCCTCATAAATGGCAAATGCGGGGGAGGTACCTTAAACTTAGACCTGTAACGTTTCCTTCCTTTAAAAAAAATCCATTCCCAATTTATCATTTCATCTCATGTATCATCGGTGTCGCCGCCTGTGACGCCTCAGCAGTGAAACAGGCGTTAAACACTATTAAAAAAAGAACTTAACTTAGCTATTTAATTTCAGGTTTAATGTTTTAAATGTAAAGTAAATATATAATTATTTGAACATATGTAGTTTCAAAAATTCAAGCACTGTTACGTCATTTTTGGACGTGAATCATAAGGTAAGGCTATTTAGCGTAACTATAGCAACTGTAGGTTCATTTAAAGTTGTTAAATATTTTGCATATTAGTAAGGGATTCTCTTATTTCAGGTCTTTATGAAAAGAGGGGTCGCTAGTTGAAAAAGTGTGGGAAACACTGAAATAGAACGTTTGAGTTTGTGAAAAGTTACAAATAGTAAAATATTTTAGCTTTACTAACACCAGAAAACGGAACCCAAAATATATATCAGCTGTAGTTTCGAGACAAATTATTCAGCGTACGCTTATGTAATTTGTATTGATCCAAAAACATTCGTTATTGGTTATTATTTCAGTTACACAATTGCGTTATATCCTCTATAAGAGAGCGCATACCTCCCAGAAATGAAACACCAGTATCTTGAAACCATAGAACTGCTGTCTAATAGGATTTGAAGCGGTGATCTGGTGGATGTCGCAAAGGAATAGGAATATCAACAGTAGGAATTACCGTTTTCACTTCCCGGACGGGCGTCAACCTGAGGAAGACGGGCGTGGGCAATGAGGCACCGTCACTGCCACCTTATAAGGCCGCTGTTCCTCTGGTGGCCTTGCCTCTGGTCGACAACACGTTTGGAGTTGGCTAAGATGCAGTCAGGAAGTCCCACACATTATATCTTTCTGTTGAAAATAATTTGTTTGCATGATGCGCAATTTTTCCGAGTAAAGTACAGAATAGTGGGGCACCATTCACATTCCACGTGACTATAAATGATAAACGGGAAATATTCGGCAAGCTTGCGACTTCTACATCGTCTGTTCCCTCAATTTGGAATTCCTTCCGGTTTTACGATCTAAGTGAGAGAATCGTGCGGGTAACTTAAGAGTGATTCACAATGGGTTAATGAGGCTTTGGCAAATGGAGAAAAGTGAGCTCTTTTTGAAATGCGCAAAAGTTACACCCTAATAAGTTTCTGGTCTAACATAAGAGAAGGTAAGCAATCATGTCTAGTTTCAACATAGTCTACGTGTTTACATCTTTGAATTAGCATTTCTTTACCATTATAAAAAATATGAACTTTCCTCTGCAGAGTTTTAAAAAGGGATTCCTTCGCCTCCTTGTCTTTCTCACTCAGCAATCCTGGTGGTGTAGTGGTAACCATACTTGCCTCCTAAACCCAAGAACGCGGGTTCAAACCCGGCCATGATCCATGGATTTTTTCGGAAGGGAAGTAAAGCCGCGGGTCCCGTGTCGTACATTTACGGCACGAAAAAGAACCTCAAGCCTGAAAGAAGAGACCTCTGAGCAAAATTTGTCGGCCGTTTCACGCCCTGAATAGAATGGGACGCTGATGACCTGAGCTGTTAAAGAGCGTCCGTAAATAAACCAATCAACAATTCTCATCTGTCGTAGGTCTTTCTTCAATTCTGAGACAAGATAATGATCACTAAGAGCTAGATCTGGGCTGTAAGGAGGAGGATCCAATTGTCTGGATCTACAGTTCCTCACATCTTTTATAATTTGCATAATAAAATAAAATCTGCAATACTCTGTCCCAGCATCTTGTTACTATACCGGGACGTGCATTTCCAAATTTTATCATTTATTAACTTTTCCTTTTCCCACAATACATAATACTTTTACAGATTGATCATATAAACAAAATAAAAATGTATTTTAAAATTAGACATTTCACTACTAAAAATAAACTAAATTAAACAAAATTACATCTCCAGTAGAAACCAGTAAACATTACCTAAACTAAAAATGTTCCGGAAGCCGAACGATTGAGATGCTGGTACCCAGCACTTTCCTCTCCCTCTTCTTTTATATACTTCTACTACCCCATCTCTTCTGCTTCTTCATCATCGCTGTTTCTTCTCTATTTCCTTCTACCTCCTGTCTGTTTTTTTTTCTTCTATTTTTCTTCCCCTTTTATACTCGTCCAAATTCCTCTTGCAATTTGCACAATTTTTCATTTTCATTTCTTACAGATAAACTTTTCCTCCTTCCTCCGCATTTTCTTCTTCCTGTTGTAGTCCAAAAATATTTCTATCTATTATCTTTCTCTGCATCTCTACATTCTTCCTCGCCTTCATCTTCTCCTCTGCCATTTTCTTCCTGTTGATTTAATAAAGGTTGCCTTGTGTATTATCTATTCATGTTGAATCAATTGTGTTTTAGGATTGTCTTTGTATACGTATAGGTTCTGATCTTCTTACTTCTTCGTTAATTCTTATTATCTGTTTTCTTGTTTGGACAGTTGTCATGCAGAAAGCGAATACCATGATTCAGCATATCACGTCTCTTTCCTTTATTTGCTGCTCGCAGTTTATGTAGAAGGCAGCAGTAGTTATTTGCGTTGACACTGGTGCTTTTCTGTTTGAAGTCAACTAACAGAATCCTCCTGCAGTCTCATAAATTGAAGTCATGATCTAGTGGAGGCTCGCGCTAAAGGGCACAAAAGCAGATGTCCTCCTTTTAATTTTGGACCACAAACACCTTTAAGTAATTTCTGCATAAACTGTCAACTCAAAATAGATTATAGAATTTCACAGACGCAAACCTTGAATGTTTAACACCGCATTGTAGTATATAAGAGAAGCAGGCGGTTTAAATGACTACATGATGTGTGTATGTGTGAAGAGAACGGGCCAGGACACATTCTCCTGTTCTCCATATAATGTTTATGTTTATGTATGTATATATATATATATATATATATATATATATATATATATATATATATAAGTTGTGTCCCACCAATTAAAATGTGCCGCCATCGCCGTGGTCTTTCCCATGGGTCCTGTTTCACAAGTCTAATAGTGCAGGTTCTTGTAAAGTATGGTCTTGTAACTTTCTGTCCACAAAAGAAATGCTACACTGGTAAAGTATTAGTAATAAGTTACAAATGACCTTGTGTGGACGTCATATAAAAGCAAGATGTAGGAACAGCTGTTTGCCATACGTCGCCATACCTTGAATTAGGTTATGTCCACTCTTTAAGGATTTTTAATGCACGGAGCGGATCATGTCCTTTCATGTCTTGTTTTTTTCTCAGATATAATAATAATAATAATTTAAATATTTTATTGTACATTTATCGATATTCAAGCGTAATAATCCACTTTGAGACGACGGTCTCATAAAGCTGCATTTAGGAGTATCAATTTCAGCCGTCAAGAGACGGCAAAAGAACAGCGCTTCCCGATTGCTCTGGGATCATTTTATTAGTTCATTTGATCCTTTATAAATATTTATTAATTCATATTACTGGAAAATCACGTTTTAATAATCAAAAAAACTGGGGAAATTGTGCCAAAAGAAATTATTTTAAAAGAGAATGAAAAGAAATTATATTCGTGGATTGTAGCAAGAACCTTAAAAATACATTAACTAAGATGATCTGAAATATGCATTTGGAACAGGTATCGCCAATCAATCATCTTTATTTGCACTTAACCGAACTTCATTGTATCAAATACTCAATTATTCTTTCTTTATACTATTCCTACTCATCACTTTCGCTAATACTTAGCACATTTGGGTCAACTGGCTCCCAAAATCAACAAAAATATTTTGTACTAGTATTTGAAGTTACCAATATTTCTATACTTGTAGAGAAATTTCTACAAACTACCAGAGCCCGACTAATACTAATACTTGTGTGGAACAGAACTACGACAACTTAGGTGCACATTTGTAAGTATGGGGTAATAAAGTACAAGCGTAGCAGAAACCTTTGTGGAACACAATTTTACTAATAACTACAAGTTACCAGTCCATACACTTGTAATGTTATTAGATCTTAATTTTATGAAACAGGACCCTGTACTGTACACGCCTGGGCCAGGTTTGCATCACTCCATAGACTCCGTTTTTGAAAGTGAATCATGATAGAAAACCACAGATTCATCCCAGTCATATTAATTTCAGAATCTCCTTTTTGTTTGACACAAATTCAAACACCTTTCATAGCATTTTGTTTTTGAACTGCAGAGAGAAGTCACGTTAGATGTTCATGCAGGGTCCTAAACACGACACCTGATAGCAAATTGTTTTTTTTTTTTTTTTTTCTACTGTCTTTTAACACCTCCCCTTCAGCAAGCGAAAGATGCCAGTGTAATATATATTAGGGCTTACTGTTAAAGCTACTTACCGTTATGTCAAAGGAGTCCCCAAATGGATTGCTGGTAAGGCATGTGGTTAAATGCAGATACGAATGGTCCAACTTGTTTGGGAACAAGAGTCTGCCAATTCTTTCTGTCATTCTTCTTAGTGCAGATATCACATTCTGAAGTAGAAATTGAAACGATCTAAATGTGCAGAAAACGATAAAGTACTGGTGATTTCAGTTAATGTAATATATATTCCCTGGCAGCTAGAATGTACTATAGTGACCATTAAGATGGAAATGCTTACACAAATTGTAGACGCTTGCTTGCATCAGCACACGTTATCTCTGTTTCAGGAGGCCAATTTTTCGTATTTATGATAACCAGGTCGTTCTTTCGTTTCTCTTACATTTTTACTGCACTATAAGTTAATCAAACTTGTCAATTATAGGACAAGCCTGTGACATTTTGAAATTGACGAATTACAATTGTATAAATCTTGAGGCTCTACACTGAAATTGTAGCGTGAACTTGCCAATTCGAAGGCAAGCTGCGAATCACAGCAACTCACGTGACGGCTGTCCATAGTTTTCCAGAAAAACAAACAACGAACAAGCTTTTGAATAAAGGGAATAAAATTCAAATTTTTAAAATCAAAATAGTATTTATAATAACTCTAGTCTAATTATAAAGCTTCGAAACAGTTAACGGATAACTTCAATTTTTAATGAAAATAAAAAGTATTTCCAATACCATAATTTTTTGCCTGTACTCTAATGCATGTTTTTATATTCGCCGGTAGCTTACCTTCCGTACCGGTTCAACTACAGCACTGATTTCCACCAATCACGAGTAATGCTCATTCAGCAATTACTTTGCATTTATCTAAATGAATCAGGTATTTTATCTTTCTTAGTAATATCCTTAACAACAAATAAGGCATGTGTGCATTTAGCTTTCTTTTGTTTTTGTTTCAGTATCGAGAGCGACGATATGTCTTGGAAGTGGATTCTGGAAGCAGTCTCAGCACGGTGCTCAACAGAAACAATTGCCCTTCACAAATTCTGCAAATGCAGGCCATTGAACCAGTAGAAGCTACCAATGAAATCAACAACGTTCGCCGAGGTAAATCAGATATGATATACGCACCACCACCATCTTCTTCCTCGTCAGTAGAGAATGCCACATTCTGAATACTATTAGTGTTGCCATTTCTTAAGAACTGAAATAAAGCATAAGTTGCTTAAACATTACTGAAAAAGGAAGGCCTCGATAAAAATGCCTAGGTTTAGAATGTTCTGTGAAACCTTAAGTATTTGAAGCATTATTCGTACAGGGGAAGTATCTAGACGGGTACACCAAAGGCAGACAGTTTTTAAACGGCATCAATATATGGAAATGTACGTACCTAATGATTCTTGCAATTCGAATATAATTTTCTTATATACCATTGAAATTATGTGCATAGTTGTACCGTGCCTTCATTACTATACGCAATCGGATTTGTGGAAACCGCTTGACCTTCATTGGACGTGGGATTTTCAGTAAAAACGAGTTGAAATTCCGCTGACACAGATAATTAATCTATGCTGTCAGGTCATGCTGTTTCAATTAAATTCCTTAAGAAGTGCATGTTAGATTTTCTAATATGTATTTGTGTATTGTGTAGTATGCTGCAAATGGGATAATAATATGCTACACTAAAAGATGTGGGGAACTATGCCAGTTTTTGTAACATTGTTTAAACCGTAGTTGTTTTTATAAAAGTACTTTAATTTCAAACATAAATTTACACAGTAACAATGGCTATTATTTAAAAAATATGCCATAAAGACAATGGCCTACAGATGATGCTATCGATTAATGCTTAAATTTCAAAATTTAAAAAATGTAGACTATGGCTATTTTAGTAAAAAAAAAATGCTTCCAATGGAAAATGTGACAGAAAATACCAGCCAAAACAGTAGTTTAAATTGTTCCAACAAATCTAACACCTATCTCATGAAAGTTGTGTAATTTTGTTGCAGGAGATATACCTGTAATACACAGCTGTGATGACAGAGGTAAGTTTTGCAAAAATTATTTTTAACTGTTGTCCAGATGTTTCAGAAAATTGTAATTTTAAATGTTGTATACATATACATGCTTTTGTTTTGTTGATAACAGATAACTTGGTGCTCAAGACACTCAAAGAAATGACAGATGCCATGAAGTCACTGAGGGAGGAGGTTGTAAGTCAGGTGTGTTCAATAACAATGGAAAGATTTCTTTGTTATATATATTGTAATCTCAACACTGTTGCTAGTTTCTGAGATATTTAAACATATGAAAATATTGTAACTTTGGACAAAGATTTAATACAAAAAAATATGACACATATTTGTGTTACAGCGTTCTGAACTTCATTTCATCAGAGAGCTATTAGAACAATGTGAGCTGTGTGCACCAGGTAATTTACTATACTTAAGTAAATATACCACCCAAGATAGAATAATATTATGATGATGGTGCTGTTTAATGCTACTGATTTGTCAGAGTACCCTGTTTCTGCTTCTGTCATAAATTCCACCTCTGGCCACTGGGATCAAACCCTCTCATCTTGTTGGAAGACAAGGTGTCTGAATGACCAGATACAGTGTCATATGTAGACCGCCACGGGTGGCCGAGGTCGTTAAGGCACAGACTCATGGGCGGGAGTCGAATACCTCCAGGACCATCCTCCCTGACTGAGGTTTTCTCCAGATTTTCCTCAGTCCTCATAACTGGCAAATGCCGGGGAGGAACCCTAAACTTAGGCCTGGAATGTTTCCTTCCTTAAAAAATCCTTTCCCTATTTTTCATTTCATTTCATGTATGATCAGTGTTCACCACCTGTGGTGCCACAGTAGTAAAAACGGGCGTTAAACACCATTAAAAAAATACAGTGTCATACTTCTTTGATGCAAGACAGGGTGACTGGAAAAAAATGCTAAAATTGAAACATTTTTTTGTTTTTGCTTTCTAATTTAAATGTTAATTTTATCCTTTACAAGACATTATTCAAATGTAAAAAGAACATTTTCTCTGCTCAGTAAATAGAACTCAGGAATGACTTTGAATGCAAAGACTTTTAATGTAACATGAAACAAAATTTCTTTATTAGAGAAAAAATTACATTAAGTAGTAAATTGTCCTATATTTGATGCAAAATCTTGAAGTATTAAGAATGTATAACATCAAATAAGGAATCCTCTAAACCAGTTTTCAATATGTGTAATATATATTTACAAGTAATAAATTACAAGATATTGAAACAGAATTAAAATTGCAGTTTTGGATCCTGTTTTGATTCTTGGTCATGTAAATATCCTAATATGAGATGTTGGTCTTTTGTGAATTTTTCTCTGAACACTAACGAAAGTATTTGTTCCATATTTCCTACATTTGAAAACCGTGCATATATTTAGTTGACCTAACTTCAGAAAGGAATATCAAATTCCATAGCTAAAGTCTATAAGACGAGATTGTAAATATGTAACTATGTACAAATAATTACAACTGTAGAAATTGACAGTATCTAATAGATGCCTGCAACCTCCACGGATAATATAATAAATTGAATCGCATTGAACAATAAGCGATAGTATTAAATAATTACATTTAGTTATTCATCACCAGAGATAGAACAGTTCCTTTGGAAACAAGATATCAGTATAAGTCTGGTGTGAATTAGAATACTTGATATCAGAGGGAGGAGGTTAGAGTTTGTGGCTGCAATCAAAAACCAGGTATTGTTTACATTAAAATGATAGGCAGAGTTCAGGGTCAGTTACATTGTGTTATTGATGCTAAGGCAATTTCCATCCATGGTAGCAAATGTTTCATCACTAAGCATCACTCAACTTTAAACTTCAGCACCACCAAGGATTACTTGCCAGAGCAACCCATCACCATGCTTCCCTGGTGCTGCTTGCCAAGATACAGCTGAAGGACCTCGGTGTGGCCAATGTCCACGTGGTTATGTTGGAGATGGACGTAACTGCAAACCTGGACTCACTTGCCAGGATCGACCTTGCTATCCAGGTATATATAATACCATTGTTTAACATAGAAAATAAGTTATATTAGTTGCAGCTGGAAGTGTGCAATAGGTACAGTTAGTTCTGAATTACAGAAATGTCTAATTATATTGTTAATACAGAAACATTAAGATTAGATGAATATTTAGATTTATTTAGATGTCATGAGATTTCTTATACAGCATATTATGTACTATACATTGAACAGTCAATATGCAAAGTTGTAATTAGTCATTAGGACATTTAAAAATATTATAAATTATAGATAAAATGTTCAGTAATTTCAAGTGCATAAAGGAATATTTAAGTTAAAAGCACAATAGTAAGCAAATATCTATAATAAAAGAATAATATCTTAATACTTGTCAAAATTATACACAAATGTTTAACACAATAAAATTGTTGTTTTATGGATGAACATATTTTAACAGTACAGATTATCCCTTTGTGAATTTGTCAACTTAATAATAGGTCTTGCTATACAGATATCCTGTAAGAGCAGATTTGAAGCTTTTTCTATCATAGGATTATCATACTTTGAGGTTAATTAGAAGAGCATTATATATTCTAATACTTCATAACAAATTCTATTTTAATAACAAGGTAAATTTACAGTGGGCGGATGTAAATTACACGTTTATCTGTTTGTTATGTTTTGTATTTTTAATGAATTGCTCTTAATTTTTAATGCATATATTCACAAGCAATTGTTAAGTTTTTTAAATATATATCTACAAAATTTTATATTATTTAAACTACAAAAACCAGATTTTGCATGACAGCTGGCAGATTGGCAGTCAGAACAGCAACTCCTAGTGAAGCAAATATGAGGGGCAATATTAAAGTTCATGACCTGACCAAGAAAACACAAGATTTAAGAATTTTTTTCTCCCTCAACATAGTCACCTTGCAAATCAAAACATTTAGTCCAATGACTTTCTAACTTTTTATACTCTCAGTAAAATAAATTTTGTTCAACAGTGAAAAATAAGTTTCTGTATCAGCTTCAACCAGAGATGAAGGAGCAGTCCAAGCAGTGGGTGGCAACAGGTGAAAGTGCAGCAAAGAAAGCAAAAAAGATTCCATTTGCACGAAAAGTCATGACTATGGTATTCTGGGATTCTCGTAGTGTGATGCTCATAGACTACCTCCAGAGGGGTAGTATCATCACCGGGGAGCATTAACTTCAAAACTGAACCAAATGAAGTATGTTATTCAGGTTAACTTCCATAGCAAAAAAAAAGTTCTCTTTCATCACATTGACCTTCACACATGTCTGAGATTTTTGCTGCACAACTGCATGACCTTTGCTTCCAAGTACTTCCACAACTGCCATATTCATTGGATTTGGCTCCCAGCAAATACTTTTTGTTCCCAAACCAGAAGAAATGACTAGGTGAGCAATGAGTCACACCAAATGATCTGCCTATAGTGATGCATTCATGTTTCATCTATTGTTATGAGACTTCAGAGAAACTCACTGGGAATGCATTTGAACAAGTCTAAACACTCTTACAAAATGTTGATTTGCATGGGTTTTTGATCCATTGTTAATAAATGTGGCACCCATAGAGCAAAGCTATCTCACACTCAAAACTTCATGTAAAATATAGCGGACATGGTCTATCGAGATCTTTACAATGTCAGCTAACTTGTGTCCCTTCAGTTGGCATTGAGTGTGATTGTGAATTTTTGTCACAGGCTTGTTGGTCATGCTGTTGGGACGTCCCGAGCACTCATCGTCATGAATGGATGTACCAAACTCAAAATACAAATAACCAATTTTACTTCTAAGATGCAGCAGCATCTGGAAGATTTTAAT
Source organism: Metallyticus violacea (assembly GCA_030762175.1). NCBI lineage: Eukaryota > Metazoa > Arthropoda > Insecta > Mantodea > Metallyticidae > Metallyticus > Metallyticus violacea. Next base: position 141,966,016 of record CM060831.1, read on the forward strand.
AATCATCATTACCTGGGAATTTCTTATTAAATAATCTCCTGATAGCACAAGTGGACTTGATAGGCATATATGAATCATAAATGAACACTTGTAGAATAGAAGAATTATCTTATTATTAAGTACTCTAGGATTAGACTTGTGTTGTTTCTTCCTCTGTTCAAATGACATTTCTAAGAGATGTGAAACTCAAGACCAATACCCTGACGGCCCGGACTTGTGTGGCCTGGCAGCCATGAATAATGGTTATATAGATGATGCATTCCTCCACCAACATATTAGTCATCAGATAATTGAAAATCCTAATTTTACTAACAGCTACTTCACATAGATCAGAATGTATTAATATTAGTTTTATGTAGTTATTGAAAAGGTTGCTTGTATTGACATTTCATCTGAGCTCGCATTCACTATTTATCTTCAGGAGACATATTTTAATATCATTCCTATAATGTACCAATATAAATTCAACATTTTTCTATCTTATTCCTTATACATCTAGATGATGTGAATACTTATGTTCTCAATTCATTATTTGCAGGAGTCAGATGCTATGACACAGTAGAAGGATTCCAATGTGGCTCATGTCCAAGTGGTTATACAGGAGATGGACAAAGATGTAAGCCTAGATCTGGCTGTGAAAACAATCCTTGTGCTCCAGGTAAATAAGTTTTGAAAATTAAAAATTGCATGATTATGAGTAGGATTTTTGGAAGTTAAGTTTGTAGTACAAGTAGTATATCATTTGCTGGCCTTTATGAAGAATTTCCCCATCCCACGGTGGGCATGCTGAGCCAAATTTGAGCTATACTGCACCTGCAAAGCTCAGCAATGAAGGTTCACAGTGCATTAACAATCAATGGTATTATGTTATGATGACTCAGGATTGATGTAAGCCATTTACAAATGAAGCTATGGCTTGGCATTGTCCATACCTGCCATATCCAATTAGCTAGCTTTCTTTACATTTATTGCATTAACTAAATCTTCAATGAAGAATAAATTAACAAGAAACAATAAAATATTTAAGATATATTAATTCAATTTTAACAGTAAAATAAAGAATTTGAGTTATTGCATATAGTTAGTTTGTTTTCTTTTAGCTCTCATCTATGAAAAAATTACTTAAAACAATGAAGAGTAGGGTTTTCCAAGACAGTCCATAAATAACTAAGCTGTAGTTAAAATACAAATGAACTGTGTAGTTCAACTGAATCATACAATGATATCAATTAATAAGCTGTAGTTGTTTCTCATGAGTCAAACTATTGGAAAACCAACACTGTTTCTTACTTCACTTACCCGAGGGATTTATCAGAACAAGTTTTATGAACTTCTGCACACATCCTCAGCTATTATACAACTGCTTGATTGTTAGTTGGAGTTGATTTAGTCAACATTTAAGGTTATTTTGGTGGCCTTACCATAACTTGGACATTGAACTTTCTGCTTCCAAAATTTCAATTATTAATCTATTTTTTCAGATGTTAAGTTCTTGTGTTTTTGGATTAATATCTTCACCTTTTTCTCTATTTTATGGCTTTCATTTCAAAAATGTGCTATCACTACAATTTTTTCTATTTGTTTAAATGTAATGCATCTCCAATATTCCTTGAACCCGATGCCTATATTTTTTCTTTGTTTTCCTGTATAAATTACCCCACAAATTAATTGTTGGTATTATGGGAAAATTTCCACCTAAAAACAAAAACCAGAAACCAGATTCAAGGAACATTAGAGAAACATTTAATTTAAACAAATTAGTAATATTAGTAGTGGTAGCATATTTATGGATTGAAAGCCGCAAGATAAGAGATGAAGTTATTAATAACAGTCCAAAAATTGAATGAATTGAATAAGTGGGAGAGGATTTACGTAAACGTCAGCAACATTTAATTAACTTACTTCTTGGAAGCAAAGAGCTCAATATTCAAGTTAATCGAAAGACTATCAGAGTTACCTAAGATGTCAACCAAATCAACTCCAAACAACAACCCATCATTCATATAACAGCTAAGAATGTGAAAAATGGTTCACTGGGGATAAAAAACGCCTTGAGTAAATGTAAATAGGAAGAGTGCAAGTTTCCAAATAGTTTGACTCATAAAAGGTTATTAATGTGTGCTTCACTGTGTTAGATTAAAAAGTTCATCAATATTAGAGCTAAACTGTAGTTTAATTGTTAATTACTGAAAAACATGCACATTTAAAGCATGTCATTTGCACATTGGACTGAATTTGATGAAAGACACATAAATTGTTAAAAAATTAGAAACCACAGAAAGCCTCCTCACTCAACACTCAGCAGGCTAAGAAGTGATTTCTGGCATCACTGTTAAAATCATTTTAAAGGTTTTCCCATTTTCCACATGTCAAAGAGCAGCAAAAATAGCAAAGTACATGCCTACTATGTGTCATATGTTCAAAAATTAAAAGTAATGGACCATGAAAAATGTGTTCAAATTTTTTATGATTGAGAGATTGCTTAAAATCCCTGAATTTTAGAGAAATCACTTGATTTACAGATGAAGCATAGTTTTATACGCTGATATATAAATTCTGAAAATACCTGCATATGGACCACGAAAAGTCCCCATGCTGTGGATGATTACCATTGCATTCACAGAAAATCAGATTGTAGTGTGGCGTGTCTTGTAGATGAATGGTAGAAGAACTTTTTCAGCATATATTATGAATAGGTCTTGTTTTGCATTATTGAAAATATATATAAATTAGCAAACCATTACCTAAATAAATTTTTATAGACAGTAGTTTGGAGCCTCTAGCAAGAGAATCACTTTGTATACTATAGGCAATTACCAGTTTTTTGGTTGTATTTTGTACAATAAAAGCAACTGATTCACATTGTCCTTTTAGTATTATTAAACTGACAAGACGTAAGGTTGCCTATACTTCTGGTTCACAGTTTCCCTCAAAATCACAGTCTGGTACATTGTGAGAGCACTCAGAGTAAAATCCTAACTATGGTCATATTATTTTTTTCTTATAATTTATACTTTAAACTGAAAAATTTATTTCAGGTGTGCAATGTGGCCCCTTGGATGATCCACCTTTCTATCGTTGTGGTGCATGTCCTGTTGGATCCACTGGCAATGGCACCACTTGCCATGACCTGGATGAGGTAAATATGGTTCCAAAATGAAATTCATAAAAGATGGGGTGATATCTTTCACTCACTTTGCTAAGTATATTTATAACCTAAAAATAGATTATAAACTTTTTTTCCATAAATTCTGACCAAAGCTATCACAGAAGGCCTTGATTATAATCTAATTCTTATGACAAAAATATTGACATTGAGTAAAAAATGCAAATAATCTTTTATGAATGTGAATTCTCAATTGCATGCTATTATTGTGTTGAAAATACTGATAATTTGTACATTAATATTGAGAATTGCATGACCAATCTCTGCTGCCAATGTATAGAGCTCCAGTTGGCCAGACAAGCAAGTCACCATCATTACTCTGGGCTATGACTTTGTTTTATCATAATTTTATCCATAAATTCTACTGTTTCTCCAGTTATGTATTCCATGGTTGATATTATGCTTTAGCTGTGCATGATAACTGTTTGTATTACCATAATTAAGAAATCAAAGAACTTTAGTTAGTTTATTCAAAAGCAATGTCATTTTTTTTCCTCCCATTTATAACAAAATCTCTCTTATTGGGAAACTATGAGACAAAGTCAATGCAAGACTAAAAAATTTGCTGGATAATTGGAAAAACTTTCATAGATTATTAAAACATATTACACAAGCATTTTTTCCCAAGCAGAATTTGAGCATTTTTCATGGAATTTTTTAAAAATGAAATGTTTAAATACAAATTTTATTTTCCATTAATAACACTTTACATCCATCTGCTAGTTCAAGATAAAAACCATTAAAATTGCCATTCCTGATGACAATGTTAATGGGTGGCCTTATGACATCAATTTCAGGATAGCCAACATCACATTGATTGAAACTATGAAGGTAACGAAGTTAGTGCACTATGATTCTTTTATTAACTTTATCATACTAACAGCCTTTTCTATTTTATCCAACAGCTCTAACCTATGTTTAAGCATAGGAACATTTCACTTGCACTTCAAGAAATCCATTATGCAAAAGCGGGTTAACTCACTTTAGCTGTTATCCATAGGTACAGTTGACACATTATCATGCTTGCTACTCTGATACTGTGAAGTGTGAAGCCATGCCATATTGACTGGATCCATTTCTGCATCTGTGACACTAGAAGACTTTTTTTACCAAAATGACCATGTCTAAAACTGTAATGTTTTATTGTTTTCTCTATGCATTTTTTTTTTTTTCTTATTGAAAAGTGCTTTTGCCAGCTATTTGGTTGCCAGATATGAGGAGTTTTATTATATTTATCATTCACTGTTTTTAAAGAATTATGCTTAGAATGTTAAACACTTCTTTACAACTTCTATATGGTTAGTTGCTAATCAATTTCAATATTTGATTTTAACTTTAGATCTATATTCCAGTTTGTTCAATAATTTTCATGATCCACAAAGTTCCAGTTTTATATTTATGAAAGATAATTAGTATTAATATCTAAACTTTTACGGGGAGAAAACAATTTTCAAACAAAGCTCATGATCTTATTTTAATAATTATGCTGCGTATACCTTTCTTACTGCAATTTTTAATATAATATGCCTGATATGATACATTGTTAATATGAAGTGTTTTAAAAAAGCTTCTGATTGTACAGTGTGATTTAGCTGAGCCATGCGATCCGAGAGTACGTTGTACTAATCTGAATCCTGGTTTCCGCTGTGAACCTTGTCCTGCTGGATACACAGGGAGTCCTGGAGTTGAAGGGGTAGGCTTGGAAGAAGCAATGCGCAGAAGACAAAGATGCTATGACATAGATGAGTGTGCTGATGGAAGAAATGGAGGGTGCACACCAAATTCTATTTGCAACAATGTTGAGGTAAGTTAAGTTATTTAATTTTTGTTTTTATCCTGATTGTTTTCAACCAAACTATTTGTATGAAAAAAGTTCAGAAATTTTATAGACAAAGTCACAATATTTATCAATTACTTGAGAAAATTTCAAAACTGCACGTATTTGAATGGAAAAACTAATTTTTCTCATGACCATCTATAATTGACTTTTTGGACATCCAAATATCTCTCTCTTTTTGCAACTACCACAGTGTCAAAAAACTATTGCACTAACAGAAACTTACTCAAATTTTAACTAAATTTTGACAATTCTTTTAGGGTTCCTTTGTATGTGGAGCATGTCAGCGTGGATATGTAGGTAACCAGACAATAGGATGTCACAACTCTCCAGGTCTTTGCCCAGATGGGACAGTCTGTGATCAAAATGCACATTGCTTGAGGAAAGGCCCTCACTACTCATGTCAGGTAAATCAAACAAATTTATTTATAAGTATACAACTTAACAACTAGAATTTAACCAGGGTTTTTTTAATGTCTATTTGTATTGACCCATATACAGGTAATTGAACTATGCCATTTATATTTTTCTATAGGAACTCCTATTTACAGTCTTATACAAACTGTTAATAATAATAATAATAATAATAATAATAATAATAATAATAATAATAATAATAAATTTACATTTCTATTTCTATTTTTATAGTGAATTTCTGTACAGTGTTTGGGTTTTGTAGTTATGATGGTAGAATTTCTTTGGCTTTACCCCAAATTCAAATTTTTTGCATTTTTTCCAATAATATTGAATGAGACACTGAGTCAAATGCCTTGGACAGGTCAAGGAACAATTCCATAAATTTTCTCATCATCATCCAGAGTGAAGTATTGAGTGAAAAAGATCTGCTACTGCTGCTGTTGTGGATATGCCTTTTCTGAAGCCTCATAGTACAATCATGCTTTATTGCAACACAAGGAAAATTGTCTGTGCAGATGTCAATGAATGCAACTAAGTCTATCTCTTAATTCTATGCATATGTGATGAAGGTGATCATATCTCTTCTACTTGTTTGCAATACATAGTATCTGTTAGTAATATGAAAATTCCAAAATGCTCTTCAGTTAGGCTACCAATTGCTCAGGTGCATCTTATAAATATGTGCTGTTGCCAGTAACTTTGTAATGCTAAGACCCTTCATCACAAAGTTCAACTATGTTTGTTCGTGCACTTTAGCAACTATTGCTTTTTTCATAAAAAGTAATTTGATAACTGCTTTATTACTTATTCCTCTAAAAAGTTTCGCTGATCAGATAATGTGGCACTCTTTTTCTCAATATTTTTGCAAGCTTGTAGCACCATCTCCTATCATTTTGTTCATTTAAGTCATGAACATTTTCTCAGCTATGGAGAGAATTCTCTTACTGGCATTACACATTATATAGTACTTAAAGTTGAACTTTCAGGTCTCTCTGCTTCATCTATTGTACAGTAACTTTCAGTTCAAGGTCCTCCTTCAGCATCTAACAAGTCAACACCAACTACTACCATTCAGAATTTCTACCGCTGACGATTTCAGCAAACATGGGTGGTCAGTATTCTGACCATACAGCCCTTCAGCATCTGATAATCCATTTACCAGCCAGTTTTTCTCCGAGGGCTGTTTATGTTGCTTTAAAATGACTATTCATTCTGCTGTTCTCATCATTTGGCCAACTATGTCTCTGAAAGGATGTCAATTTCTACCTTGGCCAGACCTGGTGACTACAATCTGCATGTGACCTGACCCTGAGTGATCCCTTTATTACTCTGGTCTTGGTAAATGCTGAAGAGCTTGATAGGGGAAACTTCTGCTATTTTCAGTTTTTTAAAAGTTTGAAAATTTTAACGAACATTTTCTTATTAGACACTATTCCACAATGTTTTTATAGTCATTTAATTCTATTTATAAAACCACGGAAAATACATTCTGCAATTAAGTTCAAAATGGCAAGGAATTGTCTACTCTGGATATTTTATTACTCCTTTTACTTGGCATCCATTTGTAAATTTTTATTACAGTACATATAGCCAGAACAATTCCCTGGAATGAAAAAATTGAAATGTTTAATATTACTGAGCAAAAAGTAAATAAATAAATATTTTATTGTTTTTACAGTGTAAGATTGGATGGGCAGGAGATGGAAGAATATGTGGTCCAGATGGAGATCTAGATGGATGGCCCGATTATGATTTGGGTTGTCCTGATGCAAAATGCAGAAAGGTAATTATTTGTATTTATGACAGCTGAGGTACAATATTCTGTGATAGTTCATAATATATTTCTTTTATTTCAGTATAATGCAATAAGGTAAAAAAGATCTTGGCTAACAGCCTCAACTCTAAAATATATGGAAATAAGAAACTGAGCTCTTATGAAGAGGGTCTGGATTTTGATAACCTAAAAATGTTTTAAAAATTATCTATAAAATGACTCAAATATTTGAGTGAAAATACCAACCTACTCATTGAAATAGTATATATATTTAGGTTATTCACATATTTATGACGTATAATGAGTTGAATATTTACAATTACCACCATTTTGTACTAAAATGGAAAATATTTTGTAGATTAATAGCTATTAAGAGATGCATAAAACTGATTAATAATTTATTAATTAATATTTCAAACCTTTCTGTTTTTATATTTCTCTTACAGACAAAATTGCTTATATAACAGAAAATATGTAAGCTGTAACTGTTAGGATATTACTTGACCTCTAAGTTGGAAAATCTAGAAAGAAAATAATTATTTCTCTGTTAGGCAGTTCAGTACATAATCAGAACGGAATATTCCTGAAATTGTACATTCATCACATGCTGAAGCACTGGTTTCTGTAATGGGCAGGTACTTAGTCAGTTCCCTCTGAAGATGAAAGCAAAAGCTCTTGAAATATGTTCTGATAAATTAATCAAATAGTGAAGTATAGTTTCACCTAATACCAACTTCTTTATGCATATATGAAATTCCATTTTTTATTTATACTTATAGTTTTGAATATATTTCTGTCTAATTTTCATAAGCTAATCTATCTTTTAGAATATGTACATTTCCTTACCCAAGCCCCCTAAGATACACACAGTTTAACTAGAAATGTTAATTGGAACTTGTACAGTGAAGCTAATCATATAATTAAGACCGTTGTATGATTGAGTCAAACTACACATTCTTATTGCTCCACTTACTTGTTTAAAATATGTAGAACTAATTTCACAAACCATTTGTTTGCATCAACTAACTGTCAACTGCTGGATAATTTATTATGCTGTGGGAATGTGTATTTCTGCTCTGGTGGAGTTCTGATGAACTTAAAGTTTATGTTTTCATCCCAGAACATATTGAAGTTCATTAAACTGTTTCTGTATTTGTAAATGTAGATTTTCTCCCATGTTCCTAATTCTGTAGGTCCTTGTACAGGTCCTTTTAATAATTTTTCTTTATTTGTCATGGTTTTCTGTCCAGAAATGAGATGCTACTGCTGATTTCTCCATTTGCTTGTATTTTATTCCTGAAATGTTCTTTTAATCATATGCTTATCTTTCTCTTTGTTTTTCCAACGTAGATTTTTTCACATTCTGCACAATCTATTTTGTAAATACCTGTTTTTTCTCCTGTGCAATACTGTCATTAACATCGTCTATCAAGAGATTTTTAACATTAAATCTTTTTACAGGTGCCAACCTAATATTAAAATCTTTCAGAATATTTTGAAAATTTTTTTCATAGCATATGGAGTATTTGTGATTTTTTTTAAAAATTAATCTTTTCCTGCTGAAAATGTTGTGGTTTCTTTAGTAAATTTTTGCCTTTTGAATTTCTGTACTTTTTTGTGCACCAATTCTTTTCTAAAACCATTTTTAATCACTGTTCTATCTATTTGTCTGTATTCTTTAAGGCATTCTTCTTTTAACTTGTAGGTTAACTAACTGATGTGTTAAACTGTTGAAAATTACATGTTTGTGGATTGTGGGGTTAAAACCATCAGCTTTTTGTGATTGTCTGCATGCTTACCTATTTGAAAGCCCCCTCCAGAACTCATAATCGCCTCTAATTTGCATAGAATTTACTTACCTTAATAAATGCACATTGTATATTTGTATCATTTTTCATTTTCTTGTATTCATTGTTTGTATCTATATACTCAGGAATGAATGCTTTTGGGACACTCTGGGAGATGGTCATGAACTCTGAGGATTCAGAACTGCTACATTAGCCACATTAGTCTTAAAAAAAGCTTTGAAAGTATATTTTATTCACAAAACACTACATTTAAATGACCAAATGATCATTTTAAACAAACATTATATTCCACTATTTTTTTCTTTTGTTTTTTTCTATTACTTCTTGCCTTCATATACTAAATAATTAATATATTACAGGACAACTGTGTAGGCATCCCAAACTCTGGTCAAGAAGATGCTGATGGAGACCGAGAAGGAGACATATGTGATAAAGATGCTGACAATGATGGAATACTCAATAGCCCTGTGAGTAGCCAGAAACAATTGTAAGAAACTCTCTAACTTCAGCTTTCAAATTTTTTTGTTTTGTTTTGAAATATATTCTTTCTATATATATTTTATTGTTTTTTATTTAATAAAATTATCATTATTGATGAAGTAGAACAACAGTAATTATTCCAGTAAATTATCCATTATTTAAGTTTGCTTTATATATTTATCCTATAATTATTTATACTCTAACTACTTTAAGTGCAAGTAGGGAGTAAAGTTTACCTTATATTTATAAACTTTTAATGTTCATAGTTAAAAATATTTAGAAAATTTGATATATCACCAAAAATATCCTCTAATTATGGAATAAATGATTCTGAGACAACAAAGCAAATATTAAACAGATATATTTATTACTTAAGTCCATTGTATGATTGAGTCGAACTACATACTCATATGGCTCCACGTGTTTAAATTTAGTACATGTTTGCAGACAAACATCTGCATCAACAGCTAACTGTTGACCTGGATACTTTGGGGATGTACATTCTGCTCTGGCAAAGGTGCAATGAACTTAAAGTTTGTTTTCATCCCCGGAAGTGTTGAAGTTCATAAATCTGTCTCTTTATTTATAAATGTAGATTTTCTCTCCTATGTTGCTACTCTATAGGTCTTTGTACATATTTTAATAATTTTGCTTTATTCACCATGTCATGGCTTTCTGCCCAGAAATGAGATGCTACTGTTGATTTCTCCATTTGTTTGTATTTTATGTTCCTGAAGTGTTCTTTTATTTATAACTGATTATTTTTCTAGTATTTGTACACTAAGTTTTTTTAGGACAGATACCTATCACCATTTGGCATGCCTATCAATGGCTGTGGATTCTCATTTCCATCTTCTTCTGTACCAGGCCATCAACGAATGGTGGCCTTAGCACAGGGTCTGGCTGCAAAATGACAGATTGAGCATTGGCTGGTAAAGTGTTCCCTACAATGTTGTAGCACAAATGAACTATAAGCATTACCATAGAATGAATGTTGAAAATACTTCCTTTTGCTCATATTACAACAATATGTTATCACTCACTCATCTAAGCTCGTCAACTGAAATTCTTCTTATTTCATATTCATTCAGCTTACACTTTAAATCAGATCACCTTCTTACAAAGCATTAGCATGAGCAAGTATATGCCTATATGCAGGAGATGTAGAAATGCTGTTCTGTTGTACAAGTTTAGCTGCTGATTTCTATGACAAATGCTCTAGACTGAATCTGATTTCATCAAATTTTTGCATTAAAACAGTTTTGTGTTCTAGAACATGATTTGTCCAACACTGTATCAGGACAAACTTACTCACAGTTTTGCAATTTTTATTAGGAAATCCCTTACTTGGACATGTTTCCAAGGCTGCATCATCAGCATGGTTCTGTTGTCAGTTTCCCAGCATGTCATTAAGATGTCACTTTGTAGATTTTTATGAATTTATTGATGAGGTTACTGTTGTTTAAAAGATAAATTAACTAAATTTTCTTTGTTTTAATTTAAAAATATAATTTCCCATACTGTTTAATTCCATGGGTTTTGAAGAGCTTTTAAGAGTTTTGATTCATTTTAAAATTCATTTTTTTTTTCTGGAAATGGTATGCTATTGCTGATTTCTCCATGTGTTTTACATTACATTTCTCACATATTACTTAAAACATAGGATAATGTTTCTTTTCATTTTTCCTATATATTTCAATTGCAGTCTTTGCAACTAATTTCCTCAATATCTAATTGTTTTCCTGGCAGGATTTTGTCTTTTGTGTTGGTTTTTAAGAGTTTTTCTTTTAAACTGTATTTGTTTACTGAAGCCAAAGTAATGTTTGCATCTTTAAAAATCTTTTGGATATTATACTATATTTTACTATGAAAATTCCCTTCATTTTATAAACTGTCTTTATATAACATTTTTAAAATTGGCACTCATTGGGAAAATTTTCAATAAGTATTCTTCAAGCAAATGAGTAAAACTATTTTTGTAATAACTTTCCAAGAAAATTTTATTATTTCACATTTAAATGCAGCACAATTTTAAACATATTTGTCGACATCAGAACAGCTCTACTATGGACAAGTACATGCTCTGCATCCATCTTGTTTCATGCAGTGTGAGTCATATGTTATTGCGCAATCTCAAAATTATGAATGATTTTAATGTCAAGGGCAGTGGGGAAGAATGCATAATGGGAGTATTGGTTAATATTTCAATATGCAGCAGCCATACATAGAAATATATTAAGTCTGGACTGATTCTGTGTTTAAATAAAATGGATAGCAAATTTGACTTACACATTTTCCATAAAATGAAGAAATGAAAACAAAAGCTGTGCTGCCCCTCCTAATACTTCTGAGTCTGTATACACTTATTAACATGAACAAACATTTCAATATAGAAATATTTCTGACAATTATCATCGTTTACTTTATTTTTCCTTTTTAACTCTTCAGTTCTTCAAATTTATTTTATGAGAACAACTGTGCTTTCTCTCTTGATTTTTTCCTATACTAATAACACTGTCTCATTAATTGAATAATTACAGGACAACTGCCCCTTAGTTGCTAACCCTGATCAAGCTGATACTGACCAAGATGGAGCTGATAAACAAGGAGATGCATGTGATAACTGTCCCACAATACCAAACTTTGATCAGGAAGATGTGGACAAGGATGGCTTGGGAGATGCTTGTGATCCTGATATGGATGATGATGGTGTGTTCAGTTTCTATTTATGGTAGAGTTTTCACAGAGAAGAGCCCTATTTATATAGCTTAAGCTTTGAAATTAAAAATGGATTATTAATAAGCAGGTGTCATTAGGCATCGTGCTGCAGTGATCAGATTCAGGGTTAGCAATATTTACATTAAAAGGAAGATGTGTATAGATATAAGTGCTTGCATAAATATATAACACAGGCTATATTAGCAAATCTTGAAAAAAATATTAAAGTTTGTGTATATTGTTATATCATAATAGATGTGATTAACCCATTCAGAGTTAGCAATTTAAATGCCGCATGTTTAATGTCAGCTTCCCAATATATTCTTATATTGGAATTCCCATTTAAAAACATATAAATTTAATAAAATTGCAATTTCTGGCAATAACAAATGGAACAAGAACAATAATATCCAAATATTTAATTTCAAATGTGCATAAAACCATAGTTCCTAAACATTTTACATCAGGTGTCTTAGACAAGTAACACTGGTCAACATTGATTCTGCGGTATAAAGGAAAATATGTGAGTTTAATGGAAATAAGTGCCCTGATTTCAAAAATGTTGTCCGTTTTTGGCTATCATATCTAGTTTTTATGATATGTGCATATATATCTATGGTTCTAAATTCATTCAGCTTATACAGCTTACTGCTATGTTTCATTATGTTATTCTAAATCTGTTGTTGATTTTCTTCCTAATCGGCTCACTTCCATCCTTGCTTATCACCCAGATGTTTATGTTTATATTCCCAGCACTTATCAGTTTTGTTCTATGGGTCAATATCTTCTTGTGAGGTATTTACAGCTATCATAGATCTCAACTTCAGTTGAACTGAAAACTTGTCTTAACATGCACATTCATCTTCTATATGTGCAGTGCTAAAATAAAAGTTTGAGTATTACTTCTACATCAAGATTACACAGGAGAGAGTGTCTACATAGCCCTCAGAAGTTTTGTTACGTTTGTGGGTGTTGTGTTTATGGGAAGGTACGTAAAATAGACTCACTAACAAAGAAATTATATTACTTATATTTCAAAGAGAAAGTTGGTGATCAGAATAAACCGTTCACACCTCATATTGCATGTAACAGTTGTGTTGAGGAATTACGTTATTGATATGAAGTAAAAAGAAGGCAATGCCGTTTGCAAAACAAATGATATGGAGAAAGCAGCAGAATCACCTTGATGATTGTTGATTGTTACTTTTGCGGTAACAAAGTAGCTGGCTTCAACAAAAAAAAAAATAAGGCAGGAATTAAATATTCATATCTGAACTCAGCTAATGGCCTATTCCTCATGGACCCAAACTACCATACCTTCACTAGCAGACCTCAATTTTAGTGCATTTGAAAACAGCTCCATGACCTCTGACAATGAGTTGGTTTCTGATCCAGAAGAATTTGATATTCACCACAACAGTTTAATCAATTTGAGTTAAATGATTTAGTGAGGGATTTAGGCCTCACAAAATAAAAAAGTGAATTACTGGGCTCAAGGCTACAGAAGAACAATTTGTTATCACCTGGTGTTACATTTTCTTGGTATAGGAATCACAAAATACAGTTCCACTAGCACTATGCAGAAGAACATCAATTTGTGTTTTGTATTTGTGTTTTTGTGTTATTCAACATTTGGGAAGGGAAGCATATGAACCAAGTAACTGGCATCTTTTTAATTCTTCCAAACGAAGTGTTAAGGCAGTGTTACTTCATAATGGCAACAAGTTAGCTTCAATACCTCTTGCACATTCTACAAACCTAAGAGAGTCTTATGAAACTCTGAAGCATGTTCTTGAGAAAATTAAGTACTGAGACCATGTGGCAAACATGTAGTGATTAGAAGATCATTGGTCTGTTACTAGACAATAGGAGGATATACAAAATTCCCTTGTTTTCTTTGCAAATGTGATAGTAAGGCAAGGGACAAACATTGGGAAACTGACCAATGGCCTGAGAGGCAGCAACTGGAACCTGGATTAAAAAATGTTACTAATGTGTCTCTTGTTGATCCTCAAATATTTGACTCCCTCCATTATATATAAAACTTAGCTTGATAAACAATTTGTTAAAGCACTTGACAAAAGTTGCCCTTGCTTCCAGTACTTACGCACAAAGTTTCCAATATTGTTACAAGCTAAAATCTGATAGGGGGTATTTGATGGACCACAGATAAGGAAATTGATGAAAGATGTTAATTTACCAGCTCTATGAATGAAATTGAAAAAGATGCATGGAATGGATTCAGAGAGGTTGTTAAGAAATGTGAAAGATCTTCAATACAAAGAAATTGTCAGATGTATGCTGGAAAATTTCAGACTGCTCAGATATAATATGAGTTTGAAGCTTCATTTCCTCAAGTCGCATCTTGACTATTTCCTATTGAATTTAGGAGCTGTCAATGAAGAGCAAGGTGAAAGGTTTCACCAGGATTTGAAAGATGTTGAACGACATTATCAGGAATGTTGGGGTACATATGATGGTTCATCCCTGCTGGTGTCTTGCACGCAACAAACCTACCAGAAAACACTTGAGAAAATCACATACACTGCAGTTCCATGGGTAAAGAAAAAGGGGTAAACAAGATAACTAACATGCATTCTCAAATTTAGATATGCTTTCATGTTATTATTGTTCTCCATTTTATTTAAAAGTTGCATGTGATAGTGTGATAATTTTGCAAATTTTACAATTATATTTTCATTCCACATTGTCATATTGCAAAAACGAGATGTGCTACAGAAAAATGGAATGCATTTTTTAATTCTGCACACCAAAACTAGTAAAAATCACCTATTTTTAATATTACAGCAGAAAAAAAGTTTTCATTTGTAACCTAGTGTAATTTGAGATAGAAACATATGGCCTGTCTGTTCAAATTATGAAGCTATGGCTGTAAGTTTCTAAAAAACCAGTTTGCGACTGGCTAATGAAGATGCCCCTTGAAAGCATACCACACAATAATGAAGGAAGGTTTTAGAACATATCACTCTGGTGCAATGGTTATGACATTAGCTTTCAAGTAAGAAGTTATCATTTGTTTTCAAGTTTGAGTCTCATTCATCACTCTATTTTTTCTGACTAGGACCTAATAATCAGCTTTTAGCCTACATTTTAAATTGTTTCAGTTTATATACTTAAATCTTAATATATCAATTTATATAATTACAATCATTGTAGTTGTTATTTTATTTACCAATTAGAATCTTTTCCTGAGTATGTGTTAGGTAATCATGTTAGTAGTAAGCTTATTAGCCATTGTATGTATGTTGTATTAGCCATTGTATGTATGTTGGTAATATAATATTGTTGAGAAAGAGAATAAAACTTTAAATCATTAATTAAATTTCATTCATAATTCTTTAGTATGCATATCTCAGCACTTCATATTAAATAATTAAATAAAAAAGAATTTAGCGGCATGATAAGAATTGAACCTTCGGCCTGTGAAATATCAGCTTTTGCATTATGCCTTACACCACATAAGCCATTAAAGAGCTTTATGTGCATAACCAATCACTTAACTTCACTGTTTTTAACTTCTATTAAGTTTACAATGTCAATTCTTGCTTTTGGTTAATTAAAACAATGACTTAAATTTTTTTATTAACTATAGAAGTCAAATTAATTTAAATAAGCTCTCTGACCTTATTCAGGCTTAAGTTTAAATTGTTATAGAATTGTTTCTGGGTTACAACTCACTAATGTGCTTGTTTAAGAAGAATACTTTTTGTACTGTGAGAAACTTGTGAAAAAGTTCCCCTTTCTTTTGAAACATATTTTTAAACATATCATATATGCAGATAATCTAAAATTGTATTTATGTGTACATATTAAAGTGATAAAATATCTAGCAATCCTGGCTTGAAATAAGCATGAGCCATAATGAAAAATTTCTGTTCATAATGTACAGTGGACAGTTCTATTGCACATTTTGTCTAGTTATGATGAAGTTAAATTTTATAATGCCCTTCCTAAGAAAATTAAAATGTGTAACAAATATGTCTTTACAATACCTCAACTCAACTTCATAATAGATAAAGTGCACTATAGCATTGAGGAATACAAAACTATCTAGATTTTCATTTATCTTGTAAACTAGCTTTTTAGTAAGGTTCACTATATTTTCATTATATTTAACCAAAATTATTATTCTTTGGACTTTTATCAAATAATTTCATTTGTACTTCTATGTTTCCATTGTATATAACTAAAAAAGAATTCCATCTACTTTATTGTATAGCATTTCTTAGCAACATTAAATTCCATAATTAAAATGTAAATTGGAACTTGCACAGTGAAGCCAATCATATAATTGATATTATTGTATGATTTAGTTGAACTACTCACTCTTAATGCTCCACATACTTGTCATAATGTATAGAACCAGTTTCAAGAACATTTGGTTCTCATCATCAGCTAAAATTCAACTGTCTGATAATTTGTTGAGCTGTGGGAATGTGTATTCTGCTCTGGTGGCAGTGTGATAAACTTGTAGATTATGTTTTCATCCCAGGCAGTGTCAAAGTTCATTAGACTATCTTTATATTTGTAGATGTAGATTTCCTCCTAGGTAGCTAGTTCCATAGGTCCTTGTACTGATTTTAATAATTTTGCTTTATTCACTATGTCATGATTTTGTGTCCAAAAATGATACACTACTACTGATTTCTATATATATTTGTACTTTATGTTCCTGAAATGTTCCTTTAACTACGTGTCTATGTTTCTCTTTGTTTTTCCAATGTAGATTTTTTCACATTCTCCACAATTTTTGTAAATACCTCTTTTTCCTCTTGTGGAATACTGTCATTAACATTGTCTATCAGTAAGTTTTTAACATTAAATCTATTAACCAGTGCCAACCTGATTCAATAAATAAAATTATATAGATTAAATGAAACAGAATATCCATCCATTAATGTGAATAAGCTAATTATTATTATTATTATTATTATTAGTATTATTATTATTATTATTATTATTATTATTATTATTATTATTATTATTATTATTATTATTATTTGCTTGCTTCTTAAGCTATACTTAAAGAGGATATCTTTTGTTTTGAAATCCTAGTATTATAATATTGCAAAATTACTAGAACACAAAAAAAAATGTTTCTCTTTCTTTCCCATTTAAAGCACAGGAGAAATTTATTACATTATAAAATAATGAGAAGAAAATTGTTCACTTTTGTTGGTTACATTCCAAATTTTTAGAGCAACATATAATAAAATGATGTTAAGTTCAATAAGATTAATTTACTCTGCTGTAAAACAGATTCCCCTAACTGCATTTTTCCTAAAGCTCTCCCTCATCCAAAGAAACTGGACACAAAGTTAGGTTAGGTTAGGTTGGTTTTTTAATTATTTAGTATTTTTAATGCTAAAAATATAATACAGGAATTCCCAATCAACTGGACAACTGTCCAAAGAAGCCAAACTCTGATCAAAGAGACACTGATGGAGATGGACTGGGTGATGTATGTGATAATTGTCCTCGTGTGCGGAACTCCAACCAAGTTGATTCAGATAATGACCTTGTAGGCGATGCTTGTGATAGTGATGTTGATCGTGACAGGTAAGTCAGAAAATAAATGGTACTTTTAAAACTTTATAAATATAAATGTATCTTTATACATCTAATTATGCATTACATTATTATAAACAATTTATTTGTATATTTAACAAACTTCACTGTTCCTAACTTCTTTTAATTTTACAGTAACCAATGTTAATTCTACATAATCATATTTCATTCTTGTTATTGCACTTTCAGAGATGGAGTACAAGACTCTGAGGATAATTGTCCAAACATTGCAAATAGTGACCAGCTGGACACTGATAATGATGGAAGAGGAGATGAATGTGATAAAGATGCTGATGGAGATGGAATACCCAACCACAGAGACAACTGTCCATTGGTTCCCAATCCTTACCAAGAGGACTTTGAGGGTATGTTGCACATTTTTCTACATATAAGAAAGCAATAATAAGATATAATTTTTGGCTTGTTTTACAATGCTTTATATTAAATGCATATTTATAATTTTCAGGTGATGGAGTTGGTGACATTTGTCAGGATGATTTTGATAAAGATGACGTTCCCAATTATCTTGATAATTGTCCAAACAATTCAAAGATCTTCTCAACAGATTTCAGGTAACTTATATGAACAGATAGTAAGCAATTTCTGGCATGTAACTAATTATTAGAGTTTGATTCTAAGAAAAATATTTTCATTTTAAATTAATATTTATTTAATGAAACCTAATACTATTTTAAAACAATTTTATTTTTACTATATTTGTGCATAAAATTAATCACATAACAAGGAATTGGTTATTTTACTAGATCATGGTGGTGCTGGCTCTCAGAAACCAGAAGTCCCTAGCACCATCTCTAACTCATTCTCTGAGATAAATCAGGTCTTTTGCTTGGAAAACTCCAATAAAGTCATTTATTTTAACTATAATATTTTATCTTCTTAATGTAAATAATTATTTCAATTTTATAAAATGGATTACATTTTCATATCAATGAAATTTACGAGGGCTGTTGAATAAAGAATAATCATAATTTTTTTTGACAACATACTTTATTTATCCTTATAATTTTTATGATCTTTCTCAAAGTAGTCCCCATTGGATACAATACAGCTATCCCAACCTTTCTGCCAGTCTTCAAAGACACGCTGGAAATAATTTTTTTGACAGGTCCTTCATAATTAACACTGCAACCTTCATCACTGCTTCTGATGATGGAAAATATCTCTCATGAAGGGTATCTTCAATTTTGGGAAAAGGAACAGGTCACACAGATCCGAATACTATAGGGGAGGTGAGGGACATACTTCGCATTTACTTTTGTGAGATATTCAGCAACAACATTTGCAATGTGTAGCTGTGCATCATGCTGCAGCATTCCAGCTTGTTGCACAGAAATATAATCTTTTGCAAGTGATACAGCCTTGCAGAATATTCAGGACAATACTTCAAAAGCTTGCAAACCTGCACATGAACATTCTTTGTTCAGGAATCAGCAGTCTTGGAATTCACTATGTTCAAATGTCTCTCATGAGTAGCAATGCGTTGGTGACACTCAATGAAATTTTCAGAACTTCTGAAAATGTTTTTAGATTATTTGATGATCCTCTGTCACAATGATGGCGGCAATTTAATGATTTCTTCCTTAAGAGAACAAACTGGAACCCAGTTCAACCATCCTTTGAAATTGATTTCCTCTCCTATTTAAACATTTTAAATCATCTTCAAACTGTGCATTAGAGAAGAACAAACTCTCCATAGGCCTCCTATAACATTGCACAGGCTTCGACTTAAGATTTGTTTAGATGAAAGCAGAATTTTAGAGCAGCATTGTTCATCATCTGTTGCCACCTCCAGTTTGCTGTAGGAAGAACTGGACATGTTTGATCTTGCACACCTACCAGGCAGGAACTATAAATAACAATAATGAAACTGTACCACATGTCCATCGTGCATTAAGCTAACAAAATATTGTAAAGTTTCAGCATCAGAAATTATGCCTATAAAAAGTATTACTCTTTACTGAACAACCTTCATAATTACATGAGAAGCATTTCAATATCTTGAACATTAATCCTTGGATGTTCTTTAATCTTTCTTTATAGCCCAGTAAGTTACTTGGTTAATATAATATATCATAATTGGGACTATGATGTTGATATATTGTGAGTCTTCAACAAGTTATCTACCCAATATGTTATATCATTGCTGAAGAGTTGAGATCACATAAGGCAAATTAAGCCATGTCTTAGCTTGCATCAGAGTTATAAAAGTAGTCTGCCATAACTACTGAAACTGAGAGGATTTATAAAGGAAATTGGAGGGAAATCCAGGTTAGCCAATTGGTACAATAGCTAGGCCTAAATAATGTTTCTGTTTGGGTCATATATCCAAATGCAGGCACTAAAAGACAATATTGTGTTTATATTTTTTTAGAAGCTATTGACAGTGAAGCACTGAAATATTCCAAATTGTATGCTTTTAAATGTTGACATTAACTTCAATTACAGAGTTTTTAATTAGAACATATTTCTGGAACCTTCATTCCCATTTTCAGCTGTTGACTGACTGCTTAATAAGTTTTGGGCTCTTTGATGTGGTTGGATCTGAGTAGTTTCTATGTAGATATCTGTTGGCTGGAATAGTAATTTGCTGAATTTGTCTAGAGGTAGAATATCAAAAATTAATTAATTTATCTTGATTTTTTAGAATGATTTTTTTTTCCCATGTTGATAGCTCTACTGGAGAAGTTATTTATTTTAATAAAATGGCTTCTTCTTTAATTTAATGGATATTATTCCAAAAATTAGTTGCTACCACCAATTTTCCCAATTGTTTTAGCCAGATATTACTAAAATGTTCTTTCTTCCTGATTTCCAGATTTCTTTCAATTTTTCCTAAATATTTTAAATTGCAATGTAATATATATATGGCTCTATGCTATTTTTAATCAAATAATCTAATAATTTTTTTATATTGTATTTATTTTGTAGTGCTAATTTTATGCCATATATTTGTAATACTCTTTGATATTAGATTGACTCAATTCCATATAAATATGCCATTTTTAATAGCTTGATAGAAAGATTAAATCATTTCTTACTCACAAAAACAGAAGACAAAAGAATTACAATATCTATTCAATACAGCAATAATCAATGGATATAGTATTCACACAGTAGCTGAAAAGATTAACAAATTCAAAGACAAAATCCATTAAAGACATTTCTACACTTAAAAATATCAAATAAAATTACAAATATAGCAGATTCTCATATCATCACAAGTTTGGAAGTTTTTCAAAGAATATGGCATAAAATTAGCCCCATGAAATAAATACAGTGTAACACTTATTAGGTTCTTCGATGAAAGATAGCATAGTACCAGAGAAAAAACTAAGAAAACTAGGAAGAAAGAACATTTTAGTAATGTCTGGCTAAAACAATTGGAAAAATCACTGGTAGCAACTCACTCTTGGGGACACAACCATGAAATTAAGCCAGAAATCATTTTGCATTTATATAATATGAAGCTGTCTGCAGTGAAGATATTATATTTAAACTAATATAATGTAACTAATAGTAAGTGAAGTGTGTAAAAAAGTTTCCCACATTGTTATTAATTTAAAAAAGAAGCCATTTTGTTAAAATAAATACACTAATAGAACTATCCACATGGGAAAATATTTTAATTTTAAAAAACTGAGATAAATAAATGAATTTTGACATTCCTATTCCAACCAACAGTTCCGATCCAGTCAAGACCACACCAAACAGCCCAAAACATATCAAGCAGTCAGTCAGAAGCTGAAGATGAGAACAAAAGTTCCCAAAACATGTCCTAATTAAAAACCTTGTAAGTTCAGTTAATGTTAATATTTGAAAGCATTCAATTTGGATTAATAGGATGTATTTATGTTTGATAAATATGAAAGAATCTGGAATAGGAAGCTTACACTATTGCAGTTACTCACCAATGAAATATGGATCTACCATTAACATTGTGAAACAAAAAGATGTCTTCTACTTGGTGCTTTCCTAACAAGGTCTGAGGGATTCAAAGATCTGAGAAGGAGATAATGCATTGCATGATTGCTACTAAATAGTATATGGAATATTACCTTCTTTAAGTCACCTACACAAAATCAAAGCCAGGCATCTTGTTTGTGACAATGTTTTATCATAAAGCAGGAAAGTTGATTAACTTTTCAGAGAAGAAAAAAGCAAAAGTTTAATTTCATCTACCATTCTATCTTGATCCGACTTCAGTTGATTAGTTTCTGTTCCCTAACACTTAAAAAATCTCTTAAGATAATGTTTTTCATTTAGTTGAGAAACCATTGCCATGAATATCATTCCTAAAAAAAGTTGAAACTTTCTACTTTGTTCAAAATTGTAGAAAAGTGTATGTGCTAACAGAATATTTTGTATTTTAGTGTTGTAGTAATAGTTACTTTACATACTAAACCTTTCAATGCAACCCTCATAGAAAATTAAAATTTAATTGAAAAAATATTAGTTATGTTTCTGAGTCAGGAAAAAATCTTTTACTCACTTTTTCTCCTCTTTAGGACCTATCAAACAGTTGTGCTGGATCCTGAAGGAGATTCTCAAATAGATCCTAACTGGGTAATCTATAACAAAGGTGCTGAAATTGTGCAGACTATGAATAGTGATCCTGGCCTTGCAGTAGGTATGTATATTTATTAGTTAATATGGTAAACTTTTGTAACATTGATGTTTAATGCTAAGAATTTAAAACATTTGACTCAATCATTTTAAATTCTGTGTATACTTATGTTCATTGTTACAATTTTTGCTGTATCCTTCACTGGTACTCATCCATAGAGGAATGCAGCATTATTTCATGAAAGATATTAAGAAATGTACTGATACAAGAAACTCCCAGGATTTGGTTGTGGAAAGGTCTATGTAGCATATATTTTGGGAAGAAAAGAGCCAGTTTTTAATACATTGCTCTTAAAGGTATTTATCAAGCTTCAATAAATTAACAATTTAATAAATGCATTCCTTCAAGAACTAATTATAAGTTTCAGTACTAGGAAATGCACATTAAAATGATTATATTGGCAAAAGTATTGAAATATTTCCCTTCATGCAATTTGAATTTAACATATTAAAACAAAGAAAATAGAACAGTTTTGCAAAAGAACAAAGCAATATAAATTAAACAAAAAATTACTGCAAAACATAAGTACAGTTGTACAACAAATTTATTCCCAACACTTAATACAACACAATAATTCCTCACCATGCCTCAAAGTACATAATTCATTTTCCATGGTTTTACCCTTAATAAGAGAAGATATCCATTATCTGTTCACTTCCCTCAACCATAATACCCAAATAAGAGAAAGTATATAAAGGAATTTTTCATGTTTTTACACACAATGAAAAAGGTTATTTATTTTCCTCCCATTTAATTCAAAAAACAGTACAAAAATACTCAAATTGACAGTACCATATACCACAGGAAATTCCATGATTTTATCCATAACAAAAGAATTTCTCATTTACTTTCTTAAAAGAACTTGGGTTAAAAAAAAAATACATGAAGGAATTCTATTGGCCTATATTCCTTGATTATTAAAGCTGAACAACTACCCTGAGTCACTGGTAGTAAATGAAAAGTTAACCCTGCTCCTTCCCCAAGTAGGTTTTTAGGTAGGAACACAAGGAGAATCCATCCTCATGAATGCATTGAAAATCAACACAAAGCTTAGAAAGGTGGCTCACTCAAGCCAGAAGCCAAAAGTTATTATTCACCAGTACTTCTTTACCAATTCACCCGTTAAATCCTTTCCCAATTTATCATTTCATCTCATGTATCATCAGTGTTCACCGCCTGTGGTGCCTCAGTAGTAAAAACGGGCGTTAAACACTACTCAAAAAAAAAAAAAAAAACCAATTCACCCTGAACAAGAAACTCAATCTGGATAACAACTCCATAATGCTAAACTCAGAAGAAAATTTTAATGCACAAGAAACAATACAATATATTTTTAATATTAATTCAATTTGGAATCAAACACAATGAAACACCCATTAATTATCTCTTCTGAGTTGGATGTAGAGAACACTCTTTATGATTTCATTTAAATGATATTTACTCAGGACATATGTTTCATAGAACTACATCATCATCTATTAAATGACTGTTGGATCATTTGTAGGAGCTGGGTAGGTAGGTATCTGGGTTGACTCTGGTGGTCTAGTGATAAACTTAAATAAAGTGCTGTCTGCTTCCGGAATGTCAAAATGCATAAGGTTATGCTCATGTTTATTTATATAAATCTGATAGTTGAACAGTTTTTAATAACTTGAGCATTTTTCTATTTCATGGTTTTCATTCCAAAAATGTGCTGTCACAACTGATTTATCTATTTATTTGTGATGGATGTTTCTCCAATGTTCCTTCAACCTAATGCATATATTTCTCTTTGTCTTCCTTACTACATGGATTTTTTCACAATCCTTTCAATTAATCTGGTAAATAATGATTTTTGCTCTTAGGGCCTGGAATCTGCTTTGTTCAATTTCAATAAATTATTTTACACTGTATTGTTTTGATGTGCTAAGATGATGTTGTACTGATTGAAAAATTTTTGCTATTATGTGTAGATATTCCTTCTTGTATTCTTCTTTTCTCAGTGGTATATTTATTAGTCTGTATATCATGCTGTTGAATGCTGCTTCCTTATGTGATCTTGGATTGAAACGATGGGCTTTGATATAGACGTCTGTATGTGTGTCCTTTCTATAGATGCCAAATTCAAGTTTATTGTTATATTTTATTATCTTCAGATCCAAAAATGATAACATATTATTCCATTTTGACAGTGAACTTAATTGAAGGCTCTTACAAGATTAAAAGTTTCAGTGCATCTTCATAATACTTGCTGTTTGTAATAGTGAATAATATCTGTGCCAAACCTTAAAAATGTGGAGAAAACCCTTATAGATGTGCATCTGAAAATAGCTCATGAATAAGTCGGCTAAGAAAGGTGATATTACAAATCCTGCTTTCTGTTTAAAGAATTTGTTTTCAAATATAAAAAATGGTGGATTTATGCACATTTTATTGAATTTGATGTATTCTTTGATGTGTCCTCCTGTTAGGTTGGCTGATTTTAACCATTTTCTTAGAAAAACTAATAACTTACTCTGTGATATGCTGGGAAACAGGGCTTTGACATCAAAAGAAACCAGTGTGTCATTCGGTGATAATCTTATATCTTTAATTTTATTGATGAAGTCCATAGAGTTTCTTAAACTTAAGGTTTAAATTTGGGTAATGAATGGAACTTAATGATAAATGATAAATCGGAGTACTTGCATTGTTAATAATTGGCCTCATACTTCTTCCAGGCTTGTGAATCTTGGAAGGCCATATATCCTGACTAAAGATGGGTTGTTGATGTTAATTTTGTAATGATCGGTTTAAGGAATCAGGGTACTATTTTCCAAAACTTCTTTCATATATTTAATGCATTTGTTCAATGGGTCTGTTTTTACTTGACAGCAATCTAAGATCTCATAAGGAAGCAGCATTCAACAAACAGCATGATATACAGACTAATAAATATACCACTGAGAAAAGAAGAATACAAGAAGGAATATCTACACATAATAGCAGCAGCTAAATCCAATGGGTTCAGCAAACAGACGATTAGCCAAAAAATTAAAAGTTCCAGAAACAATAAAGAATTAAACAAAAATAACTTTGAGTGATTTATCCAGGGGAAAAAACATTTAAAAAATTCACTTAATACCCATCAGCCAATAAGAAATTTCAAAAATTTTTCAATCAGTACATTATCGTAGCACCTCAAAACCAATACAGGGTAAAAAAATTATTGAAATTGAACAAAGCAGATTCCAGGCCCTAAGAGCAAAAATCAGTATTTACCAGATTAATTATAATGATTGTGAAAAAATCTATATAGTAAGGAAGACAAAGAGAAATATATGCATTAGGTTGAAGGAACACTGGAGAAACATCCATCACAAATAAATAGATAAATCAGTTGTGGCAGCACATTTTTGGGATGAAAACTATGAAACAGAAAATTGCATCAAGTTATTAAAAACTGTTCAACAACCAAAGGGAAAGGATTTACATAAAAAAATATGAGTATAACCGTATGAATTTTGACATCCTGGAAGCAGACAGCACCATCAGAGTCAACCCTGATATCTACCTACCCAGCTCCGACAAGTGATCCAACAGTCATTTAACAGATGATGATGTGGACAATAGTTCCATAAAACATATATCCTGAGTAAATCTCATTTAAGTCTAATATATATCCTGAGTAAATCTCATTTAATTCAAACCATAAAGAGTGTTCTTTACATCTGACTCAGAAGAGTTTATTAATACAAGATACTATTCTCTAAATAAGTAATTTAAATTAATCCAGTCAAAAATTTATCACTCTGCTCATCTAAAATTTCTGAATAGAAAAAATTGGTCCAGTGGTCTAGTAGTAACCGTACTTTCCTCTTAGGTCCAAGATCACAGATTTGATCCTGGCCATGGTTGATGGATTTTTTGGGGTGTAAAAATCCTAAGAATGGCTTCCTTCAGAAGAAAGTAAAGCTATGAGTACCATATCATGGATTTACAGTATGTAAAAGAATCTGAAGCTTGAAAGAAGAGGCCTATGAGCAAAATTTAGTGGCCTTTACAAACCCTGAATTAAATGGAATGCTGATGACCTGGGATGTTAAAGGGCATCTGTAAATAAATGAAATAAACAACTGAAGAGCAAAATGGTACAATTTGATAACCATGACAATTTAACAACTGATGAATTTTGTAACAATCAAACTCTGCTGCCAGTAAATTTCACTGTGACTTCATATTATTGACTCTGTATAAGTTGTCAGTACTATTTGCCATTTATTTACATGACCAACATCTGAATATTAACTACCATCTTGGTAGATTTCCTTCAAGTATTTCATTTCCTGCTGCAAATATTCAGCAAACTGCATTCTCATCAATACCACTATCACCTTACTATACTGTACTATTGTCCTATGTTAATTCAGATCATTTACTTGGATAAAGTTTTTTCCAGAGTTTTCCTTTATTGTAAGTGATTATTTTAGGTGTCAATCAACTTTGGGGTCATCCGCACCATTCATTCAACTTCACTATTTCAAATACTTAGTAAAGTGGGCATGGAATATATAAAGCTTACAATAAATAAATAAATAAATAAAATATAGCTTATTATATTTCACCTCTCAATTAAACAAGATAGATGGAACCCAAACATGATCTATTGAGCTTTAAGCTACAAAAATATAATGGTTTATTGAATGTAATTTATTCAATAAAATTCATATTATAAATGTGCTGTCATTCCTATATTGAGAGAATATTAAAGAATATTAATAAATGAGAAGTTTTTATGGAAATCAGATCCTCTATTTCTGCAGAGAGGTTTTCAAAAAGTATTATATTTTCAGGTTTTGATGAGTTTGGAGGAGTTGACTTTGAAGGTACATTCTTTGTTGACACAGAAATAGATGATGATTATGTTGGATTTATTTTCAGGTAAGTGAATAATTGTTTTTTTAATTTCCATTCAGTTTTATCCTTCATGACTATAATTACATCACAAGTGGTCAATAAATCAATAATTTCTTAAGTGTCATGTCTTGAGCATTTTATTCATGGTATAGCTGCATTAAATTAATTATATTTATTTTATTAATCTGTAGCTATCAGAACAATCATAAGTTCTATACAGTGATGTGGAAGAAAAACACACAGACTTATTGGCAAGCAACACCATTCCGTGCCGTGGCAGAACCTGGTATTCAGCTAAAACTGGTACACTCAAGTACAGGACCTGGACAAATGCTGCGTAACTCGCTTTGGCATACTGGTGACACTGAGGACCAGGTATTATGATTCAGCTTGCAAACATTTATTACCATATATTATGCAATTATTGCTTCTGCTATGCACATGTGTTTACTTGGTTAGCCTACAACATAACCATTTAGCAAATTTAGCAGATAAATTAAATGAGAAATCACGATCAGTTATGTTGCTTGACAATGATTATACACCTATGATGAATGAATGTATCAATATCTGCTTCCTCTACATTAAATTGTTACTTGTGTGTTACAAATGATTTTGGCCCTATCTATATATATAACATTCCTACCCAGCTTCTAGTAATGATGTTTGCTAATCATATTAAAAGGATCTCTGAGTGGAAAATTTAGTGTATCTCAAAAAGCATTATGACTCAAGGCAGAAAAATCTCTTTAATTTCTCTTGGCTACCCAAGTATTTTTAACTAAATTGTTTGCAATATATTTTGTGATTGTATGAATTCCTCTTCAAAACCTGCTTACATGGGCCCAATGTCATAAGTAAAATAAAATCTGTTATAACACTAAACACAAACCAGTCATACATAGAATTTTGCAAATGTGCATGTTAATCCCTGGAATAAATAGCAACTGTTAATAATGAAAATGGACACTTAAATTAGAAATTTAGCATAAATTTTTCTGAACTTAACACAATGAAAACCATGCCAGGCATGGTTTATGGTGGTTTGAAGATATGTGATAAGTTAAAACTGGATATAAAAAGTAGATGTAAGATGTTGATACAAATATGAAAATGTAGGAAAAATAAGATAAAATTGGCTAAGAAATGTCTCATGAGAGTAATAATGAAAATTAAAAGTATGCAATATAAGAATATGTATTAATGATTACTTGGATGTTTGTTAAGTTCTTATTTAATATATTCCCATAGTATATAAACTATGGCATTAAATGTAAAGAGAAATGGAAGAAAAACAACTCTATAATTTAATTAAAAATTTTTAAAAATTATAAAAACTTTAAAAAAGCCATATGGAATAACACAGTGAAGCTCACATGAATTAAATCTGTTGCCTAACACTCTTCATGCTTCACTAACCTTAAAAATATCCGGAATCGGTTTCAAAGATATGTTATCTCCATCTTCGGCCGTGGACGACTGATGTGAAAGGTTGTTGTTACGTAGTACATTGCTTCTGATACTACATAACAACCTTTCACACCAGTCGTCCACAGCCGAAGATGGAGATGATGATCTTTGAGACCAGTTCCAGATATTTTTAAGGTTAGTGAAGCATGAAGAGTGTTAGATGACAGATTTAACTCTATAATTTGTTTACTTATTATATTATAGAATATTATATCTATTAGTTTATTAATAATACATCACTATTCTATTCTGTTATTGCATATAACTGTGGTATATTATATATTTGTTAATAAACTCAATTAATAATAATAATAATAATAGTAATAATAATAATAATAATAATAATAATAATAATAATAATAATAATAATGTTATTGCAGACCATAGACTCTACATTTAAATTTCAGTCATCAGAAAATACATTAATCACAAACTACATTGGTAGACTAAACAATTTAAAACAAGAAACAAATTTATCTCATATAATAATGGGGTATTTCCATTTATACTATAAACAATATTCCTTCAACTATACTTTATATATATATATATATATATATATATATATATACACACTTACAATTCATTTAACTGATATATATATATATCTATCAAGAAGTGTTTCAATTTTGTTTGTAACTCTTTGATCTGTTTCAATAGCTTTTTTTTTTTTATTTACATTTAGACAATAATTGTTTTGAGTCTGAGTGCTACAGTTGTGGTAGTCCTTGTGTAGGATCTTGTCTTGTTCATTGTGAATGATAAACTACCTTATACCATATATAATGATATTACAGTTAACATTTTAGATTTCTTAAAAATAGTACTACATGATACTTTCCTATCTACCTTATATATATCTCCATAACTTTTTTAATGATTAGTAGTCTGTTCATGTCTACACATTCTTTCCCAAACCTCATATATATATATTATTAAACCATAATATACTAACTTTACACTATCTGAATTTAAATACTGCAATAATTTCCTCTATGTGTGTGTGTGTGGGTGGGTGCTTGCATGTGTCTGTGGTTTTTAATCCCCCCCCCTTTCTTTATTTTCTTGTTTGTTGTCTTTTTTCTTCACATTCACTTTGTTACAAATATAGTCCACATGGTGTTTGAAAGTTCATTGATCATCAACAATGACTCCCAAGAAATTTATATGATTAATGTTCTATTCCTTCTCCATTTATGTCTAGATTCTCATGCCTATTATTGTGATAGTGAAACATCAGTTACATTTAGTATGAAGTTATTATTTAATAAATATTTGTAAATGGTATTTCATTGTTCTGCTATAATTTGTTGTAATCCAGTAAGACATTTACAAGAAAATAGCAGGGTGGTATCATCAGTATATGATAGTGTTATAATTGCCAAGAAATAATAGTGGCCCCAGTACAGATCCCAGAGGTACTCCAACTTTAACTATTTTACAATTTGATTTAGCTGAAGTTGTGACATTTCCATTTTTACAGTGAATTTCTGTACAATGTTTGCAATTTTGAGATATAATGGTAGAATTTCTCTGGATTTATCTCGAATCCCATTTTTTGCACTTTTGCCAATATAATTGCAAGAGACAAGTACATTCAAATACATAGATAAAATATTTACAGAAACTGCCTTTGACGGAAAAAACTAATGGCCCCTTGAAATTATGCTAAAGATAGATTTCATTATATTATTAAAAAGAATGATAATGTTGAATCAGTTTAACATAAAACATCTGCAAAATAGGTTACAAGTTTTAAGTAAAGCACTTCCTAAGATGTTAAGCTTATATTGGAAAGAGAAAGTGTAGTGTAAATAGAAGAAAAATTAAAATCTAAAATCTAACAAGTATGGAGTTAACAAGGGTGATAAAAATGGCAATATATTCAATTTTAACCTATTTATCCATGTTGTATAATAACGAGATATAGAATCATTAACAATAAAAGCATAAAACTTCTTAATGGCCAGCTTAAAGAACAATTTTGGGAAGAAATATACAAGGTAACAGTTTAAATGACAAGTTAAAATGTTTCTTAAATACTTTCATAAAGGTCCCGAACTCAAATTTCCATCTCATATACAGAAAATTAATATCTCTAGAAATAACTTGCTAACAAAAGGTGTCAAAATATCTTGCAAAACAAAAGAGAACCATATCTAATAAAGAAAGCAACTCTACTAGATGCAGATGCAGTGTAAAAATTATTTCAAAATTCTAAAAAAGTTCATAAAACCAGCTATGAAAGACAAATACAGTCCTCACACGACAAACCTAAGATAATTTGGAATATTACCAAAAAAATATTGGTAAATATCACTGAAAAGATGAAATAAAAGAAATGATAGTAAATCAAATTACCATGAAAGATCCGCAACAAAATCTTATATAATGACTATTTCATGCAAGTAGCAGAAAATTACTAATAAAGAAACAATACAAGAAAGGCCTAATTTTATACCTAAATGAAATATGATTGGAAAAGGGTATTTCTCTTGAGATAGTACCCACCAAGCGCAACTTAAGTAAATAAAATAATACAATCCCTCAATTCATCAGGACATAATGAAATAATTGCAAAATACTAACTTTAAAACTAATTTCATCAAATTATAAAATACTAAAAATATATGCTGACAATGTATCAATCCCTTAAGTCATTTATGTAGCTTCTCCTTTTTAACAGGGACATTTCCAAACAGGTTAAATATTTTATTGTTAAACCATTATATAAGAAAGGACAAAAGCACTAATGTTGAATTACACACCAGTATTATTACTAAGAACTTTCTCCAAAATAGTTGAAAACTAATATTCAAAAGATTATGTGACCATATACACAAAAATAATATTTTAGCAATGGAACAGTTTGGATTTAGGAAAAACATGCCAACCAATGATGCCACTTTCATGAAATTCTCAAATCTCTTATAATAAATGTAATACACTAGATATATTCTGTGATCTATCAAAAGCTTTTGAATGGGTTAATAATAGCCTGCTCTTATCAAATTATTCTATTATAGTATTAAAGGCAAATGGATTATATCACATTTATCAAACAGAAAATTTCTTCTTTTTTCTCTATCTCTTATACCTTTAGATATTGGGTTGCAAACAGAAAGCAAAAATGTATAACAAATTCTTAAGATAATTATGTGTATTTGAAATTGTCAGTAGTAAAGCAAGGCATTCCTCAAGGTTGTAATTTGGGTCCATTATTATTTTTACTGCATATCAATGATCTTCCCTCAGTAATAAACAAACACACTTATCAATTCTTTTTACAGATTATACTAGTATTTTCATTAAAGAACAAAAATCATCACCTCTCAGATTTATTCAATCATATTTTCAGTACACTATATAACTGGTTTGACAAAGATCTTATAAACTTTAAAAAAACTAAATAAATTAATTTTCACACATAGAATAAAAATGTTGCAGACCTAAAGATACAATATGAAGGCAATGAAATCATCGAATTTAATAACTCAAAATTATGGTCTTATGATTGACCATAATATGAATTGGAAAAACCATGTTGATTGCATCTTACCCAATCTAAGCTTAGCATGCAATCAGATCATTAATTCATTTTATAAGAAGAGCATCCTAAAAATAGTACCATATTCTTAATTCCATTCCTTAATGACTAATACAATAATGTTTTGGAGAAATTAATAAATGCTAAAAAAATTCCTATACAAAAAAAGAGTAAAAAGAATAATGACAGGGGCAAAATGGTCAATTCATTGTAAACCACTTTTCAAACCATTTGGAATTTACCATTAGCTTGTGAGTACATTCTAGCTGTACTTTTATTTGTAGTGACAACTAAGAAGTATTCATAAAAAAACTTGAATATACACAACAAAGAAACTATACATAGGCAGAACTTACACAGACCAAGTAGCAAGTTGCAGACACTCCAACAAGATGTTTACTATAGGTATATTTAATTCTCTTCCATCATCTATAAAGGAATTGCATACTAATAAAAATAAGTTTGGTTAGCATTTAAAAGATACCTATCATTTACAACTTCTATACAGAGATAGATTTCATACAATCAAAAAAATAAGTGTTACAAATTTTCTCCATTGAATTTATATTCAACTTTGTAAATATACTGGATGCAAAGAATTTAAGTTACCTTTTTTTTTTGTACCTAAGATGGCATTTTAATATAAACTATGTAAATACTACCATCTCGGACTAACTCTACAACAAATTTAAAATTTGTAAATATTTAAAAAGAAGAGTGTAACAATTTAATCAAATATACATAATGTATTTAATTTATGATGAAATCTACATCCTAGACTTAGACTAAATCTTTTATAAGATCCACAGATTGAAGTAATAAAATTTGCTCTTAGGTGAAGCTGTTATGGAAGGATCCACGCAATGTAGGATGGAAGGAAAAGGTTGCATATAGATGGCTACTGCTTCACAGGCCCAAGATAGGATTGATCCGTTTGAGGATATTTGAGGGAGAAAACATGGTGGCTGATTCTGGAAATGTATATGACTCCACATTAAAGGGAGGACGACTTGGAGTTTTCTGCTTCTCTCAGGAAATGATCATATGGTCTGATCTTGTTTACAGATGCAATGGTAAGAAAGAATATATTATTTGATTTACATGTTTTCAAGAAAAATAAATAGCAATATTTAATTCCAATCATATGAGTGTAAAGGATATTATAAATTGTCTGCATAGTGTTCAAGAGTGTATTGAGTAACTGCAATGGAAAATAACTAATTTCACTTTTAATAATTTCTTTCTGTTTTTTCCAACATGCTTACAGTTCTCAATTAATTTATAATTGTCCCAAAGACCCCTGGAAGTCAACAGAGAATGGCAAAAGCTCATATAACCAATAAAGAGTAAAAAAAAAAAAGTATTCAAAATAGTATATCATATAGAATGTGCCATTAAAGCATTTGCTGTTACATGTTTAAATAATAATATGGTACCCTATTTGACAAGTTATCAACACAAAACTTGAACACTCTAATTTTCTTAACAATTTGACGATTGGAGAGACTCAGTTATTGTTAGCAGAAATATTTACTTTTATTTCACCTGATATGAGGCTTTCCATGCAGCATTGTCAAAATAACTAAGATTATGTTTGCAGACATGTTTTTACATATACGAGGTGGTATCCAAAATATTCAGGACTGGTGCTGCCATCTGATCAAAAACTTACTTTGAGACTAATGACTCATGCCGTCTCCCTTGAAGTAGTTCCACACGTATACACTGGTCCCAGCAATTCTGCCATTTTCCAAGTGCATCTTGGAAGTCATGTTTTTTGAGGATGTTTAGCAGAGACAGCGTTTCTTCTTGAATCCTCTCAATTGTGTCGAACCGACGTCTTTTCAACTTGATTTTTAGTTTGGGGAATAGGGTGCCAAATCAGGCAAGTACTGTTGGTGGGGAACAACTATTGTTTTTCGTCAAAAAGCTTCTGGTGAACAAGGAAATGTGACAGGCAATATCGTGATGCAACAGCAGTCCTCTTGGCGCCAAAGTTCGGGCCTTCGTCTCCGCTTATTTTCATGGGGCCGTTGCAAAACGTCACAGTAGTAAGTACGTGGAATTCACTGTTTGATTTGATAGGACGAATTCTTTGTGCACAATCCCCTTGGTATCAAAGCAAACGAGGAGCATGCTCTTGACTCTTCACTTGTTTCGCTTTTTTTGGTTTTGGTGAGCTCGGGCTCTTCCACTGGGAGGATTGTTGTTTTGTCTTAGGGTCATAAGCGTACATCCAGCTCTCGTCACCCGTGATGACCCTTGACAAGAAGGTTGGATCATCGGATACGGCCTGACGAAGCTCCGTGCAAACGCCAACACATTGCGCCTTCTGATCAGCAGTCAGGATTCTTGGCACAAATTTTACGGCGACGCGATTCATAAGTTAAAATTCGTTGGCATGTCCCATAACCAATTCCCACTTCATGAGCAAGGTCTTCAATGGTTCGACGTCGATCCTCACGAACGAGGTGTTGAACTTTGGCAACAATGTCAGGCTTTGTGCAGCTTACGAGCCTACCGGCGTGAGCATCGTCTTCATTAGCTGTACGGCCGGCCCTGAACCGAGCATGCCACTGAAACACACATATACGGCTCATGCTTTGTCTCCCAAATACTTGTCGAATCATTGCGAGGGTCTCCGTAGCATTTTCCCCGAGATTTGCACAGAATTCGATGCACACTCTCTGTTCCAGTCTTGAATCCATAGTAAAATCGCTACACACTACACACAGAGTATCGTGTAAAGTACTATAGAATCTCAACACATCCAGCTAGCTGCATGAAACTTAAACACTTACTCATCATATGTGCTAGTGTTGCCACCTAGCGGTACAAACTCTACTGCAACTAATGTCAAGATGGCAGCACCAGTCCTGAATATTGTGGATTACCACCTCGTAATTGGTAATTTGCATTCAGCCCCAAATAAATGGCAGCAGAAGTGCCTTCATGTCAATTTCTACCTCTAGGACAGTGTTTTGTTGAACAAGAGAAAACAAGTGTGATATAATATTCATAACAATTGTGGGTACTATTTTGTTAGAAATATGGTAGAAAACTCCAAAATTTTAAGGAGCTCCTAAAATCGAAGTACACACAGAATTGAGCTTTGTTCTTAACGGCTGCCTTCAAACAATTTTTACAGGAAGTATTGCATTACTAATCACTACTTATTTAATACCCAGGATAATCAAATTTATTCAGATTTTACTGCAACTCAATTTAAATGGATGGTGTAATCACCAGCATACCTTGCCTTGAAGGGGTACTGGCTACAAGGGTTTCGTATTGTAACATAGGTCAAATTGTTCATTGCTAGCAAAATGGAAGTCATTATAGAGCACTATGTTTTCATAGATGAAAGTTATTTATGACCTGGAAGGATAATTCAGGATTACCTCATTACAACGCTGGGGGCTGTATAAATGAATTTTTCCTCCTATCCACAATTTATGCATTTTCATTGTTCCTAGACAAACATTGTAAGAAAAATTAACAGAATAGTTTGATTTGTTGTAATAATTATTTGAAATGTCATGCTAAGATAATTTTTTTTATAAATTCTTCCTTTATTTCTAATAAATATTGTCTGTCAATGAGGAGAAGGCAAACTGCAGGAATGTGCAAAGTAAAACATTTTCAACCCCCCTCACTATGTTCACGTATGTTAGGGCTGATAAAAATAAACACAGTTGTCAGATACTTGCCCATAGCTAGAAGTCCAGTGGGCAAGCCTGATCTAAATCTAAGAGGTAGCAGCATGAGTTCCCACATACACTCGTACATATGCAGATAAACAATTCCAGCTCCCACTTGTCCTCTTATGATAGCCAGATTGTAGGTATGTTGCCCTCTTTCTCGTGACTGAAGAAGAGGGAATGTGGGTGCTATAAACTTATAGATGTTAACATACACAGAATATTAGAAACCTGCATATCCATACCACAGGTTTTAAGTATGCCACAAGAGCCTTTCTCTTTCCCTCTCTGAGGTGCACTTTTGCCCTCCACAGCAAATTCTCAGAACTAGATGGCTGATTATTCTGATATAAACTTGCTCCTCATTCATTTCAAATGATTAAAATAAATTTTATCATCCAGTTTAGTGTTAAATTGAATTTGAATTTATTTCTCTTTACATCAAAATAAAATTTTAAATATTACAATAAGATTTATGTCTTCATCAATTCCGTAATACTAACTGACAATATAAAATTAATACATATCATTATGATACTATCATAATATTTTAATTCTAAACACTTCATCTAACTATTATTCTATACTTGTGAGTTACTTATTTCCTTAGGATGACTGCCACGGGTGGCCGAGGTCGTTAAGGCACGGACTCATGAGCAGGAGGTCTGGGTTTGAATACCGCCAGGACCGTCCTCCCTAATTAAGGTTTTTTCCATGTTTTCCTCAGTCCTCATAAATGGCAAATGATTTAGGTACCCTAAACTTAGGCCTGGAACGATTCCTTCCTTAAAAATAAATCCTTTCCCAATATATCATTTCATCTCATGTATCATAGTGTTCATCGCCTGTGGTGCCCCTGTAGCAAAAACGGACATTAAACACCATTCATTCATCCCTTAAGACTATATACACATTAACACCTGGCTATTGGTGTATCCTGTTTCTAATGCTAATTTATTCGCATTCCCTCCCCTATTCAATTTATCAATCATTAACTATCTGACATTCTTTATCCTTTCTCGCTCACTTTCCCGAAATACACTGTAAATCCATAAATTATTATACTTTTAAGGTTACATTTCTACATTTCCTTCCATCATCCTCTTTGTCATTTATTCATTTCTCTAACTTTACCTAAATAGTTCCCTATCATTTTTATATCCTTCTCTCCTTTTACAGTTAAAATCTTCCTAATTAAAATTTCCCATTTTTTATTTCAAACCTTTTCTCTCCACAGCTTTGTTTGATTATAGTATAACAAACAGTGAAAATCTATATTTGTTTCTCCACACATTAAACAATTTCCTATTACTTTTTCACATCTAACCCTTTTACATTAATAACTCCAGTTCTAGCCCAAGCAAACCTTTCTCTTCAATTAAAAATGAATGTAGGAATCCACACAGTGAAACTATCATAATCTTGTTGAATTAAATTTAAAACTTCTAAAGTCATATCAATATATTAAACTCTCTTGTCGTTTCACATTAAAACTTTTTTTATTAAAAAGTAAGTTGGGACTAGTTTCATGAGTCAGTTGCTCACATTGTCAACCAATTGACAACTACAAGATATTAAAGCACAAGGAATGTTCCAAGTCACATCTCAAGATAATCTCTGAATAAAAAAGAAGTAGTCTACACAAAGGCAGATAAAGAAAACCAAATAGTAGTTCGAGATAAAGAAGACTACAAGCAAAGAATGCTAGACTTATTAAACAGTGATGAATTTATTGGAGTAAAAACAAATCCACTTAACAGATGCAAAAAATTAATGGAGGATATATTAAAAGAAAGTACTATGTTCACAAAATCTGACATTTATAAAATGAAAACACCAAATCCATCAATAGCCAGGATAATAGGACTACCCAAAATACATAAATCGGGGAAAAAGCATGAGACCTATCATTAACAATGTTAATACCCCATGTTATCATCTAGCAAAATGGTTAACCACTCAATTTAATACATTACCGAGATTTCCGAGCTTAAGTCTAAAATATTCTTTAAACCTTATAAATAAAATTAAAGATCATAAGTTATCTACAGACAAAAAAATTGTATCTTTTGATGTAAAAGCCCTATTCCCAAGTATTCCAAAAAAGAAAATCCTGACATTGTTAAGAAAATGGTTACGATCCACTAACATTACAGAAACACATATACAAGAATTTGTCAAGCTCACGGAATTATGTTTAAATCCGGCCTACTTCACATGTGAAGGTAAATTTTATGAACAAAGTTCAGGTTTAGTAATGGGCAGTCCTCTCTCTCCATTTTTGGCAGATCTATTTATGAGCTTTTTTGAAATGCACATAACTAAAGCCTTCCCATATATATTCAAGGTCTGGTACAGCTATGTGGATGATGTTTTTGCCATTGTGCAAACCAGATACATAGAAGATGCTCTCAAACTCTTAAATTTACAAGAAACAACAATAAAATTTACTATGGAAATTGAAACTAATAATACTTTACTGTTCTTAGATTTGGAGATAATAAAAAATAATAACAAATTAGAATTTGACATATACAGAAAAGATGCACACACCGATAATTACATAAAAGCTAAAGGTTTCAACCCTAGACCTCACAAAGAAGTAGCATTTAATAATATGATTTATAGGTTGATTAATGTACCACTTAAAAAAGAAGAATATGAGAATGAATACTCACATATAATGCACACAGCAATAGTTAATGGATTTAGTAAACAAATGATAGATCGAAAAATAAAAATATTCAGAGGAAAAAATAAAATCAAACAAATCACCACACTCAGCAATTTATATAAAGAAAAAACTTATCAGAAGTTCACGTACCATCCTTACATCAATCACAAATTTCAAAAAATATTCAAACAATACAACATCGCTTTGGCACCCATAAATAGATACAGTGTAGGCAAATTACTGAATCTAAATAAAATTGAACCCAGATCAAAAGAAGATAGTTCAGGCATATATAGGATCAACTGTAAGGAGTGTGATAAAGTACATATAGGCAAGACCAAAAGAAGCTTGGGTATTAGATTGAAAGAGCACTGGAGAAACATCAGATACAAACAAATAGAAAAATCGGCTGTAGCAGCACATTTTTGGAATGAAAATCATGAAATAGAAAAAGATATAATAATGCTAAGTGCAGTTCCGCATCCAAAGGAACTTAGTATATGGGAAAAGATTATATAAAAAAATATGAACATAGACTATAAATTTTGATATACCAGAAGCAGACAACATATTGTAAGGTTCATCAACAGACCACCAGAGTGCACACAGCCAAGTATACATCCTACTTGAAGATATCCATTAGTCATTAATTGGTTGACAATGTGAGCAAGTGACTCACGAAACTATTCCCAACTTACTTTTAATAAAAAAAGTTTTAATGTGAAACGTAAAGAGAGTTTATTATATTGACATGATTTTAGAAATTTTACTTTTAATTTAATAAAACCCTTCTCTACCTGCTTTATCACATTGTTCTATATATTTTTCCCTATGCTATGCTATTTTTATTCCCTTGTAAAGCCTTGAACTCTTTTCACCTAAACTACTAATTATTTCTTGTGTTCAATAACCTCCTATCTTAGATTTATTTCTTTCCAAAATCCTCTGTTTTGGTATTCCCTATTTATCCATCTATCTGCTGTAAAATTTCCTGCACTTTGAAATATCATGATTCTTTCTGCTTACATTTCCCCTATATACTAATATCACTCTTTTCTAATGTGGTAATTCTGAATAAATATTTCATAATTCTTGTGATTATTTGTTTCTTAGTAGAATATCTACCTAATTCTAGCTGTGCTATACCATTTGGGGATGATGTTGGTAAACCTAAAATCAATTTACAAACTTATACCCTTATGTTATTTTTTTTACCTTGTGTTTCTGGCTGGAATCTTTATTTTTCCCAATTACACCAACGTTTTAATATAAATTTGAATAGTTTGGGATTTTCACAGTGAAATATAGTATCATATAACAAATTATTTATGAGGAAGTCACTCAAATTTCCCTAGCTTTATTCCACTTACTTGGACATGTTTCAAAGTGCTGTCGATGAAGGAAACTTGCCTTTGAAACATGTCCAAGTAAGTAGAATAAAGCTAGTGAAATTTGAGTGACTTCCTCATAAATAATTTGTTATATTATACACCAATATTACCTGAGTTATTTACTCACCTTTCCCTTTATATATGGGTACTATCATGTTCCTTCCCCACATTTTGGGTATTTCCTTTTTGTTTCCTTTATTTTATTAAACAATTTAACCACTATTTTTCTCCTATTAACTTCCTTAACCCAAATCCTCCAGAATTCCCCTGGAATACCATAAATACTACATGCTTTCTTCAATTTTAATTTCTTAATTTGATCATAAATTTCTTCCTCCGAAATTTCTCTATCTAAATCATCAATAGCTTCCTGATTTCCTAAGAAATCTATTTCTGTTCTATCATCCAGTATATAATAATTTCTGATGTGAATTTATCTCTGCCACATTTAAAAACCTTTCCAATGTCCATCCTGTTTTGTGTGTTTATATACTAAATAATATTACAGTTTATACTTTCTTTTTATTGGAACTAATCTTACACAATTATCTTTTCAGCACCTCTCACATCTTCATAGTTTATCAAATGAATGCAATTGCTATAATATTTTTAAATGTTTTTGTACATGGTAACATGAGTTCCATTAACCTTTTAATTTATTCATTAGATTCACAATCTTTCACAGATTTCTTAATAATATTAAACTAGGAAGGAAAAAATAACATATATCTTGTTCTATTTCAGATAATGTTCCAGAGGCAATTTATCGTGAATTACCACCAAGATTACAACCAGAAGTGCACATAGATTACAGCAGACCACCTCATCCTCGTATATAGAAAGAGAAATGGAAGGAAAAAAATAAAGAATTAAAGCATTTCAGTCACTAACCCAGAAGTATGGACAGCATTCCATCCATGTACTTACATTACTGTAACAGGATAGCATATGAACATATCATAATTTTTTGAAAGCACTCTTGAAGAGAAATTTGACTATTCTCTGATCATTTGAGTGATAACTGAAATGGGTATGATGTACAAGATTAATGAGTGACATAGAAGAATGAGATTTAATGAAATACAGTCTGCAAACTTTGTTTTAAACACGACAGTGAAAGAAAAAAGAGAGAGAAGGCACTTTATGGCAAGTTGATATTTAAATTCTTCTAAGAATTAAGTATCAAAAGGAAAGTTATAGGACGAAAAACAGTATTTAGGAATGAAAAGTAAGATTTCATGAGTAATGTGAAGAACAGCATTTGCAATTTTATCAATTCATTGTAAAGTACAACTTTAAAGTTGTTTCTTAGCACAGTGCTTCAGATTTTATACTTATTACCATTGTTTTCACACTTATTAATGGAATGGTATCTTGCAGTTTCCAAAATTCCATAAACAAGCTGCTTGAAAACTTTCAACAAATAGCACCCACAATTGTTGTTTCTTAAATTCAGTGATTGTGCCCAGTATTCCTCACATATATAAATATAATGAGAAGCTGAAATTTATGAAGCAAATGCAACAACTCCTACAAAGAGCAGCTTTAAAAATAACCCTAATCCTTATTTTGTGTTATCATACCATCTGAAAAAAAAAAAAGAATGTTCTGCATTAAATGGTTTGTAATTGAGTCAAGTCTGCATTACATTTCAAAGAAATTTAACTTTATAAAGATGTAAACCATTTTCAAACTACCACCAAAATGGTGCCTTCCAAGAAGTGCCATAGTAAATAATGTTCTAATTGAAATAAGAAACTATATAAATTTTACAGTTCCACATTGGTGGTAATGATTCACATCTTCCCATTCTTACAAAGGTGTACTAAATCTTTGATTATGTGAAAAATAAATGTCTAATAACAAACAACTTTATTCTTTTCCCAGTGTCCATTACTATCTTTATAACTTTTTTTTTTAATGTGCCACATACTAAATCAATACTTCAGGTATGAAGAAATAAAGTAAGTTACTGTTTTAGAAGTTATACATTCCTGAATTTTTCCTTGTGCAGAACGACCCAATGAACTATGAACCAACTTGTGCTATTTTGCCTATAGGCGAGAGTGGTGCTCATTGCCATCTGCGGGTATTGTAGAGTGACACAAACACAACCATTCAATACTTGTTTTTTCAACATTTTAAAGGTTTTACTTACCAACTTT
Source organism: Metallyticus violacea (assembly GCA_030762175.1). Classification (NCBI taxonomy): domain Eukaryota; kingdom Metazoa; phylum Arthropoda; class Insecta; order Mantodea; family Metallyticidae; genus Metallyticus; species Metallyticus violacea. Next base: position 142,008,273 of record CM060831.1, read on the forward strand.
GGTGCTGAAACTGACCACCACCATTGTCCAAATATTTTTGGCACCTCATTAAAAAAACTATCCATCACTCTATGTAGTTCATGTTGAATCCTGCCTGATATTTTTTAGGATATAGTTTGTCTTGTATAACATATTTTATAATTTACCTAGAGATAAAAGTTGCAAGGAGTTAGGTCTGGGGACCACAAATCCTTAATTCATAAGAATTGTAGCTATAGTTCCCCTTAAGTAATCCTGGTTATTACCTTGCAGATATTTTCATTTGCCCAGGGTATGTGGGTTTATCTCGCTCACAGTATTTTCTTAATTTATTCCATTAGAACGGATTTGTGGTCCCATTGATACTCTAAACAAACACTTTTATATCTGAGATAAATTTAAAAATACCATATACAAGACAAATCCACATACCCTGGAAGAAATGAAGCAAAATATCCAGAAAATAGCCAGCATCACATAAAATATAGCAAGTGACTGATAGTTTTTTAAAGAGGTGCCAAAAATATATGAAGGCCAGTTTCAGCCCTCCATTCATAAAATTGGCAAGTAAAACTTTTAAAAACAATTAAGGAACCTGTTGCACGGTTTTATAGAACTACTCTAAGATACCCTCAGATGGCAATGAGTGCTGCTTTCACCTAAAGGCACTGCCAGCTGGTTTTTAGTTCATTGGTTAGCTCTTTATAAGAGGTACCTGAATTTAAATAGTTATTTAAAAATTTATTCCAGTTTAAACAAATACATTAAAATTTAACACAAATTATCAAAAAATAAAAATGATAGAAATTAGCTTGCTGAATTCTTGCTATACAATGTAAACTAGTATATTAGCAATACCACAATAAAATATTAGAAACTATTGTTACAGATAAATCCATTCTGAAAACGGTAAATTATGAATGGATTGCAAATTACCATACCACTGATGATAAAAATCATGTGGAAGAGAAATGTTGGTACCCTGTAGAAAGTGATATGTTAATCAGGAATGCTATCCTTGATTGGTGGATGCCGAAATAATATAAACCTGCTAAAAAATAAGGTATAGATGCCCATTGTTCTCATTATTTTGTAATATTTAAATTTATATTTGAATCTATTTTATTCATTATGTACTGTTATTTATAGGAACATATTTCACAGTTATACTTTTACTAATGAGTTAGTATTAGGTGACACTAAAACTTCATTAACTGGTTAATTCTTTAGAACATGTTTCAAGAGCATTCGCTCTCATCTTTAGCTGGGGACCCACTAACTCTAGCAGGTGACGTAGTGGCATCTGTTGGTTCCATTAGATAACTGAACAGGAATGTAAAAATTCATAACTCTACGTTTATTTTTTAAAATATAAATCTTTTCTCCTTGGGATTAGTGGTAGCTTTTAACAGTTTGGCTTCTCCTGCGATTTCATGATCGTAAGTCCAAAAGTGATCTGCAACCGCCAATTTATCCACATGTTTATATCTTAAAATTCTGAAGTGTTCTTTGGTCCTTGTCTCCAAATTTTGTATTGTTTTGTCTATATATATCTGATCACACTCCAAACAGTCTATCTGATACACTCCTGACTTCTTGCTAGGTGAAATAATGTCTTTTATGGTGCTTTCCAATACTAAATTTATTTTATGCTGCCAAATGTATATCATAATTTTTAAAAATCTTCATGAATTTTTTGCCCACGGATGATATGTGAATATTTTAAAAACCACATGCTTTTTTATCGTAGAGAGAGTTGTGGTGTTTCTAATATCTTTTTATCTTTCGAAATGTCTGATCTTCTTATCAACTAAAGAGCTGCTGAATCCATTGTTGAGGGCTGTTTTGATGATATAATGGTATTCTGCTGAATACTCTTCTTTGTTGAGTGCGATGTTTACCAATCTATGGATAAGGCTGTTTATAATGGCATGTTGGTGTGGTTTAGGATTGAAACTGTTATTCTTTATGTGATTATCTGTATGTGTAGGTTTCCTATATATGCGGAATGAAATTCTTAGTTTCTCCTGTATAAAGAGCTGCTGAGTCCATTGTTGAGGGCTGTTTTGATGATATAATGGTATTCTGCTGAATACTCTTCTTTGTTGAGTGCGATGTTTACCAATCTATGGACAAAGCTGTTTATAATGGCATGTTGGTGTGGTTTAGGGTTGAAACTTGTTATTCTTTATGTGATTATCTGTATGTGTAGGTTTCCTATATATGCGGAATGTAATTCTGTCGTTTCTCCTGTATATTTTTAGGTCGAAAAACAGCAAATTACCATTTTCCTCCAATTCTATAGTGAATTTAATATTTTGATCCTGCAAATGTGTCACCTAATACTGAATCGTTAATATATGTAACAACTTCACTGTTCCTAACTTCTTTTAAGATTAAAACAGAAAGCTGTTTTTAAACTCATTAACATACCTAAATAATATGAATATTTTTTCTTGTAATTTATTCTTTCTTCATTTATGATTCCAGTAGGTCTAATTGCTAACTTATACGCATTTAGATCTTCATTTAAAATCAATAATATAAAAGCCAAACATGAATGAGTATTGCTGGCTGTAGTCATGAATAAAGGTAATGACTGCAAATTTTCATGACTCATGAAATTACAAAAATGTAAAAAACTTTAATAATCTTCATTAGCATGATTTTAACTTCTGTGAAACATGCTTTCTACTTTTATTCAAGAATCACAAATTTAATTTAATGTTTATCTTTAAACAAATTTTTAGTTAATGTGAGTGCCATAAAATAATGTATAATGTGGTGTTTCTTGTATTGTATGTTTAAGGGGGCATTAACATGATACTATTAAACTGTTTATGAGAAAATTTTTACTATACGAGTAAACTAATGTTTGGAAACCCTCTCAAAACGCATTTTGTAATATAAGTTTGATTTCTCTGATCTAATTACTCATCTACTGTTCCATAATTAAGTTATCAATCCTTTTTGCTCCTAGCTGCTCTTCTTTTTTTTTTTTTTTAGACACTTTTTATTATTCTGAAGTCTGTCAAATCCTTGCTTCATTCAATTTTTGCAATGATTTTACATACCAAGACCTAGGAATAAATTTATTTTCCTTAATACTTTACTCCTTGTATATTACCACAATTCAAGCAAGCATCTGCCTAATTAACAGCCATTTTTACTTTGGGCTTTGATTAAAAAATTTTGTCTTAGGACATTTATCCGAAATCAAGAAATTGTAAAGATCTCTATAAATGGGTCACTTGTTTTCAAATAAAATGCAGTCCATAATAAACAGATTTCAAAGCCTTGTAGAAATAGTTGTGGCTCTGTGCAGTTGAAATGTCACATTAAAAGCTAAACATGCTTCCATTGTGACAAAATTGTGAAGCAATATTCAGCATGCATTATATATTTTTTTTTTCTTTTCTATGTTAATGCCCACTTAAAAGAAATCCAGATTGAAATTGTTTCACATTTAATCAAGAATGTTAAACACATTTACCTAAGAATTCAAGAATAGTTTGAGAAAATTCTGGGTCCTTGTATGAAAAATAGTTGGTGCAGATACAAAGTTCCAAATGAACAGTTTCTTTATTCACATTTGTTCCATGCAGTCAGCTATAAATGTAATAAAAAAATAAATAAAAATTTGTTGTGCCTACAAGTACAAAAAAGCAGTTTACACTTTCTAAAATGCTTATTCCTTTACAGTTTGGAATTGATGAATACCTGGATTTTGCTTAACTGAAATATCTTGGAAAATAAAAGAGTAAATTCAAATCATACATAATTATTGGTTGATATGTAAGAATATCAAGAACTTTTAAAAGAGCGACAGCAAAAGGGTTATTCTTACCATTTCCAAAAACCTGTTAACAAGTAAAAACTTGATTTGCAGAAAATTTCAACAAATCTAGAAATTGCTGCTCAGAGGCCATGACCTGGCATTGATTGTCTCATTTAGTGTGGCCAATTTTGTTATATGAATCTTTACTCCCCAAAACAAAATTTCAACTGTTTCATGGTAAATAAAATAAATTGCTGTAAATCTTTTATACAAAATTTTATTTAAAAGCCATATAGAACATACAAGTTTTTGTGACAGAACATGAAGTATTGAACCAAAATTAAAACAAAAACAAAGCTTTTAAAATCTAAAGCCCAAATTTCTGGAATGTCAATGCACAGGGTACACATAGACCTTTAGTAAACAATGCACTGTTAGATGAAAGATAAAACACTATTCAAATTCTAACAGAAGCATTAATAAGATGTGTAACATAGAAAATGGCAGAAAACCATTGCTTGAATATTTTTCATAATTATTTTAACATTGTGTAGAAGACAATTTCAGTACAAATATTTTCCTCTACTTTGCATGTTCTTAGTTGAGCCATTACTGCTGCATAAAATTCTAATACACATTTTTAAAATCACCTTAATTTAATTTCTCTTGGTACTTTTCATTTATTAGCAAGGTGAAGTATCAAATGTTTAATGTATTACCATTCACAAATGTTCTTAGGTAAAGAACAAACATTTCACTATAACAGCCAGTTCTCAATACTTTTAAAACATAAATTCATAATAAGAGCTACTCCATTTTTTCTGAGAACATGTTAATTTGGATAGATACCAAAATCCTGGTTTTTGCCTTTTCCAATGGAAAAATTGCTATAAAGAATTGTCACTACTAATGTGTCTCAATATACAGTATAATTCACAAAATGTATTAAGCTATGAACATATTTACATTAACGTTGTGTAGATATTCACAAACACACAACAAAACAACCTAGTTCAATATCCATCATTTGGTGGTGGCGTTGTGATCTTCCTTTTGAACAGAAGAATGTGTGGCTCTGAAACAGAATGATCAGAAAACTATGTAAAATCACAAAGACAATCTCACCCATCAAATAACTTCTATTTACCATTTTATGTTAATTATATTTTCTTAGCAAGTCTCTTGCAATTATATACAGTAGTACAGATAATTCTTGATAATTTGGGAGCAGGCTAAACTGCAATGAAAAATAAAAACCTAAATATTTTTAGGCTTTTAACAGTCATTTAACAGCCGAGGATGTAAACAAGGGTTCACGAAACTTGTCCTGAATAAATCTCCAATAAAAGAAACCATATTTCGATTCAGAAGATATTATTAATGAGTATTTTACTGTGCTAAGATTCTAAATTGAATTAATATTGAAACTGTACAATTTTTCATCTTCTGACACTGCTTAAGAAATGGCATTAAGAATAAGCGTTTGATACCAATCTGCATTTAGCTACTACCACTGCTAGTATGTACCGTACATACATCCCATCTCCTGTGGCTTGACTCACATATACTTGGGTGATTTCAATGTTGAGGAGAATATGGAACAAAGTGTAACAGGAATACTACACAACAAATTGGCTTCTCTTTAGGATACATATGCCATACATGGAGCAGTCATATTTTAATGATTATCTACTCATAATTTTAAGTTAAGCCTACATAGCTATCACTATCATGCATTTATCTGTAAATGCTCCATTTACACTCACCACTAGTACCCATTTGCAGCAACAAAGATTTTCTTGACCTATACAGCTATTACATTTGCTTTATTTTTTTTCCCCCTCTAAGTATTGTGTTTTTATAACATTCTTTAATTTCAAGTTATATTGAGAGCTTTGACATTATAAGCTACTTTATTTAAATAAGTCACTTTTGTACATTTTATTTAATTTTGAACATTAAATATGTGCAGATTAAAATATTTGGAGACTTTCTGGTTGATTCTAGAAATTTTTAAATCTTTTACATCATTTTGAATAGTAAACATAAATGGACCATTTTTTTCTAGTTTTCCCTAATGATCTCCTTGGTGTTATGGTTAAGACAATAGTCCATACAGACGGGGTGAAAGACTGTTTGGATTGAATCCTGATAGTAGAAAAGAAGAAAAAGCTATGAAGAAAATTGAATTTATTCTAATCTTTGCCCCAACCCAAAACTGCATATTTCTAAGGTATGTCCTGTTAAAACAGATGCAAACATTATCTTTATGCTACAAATATAGCTTGTATCTATATAATATACACACACACAAACCTGATACTGCCTGCTCATAAGATACCTCTGCAATAAAATCAATGCCTTTTATTATAAAACATATGTCATTACTGATTTCCAATTTTATAAACACTCCAGAACAAAGAATCCATCGACCATGGCCGGGATTGAACCCGCGATCTTTGGTTTAGGAGAGAGAGTAACCATTAAGAAAACACCGTTCATTAATGTCTCACCTGGTGCATGTGTCATATAATGAACCCATCCTTGACTTTGCTGAACTCCAATACTTCTCCATTCTGTCTCAGACATGAGATGTGTTTTTGGAACGAGTTTAAGCAGCTCCTTCGGCAATACCACATGCCTGAAAATCAAGTGTTAAAAAAGTAAATACAACTTCATTTTAAGCAAGTAAAGCCCAGGCAAACAGCCGAGGCTAATGTTCAGAGTAAGGTAAAAGCGTTAGATGAAAGAGCATAACGAAATACAAGCACATTCTTGCACAGACACGTTCTGTGCAATTATTCCTACGAAATACAAATCTAATTCAGTCAAACTTGTTTAAACCAGTAACTGCACCGAAACCTTACCTGTATTCGTATTCATCATCGTAATATTTTTCAGAATAATAAATCTTTTTTTTCAGATCCATCTGCTAATTTCACAGCTCGTACACAAAGACAATTCCCCTTTACCGCTAACAGTTAAACTCTCGTAGTGCCAATCTTTACATTTTCTATGTATTATGAAATCAAATGTGCTACCAACTTAACGGGAGAATGCTCATAATTGTGTTCTTTCCCATTCTTGTTTGCTACTTTCATTTCTGTAACGCAGTGTTTAAAGAAAAATATCCTGGAGTAGAAGCTTCTGTCAATTTGAGCTTTTTGTTACTGATTTGTTTTATTGGCAGTGGGTTTTCACCGGAGAAGTTTATTTCTCATTTAGGTGCTGGAATAAAAGCCTATGTCGAAAATTTGGATTTTTTCTTAATAATTTGTAATATACACCATTCCATATATTACGAAAAATTATTTTGTATGTTCAGTACTTCTAAATTAAAAGTATTTTTTTTTTTAAAAAAAGTAATAATAGGAAATAAACATTCTGGATAAGAACCTACCGCAACGGATCAGTGCAATTATAGGTTGGTATCAGTGATTACCTAGGTTGTAGCCATCATACACAAAGTGATAATAGTGTGTTGGATGGACTAAAGCCCTACATATAAATTGGTTTTACACCACCAAAGTGCTACCCATCTCAGTTTACTAGACAAACTGGGGTACGATATAATAGCAATAAATAACAAAAATGGTCTTGAAGACGTTCGTATGGAATTTTGAAATAGTAGAGAGATTTTTATAGCATGTGAACGGGATATTTCACTGACGGAACATTGCAACATTGGAGATTGCGGAAAATAGTGGGAATGTAAATTGTTATCTGTTTGCCTTTGCTTGGAGTGTGAATTAGAAAGTGTAAGTGTGGTGTAAAACATGTGTAATAATGAGTGCATCAAAACAGTTCGTATGCCTGGAATGTGGGAAGGAGTATAACTACATACAAAATCTAAGACAACGTCTTTCTAAAGCACACCCGTAAAAGTTTAATGTTATCGCGCATATCTAAAAAGATAGTATCGCGTGCATCAAAATAGTTTGTAAGCCTATAATGTTTCATAGTCATAACAGGAGCATAACTGCTTAGTTTAGTTTAGTTCTCGGAGCATTCAGTGAGTTCGTGAAGCAGCCACAGAGACCTACGAACATTGAACTTGTCACATACAAATACCACAGCAGTTTTCAATCTGTATTTACAAAAAATTTGTCTACATCTACATAAATAATTACAATAAAAATAAAAAACAACACTTAGAACAACTCAACCAACACCAAAAACAGACAAATCAATCATACAACTTTTATTAACACATATTTACATATACATTGATATGTTGTGCAGTATACTATTGTCGCTCATATATTCCTTTACAGAATAATAGGCCTTTTACATGCAATAAATATATAAGAGTGCATGTTTCTAAAGTACACCGGAAAAGTTTAATGTTATCACACACATGCTAAAAAGACAGCAATCGAGTGCATCTAAATAGTTCGTATGCCTGTAATATAGGAATGAGTATAACTACAATAGAAATCTCAGATAGCATGTTTCTAAAGTACACCCGGAAAAGTTTAATGTTATCGCGCCCATCCTTGTGAAACGTGCAACAAGAATTTCAATTATACATCCAACTTCAAACTTCATCAGCGAGATTATCACGGCGAGGGTTCAGCTAAAAAGAATGAGTTGCAGCATATGTAGTCATGAAGCAACATCAGTTTCTTTTATTTCAGCATTTAGAATCAGTACATGAAATATAGAAAAACTGGAACAACTACAGTTTTCATCCTTTGATGATTTTAAAAACTGAAAGCAGGAAATTGAGAGGTCGATGTTTGTAGCAAAATGTGGTTTTTCTTACACTGGTTTTAACAATATAGTAAGTCATTATTGTGTGTGTCATCACTCAGGCAATTTTGTTTCTAAAGGTAAAACTATCAGACATATAAAATTGCAAGGAAGCAATAAAATAAATGGCGTGTGTCCTGCAAAGATAAAAGTCAAGCAAGCCGCAGATGGAAAACGCATAGTCGCATTTATCTCAACTCTATGCTGGTCATCAACATGACTTAAGTCACTTGGGAGTGTCAGAAAAAGAAAGCAACAGTATAGCTGCAGATATTGCAAACAAAATTCCTTTTCAAGCCAAATTGGGCAAAATTAGAAATTCGATGTTACATGTTAAATTACAAAGCATTCTTCTATTAACCAGGCAGGGTTTATATAATATTGAACATTGAAATCAATTGTACTCCTCATCCGTCAGGCAACAAAATGATAGCACAAGTTTTGAGGCATGGGTACATTCTCGAGTGGCAGCCTATGTATGTTGTTTTATAAACCACAAGACTCAGTCAGTGACTCTCACTCGGAATTAAAAAACTATGGGAATGACTGTGTGTGTGTTGACCAAATGCATGGACTACATAGTTATGGTTTTGAACTCAACTAGTAGTACTAAATGACATTAGCATTCCCAATATCCAGCAGGAGTGATTTTTAGGTGCTGTCCTTATTTTTCAGAAGTTGGAAGTATTTCCCCTAAATTTGTATGTTAGATTTAACAGAGTCCTTCTATAATGCTTGCATTTCAACTGTGAAAGTGCCAACAACGAGACTCTATTGTACATGGCACATAGAACCTGGAAAAAAATATAAGTAAAGTCAAAGGCGAACAAAAACAAGCAAGTGCTTACGAGAATGTAAGAACTTTACTGAAAGAGAGAGATGCCACCGCATTTGAGAAAGTGCTTCCTACTACAATAGATAATTGAAACGTGACCCTGACACCTCTGAGTTTGCTTCATACTCCCAGGAAAACTGAAAACAATGTGAGTAATGCAAAATGCTGGACTTACTGTCACAGATTGTATGCTGGATTGAATACCAATATGCATGTACAGTGAATGCATCACACGTTCAAATATATCTGCATGGAAAATGCCAGAAACCTGGATAAAGCAAAATTTGTTCTAATGTTCTTTGTTAAAGACAAAGTGTTTAACAGGCTAAATGTTCTTATGAAAGGAAAACTAACCACCAATATGAAAGACATGTCGTAGACACAAAGAAAGCCTGAAAATAAACAAGGACATCATTATTAGGGAAGATTGTAGTTGGAAGATTCCATCCTCATCTAAATTGTTTACAGATGGTTTTTTTGCAAGACAACAATGTGAACTGTAAATGGAAATTAATCTGCAGTGAATGTAATACATGCATATTCAGATACTCCTTCACGTGCATTGACTCTAGTATTAAAATGAATATGTGTAAACACATACACAGCATATGTCAATTTCAGATCGGCTAAGAACATCTTAATGTTGGCCCAAGTGAGCCAACAAAAGTGCCTCAACTGTTCTGTTCATCTATTTGATAAAATAGATAAAATTTTCTGCCACTTTTCTGATGCCTTTAACGAAATTTCCAAAACAAGAGAACTTAAAGTCATGAAGAAACACATGGCAACCCTAAAGGCAACATTAGCCACAGTTTGCAACCAAAATAAACAAGTAACCATGCCCAAAAGTAAAGAAACGTCCCAAAAGAGGAACATTTTTCCACAGAGAAGACCCTTAGCTTCAAAAAAAAGAAAAAAGGAAGCATCTTATCGCATTCCCCTTGCAAAACTGATACATTGGAGGTGAACATCTTCCAGCTTTTTTTTGCTGCAAGATTGTACTTCTGCCACCACTGTTCGAGACTGAGCAGTTTGGCTATCTCCGCTCTCGGGACTAGAGTTCCAGGTCTCGATCTTTAAGGGTAAGTTGCACATAATCAATAGCAAGAAAACTGATTCAATAAATGCATCATGTTTTTATATATATGTGGATGTAAAACACACTGATAACTGATTTACCAGAAAATATTTGCTATTATTTAGCTACACAAGTTCAAATTCAGATCAGTTTCATTAGTTATTTTATTTTCTGGGAGTGTCTTAATGCATAAACTTAATGAAAAAGTTGATTTATATATTGTACAAGGCAGAGAACAAGCTGGGGATTTTAAATGCCACATAATGAAAAAGATGTTTTTTGCATTATACAAGATGAAGAACAAGCTGGGGGTTTTGAATCCCAAAGCTTGCAAACCAAAGCTACGATAAAAGGTATTCAAATGGATCCATCCTATAAAAGAAATAGCTCCACTCCCAAGAACACCTTCCCCAAATATTGGACATGCCTAAGTTAGGAATGAAACAATATAGTGCAATAAAGGTATTCTGTGATATTAAATAAATAAATTAAACAAAATTTAACTTTCTCTCTCTTTGTCACAGAATAAAGAAAGCATACTTCTCGTCAATTTTTGTATTGCAACCAGAGATTTTTAAGGTGCTTGTGAAATGTTTTCATAAATTCCTATTATAAGATTTATTTTTAAATTAACTTCATCTTAGTTTTGAATAGGGGGAATTTTCACAGTGAAATATATAACAAATTATTGAGCAAATCACTCAAATTTCACTAATTTTGTTTCACTTACTTCAACATGTTCCAAAGGCTGTTGCCTTCATCTTCAGCATCATGATTGAAGGCAACAGCCTTTGAAACATGTCCAAGTAAGTAGAACAAGATTAATGAAATTTAAGTGATTAACTCAATAATAATTTGTTATATTGTCTTCATTTTGTTTCTAAATCTAATGAAATTTGCATCTAATAATTTACTGTATTTAATTGAATGAAAAAGCCTGATTTTTTGTTTTATCATTTTATATTTTCACTATTAGATTCTGTTTTGGCTCATCTGCCAATTCATTTTTATTAATGACATAATGTAAATGTTTTTGTAAGTGTTTAACTCCCATTTTTAATCCAATAAAATGAGATTTTAAAGATCTAATTTACGTACCTTAGTTTTTATCCGTAAAAACAGGTATTAGCATGAATTGAAACTATAATTGTAAAAGTTTTTTTTTTTTTTTATTTTTTTTTTTTTTAAGAAAGAAATTTTTTCATGCCTAAGTTTAGATTACCTCCTTCACATTTACCATTTACGAAAATTGAGGAAAACTGGTGAAAACCCCCAGTCAGTAAGTACCAACCTGATGGGAAATCAAAACCTAGATTTGCCGCTCATGAGTATGTATTTTAACGACCTTGGCCACTCGTATCAGTTATGCTGGAGAATTAACTTTTTAGACTAGATAATAAAATTGCTATAAATATTTTTATGTTGAATCTCATAATATTACAACTTCCAGAAATATTCTTTTTATGTACCTAATTAATTCTGAAGACTTGCATAAAAGATAGGAGTTTTTCCTTCAAAAAAGTTTAATGTGGTCCTATATTACAATAAGTAATATAAAAGATATATAGTTCGTACTCCTTTAGATGGCCATATAAGCCCAACTCTCCAAATATGAGTGAGCCATTTTATATGAATATAACAGCTTAATGTAGTGAACATTTGTAGTACTTCAAAGTGCTATATTTACAGGTAACAGAATTCATCACAGGACTTTTTAATTAATGTAATAATTTTAAATATATACACACAAAGAAATTACATAATTATTTCTGAAAATAGGCTCTCAAATTTGATTCAGACAAAACTCAATAGTTCATGTCGAAATCCTTTATGCATTTTAAAGGATAATCTAGCAGCTTGCAATTTGTTTCCCTTGAACATAACCTCACAACTGATTATAATTTATGTATAAACAAAATAGTTTCTCAATGTTATAAAGTTGATTTTATTTTTTGACAAAATTGTAATTCAAAGTTTGCTGAATTTTTACTTCAGCTTTGGAGCATACACATCCAGGTTTAGTGTTTCATCATTATAATGTTATATTTTATGTAAATGGACTACCTGTCATGGCCAAGAGCTAGAGTAATTTTATTTTCAATGTGGCGGTGAAAAAAAATTGGTTTAGTCATGTTAAAGTAGATTTGTCATCAAACTATTTTGCTAAAGTATACATTTTCTTTTTGTTTATATAGTGTATGAAAAGATCTGACCATAAATAATAAATTTGTGTTAAGCATTAAATCTTTCAAGGCACAAAAGCTATAAAAATATGTTTCTGAGTTAACGTCATTGTTATTGCCAGATTCTATTCATTTTTATTTAAGGATGCTCTTTAACATCTCAGGTCATCAGTGTCCCATTCAGTTGCGGGCATGAAACAGCGTTATTGCCATAGAAATATATATAATGTGATGATTCTTTCATAGCTCTGCTTATATTTATATACAAGAAAACCCTTATAAAAACTAATGATTTGTTCTTCTAATAAAAAAGGATATAGAAATGATGAAAGGATTGTTGTAAGATTGGTATTTATTTTGTCTTTGTAGTGCTTTCAGTTCTAAAATATCCCCTCAACCTTTAGTTATCCATTTTTAGGTTGTGCATGTAATTAGGCTTAAGCATTTTTCTTTCTTATTATGATATTTGATTGAATATTTGACACTGGAGCTTCACTAACTTTTCTATATTCTAGACATGTTTCAAATGTACGTAAATCACCCTCAATTACTTTCTCCAACTGATGTTTCCTTGTCAATGTCTTCTTAAGTTGCCTGCTTAACTTATTGATGAGGTCATTCTCAGGTTGAATTTCAAAATTCATCACAAGTTATTTGTTTTTATGTATAAAAAGTCTTAACAAATGATTGGTTCTGTTTGGTTTCATGCTGTTTTTAATAATTTTGTTTCTGCATCTATTACATGACTTTTTGACAAAAAGTGTGTGGCTTCTTTAATAAGATGTTCCAAAATGTTCTTTTATCCTTATGCCCAAATTCCATTTTGTCTGGCAGATATATACCTGGTTACATTCTTTGCAATTTATTTTATATATGCCTGATCTATTGTTTGTTTAAATTTTATCTTTTTGTTATATTTTTAATAGCTTACTGAGACTAAATTTTTTGGAGCCAGAAAAAAGTTGTATTCCTTGAATATTTTTCTGAATTTGTTTGTCAAAGAATGATGTGTGAATTTTTTTTGAAAACTTATTTGTCTCTTTATCCAAAGTTCTTATGTTTCTTTAAGTATGTCTTTCTATCTTTGGTATTTTTTATTAGTTTTTCTATTAGTTCTGTTTTGAAACCATTTTTATTGCAATCTTGATGTGTTATCATTGTGGTATTCCTCTTTGCTGAGCGGTGTGTTTACCATTGAATGTGTCATGTATGAAAAGCTGTTCAAGGGTTGAAGCTATTCTTTTTTGTGTGCTGGTTTACCAGAACATAAAAATATCCATAATAAAAAATCTACATGTCCAGAATGTAAAAAGGTTTGCATAGCTTCGTGTCAAAAATCCAATGAAATATAATTTTAAATAATTTTACTGTTAAAAATTACCTAATAACAAACTGATATTTCGTTTCTTTCTGTTTAGCAACTGCTTGCAGAGTTAAGTGGACCAGTCTGCATTGTGTTTATAGGAGAATTATCAACCCGCAAACAAGCTCCAAAACTACATCTCAAAATGTAAGTATATTGAACACCAATGTTCTTATTTTAGTGCAGAAAAAGTTGATTGGTACTGATTTTGTTAATTGGCAGTGGAGAGTCATAATATTGACCATATTTCATTGCTAAGCATCATGCAAACACAAGTAAGACAATGTATGCAAATTGAGAGTTTGTCTTAGTTATATCCTGGCTCATTCCATTCTGATGATGCATGTGCTTGCATTCTTAGCCTTGATTTCATTGAGTAGTGCTTGGTATAGTGGTGTGCAAGGAAGTGTAATTTCAAGCAGAAATAGTTAGAGAAAAGTTGTAATCTCAAGCAGAATTTTTGTATGTAGAAAAGCTTGTCTGTTAAGTTTTACAGTAACCATTTGCAGACATTCTTGAATATGCATAAGGTCTATTTTAGGAAGATGGTTTCCATCTTTTTGAGAAGCAATAAGGCATACTTCATGAGATGTTTCCATATTACATTGTCACATTCCACAACTACCTGGCAAATCTCACCAGTATGATGTCACAACTCTTGATTCCTTAGTCTACAAATATTATATAAGTTGTGTTTTGAAGACATAGCCCTATGAAGTTTCACCTAATACAATATTGTGTTAAAGTAAAAATCTTGTTTTTACACTATGTCATAGATTATAAAAAGTATTATATTCTTCAGGGTTATCAAAGAATTGGTTTAAACAATTTATACATATCTGATTTTACAATAATGACTTCATCTGTGCATGTTTCTGGGCTGGGGAAAGATGTGACATATGACATCTACCCATTTTGTTTTATTCCCATCTAACTCTTTCCTAACATTCCCATGACTTGTAACATAGGTGGAGGAACTGCCAACCACGAATCAGATTAGAATAGAAGACATACTTCTGGAAATTTCTGACAATGAACCATCACCAACAGTCATTTTTCCTCCAGCAATAAATAAACCCCTCATAACAATCTAAACATTGCTAATGCCACAACATCTGTTATATAGGTGTTCATAATGTGAGAAAGTTTTATTACTATCTGAATTGACAATTAGCGTAGGAGTTTTATGTGCATGGCTATGATTACCTCTGGAGTTCTTCCTTTTGTGTGCTAGGCAAAGATTTTTCCCATTTATCCTACATTAATGTATTGAACTTGTTTACACTAATTCCATTTACTTACATAACACTAGGACATGTTTCGGAAGCCACACTCCCTATCATCAGCCGTTGACAAACTACTGGAATTGGTGGCTTAATCCCGTGATGCTTTCATGGCAGTTGTTGGTGCTTCTTGTAAGAATTTGCTGAATTCGTCCATGGGCGGAAAATCAAAATACATTAAATATTTCTTATTTTTTAAAATGAAAATCTTTTCCCAAGTGGATGGTTCTATTGATACAAATTCAAAAGCTTCACATTCCATCCAACCTAACACAACAAATTTGAGAGAATATTTAAAGAACAAGGTATAATGTTAGCCCCAAAGAATAAATGTATTAGGTTGCACAGTAAATGAAACCATACCAGCAGAATAGAAATCAGGAATTTATGAAATCATATGTGCAGATTGTGCACAAAGATACATGGGGAAAATGAAGAGAAATTTGGAAAATCAGAGAAAAGAACACTTTTGGGGTATTCCTTTTAAACAAATTGATAAATCAGCTCACTTTTGAACCAAAAATCATGAAATTAAACTAGAGGCTTAGCTGCTGAAACAACTTCACAACCTCAGTCTGTGGTGCCTCAGTAGTAAAAACAAGCAATTGTAAACACTATTCCCCCCCCCCCCAAAAAAAAGCTTCACAACCCAATAGGGCTATCCACTTGGGAAAAGATTTTCATTTTAAAAAATAAGAAATACTTAATGAATTTAGAATTTCCACCCATGGATGATCTCTGCAAGTTTTTACAAGAAGTGCCGCAGACTGCCACAAAAGCATCTTGGGATCCAGCCACCAATTCAAGTAGTTGGTCAACAGCTCATGGTGGGAGCGCAGGCTTCTGAAACATGTCCTGGTGTTATGTAAATAAATGGAATTAGTGTGAACAAGTTCAATACATTAATGTAGTATATAGCTTCGTAAGTATAATATTCACATAATTTTTCCTATTTGTCTGTATAGTTAACCCTAAGTATTTATAGCTATTTATTGCAAATAGTCGTATATCCTTGGTACATTTATAGCTATTAATGATGAATATAGGAATCTACATCATGAAACTATCTTAAAAGCTTACATAGATTAAAAATAAAACTACTTAAAATCATGTCAACACATTAAAACACTCTTGATGTTCCACTTATTTTTTTTAACCGGGACATGTTTTGTGAGACTTTGCTCACATTGTCAACCATGAACGACTAACGGATCAATCTAAATTGCAGCGGTGTAAGTGACTGAGTGCTCTGATGGTCTATTGATGAACTTATACAAAATGTTATCTACTTCTGGGATATGAAAATTCATAAGTCCATGTTCATATTTTTTATGAAAATTTTTTCCCATATACTAGGGTTCCTTTGGGTGTTGCACTGCTTTTAATAAAGTAATATACTTCTTGATTTCATGCTCTTTGTTCCAAAAATGTGGTGCAATGCTAATTTTTTTATTTGTTTGTATTTAATATTTCTCCAGTGTTCCTTTACTCTGCTACCTATGTTCGTTCCTTTTTGTCTTGCCTATGTACACTTTTTCACAGTCTTTGCAATTAATTCTATATAAGCCAGAATTTTCTTCTTTAGATCTGGGGTCTGTTTAACTTCTACAATTTGCCAACACTGTACTTACTTTTGGTGCTAAAGAAATGTACTATTTGAAGATTTTCTGAAATTTATTATTGAGGTATGGATGGTAAGTGAACTTATGGTAAGTTTTTTCTTTTGATAAAGTACTAAATGTGGTAATTTGTTTAATTTTCTTTTTTCCTTTGAATCGTTTTGTTGATCATTCATTTGTTTGTTAAATCCATTAAATTTTACTGCTTCTATTATGTGTATGTATTCCTTTTTATACTCTTCTTTCTTTAGTGGTACATTGACCAATCTGTAAACCATGCTATTAACGGTTGCTTCTTTACGAGGTATAGGGTTGAAATCATGAGCTTTTATATAATTATCCGTGTGTGTATCCTTTCTGTATATGCCAAATTCCAGTTTATTATTGCTTTTTATTATCTTCAAATCCAAAAAATGTAATGTAATTTAGTTTCCATAGTGAATTTAACCGTGTGTTCTTGCAAATTTAATTGTTTTACTGCATCTTCTGTATATCTGTCCTTTACAATAGCAAAAATATCATCCACATATCTATACCAGATCTTGAATAAATAAATCTGCCAGGAATGGCGAAAGAGGGCTGCCCATTACTAAAGCTGATTTTTGTTCAAAACACCTTCCTTCAAAGGAAAGGTAGGCGTAATCTAAGCATAGTTTGGTTAGTTTAATATATTCTTTGGTCTGTATTTCTGTAATATGGGTAGATAATAACATTTTTTTTAAAAGAGTCAAGGTTTTCTTCATTGGAATGCTGGGAAATAGAACTTTTACATCGAAAGAAACTAATGTATCATTTGAAGACAATTTGTGATCTTTAATTTTGTTGACCAGATCCAAAGAGGTTTTTAAACTTAAACTTGGAAATCTTGGAAAGGTATTGAACTGTGTGGATAACCAATTTGCTAGATGGTAACAAGGAGTGTCAATAATATTAATTATTGGTTTCATGCTTTTTCCAGGTTAATGTATTTTAGGTAGGCCAAATGTTTTTGCTAATGATGGATTTGGTACTTTGATTCTGTAAAGATTAGATTTTGAGAATAGAGCACTTTCTTTTAAGGTATCTTCAGTTTACTTTTTGCAATTATATAGTGGATCAGTTTTTATTTCAGTAAATTCATCACTGTTCAAAAGTTTTTGCATTCTTTTTCTGCAATCTTCTTTGTCTAAAATTACAATTATGTATATGAGAAAAAAATTTCATAAAAAATATGACTCATGAATTTTGATATCCCAGAAGCAGTCAGTATTTTGTATAAGTTCATCAATAGACCACCAGAGCACTCACACAGTCACTTACAGTGCCAATTTAGATTGATTCATTAGTCGTTCATGGTTGACAATGTGAACAAAGTCTCATGAAACCTACCTTTTTCTTTTCTTTCTTTTCTTTTTTTACCTTTTTTTTCCCCTTTCCCCCCCTTTTTATGTCAAAAGTGTTTTAATGTGTTGGCATGATTTTAAGTAGTTTTACTTTTAATCTACCTAAGATGTTTATAGCTATTTATTCCAAATAGCTGCATATTCTTGGCATATTTTGAGCATAGCTAGCAATCTCCCCACATTTCTGAATGCCATTAGAATGTCTTTTGTAGACTGTTGTTTCTTGCCCAGATGTTTTTGTTTAATGTTTTCTGCAACTTTTGTTCAGAAGTCAAGGCCAGTGCCATATATCTGCATACATTTGAATTTACACATCTACTGTAATTACTTTAGCTGCTAAAATAACAATATTGAACAACATTAGGATAAAATGGTCCCCCTGTAGGACTTTTAACTTTTGTTCTATTGATGCTGACCTTATAAACCTGTTACTTGATAAACAGGGCAAGGCATTTAAAACAAACCTGAATAACAAAGTCATTTTTTAACTAAAATTGTTAATTGAACCATTGCACAGTGAAGCTAATCATATATTAAGATCATTGATTGATTGAGTGAAACTAACACTATTGTTCCACCTACTTACACTTTCACAGTAGATATCTATTTAATATATTTCAAAGTTGGGCCAAAAATAACAGTAATGTGTGTATGATGTTCTGTAAATAGATGTAATTCACATATACATTATGATAGCATTGCTATGTGACAGGTAAATCAAAAATGATCAAATGAAGCCAAGATTATCATAAATCAACAAAGAACAAATGAAACCAATATTATTGTATGATGTACTGTAAACAGATGTGACTCACATTACGGTATGCTCTAGCATTGCTACAACAAAATGGGGCTAAGATTATCGTTTGAACAGCAAAAAGCAATTTTGAAGTGGTATTGGAAAACCAAGAATGTTGTTGAAATTCAAAGGCCATGGAGACAAGTGTACAGAATAGAATCACCAATGCTAGTAACAATTGCAAGCATTGGAAACAAATTTGAGACTCATGGTACCGTATGCAATGTTCACAGGGGCAGGTCTGGGAGAACTCGCACAGCAACAAGCCCCGCATCCTCAGCCATGGTTTTGGAATGTTTAAAGCACTCACCACAGAAGCACATGAGACTGGGATTAGCAGAACCAGCATAAGTTGTATTATTAAAACAGCAAAGAAGAACTCCGTTGGACTTCTACCTATGGGGAACTCTTGAGGATGTTGTATATCGCAGAAAACCAGCTGCACTGGCAGCACTTCGGGAAGAAATTGATATGGCATGTGCTGCAATTGCTGAGGACACTTTTGCAAATAGTTCAATGTACTCAGAAGTATGTAAAAGCTTATGGTGGACATTTTGAGCAACTTTTTAACTGTAAAAGTCTAAGATGATTAGTACTCATCATTTTCTGTTTGTATGAATTCAGTTATGTTATGTTAACACAGTTTTTCCTTTGCTTCAAGTGTGTATACATTTTTTGGCATGGTCTGTGTGTGTGTGTGGTGTGTGCACATATATATATTATGTGTGTATTGAGTTGCTGAATTCGAAATGCAGTTCAGCTTTCTTTATCACATATCATTTTTGCACATAAATGGAGTAGAGGTCATGCTTTAAATCAGAAAGAGATCTGAATGAGGAGTTGATTGGAGATGGAGAAAGTAAGTGAAGCATAAGAATGTGATAGGCAACAGATTAGATAGAACTTACATTTACTTATATGTTCTTAAAGTAAACTCAAATAGCTATAATACTACAATAATGTATTAAATATGTTTACACTAACTCCATTTACTTACAAAATACATGTTTCGGAAGCAGTTGCTCACATCAGCTGTTGACTGAATGCTACTACCACCACCACTCAAAATGTGGCTGTATACCAGGATGCTTCTTTAGCAGTGTCTGATGGTTCTAGTAGGAACTGAGTTCATCCATAGGAAAATCAAATTTCATTAAGTTTTGCATATTTTTTTAAGATGAAAATATTTTCTCAGGTGGATAGCTCCATTGGGTTCTGAAGTTGTTTCAGCAGCTTAGCCTCTGGTTTAATTTCATGATGCGTAAACAACCGAATATTCCAAAAGTGGTTTTTTTTTCTCTGAATGTCCAAATTTCTCTTTGTTTTTCCGACGTATTTCTGATCACAATCTGCGCATTTGGTTTTATAAATTTCTGATTTCTGTTCTGCTGGTATGGTGTCTTACTGTGCAACCTAATTCATTTTTTATGTTATATTTGTTCTTTGGAGATAATGTTATTCCATGTTCTTTGAATAACTTCTTAAATTTGTTATGTTCAGTTGGTATGTGAAGCTTTTGAATTTGTACCTTTCCATATGTTCTTCAATGTGGAAACCTTATTAATTTTTATCTTTTAAATTTATTGATAATTTTTATTACTTTGTCTCTGTTGAAACATTAGTTATTGCTGTTATCTGTTGGTATTCCATTTTATCCATTTATGTGAGTATGATAGTAATTATTCTGTATGCCTGCATATTTATATAGAATGCGGTTATAACTATTATTTTTTATGGAATTTTCTGTGTGTGTGTTTGTTTTCTTTGGATTCCAAAGTTCAGTCCTTTTCCATTTCTTATAATTTTTAAATCTAGGAATGGGAGCCAATCATTTTTCTCTTCTTCTATGGTAAATGTATAGATTTATGTTGTAAATTAAGAACATGTCCTTGTGTTGGTGTGAACATGTTGAATACTTTAGTGTAGGATATTATCATTCCTTTATCTGCAGCTTTGTAATACAATTTTTTTAGGTACAATACTTTTGAACTATCAGCAAAGAAAATAAAACATTCATGTTTTTATGTAGCCTTTCAATAAAACAAAATAAAGGAGAAAAGGTTTAATAATTTAGAGAATACAATGAAAATAAAATAATTACATTTATTTAAGCATTCAGTGAATGTAGTTGTAATTGTATATACATGCGCAAAAGTAAAATTACAACCGAAGATCAACCAATGCGTTGCAAGTGTTCATTTTCCACTGTGTGCTCACACCCTTATATCAAATCAGTTTAGAGCATGTACGGTGTCAAGCAGCATGTGTCCACCCTTGCACTGTCACTAACTCAAACTCTGGTTTTAAATTACATTAATGCAAAATAAAAATGCCAAATTGCATTGGAACGAATCACTTAAAGAACAAAGTGAAAACAAAATATTATGCACCCTGAATCTTCCAGGCTTTAAGGCCATGATTCAATAGGATTCATCTCCATCTTCCAAGATGTCCATGACTGCAGTGCATTCAGTGGTTTGCTTGATGTGATCTTAGAGATGAGATAATGACTGACTGGATGGAATTATAGGGGTGTCTGGAATTGCGCTCGGATTGGTTCACTTGGCTAAGGGTCTGGAGCTTGTAAGTGTTTCCAGCAGAATGTTGTTAACTGATTGGTTCCTGTGAAGCTGAATGTCAGTTTAAAAACACAAGGAAACCGCTTACCTCACCCGGTGTCTACAAAATACCATGCTCGTATGGTGCAGTTTGTTTGTTTAGTACCACACAGTATAGCATTACAAATGTTGCTGCCTATGTGAGACAAACAAATCAGCTGTGACTGAACATGCTATCTTAGGTGATGGGGAACGTAAAATTGGTTTTCAAGATACTAACATATTAGACTCAACACCACATTATTATCCTCGCTTATACTGAGAGACAATTGAAATTTACAAGTATAGAAACAACTTCAACAAAAAAGAAGCTCAAATTGCATTCAGTAGGCGTTGCAGAATATTAAGACAAAGAAACTATGTGAACCAACACCTCACCGGAAACACCCTTGAGCTGCAGCTTAGATCCAGTCCCCATAGTCAAGTGAACCAATCAGAGATCAGTTCCACAGGCACCGCCACTAATAGCATCAATGAGTCAATCACTGTCTTATATCCAAGAAGATTACATTCAGCACACCACTGAAGATGTCCACTGCGGTTGTGGATGAAACATCTGGGAAGATGTAGAAGAATCCCATTGGACCACAAACTTATAGCCCAGGAGACTTATTCATGAGCTATTTTGAGATGCACATCACTAAGGCTTTCACCACATTTTTAAATTTGGACATAGATATGTAGACAATGTATTTACCATTATAAACAAAAAGCATATGGAAGATGCGCTAAAACTTTTGAACCTGCAAGAGCCTACAATTAAGTTCACTGTCAAAACAGATAATATGTTGCCCTTTTTGGATCTCAATAATAAAATGTAGTAATAAACTTGAATTTGGCATCTACAAAAAGGACATGCTTACAGACAATTATATCAAAGCTCATGGTTTCAATCCAATATCACATAAGGAAGCAGCATTCAACAGCATGAACCTTATCTTCTTTTCATTTCCTTAATGTTCTGATGGAAATGCTCCCCTTGTTCTTTGCGCACTTCATTAAGATTGTTGAAAATAAATCTTAAGTATAATTTAGAAAATACAATTTTAAGCCCATCGCTTTAATTTCTGTATCATATTCCAACTATATTTACATAATCACAGTTGTTATAGTTTTCTATAATTTTGGTTTTTATACTTTAGAAGAAAAGCCATGAATCCCTCTCAGTTTCACTGACTTCATGTTGCAATTTTTCATCTAACTTTACTTTCCTTATATAAGGGACTACAAGTATGCCCTCTTTTAATTTGGTTTTTCATAGTTGAGGGAACTGATCTATAAATGCAATTAAAGCAATTTGCATTTTTAGTAAAACTTTTAGCAAATTTTTTCATGATGCCTACCAGAGGCAATTCTAGCCAAGGATCAGGTCCCCCTCTTTTTTATGAAATAGTTTTAAAAGTCCCTAATCATTATTTCAATAAATTGACATAATTTATTTATATAATATTTTTATAATTTATAGCCTTTTGTAATTAAACAATAATATAAAACAGTTTAAAAGTAACATTTTTAACTTGCATAAATGCATACTACAATCAGCATAATGACTAATGATATGGATTGTTCTCCATATCATTAGTCATTAACATGTCTTTATGGAGTTCATTTTAGGCCCAATTCTGTACTCACTTTTTCTAGATCTGTTAGCATTTGCCATTTGCGCTATCAAGACTTGTCTGCAGGATTAGTGATGGGTTAGTGTTACTCTGTCTATGTTGATTCCGTATTCGTTTTCCCATTCCAGTTTGCGGAGTTGATTCTCCAGTATGGTTCGATGATAACGGCTACCCCTGTTTTTATACATCAACCAAGAAGGAAGTTCTTTCCGACTCAGTTTGATTCTTGCATGGCTTTATTGCAGAGTTTTGCAAATATTCTGATATGTGGTCCATCTGTACTTTCCAGACAAATTAGTGCTCCACTGAGTCAAATGCCTTGGTGTAATCTTTCGTAGATTACACTGCTATGAATATTTTTTATGTTGTACTCCTGTGTTTTTTTCTATTAATTGGTTTATCAATTGAGGTGATCTATCGTGCTATAAACTATCTGAAACCCAGTTTATTCTGCCAGTTGCTGCTCATCAAATGTTTTTTTTAATTAGTGTGTAATGCCCGTTTTTACTATAGAGGCACCACAGGTGGTTGTCTAATGTTCTTTTTAGTCTCCTGGTAATGATTTTCATGAATATTTTATACATGTTCAGCATCAAGCTAATCAGCCTGTCATTTTTTATCTCATCTCTTGCTCCCTTTTTATGTAGCAGTATTATTATACCTGGCTTCCATTCCCTAGGAATTCAGTTTTCAGTATTTTATTAAATAATTTAATCAGTGGTTCTGTAAGTTCCTCATCCTCCATTTTAAAACGTTCATTAAGCATACCGTCATCTCCTGGACTTTTTTCATTCTTCGCTTCCTTGATGGTTGTCCTTTAGTGGTTCCTAATTTTTTTTTTTTTAATAAAATTGATGATTTAGTTCTGTAATATTGGAGCCATGGTGCATGCTGCTGTATGAGTACTCTAAGGAACGTATTTGGGAGTCATCTTGGCCATGTTGATTCCAAATTTGTTGGTTTGTGATTTTTCCTCTTGAGATATTCAAAACACCAAGTGTTTGGTTTATAACCAGATGAATTGGACACATTAAAGCAAAGAATTAGGGATAAAATTCATGCCATACAAGCAGCCATATGTATAGGCTTCATGAAAAATGTTCTAGGCTGAATGAGTGCATCGATCACATCCTTAAAAAATCTTATTGACCCTGGTTCTAGGAGGCAAGTAAGGTCACCACTAGGCCACCAGGAAAAATGCCAATGGCTGAGTCAGCCTGTGTTCTATTGACTACTTCCGATGTTTTTATTGTTGTATTTTTTATTTTATTACTTTTGCTCTTTAGCTCAGTCGCTTAGAGTCTATGATAAATGTTATGTTTACAAATTCTGCCCTGTGCCTCCAATGCTCTTCCGCTGCAACCTCCCAAATGTTATTGAAACTAAAGGACCTAACCTCGTGCTGAATGTGAACTTTCGAGTCTTCTATTTTCAGGATGAATATATCAAAACAAAGTTGCATTGTGTATTGAATGAATTGTAGTATTTTCTTTTACACAGTGTTTTTATGATTTTATTAATCAAATTAAACAGCTCAATAAGCAACACTTCATTCCCTTTATTTTTATACTATAATATATGCACTGCATATATGTATATGTATATGCACAAAATTGATTGAGAGGAAAGAAGAGGCCTAAGGCCTTAACTCTGCCATTATAAATGAATAAATATAAACCCAGTAATCGCATTTTTATTTTATTTATTTATTTATTTATTTTTATCATTACGGGGTATTTTCACTGAAAATTGTTGTGTCCCAATCCTATTTTTAAAGAGAATTGCTGCTGATGATCGCTAATAAGGAGAATGTCGTCATAGGCTTATATTTGATCATCTGTTATTATTTCAAAAATACTTTGAGTACTTCGTGACACCTGCTATCCTTCACTGAAGTTGCAAGGCATCCAGTGAGAAAAAAAATCTTAATAGTAAGTATGTACAATTTATGAAAAACTTCTTGATCCAATATTAGGAGATGCCCCAATATCGTTTGAATCAATCGGGGGTCTTCATGCATCATCTTCTCCACAACAGCAATTTTTGCTGCAGTCACTTCCGTCAAAGTTCTTCCACTTCTTTCTTCGTCTTTAAAAGATGTCCAGGCCCTGTAACTCACGAATTGTCGCTAGGCAGAAGGTTCCGCGAGTGTTCACCATGCAGTTTATGATAAGTGTTGTAATTCTTGGGCATCAAGAAAAAATAGCACAAAAAAAACGGAAGTCAATCAACTCTTCTCAGTACATGGAACATATTCTCGACAGAATGGTAACAATGTTTTGGCTAACACGGTACTTATGGACTATTCAAAAGAAAGTGGAATTTAAGGACAAAAGAAGGCTATGAAGGACAGCTAACTTTAAAGTAAAGAACATACTTAGAGCAAGGACGCCCTCTTCTGTTATAATAATCCTCCGGCATCTCCTGATAGACATCGGAGGATTTGATGGAGTTTTAGCTTCCTCCAGCAAGCCGGCTATTAGGCTTATTGTGATACCCCGTTGGGAGGGAGGCCTTCATTGTTTTCACAAATCTGTTCCTTGTACAAGTTGCAGTCTTTTGGTTCCAATGTTGGCGTCCTTTCCCAGATCTTCCGTGGTTGTAGAGAGAAAAGTCTCTTTCCAGGATTGGACACCCAAACAGGATATGCGAGGAAGATTCCTCGTCTATTTGCACATTCTGCAAGTGGGATCATCTTAATAGAGTCCCGCATTACGATTTTTTTTTTTTTTTAATTTAAGGACGCTCATTAACTCTTTTAGGCTTGAGGTTCTTTTTCGTGCCGTAAATGTACGACACGGGACCCACGGCTTCACTTCCCTTCCGAAGGAAGCCATACTTAGGATTTTTACTCCCGAAAAAATTCATCGATTCTGGCCGGGTTTGAACCCGCGACCTTGGGCTCAGAAGTCAAG
Organism: Metallyticus violacea; assembly: GCA_030762175.1. Taxonomy (NCBI): domain Eukaryota; kingdom Metazoa; phylum Arthropoda; class Insecta; order Mantodea; family Metallyticidae; genus Metallyticus; species Metallyticus violacea. Next base: position 142,034,476 of record CM060831.1, read on the forward strand.
TATGGTTACCACTACACCACCAGGATCGACAGATTTTTTTGAAGTGTCCATGTTTAGTAATTATCACGATTACTTTATTCTTCTTCTATCTAGTTGCAGAACTAGATAGAACAGTAATCGTGATATTCGTGAGAACTTCCTCTTCTATCTAGTTGTCGAAAAATTATTGCTAGGACCTAGGATAAATTTCCTAGTTTGGATTTTGCTAGAACAGATTTGTCACTTTAACTGATGTTTATCCCCATTCCATTTTTTAACCGCGGTCTTAGCAGTACGAATTCCGACCACGGGCTTAGGACCATATAAAGGTGTATCAGCACCCCTTTTTGCCAACCGATCTGCCATTTCATTCCCATAAATGTCCTGATGCCCCTGTACCCACCGCAGTTCAAGCCTGTGTTGGGATGCCACGGCAGACGGGGCATTTTGGCATTCTCTTACCAGTTTAGATTTCACCTGGTCGGAGGAAAGTGCTTTTAAGGCACTTTGACAATATAATCAATTACGGAACGTCGTTAGTTTTTCCTCTTTTCCAAGTTATGGTTTGAGCTCTAATCCCAGTTCCGGTTTCATAGATCCCTGCAGCATTTGCCCATTTGGCCTGTAGACTGTAGTTCATAACTACTCTCGGGTACATTATTCTGTCAATTGTATTTTATTCATGAGTTTACATTCAGTAATATGGGTATTCCATTACGTTATATATTTTCAATGTTGTATCTTTCCCAACCTAATTTTTAAAAGTTGTGCAGTTCCTAATCTGCCTTTAAATTCGTTTACTTTATCTTACATATCTGTTAAATAACATGTATGGTACAGCCTAGATATTTAAAGTTATTCTAAAATATTATTTTCTATCAATCTTATGTTAAATTTCCGTCTTTTGCATTTCATTGCGTAAATAATAAAATGAAATGTCTATTATTTGTCCTTCCATTTATCTGCAGCCAAATGATGTAGATGTCTCTGATCGTGTTTGTAAACAGCGACTTCAGTTGTTTATTTAAGAATGTGTGTGAACCATGCCAGAATATTAAAATATACGCATGTAAGTAAATTAATAAGTCTTTATTTATTATTCTATTCGCGAAATAGCCCTATCAATTATCATACAAGTATCGTAAGTTTATTGACAAACTGAAAAGTTGACAACAAAACTTAATGTTTACACAATAGTATAGTGCCACAGTAAACGGAGAAAGCTTACGTCGGCACCTTTGATGTTCTATCGCCGCAACGAACAGTTGTTAAACGCAGATGTTCTTTAATTAAAACATTAACAGTAATGAAAATATGCGTTTACTTTTCAAAATTAACACGAAATTCCAGTGATTGTCACTGAAACGAGAGGCATTGGTGCAGAACACCATATTAATTGAGGTGGATAAATCTTGATTTTTGTTTACTCTGATTTTAGGTTTTGCTTGTTTGCTGATTGTTTCGGAATGAGAGTCAAGCATTAAGTATTTTTCACCTAAATCCTCACGTTACTCAACTGAGAAAGTATAACGTTTCTGAATTTTACCGGGATACAAAAATGAAATAGTTGGCAAATAACTGGCGACTTAGCTTAGTTTTATAATTAAAGTAAATTACTGATCTCTGAAGACCGCATATTGTGTTTTCCGCGCTTTATAGTAATTTCACCACATACTTATTACCCGATAATCGAAGTTAGAGAAGGACAGAAGAATATCGTAAAAAATGCGAGTTGTGTTCTGCAAAGAGATTATAAAATAAATCATTATCCAATTGCAAATTTCAAAGCATCTTTATTATTTTTCTATATTAATTTTCTTGAATATAGAAAATATTCAATATTATCGTAAGTTATTCTTGGCACAGTGTTTTGCCTCATAAGAACAAGCTAACATAACCTGAAATAATAATAATAAGAAGAAGATGAAAAATTACCAGATTTGCTTTAGTATCAGTATTAATTATTTATTTTTCTTTAACATTTTCCAATATTGGAATTGCTTGAACTTGGAATGTCTAGGGTCATTTGGTTCAGAATTATTAAGAGGAATTCGATTCGTGTTACATTTTGTATTATAGCCTTTAGAAAAGTTTGCGCCGTCTTTTATGCAAGGAGAGAGTAGTACTAACATAATCGCCAACCACTAACAAATTGGTAACTACTTTAGCGCAAATAGTAAATATTTCAGTGTGCTTGCATTCGTAATAAGTAGATATGACACGCATGCCTAATTGCTGTTTTATTTATTAAAAATGTAGAAATAAATATCCTCGGTTTATATTTAATTATGCAGAGCCATCTGAATGATAATACAGGTGGAATTCAATTCTGCGAAATAGCCAAACCGTCCCTAGTACATCTTAAATGGTGGTATTGCCTGCGCTTCTGTTGTTTTGCTACTCAGTGAACGGATATAAAGCATGTTTGCACTTGATGTAAATAAAAGCCTAGCAACATTCATCAAGGTCTTTGCCGTAGTAAATGTGGGTACCATCATGATACTGTCAACGTATTGATCAATTGTTTGTATTGTTGATGGGCACATCTTTGCAAAGTTTTCTACCTGGCCTACTCCCTATAATGGAAAAAAATTAAAGAATTTATACACAGGAGTATAGAAAGCTATTCTAGGCTCGTTTATAATATCCCTGTTAACAATGCGTTTAATGTGTTAATTGAATATTATTTTTCAAGGTGCTTGATCTGCTAAAACACTTTTTCAGGAGAGCTAGAAGGCTATACTTATGTATAAAAATTAACTCTTAGAACGACGCATAGTAGGCGAAAATTTAAACCTAGTGAGATATGATCCTAATTTTCACTTCATGATTCGAACTATTTACCATTAATACTTAATCACATATGGCCTCTAGCTTCCCAAAATGAAAATAAGGTGCAAACGTTTGTCTTCTATGAAGTGGTATAGGGACTAGAATACGCGATTTACAATATTGAAATCTGACCCTGAACATGTTTCCTTTCAATAAAAGCACAATAACATGTAATACTAAAACAAATCTAGTATTGCTCACATCTTTAGGATATTAGGTATTTGTCAGGTGAATATTAACACCATAGCTTGTGCTGAATTGAAGCTAATCGATTTTCATATTTACCAGTTTTTCTAGCCATACTTAACAAAGCACATTTGAAACAATACTAATACTCTGCATGTTTTGTTGTAATTAAAATAATTGGACTCGTTTTTTGTTTAGTTCAATGAACTCTAGTTTCTGTCATCGTCCATTTGAACTTAAATACAGAAAAAAAAATCTTTAAGTGGAAGCATGTGATGGAAGCACATTTAGTACTTTTTTACCAATACAAGAAGAAGAAGAAGAAGTGGCTAATCAAGTCAATAACAAGAATCTACTAAGAAGAAGAAGAAGTGGCTAATCAAGTCAATAACAAGAATCTACTTTTCAGCAATTTACGTGCTTTTTTTTTTTTTTTTTTTTTTAATTTCTATTTTTATCATGGCAATAACGTTCCTTTCAAAACGATTTTATCCATCACAACAAAAAAGAGCATTGACTTTTATAGCTGAAATCGGACCAAGAAGGAGAAAATGACGACGTAGTTTGCTGACGTCACGATAATACCCAGCAAGAAATGCACAAAGATAGCGGGGCATTAAGGAGGATTTTTATTTATTTATGGACGCTCTTTAAACATTAAGGGGGAGGGTTAAGGCGTAAACCTAGGGGGAAAAAATGGAAATTTCTCAATCAGGACCTCCGCTGGCCTTCTATCCAGTGATAATGTAGGATTGGCTGAAAAATAAAGGAAAACCGCTAAAAGTGATGCATATAGCCGCCCTGGTGGGAAAAATGGAAGACGTGCAAGCGAACATGCAGGTATGAAATTGTGCATAGGTCTAAGGGACCACGATCTCCAAACTGTTCACATCGTGCTATAATAATGTCTCCCCCACTCTGATATTTTAGGTAAATTTAAAACCACGTATACGGACGTTCTTTACTAGTCTTTTCCCTCCAATGCTCTATTTATTGTTCCGCAGGCGGCTTGGAATTTCTGCATTTTTGTTCTATGACTTCATAGTTAATAACGCAGCTCAAAAATGTAAAATGAAATACTTGCTCCACTATTTGATCATTGATTAATATTTACGTCGAAGATATTTCCTTGGAATGTTTTTTTTACGAACATTTTAAAGTTGTGTCGTTTGCATATTTGACTTAATTTTTGGAAAGCCTTTTGCAATACATTTTCATTATGCTATTAATATTTAGTCATCTGCAAAAATAATTAGGATATTTAAAGTAATATTATTATATTTTTTAAATTTTTATAAACTCTTTAGCTGAAATTTGGAAATAGATTTATTTGTCGATCAAGTAAACCACGGCTATGATTTTTCAAATGATGGTAATACTGCTCGTGAGCAGTGCGCCTCCATTAATATTGGATATTAATGGTATAAGCGAAGAGTTGATCAAAACATTTGGAATCGTTCGAGCTATGAACAATATGCATTAGCCAGTTTATATTTAAATCATTGTTACTGGTTCTTTATGCCTCCATATTCGGTCAATTTGATTCATGGCTAAGAACTCAAGTGACAATGTCCTATTGGTCAATTTTGGGAAGAGGCCCAAGAAACGAGAAACAAAGCGGTTGCAGATCATCCTGTCAGAAGACCATGGAAGATTTAATAAATATGTTACTGTTGACATCCGACCCAGTTTTATCACTAACAAGGCCAATCCCGTGCATTAGCAAACAAAAGTTTCAGCTTATGTTCAGAATTTTCCGGCTCAACCATAATCGGGCGGTTTAAAAAGCACCACGAATAGGGTGGTAGCAGTGATAAACGTAATGAAGATTCCAACAGTTTAAGGGCCTGGAGAATTTGACTGAGTCAAAAACGTCATTTAAATTATAATATGTATATTTTCTTTCTAATGCCGCCACTGTCCATTCATATACCCCCCTGAATAAACTTCAATCAGGAAAGGGACCCAATCGGGAATCAAACAGGTCCTGTCATGTAGGAAGCAGGAATGCATAACTAGACCACAGCGGTGTTCCATATCTTTATATTATGTTTCACATTTTTATTTAATTAACATCCGTTGCGTAAATATAATCTCTATGCCCATATTTTATAATGTAAATAATTCACATTAAATAATAATAATAATAATAAATATCGATGAAGTAGATATGTAAATAGATCACCAAATAGTAATGTCGGGCTAGTTTTCGACCATTGTGCGATGTTGGAAGACATATCAGAATGTTCTTCAGTAAAAGTGTACTTTGACCTCAAGTTTAAAATATCAACAAATCAACTGTTCAATATTGTGGACTAGTGCCCTTTTGTTTTCCTTCCCTCGTTTATTCTTCATTTCAGTCGTGTTTCGTTTCTCCCTAAAAATAATAAATATTATTCATTTTAATATATGAAATTAAACTTTTTCCCTATAGTATAGAGCTAAATATTCTCTCTTTTCAAAACTAATTTTCATTCCATCTTGTATTCTATTTAAATAATAATTATAAAACAGTTGATTTTAAGTTTATTATTTTACAATCTTACCTTTTAGATTTCCAAGTTAAAAATACAAGTCTAAGTGAGATTGACTCTAAATCCAGAGCTTTGAAATGTTTTTGAAAGACGAAGTTAACGCAAATATCTACCGAAATTAATGTATTTTTAATTCGATGCCCCCGTTAACCCCATTCTAATCATTGCTGTGGAAGTTAAATCAAACTTTTCAGAGAATTGACTCTAGAAAAGAATTATGACAAACGATGTTCTGTGACGAACAATAAGGCAATAAAGGGAAATCAAAGAAACCTGTGTCGTGATTTGTACACAGTGATTTATAAAGTTATAACTCAGATACTGCATTGTCTAGTTCCAATTAATCAAATGAGTTCACGGTTATTTGTGATTGGAACACTACAAACGGAAACCATTCTACTACTAGTGAGATGACGTCATAACCAGGCGCTTGGTGCACGCTATGTGTTGCCAGAGAGGTGCGTCTGTCAGTAGGAAGGTGGCCGGCGCGCGGGACGCCCAGCTGGGAAATGGCGCGCGCTGTTGTTAACAACACAACACCTGAAGTTCTTTTTATAGATTATAGCTTTTGTTTACAATAGTGATACATGTTAGTTTAAAGAACCTGAAAACTTAATAGCAATGACAAGTGACGGTATAAATAACTCGTAACAAGATGTCAGTGAGCGTGCAACTCGGCCCCCCAAAGAATGACATCACGTCATCAACGTGGCCGAAAACGAAGCATGTCGATCCACATCCCAGCGAAATCGCTCGGATAATTAGACCGCAGACGGCTACTTTAGAGAGACCGAGAATATTAAACGTGGCCCTCTTGGGGAAGATAGATATGTCTCTGACGAGGAAGGGCCTTCTTTCAATTTCCAAGCTTTGTGTGACACCTCTTGATCACATTCCAGCACCGAGGGACTCCTCCAAGAGGAACGCCGTCTCCAGCAAGGAAAGTCGTCACGGAGGCAAAACCAGGAAGTGGCACGCGGCAAGGAAGTCGACGGACGACAAAGACAGGCTGAAACAAATGAAAATTAGATGCCGTAAAGGAGATGCCAAGACGGATGACGAAGATATCAGCTCTTCGGACCAACTCGGGGAACGGAAGCCTTCGAGAATACCTAACAGGACAACGCCGACAAATTTGGAAGTAACGCGAAGAGAAAAGCGCAGCTCTCCTCGACCAAACACCCTGATGCCCACTAGCGACACCTCTACCACAGCTGGCTACAGCGACAACGAGAGCACTGCAGGGCGGAGGATGATGAAACGACCCCTGGTAGCTGTCAAGAAAAACAGGGGCTTGGCGGACGAGGTGTTCGCCGGCCCCAAGCCGCCCGACGAGGTTCCCGAGCCATGTCGGACATGTGGAAGGCCCGAACAGCCGGAGAGGTTCCACAGCCACCCCGCACCGGCACCCCCCAGTCGTAACAAACATCACCATGGCAAACATGACAACAACAATAACGACGATGAGGCACCTCCGCCGTCAAGGTCGTCAGCGGTCAAGAGCTCCGTGCGCAAGCCCGTCCCGATAAAATACCGCAGTGGGAAGACCATAAGAAGGAAACCCGAGACAGCTTCCCCCGTTCCTGCCGACAAGGAGCAACAGAAGTCCGAATCTCCCAACAAGCCCCTCTCCACGCCGACCAGAAGCGGCATGATGAACAGGTCTCCGCCGCCCTCGACTCCGGTAAGGAAGTCTCCTGCAGGCACCAAGAGCAGCAATGCTGGCGTCTTCCTCATCCTGGATGAGAAGACATCCCCGACTGCTGACAGACCGGCAGTTCCAAGGTCGGGACCTCGCACTGTCCTCTGTTACCTGTGTGGGCGAGAGTTTGGTACCGCGTCCTACCCGCACCACGAGCCTCATTGCCTCCAGGTGAGTTACTTTCCGTTTTCTTTATTGACAGTTTAGAAACGTTTTGATTCTATACAGAAATATGTGCAGTATCACAAGAAATAGATGAGTCGAAGTAGACGCTTATCTGTAAACACAAAACACTTTGTGTGTCACTGCATTAATACGCGTCCTTTTCCCCGTAGAGTTGTCAGAGTATGTTTGTATTGTATGATCCATGTCCATCAAACTACCGGGCCGTTAAAACTGTCATGGGAGAACACGGGGCAGAACGGGATACTTAACCTTTACTCAATTTAAGTGCATCAATTAATTTATAATTGTAAATGTTATGACATATTTAACAAAAAATTAGAAATATAGCGTGTTAAACGACGCATTAGACGGTGGCGTATTTACATTTTAATTACAGATATAATGTTTACATATTTAAATGAAAACAACGTTAAACATAATTAGATGCTCAATAAGAAACAAATAGCAATTTTCACAAAAACTGCTGTATGCAACTAAATTAGTTAAATTGATTTTTATTGCAAAGGCATTTGCATTTATTGCAGAATCATTGTGAAAATTCACTAAAATACGTGAATGACAACAGAATATTAATCAATATTATAGAAATAACTTAAAACAAAAAAGAGATCAATAAATGTTTTAACTGCTTATGTTCCACCTCTTTAACAGTCGCAAACCACCAACTATTGTACTTATTAATTCTAATGAAGTGAGGGTCAGTCATGGTGCTTGTGCAGTAAAGGCTCATAAATTATTTGACTTAGGGATTGTATATATATAAATCATTAGGCACTCAATTGTTGCAGAGCAACTAGTTTATAAAGAAAGTACGACAGCTGTTCAATAAAGACTGAGAATGATTTTATTAATTTTTTCCCCCTCATCACACAATGGAAATACTGTATGAAACAATTTTTCATGAGAAGGACAGACCCGTGGAAAAAAATTGGAAGTCCATACGGGCATGCGTATTAGCACAGGAGAACGCCAGCAAAGAGCGAGTGTTTGACAGTCGGGTGCGTAAAATGGAGTCGCATCATAACGAACAGTACGCTGCTCTGAAGTTTGCTTCCTTCTGCAGAAATGCGGTGTTGGATGTGTATGCGATGTTGCACCAAGCATATAGCGATGATGTTCTGCCATAATCAACCACATTTGGTTCAAAGAGTTTAAGTAGGGTCTCAAAATTAGAATTAAGTATTTTTATTCAGAAAGTGCTAGTACATTTATAGCATTTTAACATATATTTATAAAATATATAAAATCCTTCGAAGGAAAGTATCATATACTTGTTTATTATATCTATGTAATATAATAGTGCACAGTAATTGAACATACAAAAAGAATCATATATATGAAAACAATCATTCAGTTTCAGGCTATAAACAGATTCTAATGGGAATGGACTCTTCTTTTACTGTATGAGCAGGACACGTGTACATCTTGCATGAAGTGCAGGCCTTTATGTGCTTTCTCTTGGGCGTATATAGCAGTGACCTTTCTTTGGAATATTTTAACTCCATTATGAGTTACTTTGCCTCGCGTCTCTGTGAGTACAGTTTACCTGCCCTTGATTGAATTATACGTTAATCATTTTTATATACTTTGGATGTAGACCAACCGCATTTTTAGCACGTCTTTCTACATTTATGTTGCTAAGTTTTTAAGTGGTTAACGTCCGTTTTTATTCCTGAGGCATCACAAGCGGCGATGATTCAAATGATGAATTGGGAAAGTATTTTTAAGGCAGGAAATGTTTCACGCCTTAGTTTAGGGTACCTTCCCAAAATTTTCCATCCTGGCGGGAATCGAACCCAAGACTTCCCGCTCACGAATCTGTGCCTTATCGATCTCGGCCACCTGTAGTAGTAAGGTGCAAAGTTCTCAAGCCAGACCTTCAAATAATCTTTCCTTCATGCATTCTTCTTTTGTGCTGTTTAGCCCATTAGCCATAGGTTTCACACAACATATTTATTTGCTGCAGCGTCAATGAGCCTGAATAGAACCGCCGCCATTGGCATTCTCCGACAAGAATATCCGCTCGAACTATAAAACAGGATTATATCTGACTTATCGTCACTCATCTTCCTGTCATAGCGTTTAATATTTACAATCAAATAATCAAATGCAGTATTCTGACTAATTATTACTGATTCGAATGTGTTAAACGTAGCAGCAAAATTTGCTTTACCTCAACTATTAATTGCCCCCGAAAGTTGATTTCTAGCTACAATCTAACAACAATAATGAGTCATAAAACGAAATTCCCCATCATAATAATATGAAATACTTTCTTTGGTGTCAATAGCAACGCAATATCAGCGAATACGCCAGGTTTTAGTGTTCTTTTGTTTGTTGCTAAGCGACTATTGAACAAAACAGCTGAAATTGTTTACATGCAGAAAACTGTGCCAGACATTTTAAAAGTTGCGTGCTATTTATTAAAAATGTTTTCATGTAGAGTATGAGAAGGGACAAGTGTTGCTTGTGGATCGAAGCTCTCAAGAAGTCGAAAAAGAGATGTGAAAGTGGGCGCAAAACTATTTATAGGATTGGTTCTGGGAATATGCTGAATTTTATGTTTTTAGTTGTTTATTGCTAAATTACCTTTTTTTAATCTCCGTTGTCAAAGCAACCAATCCTATTAAGGTAAAATCTGCTTATTTCCCTAAAAGTAACATCACATACCAAAATGAAAATAGTGTGAAATGAAACAATTAGTGCAAACATTAAAAGGCAAGCTATTAATATAAAATAAAATATGACAATGCCTAAAACGATGTTTGAGGATCTTCTTACTTTATAGTTCTGAAGCTGTATATTTGTTCTTATATGAAATATAAAGACTGATATCGATCTCTTAAATATGATAGTATAAAATTGGAAAGTTTGATATATCGGAACAAAATGTCAATTTATCAAACAAAATATTATGGCGCATTCTATCAAGGGCCCTTGGAAAGATCAGAGAGAACATAATGCACATTAATTCAAGTCGTGTAAAGCCATTGTTAACCAATATTGTGGCATATAGTATTACATTTTTACCCATATTTCCCGTTCTTAGCTGAATTAGTAAAATTCTCTTTAGTAGTACGGAAATAATAGACGTTCTGTAGATCGCATTTAATAAAAAGCATGGTCAATAGCGATGACACAGCTTATATTTAAATGTAAGGGAATCCATGGGAGCCATAAAGTATTTCATTATTATCTGTTCGGTAAAATGTACTGCAACATTCTGTATGATTGTTAGGGTGCTGGACCAGCAAATACAATAAAATATCTTGAATTAAATAGATTATTCAGTGTAGGTTTACCTAGGTGAATAATATATTCGTTTTAAAGACGCTAATAGATATAAACTTCAGAAGAAAAGGAGTAAATTATACAGCGTGTTTGTTGATTTTAAAATACCTTCGACATTGTTCGAAGAGATGCTCTGTGGGTAAAACTGTGTCAGAAAGATGTCTCCAATAAAATGATAAAAAGCCCTGATGCAGATGACGTGAAAAATTCCATGTTAAGATAGTTCAAAACACTATATCGGAATGTAAGCCAGCCAGTAGAGTGTTCGTCAGGGATGTATTCTATCTGCGTTATTATTTAATATATCTCGGATGCTCTCTTAGCGGAGGAAATAAATACTCCTGAAGTGGAATATATATATATATATATATATATATATATATAAATTCCTGTACTATTGTTTGCTGACAATCTAATTGTTTTTTCTCTGCGGAAAGGTATTCGCATTATGGAAGATAATTGCCTGAAATGGGGCATGGTGGTAAATGTTAGCAATACCTAAACTATGACGTTTAAAAATGGCTACGTGTATGACATGAAAAATTGTACTACAGTGACAAAAAGTACAACATGTTTAATAGACACCAGACAAAATATAATACCAACGTTTTTGGCTGCAGAGTTGGAAAGAGCAATTGATCTGGGCTCAATATGGCAATGATAATGTTGTTGATTTGATTTATTTACGGACGCTCTTTAACATCTCAGGTCATCAGCGCCCTTTTCAATTCAGGACTGAAACGTTCGACAAATTTTGCACAGGGGTCTCTTGTTTCAGGCTTGAGGTTCTTTAACGTGTCGTAAATCTATAACACAGGATCCACGGCTTTATTTCCCTTCCGAAAGAAGCCATACTACGATTAGAGAGTGTTCCAACGCTGAAAGAATATCTATATACTCTCCGCGAAAGACTGATTGCTGCTGAAACCACGTTTACACACACGCGTAAGAGAAGAGATTTGGGCATGTGGACGTGCGTCATCTTTGATCATAAGCACACCTCGCGACAGTTTTTGATGACCCTTTGTAGGTGCCGCAGTAACGTTGAGCGTTTAACGTGACACCCTTTGCACAGAAGTGTATCATATTCCGTTGTACTGGATTGCACGGATCCATTCTATCGATGCTTCAACCGTCTCCTCTACTCAGCAGACACCGGTCTCAGAATGACCACATTCTGTGCTCTTACAACAGATACCAAGCCATACCATGCTGTACCTCTTGGCCTGCCCATCAACTATTTGTCTGTGTTTTTTTTTTTTTTGAACAACCCTTTTGTTAATACCCAAACCATCAAAGAACAAAATACATTATAATAACGTGCATAAAGCAATTACATATATGAGAAATGCTGTTTTGTGTCTATCCAATGAAATTGCAGAAAAACCTGGCATGTTCATCTGGTTTTTATTACTTTTCACGCACTTTAACGATGTTAGCAAATGTGCAATAATTACCCAATTTGAATTAATGTTTATTTTTTTAATTTAAGACTAAGACTTGGAAACCAAAAGCTTAGCAATCGGTATTAGATCTTTCATTCCCCCCCCCTACTCTGATCATGATCAGAACCCAGCACAGAAACACTGAACAGTTGATTGCATATTCATTGTTTCGTGTGAGACGTAAATATGTGATGAGCAGAAACCCTACTGACTGCAAATTATTATTTTTAAGAAAGTATAGCATGCTAAATAATTACCTTTATTTTTTTTATCATATGATTTATAGCAGTTATAAATAAAAATGAATAATAAAATAGAGAGATAATAAAATAATAAGAGATATAATGGAAATAATAAAATAATAATAAAGAGATAATAAAATAGAGAGATAGCATTTTATAACAAATTGTAAAAAGACATCAACTTGACCTGTGGATATAAGGCAGCGCCATGGCTGAGTGGTTAGACAGCTCGCCTCTCGCGACTTGGTTTCGATCCCTGGGGCCGCAAATGGGATTTGCGGTGGCGCTTGTGCAGGTTTTCTCTGGATCCTTCAGTTTCCCCTGTCATTGCTCCAGCGTCACCCTCATTCTCATCTTCACCTTCATCATCTAGCGTAATGTAGTCCACCGGTTCCCGGTGCGTGAAATTGTAAATGAAGGTGCTTCTGCTCTCTGCCATGCAAGTCTGAACTCCAATAGCTAGTTACCAAGTGAGCTAGCATTAGCACTCTCACTTATTTCTGTGGAAATAAATTATATAAAATTGTACTCAAGGAGCTCTGTAGCAATAGACAGACATTCTCACAACAAGGCCACGGACAAAGTCTTTCAAAAATCGGATAATGAGAGTAAGCAAAACACCAGAAAGAATTTCCTATAGTCATTTCACATAAAGGTACTGAGTGTTTACTATTTTACAATGTTTACCTATTTTCCACCTTGTACGTATGCTTAAACATCAAAGAAAGCGACAGTTTTAAGGAGGATCATTTGTTTCTTTTGTATAAAAGTAAATAAATAAAGCATTCCTTGGTTTAAGAATTAACTTACAGTACTGTTTCTTATGCTTCGCATGCATGCTTTTGTTCTATATCACTTGTTTGTCACAATACCCGAGTTTGCGTTAAAAGCCGAGTCAGTAACTCAATTGCAGTTGCCCGGTCTCTCACGTAACTTCGTATGATATGCGTATTCTTTTATGCGACACTTACATTAAAACAAAGTCTTCTGGCTGAACAAAAAGAAAAAGTCGAATGTAGTAAATTCCAAAAGATTCGCAGAGATCCTGCATTACACGGGTTCTTTCCATAACAAAAAAGTAATACAAGGCGTTTTGTTCTCACAGAAGAAAAATTAAATGACTTAAGCGCGAGATTAGAACACGCTCAACCGACGTCTCTCAGGCGTTATCACAAGAGACAGAAATATTGAGAGCTCTGCAAGAACAGCTACAAAACTCCTTCGATTAGTTGATTACGCCAGCAACATTAAGTAATTTTGTATAATTTGATTTTCAATAGTGTTAGTAGCGAAGAAATTGAACTGTAATTATTTTTTTATATTCACCGATGAATCAGTTTATATCCATATAGGGCAGTGACTTCTCAAAATAATGTCAGTTTTTATATGGACATTTTGCCGGAAGACTACGCGCGTGCACTGGCCGGCGCTGTTGATACCTATCTCGTCCATACATGCGGCAAGAGGCCGCGGTAATTCTTGCGTGCAAAGCTCAAACTCCTCTCTTTATAAAATAGCTAATGATTGTTGCAGAGATCGATTTTAACATGTAATTATAAAACTGTTCAGAGTCTTTGAAAACATAAATGTATATACAAAAAAGTATTATATTTATTATATTATTACAGGCCGCCTCCGTGTCTAGTGTAAGCGTTTGCGACTACTAATCCCGGTTAGGTCAAACTGTAGGAGAAGTTTTTTTTTCGGGAGTCTTTTAAGGCTCCAAGAATTGCTAGCTTATTTGCGCTATCATTATTTCATTCCATTTATCCCTACAGGCTGAATCATCTAAAACTTACACCGCAAATATTTCTGAAATGGGTGTTATTGATATGCTGCTTTCACAGAAGTAAAATTTATACAACGGCTCAAAATTGCAGCCCATACTCAGATGTTAATAATTATTAGAATATATATTTATTGAAAAAGTTACATTTTTTTCTAAATGGAACAATGCCTATTGACATCAAGAAAATAAAACTAGAGGAAATCAGAATGTCAATAGTGATTTTTGCACGATTCTGGTGCAAGTATTTTACAAGCTATCGTATATGAAAAAAGTTTAAATACCTACAGTTGTCTGCTTCATGTTTGCTTTTCTTAGCGTTTTTTTTTTTTTTTTTTTTTCCTCCTGAATTTCCACACACATGTTACATTTAGTTCTTAGTGTTTTTACTATACAAGTGTAAGCACTCTCTTAAGAACTAGAAAAGTGAATAAATAAATTCTCTGAAGGAGAAAGAAAAACCTGGCCTTCACAGGTCTCGTGTTCAAAATGATGACACCAACTGCAATACAAGCTTCCAGTATGTAATGTAAATGTTGTAGCATTTCAGCAAAAGTTTCAAAACAGGCAGCTGTAATACGTCTGGTGTTGTCGGTATGTCCTTGAGACAAAGTCTGTTAGCTTTCCCCATAGGGGTAAAATATGGTGAACGGGCAGGCCAGCGTACAGATTCCCTTCCTACAATCCAACGATTTTGAAACGACGTCTATCGCGATATCTTTCAGCATACACGTTGAAAGAAAGAACAAAATTCTTCCTACATTCTTCATACAACATGAGCTTTAGTAAATACCATCTTGAAGCATGTCCTACTTCATAAAGTACTGGTAAGATAGTCCCAATGCAATCAGCGTAAAGAAAACAACATGTAAATAAACGCACGAACATTGTAGCCTAGTAACTAAGCAGTTGGAGCAAACAACTATGTTTAAAAGATTCATATACGATAGCTGGTAAACTACTTGCACTAGAACTGTGCAAAAACACCATTGATACTCTAATTTCTTCTTGTGCTTAAGATGCATAAGTCTCAGCTATCACAGGCACTTCAAATTGGGCAATCTTCCCTCTCGGTATCAGACATCGTGAGTATGTTTTAATAGAAAATGTGGAAATGAAAATTAGAGTTGCTCCTTTATTAATTTTTTTCCTTATCTTCGGTGCATGTACGACCACGTTTGAAGGCGATATCTAGGATTAAACAGTTCTGAACGCGAGTGCAAACGCTGAAGTTCATATAATTTGCTTTTGATCAACGCGGCCATTCCTTCTTCAAATAAAAAGATTTCTCTACTACTAGGAACTTATTCTTCCCATTTTTTAAATTTATCTATTCGTTTATTTTTGAGCAGATACGACTCAAGAGGTTGTAAACTCTTAATTATCTGGCTGAAACTTTGTAATAATTATAAGACAAGAATGATACTACATGATGAATGTTCGCACCATTTAAGTGAAATTTAACTAACTTTTCAAGCAATTACTGTAGTTAAAAGTTCATATCTCATAACAATTCTTGCAATATTTCAGAATTAGTTTTTACTTTGATATTTGAAATTACTGCACGAATGCAGCCTATACGAAGATTTCTGATTTTTCCCGAACGGAAATCAAATCTGAACCCACTCACATTGTCTCTCAAAGCATTCATTGCAGAACTAACCAAGAAGTTAGAATTATCAGTTCACCTAAACTCTTGCGTACTATAGATTCACTTGGCTTAAATTTCAGTTCGTTTTTTTAAGGTATATTTTCTGATTAATTTATCTCAAAAGTTGCACTTCTTATAGACTTTTAAGAAACCTAAATCTATTTCTGTTAGAATACCCACATGCAACTGATGGCATCTAGTGACTTTCAAAATTTAACATTACAGTTTTAATTTTTTTGGGGGGTGGGGGGTGGGGGTTATATCAGCGTCATTGTCAGGAACATTAACACTATTTTCACCACAATTTCTTATGATAAATTATTTGGTTTTAAATTAGGGTTCATAAATAATGCATTAGGAATATTTTATAACGTTTTCAAAAGACTGTCGGACAAAATATACATTCAAAAATAGAATGTCCTCATTTCTATAAAAGAAAATGCTACACTTGTACATATACGAATTGTGAAGTATGGATAGGAACTATACGAAGTGTCCTTTAGGGATCCTTGGCAAGATATATTCTGCAATTTTTCAAGCTTAAATGACGAGTCTGTTATACTTTTCAAAAGTTGTAGTCAACAAAACCAAAAAAGAGATACAGCTTGCCACTGGCACACTTGATAATAATCTTTGACATTTTGAAAGAGGACAAATGGTATCCTTTAAAGCGACGAAATATATGACTGTAAGTTTTTTTTTTTTTTTTTCTTTGACGCCTTTTCCAGTATTTGTAAATGGCGGTGTTTATCAAGGAAAATCGCGTGAGGGAGGTATAGTATCGACCAGTGTCACCTGGCACTGCCTACCACTGCCACCCCTTGCACTTTACGGATCGTTATAATACAGGGATGCATCGTTCCTGATAGACCATTTCAAAATCACTTCATTTTTCAATGATCTGATTGAGTTCAGCGCTGTTTCTATTTTATTTTTGTAATTTTAACTTTAAAATGCTGCGGCGCGGTTGGCCGAGATCGTTAAGGCGCGGACTCGTGAGCGGGAAATCTGGGGTTCGATTTCACCAGGACCGTCCTCCCTAACCAAGGTTTTTCTAACTTTTCCTCAATCCTCATAAATGGCAAATGCTGGGCAGTTACCCCAATCTTATGCCTGGAATGTTTCCTTCCTAAAATAAAAACCTTTCCCACTTTATAATTTCATCTCATGTATCATTAGTGTTCACCGCAGCCTCAGCAGTAAAAATGAGCGTTGAACACTATTTAAAAAAAAAGTCATTGGAAAAGTGCTCGGAATGATCCACAGATTGCAGCAGCAACGCTCCATATTTCATAGAAACATTTGTGCAATAATACATGAATTAGTCAAGAATCCTAGTAGCTGTAGCGGTTGTTGAAGTGCAGATATACGAAAGTAGATTCATAAGTTTCCGGCCTAACCATTTTCTAGGTCGATAAAGACAAAAACTATATTTCACTTTTCAATATAGTTACCCATTATTGCAATACACTTCACATCTTTGAATTAATATCCTCCCTCCAAATAGTCAGAAGTCTTGTCTAAAAATGGGCATTAACAGCATCCATCACTTCTTCGTCACACTTAAATTTCTTTCCTCGAAGATCCTTTTTGAATTTTGAGAAAAGGAAATAGTCACTGGGAGCTAGATCTGGGCTGTAGGGGCCATGGTCGGTCTCTTTGAAGCCACATTTCTGCACAGCTTCCTTTGCAAGAAGAGATGTGCGCACAGGCGCGTTGTTGTGTAGAAGGCGCACACCACCACTCAGCTTTCCTCGTCTTTTCTCTTTGATGGAAGCACGTAGTCTGTGCAATAGGCCAGCATATACTTCCCATTTACTGAGGTGTTCCTCTCCTTGAAGTCAATGAAGAGTATTCCTTCACAGCCCCAAAAGATTGTGCCATGATCTTCTTGGTTGACTGAGCGACCTTGGACTTTAGAGGCGGTGCTTCTTCAGATTTACGCCACTCTATTGATTCTCTTTTGGACAAGGGATCGGTAGAGGACCATAGTTTCATCTCCTGTAACAATGGTTTGCACATCTTCTCTCTCGTTGCCACGACAGAGCTCCAAAAATGCCTGACAACGTTGCTGACTGAGGGAAGAAATCTAGGTACTAACCTTATTCAAGTTTAAATGTTCATGAATAATTCGAAGGGCTGTTGTTTTAGAAAGGCCCAACCTTGCTGCTGTTTCTGTAACTTTGAGCCGCCAGTCTTCCATAATTTTTCCTTCCACAAGAGCGATGCTTTCAGGCACCTCAAAGGGCCTACCTGCATGCTCTTCGTCTTCAATGCTTTCTCGACCCATTCGAAAAAGTTTGGCTCATTCATATACTGTAGAATATGAGGGGGATGCTTCTCCATGTACACCGTCCAATAGCTGTTTAATTTCATTTGGAGTAAATCCTTTTGTGAAGAACGTAATAGGTGCTCGAAACTCTATTTTGAATACGTCAAATCTTCTACACGTAGCCTTCTTTATGCAACTATATCTGAACAATGTAGCAGAAGCTACAGTTGCAATTATTTACTTAACAAATAAGGTATTACATCAGATAAGGTTTTTGTAAAGGCGATATCGTCGGTGAAGACGGAAACTTATGAACCTACTCTCTATGTATACAGGAAAAATGGCAAATATCGAACAACGCGAGGCTATTAAATGCTTGGTAATAAAAAAAAAAGCATTAATGCAACATACAGATATAACAAACACTCTAGGGGAAATCATCCGCGATTGGTGACTCAGTATCAAAAGCGAATCACAGTGCAAATCTCTAAGCAAAGTTTGGGCCAGAGAACCCGCCGGCTTTATGCGTCCATTTTTAACCAATGATGAAACTTAGATACACTTACTACACACCTGAAACAATACAGTTTCATAAAGATAATGCATACATAATACATACACACATAATGCATACATAATGCTGGAACATATCATTGAAACGTACTATGCTAACCTTTTAGTCAAAAATACACGAGAAAAGGTCAGGTTTGTCAAAGAAGAAAGTCATATTTCATCAAGACAATGCTCGCCCTCATGCATATGTCGTAGCAATGGCGAAAATCAATGAATTCCTCCCTTTTTCACCTTATTCCCCTGATTTGACTTCTATCCGTTCCCTAAACTGAGAAAATTCCTTGATGGGAAGAAAGTTCGTCCGATGAAGAGCTTAAATCATCAGTTGAGGCGTATTTTGCGATCCTGCAGTAATGTGACTTTTGCGAAGGAATAATTTTAAAAAACCATCCCGTAATTTTGTGCTTCATATCGAGAAATTTTCAAATTACAATGAAGAAAAAAATATTATAGAAAAGTTTTCCAAAATGTATTAACCCATAAAAATAATGTATATTTTTATTAAGTTATCAGGAAACTGCAAATTAACTAAATTTGTCTTTATACGTTGCTCACTCTCGTGTCTACCAATATTTTAATCCAAATAGTAATGCAATGACCTAACATCGTTGAAGATAATTTGGAATATTGCCTGTTTGACAAAATAGTGAAGAAAACGGCGCCAGTTTGTTCAAAGCGTTGACCTAGCTAAATAGTTGCATATTGTAAATAAACAGAATTCCATCTATATTCTCACGTGTTTATCCATGATACGTGTTTGTTTTTGCTGGGAGGTTCCCGTCTTAATTCTTGGATTATTCAAGAAAATTTAAATTAATGAACTTTGCTTTGTATTTATCATCCCCCAAATAATGACCTCAGATCGTCGCTTGTTTCCGAAACTAAACAAAATGTTAAGACAGATATTATGTAGCGTGAAGCCGTGGTAGGCACAGTGGAATGCACATAATTTCATTTAAAGGCTTATAATTACAAGGTGTTTGTGATAAGTGTATAGATTTTAAAAAGTTTTTGAATAAATAAAGGTTTTTTTTTTTTTTTTTAACTTACTTAGAGTAAGATTTTTCATATTAGGCTAAGAAGTTAATTGTCGCCATCTCTTACACTGTGTCATACATCCTCTTCATTTGTTTCGCTGTCTTTATGGGTGTTACGTGACCCATTGTAAGAAATTAACTTTCAATTACGCCTCCTACACGTCCAGCTGACGTAAGCGGTTACCTCATCTATTAAATTAGCATGCACGTGTCGATAATTAAGGTTTTACTCTATGCCATGATCGATGTTCCTACTTTTAATGAGAAAAATGGCTCTAAATTTGGAAACTGGCGTGGGATGAGGCACTTCTACTCTTAATTCCATTGCAGAGCGAAGTTGTGTGGCTAGGTTTCATGACTGCGCTGATGTATTTGCCCCACATTTGCTTTAATTAGGTCGCTAAAGTTCAATATAGGTTCAATCAAGCATTTCGTTTATTTCGTTTTAAAAGAACCACGCCCTTCCTGTCACAAATCCACAGATTCAGCGTGTAATTTTTACGCATTGCAGCTACAAGCGGCTTTGATAGAAAATGTAATAAATTGCTGTCAACTTTTAAGCTCTTTCACCCTATTCTTCTCAGTACAACCGCAAGAGATAGATATAAACTGTGGATTTTAATCCATATAGAACTCATGAGAGATTGTTTTAACCCAGTGAAATATGTAAGCTATAATTTATGCTAACCTATAAATTTCTATTTTTAAGAAGAAAATGCTTTTCGTGGTATATTTTTCATTTTTTGTGTTTTTTTGTTTCCCACTGTCATCTGCGAACTTAAGAGTTTAAGGACTAACAGACCAAACATGTAGACTTGGTAAATGGCTAAGAAAGATGTGACGGATATGCGATCAAATGACAGCTTCTGTATCCCTTGATTCTCCTCATTCCGCAGGTCGTTTTATTTTTAAATAGACAGTAATGTTATAAGATGACTTGAAATACCGTAATCTTTCAATGAAATTAGCAGGACTATTACACTCATGTGACGTCATCTTAAAATCGACTAATGAAACGAAACAAAATTTTGAGTTTTGACCAATCACAGCCGGATTACGGAGTGAATTTTTCGAAAAAAAAAAAATATCAATTCCGTTTTATCACGCGATGTCCATTTGTCTTATGGTCAGTGTAGCCAACTCGATACCTCCATTATGTAATTCCTGAACACGCATCACTGACCGCTTTTGCTAGAGACGGTGGGAAGCTATTGATAGCAAGAAAAGTATGGACATTCGACTATCATGGCGCAAAATGGAGGGTTCTTCAAAGCGTTTTGGTGATGCGTCAAATACGCAAACTGATTTAATCATTAGGAATTCCAAACCATAGAATACTAAGAAAAATACAGACACCGTATGTTTGTTCTCTCTCTCTCTCTCTCTCTCTCTCTCTCTCTCTCTCTCTCTCTCGCTCGTTTGGTATTAGAAAATCGAACTGTGGCGATTGTAATAGTTGAGTTTTGTCCATTTCAATCGCACGGTTTTTGAATAGAATACATATTCATAAGTACAAGTATTTATTCTTATTCTATTCATGAAACAGTCCTAAACCAGTATTTTGCTCTTCTCTGTTGCCATTACTGACAATCGGCATTCTTCTCTCGCAATATTGCTGGAAAAGCTTAAGTGCAAATATACAATTATTACAATTTTGTAAGCCAAGTTTAGAGGAATTATATTTAAATTCTTATTTTATTCGTAAAACAGTCCTAATAAATCTCTCTCACCACGTTCGTAAATTTATCGGTAATCTCAGATCCTCTGGTGATATTATTGTGATAAAAATTTATAAGTAACGGATAATTTACTTCCGGGCATTTGTCATTTATAAGACTGAAGAAAACCAGAAAAGTTAGGGAAGACAGTCCTGGCGGAAATCGAATCTCAGACCCCAAGTCATAAATCTGTGCCCTAACACCTCGACCATTCGTGGCAGTTTCACTGGTGATGAAACAGGAGTTTATGTTTACCACGTTGAGACGAACGTCTCACAATGAGTTTGGAAATATTCAACAAGACCCCCAAAAGCCCTTCAAGTGAGGCAAAACTTCGAAGTGCTATTGAATGTTTACTCGGCATTCAAGCTGTTATATATAATGAATTTCTTCCGGAGGGTCAGATAGATATCGGGGGGGGGGGATTGATGGAGTTTTAGAATCCTCCAGCACGTCAGCCTATGAGGCTTATTGTGCTACCCCATTGGGAGGGGTGCCTTCATTGTTTCCAAAAAATCCGTTCCTTGTACAAGTTGTAATATTTTGGTTCCAATGTTGGCGTCGTTTCCCAGATCTTCCTGTTTATAAAGAGAACGAGTCTCTTTCTTCCCAGGATTGGACACTCAAACAGGATGTGCGAGGCAAATTGCTCGTCCTGTTTACACATTCTGCAAGTAAGTTCATCTTTACAGAGACCCACTTTTCGTAGATGTTTCCTGAAGTGACCATGTTCAGTAATTAGCGCACTTACATTCCTCGTTTCTCCTCTGTCCAATTGGAGAAGGGACAAGGAGAGATTCTTGCTAGGAACTAGGAAAATTTCCTATTTTGAAGCTGTCATGATAAGTTTGCCACCTTAGTTGATGCTTATCCCAATCCGCCGTCTTAGCAGTTAAGTACTGATTCCGAACACGGACTCCGGGTGTATCAGCACCCCTTTTTGCCAGCTGATCTGCTATTTCATTCCCATAAACGCCCTGACGCCCCGGAACCCACCATTGCCCGAGCCTATTGCAGGATGCCATGGAAAATATTTTGACATTCCCATACCGGTCTAGATCCCATCTGGTCAGAGGATAGTGGTTTTAGCGCACTTTGACTATCTAAGAGGGCAAGAATTCGTTTCCTCCGATAACCCCTCTTCAGTCTTCTATAGGCACAGTTCATGATGGCATAAACTGCGGAGGTTCAAACTGAATTCCTGGTATTGCTAAGAGGTCCTCTAACGTCTCTGAGAAAACGTGAAAAGGAAGTGCTCCCAACTGGGAAGAGACAGTTAATGGATCTTGCACAAAACGATAACACACCGGTGCATCCATCATTCCGTGTTCCGATTTTTGCGCTTAAAAAAACACTGCTTCCCCACCCTCCATACTCTTCTGACTTAGCACCAGTGATTTTTTTTTTTTTTAAAGTAGAAATCCACGATGAAAGGGCGAATATTGGACTCACTTGAGATATCGAAAATTATCTGAGAGAACTTAGCGGAATCTCGAAAAACGCTTAATGCTTTCAGAAGCTCGAACGTCATTGGGAGAGGTGCATCAATAGAGGGGGAAATTACTTCCAGGGAGACAAAACTCAGTAAGTTGTGGTTAAGACAAATAATTTTTTGAACAGACCTCATACAGTTCAAGACTAACATGAATATTTGCTAACTGACAGTACTCTGACGAATTTTTAAACAACACGATATACTTAATCATGAAACAAGTGAAAACTTATCCAGGCAAACTTGCAAACAGTGCAAAATGAAAGGCAAGGAAACATATAAATGAAATGCCCAGCAAAATAATGCAATTTTTTCCCTAGTGTTACGGAACATTAAACATGGAAATATTCCTTCTGATTAAACAATATGCATTCACTGATACCTACCTAAAAATCATAGCCATGTTGGCAGCACTATAGAAAAAATTGTTTCTTCTGGTTAACGACAAACTTAATCACAAGTAATATATTTTACAGAAGAAAATTTACGTTTTCTAACCAAAAGAGGAATTTCATTGAAGAGACGAATTCTTATAATTTCCTGGAAAGTTTTTGATTCCAATCCAAACCTGTTTCAGTATCTGTTATAGTTTCTTCAAATAGCGTATCAACTTCGTAATGTGTAGTGCAACAAATATTCCTTCCTCCATTTTTGACTATTTTTATCAATACGGCATATAACTATCTTTAAATAAATAAATACAAAACAAGTGTATGTAAATGAGTATAAAAAATCTCGTGTAAGATTTTTGTTATAGTGTTTGACTCCCATTTTAATGCTGAGGCATCCCAGGTGGTGGACACATTATAGGAAATGATAAACTGGAAAAGGCTTTTTTTAAGGAAGGAAGCAAGCGTATCTAAGCTTTAGGGTACCTCCCCGGCATTTGCCATTTATGGGGACTGAGGAAAACCTAGAAAAAGGTACAGTCAAGGAGGACCGTTCTGATGGGGATCGAACCCCAGACTTTCCCCTCACGAGCCCGCGCCTACCAATGGCGGTGCGTGTAAGATGATACGATGAATCATAAATATCTAAGTATTAATTACCATATAGTTGATTGAAAGTCATAGAGGAGTGCAGTGAAGTAGCGATTACAAAAACAAACAATAGAGCGTAAAAAATAATCTTTAAGAGTTTTTTCATTAAGATCGTACGATTTACAGGGAAGTGTGTTACTGCTTATTTCAAAATAACGTTTAAACTAACTTTTGACCGAAACTCATTTTATCGAATTCCATGAAGATTGATTTTAATGCATTAAATGGAATAAATAAAATAATAGATTTTCTAATCGTTCTTAACAAGTCTTTTTTTATTTTCAGCAATAAGGCTAATTCTATTAACAGTATAGTCTGGGCGTCAAACACTATTAACAAACATCTTACACGAGAGTTCTTTTATACTCAAGCTCTTAGAGCTTTCAGAAGAATTTACTGGCGTTAAAGTTTAAAAAGTTCCTAATAATACAACTTTTGAAATGTTTGAATTTTCGCTGTTTTGTATTTATTTATTTATTTAAATATAGTTCTATTCTTTGTGTAACTAAAACTTGCATTGATAAAAATTGTCAAAAAAATAGGACAATATGAAAACATTCCTTCAATAAAATTTCTCTTTTGATTAGAAAACGTAAATTTACTTCCGTAGAAAATACTACAATGTGATTAAGTTTGTCCTTAATCAAAAGAAACAATTGCTGTCTATGTTCATACTTTCTAAAACATCCGTCGTTTTTAGGTAGCTAGCAGTAAATGCATTTTTTTTAATCAGAAGGAAATTTCCCATGTTCGCTATTGCATTTAGCTTATCATGAAAATACATTCAACATTCTGAGTAACTGTACGGGATTGTATATATGAGTTAAATCTTAAAACAAAATGCTGATTATAACCTCTTAGAACTTTTCGGAAGAATTTGGTGGTGTGGTTTTTTTTTTTTTTTTTTTTTTTCCAGAACAAAAACGTTTTCTAGCGTTACGGAATATTAAATATGTTCACAATAGACCCCAAAACAATGCCCTCTTTGCTCTCATATGTTCTGTTTTAGTACTGAAGTAGATAAAGGATTTCACTCTTTTTCTCAACCAGATAGCCAAGACCTTCGTCTGTACGGTAAATGTTTGAAAGCGCTCTGTTGCCCGTGCACGTATTGTTCAATTATTCTGGAGCCTAAATGATAAACTGGTTGAATAAGTAAAAACGTACTTTCACTTCTACAACTGTAGCTAAAGGTGGCATCAGTTAGTGTTATTAAAAATATATAAGTATTTGACTTCTTGTATTGTTAAAGAAACAGACGCTTCCTTGGATGCATGTTGACCTTGTTTGCCTATCATACACTTTGTTTTGTTTTACAGACGTTAGAAAATTGAATGTCTACTGTTATTCTTTTGTTATTAACTTGATGTTATTGTCGCTCAACATTTCTGAATCAGGCTCGTATAAAATATCCATTAAAATGAATATTAATGAAAAGCGTTTATTTCACTGCTTGGCATCATGGCTAGGCATAAAGTAACGGTGGTTATAATTAAGACTACATTATTATAGAACTATATTCATAACTCGCTAGATTTAGCTCAGGTTATATGTGTGAGTTCTTTCGACTGCACCACCCGGTAACATTAATACTGTTACTGCCTTCTCATTTCTAAAGAGCATATACTACTTTTGAACGATTCCAAAAAGGTCTGAAACAGGCAAGGTTTAGGTCAGTGGTAATTAATCTTTTTCCACGTACCCCTATCTACTAACCTAATACAGAATAATACAGAAATAATTAGAAAGAATATTTAATAATAAATTAAGTAATGATGTGTATAACCATATTAACATATAAGATGGCGTTAATAAATAGTATTTAAAAATTGCTAATAACGCATTAAATGATTTACCAGCTCCAAATGATTTCATCATGATGAAATATTGGTTCCCTATTAGGAATGTGTTTGGAGTTTGTACCTTGGGAGGAGAAAACAGCTTTTACAAAACAATGCTCACAAATTATTTTATTGAACAACATGCATTAATATACCAACAATTGCAGCAAATGCACTCATAAAATGCTAAGCAAACCTTTGTAGTAGAGGCAGAGCACATTATCATCGATGATTATAATGAGTAAATAGCATTAAACATTATTCATTACATTTTTAAACTTATCAAAAATTTATAAAAGAAAAAGATAACATTTGCATAACTACAAAAGTATTGCAAGTACTTTATTAAAATAGATGGATTAAATTACAAATTTAGGTAAAGAGATTCCTGGATTAGCAAATTAACTAAGAATTCCTAATTACGAATGTAGCGAAGCAATAGGTACTTGGGTCACTGACAGAATATAAAAAGGAAAGTATTCGCTGTTGGAAAAGTGGTAGTGGTAAGGATAACACAAATACACATCCAAATGCACCAAATAAAGATATCACAAAATTGGAGCGGTGACCCGTCCGGTACCCAAGCCTCGGGTCTTAAACAATACTTATGCAAGCGATCAACTCCAAGGCAGCATGTTCGACAGGAAAGGTGAAAGTGGAGAGCACGGATGACTCTATGTGATTTAATCGATCAGCAATGTACCTTACTTTCGAAAATTTTCAGGTAAAGTGGACATAACAAGGGCGATAGAAAGAAAGTAAACGTGTCATAACGGTATAATAATATATCTATATTTAATTTGTTTTATATTTTATAAAATAAAAATGTGATATACACTTTGTACTAAAAAGAATGTTTCTGACCATAGTTTGAAAATTATCTGTTGGATTTTTGTTTCTTGATATACTACACAAAACGTAATCGTTTAAAACTTGCTATAATTGCATAGTGTAGTGCTTTTCTTTCCGTTTTTTTTTTTTTTTTTTTTTTTTTTTTTTTTTTTTTTTTTTTTTTTTGCAATAATAATTCGGCGAATAACTTCGAACGAAACCAACCTCTTAGAGTAGCCCTTAAATTGTCCTCAGGAGACTGGGTAATACTTGTTTCGAAACATTTCTCAGGGGTCCCGGAAATTGAGTGTAATTAATCAGCAAATGGATAAATCTGATCAAGGGTGAAGTAGTTTTTAATTTTCCCAAGCTCGTAAACCAACTTAAGACTTTGTAGTGCCTGAGTTGGTAATAGTGAGGAGATACTATGATAACTATTTTGGTGCACTGACCGGGAGTCTGCAATTTCTTCGTCATGCATAGAAAACCACCCCGATAGTCAACATGACCTAGCGGAGAATCGAATACGGGCCTAGGAGGGTAGATGTTCATCTACTTGCTCAATTACAGGACTGTTTCACTTGCTTCGCTTACATGTCATAATTTGTATACTCAGTCTATGACGCATGAGAGAATTTTCCGCTGATTTAAAATATATAAGAACATGCCAGGTTGCGACACGCGAGCGTCAAACGTTAACTTTTAATTTATTGGGTTAGTTTTGTCTTGCCGTTGCGAGACAATCTTTCAAATATACTTTAATAATGAACTGCTAACCCCTGCACTCTCTTCCTCAGTGCAGTTCAGCAACAAAATTTAGTGCAGACTTTTATAATATTAGTTTTTCTGTTTTATATTTTTCGGTCAGCAAATAATTGCATCCAGTATTTTGATTTGCGGTAAATGTATACTCGATTTCATTGTAAATATGTTGTAGTCTCGAATTTGATAGCTTGGTTATTTAGATTTACGTTGAATTTCAACCAGTCCTATTCGTCTATCACTGTAAAATAGCCCATATCTATAATCACTGTAAAACGTCGCTATTGATTCGCAATTGTTTTCTGCATAGTGCACTAAAAGTAATGCACGTTATTATCCGCTATATAGGAGAAATTGCAACCTTATTGTGACCATCGCCTTTCCCACCCACCAGTCTCACGTCTTCTTCACCAGTTATGTCGTTTCGACTTACGACGGAACTGTTTCGGTTAGACTAGACCTATTATTGATCATAATACAGGGCATTTAAATATCATGGTAAAAATCATGATCAGCGGCATTTGCCGCTGTATGGAGTGGGTAACAAGCCTGCTAGCTTACTTGTTCAACTTGCTTAGTGTCGCAGTCGTAGCTCAGTTGTCCCCGGGTGTGTGTTGTGTTGTTCGTATCTTAATTCGACAGTATACGTGAAATAAATGCCTTGTGTGTTTACAATGGCACAGCGCGTCTTTATATACAATTTATATATGTTAAGCTCAGTGGTGAAAGAAGCAAAGTACCAATACAGTTGACACTGTTATTTATGTGAATTCCTTTTTTCAGAGAATTAACCGCAGGGAGCGTGATTTTATATTTTTTTTACAGGACTCCCCCACTGCTCACATTGCAATAATTCCACGAGAGCAATTCACACTTCATTCTCAAGCTGACAATCGTAAACATCAGATAAATAATTTGGTTAGAAAGAAAATCTACTGAGTTATATTTGGAGTACAATCAAATGCAAGTGCTGCTAATGCCAACAGCTACGGCAGTTCTTGAGATCTGTGATATGGAAAAGGTTAACTCTTGCTCCTCTGTAAATTATATCAGCTCAATGACTCACTTCCTTGTGGTAGATCACAAAATAATCCTCTCCGATATTCCTGGCCCCGATACCTAAATGCGGTTACGTAGGAGTTGGGAGAAGATCGATACATTACTTCAATAGCCACGCCACGTCTGGATATCTGCTTTTAGAACAATTCCACCTCTGCTCACGTACAGAAACCAATATTTTAACATATATTTACCCTAAAAGAGCATTGCTAACCTGGATAGTTGTATTTAAAAAGAGTGTATTAGTAAAATATCAACTTCTTGGCTATTTTTTCATATTTCTCGCAAGAAAGTTAAAACATGGAAAACTTTACCCTCTATGGTTTCATTTCCTATTGTTGAGCAATAAGTTTACTTCGGTGAGGAAATTATATCGGAGAAATGGAAAAACTCCAAGAAACCCAGAAATCTCAATTCTGTTACCCACAAATGTCATCCCAGGGCATTGACGTAGTCCCTGCTAAAATAACTTCTCCTGTATGCTATCATTTCAATAGAACTGTCATGTTTTAGATTAGTTCTTTGTTGAGTTTCTTTCTTTCTTTCTTTCTTTCTTTCTTTTTTGTTTCTTCCTTCCTTTCTTTCTCTCTTTCTTTCTTTCTTTCTTTTTTAATCCGTGATAAATTAAAACTAAAGAGTGCTAAGTCTCATTCCATTTAACTTCATGGAAATGTTAATTACTGAATAATTTATAATGAAGGTGTCTATGCTTTGACAGTCTATCAGAAGACTTTCAACGTAAGGGAGTCCATTTTAACATTAATAAATATCATCCCTTATCTTTTTCCATAATTTTCATCGACTGTTTAAATCATGTGCCGTCATCTTAAAATCGACCAATAAAACGAAACAAACTTTTGACTAATCCAAGCTGGATTACAGAGTGAAATTATCGAGAGAAAAAAAATTATCAAATCCTTTTTATCACGCGACATGCATTTGTCTTGTGGTCAGTGTAGCCAACTCTATACCTCCACTGTATAATTCCTGGACACTCATCACTGACCACTTTTGCTAGAGGTGGTGGGGAGCTATTGATAGCAACAAAAGCATGGACAATCGACAATCATAACGCAAAATGGAGAGTTCTTCAAAGCGTTTTGTTGATGCGTCAAATATGCAAATTGATCTTATGATTAGGAATTCCAAACCATAGGATACAAAGTACAATAGAGACACTGTATATTATCTTTTTTTTCTCTCTCTCTCATTTGATAACGTAGGGATTGTAATAATCTACTTTGGTCCATTTCAATGTTACGATTGTTGAATAGAATAGATATAAGTATATTTTATACAAGTGTTAATATTCTGTGCGTGAATTTCAAATAGATATTTGAAATTCGACTAGTATACTAATTTATATAAACATATATAAATGTTATCAAGAAGTACCAAATTTTGTTGCAAACATTTTTATCTCTTTTCGTTGATTTTTAACTAATTTTTTAATGAGAGCAAAATGTTTCGCCTAATGTTTTATATTCCATATCATAAAACCTATAAAAAGAAATATAAAAAGAAATCATTGCAGCTAAATGATAACGAAAATATCATCTAAGTTAGTGCAATATTTCATTACAATAGCTGTGCTAGTTTCTGAGAAAAAAAGTATATACAGTCTGAAAATTAAAAAGATTATAAAATGAGAAATATTTATTATTGGTAAAGCTCACTTAAAACCCCCATAACTGTATTTTGCATCTTCTTATGATTGCAGTTTTTGTCCTATGACAATGACATTTTGCACTATTATTTGGATGTATGTGCTCCGTTTCTCTGATTTGGTTAAAAAAAAAAAAAAAAAGATTGTATCAGTGCCTTATGATGTGTACCTTTTACTCAGTATTTATGTAAGGATTGATTGGTTGATTGATTTATAGACGCCCTTTAACATCTCAGGTTATCAGCATCCCATTCAACTCAGTGCGTGAAACGACCGACAAATTTTGTTCAGAGGCCTCTCTTTCAGGCTTGAGGTTTTGTTCGTGCCGTAAATGTACGACATGGGACACACGGCTTTACTTCCCTTCCGAAGGAAGCCATACTTAGGATTTTTACGCCCGAAAAAATCCATCAGTCCTGGCCGGGTTCGAACCCGCGATCTTGTGTGTAGGAGTTCAAAGGAAAATCTACAAGAATTCACTGATGCTACACTACCTGAGAGGTTCACCATTTATTGCAAACAATTTTTTCTTGATTTTTAAGTAATGTTTTAATGCGAGAATTTTTTTCTCTTAACAGTTTTTTTCTTATCTCTTTTAATTGCTGTTTAACTTATTTTTAACGTGCACAAAAAAAAAATCTAGAAGCTACAAAAAAAACTTCTGATTGTCTACAAGAAAACTAGTAAAAGTGAACTCCGATACAAAAGCTGTCAATTATATTAGCAGAGAAAGTGGGCGTAGCAGATAAAAAAGCTATCTTTTTTTAATTTTAGTGGTAAAAAGAAATGGAATTGAAATATGAACATTTGGGAAATGATTTTGAAGGTATGAACTTTAAAATGAAAAAAATTAACTAACTATGGCTTTTTATTATTTTGACACATGACATGATAGAAACAGCATCTACTGTGAAACTTTTATTGGCAAACAATTTAATTCTGTGGCACTACTCTGGGAATTGTACTCACGACTATAAATTGCTTTGCAAAAGTTAGGGATATGTAAAAATAACTTTTGTTTGCAAATTTAACGCATATTATCAACTGCATTTGTAGATGTGATTCGCGACATTTGAAAAAACTAACTCATAATAACAAAATAAATATCTTAACGACAAATAACGATTTTTTTCATTTCTCTAAAAAAATCACAATTCGGCGTTCTGTTTGTAATACCACGTCACCTCTTGCATTGACTGCTGCATCCATTTTCAGTATTCTGTCCAGAAGGTTCAGAAGATTGATTCCGAAGATCTTTCAGGATCTTCGGAACTGGGATTGATTGATAATCTCGATTGGATTGGAGGAGGTGACCAAGGAGGGAGTGAAAAAGTAGCTATTCCAAGCTTATCAAACTTGTTACACACGATGGCAACCTGTGAAGCTTGGCAATGCCATCAAGAATGCTGAAGACTTCACCGATGATACCCTTCACAATACCATCTCTCTGTACTTGAGCATTAACAATTCTATCACAAGATAACATCCGAAACCATGACAGCGCCATCGTTAAATGGTACAACTCTCTAGTCTCCTTCCAGTTCATATGCGCATACAACTTCTAACAGGCTCTTCATTAGTGAGTGAATTTCATTCTATGCTAATCTGCTGCTAGTGCGAGACACTAAGTGACAGTTTTCCTTACCCATAGTACAATTTCTCGAGCGCTAGAGATGCAGTCCCGAGCCCACTCTCGAGCGATAGCAGAGAAAGCCGAAGGAAGTGCAGCTTTCAAGATGTAGCTAGATAATAAAGTATTTAAGCACAACGGTATAATAGCTCAGACGGTTAGAGTGTCGTGCTATAGTTGTGAAGGTACTGGGTTCTCATCCGCACATTCTGATTTTTTTTTTCTGTCGGAGTTAAAGGAGATTTGTCACCATTACAATCATTTACTCCCTGTACCAAGCACATAATGCGCTATAAATTAATATTTACGATTTATTTTTCTGCTGCAAACAAAGAAGATTTGCTACCATTACAGTGGTTTACCCGCTCCTATCAACTTTATTTTCGAAAAGGAGGCGAGCGTAGGCCTTCAGGCCTAGTGAGCCGCAGCAAACCACTGGGTCCACCGGTTTCTAGGATTTACCGAGGTTAGTGTTAGGGTTAGTGTGTGTGTGTGTGTATTAATTAATTGCGTATTTCAATGATACAACCTGCGGTAAAAGGTGAAAAACTCATTTTTGTAATAAGGAACAACACATTGCAGCCAAAAAGTTACAGAGGACAAAGCATAGGTTACACTACCTTTAACAAAAAATTAATACATGCAATATTTACATTTTCATATGTGATAAGTCGTATCTCCGATTCGGAAATGAGGAATTCGGCTCTCTCCGCTGCCTCTCGGGACTGCAGCTCTACCACTCGAGAATTTGTACTGCGGGTAAGGGCAGGTCTGAGAGACAAGCGCTTCAAAGGAGAACATGTCCTGAAGTATAAGTCGACATGGGACAAGCGGATAGCATTTTGCAGTTAGTTTCCGTGAATGTCTTCTTGTCTCTATCTTTAAGTATCTGGCATTTATAGGCAATATAACTTCTTAGACTTGTATTTTAATATTTTCTCTCTTACATAATTTCACTTTCTTTTCACGTGTGGAAATTCTATGATTACGTTTTGAGACGCTCTAAATGCATTTGCCACATTAATGTGCATAACAAGACTTTCCGGTTCCGACTGCATGACTTTCTTGAACAGTAAGCTTTCTTCTTTCCATATTCTCTTAGTTGCGCAAGTGAACTTTGAATGTTAAATGCATTCTTAAATTATTTAAAAGGCATTGACATGAATTTTTTAACGCTTCATTGAATATTGCTGCACAAATATATATTTTATTTTTCCAAATTGACCTTTAAACTTTAAAGTTTGAACATTAACATTTAAATGACAGCATCACAAAGTCATACTTGCATTTACAAGGCTTGGATTTCGGGGTCATTTGACCATCTATTGTCCTTTTAGAGATGTTTGTTTTATATTTTGTCTAACTTGAAAGATATCTGCAACTCAGAGCTTCTGAAAAAGTGTTAACATGGAAAATGACAAAATGTGACAACTTGATCTGGAATATATAACTTAAGTTATGTAGAAACAGCTGTTAATGGAGGCAGTACTGGCTTCATTGTTAAGAATGTAACAAGGAGTAAAGTTCTAAGGAAAATGAGAATAATTACCCAAGACAGTGTGTAAAAACATTGTAAAAACTGGATGAAACGACGACTTTGAGAGGGAGAGACAGATTTCAGAATTATAAAAAAGAAAGGAGAGAGAAAATAAGAACAGCTAGGAACAAAGAGGATGAAGTTATTAGAAAACATTTTATAAATCAAATTATTGTAAAATGCAGTTTTTCCCATTTTGTGTAAACTTAAGTTTTTCTCGTGTAACGTACCTTTTTTCGAAATTTAATGCTTTTTTTGTTCATTTAAACAATCTTAATCATTTAGAAATAATATTGAATACTCTATTTTTAAAAAAAAATAGTAACAATAAAAATATTTGTAAATATATTGTAATATTTTTTCCACCTACAAATGACCATAAATTTAGTGTACTGTACTCCATAGCTTTTAAGAAAAGATACATTAAATACGGTAAATGTTGAATCATTTATATGCACAGCGTTAACAGCAATAGATAAAAGGAAAACATTTCCTAAAGAATTTGGGGGGGGGGAACTATAATGAGCATTTGTACTAATTTTAGGCCTGTAAGTTTAAAGTCTGATTTGTGAAGGTAATTTAAAGATAATGTGTGATATTTGTGGTGGTGTATGTTAATGATCCGTTAAATCTTGCTTTCTTATTAAATATGTTCAAGGAAATGCCTCAATAAAGAATTCATCTATATGATGCACCAAATAAACTAATCTTGGCCTTCAAATACGTAACACAGGGAAGATACGATGATCTTAATGGGAAATTAAGTTCGTGAAATGTTTGAACGAATTTAATATATTTGTATCACTCTTAAAGATTGTCATTTAAACTTATTCCCTGTACAGGGCCGAATTGCGATATTTTATTAAAATTAACTCATTGCATTATTATTTTAGAAGAAGCTGTTTATTAAAAATTTAATAATACACTGCTTCGTTGGGAGAAATTTGTTTTTAAGTTTAAGGTCGTTCAACAGAAAAATGGAATAACTGTGCATTTATTTAAAACTCCATGCTCGCAAGTATGTCTTCCATTTTTCCCCACCAGAGCGACTCTCTGCGTCACTTTCAGCGGTTCCTCTTTATTTTTCAAGTTGCCAACCTTAAATAATTTTCCCTTATACCATCATGTTTATACTTACGAATAGAAGGCGAGCGGAGGGCGTTAGGCCGTAGCGAGCAGTAATATATCACTGGTTCCTCCGGTTTCTAGGATTCACCCAAGGTTAGTGTATATATATTAGTTATTAGGAACTCCATTTTTGCCAATGGTTACTTTCTTGTCCTTACTTCATTTATATTTTGCTTCTTTTGTTATTGCTGCCATACATGCAGCTATATCGTGTGTCACTACATTCTAACATGCGACACTATTTAGATATCATCATACTGCGCCGCCATTTTCTCCTTCTTGGTCGAATTTCATTTGTAAAAGTGGAGGCACAGCACACTTTTTCGATGCTAGTTTTCGAAGCATTCACTTCATCTCCAAATAATGTTTCTATTCACTCTTGTATTATTTTAGGTAAGTATCTGTTTCTGGCTGCATATATTAGAGTTTCACCTTATGCCTCTTAACAAATATACAGCTGTTGTGTAAATTTTCTGCATGAACATACCTATTCATTTCTGACTAGTAACGTATTTAACAGTTTGACATCAGTAGCAAATTTTTCTGAAAATTTTTAGAATTGAAAATAATGTTTGTATCTTATCTGCATTTACTGAAGACTCGTTACATGAAAACCATCTATTAATACTAAGGAAGAATACGGAAACACTATATCAACTATAAGTTTCAGTTGAATTGATTTTGCCCTTAACAATATTAAACGGAGAAATGATGATCATGTTTGCGTGATGTAAAACTTTAATATCTGGTTTCAAAATCGCAAAGGAATACTGCAGATTCAAGTTACCAGTTCTCAAATGTCATTTCCAAACTCTCAGTTTTGTTCGAAAATTCTTACCGATGTTATACAATTTACAGAGAATCTCTGCAGTATATGTAATAGAATCAATTTTTTGAAGGGAAAGTAGAATGAAACAATTTATTTAATTTAAGTGCCCCATAATGTCTGCTCACAAAGTTCGAGTCGCTGCTATGAAGTTGCTCTAAAGGAAACATTTTCTTAGAAGTGTATGTATCTCCTCATAGAGAAAACAAAACAATTTCAAAACGTTGAAACAAGAAGGCTGTGGAATTCTGCATAATATCTATAACGAGTCCTGAAATTTGTTTCCTATTTCAAAGTAATAACACAAATTTAAGCGCCGCAGGTTTGGCATTGCTAATATAAAACAACAAATGAATAACGGCACAGTCTGTAAAATATAGGGAAAAATAAGTTTCCATTATGTTTACAGTTAATTTATGGCCGCCACATTGTAATACATTGATATGGAATTGGAGTACATACATCGTACATCAATATGTCGGCCTAAAAACACGGTGGTTGCTGCAATCCGCGTTAGTAGCTTTCCCATAATGTTGGTACTACTTTTGCCTATTGCGTACACGAGCGGGGACTTGAGAATTAGTAATTTTTCTGTGGTGGAAATGCCCTACCCGACTTAAGATTCGGTAGGAGCAACGAAAACACTGATCTCCTAATGCTGAACCTCTTCCTGTCACCTAGCTCAGATGAACTTGACACCGGCTGGTACGTCATGTTTGACCTCAAGAGCTCGCGGCAGTCAATTCTCCATGCTGCGGGGAACACTTTCCTTTTGTGCGGATAATGAATTCAGCTCTGCCGCCTTATTTAAACTGCGCATGAAATAGAGAGATGGATAAATCGATCCAACGTTTGACCTTAACAATGCGTACCATGGAACAAGTCGATATTTCCTAATGAGGGACACTGTTGCATATTCTGCTCTATTGTTGGCGCAGCCATTAAGTTCATTCCGAACGATTTAACAAAGATCGAAAATTCCTCAACAGCTTTCTGCAACTTCCTTTGGCTCTTTGCTACGGCGGCTCCAACAACCGCAACTTGAAAAAGCTCGTCACGTAGAAACTGCGTAAACTAAGCGAGTTCCTCAGCAAGTTAAATTTGTGAAGGTTATTACAGAGCGCTAGAGCAGGAATGTAGTAAAACAAGTAATACTAGCTGAAGATATACATTTAATTAAAAAAAAAAAACTTAACTTTCAGGCTTAAAAGTATACGTCTTTCCTTCATTATTATTTTACGTGTTATATTTCCAATTACACTTAGCTGTATGACAACTAAAACGGAATGTGACTAACATTTAAACATAGTTAATTATAGGCGT
This sequence comes from Metallyticus violacea, assembly GCA_030762175.1. Taxonomy (NCBI): domain Eukaryota; kingdom Metazoa; phylum Arthropoda; class Insecta; order Mantodea; family Metallyticidae; genus Metallyticus; species Metallyticus violacea. The sequence continues at coordinate 142,071,045 of CM060831.1, forward strand.
AGGATTGATTGTTTGTCTTTCTGTGTTCCAAAATCGTTGTGTTCTGTCCACTTGCATTTATTATACACTTTTCACTACCAAAATTGATAGAATACATATACTAACGCTTAAGATCGCTCCAGCATTCCTTGGAATTTGGCTTTTTCCGCTGCCGTTTAGTTCTTGGTTTATTTAAGTACACTCTTTGACATCTCAGGTCATCAGCATCCCATTAATTTCAGGGCGTGAGACGACCGATAAATTTTGCTCAGAGGCCTCTTTTTACAGGCTTGAGGTTCTTTTGGTGCCGTAAATGTACGACACGGGACCCACGGCTTTACTTCCCTTCCGAAGGAAGCCTTACTTAGGAACTTTACGCCCGAAAAAATCCATCAATCCTGGCCGGGTTTGAACCCGCGATCTTGGGTTTAGAAGGCAAGTATGGTTGCCACTACACCACCATGACGGAACCGTTCGGTACTGACTGCAGGAAGGCCGCTGTCTGTAAGGGCAAGTTCGATAAATTCGTCCATGCGATGCGCAAACTATATCCCCCATACTCTTTTCATATGACACCACCTAGTTTATCGCTTTGCGGGAATAACCAACGGTTAGTACTAACAATAACAACCCCCCCCAGGTCAATCTTAATCGACGTCCTCGGCGATTACAAAAATTCTGTTTTCAGGTATACCCCCACTCCTAATGGTTCGATTTCCCTGATATTCAGAAACTATTTTTCATATTTTCTTCCAAATCGCCTCACCACTTCTATGCAAGAATCAGTTTTCACACATATCGATCATTAAAACTGATTCTTTAACACTATATTTATATAGTGACATAACTAACGAAGAACAATTAGCGCAGAAAGTACTGAATAATAAACAATGCACAACCACTAGCTGACAAAGCCTCTCTCTACTACCTGCGCATGCAATATACGGCCTTGAAGACTGGCTTCTCCCAGTAGGCACTATACCTGGAACAAGACTAGTAGGAACTTTTCTTGCAAATCACCTTACCACTTTTCTGCAAGAAATTATTTTCTCATTTGATTAGTAACCGAGTAACACAAGAGCTACAACTACTCGCATACAAAGCCTCCCTCAAATTAACTATAAACTGCCACCTGCACATTCATTATAGGTTTTGGCTTTCCTCAGTACGCATCCGCGCTCTGCCGGCCCTTAACTCAAATAACCGCACTGTAGGAAGCTGACTCATTGTCCTTCTCCGTACGACCTCCAGCAAACCTGCGTGTTCCAAATATATTTTAACGAAATAATTTTTATGGGAGTGCTTCTAGATGGAACTTAAAAAAATGGTATTTTTTGCTGGAGAAAGGGAGAAAACAATCAGCCAATATTTTTGTTTTATTTTTTTCAATAGAGAGTTACTGAAATGTGAATTTATTTAGGCTCCTGTTAAAATTTTATTTTAATTGTCACATACATATTTACAGAAGGTGTGCTATCATCTATAATATAAAAGTTTAGAAATCTCTAATCTTTGTGTCTTTCAAAATTGTTGAGTTTGACAAATATAGAGAATGTCAAAAAAGGTATACACACTTCAAGCAAAGAAAAAACTGTGTTAACATAAAACTGAATTCACACAAACAGAAAATGACGAGCACTAATCATCTTAGACTTTTACAGTTATAACAGTTACTCAAATTGTCCACCATCGGCGTCGATACACTCCTGAGTACGTTAAACTACTGATTGAGCAACGTTTGCGAAAGTGTCCTCAGCGGTTGCAAGCACATGCCGTTTCAATTTCTTCCCGAAGTGCTGCCAGTGTAGCTGGCTTTCTACGGTATATAACATCCTTAAGAGTTCCCCATAGGTAGAAGTCTAACGGAGTTAGATCCGGAGAACGCGGTGGAAACTCAATCGGACCTCTTCGTCCTATTCAGTGCCTTGGATCCAGTGCGCGGGGCTTGTTGCTGTGCTAAGTCTCCCAGATCTGCCCTTGTGAACATCGCATACGGTACCACGAGTCTCAAATTTGTCTCGAATGCGTGCAATTGTTACTCGCGTTGGCGGTTCTGTTCTGTAGACACTCTCCATTGTCTTTGAACTTCAACAACATTCTCGGTTTTCCAATATCACTTCAAAATTGCTTTCCGTTGTTCAAACGATAAGCTTGGTTCCATTTTGTTGTAGCAACGCTAGCATAATGTAATGTGAATCGCGTCTGTTTACAGAACATCATACGATAATCTTGACTTCGTTTGTTCATTGTTAGTTTACCTGTCATATGTATGTGAGTTGTATCTGTTTACAGAACATCATACTACACATTACTGTTGTTGTTTTTCGGTTCAACTTTGAAATATATTAAATAGATATCTACTGTGAAAGTGTGTATATATTTTTTGGCGCCCTCGGTATACATGAACATACGCCATTAAAAGGAGAAAACTAGTGGACTTAGAAAAACAGCCATCACATATTCCATGCCACTTAATGAGCTTTATACCTAATTTGTAATGTTCCTTAGTGTCCGATTTCACATGAACTCGCTCTTGTTTTCTCTTTGACGTATTTCTATGGCACTCTCTCTTGTTTCGTACCTCAGATATGCTCTTAACCTTCACTTTCTACGTATAGCGTCATACACATTGGCACAATGCACACATTTCCTCTCGGGGTTGTTAACAGAGTATATCCTATCTGTAATGAAGAAGGCTTAGCAGTCACGAACAGGTTATCTGTAAACTGACCCAATTGTGTGGATAGGTCAGGGACTGTAGACTAACACACTTTCTGCTTCATGAAGACATTTGCTATACCCGCTCGAGTTACAAGAGATTTATTTATTTGCAAATAAAATTTAAATCTAATACTTTTTTTAAAATTGTCCCCTCACATGCTTCATTTAAGTAGTTTAACTTTTGTTTTCCAAGACACTGAATTGAATAAAATTCCTTCTACTAACCCTGTTCTTCTTTTCTTTTCTTTCTTTATATATAATTTAAAAGACCGCATGGTTTCATGGTATTATCGAGGTGCCCAAATAAGAAAATCCTGGACATTTTATCGAACTCTGGAAACTTAATAGAACTGTGTTGCTGGCTTTATAGAATGGAATGATATTCTCCTCAACCCCTCTAGAGCCCAGTCATCATGTACCTATTCTTACATAGGTTTATGGAGGCGCAGTATAACGTGATAGCACTGAATGATTACGTCAGAAAGATGTATTGTGGTTTCTTTTTGTTGGAGAAGAAAAATAAAAAGGTTATTCCCTGCCCCCCTCACATTCTTTCTTTGTCTTTTTCTTCTGTTCTTCTTCGTCTACCGCAGGTAAAAAGTATTAACTTATCGATTGACAGATTCGATTTCGATTCTCAATAAAGATGTTTTTTTTCACTACTTTCCCTGGCCTTAAATTAAATTAGATAATTTTAGGCGCCGACGGCCTCCGGGTGCACTAAAGACTTGTAGAATAAATGAATGAGCTAAGCCACTTATGTCCCATCCAGGACCAGGGTCTCCGCAAGCGTGGGGCTAATTGATTTCTCATATGGTGAGCTAGTACATATGAGTTATTGTCCCTATGAGCTTGTTAAGTCTATAATGTTTCTTGTTTTACAAGTTTAACACAATTTAACTAGAAGGTTCAAGTGCCGAGTCTATTAAGTGTTGCTATCACTTTCAATATTGACTTCGGTTGTGCTCTCCTTTCTATAGCTTGTTCCTAGGCTCTTCCAAGTACTGCGGTTCGTTCTTCGCTGGTCCAGTGTGTCCCGACTGCTTTCCTTGAGTCTGCCCACGTCGTTCTCGGTCTCTCTCTTCCTCTCCTACCGGCATGTAAATCCCATGTTCTTTGCTTTGCTTTCTTCATTTGCTTCTTTGTAGCATTGCTACATGTCCGCCCCATTTCTATTTCAGACTGTTTGCACGCTGAGCCACGTCGTTTAGTCCCGACATACTTCATAGTTCCACAGATGAATATTTTATACTTGAAGAATATCTCCAATACTTTGCGCTTCATTTTACATTGGTAAATGCTAATATTATTCTCTTCCACTTCTGTTAGACTCCAAGTTGTGGAAGCACTTGGAAGCGAAGGTCATTCAGCTTTGCAGCAACAATCCCAGACATGTATGAATCGTGAAAGAGAACTTTCTTTTTCGCAAGGTGTGGGTGTTTAACTGGTCCAGTAGTGAAGCTTAATACTTGCCGGTGGTGGTTTTTGCGCTTCTGAAGATAGTCTACGAGCACTGCGCCATGAGAATTTTAGAAAGCCATAGCTATGACTTTTCTTGCAGGCGGAACCATTTTTGCTTTCTTTGGTGCGCTTTAACCTGTTGCAACCCTCTATTTGGACTGCTCCTTCATCTGTTGTGTAGTGATTCATCCATGTTTCATCTTCTGTTATGAAACGTCAGAGAATTGCGTTTAAACAGGTCTAAACATTTGCGAAATGTTCATTCGAATGCGTTTTTAATCCATTGTTAATAAACGGGGCACTCATCCAACTGAACCCTTTCTCATACCCAAAACTTCGTGTAAAATCTAGTGGACACGGCCTATCGAGATCTTTGCAATGCCAGCGAACTTACGTATCTTCAATTGTGAATTTTTGTCACAATATTGTCGGCCATAGCAGTCTTGGGATGCCCTGAGCGCTCACCATCTTCAGCAGCCCACCTTTTAAGCGTCGAAAACGAAGGATCCGTTAATCCGTTAATGTGGAATCTAGCTTCTTTTGTATTTATGTTCAGTTTAAACCATTCAAAACGAAGTACTTAATCACAGCTCGTATTTCAATTCTATCCATTTTATAGAAATGTCAACACTAGTTTGTTTACACGATCGCACAAACAAGGGACTACACTTACGCGTCTGAAACTATACAGCGCGCCATCTTAAATATGATAATTAACAATTACCATTGTAATTTAGTCATCTTTACGACATCTCTGAGAACTTTTAGAGCTCTACTTGTATTGCATGTTTTGAACTGATGGGGCTGTGACCTGTCCAAAAACTGAGCGATTTGCAGGGTAAAAGCCGGGAGAATATTAAAAATGTGAACTTTATAGCAAATCTCTAACTACTTCTAAATTAACATATGCATTTGATGTAGCAAATACTAAAAAACATCTAAACAGAAGTATTAAAAATGTGTTAATGTTTCAATTTAATTGTTGCAGAGATGGGAAAGGGAAAACGCCAAGTTGCCAGCGCATCTGCAGAGAGCAGTGCCGGAGAAACCTACCAGCCCACTCACAGTAGAGCAATGGAACGCGTTCGCTTGGGAAGCTACCCAGGTAATGCCAGAATATTGAACAAAATCTTCAACCCTTCCCGAACCGTCTAGAGGCATTGTGCCGGAAACCTAAGTAGGTTGTATATATCCGAAAGCTTGTTCGACCTAAGATTCAATTTTCTAATGTTTGCAGCGATAATTATAAAAGAGTGGAGTTGTATATGCTAATTGGAGGGACGGTTTGGATGGATTATAATTAATTGATTATTATAATTGATGGGACCTCAGTAATGATCATTTCTTCCTTTGCTCTCCGATGATTTTTCCTCTGATATAAGTTACCTGGGCTAGCTCTGGTTTCTTTGTTGGACTTGTTAACCGGAGACCATAGAGGAAGAGGTCAAGGAGATTAATAAAGAAAATAATTATATTTGTGATGTTGTGGAATGAAACACTGTCATTGACAAAGTCTGTTCCACTTTAAAAAACCACCGTTACTCCTTGGAGAATTTCTTATGTTATTAAAATCACTTTTGCTCCAACTATAAGCTTCCTAATTATTTCACCAGCACTATTTAATACGCTACGAATCTTCCTACTCAAAGCTGGTCTCTAATAAATTTTAATGTTCGCACTAATACAAAAATACACCTCGATACTCCGGTAAACTTAATAAAGGGGTGGTAACTCTCTTGGTATAACTGACGCAACTGACCACTAATATTGATACAGCAACAACTGAGTGCTTGGGCTGACCAACTCACTCTGAGCCCCAAAGTTATAGGTTTAAATAAACGTTGAAGTCGGTCATTCTTTCCGACGCTATATTTAGTCTTTCAAAATATGACTTTAGAAAAATGTATAATATTTTATTACATCTCAGAATATCTATTAAATATTGAAATCGCACGATGTCCTTCTCATCTCTCTTATTGGCTGTCATGTCTACGTGACTCAATACATGTCACACATATACAGTTAGCTCAGGCCTCGAGAGGTTATTGCCTTATCTTTTCATCCCCATACCCAAACTACCGTAACAGAAAACACCAGACTTTCTCTTTTGTCGACATACTACATGTTACAGCTATATCATATTATATACATGCGTGATATCTACATTACTAAATACTATGATTAGGTTAGTATATATATATATATATATATATATATATATATATATATATTTTCTTGGGTTGGGCCGTAATTTTTACTGAATACCCCCTAGAATAATATAGAAAGAATTGGGAAAGAACATTTAGATCAAATGCCAAGTAATGGAATTTCCAAAGCATTAAATTATAAACCCAAAGGAAGAGGAAACAGCGAGGTATAAGAAGAGCTGGAGGGGGGGAAAAGTCCACGTGAACTGAATACTAATACTACGATAACCGTCAGAACTTCATATTAATTAATTTAACAGTTCTTACTGCTGTGCTCAGTGTTGCGAATTTAGTTAACCTGAACAAAAAAGCATATTATTTTCTTTCTGGTAAACCACCACAAACCTTATGTTTCAATCTTTTGCAACCAGACAGCGGTCACTTGGCTTGCGGTTAGCAACAGTGGGCGTCACGTGGCTTTGTCATTGATTCTGATCTCCAGACGAGGAGGTGGTTGAGCATAAGAAGACGCACAGAAAAACAGCCCCACCCCCATCTGTCACGTCATACATGATTACCCACACATCAACAGTGCAAGGTGACTTCCGTGCAGAACTACGTAGTTTTAGCTGTCCTTCAAGTGAGTGGTGGGTTACTGATGCTACTGCTTGAAAAGCAATGATTAAGTTGAATTCTTCATCAGTCAAGTCAGTTACGATAAGTATTTTAAATTCCCTAAAACATTTCTCAGCGAGTCCTTAGATTTAAGATAATTTTGTATTATAAACACACTCTGAACATCAGTAATACTGTCTTAATTCAGTATATTGTACGATAAAACGGGATTACATTAAAGTAAAATAAATAATTACATTGAGCGGCAAATGAGCGAAACAATTTTAAAACATATTTTAAAATAAAAATATGCGTTTAATGAAACGAAGATATAAATATTAAATTAGAATTTCTTTAACAATTATTTAACTACATTTAATGATTCAAGGAGTATTTTAAGCACAAATACTACCCTATTGTGGTGCAGAAAAATCTTCAAACATGGTCAATCATCACAATAAACAGTTATTTTTAAAAAGTTGGAAATTGACATTTAATAGTACTTCTATGATTCTGTAGCTGTTTGTGTAAAATAACCACGGCTTCTAACGAGTGTTGCCACCTCTAGCTCTTAATTACAGCAATGGTTCGGTCAGGCATGCTCTGGATAACATCTGCAATCTACTCTGGTGGTATCAGTTCTCATTCCGCTTGAAGTGCAGCCCAAGATCTGCCAGTGAAGCAGGGTCGAGGACCCTTAGCATGTCCCAGGCATGTTCTATCGGGTTCAGGTCTGACCATACAATACATTCCACCCCAACCACATCCAGGGACTCAGAAACACAGCGAGCTATGTGTGGACGAGCGACCATGGATAAGGAAAATGTTGTCGCCTATAACGGATGCAAAAGGCACTACATGATCAGCAAGAATCTCCTCTCAATGTATCGATGTGTCAGTGACTCATTCTCAATGAGCACCACTTCCATTCTTGCTTCAATGCTATCACTGCCCAAACCAATACTGAACCTTCATTAAAAGGTGTCTTTGAAGAGAAAATGCAGGGTGCGTAACATTCATCTGGCCTTCTTCAAACTCTCTCCTCCCATCTAATGCCCTCAAACAGCGCTTGCTCTCATCCGTGAAGAGCACATGCTTCATTCCCCCACTGTATTGGTGGGTGCGAGCAAGTTGCATCTGGTGTTTCTGGTCAGTAATGATCCTTTTGCAGGTCTCCTGGACTGTAAATTCACTTCAGCCTCCTTCTAACTGTCCTTTCACTGATGTTAACATGCTCTACTTGTTGAAAATTATTCCTGGCCTCCACCAATGTTGCCTGCCGATCGCAAAGAACTTGCAATAAAAGAATGCGATCGGAGGTGCTCCTCCAGCGACCAGAACCTCCTGTTGTAGATACCATCCTCTCTGAACAGTTCTGCGTACAGTGGGATGAGAAGCGCGATGATGTCAGTAATATAACGTAGACTTCGTCCATCCTCCACTAATGCCATAGCCCTTGTTGTATCTTCAGCTGTAAGAAGTATTTAAAAATGTTAAAACTGACTTAAGCGTGAATGCTTTAAATTATCACGCGGCCCAACAATGAACAGCAACAATTTTTGTTGTAAAAATCACAGTAGTAGTATTAGTAGTGGTGGTGGTGGTGGTGGTGGCGGTGGCGGTGGCGGTGGCGGTGGCGCGGGCGGTGGCGCGAGCGGCGGCCTTACGACTGTACATGCTAATACCGTCCTTGTAACAATCGAAATTTACATCATACGTACAAAATATGTGCATATACAAACAGATTCATGCTTTAATCACACAATGTCTATGAGTAATTTATATATATATATATATGTATGTATATATAAATGCAAAATAAAAATAAAATAACAGTATTAACAATGTAACAAATTAACAGTAATAATAAAAGTAGATAAGGATAAACACTTAGATAAAATCACACTTGAAATTGCTATATTTCGAACTACTGGAGCTCTTCTATGGCAAAAAAGTAGAAGTAAACACTGGCAAACGTAAGGAGTGTACAGTTCTTGAAGAAACTGAACTGTTTAATGACTTGTCTAGCTTCTTGCCATAGAAGAAATCCAGTAGTTCGAAATATTGCAATTTCAAGTGTGATTTTATCTAAGTGTTTTATCCTTATCTACTTTTATTATTACTGTTAATTTATATATATAATAAAACCCTTAACCCTGAGCCCCACATCCGCCCCAACTCCCCTCTCTTCTCTGAAACCATGAACTCTCTGTGTACCGTCTTCACTACAAACATTCTCGATTAGTGCGTGTGTCTCTCATGCAACAGCACTTCCAGGCAGGTGTTCAAACTGCTGTTGGAATTTAGAAATTGCGGATATAAATGCTATTTCGTAAAATTTCCGTTTCCCTGCATTCTGGCAGAATATGCCTCTTCTTCGCACAATGGGCAAATTCTTTCCCAGAGAACATTAACTGTTTTGTTTCCTTTCCAAGCCCCTAATCTGAGCCATGCGAGACCACTCCTTTCTTCTCTCCCACAGACATTTAAATTAATCCCCCCTCCCCACACCTGAACTATTTGAGCTTGCATTTCTGCCCATTGAATCTCCGTATTTTGCGTATCTGTATCTCGCAAACGTCTGTTAACCATTTTCCAACTATTGCACGCAATGTCCTCTCCCCTAACCAAACATACTCCAGTCCAATTTTGCCTAAGACCGTTCTTATTTTTAATGCCCATCCCGCATTTTACCTTTCCCTTATTTGCTCCCGTAGACAAACTGCTCGAAGAAGTGCTTGATCCCCCGTATTATTCTTAACCAGTACTTAATTGTTCTTATTATTAAATTTACACTTTCGTTAAAGATATCAAACACTTTAAGAATCCCATAATTTGCTGTACCCCTCCTTACTTGTAGCAACAATTTTAGAAACTACGTTTGTACCTGATTCAGTTCCTCGGTGTTTCCCACTCCCAAATTTTGGCCCCGCACATCATAGTTGACTTCACAACCGACCTGTACACCAACTCCATTGTTCTCAGCTGTATTTCTGGTATTTTTACCAAAATATTTAATACCTCTCTACTTTTAATTATGCACCTGCGTTTTGTGATGCCCATGTGTTTTACCCAGCTTCCGTTCATAGCTAAAGGTGATCCCAAATATGTGATTTTCTTCACATTTTCTAATGCCTGATCTGCATACTCCCACCTCTCTTTCCTGCTGTACAGGAACGCCATTTCTTTCATTAAATGCTATTCCCCATTCCTGACAATACTCCTCTAAGCAATCTAGTTCCTTTTGCAGACCGTCAGTTATTGTAGATATCAATATTAGATCATCCTCTTAAAGAAAAACTGGTGTGGATATGCCTCCTATATTCGGGGCAGCAGGTTCTGACACACTCATTTTCTCACACAAACAAATTGAAAAGGAGGGGTGATAGAATACAGCCAGACAACTTGTGCGTTCTTTTTTATTAAAATCGGACCTGATGGTGTAGTGGTTACTATATTTTTCTTCTAAACCCAAGATCGGCCAGGTTGGATGCATATTTTCGGGCGTAAAAATTCTAAGTATGGCTTCCTTCGGAAGGGAAGTAAAGCCGTGGGTCCCGTGTCGTACATTTTCGGCACGAAAAAGAACTTCAAGTCTTTAACAAGAGACCCTTGAGCAAAATTTGTCGGCCGTTTAACGCCCTGAATTGAATGAGACGCTGATGATCTGGGATGTTAAAAGAGCGTCCGTAAATAAACCAAACCAAACCAAATAAAAAAAAAAAAAAATCTTTGATAAAGCGATTCTGCTCATTTGTATGTTTTAGTAGTACCAACTATATTTAACAGACCCTAAGATAAGTATGAGAAGTATACAAAATGGCGGGATATGTGGTTGGTGTGTACATTTCTCAAGTTATTCATTTGCAGTGTTCTGTTTTATTACAGTGGTTTATAGGTAAAAGTAAATAAACGTGGTACTTCTTTTGTTTTTTATTAAATTAATATTGATTTAGTGAAATTACACTAGGGACTGGTTTAATAGTAGGTAAGTAATGGCATAATACTATATTTACATTTTCTAAACAACGGCAATTAAAAGAGGACTGAATAAACGGTATACATCGTGCAAAAATTTGAGGTTAGTGGTGAAATTGTAGCGTGTATTAAAACCATCATACAAACTGTTATCGAGAGGAGATTTTCCCTCTCTAATCTACCAATGTATGCGACTGTGTAGGTTAGCAAAGAAAGGAAAAATCCGGGAAAAAAAAAAAAAAATATGAAGCGGGTATTGGAGCGAGATGAAGTTTAGTTTTTGGAGCATTCAGTGAGTTTGCGAAGTAGTCTCAGGGACTTGCGTACAGAGAATTTGTCATTTACAATTACCACAGTAGCACACTTTCTACGTTTACAGACAATGTCATGTACAATTACAATAAAATATAAAAAGTAACACGTAGAAAAACTCAGCCAAAACAACAAAAACCAGAGAAGCAGAAACAGATCACACAAATTTTACTATATGTATTGATGTAAAATTATTGCAGTGTTTTTACTCATATATATTCCTTTACAGAATAATAGGCTTTTTACATAGATATTTAAAGGATTTACCATAGTCCATTAAGGTTTTTAGGCTAGAGGAAAGGAGCTTTTGTACTAAACATGCTTCTACTTTTTTGCAAGTGAGGTTAAGGTAAGACAAGTACTCCCATTTATAACTATTACCAGGAAGACCATGTCCTTTTCCTTAAAATAAAGGACGATAAATATTATACTATCGCCATATGTCACTTAGTTTTAAGATGTTCAGTTATTTGGAGGTTGCATTTTATAAATAATGCTTATCTGTGGAGAAGTTTATAATTCATATTATTTTATATTTCGTTTACATATGATAAATATTGTACATGAACAATTTCAGATTCTTAAAAACCATCGAAATGTTTTCTAATGAATAATGCCATCCTGTCAATATAATACTGCATGAAAGTTCTGTATTTGCTACAGGCAGCAATCGCCCGTCATTTTGTTTTGTTTTGTTTTGTTTGTTTGTTTTTTGTTTGTTTTTTTTTTTTTTTTTTTGTTTTTGTTTTTTTCATATTCGAGTCTGTAAATACAGTCGGTCTTGGTTTTAGTGTGGTTTATTAGTTTGTGTTTCTTTATTTTTAAAGTGCTAACGTTTGTTCATTCTGTTTTAGCATTACGCCTAAAGGTCAATTCATTTTCCTGAGTAACATTTATCCTGACCAGTTTTAATTCTGCACTGCTCATATACGGGCTAAACTCTCTAGTATGTACCTTTTTCAATTTACAGTTCCCATAATGCATGTCTAGCTAACAGTATAAAACAGTTTACAGTAGCCTAACAAAAATATATCCATTATCTGACATGTTATCTACAAGAAGTACGATAAATATCCAATTAATTTATAATTTCTTCTTGTACATTCGAAAGCAGTTGTAACCTTTTAAAAAAGAACACTAAAAAAATATGTACAAGAGATACAGTGAGTCATCTCTGAAACTGGATGTCAGTGGGACGAAAAGTTCCTCATTTGGAAACTCGCACTTGGTCTACCCACATCTTCTGCGCAGTCACGTCATGGTGGCCCCCTGACCCAGCAGTGATACCAACATGAAAATATTGTCCCCAGATTTTTATCCAAATATTCTAACATTGGCAACGGAGCCATCTAAAATGCCATTTGATGATATGCATTGATCAATGCCAATAACTCGAACCGCTCCTGTAATAGTTTTATTTTCTATAGCACGATTTTCTGATGGCCAGTTCGTTATACTACCTCTGTCATGTTTTCTAAAAACGAAATGGAGAAGCATCAACAATTGTCCAACTAAAAGGTGTTAAACGCTGGCGACTTTTGGAACTTCAAGGAAATACGAACTAAATGCTAAAATATTATTAGCATTTATTTTATTATAAAAATTTTGAGTGTCAGCAAGATTTGACACACTAGAGGAGACATTATGTTAAAATACTCTTAAAACTGTTATATATGGCTCGCCTTTTCAATAATATTTTAAAAGCATCCATCCGCTTACGTTAACAGATTGCTGTGTCACTGTATGAAACATATTCTAAGAGGGACCCTGGAAAGTTGACTTAATAATACGGGAGAAGAATGATAGTTTAAAAAACCCAAGAATGCTCTTTAAATACAATTTATTAAAATATTATTTTAAAATATCCAAAAACATGATTATAGGGTGCAGCATAATAAATCTTGGTGTAAAGTCAACTAAATGTAGCACAGTAATGTTCGTAATAAACCATGAAATTATTAACATTGAAAGATTTGAAACAAAGGCCTTTATACAGTTACTGGTCCTTTTAACTGTCAAATTACCTTGGGCAAAGCGATAATAATAAAATTAACTATACATCTTGCCTTCGTACCCCAAAAATGAAAATAAAAATAAAATTGATTAAAAAAAGTGTGACTATGCAAGTTCATTTTAGAAACATTACATAATACCTTAAAATCATCTGGCAAAACATTTCTAAATTTACCCAAAAGAGAAAACCTTGCATTAAGAAAACCATTAAAATACAAAGAAATACATACAACAAACTTTTTTACAGCTTAATACGTTAATACCTGAGTCACTGGATACACCCAAGAGGCTCCTTGAATGTTCCTTGAATTTCTAATTGTTACAGTCAAATATTTTCCTCAAAGCCAGAGCGTTTAGCCTGAGTCTGCTATAGTCGTTCCTGGTGGTGTAGTGGTAACCAGACTTGCCTTCTAAACCCCAGAACGTGGGTTCAAACCCGGCCAGGATCGATGGATTTTTTTTCGGGCGTAAAAATCCTTCTTTCGGAACGGGAGTAAAGCCGTGGGTCCCGTGTCGTACATTTACGGCACGAAAAAGAACTTCAAGCCTGAAAGAAGAGGCCTCTGAGCAAAATTTGTCGGCCGTTTCACGCCCTGAATAGAATGGGACGCTGATGACCTGTGATGTTAAGAGCGCCTGTAAATAAATCAAATCAATCAACCAACCAACCTGAGTCTTGCTGCGGGAAGATAGGAAGAGTCTCCTCTCACTCGGCTACCTTACATGCTCATTAACAGGAAAGACGTGTCGACCAATAGGCGAACACTTCGAACATAGGCCATTTCTACGTGAAGACTCGAGAAAGTATGGGAAAGGTAAGGAAGACGTGGGTGAAATGTCGAACTTAGGTAGACATTGCAATACCGACACAAAACTTGAATATTATTGTCTAGACAATAATGCACACACTTCTAGCTTTTTATCAAATTCATCAACATTGTTCTTAAAAAGTGTGCTAATAAATACCTGAAGAATGTGACTATCATATTTCTTAAACTATTCTCATTTTTGCCACGAAATTAAAACTTTCACTATTTCGGATAACTATGTATTTTTGTAGGTGTGCTATGTTATGATTAACTGAAGAGAGATGCGCAGCTATCCGAAATATTGTATGGTTTCCGCACCAGCGCTCCTTTTTATTAAATTGAATAATTTTGTTATTGTCATCTAGTTGCATCATACATTAATAATGACTCTGATTACTGAAACTAACTGAAAATTTGTAGTATTTTTGTATGTTATGTATGTTATGGTTAACTGAAGAGGGGTGCGCAGTTATCCAAAATACTGTGTGCCTATGCGTCTTTTGTGTGTATGTGTTTTTTTTTATTATTAATTAGGTTTAAATATTGTTGATCTGGATTACCTTCCTCGCCTTATTCACAGTGGAAAGTTTGAAAATCAAAGCTTGTTATAAAGTAGTTTAGCCTCGTAACGTAGACTACTGCTCTAAGGTTAATACTATAGCAGATACGTTATGATGTATTTTTGTTGCAGGCTCATCTGGTGCCTTGCGAGAACTGTGGCCGCACCTTTAACCCTGACCGGCTAGAGGTGCATCAGAGAAGCTGTAAGCCTCCTCTAGGGCAGCTGGCTAAGCGCACCGCAGCTCAGGTAAACGCAGCGATGTGAAAAACCCTATATTCAACTATAAAATAAAATAGTTAATTTATTACGTTTCTGAGAGCTCAAGAATATAATTATTTATTATGTGTACGGAACATATTGTAAATGGGATCTAAATTTTTTAAAAATGAATTATGTGGTAATGGGGGGAAAAGGTCAAGCCTTAGTTGTTGAAAATAAAGCAGCTATAAAACAATATGACAAGTATAAGGGTTTGGATGCAGCTCTGATGATGGAAGAAATATACATTTCTTGCTTCATTTGAAGACGGGTCAAGTGAAAAGAAAGAGCGTATGGAGGAATGTTAAGAGCCGCTTGAGGGATATGGATAAGTAGTAGACAATTGCACAATCCAGGGAGCTTATTTTTCTGGAAGAACAGTTGGTGCTAAAATCTGAATGGGTAATGAAGCAGTACATCAAAACAGGGGTCAAACTCACTAGACAGGGGCTAGGATGGCTCAGAGTAATGTCAATGCGAATGATTAAAATCACTGATGAGTATGAACAGAGAATTTCCCCATCTGTGAGAAGAGGAAATCATTCTGGCTGAATGTAAAGGTACGGAAGAATGGAGAGAAAAGTATCTACCATACTTTTTTATGGGATCGAACGGAGGGAGATGGTCATTCTGGGCTCTGCTGGAAGTCAAGGAAAGAGAGGAGGGATTGTGTAAGTTTATGTTAGAAGTGAGACAGTATGGGTCTGAAAAGGTTGATAACCGGGGAGGGATTGGGGGAAACAAATTGATTGAATTCAGCTGTGTCAATTTCAATGTGATTTATTTATATTTTAATAACCCACCTCTTGTATATCTTTTGTTTTATTCTGTTGTTATTCATTTATGTTTTATTTTTATTGTTGAATATATATGTTTGATATCTTATTGTGAAATGTCTAATCTAATGTCTTGTATTAAATTCCTGTTCGGTGGAATTTCTTCTACCCCGCGTATTTTGAAAATCTTTATTGCCCTCTAGCTCGCTAACAAGACGTTTACGGGCATACATTCCCTGAAAGAAAATACTCAAATAGATCCCTTGAATCATACCTTAGAGTTGTTCGTGTTATTCTGACTCACCGTATATATTACATTAAAATTATAACGGAGGCATACGATAATACTGTATCAAATCAAAATGTAAATAATCACGCCTCACAAGACGTTGTAAGGACGTCTAATGAGGCATGAGAATGCAAGGACTTGCTCAAACGTTAGACAACTGTAGGGAAAATGAAGAATCCTTGGAGCTCTGTAATTGAATTTTGTAATATAAATTATTTTTAAGAAAAATCATAGGTGAAAAATAAGAAAAATAAATGTTACTGTTAAAAATACAGTTGAACTACAACAGAATTTAAAAACATCTATAAATAGAAACTTTTGAACAAAATGGATTACTGGCAACGTTCTACTTGAGTTTCTCTAAAGGGGGGAGGAAGGAAGAGAGCTATAAATGATGATTTAACGTAGAGAATAGGGGAATATCTTAACATAATTAGAATAGTTATGGACATCTAATGTGAATGAATGGGGAGAGATTGTCAAAAAGTATACTTAGAGAAGATACCACTTAAAAAAAAAAAAAAAAAAAAAACCAGAACGGTAGCAGACATCACCGCAGAAAAGGGTTTTAATAAGAAACGTACCAAAATAGGACAGTAGTTGAGCAAAATAGTTATTGACAGTCAGTGAAATTTGAATTTAACGACGAGTTAACTGCATTTATACATATAAGGCTATAAGAACATACCTGAAATGTGCCTGGAACGTGTCTCTCAATTTCTTTGTTAATAATGTTCATTATAAGCAAAATTTAAATTCAAGAAGAAAAAAAATAGGGTCATCCAATTATCTGATGACCAACGCGACTATTGCACCTGCATCGGTCTATAATCTATCTTTAACGGTCAACCGGGCTACAGTAATGCAAGTGATATTGGAACTAATGACATTCATTTTCCACATATTTCCCATTTGCTTAGAAAGACGGCAAAGAGATTTTTAAGGTGCCCACCCTCTTCAAGAGTTTCATTCTGTGAGCACCGTACGTCGTCCTCGCTTTTTATCTCGAACACTTCCATTTTCGCGTAATTTATTAACTAATTTATGAATCGCAATACGACTTGGTACTCAATTATCTGGGAATTTTTCTTCACATGTTTTCCTGACAGCACGAGTGGTCTAGCTACGGGCACACAAATCTCAAATAAACACTCGTTTTATTAGACTTAGTATTTGTAATTTAGTATTCTTAACAAACTTGCCCTAGGATTAGACACTTGTTATTTCTTTCCTGATCACGACACAGCCGACGTTGCAATTCGGTAAACCCCACCCTTCCCGATTCGTGTAGCCCGGCTGTTCTTGAGCAATGCAGTTCTCTGACTCTGCATCGGTCATTAGATAATTGGATGACCCGACAGAAATGTAATCCTTAAATCTCCCAACTTATCGCAATAACATCTCGAAATGCTTTGCAAATATATGAGGCGGTTGAACTTTGGTGCATATAAAGTTCTTCCTACAGAAATCCTTAGGTAGTAACAGTTGCCTGTTACTGTGGAAAAGAGAAAGATGCTCTATTAATTTTTTTATTTATTTTTAATTGAATAAACACCCTCATTTGTGTTATTTACCTGTCCGCATGAGATCTTTAACATTTGACCTTCAGATACTGATGTTATATGCACAGTTTCTCCTTTCTACTTGTGAAAGTCTTTGCTACTACGACAGCGCTTCTGTCGTTTGCAAGAGTTCAAGCGGAAAAAGCTAAGGTAATTTTTCATGCCTTATTAAACATGGCGTAAGTATTTTTGCCTGCCAATTTATACTTCTACCTGTAACTCCATTGTCCTCGAACGCAATCCAGTCTTCCAACATGTAAGGAGATGAAGGGCGAAAGTGATTTGTCTCCTAAAGTAGTTTTAAACTGAAGAGAGAAAAAAATTAAGCCCCGGATACTGTACAGGATTAAACTCATTATTAGAGTGCGAATTGCTAATCCTTTTATCGCGAGATTGAGTGAGAATGGAGATACTGTTGCAGTAAATTGGAGAAGGGGGGCAAGCAGAGGGGCTGGACTTTTGCGATGCGGAATAAACTTTCCACTTTAATAAGGCAGGACAAGTCTTAATAGCCTCGCCCCATCCTGCTGAGTTGCGAGAGTGTATTGTTTCGCTTTTGTCTAAACAGTAACACATCGCCACGAGATACTGGTAATTCTCCAGCATTGTCACTGTTGCTTTCCTATCAAAGATTAAGCAGAAAGTATGAATATTTCCCATTTCTCATCGTTAAGAAGGTCTGAGGGTGCGTTGATTAATAGATAGAAAATAAATTAATAAATGATTTTCTCTCACTTCCACCTATTAGCACTAACCATGTAATGAAAAAGATTGCAGAGACGTGACGACATTGTTTTCTGGAGTGAACTCAGATATACCTCATTTCTCACGCGTATCATACGAAACGTCAGACAAATAAGCAGTTGGAAAACTATAATCTCAGTTCCAGGGAATGACTATTAATTTGTTCCTACTGTAATGTAGTGCTTGTGAAAAATAGTATATTACAAATTACAAATATATATTTTTTTTTTCAATTTCACATTATATCAGCATTCTTAATAAAAAAAAAAAAGTATCACTTTGTTATCTCTTTAGTAAGTGTTTACTACTACATCTGAAGATTTCAAATAAAATTAGAAAAAAGCAAAAATTTATAATATTTATAACTATATATATATTATAATCCATAAATATAGGAGTATAGGTCTATAAGTTTCCGGCCTAACCATTTTCTCGGTATGATAAAGACAAAAATTACATTTCACTTTTCATTATACTACCCTTTATTGCAATACACTTCTCACATCTTTGAATTAACATTTCAATCTCCCGCCCAAAATAGTCGATAGTCTTGTCTGCAAAACATCATCAATCACCTCTTCGTCACGCTTAAATTTCCTTTCTCGAAGGTTCTTCAGTTTTGAGAAGAACCGTCTGGAAGCTAGATCTGATCTGTAGAGTGGATGGTCGATCTCCTTGAAGCCACATTTCTTCACAGCTTTCTTTGCAACAAGAGCTGTGTGCTCAGGTGCGTTGTCGTGAAGAAGGCGCACACTACCACTCAGATTTCCTCGTCTTTTCTCTTTGATGGAAGCTCGTAGTCTGTGCATTAGGCCAGCATAGTACTGCCCATTTACTGTGGTGTTTCTTTCCCTGAAGTCAATGAAAAGTATTCCTTCATAGTCCCAAAAGATTGTGGCCATGATCTTCTTGGTTGACTGAGCGACATTGGCCTTTAGAGGCGGTGCTTCGCCAGATTTACGTCACTCCATTGATTCTCTTTTGGTCCTCATAGTACAGGAAAATAGTTTCATCTCCTGTTGGCCGAGGTAGTTATGGCGCGGACTCGTGAGCAGGAGGTCTGGGATTCGAATCCCGCCAAGACCGTCCTCCCTGACTGAGGTTTTTTCCATTTTTTTCTACTCCTCATAAAGGCAAATGCCAGGGAGGTACCCAAAATTTAGGCCTGCAACATTTCCTTCCTTAAAAAAATCCTTTCCTAATTTATCATTGCATCTTGTATATTACCGGTGTCCATTGCATGTAGTGCCTCAGTAGTAAAAACGGGCGTTAAACACTATTAAACTCTCCCGTAACAATAGTTTGCAGACCTTCTCTCTTGTTGCCACGGAAGAGCTCCAAAAATGCCTGACAACCGATGACTCATTGCAGCTTTTGAACTGAGGAAAGAAGTCTAGGCACCCAGCTTGCACTAACCTTATTCGTGTTTAAATGTTCATAAATAATTCCAAGGACTGTTGTTTTAGAAAGGCCCAACCTTGCTGCTATTTCTGTAACGTTGAGTCGCCGGTCTTCCGTAATTTTTCCTTCCACAAGAGCGATGTTTTCAGGAGTGAGCACCTCCAAGGGCCGACCTGCACGCTCTTCGTCTTCAATTCTTTCTGTACCCATTCGAAAAAGTTGTCACATTCTTTTACGGTAGAATATGAGGGGTATGCTTTTTAACAATAACATTAACCTAATATCAGCTCGATACTCCGTTTTGAACATATCACAATCTCCTATATATAACCTTCTTTATGCAGCTATAATCGAACACAGTAGAGCGGAAGTTATTTACTTCACAAATAAGGTATGATATCAGATAAGCCTTTTGTGAAGGTGATAATCCTTATTGGCGAGGCCGGAAACTTATGGATCTATCCCCGTATAGCTAATCAAATTTAGTGTAACTTCTTTCAACAAAATGTTAAATGATGCGTTGAAAAGTCACAGAATTTTGCTTCTGTCAATGTTCCAAGCAAAATAAATGGATCTATTATTTCAGCCCATGCATGAATGTGAAATTCGTTGGTGTCTTTATTTCCAAAACTGCATGGGGATTTTTGTCAGCCCATACATAAATATCGCGCGAATTCTGCATTACCAAAACAAAACAAAAAAAAAAAAATGTAAATAGCAAACTATGCGACATTCACTGTATGTGTATATGAACATTTTGACTTTATTTTTAGTTATTCTTTTATTCTTTAAGTTTCTAGGGTCAAAACTTTGTTAATATTCCTCTCATATTCAGATAAAAAATATAATGTGAACGTGCTTTCGGGATTGCTGTATTTCCTTGTTAGAGCTTTTTCCCTACACCTGTACCACGTAGCAGAATGTTCAAAAACAGAACTGTGGGAAATAGAAAATCATATGAATCAAAATTTCCTCCGTTAGTACCGATATATCTATCAACCCGCCGTCGCGTGACTCCCTGATGTGCTGATGTATTCCTGAAGTATCTCTTATTGTCTGGTAGCCTTGTAGAATACCAGCCCGAGGACTCTGCACACCTTCGGGTAATCCATAGACCATATGAGCATCTGCCAACTCCGCATGTGAATACTTCATTTTACTGTAACCTGGAACGAGGTCCGTAAACACATAGATCTGACACTACTTGCTTGGTGCTACGTCAAGCATGAAGTGAGTAGCGTAACAAGCGGACTACATGGTACAGAACGACCATGTTAACCGCGAACTTAGGAACTAAAAGTAAATACAACATCCCCAGACTATTTAATCAGAGGTAAAAGCGAATGTTTACCTACTGTACGTATTAAGCAACAGTTTTGTTGTGGAAATATTAGCATAGGTCAGATATTCTGATATTCTAGCTTGCATATCACACCGTGTAAGCGGAGTCGAATAAAGGACTCTAACAAGAAATTAAAGCATTTCCGGACCCATGTTCATATAACATATTTACATCCTCTGTATGCAAGGAATGTTTCTTTTGTAACATTCTGTAAATGGCTACCGTAGCACGGGGACTAGCCTCCTGGGTGACAGGTCGAGCAAGAGCAGGCAATATGCTGCATATAAAATTGGAAGCAAAAATAAATTATGAACTTTATCTCAGGGCGTGGTAAAAGTTTACTATTTCCGTTCATATACTAGCTCTATATCGCCAGAATATGTTGTGATTCAATCAATTGAAATTCGCTTATTTCATGTTCAATATTATCTTGGAGTTCTGGAGATTCTTGGAAAACACTAGTTAAATCGGAAGAGCGCGAGGGTCACAAACCAACACTGTTCTAATAAGCGCACACCTCACTTAAGAGTGTTTAATATTACCTGAGCCATATGTGCGATTGCAATATACTGTTGAAACGAACTAAGCCATTTTTCCTTGTCTATCAACTGTTAAAGGAACTGTGTTAAGATTGACACCGATCCATATTTATTGCCTCATTAAAAATACTTAATCTATTATATTCCTTGCATTTATCTCACACGATTATAATAGGGAGGGGCTTGTGCAAACTTTCTTTTTCTCTGGACGCCAGAACAACTCTACTACGACTAGTATGTACTGAGCATGCATTCTCGTCTCATGCGGCGTGAGTCACTTGTTCTTGGGAGATCCGAAAATTAGGGTGACTTCAGTGTCAAGGGGAGTAGGTAGTATCCAGAGTACAATTGGCAGTATGCGGCAGTCATATATTTTAATGATCCTAAATAACATAGTGTTCTTTTTACAGTAGGTAAATTTTTTTCAGCAAAGAATTTGCAATATACAAGCATTTTTACGCAGATAATTGTATAATCTCATCTCACATATCTCTGATTTATAGCAACACTACTATCATTGATACATCTCGAGATAAAGAAGCGAAAAATAATCCGTCAGAGATGGAAGTTATATTTTTATGATGAATTAACAAAAATACAAAGCTAAAGATGAATGGTCAAGTACACGTGTTTATAAATCTGAACAAGTTTTGTTATTGCTAAAAAACAAAGCTGCATTTTTTTTCTTATAAACGACATTTAAACACAATTTTAAAAATATTTATTTGAAACGTCTGTTGCGCCATGTACTTTTGCATCGTGGTTCTCAATGCGTGTTCCGCGAACCAGCGCACATTTGTTTTACTGAAATAAATGATGAGAGTAAGTTTATAGACAAAAATTTTAAAACACTCCTTAGAATAGGTAACTTTGATTTCAGTATTCCTTAATTCACTTCAGAAGTATACATTAATTCATAGTCACCTATGAATCTTTAAATGGAAATGTAATATTTCACAGGCTTATTTTGAAATGAGATTCTACAGCAGGAATGTTCAACGCCGAGTCAAACTAGATATATGCAATCCGCATTGTTTTTCTTCTAAGTGGCAGATAGGAATTGAAATTCGTTTTAAAATAACGCACTGCAATCCATTGCTGCGTGCTTTGTAGGCATAGCAGAACTCACGTGGCAACTCCTGGTCGAGAGCATGTACGTCCAAATACATTTAAAAATCTGTTACTAAAGCTATTCAAGAACAGACAATATACGAATTTTGATTGCACGTATTTAAAAAAAAAACGCTTTTGTTCTGTGGAAGTGCTTGAGATCAACTTGGCGATAAAGCCTTCTTTTCTGATCATAATGACAGTGTTAGTGCTTTTAATTTTTGAGCATGCTACATTCAAAGGCCTTGTGTTCTGTAAGGTCAGCTCGTTTGTGTAAAACGACAACTACATTAATCATTTTAGTAAGGAGAATTGACGTTTCACATAATAGAGTATTGATAAAAATCATAATGAAACAGTTTCTGGGGGAATTCTCTCTGTCTCAGCCCCTGTATGTCATAGATAACAACATTCGTGCCACACGGAAATAAAAGCATGAACAAACAGAGCGAATGCCAGGCAACGGTGATCGAAATAATGTCGATTGTCTGGTCAAGGGTAATAACGTAACACACCAGCTTTTGTGAGGCAACATTTGCCCTGAATTAAGCAGCTAAACTTTTAAGTTTTTATACAAAATTCCTCTTGTTTATTGCGTATCTAGTTCAGCTATAAATTTGAGCCCACTTATTTGAATCACTTTAAAATCACACGCATGAAGTTGATCCTGGTGGTCTAGAGCTAATCACTCGTAGATCTAAGATCGCGGGTTCAATCCTGGCCAGGGTCAATGGATTTTTTCGGGCGTAAAATTCCCTAAGTATGAATGACTTCCTTCAGAAGGGAAGTAAAGCCATGAGTCCCTGTAGATTTACACACATAAAATAACCTCAAGCCTGAAAGAAGAGACCTCTGACGAAAATGTATTGGCCTTTTCACGCCCTCAATTGAATGGGTCGCTGATGACCTGAGATGTTAAAGAACGTCCGTAAATAAACCAAATCAGCAACACTTGTTAAACTATTTAATAACGTGATAATAAACATGTTTTTGTAGTTGTATGGAAATCAGAGAAACTCAAAGGAATTCACCATCTTCCAAGCTTTAATTTCCAAAGGATATATGGTTCGTGTACGCAAATAAAATAGATTTAAGTTTGAGCTCTTACAAGAGATTTACATAATTAGAACACAATACACACACACAATTGTTTTATTTTGCAATACTTACATCCTGATACCTTGTTTCTACATCAGGACATAATATTCCAGATTTTTTTATTTATTCCTCTTACATTTTTCAATACAATTTAAATTACAATTTAAATTCCACAGATTTTAAAGTCTACAATACTAATACTATAACTAAACAAAACTAAAACATCAATAAATAAAACCGGTACTGGAAGCACTATAGCACTACGGCTATTTTACTATGATTTATAATTACATCTACAATTGCTACTGACACCCAGTAGCAATAATTACATTTAAAATTAATTAACTTACAAGTTTTATCCAATTTAATCAATACAATCTTCATTTCTGCTAACGCTCGGTATCCGGACTGCTCCCCACTGGAATTCCATGCATCAGGACCTGGACATCAATGAGGTTGCTGCCGGTCTCAAGCAGCAGCTATGCTGGACCATAGTGTGTTGACAGTGCAGTTTCCTTCTCTTCTTTCCTTCTATGATCTCTGTCTACTTCCTCTCTCAACTGCTTCCTTTCCGCCTGAAAAGTGCCATTATACCCTTCTTCTATCAATTCTGCACTCTTCTTTTGATTCAATTTGGGTGTTATCTTCTTTATCATCCTTTTCTTCAACTAATTCTACTTGTAAATTTCTTTCTTGCCTTTCCCTGATTCTCTGGGATCTTCTAGGGGAATATACGATTTCTGACCTTTGAATTTTTTCTCTTGTTTGATTTTTGCTGTTATATACTCTTCTGCCATTTTCATGATATTTTATTTGTTAGTTCATTCAATACTCTAAAACCATCTTCGTTTCTCATGATGTTCCATATGCACTTCCCTGCAAGTAGTCGTCTTTCCTCTGCTACAATTGACTGGTATTTGGGGCATTCAAATGAGATATGTTCCGGTGTATCGATCACGTTACAATCCATACATGTATTCTTTGCTTGTAATTTAAATCTTTCTAAATATGAGCAATATGGACCATGTCCTGTTACATAATGCACTAAACCCTTATTGGGATGAATGTGCTTAAATTGTAATCTTTCCTTCATGGATGGGAAGATTTCATGCACTCTTCTACCTTCTTTTATTTCATCCCCATTCTCGTTGCCATTTGTAATAAAGAATATTTTATTTATTTTTTTAATTTCTTCACTTTTTACCAATATTGTTCATTATTTTTTAGTTATTTTGTTTTTTAAGCCAATGAGAAGCTGCTCTTAATCGAATTAAATAATTAATTGACCATATAGGCAATATTACTAATAGTCCCATTTTTGGGGACGTGGAAAATGCCCCTTTACATCTCAATAAAAATTTCCTTTGGGAGCTCTTTAAAGTTCGTATAAAATGCATCTCGCGTGCCTTTTCCCCCCAAACTCCTCCTCCATAGTTTAATATGGCTGCAAAGATATTACTATTATTATTATTATTATTATTATTATTATTATTATTATTATATATTTTTATTCTGTTAGGTGTATATTGAAATATCTCTGTCCAATATTGACCAACTTAAACATAACGTTTTCTTCTCTAGTTCTTGTGTTTTCTATATGTTTCTTAAAATTTAATTTTTCATCCAAATAGATACCTAGATATTTATTTTACGGTTTCTCTTTTTATATTATTATTGTTAATTTTAATACTCGGATTTCTGTTTAAGTTTCCTTTTAAAAATTTATGTGGTGATTTGTGAGTAGCAATTTCCATTTTTGTATAATTGTTTACATAGTCATTTATTATATTTGATCACATTTCAAATTCCTTTCTATTATTTCCTTCTATTATTATTAGTAAGTCCTCTGCATATGAGATAATCTTTTTATACTGTTAATCCTAATTTATCTATTAGAAATTTCAAAAATATATCCCATAATATCGGTCCTAAAATTGATCCTTGCGAACATCCTTTGGTAATTTTCTTTGTAATATCTGATTTGCACCCTTAACATACACTCTTTCTATTTTTACAATATTCTATTAACGAATTGTAGATGCATTTGGGATATTTCTGTTTCCTTAAAATTTGAAACAGTACTGGCCACCCTAAGTTATCAAACGCACCCGCAATATCGAAAAATATTGCTATATATCGAAAAATATTGCTATTACATATATTTTTAGTTATTTTTGCAGTCTCTATTGCCTCGTTAATGGCATCCTCTGCCATTAACTTGCCTTTTCTAAATCCAAACTATTTAATGTTCATACCAATCAATGATCTATATTCGTCTATTCTTTTGCTCAATAGTTTTTCTTGAATTTTGCTCAAGACATTTAATAAGCAAATAGGCCTATAGGATTTCGGTTGCGTGGGATCTTTGTCAGACCCTTTGTTTAAAATGATCACATTCGCTTCCTTCCAGCAGTAAGGCATTCTTTCCTGCCATAGACAGTTATTAAACAGTTGACACAGGTACGAAGTAATCTGATCTTCCAAATGTTGTAGTACTTCCGACTTTATTTCATCCGGTTCTGGTGATTTTACTAGAAGATCGTTTGGCCTCCTTGTCCTGAAAGGATTGTTTTCTATGACGCTACGCGGCCGTGAGATAAACGAGGCTGCCAACTGCGATAAGGTGAAGCCATTAGCACGCACAGGTTCTACATACTGCACTTGATTTGAAGGGAAATAAAAATAGTTCCTAAGGCTTGCGGTGCTTAAAAAATAACTGGTAACAGTGCCACCTTTAGGGAAGCAGGGAGTAGATATGCCATTATTCTTAAAGTTTCCTAATGTAACTATTTTCTTAGTTCGGTACCTTACATAGCAGTATTTCCCTACATCCCGCAGAGCTTTTAGGACAAGACTTAAATGCCTATCAACATGACAAATTTCCTGTAGGCTCCAAACAAGAACATTTCTGAGGGGATGGAATCAGAATTCCATTAGAAAACGAACGTTAAACTTTGGGAAGCAGAATTATGCAAGATATGGGCGTACAACAGAGTATATCATATCGTGGTGTAACTGGCGAGCTCGGTAGGAACATGTTGCATAGGTGAGGTTTTTTACGTAGTTTTGCCATATCCTGAAAATTTAAATTCTAAGGACTCTTAAGGACCCTGGACTCTCATCATTCACCATCACTCCATTACTCGTTTCGAAAGACCTAGGCTATTTGTTAAACACAAACGCTTACAAGAAAGGGGCAGATCATTGAGATTAAATGTATGAAAACATAATACTTCATTGTAATATTAATTTCGTACAAAAAGTAGGATATTTTGACAGGAGAATTAAAATGTAAAACCCCGAAAGCATTACAAACTAAGCTGTAACAATTATGTGAGCATGCAAAAAATGCAGGGCTGTCGCTAAACAAACTGAAGACAAAAATTCCTGTCAAATGGACCTGAAACTCCGATAAAAATAGATGAAACAGTCTTCACATAGGTGAGCGAATATACATACCCGCACATCAGATTTCCTTCCACGATAAAATGGAAAAAGAAGTACAAAGAAGGATCTCATTAACCTGGAAAGCATTTTGGGCTCTTAAGTTTATATTGTTAGACCAAACACTAACTAAGAAACTCAGATTCCAGACTCTCGAAAGCTGTGTATACCCTGTATTACTATATGGGTGCTGGACATGGTCCATAACAGAAAAGCAAAAGAACGAAATTCAAATATGCCCAAGAAAAATGCAACGCAAGATGCTGGGAATAACTTTGAAGGAGTACCCTATAGCAATAATAAATCAGTTGTCTCAGACAACAGACATCATACACATAGCTACCAGAAGCAAATGGCAATGGGACGGTCACGTCGCAAGAATGCAGGACAATAGATGCACCTACAAGATCTCCATGTGGAACCCCCAGATAGGAAAAAGATCACAAGGCAGACCCAGAAGAAGATGAACAGACCTCTTCAAGAAACATGGAGGTCCAGATTGGTCAATAGGAGGAAGAGAAAAATGGAAATCTCTCGAGAAGCAACTAGTGCAGTGAGAAATGGAATAACCAAAGAACAAATCAGTCAGAGTGTCTTAAACAGCATACGAACAACTAGCGTGGAATAGCTCACCACGTTAGGAAAAAGCGAGCTTTCCCTGCTTGTTAGGAGGCCTTTGCCCTTAAGGGACTCAACAGGCTATCTTTGTCTTTATTCATCACTCTTGTGATATTTAGTATAGCATATGTTTTCGTTGCAGCCAAAGGTGCCGCAGGAACATCTGGAGGAGGAGAGAGTGAGCAGTGGCGGAAGTGGCTCAGGGTTGAGGTTGCCGCCTGCTGTGTATTGTTATATCTGTGGAAGAATGTTCGGCACACACTCCATAGCCATCCACGAGCCTCAGTGTCTGGAGAAATGGAAGCAAGACAACAGCAAACTGCCGGAAAATCAACGACGTCCAGAGCCCGTGAAGCCCCAAACTCGTGAGTACTGCCCCTCCTATGCCCATCTCCTTCCATCACGTTGCACTCTTATCTTTCATGCCATGTCCTTTATATTAAAGGGAATTTCTGTTCGTAGTTTTTCCCAATTTCTGCACTGATTTTAAGACGGCGTGTAAATTCATCCTAATGAACCAATCGTTTTGCTATAGATATCTGGAGTTAAACTTGCGGTCGATTAAGGATATCTCAAATAAAACGAGGCGTAATTGTTGATTTTTTGTTGGTCACTTTGTAGATCGTGTCTTTTACGTGGTCAACTTCTGCTCAACAAAGATTTTATGACGTCCGATTCATGCAATCACACGATAAATCCTTTAATCCCTTTGAAAACCGTCACGGAAGGCCGAGATTGTGAATTATTTTTTATTTGTTTATTTACGGACATTCTTTAACATCTCCCGTCATCAGCGTCCCATTTAATTCAAGATGTGAAACGGCCGACAAATTTTGCTCAAAGGCCTCTTCTTTCAGGTTTGAGGTTCAGCGACTCTGTACACAGAATGGCGTCAATAAACAAAAGAGTAATTGCATTATAAGAAAGCTATTCTTGCTCATATTACTCCAAGCAAATTAGTTACTGCATTTTGTATATGCATATGCTACCGCCATCTGTTCAGAAGCAGTCATTTTCAATCAACGGTTAGTTGATCTTCCTTTCTTCTAATTTTTGATTGGCTAATACATACCTTTGCATGTTTCATTGTGAACGCCTACATACTGCTAAGTTAACGTTTTACGTCTTATTTTATTATGTTTACGTATAATTTTCATTGCGAATGGCGCCTAAGTCTAGCAAGGAATCTATTACATATTAACATTAACCCCTCCTCCCACGAAAGTTCTCCTTTATCAAGCTAATGAGTTAAAAGACTAAAACCATCTCTCAAATTTAGCAATTTTCCCATGTCAAAAGTATGACAGATGATTTTGTACCGTGCCATCATTTCGCTTAGAATCGCTCACGGTAGTAACAGCTTTTGGACAGCATAGCACATGATTAAAACAACGTACCACATTCACTCTCTTATCAATCAAATAAATAGGATGAGCGAACATGGCTAAATTATTAGATTAAATTTACAATTTATATGAACGTTCCTAATGCCTAAAACAACTTAGTTTTAAAGGGGGTGTTGACAATGTAATGTAACTGCGCATCGTCACTGAATCACTAAAGCTCGCTCAAGTAAGGAATGAAGAAACTAGACATTGTCTCCTGCAGTTCCCTAAGGCTTGCACTTCTTTAACCTTGTATGAACGAACTTTCAGTAAATTTGTACCGCTTCTGCAAGGTTCTAATCTAGTATCCATTCCGTCAAGCATTTTTCTTTGTTAAAATGTGACGTCTATTTTATTTTCTTGTCCAATAGGTTTGAATTTGATGAAGTAACTCAAAAAAATCTGTACTAAAATTCTCTGGGACTCTGAACGGATAAGTGATTTTTGCTCCACCTCCCCCCCCCTCCCCCTCTCTACCCCCCTTCCCCCCTTCCCCTTTTTCCCTCCCTCTTCTTTTTGTTTACAAAGTTATAATAAATGAAAAGTCTTTGTTATGGTAAATTTCTGATCCACGAATCAAACAGTTCTTACACGATAGGTGTGAACCAACACAACTCACCGATAAACGTGCCACAAATTTCTACATATGCTTTCGTGAAACTCCTGTATCTTTTAATTTTTACTTTCGTGAAACAGGACACATGCTCCGGATAAACTTAAAAATTTTCGATCGTATCATTGCAATTGAATTCCGGGATGCCTATTCTCCAGAATCTATTGCGGACAGCTCTGCTTATCATAATAGACCATTTTTGCTGCATGAGAAACTTGAAAAATGATATGCCTCTTTCATTTTGTTTTTCCTCATTTATAAATGCATTTTTTTCATAGCAAAACAAAGCATGTGAATAATTTAAGTTTCATTTTAACGTAATAAGATATTAATATTTTTCAATGCACAGACACCGAGTTGGAGGTTCACGAGAAGAGATGGTAGAGATACTAATAGCATATTATTTGGTAATTAGAAACATGTTCTGAAGAATCAAACTTGAAAAATTCGGATCACGGCAGGGTTTCGAACCATGGATCTCCCACTTTCGGGCTGGCACTCTAACAATTTGAGTTACCGTGTCTTCTTCCAAACACGGAACCAGAAATCTCTCTCATTTGATGCTATGTACTCCGGAGATTTCTCTACGGTTTCTGTACTATGAGAGATTAGGAAGTTACTCGTAATGCTACGAGTTCTTATGACCTACACTTTAGTTAAATCATCAACTATATAAGTAGAGGTTAATTTATGTACAGAAAATATTCTTTCACACTATTCATGTGTAGGATACAAATTGGAAATGAAGAACCAGACTTAAAAAGTCGGGTTTCGAACCACGGTCTTCAGCCTTCTGGGCTGATGCTGTAACCTACTGGGCTACCGTGTCCCACAAACCGAAATCACGCTCCTCTCTCAAGTGTAATTCTTCATTTCCAACGTATACAAATTTTAAAACCAGAATTCGCTTTTGCTTCCAAATGCCTTCAAATTTGATTAGCATATGTAGAAAAAGATAACCTATACAGATTGTTAACGAAGTACACCGAAATAATTTCAGAGAGTGTGGAGATGTTGTATATAAGCAATTGAGATAGGCAATGTATGGTCCACAACTGAACTTAATGCAGTTTTGTGGTGTTACATCAAATGCTATCAAGCCGGATGAAAAAAAAATTGTTTATATTATCTTTAAAACTGCCTTGCGAACATAGAAATATCGATCTTCCGCAAATCGTTATCAACGTTTTCAACATTTAGTGTGATAAAAATCCCTCAAATCCCGAAGTAATCATTTGACAGTGCGACACTGAACGTCTGTTAACTGCTTTCTTGCATTGTATAGCCAAGACGGACTAAATAAATGTAAATATAAATGTAGCGTACTCTAGAGGGAGGTCTTTAACTGCATGTGTGGCATAATACATAACGCACAAGTCGATGTTTGGCAGATCGCGGGTTCAATTCTTGTCATGCTATTATTTTTTTTTTAAATGGAATGCTACGATACGCATACTAAAGAATTGTGAATGAAATTTACTTAATGCTTTCAAGTTTTATTCTCTTTCTCAACAATGAAAGTATTACCAACACACACTGGCTAATAAACTATTACTAACATGATGGTATAATTTAATTCATCTAACACATACTTAGGACACGGTAAGTGCAATAACAACAATGATTGTAATTATATAAATTGATATTAAATTTGAGTGTATAGATTGAAACATAAAATTAAAACGTTGGTTAAAAGCTGTATTATTAGGACTCAGTCAGAAAACAAACAAACAAACAAAAAAATATGATGAACGAAACTCGAAGTCGAAAACAAATGACTACCTCCAACTTGAAAACCAGTGGCGCCAGAGGAATGCATTCTGAAGTCTCCCTTCGTTATCATGTGTTATGCTTTCGAAGGGCATCTTCATTAGCCAGTGACGTACTGGCGCTTTAGAAACTTATAGCTACAGCTTCTAAATTTCAAATGATATGCCACATGTTTTTGTCTCAAATTAACTGTCTAAGACACCTTCACACTCATATTATTTCGGTCGTACTATCCATCCTTTTATTTAGACTTCAGTTTGTGCAGCATTCGTTAACGATTAGCATTAAAGCGCTATCATTCAGTTTTATAAATAGAGAAGACGCGAGATAGATCATAAACAGGGCTTGGTAGAATCGTTTTGCAATTGCATCATCGTGAACAGGCCTGTTAACTTTTCATTAAACATTGATGACGTGTTTGTGAAGTGTAATTAATGGTGATGAAACCATTTCTATAATGAATGCGAAATTGGTTTAGCATCAGCAGTAGTATATATCCCTCCTCGCGTGATTTTTATATCAAAATGATATCAAAAGTGGTGGGGGGTGATATCAAAAGTGGTGGGGGAGATTGGAGGTGGGGGTGGGGGTGGTTAGAGGTGGGGGTAGTGGTGGGGGTGGGGGGTTGATATCAAAATCTCAATTTGAATTGATATCAAAATTTCTGGTTGATTAAGCGATAGCAAAATCTCTGGTTGATCGAGTGTTGGATTTAAATCTCCGAAAAAAGTGTATGTGATCAATTAATTACGCTGTAAAAAAAATGGAGAGCCCTTCCGCCACTGCGTTTCCAGTTCGCCACTGCTCCGCCCCACCGCCCGCCTCACCGCTCTCGCCGCCCGCCTCACCGCACAATGCTTTTTTGTTCCCCCGCACAATGCTTTTGTTCATGCGTGTTTTATAAAAGAATTCGGGGGATCTTTTTCAATGGGTGGTTTCTTATTCGTTTGTATATATTCTTTTTAACAAAAACTCTGTATTTTCTCACACAGGGTTAGAAAAGTCAAAAACAATATGTGTGGGTTTTTCTTTACAGAGCCAAACTAAAAAGTTCTTTTCTTACTAAACACGTTGGCTCTCTCTGTATTTCTAAAAATCTATTATTTTCACAAGGAAACAAAAAACCTGTGTCACATGTATCAAAAGGAGTTGTTTTTCCTTTCACGGTGTTTTCAAAAGTCAAAAACAATATGTGGGTATTTTAAAAGTTCTTTTCTTACTAACACGTTGGCTCTCTCTGTATTTCTAAAAATCTATTATTTTCACAAGGAAACAAAAAACCTGTGTACATTCTTCTAAAATCCTATCTTCAGAGACATTTAAAAGTTCTTTCTTAGTATGTTTTTTAAAAGAATTCGGGGGAAAAGACATTGTTAATAAAAGTTCTTTCACATTGGCTCTCTCTGTATTTCTAAAAAATCTATCATTTTCACAAGGAAACAAAAAAAAACCTGTGTATATTCTTCTAAAATCCTATCTTCAGAGACATTTAAAAGTTCTTTCTTAGTATGTTTTTAAAAGAATTCGGGGAAAGGTGGTGGGGATGGTGAGGTGTAATTTTTGATATCAATTTTAAATCACGCAAGGAGGGATATATACAGAAAAAAATTAACATATACATTTTTTAATACAATTAGATCTTTTTTATTGTACACAAAATTAACTTGGAATGGCGGTCTACAAAATTTTAAATACAATTAGATTTTTTATTGCACACAAAATTATACAAAATGACGGTAAATGGTGCTCACTGATCACAAAAATTAACTTGGAATGGTGGTCTACAAAAAACATCACTTTTAAGAATTTGTTTTAAATACAATTAAAAAATGCAATATTTTTAAAAAGTCTGTCTCACTGGTGAGGGTTTTCAAAAAATGTTTTTATCCCTTCACAAAAATTATTTTAAAATGTGTGGTATATGTTTTTTTGACAAACAACACTTCACAGTCTTCGTCGTTGCTGCTTTCCTCCTCCTCCTCGTATGGTGTGGTGACGCAGGTGAGCGACATGTGGGAAAAGTTGATGTTGAGAGGTTCCTGGGTCGACGGGGTGGCGATGGGGACGACGAAATCGTTGATCGATGGTGTTGTGAAGCATCCTGCCGATGTGACCTTGTACTCTAGGGCTGGTATCTTGTCGATGGTGCCGAGATAGATGGTGCAGCGTGCGTCTATGCCGTAGTGAAGTATTTTAGACGGGGTGCACTTGACTTCCACGACGTCGGAGTTGTTGGTTGCTAATTTGACGGTGACAGTTTTGTCATCGCCAAAGAAGGAGATTTCAGTTGAGATGAGTTTGATGTTTGCAGGGTGCTTGCCGCTTCTTGTGACGTGATTTTGGTTGTCAAAAACTAGTTTGACAAACACATTGTTGCCGACCCCCACCGGATCTGTTTGACAGGCCATGTTGATTTATTTCGGTGTAAACTTCAATACGTGTCTCCGGTAGCCGTTTCTGAGGACCTCTTCACCCTGGTACACGATGTAAAAATCGAACGAGTTGAGCTGGTTGATGAGTTCTGCGGAAAGATTGTTAAATCTAGTAGGTAGAAACACTTCTTTCCCGTTTTCGAGGCGAACAAGCGCCCTGGGTCCGTGCTTTGTTGATATGTTCCGGACCCCTACCACAACGTATGGTACGTTCGGTTGTAACGTTGACACTGACACGTACTCCGAGTTGCTCGCTACTGTAGATAGCTGGCGTAACGCGTCGTTGATCATGTTGACTTCTCTGTAGAACGTTTGCTACTGACACACATTGGGCAGTTTTTGGTGAGAGGGGGTGGACCATCGATGTGAGTGGTAGTGGTGGGGAGGTTGTAGTGCTGGTTGCAGCGGCGGTAAGGGGCGTAAATTATTTTAGCTTCAGGTGTAAGCACCGCCCATACAGCGTCCATTTCTTCTGGTGAATGATGTATAAAGATGGCGTTTCCCTCCACGGCAAGTAGATGACATTCATTTGGGTCCATCATTGTGAGGCGTCGACCATTTTTCAGAAACTTTATCACTAGGTCCATGTCCGTGAACTTGTGTTCGTGACGTCGTCGCAGGCGTGATTGAACTTGTCCATCGTGATTTAACTTGTGTTCGCACCCTCCATAACTTGTGTTCGTGACGTCATCACGGTGCAACTTCCCCCTGAACTTGTCCATCGTGATTGAACTTGTCTTCGTGACGTCATCACCCTCCGTGACGTCATCACGGCCCCTGAACTTGTCCATCGTGATTGAACTTGTCTTCGTGACGTCATCATGGTTGAACTTCGCCTTGTTTGGACTCCAGCTCTCTGATGAATATCGGTTTTAGAAAATGCTCCATCTCTAGGAACACTCTAAAGGTTGCGCAACGGATGTATCTTGTGTATTCGGTGTAGTTCATTTTCTCCCCGGAATCGTGGGCGTGAAGTAAATACATGCGATAGGCTGCTATTTGTTTTTGTACTTCGAAATCTTCTTTCTTCTTGTGATAGATGATGTCGGTCACCATACGCTGTAGGCTTTCTAGCGTCCTCCATTCCTGCATACTCAACGATGTACAACGACCGTCCATTTTGATGATAATATTTTGTGTGCCAAATAAACGTTTAAAAATTATGGATAGTCGGTTGGTTATCTGCCACTCTCTTAGATGAAAGGTCAAGCTCTGTATAGTCGGCATCGTCTCTGAAAGCTTCTGCCACTCGGTCGAACCCAGGACCACAGTGTTGCGTCGCCCGCCAATGGTCACCACGATCTTGTGTGGAGATTTAGGTGAAAACCCAACGGCTGCAAACTTGGACTGCTTGCTGTTCAGGAAGTAAACATCTGTTAGCGGCCCCATGTCACTGTAAAAACAAGAACACCCCTTATGTAGCACACTCTTTTTTTCATTCGTCAATTAACCACACATATTGAATGCGACTTACCTGTTCAGCTCTCTCGGAACAACTGGTAGAGTGGATCATGTCAATGCGCCTTCTAAAAAAAAAATACAAGAATTAGGAACATAAAATGTGTCAGAGTTATTCATGCATGATCATCCACAATTTGTATTAATACTAACCTTTAACGATATACATCTCTGATGTGTAGTTTGTGAGCACCCACCAAGACTGTAGGTTCTTTTAATGATGTCATCGTTGCGATTAAAATCACTTATGCTGAATTTTGAAAAGAATTTCTCCTTGCGCAGACCTTGGAAGCGGTGGGATAGGTAACCAACGACGTAATGGCCACAGGTAGTGCTGAAATCGCCTTGCAACCTTCTAGTGTTGTGAGTCCATCTTGTACCACAACATCGATTTAAAAAATTTAGAATTTCCCCCGAAAGAGGTTCTATACCATAGCTATCGAAATATTCCCCCCGGTCGTTCTTTGCAACAAAGATGCAGATCCAATGTTTCCCTGGTTTCGTGCTTGGGTCAGTGTTAATGACAACTGCTATGGGAAGCTGTCTATTATACAAATTTATCGACGACAATTGGTCGCAAGCGTACACGCCTAAAAAGTGTGGTGTACATTTAGACAGAAGTCGGTGTATTTGCAGCGTATTCATGATACCAAAATGGTCCTGTTAGCATCAATTTCTATAGTGCGATGTACTTCTGCCATCACCAACAGGTTGATAGGTTCTGGAGTTTGATCTTTAAATCCTACACTTATAGACACAGTACCGTGTCGTTGCCCTGAAATGTAAGACTCGTTAGCGCTCATATCGGCTGTAAGATCAAACACCATAATGGTGTAACCGTGTGAATATTGATGTCTGGAAATTGAATGCCCCTCGTCCTTAAAGTGTATTCCGAGACCATCTTGAAGAGTTTGAAAACATTGGAGAAAGTGACCTGCATCAAAATCGGGCTGTAGGGGTTGTGAGGGAAAAGGCTGGCCGTTCACATACAGTTGAAACGAATTCATTTTAAAGTGTTGTAAATTGTATGGGTTTTTGTTAATGTTGCCGTTGTATGCCTGGTCTGCAACCATCGCCACTACCACTCTTCGAGGTATTTGCCCAATGAAAACGTCGTTGAAAGTCATATTACTAACCCCCTTTGGAATGTTGAGAGCGTGAAATCCTACATCTTTGAGATGGTACTTTGCATTGTTCTTTGTTAACACGGCCTGATGGGCAAGTTTGATGGTCGGGGACGGCCTCACAGCTTTCAAAATCAGTCTAGCAGACTGAATCTCTGTGTAGGCTTTAAAGTCCTTTATATCCGAAAAGAGATGAAAGTTGGGTGAAGAGGGGGAGAGTTTGATGGTGACGCTAACATTGTTCAAGAGCAGATTTTCCTGATTAAAGAGTGCATTGGAAAGATTGCCCATTAGCTGTACAACTTTGCTTCCTTTGGTATAGTCGTTACGCCACTTAATTCCATCATTTGTTACATACGTGTCCATCATTCCTCCCTTGTCCTTTTTCCAGAGTGTGGACTCTAGTCTGCTGTTCATGACATCTTCCGAATAATTGAGTAACGTTTCAATGTAAGTTCTATAGGAGTAGCCTGGTTGAGGCATGGAAACTGTGACATTGTTGAGTGATACTTCCAATTGTTGAAACAAGGAATTTAGGGAATTGTTTACAAAGGTAACCTGTTTGTCCTCTTTCAAGTCGTTTCCACCGTCATCCACTATTCGCACGAACAGCTCAAGTACTACATAAGTCATATCGAGGTAATCGTCAGCATTGCCAGAGTAATGAAATGTGATGGGGGCATTTTTCATAAGTGTATTTTGTGGGTTTAGAGAAATGTAACGGTACTCCTCCACGTTCATTTGAACGGGTAAGTCGGTGGGGGAAGGTATATTCATTTTTTTTAATCTTCCATCGGGTACGCGGTGGGAGTTTTTGCTAGAAGAAAAAAAGAACCCCCTTGTTTTTGACTTTTTTTCTGTCACTGTGTGTTAGTAAGAAAGAACTTTTAGTTGGCTCTGTAAAAGAAAAACCCACACATATTGTTTTTGACTTTTCTAACCCTGTGTGAGAAAATACAGAGTTTTGTTAAAAAGAATATATAAAAACGAATTTATAAGAAAAGAAATCACCCATTGGGAAACACGCATGAACAAAGCATAGAAATACAGAGAGAACCAACGTGTTAGTAAGAAAAGAACTTTTAAAATACCCACATATTGTTTTTGACTTTTGAAAACACCGTGAAAAGGAAAAACAACTCCTTTTGATGGTAGAAGAAAAGACGCCCC
This sequence comes from Metallyticus violacea, assembly GCA_030762175.1. NCBI lineage: Eukaryota > Metazoa > Arthropoda > Insecta > Mantodea > Metallyticidae > Metallyticus > Metallyticus violacea. Next base: position 142,108,775 of record CM060831.1, read on the forward strand.
GAATTCTTTTATAAACACGCATGAACAAAGCATAGAAATACAGAGAGAGCCAATGTGAAAGAACTTTTATTAACAATGTCTTTTCCCCCGAATTCTTTTAAAAACATACTAAGAAACAACTTTTAAATGTCTCTGAAGATAGGATTTTAGAAGAATGTACACAGGTTTTTTGTTTCCTTGTGAAAATAATAGATTTTTTGAAATACAGAGAGAGCCAACGTGTTAGTAAGAAAAGAACTTTTAAAATACCCACATATTGTTTTTGACTTTTGAAAACACCGTGAAAGGAAAAACAACTCCTTTTGATACATGTGAGGGAACAAAAAGCATTGTGCGGTGTACAGAGAGAGCCAACGTGTTTAGTAAGAAAAGAACTTTTTAGTTTGGCTCTGTAAAGAAAAACCCACACATATTGTTTTTTGACTTTTTTCTAACCCCTGTGTGAGAAAATACAGAGTTTTTGTTAAAAAGAATATATACAAACGAATAAGAAACCACCCATTGAAAAAGATCCCCCGAATTCTTTTATAAACACGCATGAACAAAAGCATTGTGCGGGGGAACAAAAAAGCATTGTGCGGTGAGGCGGGCGGCGAGAGCGGGCGGTGGGGCGGAGCAGTGGCGAACTGGAAACGCAGTGGCGGAAGGGCTCTCCATTTTTTTTACAGCGTAATTAATTGATCACATACACTTTTTTCGGAGATTTAAATCCAACACTCGATCAACCAGAGATTTTGCTATCGCTTAATCAACCAGAAATTTTGATATCAATTCAAATTGAGATTTTGATATCAACCCCCCACCCCCACAACACCACCACTACCCCCACCTCTAACCACCCCCACCACCACCACCCCCACCACCACCCCCACCACCCCCACCTCCAACCTCCCACACCACCCCCACCCCCACCCCCACCACTTTTGATATCACCCCCCACCACTTTTGATATCATTTTGATATAAAAATCACGCGAGGAGGGATATATACTACTATCAGCTATACTGTAAAGCAGTTCTCTGCCTAGCGTTCCAATGTAAATAACGACGGTTCTGCATTGCAACCACAAACTCTAATCCCCCATTCTGACGACATGTACTCTAATTCGCGTCAGACTATGTCAGCATAATATCTTGTTACCGAAGAAGTTGTTTTCATTAGTAAAGGATAGTCAGATAGCGATTTATATTTGTGATGAATCAAACCACGAACATACATGTACTGCAAAGCCAAGCATGAGGAGGAATAGCCATGGGGTGCAGCATGTGAATTAGTCGCTACAAAGCCCGACTCTCAGGAAACAATAATAAATCAAATTTGTATACGCCACTCTGGTACCTGGTTTCCTAAACCAGGAAACTATACAATACAATAATCGCTTACTTCACTATTTTACAAATTTTCCTAATAACTAGACTAAAATGAAAGGTATAAGAATACCAGGGGTATTTTGGGGAACTAAATCAGCAAATGTGTGTTTTGTGTAATTTATTAAGCCAAATAAAATAATAAATAATTCCCGAAAATTAATTAAATTAAACCAAAATATAAATTTTACTGCTTCCCAATTTAATGTTCCAAAATTTACAAAATTATGGGAGCCAGTGATAATTATAGCTGGTAGCCAGCTATTCTGTCCTAATTTATTACATTACTGTATTGTTGGCCACTGGTTTACGTTATTCAGTACTTTTACAAGAATTTCTCTTAAATTTACACTCAACATTTAAATATTACATTTACTCTTCTTTCAAGTCTCCTTAACTTATCTCAATAGTAATGTTCACCTTCTATTTAACAACGCACTTCACTTAAAGTTCATTTTTCACTAATAATCTTTCATACTCATTTCATTGATTTGCCCCAACACTCTTAACTCAAACACTATCATCTCGCTTCCAACTTATTATTCTCCACCTTTTCTTTCCAACCGTCCTTTCCTCCATCTCTCAGAAACGTGAACACTTTCAACATGTTCTTTGAAAAATTAAGCATTTTAGGCATGTTCAACAGCTGTGAGAGTCTTCATGACGCACCCTAGACTGGCGTCTGTCGGGGTCATTTTGTTGCTTAAAGCGACCCCCAAACAACAGAATTTACGTTATCTTCCCCAACTGGAAAAAAAAGCAGTTCTGCAGACTTAGTTACACTTTTTTTGAACATTCTAAAGCATACAAAAACAAGATTCAGCTCTTCTTTAGATGTAGGGCGATACATGGAACGTACCCCGTCTTATGTATCAAAATGTTTAATTATTTTTTGTGGAAATATTTACTACGTTACTAACAATTTTAATTTTTTTTTTAAAAAAAACGAATTATTGAAATTCTTACATTCGTGTCCCCAATGCTCGGCGTCTTTGTAATTGAAATCTACGAGTTGATTTCCGGAGATTTGATATGTTACACAAGAGGCGAAAAAAATATGTACGTAGAATTTACGAATAGAAAGATGTTTTGACAATAAATCTAAGTGGAAACAAATGGCCCAGACTCTTAAATATAAAGCTACAGGCCTCAATATGAACCAACGTCAAAGCTTTTTGCCATGCGACGTGTGTTTCATAGCCAGTCAAATGTAAGTTAATGTCACTGGTGGAGACGCAGCACCTAATCACAAGTCACAGTGTACAAGTCTTTGTGAAAGTAGGAAGGTTTTTTGAGAACTACATTGGTTAAGTTTTATGAAGAATTGTTTTACTTGAATTTGAATTAAATTTCATTACGGCATGTATTTGATAAAATAAGTCATTTGTTTATGGTAAGGTATTGTGATTTCTGTCCTCTTGAGCGCCCACTACCCCTTTTTTCTACTCGTAAATTGTTTGTACATATTTTTTCTGCTTCCTGTATGTTGCAATTACTTTACATTTTGTTTTTTTTTTTTTTTTTCACCTTACTGCTTTTATCTTTGTGCCAAGTGCAATTAATATTGAAGCAAATCATGTCATGTTTGCTTGCACTGTGCACTATTACAAGGTTTGACGACACGAGTCACCATCCCCAAGAAGGTCGGTCCCACCTCTGACGCCAAACTGGCTGCTGCACCGCACACTATGGACTGCTATTTGTGTGGCCGTGAGCAAGACACCCGCGAACTGAACGCACACGAAGAGGAATGTTTGAAGCGTTGGAGGAAGTGGAACAAGAACTTACCGCCGGACAAGAGGCTTCCAGAACCTCGGAGACCTGAGTTCAAGTTTAATAAAGGTGCAGGTTCAGGATTGGAGAAGTTTTTAACCTCCTAACAAAACTTTAGCTAATAAATCATAAAACTAACATTTCCCATTAAATACCAAGTTGTATGCATCAGCTTTAAATCTAAATTAATCAACGACAGTAAAACCCCTAACATAACGTAATTTCATCCTTCTTAAGACTTTAACTCAGGCTTCATTGTTTTAGATTATCTCCTCCCTTAGATCTCTACTACTGTAAATAGCTCACGATTATTCCTTGCATGTGTTGCTACAATACGCTTTGTTGTCTAGATGTTCATTTATTTATTTGAGTTACACTGTCTAACTGCACTACACTGAAAATTGTTTCGTTTGCATGCTTCTACTATAGCTAGATTGTGGTTCTAGGTTTAATTATGTGCATGTCTAAGCTTGAGAGCAAGAATAAGCATATAAAAGACAGTATTTTAATGCGTGCTTTCGGTAGAGAGTCACAAATATCTTCGACTATGTGATATAGCTGCATTATCCAGTTAGCGAGCATTTCAGCGTAGGTGCCAACCCTTTTTTGCGTCTGCATACATAGTCAAAGGATCTCCATGGTTTTTTAACACCACTGCATGCACATTATTGAGTCTGCGAGGATACATTTTCTACTAACTGTGAAAGTTGTTTTTCTGCTTCTATAGACGGTCACTGTACGGGTCACACGGCAGACATCAAAGCGATATATTCGAGTTCCTCCCAAACTCTTACTAGCATGACATGCCATTGGCGTATATAATGTTAATGATACCATCTTCGGATCGTTTAGGTCAGAAGGCAAGAGTGTTTGGTGCACAGAGGGCATTTTCAATGTATCTGATTTAGATTTGGTGATCACAGAAGCTGCCAAACCCGTTCCTAACCTCGGAGAGTTGCGAAACTCATGATGAAAGGGCGACAGGCACCATCTTGCTGGAATAAGAAAACCATGTGGACTTTGTAGTTGAGGCCTCAACACAGTTTTGTTGTACATTGTGAACATAGATGACAGAGTTACTCTCACGGAATTCAAGCACACAGAGTGCCTTTTCTCTTGATGTGGCAGCCATATTCAGTAAATGCCACTGTGGCGAAAATATACCACTGGAAGAATGGATAGTTTTTAATTTTGGGAGTAGAGTGTTTACGAAACGAGATCAGGGGCCTACATGTAAAATAAAATCACTTTTAACGTGTACTTATTACATGTGTTACAAGTTATTTTATATTTAACATTAATAATTAGGCATCAGAATTCTTAAGCACTCAGCATCAATTTAGATACATTCAGAACAGGCTGTGCCAACGCCCGGTGGGTAAACAAGAACTGATGAATGACGACGTTACATGCTGAACGAAACGGGACGAAAATTTACCAGTACCCTAGTACCTGTGGTTGCTAGCGCAACTCTTGCTGCTCCCTAGCGACAGCGGAGAGAGCCGAACTTCTCAGTCCCGAACGAGAGAAAGGAATAGTAGGGATGCGGGTGAAATATTGTAACGGTGCCAAATCTCCTCTAATTGCAATTCGCATTTAATTCATTTACACCCACACTAACCTAACATAACGCTCACCTTGGGTTAATCCTAGAAACCGGTGGACCAAGTGGTTTGGCAAGTAAATCATTGTAATTGTGGAAAAATCTCCTTTAACGCCAGCAGAAAAATGTGTACCTAAGAATTCGAAACCTCTGGTTCACCGGTTTCTTCACAACTATAGCATGACGCTCTAACCGTCTGAGATATCATGCCGTTATACTTGAATGTGTTATTATCTAGCTATGTGCATCCCTTCTCCCGTTCGGGACTGAGGAGTTCGGCTCTTTCCGCTGCCTCTCGGGAGCAGCAAGAGTTGTGCTAAAAGTCAAAGGTACTAGGAACTGGTAAATTTTCGTCACACTTCGTTCAGCGTGTAACGTCAATTGGTAAATGATAAGCATAAGCATAATCGTAACCTATTGTACCCTCAACCTGTTATCTACAGCCCAATACCATACTTTTAGTGCTTAGTAATTACTGTGCTATTAATATTACATTAATAATTATATATTAAATTTATTCCAGTCATTACGAAACGTTCCTTAAGCCAAAGAAATAATTCGCGTATTTCTCAGTAGGAGGAGCATGGAAGAAACTTTACCTAATCTCTGGATAATTGTTTTGTTATAATTACATTTTCTTTATATATAATCTAAATTGCTATCTAAAAATATAATTTTCTCTCGCTGAAAAGAACTATACTATGCACTTCAGCATACGTGTTGATGCAATCAATTGTTATTGATTCTCTTCCAGGCTGCAACGTGCAAGCAAATAAATCTTAGAAAAATATTTATGTATTATCACTAAATTGCATTATGACCTGATTTCGAAACTACCATGGGGATGAGAAAATAATTAGTGCCTTGTGGTTTAAAAATCCTTTTTGTGCAAGTTGTTTAAAACAAAATTTCCGAATATTTTTCATCTCTTGTGAGATGAACTGTCAAAATGAGAGTAATAAGTAATAGCTAATGTGTCCTGATATCTTAAAACCTTGCAGATCTTTATGAAAAGCCCCATAGTGTTTCATACATCGTATGGGCTGACTTTATGTTTCCTGTTCTATTTAAATAATAATATATTCAAAATATTAAGTTTTTTTACAGTATGAAATAACTTATCACTGTGCTGTAAACTGGTATAGAATGAAAACCGTGGAAAAGAATGTTACAAAACTAATTTCTTTATTAACATTCTTAAATCAGGAAGGGGGAAAAAAACTTACAAAGCTTAGGAATACGAATAAGAGTCCTACTGAAACTTTTTTCGTTTAATTGAGACAAAAATAGATGCAAAACTTTTAAAAATAGATGGCATAACTGCTTGTTACATTTTGAAATGTTAATATCCGTGTAATAGCATTAAAAATGCTTCACTTTTAGTTTATAAGTATATATATATATACATAATATATATAAGAAAAATAAAAATAAAGTAACACTATCAACAATGTAACAAATTAACAGTAATTATGACAGTAGAAAAAGATAAAACACTAAGAAAAATTCACACTTGAGATCGCTATATTTCGGACTCGTGAAGTTCTTCTATGGCAAGAAGACAAGTGACGGTGATAAAAGTAAATATTGAGTATCGAAGGTAACGTTATCCATGGAAACAGATGAACTAGAAATGAGCGTGTGGGGGAGGGATTAATACGTAAGATTTATACCAGGTGGTATACGCGCTTTATGTAAAAATATAACTGCCATTTCTCTATCTCTGAGTAAACTTTCAGAGCATTGTGTGGGTAACGCATCAATAATGGTTAGATTAAAAGAAACATCAAAATCCTTACAGTGAGTTAGGGCATGTTGGGCAACCGGCAAGGGAGACTTGGTTTAAACAGAACGACTATGATTGTTCATACGTAGCGAAACAACAGTAGAAGTTAAACCAATATAAAATGCTTTGCAAAGCTTACAAGATAACATATACAACGTTCTTGGAGGAACAAGTAGCAAATGAAGAAATGTTAAATTCTCTGGATAAATTAGGGCTGTGGAATGAATGGCAAGCCATAATTAGCGCACAGGTTTTACATTTAGGGCGTTGGCAAGGATATGAGCCAGCAAAGGGACGTGGTAAATTCGGAAGAGATGGTTTCGGCGAAATATACTTTTAAGGTTAGGGAGGTGTTCTAAAAGTAAGGCGGGGTACAAATTTAGAAAAATCATTTAAAGATGACTGCATTAAACAAAGTATCATGACATTCTTTTAAAATAGGTCTGATGCTTTCAATTCCAGGCACGTAAGTAGTAACAAGGTTAATGAAGTTCATATTAGAAGTTTTAGGTTTGCATTGGAAAGTTTTGTGGCTGGGACTATACGGGATTTTAAAAGAGCGGAAGGATAATTTTGGTCTTGGAACTTTTGAGCTAGGTTTTTAATATACTTGTCAAGAGATGAAAAGTTGTTACAAAGACGATGACCTCGGATTGAAAGAGAAAAAGGAATAGATCTTTTGATATGCAAGGGATAACAGCTATCAAAATGAAGATACTGTTGTAAATTGGTAGGCTTAATGTGCACAGGCGTAAGGAAAGAGCCATTACATATAATAATTAATATAACCAACGGGGACTATAATTTAATCCAGAAAAGTTTTATGATATCTGAGAATGCCACAGAATCTGAATGAACGCAGTTAAAATATTGCACAATATTACTTCATACTCGTAATATATATAATGAATATATTTATGTATGGTTTGATTTATTAGCATTTAAAGAAGCAAATATAGTAAAAGTGTAATGCATTCTAATAAAGAGAACTAATGCTTATATAACTAATTTTACTTATAGTATTATCATTGTTAATTAATTAGTTTGTTTAGGTTTATATTTCTATGTTACCAAATGGTTTACCGAGTCGCTTCACATATATTCGGAATCAGAGTTACATAGGAATAAATCGAGGTCGAGGCCGAGACTCGAACCAGAGATCTTCGACTTACCGTGCCCTACACATGTGAATCCCTCATCTGAGTATGTTATACCCTGAAGGACTGTTAAGGTTAACTCGTTTTATCTGTAAGAGGTGCCTCCAAGCTTCATAGTTAATCTATTTTTTGACAAAGCAATCCTTTTAATGGTAAGTATAAAAGAAAAATAAATCAAATTAAAGCTCAAATGTTAGGATATTTTAGTCATATAAACAAATTGTCAGAAGAAATATTAGTAAATGAAATATGTGAGTTAAAACTGATACCTTCAAGAACGTTACAACGACCCAAAAAACAGCTGAATAAAATTGCAGAAGACATTAAATAACTAAAAAGTGACTTAGCTGTATGTGTTCAAAATAGAACTGAATGCAAGAAATCTTTTGGGTAAGCCATAGCTTCAATAATTGATTTGTAATGTCCATATAAGAAGAAGAAGAATATAAAATAATGATATTTTTGATTAAGGTTTCTACCATCCTTAGGACGTTAACGCAATGGTTTTATTTGGGGGGGGGAGGCTGCTTAGGCGAATGCTTTCCTTGCCACGATTTTTCCGCTCTTCCATTTCCCATCATTTGATTCATCCTGTTACAGAATAGAAAGTGTCAGCCAGGTGGGCTGATGCTATGTGCGGCGTGTCAGTGACTTTCACTTTGGAAAGGTTCTGACCCGGCCTCTCTTCTATGGAGCTAGAACTTCTTGGAGGGGACTTCGCAAGCATCAAGATGTTCTATTTGGAAACAATGTCTACGCCCCTCATCTGTTCCCCCCGAAGGTGCTCTCGTTGGGGGTGTAGGCACAAACGGCCAGATCTTGAGAAAGGTTGAAGTACCAAAATGTCCTCCTCCGTTCCTTCCAATCCAATGAATTTTACTTACCTCAGACAACAGGAATTATAAACTCGTTCTGAGGGTTTTTCTTGGGGTATGTAATCGAATGGAAGATAACGGCTGCTCCTGAATTGACGGATTTTGTGGGACTACGTGCGTTCACTTAAAAGCGCACGGGCATAAACGAATCTCATCAAGCGCAACCTACACTATGCTGCAAAGTAGTAAAACAAAGACAGTTGATGGTATATTTTCAACTGGAAGATATAAACGCGAGAAATATAGCTCTGACTTGATTACAGCTTTAAAAAAGTCAGTAATAAAACACGCTCTCAAGCTTACATATGCATAGTTCAGTATAGAAGCAGTAATCAAATAACCGCAACTGCGAATACTTTTGACACTTTTTAAGTATATTTATTGCTACATCTGATTAAATATGTTATGCTGAAAGTGCATTAAACTTTTCCGATTTAAATATAGCATTTTAAACATTTTCTCTGAACGGAATGTTGAAGATTGGCACAAAGGACTTCATTCCCTCAAGGAAATTATCACTTTGTACTTGACACGCATAAACTGTATTGATTCAAGCACCTTTGCGTTCCTACACCTGGTCATGCTAATGGATCGATAATCCCAAGGTTCTTCACCTTTATGTGGTCATGAGGAAGTCTTCGCCGTGTTGACGTGAGGTGGTAATAACAAAAAGGGTTATCGCGTTACACTTTAAAATTTAAGGAATAACAATAAAACAACATTACTCTCAAATTATAGATACTAGCACATTCAACGGAAAATACCACCCTGCCAAGTTCTATTAAATCTACTTCTTAAAGAAGTAATTAACACCGCACATCTCTGTTTGTACTTTTGACGCATAAGGCGTTCTTTTGTCTCTTCTAGATACAGTCCTTTGTAAAGTGTTCTTTGAAACTAATCAAGCAATCTAACACATATAGTAGCCTAAATAGGGTCCAGTTTTTAAGTACTACATATTATGTTTCGATATATACATAAATACACAGGATGGAAATCGGATAATATTCCTTTAAGTATGATAAGACTATTTTTTTAACAATTTAAGAAAAAATAGCATTTTATTTTAAAATGTCTATGTCTGTTTTTATGAAACTATTTTCAAATATTCTAGAATATTACGTTCTGCAACTTATAAAGGTTTTTATATAAATTGGTCACAAAATGTGCAGGGTCCGATTCATTACCTAAAAAGGAACTTGTAAAATTTACTCATCAGCTCCAGAAACGTTGAAGGACATTCCTGCACATCTCTGTTCTCACAAAGATGCGATTAAAGTTCAACATGGCGAGAAGTCAAGCTACGCTTCCGAACTTCAGAGGACTGTTTTCCCTCATCCACTCTACCTTTTGATTTCATTTGATCTTCTCAGTTCTCACCGCATAGTCAAATAATTGAGGAACAAATCGGCGTGTTTGAAATTGAAATAAAACAAACTCTGAAAGAAACTAGTTTTATTTCATTACGCGTTGAATGCCCCGTTACATTTTCCTCCCTTTTAAAAACATTTCGTGGGTGTCACAGAAGTTTGACTCACTAATGAAATAAAAACCTTGCAGCAAACGAATTCCACTGCACTTCGACAATCAAGGGTTTAAAATCATTTGCACGCATAAGTAAAAATGTGATTTTTCAAAATATTTTCATTGTCAACAGCAGGAAAAAAAAAAAAAAAAAAACGCTGTGTGATATATGCGGATTAAACGCAAATTGAGGAATTTTTAGTTTCAATAGTACTTACATACTTTTTTGTATTTTATGTGAAACTAATAAATATGTTACATTTTTTCATATCTAATGGCAAGGAACAAAATACTTTAAAAAAGAAAATCGATGAGTTCGTTACGCATCGGAAGGAAAATGTGTAGTAAAACAATAATTAAAATGCTTAATAAATGCTCTCAAAAAAATCTTACACTGACTACTCAATATCCTGAATTTAGTATCAAAATGTACAATTTTAAAACATTATGATGTGCGAAGATTTGAACACGACGGAGAATCGGTTGTTTTCAAGTTTTCATTGGTGTCAGACTTTCCCTTTTGTTAATGGAAGCCTACAGTTAATATTCTACATCCATCAACGAAGTAATATTTTTCAGTTCATATACTTCCATTTCAAGAAAGACAATGTTTAATGTAAATTCTCTGTATGATAGAATAAGTTTAATATTACTGTTTTGTTTAAAATTTTTATTTCTCATAACTTCATTGAAACCTACAATACCACAGCTCACGTAAGCATAGAATTAACAGTAATAGCTTGTAGCAAAAATGGCCACTTCTGGAACAATTTATACCAGTCATATAATATACGATATCTAAATGAGTAAAAATGCGACCAAAAGAATTAAATAGTTATAGAATTCATCTATGTAACCAAAGAGGCAACTTTTTATAGGCCTTTCGTGCCTTAACCAACAATATCAATATTTTTATTTCCATGTGAGCCAACGTGCCTGAATACACCGACTTTCTTCCTCATGATCCAGGGTCAAGAACCTTATGTCGACGTTCATATCGAGCTATCCAGTTGATGTGTGTTTACATATGTGCATAAGTTTTTCATCAGTCTCACATTTTCATTGTTTTCATTCGTCCTTCCTTCAGCGATTCATAATGCAGTTCATCCAAGAAATTAACTACCTTACCCCTTGGCCAATCGATTCATTTCGTCATTTAACAATGGTTTCCCAGCAATGCGTAATGTTCCAGCTAATCAAACCTCTCTTCTAACACTTAGTTTATTTACCTTGAAAGGTTCAATTGATCCAACTATATACCTCGCACACAATTCCTGTTTGTCATTTTATCTATCTGATTACTACTAGTCTGTCACTTTATCCTCATTGCTGACATGATCTCATTGCCCGAGTCCTTGGGAAATCTGCATCTACTCTGATACGAACATTGTCTACGATCCAACAATCTCTCTCCGAAAGCGAACCAAGAAATACTCTTATCTTTTCGCTGCATTCTTTTCCCATCCATCCAGCTCTTAGTACGGTTGACCACGTATTATATAATTATTTTTGTTGCAGCTACTGGAAACATGGATTTCAAAGCAACAATGGACGCACTCTGGAAGGAACATCTTGAGTCACTGGTACCTTGTCGTATGGGTTGCGGCCGCACTTTTGCTCCGGACAGAGTGGAAGTGCACGAGAGGGGCTGTAAGGGGCCCAAAAAGTAACCCATCGAGAAGCGATTCTACGGCAATTCTATATCGCACTTAAAATTAAGCGTAAATGAATAGTATACTCTTTTAATTTCCGGTTACATTGTTATAATTGAAATTCTGTTAAAAGTAAAGATTTTATACAAGAACTGTACATTATTTGAATCTGAAATATTGTTGCAATAAATGGCATTATTTAGAAAATCTTAATCCATTTTACTTCAGTGTCTCCTTTTGCTTCTGTTTATCCTGAAAATACTAACTATTTTACAAAAGAAACGAAGAGGTCTAAAGGGGGTGACATCAGGGCTCTTTTACGACAAAAACTGGCCTGGTGCATTACAGGTGTATTAGTAAAAGCTCTTGTAAAGTATGGAATTGTAACTTTCTCTTCTACAAAACAATGTACAACACTTGTAAAGTATTTGTAAAAAGTTACAACTAATATCATGTATAAGGAAGATGGAGGAGCAGTTAATTGTCACACATCATGCCTTAAATTAGGTCATGTCCACTAGTAACAAATTCGAACTGATTACAATTCCTGCTATATTTTTTTCCGAAACAACTATCAGCTAAATTATTTATTTATTTATCAACATTCAAGCGTAGTATTCCGCTTTGATCGTCGCAGCATCAATCGAATCCTCCTACTAAGTCAAAAAAATGTAATTTCATTTTTCTCTTAGAAACCATTTTAATGGCCAAACTGCACCAAGTCATGTAAAAAAGAACCAAGCCTGACTTCCCCAACACAGTAATTCAGCACAGTCCGATTTCTAATGCAATGTAAAATGCATTAAGTCATTGACTTGATTCCTTTTAACACAGCATTGTTTTAAGTTGACAGTATCTAGTTACTCTTCCCTCCTAATTATTTTGTTTTCATACGTCATTTGTTTCAATGTTATAGATGCAGAATAATTCCGAAAAGTATCAAAGAAATATTAAGAATTGCAGAGTGTCTGGAGAAGAATACGTCAATCACAGTGGTGAACTATTGAACAAAGAACAGGTGAAGAGTGCATTGTTTTCAAAACATACCTGAAGATGACAGACATAAGATTCTTACACAATTACAAAATTGAAGATTAAATCAATAAGACATTCACATACTGCATTTGATTGAGATGAAACTAGTTAAGCAATGCAGACCCAGACATTCCAAAGCAGAAACAAGCAAAATACAGAGAAGCGCCTCTTACGACTACTTTCTTGGAAGTAAGAAAAGTGTGCAACAAAGCTTTCCTGAGTCTTCGTGCAGTAACCAAGAGAGGGGTAAACATCCTAATATCAGTAAAACAAATGAAAACACCGTGGCATTAATGAGAGAGCATATTGACCGAATAAAACTCACTATTGTGGAAAAACAAAATTCTATTTAGATGCTCGTTTAAGCATTATACGCATACTTAGTGTATTCAACGAAAAATATCCGAATACCAATGCAAATATGGAACATTTCGAAAGTTCTACCTAGAAAATTATAATTAATGTTTTGAGCATCTACAACTCGACATATGCAACACATGTGAGAAACTGAAAGCTAAACTATAATCACCTCTCCTGTGTGAATCCATGAAGCAATCTGTTGCAGCTGAGTTCAATGTAGGAGAAGTAAGGAGCTTTACAAGAAGCTGAAAGCTGTTGGTGAACAAGACAAAAAGGAAGATGATACTGGGGAATTGATGTTTGACTATATGCAAAATCTGCCTTGCCACACGCTCCCGTATAAGAGATTGTTTTATTTAAGACAATTTTGGAACTGTTTGTGTGTGTGTATGATCTAAAAAAATTCAGTCAGCTCTTTTATATGTTTACCATGAGGGACAGGGAATGAAGTAGCATAATTTTAGTTGGAATATATTAAAAAGTCAATGACTTTGATGTTAAAAGGCTCAATTTATTTTCTGACCCATTCCATGTCAGAACCGAAACCCACATTAATAAGAATGTGTCTTGGCCTTGTAGATTTAGCACGACTTAAGTAAGCGACTCACCACTTCCCTGATTGAGAGTATTCTTTCTCACCATACAATCGGATGTTTGGTGTTTTTGAGAAGAATCTTAAACAGGTAGATAGAATATTTACCCTTAAAGAGTATGAAGAAATGCTGGCCAATTCAACAAGAAAGTTCCAAATAAAAGCTGTCACCTCTGATGATGTTCTAGATTTTCTCTGATGAGACGAAAGTCTACTCCGTGGCCAAAAATTGCAGTTTGGATCTATTTTCTTTTAAGGAGTTTGCTTTTGGTGCTAACAAATAACAATGTACAACATACTTTTCCCTTGCACACAAGCGTCTACCTGTTGTGAATAAGTACAATATTCCTAAGATATACTCTGGTAAAGTGCTTATCAATGCTCTGATTATTCAAGACCAAGAAAATGTCTATAATTGCATGTGTTCGGATTCAACGGACTTTTATAAAATACTGACTTTGCCCAAAGAATAATTCCAGTGCTGCTTTCCAAGCAGTGAATAGAACTCGAGCTGGAAAACAGAACTTCTTATATAGGACAACATACGCACAACTATTATTTGTGTTTTAGTATGTCACTTGTCTTTCTAAACCAATAAGCCTAGCGATCAATGTATGAAGCGTTTAGTTTTCACTAAGTTCACGATACAAAATTAATATTAACATAATAATGTTAACTTTGCTTCCTTTATTATTTAACATGTGTTAAAATGAAACAAGTCAAATTTAACAATTTTGTTATAAATGATTTTTTCAATATGCCAGGTAGTCTACAAATGTGTCTAATAGACCCCTAATTACACCACAAAGAATACTTTGTTTCAAAAAATACATACATAATGGCTATGTATCTTCGCTCTTCTGAAAAATTGTAATTAATTCCTTTTAGCATTGGAGGATCCAATTTCAGTCAGAAGACAGTACAAGAATTGAGCTTCCTGATTGAGTTCGGTAATTTATTTTATGTTTGGTTCATTTGATAACTTTTATTATGCATTTGTATATATTGTTTGGCAATTATATTTTCAGTAGAAAAAAGCATCGAAATGATGTCGAGACTAAATTATTTATTTTAAAAGAGAATGGGGCAAACAATGAAATTATTTTCACAATATTTAACGAAAACTTTAAAAACAACATTAACTAAGATCCTGGAATCTAATATGCCTTTGAAACAGGGAAAGCCAATGACAGTCATAACCCAAACTTTAATTGCACTCAAAATATTGAATTATTCTTTTTATACATATGCATACTCTCATGTTATCATCACTTGTTCATGTTTATGTCGATTGATTTCCAATACAATTTCCAATGCAATTTGAAATACATTAAAAATGTATCAAATTGCACTAGTGTTTAACATTACTGAGTATAAAAATATTTATACTGTTATAAGCTCAATATTAATACTTTGGGGGGGGGGGGAACACGAGGTATCACATGTACACTTTGAGTTGTAAAGTACAAGAGAAGAACATAATTCTGCTAATAACTACAAATTATAAATCCATACACTTGTAATGTATTAAACCATAAGATATTTTTCAAACAGGGCAGAGAAATGCTACATTTCTCGGACATGCCCTCCATTTGAAACCTGCGCTCCTATGTCCGGGGAGGGGGGTGTTAAATTCCATACAGTTAAAGATTTCTTTGTTCAGTGTTTTTAATGTTTGCTTTACACCAATTCCTAGGGCATACTGTAAACTGATTAAAAATAATATCTTTGATGCTTCCTCAGTAAGCAGATTTTAGGAATAGCTTAAATATTATTTGAAAAGTTTATTATTGGTTAGTAAAGCTTCAGGCAGTTTGAATGTAAGCATTTTTTAAAAAAATATTATGCAACAAAATTGATTTATTGCAAAAAAGTAAAACAAAAAATATAAATTGTTTGTTGATTCGGTTTATTTACGGACTCTCTTTAACATCTCAGGTCATCAGCGTCCCATTTAATTCAGGACGTGAAACGATCGGTAAATTTTGCTCAAGGGCCTCTTCTTTCAGGCTTGAGATTCTTTTACATGCCGTAAATCTATGACATGAGACCTACTGTTTTACTTCCCTTCCGAAGGAAACTATACTTAGGATTTTTACGCCCGAAAAAAATCCATCAATCCTGGCAGGGATTAAACCCGTAATCTGGAGTTTAGGAGGTTACCACTACACCAAAATATGTAAAGGATTGTATTAGTGCTACATAAACCATGCCAGATCCTAATAATTAACATTTTAGAAAGAGCATTTAAATTATTAGGAATACTATTGATAGATTTCCAATATTTTAGTGTATATCCTACATTTAAGGTCACAGCAAAAGCAGCCATCTGGTTACTCTAGCAAACTGAAATCACACATTATACTTTATTAGATCAAAAACGAAAAGAAACACATAAATTATACTGAAGTTATATTAATATGGTTGTAAATGATATAAATACTTTCATAAGATGAATACAACGTATTTTTTATAAATATCTTAAAACAAAATAAGGATACTGTTTAAACAACTGTATTAAAATTAAATCTCCGTATTCTACAATTGTGTTTTTCTCTTATGTAACATTTCCAATATTGCAGTTATATAGAGATAATACAGACAAGTTGGCTTAAAAGATGACGTGTGATAATGTTGGCCAATGTTTAGCTTATTTATTGAGAAAGTTTAAAATTGGATTTTCAAATCTTAACTGCAATTAAAAAATTGTCCAACAGAGGAGCTCTACATTTTAAACATTGAATGTGATTTAAATTTATCTTACCTAAGATGTGAGACAAAATTTCTTTATTGCAGATATCTTTTATGTATTTTTCACACTTCAGATGAAATAAAGCTTCAGATTACAAAAATTCTACGATAAATTAATGCAAAAATTATTGTGAGTAGTACCCACATGAGAAAAAGTAAAACATTATCCCTTGGACTCCTTGATTCTACTGGAACTTCCAAAGCAACTACTTCAACTGGGGCGTTTTCTTGATATTCCGTTTCTTTTGGAGTCATCTCCGGTGTAGGGTCGTTGTCTGACAGTTGCTTGAAATGGTCTGCAACTCTACCACATGTTTGGCATTCCCAATATCTGGATCTAGTTGCAAGCACCTTGCGTTCCTCGGCTGAGTAATCCAGAGAACCAATATTCCCATTGGCAGGAGTTGGCATGAAAGCAATGAGTGCCAGTAGTAATGTTCTAATAGACCAAGATGGCTGCCACGTTTCAGGATGATAGCCCGAGACACTGAGGCAGATCTTCTTGTTGGTTTCAAAGCGCCCATTAGGTGTTAACATCATAATGGCAGGGGGGCTCATGGGATAATCTGGAGGTAAAACTATACGGCCATGGTAAAATCCATGCTCGAAATCAGTTTCGGAGGGGCCTTTGATTGTGAAATGCCACTCAAAAAGATCATTCTCCAGAGGCTGAGCAAAATAATCCTCCGAAGCTTCTTTAATCTCAAGTGCCTCACGCATTAAACGTTTTACAGAAGGAGAATGCTCATTATATCGAACTGCACAACTCAGCTCCATGTGGTGTAACTTTAAAATTATTTGCGATTTAAAGTAAACATATCTCTCCCATTTAAGCTGAATTCATGAGGCCATTAGCTGTATTTGAAGCAGTATTGTCAGAAACATTGTACATACCTTTTACAAATGTTGCAATATGACATGAGCTTCCTCTAAAATAACCATTAATTTACATCCTAGTATAACAATGTTAAATTTAATTGCCTATGTCGACGAAGAGCAAACCATGGCCCCCTTGAAATGATAAAGCAATACTTTCTCTACTGGTAAGACCACTTTAAGAATATTCTTCGAAAAGAAGTTCGTTGATCAATACAAAAAGTAGTTAATATTTTTAATCAAAATGTTCTTAGAAAAGATACGAGATACATTAATGGGTTTTTTATCCCATCATCCTTATCATACGAATTCAATTATAGAGAATCTCCCAAGTGAAAAATAGCTTGGCCATTTTCTTTCCCTATACGAGAATAATAATGTGCCTTTTAAGACGTTAAACTAATGACATAATGTCTAGATACATTTCGTTGTTCGCTTCTTGAACCATAGGAATGTAAATTTGCTTGTTCCCTTGTTAATATGCCAATGATGGCGCTGGAGAGCGGGAAAGTCATTACAATACATGTAGTTGGCAGCAGTACAAAATCGAAACTCGTAACCACAGATTACTCGTAGCGCTGTAGTCGCTTCCTTAAACCAGCTTCCGACATCTTTGATTCTCATATCTTCGTGGCAGTCGTTCTTTCCTAGGGAGTCCGCCATTGTTGGCGAGCTGTATGCTGACAGAACAGTGAAAATCAAGAAACATCCAAAATGGTAAGTGTTTTATTGGCTTATAACGTTGACTTTGAAGAAGAAGCGTTAACGTTTGATAAGTAGAATGATATTTGAATGTGCAGAATTAATGGCTTTAGCGAAAATTTAAGTGTTAAATTTTCGGTTGCACAACAGTTGTAAATCGGTGAATGTCATTATATTGAAATAGTGTTGTCTTTATGTAATGGGAGGGTGCGCAATAGTATATTAAAGCAATAATAATTGTTACATGGTCTATGAGCTATAAAATGTTTGAGAAATATATACACATATAAACGCATACCATAAACGTTACCGCTGTATGCCAAGCAATGGCCACATGGCAGACAGTGCATCATGGCATGTAAGATGTATAGAAATGTGCACAAAACACGATAAATACAATAAGAATCTTAAATATAAAATATTCGTGATTGTGGGGAGTAATTAGCAATGCCATAAGGCAGATGTGAACATATGTTTGTTAATATTGCATAATTAAAACGTAATTTTTCATGTTTCAGGTGAATTTTACTGTAGACGAAATTCGTGTAATGATGGACAAGAAGCGGAATATCCGCAATATGTCCGTTATTGCACACGTGGACCACGGAAAGTCGACACTGACAGACTCCCTTGTTTCTAAGGCTGGTATTATTGCCAGTGCGAAAGCTGGAGAAACCCGTTTTACAGATACTCGAAAGGATGAACAGGAAAGATGCATCACAATAAAGTCAACGTATGTTTTATCACAAAGCAGTCTCAATTAGTGTTATCTATCATTAGGTTGTTTTTGCTTAGTTGCTAGCATTTGCCATAATGGTAGAAACCTGTTAATGTTTTAGCTTATGCAGGTTTGGCTTAAATCACTTGCAAGTGATGCCAAAGGTGTTTATAACTAATTTGTTTGTGTTTGTAAATTGATTTGAAATCCAGTCTTTTGCGACTAAGATAGGCTTTCCATAGGTGAAATACTAATTGCAAACATGAAGGCTTAGTTTTTTCTCCTATCTCTCCGTCTCTTGAAGCATGGAGAAATAACCCTGTATTTGGATTGCACAAGGTTCCAGTTAACTTAGCTAGTACCATTGCTAGCAAGTAATCAGGGAATGAATTGTTTTGCAGAAACAATTTTAGATTATAGAGTGAATATATTGTGAGAAATATTTAAATACATAAAATATTTACAGAATTAAAAGGTATGTTTTGGTTTCTGCAATTTGAACACTTGGAGATATGGTTGCAACAGTAATGCATGCATGTTGCAATTTCATTCTCACTTCAGACTTCTAGCATAAGTTTGAAGAAATGTTTGTATTATAGCAGTTTTAAGTTGTAAGCAATACTAACACTATACCTCTCGGCTTTCTCAAAATAATGTGTTTGTGATTGACAAAAGCATAACTTTATCATAGCATATAGCACTTAAGTATCAAAAACTGTTGAAAATGCGTAACTTTATCACAGCATATAGAACTTACAAGTGTCAAAACTTCTAATGAAATATAATTTAAAAATACTTGGCTACAAATTTACAGCCCATTTAGACAATACAAGTTTTTCAGAATTTTACCATGTGATGCCATGATGTTTACACATTAGGCCACTGTGTGAAATGTACACAATAATTTAGTTACGAATGCATTTCTCTACATCCATATGCTTAAGGGACTTTAAAGAATCTGTAGTGCTTTAAAATGTTGTTTCTTTAGTTTGGAGGAACATTAACTCTTGGTTATATTGGAATTGCAAAAAAGCCAGTGTATGTGCAAGTAATGCACGGTACAATTGTGGGAGACTGAAAAGGTCTGAAGTAATGTTTATTGAAAATCAAATACTTTGGAAACTAGATATTCTGTAATTTTGAGTTTAGTTGTGATCCTTGTAAGTGCTTTAGTTTAGGCAAAGTTTCATTGTTAATCTTCCCATGGATGATCACATAAAACTAAACTGTGTTGAGAAAAACTTGTTGGGAAATGACAAATTTAACATGTATACCTTATATATTGTGAAGGAACAAATGAAATAGGGTTTTGCCTTTTGCAAACTGTTTAATATCAAGTGGAAATTCAATTTTTGGCATTATGGCAGAACTCATAGTTTTGAGGAAGTTAAATTAATTTTTTTTATTCAGTTTTCAAGAAATTTGGCATCATGTATCACATGTCAAGTGATATTTAATGTCAGTTTTTATTATACATGAAATGTAGCGCAAAGGTAGCGAAAACAGCGCGTGAAATTTTCATATATAAAAATTCTCATTAGCTATAGAAGTTTTTTCTTTTTTCAGTGTGTCATGATCACTAGTGGTGTTGACTCAAAAATTCAATTTTGGGATGTAGTGAATTCTGCCATAGCATGGACAATACGTGAGAGGATTGAAGCACTGCTTTGGTTAGAGATATCCTTGTTACATATAAACTTCAGTTTGTAATAGCTATGAAAGCTTTGTTTTAAGGATCATCTTGTGGTTAATAGCACTTTATTTTTATTTCGTGTGGAATGACCAGATTGGAGAAACCTGTCTGCAGCTGCAATATTTTTGTGAACAAGTTAATACTAAAATGATTAAGAAATAGCTTAGACAGCTAATTGATTTTTATTTCACGAGGAATGACCTGATTGGAGAAACCTGTCTGCAGTTCCAGACTAAGTTATTGTTAAAAATAATGAATCAGCTTAGGTGATTAATTGAATCTAATTGTGTCATTTTTGTTTTTGGAATGCCGATATAGTTGAGGTTAAGGGTATAGAATATATATATAAAAAAAAAATCCACCCTAAAGTTTTGTTTTAATTTATCTTGTTTTATGCAGAAATTGTTTAGTTTTGGTAGTGCTTTTTGTGCAGTTATGGCAGTTTAACTTGATAGTTAAATTGACTAGGGTATATATATACATGCACACACACACACACACTTTTTCTCCCTCCCCTATGGTGGTGCTTTTAATTAAGATCATTGTATAATTGAGTTGAACTACACACTTATGGCTCCACTTGTTTATAATATGTAGAACTAGTTTCATGTGAGCCCTTTGTTCGCATCATCAGCTAACTTATGGGTTCATGAAACTAGTTCAACATATAAATAAGTGATAAGAGTATTGCGACTCAATTATGCAGTGATCTTAATTATATGTATAATTAGCTTCACAGTACAAGTTGCATTTAACATTTCTAGTTAAGTGCTTTTTTACATAGTAAAAATGGCAAATTGAGATTGTTCCCAGTTCTTTCAAATATTATTTCTGATAGATGCTTTAATCTCTTAATATTTTCAAGCCCCTGTATTTATTGCTGTACAGGGCTACCCTGTAACATTACCAAAATTATGTATTTGCTGCTGTGAAACTACCATCATTGCTTATAAATCTAAATTTGAATTTTTGACCTAGCCTATATTAGGGATATAGCCAATCCCATTGGTGATGCTGAAAATAACCTTCCAGCACAAAACGTGTCATACTGCAGATTGGAGGTAGATTTTTTCTGCCTGTGAACATACAGTGGTGATAGTGCTTATGGAAGGAGATAATGGCAAATGCACTGAGCTGCTATTTCAGGACCTCTATCCTTATGTCCCAGAGAAATAGTGAAGGTATTTTATTGCAACAAATATTAATTTATAATAAAACTTGAAATGGCGCATTTTTGGTGAAACTGCTGGTGAAGGTGTTCATTGCAACAAACATTTATTTATAGTAAAACATAAAATCATGCTTATTTAGGTGTAACCTTGCTGTATTGTATATATCCTGTTTAGATTCTACCAATGGGTAAGCAGCTAGCTGGCCACCTTTGCATGTATGGCTAGTAGATGGCTGGAATACATGCTCCATAGACATGGCACATAGTATGCAGTAAAAGGCATTTGCAGGGAACAAAAAAAGTTTGGTATCATAGGAAATGTAAAGTATGAGATATTACTTTTGCATATACATATGTAAATAACCAGCTATTTGCAATTCTTCGACAGTTGTAGGCCTCACATTAAAGAATTCATTCCCTAATTTTTCTTTACTAAAAGGTCTAGGTATGGTATTCTTTGACTTGTGATTTATCATCGCTGTGTTTTCTTATTTCATATATAGTGTCAAAACTTATACATCACAATCTGCTCAGAATATATCTTTTAATTATATTTTTGCTGCAGTTGCACCTGCTCTATAAGGCCGAGTATTATCACAATCTTCGTCATCTTTGCTGGAATGTGTGAATTGTTTAAATCTTCCAGAGACATATACTCAATTTTAACAACTTCATTGTTCACATAAAAGATGAATGCTTTATTCCATCACTATATCTTTGCAACAAAATGTAAGGCATTGAGAATTGAAACTTTAAAAAGGTAAAGTCCTTTCCAGTTAATGATTTTCCTGTAATAGAATTAAACATTCCCTAATTCATTGACTGCAACTTCAATCTTACATTTCTTAAATGAAGGTTTTTGCAATTGCAGGACCATTATCTACAAAAAGAAGAATATGCTGATTCTGTATTCCCATTTTCAAATCAACAGCACATTTTTCCCATTTCAAAGTGTTAATGGCTTGTTATTTGCATCATTACTGCTGGGCAATATTCTGACTTTGGAAACTTGACTTCTTGAAAATATAAATGTTTATCCAATACTGTCTCATACACTCTAGTGCTTCACTTTTAAAATAAAGTGGAACCGGTTTTGAAGAGAATCCTGTCCATCTTAGACCAACTTGACGAATGTATGAGATGACAGTATTAGATAATCATTTATATTTTATGTATGTTCACTGCTTTGGTTTCAACAGCATTTTAGAAAAAATTGTTATAAATTAACTTCTTGGATTTGCCCTCATGAATGGATCAAGTTTTCCAGAGACGTCAGCATTTGCACGCAACATAGGTTAAGTTTGTTATCCTTTTATCCAATACAATTTTCATCTTTGAAAGTTAATGTTTAGTTACAAAGAACAAAGAGAGACCGATCTCTTCAATATTAAAAATTTCCTTAGAAGCATAATGTTTCACAAGGTTCAATTTATTTTGCCATTAGAGAACAATTCCTCCTCCTACACTATATTCATCACAAACAGATTTATACACTGAATCGCAGTGCTGTTTTGATGCAGAAAAGTTTTCAGTACTGAGCACATTTGCTGCTTTGTCCTTTGACAAAACATGCCACTCTCAGGAATATTTGAAACGTGAAGGTTTGAACCAATTTCTTTAATGCTTTCTGTAATTGATTCTTTATTTTAAAGAATTTGAGATTTGCACAAATACTACTGTGTTGCTCATAGAACTTCAAATTGTTGAATTTTTTCAGTTTCTATGTCGTATACAGATTTTCTCTTTTTATCCATTTTAAACCAAACGGCTTGAGAACTCCACTCTTAAAAACACTCGCTGTTAATAACACAGCTAGTTTGCTTTGCGAACTGCACATGGCTCAAATGTGGAATACATCACTAGTCTGGTCTAACCGCAGGAATGCTCACTCATGTGTCATGAGTTGCAACTGCTCATTATAATTATTTTTTTAAGCATTATTTGTTCATCTTGATTATATTTTATATCCAAAATTGAATTTTTATGCAGCATTTACTGTTTCATAAAGTGTAAATGGCAGGAAATTAAACACTTTAGGTGTAAAAGAAGATAGGTTTACTTTGTGAACATAGTTGAAATTAAGTGAAAAAAAGAAAAAATATAAATGACAGCAACATGTAAATTCCAGGAAAGAGGTTATGTTGTATTTCATTAACTGCAAATAAATCAAATTCCTCTATCAAAGCTTTCTTGCTTATGCCTTTAGCTTTGCACCAGAATTGATATGATATTTTTTGATTTTTGACAATAAGTTTTGTTGCTTATGCATAAAGAGGTGAGCATACTTCACGTGCAATCCTTGGACTTGAGCATTTCATGATCTTGTGACTTAGTTAAGTAGTGCTTTCCTGTTAAGTGATAAAGACTAAGAAGCTGTACTCTTCAATAACCAGAAAACCAAATTATGCTCTTGATACACTTTGCATTTTCCCACATGTTTCATATGCCATGTGTGTACACCCATTTTTGTATTGTTATTAACTGTAAAGTACTTTAAAAAAAATTTTCAGCAATTTTGTTTCCATTTTGTCTAACTTGCTTTTTGGAGAATGCATTATATTTATTAGCAAGGAGAAATAGTTCTGACAAAGCATTACTGAAAGCCTATAATTTGCTACAAGTGTTCAGCATTTGAAAGTTGTGCAGGAAGTTTTATGCTGTTTCTATTTGAAATCTCTTCTAAATCAAAAGCTCCTCATACAATAAATTGACTTTTGTGCCATCAATGCAGTACTTGTGCCTTACTTCAATAATTTAATCACTGATTATTTTCACAGCAGCTGATGAAGCTATGATGTATTCACATATTTGCAAAATGTTGGGCTGCCTTCCTGGTGGTGTAACTTGAAAATGTAAAGAATGCATCCAATTCCTTCATGAATCCCTAAAATGGTTTTTTAATACAGACAGCTATTGATCAAGCTGAATAGTTAGAACTGAAATTACAGCTGGGTTTACAATTTTCATACACTGAAATTTTCTTTTTGTGCGCTAAATCTAGTGTGGTTGAGGGCACTTCAAAAGTCTGAGGAACCTCATGCATCTTTGTTTTTTACCTAAGTTCAAAATATTTTAATTTTCTTGTACTGATGATGAATTAGTGAAATCAATAATGTTTATTTTATATTCATCTGGTAATTTTTACAATATTTTTGTTTGAATACCTAGCTCGTTTCTATTTGTGAATTTTGAACAGCATGATGTTCATGCAATAAAATTTGCAATTCTCTTTTAGTTGCTATCACTATTTTTGTAGGTGCCGAATTTCTGCTTCTCTGTGATCTGAAGTCTTGGCATTCATTTCTGTCTCAACTTTTTGCCATTTTGCATTTCCATTTATATTTATTGTGGGTTGCTTTTTATATTCTTCCTTATATTGGCAAGTTATTTTCTAAGATGGGGTCTGGCCTGAAATTCCTCTCTGTTGCCCTGTTTCAATATTCTTTAGAATATACAATCACATAGCTTGATGCTATGTAATAGCAATATCAAGTTTATTTTTAGCCATAATTTGCCAGTATATTAAACAAAACAGCAGAAATTTAAAGAATTTTTCAAAATTTAAAACATAGCTGTGCTCGCTGATGAGCATCCATTAAACTGCATAACTGAAATACACATCATAAGGAAGCAAGAAAGAAATCTTGTAAGCATAACAGAAATTTTTCAGACATAAAAGTAATCAAAACTAAGTATGGTGTATAAGGTGCCTTGTTTTTCCAGATAATTTTTATATAAAGGACAAAGCACATTTTATATGCTGGTAAATGTGTGTATGGTTGCTATAAAGCCACATGAAAGTCAGTATATCAAATTTGTCTTTCCAGGTAGTCTAGTGGTAACCATACTTAGTCGTTGACCTATTGTTGCAAGTTCAAGTCTGATGAGGGTCAATGAATTCTTTAGAACAAAAATCCCGGGCATGACTTGCTTCAAAAGGGAAGAACCGTTGGTCCTGTGTCGTATAATGACACATAAATGCACCTTGAGCCTGAAAGAAGACACTTCTGAGCAAAATAATGGGATGTTTCACACCTTGAATTGAATGGAATGCTAATGACCAGAGTTGTTAAAGAGCACTCTTAAATAAACCACAATATCAAATTGTTGAATGTGGTGCTACAGTATAAAAACATTTAAAAAATATATTAGCTCAAGTTCTATTTTGTTTTGTATAAATGTAGGCTTTGTCGAAGTTGAGAATCTTATAGTCGTATCAGTAGATGTTCTCCTTTTTAACATTCTGTGGTGAGTAAAGCTCAAAAATATTGAAAGTCTTACAGCTTATGAAGAATTAAAACATGACATAATACAGCAAACCATCCCCGGTAGTATTATTTGATTGTGTGCAATTTTATATCAGTCACCTATTAATGAAAGGCTTTATGTATTTATGATGTAATCAAATATTCATTAAAACTGTGCTGGGATTGTGATTTTCATTGCGTACTTAAAAATTTATTTGCAAAAAGTTTGCAACTCTGATACATAGCAATTTCAAGGAAGCTGGAAGACTTGTTATATACTTGCACCTAAGAGTAGTAGCAACCCTTCTGGAAAGTTTTAGTGCATTTATTTGTTTATTCAAGTCTAGTGTATCTGGTAATGTAATATGTACAAATAGGTTAATTTTATAATTATTGAAAGCACAGCTTAAGGGAATGTGTTTATTCTCCAGTAAGAGTAAGATTATTGAGTTCTTTAAATTAGGTGTATGTGATTGGTGATATCATGGAGAATTCATAGTTATTTCTTGTAAGATGAACACTTTCTTACTTTGCACAGAAATACCCCAAAGAAATAGTTCCATCTCAAAATGGGATGAAAATATTCATAAACACTAACCTTAACAGTTTGGTTCACAAAAATGTTTCCACGTGTCTCAAAGCAGACAGGGCTGAGCATAGGAACCGAGTTTGTGATTTCTTTCAATTTAATGTCTGTTTTTCACCACAAGAATATGACATGAGGAATTTTCCTTGTGTAATTTATTTTGTCATAATTTAATGAAGGCTTATTGGATTCAAACCAGATATTTAGCTCTTCACAAATGCCTTAATGGCTAATTTGGAAAGTTTAAGTATGTTACTTCCAGATATATTTACACTGGTATAACTTGTAAAACATAATCTTAGATAAATTGTTAATACCAGAAAGAGAATAGGACCCAATATTGAGCCTTATGGAATACACTCTGGACAAAACCAGCAATTGACTGAATTATTTATGTTTTTTTGGACATAGATACGATTTGAACCAATTTATAAAGATACCATGTTAACATCATAGAAATTAAACTTCTGTAACAGCAGTTTGATTTATGCCATCAAAAGCCTTAGCCAAGTTACCAAAAATTCCCCAAAGAAATTTCTTTTTATTTGGAGCAGATATTTCAGTAGTTTGCTTAAATATGACATCACTATTTAAAACTCCCCCAAAGCCAATTTGAAGTACTTGCAGAATGGTATTTGAGTCGAGACAATTGACTATGTACATGACAATTTTTTTCAGCATTTTAGAAGCTGTCTTCTTTAAAAATAACTTTCTGTTGCAGAACATACAACTAAAAGTGTAAACTGAAGATTGAGCTTTTCAGAATTGTTAAATTTGTTGCAGGGCCATCTCTATGTTCTTTGAATTGGATGACAAAGACTTGGTGTTCATCACAAACCCTGATCAGCGAGATAAGGGAGAAAAAGGTTTCCTAATCAATCTCATTGATTCACCTGGACATGTGGATTTCTCCAGTGAAGTAACAGCAGCACTTCGTGTTACTGATGGAGCGCTCGTTGTTGTAGATTGTGTATCAGGTTTGTATAACTGCTACTAGCAAACCTAATAGTTTTGTTTATACTGTGAGGCACATTTAATACTTTCCATTTGCAAGTTGGCTGTAACAATAGACAGATATCTAGCAGTATTAAGGTAAAAGGTAGAATTTGCAACTTTGCTTCTAACAACTGAATTCCTGTTGAATTAAAAGTAAAACTTCTAAAATCATGTCAGTATATTAAACTCTCTTGACGTTTCACATTAAAACTTTTTAATAAAAAATATATAGTTTAATATATTGGCATGATTTTAGAAGTTTTATTTTTAATTCACGAAGATTATGAGTTTCACTGTGTGGATTCCTACATTCATTTTTAATTGAACCCAATTCCTGCTTGTACAGCAGTGCAGTCAGTGGTGGTGCAATCATTGGTTTAGACTGAAATTTTGCAGATTATTTTAATGCCAAATTATGAAAATGGTGTTCATTGATTATTAACATCCAGGTTTATTCAGATTATAGAAGTGTGAAGCCATTCTAAAATAAATTTTAATACTATTTAGTAGTATCACAGCATGAGTATCAAATTGTAATTATATGGATAGCCCAAACTTTGATGTTTTACATCTGACTATAGGTTCCCTATTTCAAATATATTTATCTTAATATCCCTATCTCCCTTGATATTAAGAACTGCTTGTACAAGCAAGTACAAAGTGGGGAAATAATTTAAAGTTTTGTTGGCACTGTGGGTGGTTTTGATACTTGTGTATTTTGTTTATTTTTATAAAACAAATTTGCTTCTTTTTTATAGAATATCTTTCCATTCCTTATATGTATTTTATCAAGAAGTAATCAAGAACTTTCACAAACAATTTGCAATTCTTAACTGTGAAATCCTTCCAGCACAACAAGTATCATACTGCAGTGTGTTTGCCGGATTTTTCTTGCAAATATACAATGACAGTGGTGGTAGTGCATATGGAAGGAAATTAAAGTGTTAACTCATACTAATATGCTACTTTAGGACCTCTATCTTTATGTCCAGTAGAAGTAGTGAAGGTATTGATTTGTACATAAAATTAGATTTGAATACTATGGAAGTTTAACCAAGAGTGAATATCCAAAGCAAACAAGTATTCATTTTTATCAGCTTTAATGATTGACAAGTGCATGATATTAATCAGGATAGTTTTTCTGGATGGTCTCGTTAAGTTTTATAAACCATAAATATTATGTTGTGATATTAAACACATTTTCAATAATTTTCATTTTAACACTTTCATAGACCTGCCTCAGCTACTTGACTTTGGAAGGGTGGTTGTATTCTTCGAGGACATACTGTTTGGCTCTGGGGGACAGCTGACAAACATAAAATTAAGGTTTTTGCCCAGGAATATCAAAGTTCATTAACTAATTTTGAATTTGTGGATGTAAATTTTTCCCAACATGTTCAATTCTGTATGCTCTTCTATTGCCCTTAACAAATGTACTTTTTCAAATGATTACCTGTCCAAAAGTGAGTTGGGACAGCAGATCTCTAGATTTGCTTGAATTTTGTTCCTGTAGTGCTCTTTCCATGGAGCACATCTTGTTTTTCAATTATATATTTTATCACACACTGTGCAATTTATACAATAAATTCCCGTCTTTTCTGTTGTATTATTTGTTTATACAACTTTTATGCTAAATTTAAATTTTATTTCCCCGCTTCCCATATGTATATATGCACACGTAATATTCAAGATTTCTAGCTGCTTACATTTCTCAACCTGTGGCAATTCCACTTGTATTAAGAATTTTGTAAACCAATTTATAATATATTTCACATATATACTCTCTACAAATAAATAGATAAACTCAAATTTTTATGGATATTGATAAAAGTCCACCAAATACAGTGAATCAATCATACAAGGTTTCTAAAATGAGCAGCATAATAATTGAGTATATGTAATTAAAAAGACCATTCTTCTGATGTGTTGAGATGGCATAATCCTCCTGTATATCCAGATAGAAATTTACATTGTTAGTTGTAAAGTTCTAAAATTGTGGGTCATGCTGTATATGCTGCTATTGCACAACAGAGCAACCTGAAAAGTGGAGATTTGGGATTAGAAGAGTTTAAAGGAAGCTAATGGACTTCAATTTCAGCTACACCTCAGATTGATAGGTTCCCTTGCTGTCCAGTAGACCCTGAGGAGCTAATGACAAACTGTTTAATTGTTTGAAGGTAGTTTAAATATAGCATGAATGGTCTCTATAGGGTTTATAGTATTTGAAAATGGCTTGACATGAAAATATTTCTTGTAATATACAGCCTAAAGTGTAAGGTATTACCTAATTATTGCTTAATTGACCTGTGAAGCACATTGGAATGGCAATGTTCACTTATATATTAGGAAAGAACATATATTTTGCAAGAAGGCACAATGATGTTTTCAAGAATGCCTATGACTTGCATGGAAGTGAATTTAGTAACTATAGATTCATATTATTTCCTATACTTGGAATTGAAGCTGTCACTTGTTACCTAAACTTTTCCACTTAGTCATTAATCTAAAATGTAAGGTTGATTAAAGAAGGATAGGAAAAAAAAACTTTTATTTTTAAATTTTTAATAAGAGCATAGTAAACCATGTAGTTCGAAGCTTCTTGCCGTTTATGCTGGTATATTTGAAAAAATTAGGGTTATTACAATATTGATAATTAATAGCATACCTGGTAATTATAGTAGCTGAGAATATTGGTATAGAGTTTATAATGTAGTGATTAGTTTATAGGACAACCCCTACCATTGCTAGTATTTGATCCTGCAAACTTATGGTGGCAGAACACTACCTTTTTAAAACTTTTTTGCTGCAAAAATAAAATGAATTTTGTACTCTCCTTCCTGACATAAGATGCTGGAAGTGTTAACGTAGTTTGTACAACCTATAATCTACATCTTAAACTACCATTTACATTTATCAATTCTTCTGCACTAATGGATCTAATTTGTAGAACACACTTCCAGCATATGAAAGAAGGGTGAATGCAGAATTCAATAATTTTATTTGTAGTTCCCAAGTTTTAAAAGGGAGAAGTGTTTGCCGCCGGTGCTATCAGCAATGCTGATAGAGAAGACTGCACCAATAGTCAGCCAACTTGTGCATGGAAAGTTTTAAATGTGCATCACTATACATTAGTTTAGCTGTAGTTGGGTTAATTAATGTCGGTGGTGATTCTAAACTAACAGTGCACCAATATTGACATTAAGAAAGTGATGGGGTTTAGTCTAGCCAGGGAATTATTCAAGGGAGAAGAAAATATAGTAACTAAAACTGGATATCAAACATTAATAAAAGTTTCCAAAGCATTCTGAAGGAAGCAATAGCTGGGTTATCCTGTTTTGGTACAATGCTTTTTTGCTTTCATGTTGGATTTCTGTTCTGTTGTGGCTGGCTTTATTGGTCATTTTCAGGATTTTTTTGTTAATCTGTTTAATTTTTTGCTCTTCTTATCCAAGAAGTATGCCTATTTGTTACTTTGTAGACCACAGTGAGGTCATATTCTTTGTACTTTTTAAGCTGTTTGATAGATTCTGAATTTATATTACATGTTCTTCCATGTAAAACTGTTTACGTGGCTTTACACATTGTAGTTTCTTCCTGGCATTAGCTTTAGCTTTGCTACTGGAACATTTCTCCATGAAACTGAATTGGTAATTATTCCGATAGTTCATCTGGTACTTAGGGTCTTGTTGCACTCATTTATTTTGTTTATTGCAACTAGTTGCTAATGATTTCTACTGCTAGATGACGATGCATGCTTTTTGCTGGGGTTAAAAGGAGATTTGCCCACTAACATGTAATACACAATCCACTATTAATTTATATTTATGAACGGTCTATGCTCGCTGCAGCAAACCACTGGCTTCACTGGTTTCTAGGATTTACCCAAGATTAGCATTAAGGTTAGTGTGTGTAAATGAATTAATTGCAAATTTTATTGTGCTAGAATTCCAATTACGTTGCCCATTTTTAAATCTGCTCTGGAGGAAGTGTAATCTTCACTATTAGCAGGAACCCGTGGCTATATAAGTAATGCACTGCCTAGTTGGGTGGGTGGAGACTGGAAGGAGGTTACTAGTTAATAGTCCTCTGGCAACATATAGTGATAAAACTAAATGCTGTTTTTACTATTCTGGCTACATATGTTGTTTCTTATTACAAAATTGAATTTTTCAGAGATGTTTCAATTTTGATCTCTCTTTACCATTTGTCTTACTGCACCTGAATTGCGGCAGAACCTATACCAAGTGCAAAAGTGGCGTACGTACCGAATGATTATTTGGAACTGTTACTGATGAATTTTTTACTCATTCCACCTGATAAATGATCCATTTTCAATTATGTTACTTGTTTTGTCTTGTTGATACTTGAAGCTTACCATGAATTTTTCATGGAAAATTTATTTTGGCAAGCCATAGTATTTAACTTTTATCAACAGTTGAGCTTGTGAAAATGACAATAAATTTACAGATTAGTCGTGAAAACCCAGCCAATTCATAATTTACTGTGAAAATGTGTGCAGGCTTAAGGGACTGGTAGTAGATTTCATTCCAGACATCCTGTACCATATACTATGATTGTGCCATAAGGTTTAATGATAATTTCCTTTAATACCAAATGGAGGATAGGGCAGAAACAAGTTTACACAATCAAATTCTATTTCTTGACAGAACTTCGACCTCTTTCCAAGTTTTATTCATTGCTTTCAATTCAAGTTAATTTGTTCAAGTAATCCCTAGGTTTCCAATTCTCCTTTGACCTTGTGGATTCCAATCTGTCTAGTTATGTTTTCAGGTAATTTTCTCAAAGTATGTCAAATCCATTTCCACTTGTTTCCTTATTTCAATATCAATTGGCATGATTTATGATCGTCCAAAGTTTTTTGTCATTGCTGAAAGTTTTTGGTCACCACATTTTAAATATATATCTGAGGTAGCAGTTTAACAAATGTCTACAATTTTTGTTTATTTGTTGGCTAGTGTTCCATGTTTCACAACCATAAAGTGCACAGATAACACATTTGATTTAAAATTTCTAATTTTTTGTTTCTCTGAATATTTTATGAATTCCATAATGTCCTTGATGTAACAAAGCTCCCTTTCAAACCCAGCAGTTTCATTTCTATTATAAGGCTTATGGAGCAATTGTTAATCCTCTTGTCTGAATTATTTATAGGAGTGTGCGTGCAAACTGAGACAGTGCTGCGTCAGGCTATTGCTGAGCGAATAAAGCCTGTGCTGTTCATGAACAAGATGGATCGTGCTCTTTTGGAGCTGCAGTTGGAATCGGAAGAGTTGTATCAAACCTTCCAGCGTATTGTAGAAAATGTTAACGTCATCATAGCAACTTACAGTGATGACTCAGGACCCATGGGGGAAGTTCGCGTAAGTTACAGTTAAAATTAATCGAAGAGAGAAAGAATATTGTTTGCTTGATCTTTGAATGTTGCTTGTACAGTAAAACCATAACACACGTTTTATCATACAGTCCCTTGATATCACCCATGCACCTGTGTTAATCAACTTTAGTATCACACTTATAGTTCCACTTAAAAATTACTTTTTTCAATTGAAAATGTTACAAAATATTGTGGAAGCCATTTAGTTGAACCATTGTTGATAAATTATAACTGCTATTACAGTCTGTTTCATTAATTATAAAGTTTTTCAGATCACGCAGGCCTCAAGGTGATTGTATAGGCTGGAGCTATTAAATAAAGACTTTCGCTTTGTCATTATTGAACTACAGGCCAAATTGAATGGATTAAAATCTGCTTAGAATATAAAATTCATTTTTCCTCTCATTTCTATATCTGTGTGTAGCAGTAGGCTAAGAGCAATAGGACTAAAATTGTGCAGAAAACACTGTCAGTATCAGAGAAACTGGAAATTATTTGAAAATGGGACAAGAATGCAACATTGAATTGGAAAGTGAAGTATGAAATTTAGAGTTTGTTAGGCGAGTTAAAATAAAGAAATGAACATAAGTATGTTGACTAGTTACTTAGAATGGGCATAAGAGAATGGAATATATGAACACTTGTAAATGCCCTTTTGTGAACTGGCTGAACAAGTTCATTAATTGACAAATACACTAATATGGAATTGTATTATAGGTTGATCCTTGTAAAGGAAGTGTGGGCTTCGGCTCTGGTCTTCATGGTTGGGCCTTTACGCTCAAGCAGTTTGCGGAAATGTATGCTGAGAAATTCAAGATCGATGTTGTGAAGCTAATGAAGAGGTAAGTGTATCCCATTATGAGTACAAATGCAGAGACAGTTTCATAGAGCTCATTGAGCAAAGAAAGATGGCAGAGAGAGAAAAAGAATAGGCATTAAATAAAATAAAAATACTAAATTAAATCAATTATATTTCCAGACTATGGGGAGAGAATTTTTTCAATCCTAAGACCAAGAAGTGGTCGAAGCAAAAGGAAGATGATAACAAACGTTCATTCTGCATGTATGTTTTAGATCCCATTTATAAGGTAAGAATCTTTATAAAAATGTGGTATTTATATGTTCTTGTTAACAACTTGGTATCTAAAAACATAACTATTGATTACAGGTTTTTGATTGTATAATGAATTACAAAAAGGAAGAGGCTGCGAGCTTATTACAGAAGCTGAATATTGAATTGAAACCAGAAGATAGAGACAAGGATGGCAAGGCATTGCTCAAGGTGAGTTGGAAATATTTTTTCCTTGCTTTGTTACACAATATAATGGAACATTCACTGGTTTAAACCTCTGGCTCAGGGAAATTTTTTCCCTTAATTCATTAATGTTTGATGTAAAGAACCGAGGTTTTGCTTGTGGTTAACTGATGAGGATTATGTTTCAGGTTGTGATGAGAACGTGGTTACCAGCTGGAGAGGCCTTGCTTCAGATGATTGCTATTCATTTGCCTTCTCCTGTAGTAGCACAGAAATACAGAATGGAAATGTTGTATGAAGGACCTCATGATGATGAGGCAGCTATTGGCGTTAAGGTAAGACTCAGAAATGGTCATCTATATTGTAAGGTACACTTTCATGTAACTTTTTGGGCTACTGCCACATGATACACAAGATCAAATAAAGTTTGGTTTACTTCTGTGACAGGCATTGTGCTTATGAGCTCAGATTTGATTGCCTATATTCTCATTCTGCGAAAGCCTGTGTTTGTTGACCAAAGCACTCATATTTCTTCTCTGGTGATGCTCCACAAAATATTTGCAAAGTTCAACCTGATTAGGTTATGAATAAATTAATTGATCAATATATATATATATATAACTCTTAAGAGTTATCAAACAATCATTTTAATTTTATGGAACAGTGTATGGATAAATAATATAATTAAAATGTGAATTGGAACTTGCACAGTGAGGCTAATCATATTAATTGATATCATTGTATGACTCAGTTGAACTACACACTCTTAAAGCCTCACTTTTCATATATGTATGGAACCGGTTTGGAGAACATTTAGTTCCCACCTTCAGCCAGGCTGAAGTTCAAGTTCAGGTAGGTATTCGAGTTGACTCTGGTGGTCTAGTGATAAACTGCTTGCCGGATGTCAAAATTCATAAGTTTATGCTCATGTTTTTATATATATATATATATATAAATAAATCCTTTCCCCAAATGTTTGTTTAACAACCAAAAACACTAAACATATGCAAAAGGGTATATATATATATACATAAACTTATGAATTTTGACATCCCGAAAGCAGACAACACTTAAGTTTTATCACTAGACCACCAGAATTAACCTGGATATCTACTCGGCTCTTACAAATTATCCAACAGTAACAGCTGATGTGTGTTCTAAGTAAATCTCATTTAAGTGAAACAATAAAGATTGTTCCAAACATCTGACTTAACAGAGATTGTTATAAAATCATTAATTGGTCCATTTTCTGTAGGGCTTAGTAAAGTACTCAAGATGCAACAGCAATTTTTCTTCTTTTCAGAATTGTGATCCTAATGCACCTTTGATGATGTATATATCTAAGATGGTACCAACCTCAGACAAGGGACGATTCTATGCCTTTGGCCGTGTATTCTCCGGAAAGGTAAGTTGGGTTTTGAGTATCTGCAATATAGTTTGACAAACTTAGCTTTCTTACACTTATGACAATATTGTAAATAGTGTTGTGTGCACATCTAATAATTGATGAATGAAATGGCATGACTGGAAAAGCATCAGGCTTGTATATGCATGAGAAAGTTCTACAAATGTCTTACATTTCATTACAAAATTATAATGAACTTTGTTTTTATCATATTTTTGCAGTTAAAATTATTTAGAAGTTATATTGCCTCAAATACATGGCAATGCCAATAGTAAACCAGAATACTGCACCCTTGTTTATAGCACCAGATTCATAAGGGAGATTTATATTAATTTATATATGCAGTCAATGCCATTGGAATGTTTTCTATGGTGTTACAATTAGTAACATCTTACAGTTCCTTTGGTAAATAATTGTGTCCTTTGGTTTTGGTTATCATAGCATTTATATGGTTAGCCAGAATAGGGGGACAAACAGGTGATTGTTGCCATTACAATGTTTTGAGTCTGATAATTTTGAAAGGTTCTTATGTAATCGGTCCACTTGCTTTATTTTCTTACGGTGCATTTTCCTCAGACTTGGACACTTGTTCATCCATGTCAGCTGTTTTGAACATTGACCATTTTTTTATCCTTTATGCATTACTCTGTTTTTCATGTCCTTTCTTGAAGTACAAGGGCATTCTGAAAATATCTCAGCCTTACAGTGAAAACATGAAATTCCTTGCTGAAGCATTGCCATCTATGATAGAGACCAAGAACTTTTCAGACCATCCTCATATATATGATGCTTGTTGATGTATGGAATACCAAGTCTAAACATCTTCAGGCAAAAATTGCTATTTGCCCATTGTTGCTATGCTACTCTGGTTGCTTAGATCTTTTTAGTAACCTGTCATTAGATTTATTTTTTAAGAAACAGATTTATGACTTTTAAAGATCTCTATAGGCAAAAAAGTTAGAGAAAAAGAAACATCTTTTTCTGAGAAAAAACATTGTATATAGTAGAACATCAGTTCAATGCTAGAGAGAACAAGTTAAAAAATTATTTGCATAAATCATATAAAAGCCACTTTGTAAGCAAACACTATTTTGCATAATTTTACAGGTTATCATACGCGTATTTTACATGTTTGTCTTTTTGGAAAAGGACATTTGCTCCTTTTCTTTTCATACGAACTTTCCACACATTCTGTTGTGCACTACCTTCATTGTCATGTGCATAGATAAACTGCTGCATTGTTTCATGTGCTGTCGGAGCTTTTGCAAACGTCAGCTTGGCTTTGTCTGTTGCATCTCTTCTTCCCTATGTTACACTTTCTTCTCATCGCACACTTCATCAACACTGAATGCCAACTCTGGCTTATTTTTTGCATCAGCTATCATCCTGAGTAGCGTCACAAGTTCTGGATGGTTGTGATGTAACTGTCACACTTCCTGATAGTATCAAGTACAACCTACTGCCAAGCAGATTTGACAAAATATATTGCCTGGTTCTATATCTTTGCCAGCATAAAGCAGGCACACATCCCTCTGAACAAGCTGCTTCAGATATACTAGTTTAAATGAGCTATTATTCCTGCATCTGTTTGCTGCTGTTTGTTGGTGCACTTAGGGGGATAGAAAACCACCTTTACATTCCGCAGGAATGGTATGTCCTGCAGATATTCAGTGCAAGTTAAGGAATGAAATTTTTTGGTTTCTTGAGCCCATTGATGAATCTAGTTCTCAAAGAAATTTAATGAAAATATCAATAATTATCCATGCCCTTTTTGGGGTAATACTGGACCAGGAGTTTGTGTATTTGAACCATCTTGGATTTTGCAGATTGCCGATCATTGTGGGGATCTATTTATCTGTACTGTCACACATTGTACACAGAAAATTTGTGCTACCAACTCTTTCCTCCATGATAGATTTGTCCTTTCAAAGCCATTGTACTGTCCAGAAGGCAGTTAAAGAATAGGCTGGTTTCATCAGCATTTTGATTATCCTTGGCTCATATCACAATTCCATGGTACTATGTGAAGCAGGTGGAATATAGTGAATCAGATACAATTAAGAATTGACATAATATAAAGAGATCAACATAGTATAATAGGTTTAAGGTGGGCAAGACATGTTCAATGAATAGAGGACAAGTGGATCCCAATGGTAAATATTAGATGGGAAACTGTACAAAACAAGACCAAAAGGCAAACAAAAAAATGATGAGAGAAGAAATTTCCAACAGATTCTTGGAATCTGAGTGTGGAGACTGAAAGCTGAAGATTGAGAGGAATGGAAGCAAAGATTGAGTTCTAAGGTACAAATGGGACTGTAAATGCCATGTAGTAGTATGTGAAGCAGGAAATCCAACCATTTGATGCAGAATTCAATCTGCATTCCATTCTTGAAGCCCTCTAATACTTTCTCCCCTCGGAATGTTCCCACTAATGTATATGTCTGATGCCCAGGCCTGCTGATACCATATAATTCTTTACAGATGCTACATGTATCCACTTGGTCCCAAATCTGGAGTTTTCTTCGTTACTGAGTTCAGAGAAGGAGCCAAACCCAGCAGTTTGGTTTTCAAATAGGTTTCCTTCCACTAAATACTTCAGAGCCTTTCTTCCAAGGTTCTAACTTTATTAACAGGTCTAGGTTTGTTAACTGTAGGTTTTCAAGGATAAAAATAGAAAGAAAAAGGAAATCTGCAAAGCAGGAAATCAAGATACAAGGTATAAGGATAGGAATGGAAACAAACCAAGGATGAGGACAGTAATGAAAGTCTGAAAAAGAGGAATTCATGGGAATGGGTATGTGATAGGAATGGAAACAAATCTACCAGGATAACAATAGTAACAAAGATATGGTCAATAACAATTGCAAAACTTAGCAAAGGAATAAAACAAAATTAAAACTCAAGAGGATAGCTCTAAATCACGGCAGATCACACAACCAGTACACAACAAAAACATCATTAATAGCATATGCGAATTGCTGGCATCTGTCTCCCTCACCGAATGGGCGTGAACATTACCAATTTATATCCTACATTGTGTTCCAGTTGTTAACACTAACTCCATTTACTTTTTAAAACTTAGCACTAGTTTCAGGAGAGGTCCCTCCCATCATCGGCTGCTGTTGACTGAATGCAGTTCAAAACAGGGAATGGATACCCGCTCGTTCCTGTGGTGGTATCTGGTGGTTCTAGTAGAAACTTGCAAAGTTCATCCAACGGGAAAAAATCGAAATTCATTAATTTCTTCCTGTTTTTTAAAATAAAAATCCTCTCCCACATGGATAGTTCTATTGGGTTGTGAAGTTGTTTCAGTAATTTAATTTCTGGTTTTATCTCGATTTTTGTTCCAAAAATGAACTGCTATTGCTGATTTGTCTGTTTCAATTTAATGGTCCTAAAGTGTTCTTTTCTTTGAATTTCTAAATTTTTTTTTCGTTTTCCCAGTATAGCTCTGCTCACAATCTGCACATTTAATGTCATATATTTCTGATTTTTGCTTGGTAAGGATGGTATCTTTCATTGTGGAATGTACTAAATTTTTATATATTTGTTCTTTAGGGCTAACATTATTCCATGTTCTTCGAATATCTTCCTAAATTTGTAAGTTGGATGGTACCACCCAATGTTCAAATGGAATGAGTTTGATCAGAAGCTTTCTTTTTTGCCTCAAATAAGAGGAAATAAATGTCAAATACCATAGCATTTGGTCATACAAGTAGATGCCTGGGACAGGTCTCCAATATTAATTCAAGTTTGTGTGAATTGAATCGAGCTTGTATGGTAAATAAATTACAAAAAAAGATGAAAAATCTATGGGCTACATCCCAGGTCACTTTGCCCATAAACTCCAACAGTATTGCAATTATACAATTAGAAAATTAACATTTAATATATCAAAATATTATTTAATTATTTTTAATTTGATGGATTGCTATTCCTGTATCTGGATATCTGGTAGGTGGAAACAACCGTCTCTAAAACAAATCGAGAGAGCTGCAAATTCAGCTAACCCAGCTGGTTTACCCTTTACTCCGTTCTGTTCCTTGAATCTGTTCAGATTGCTTCCCTCCCACCATAAGTGGGATTTGGGACATAATGAAGTGGTCCCTGGCATGCTTTATTCCTGTCTCTGGATATCTGGTAGGTGGAAACAACCGTCTCTAAAACAAATCGAGGGAGCTGCACATTCAGCTAACCCAGCTGGTTGCCCCTTTGCTGTTCTGTTCCGTTCCTTGAATCTGTTCAGATTGCTTCCCTCCCACCATAAGTGGGCTTTGTGACAATGAAGTGGTCCCTGGGCATCCTTTTTTGTGGGTACAAAAATTTTTCCCCTGCCACTTTACTGTTGGTCTATCTCATCTCCATATTCATTGTAATGTAATGTGCCAATACTCACTGTGTGAATTACAGTAGATTAGCAACTGCCCTCTGCTATCATTGTGTAGATTTTCAAAGCTTGGCTGGCATGTGAGTTGACGTTAGAACTGGCTGGTTGCTTGGATCTATAGTATGTGAAGGAGAAACTGAGTAAAAATGCAAATTCTTTACAATTCATTTAAGAACTTTAGAAGAGTAAGATTTTTAAAAAAATACTGTTGGAATTCGCACAGTGAAACTTGTTACATGTAAATTCTACAAGTTTTAATATCTTAATTTTAATGCATAAGGTTCCTGTTGTAATGTTAGTATTATGTTTGAACAAAAACATTTTTCATTCCACTTTTGATAGTTATTTTAAATTGTTTTGCTATGATTTGAGCTTACATTGTAGTTTGTTTTTCGTTCAACAACACTTAGGTAGCTACTGGTATGAAAGCTCGTATAATGGGACCGAATTATGTTCCTGGAAAGAAGGAAGACCTTTACGAAAAAGCCATCCAGCGAACAATTTTGATGATGGGCCGTTATGTTGAAGCCATTGAGGATGTGCCAAGTGGTAAGTTTTTATATATATATATTTGAAGAAATATGAAAAAAATCTTATGGTGACCTAACAACTCTTTAAAATGAACTGGAAAGTGACATGATTAAAAATGAGATTAACGCATAACACTGTAAAATACTAAAACATGATATTTTGAGTAGCTGCACCAACTCTTGTTCATGATGAGAGACTATGAAGACTAAGACTGACAATACACTTCAGCAACTGGTATACCATAAATACATCCCATAAACACTTAAACCTTCAGGTAGTCAATTTGTCCACTTAAAGTTGTCTAACTATGGACAGGTATTGCTACAGAAAAGCTTCTTGTTTCTACTGGTGAGAAGACTTAACAGGTTTTATCTAATTACCAATGCTTGTAAGTGAATGGAGTTAGTGTGAAAAAAACTGTATTACATTGTTTATATCAAATTACTTTCTTATATACAATTTCTTTTTTAAATCCATTTTATGTGGCTATAATTATTATATTAACTTATTTTCCTCAAATAATAAGTGATGCATTATAAATTCAACTGAACTATATTAAATTCATTAATCACTAAGTTAACCAATAACCTAGTTGATTGTGGCTGTCCTCTGTCTATGGTATGCTCTAGAGTTTTGTATTCATGCCAAAACTATATCCCCAAGACCTTGAAACAGGCGGATAACTGGTTGAATTTCATAATTATTTTGCCAGATTCGAAGGTGTTAAGCTAATTTTAAAATTTTGTTTTAACAAATTAAGTGAAAATCTTCAACTTTACACTGTGCCATAACCACCACATGTAAGTTTCAGGTATGCATAAAATTTAAAAAGCATCTTCGACAGAACATTTAATCCTACACAGGTTCCTCTGTCTATTCTTATCGCTTTAACCGGATTAAGTGCAAAACTTGTGCCTTATAACACCATGTACACCTTTTTTCAGTCCAACATTTAAATTAGACTTTAAAATTTGTATATTGTGCCTCTAGGATTGTTGTTCATATGCTTAATTGTAAATTTTGTCCTTTTTATGTTGGATTAGCCTCTATTGCAGTATCTCTTTGAATGAATAACCATAGACCCTCAGATAAAACCAGATCTCTGCCGGTAGCTGAACATGTAACCTTCATAACTTGCTTTTGATCCGTTTTACTTTAGTACTCATATGCGCTGTAACTCCGTCTTTTTCCCACTGGTGCACTCAGATATAGAGATGGTTGCCATAGTTTTACATGAGGCTTGCACCCCTCTGGGCCTAAATATTTCCCTTTCATTTTACTCTCACTGGCAATCAGTTTTAGCTTAGCATATGTAGGATGCCCTGCAAGCCACCCACTGTAGTCTTCAGTGTCGCGTCTCAAACAATAGCTGGCAAAGCAGCTCAAACTACTGTGTTTTTAGTATTTTACCGCATTGTGTTAATTTCATTTTTAATTGTGTCTATTTCCAGTGCATTTTAAAGAGCATATACACAAGATATCCCACAATTTAACCACACAAATTTCAAGTATTGTGGAGGGGTCATAGTTAAGCATTTTGATATAGGAAATCTATAATCCTTTTGTGAACTTTCAATATTGTGACGCTTTTTCAAAATTGGATATCCAAACTGATAGATATGTAGAAATAACTGTGTGAATTATCTTGCCCAATGTAGAAATAACTGTGTGAATTATCTTGCCCAATGTAGAAATAACTGTGTGAATTATCTTGCCCAAGTAGTCTGAAAAGGGTGGTGTTAATACACATTACACAGGAAGTTGAAAATTATTGGCTTTGCTACTTCGGTAAAATTGTTCATTCTGCAAGATTTGTAAACCATTGATAACAGTTTAGTAGTGCTGCAAAGTGTCTAGCATATCGCAGGCTGGACTTGACATTATAAACCATCCCTGTCCTGTGGCCACAGTCCAGAACAGGAGCTGAGAAAGCCAAATTCTGCCTGAATGGCAGTGTGTGTTAGAAAGTGAGGGTAACCTAATTGATGAAAAACTAAAATTTATTCTATTAAAGAAGATAATACTGGGAAAAAAGTGCTTGCATGTGAGGGGAATGAACCCACAACTTTCTATTATTGGCATAACACTAACCAACTGAACTAACAGGTCTATATGCTCATCAAAGAAATTACCCGCCTAAAGTAATCCCTACTACTGAAATCGTAACCAGTTCTTTGCTACTGTTTGGGACTGTGGCTGCATAAGGTCAAGTCATCTGAATAGTTAAATGGACCATTTTCTGCATTGTGTATCAAATGCAACACAGGTTATAGTTGTTCCAAAACATGGCTAACGAATTTTCATTTGCCAAGCTTGCTGGTAAGCATTTGATTTATGGGGGAGCAAGAGGACATGCATCTGTAGCTGTACAGGGATAGATTTCCAGACACAGCAAACTGGATCTTTATTGCTACGCAGATCTGATGCTGGTGCTAAGGCATCATACTCAAGCCTTTGAAGAAAAGTTGCTTACCAGGGTTTGGGTGGAACCTTCCACTACTACCCAAGCAATTGCCATGGGCATGAATATGAACAAGTTCTGCATGAGGTACGTCTCTTTCCCTATTATCTGCTTAAGGTGCAGGCATTGGGGCCAGGGAACTTTGGTTCCAGACTAGAGTTCTGCAGTAGAATGAATAGCCTGACTACTATTCAGTTCTCTTGATCAACAAGGCCATGTTCGCGAGAGGTGAGCTAACCATAGGAATAGGCATGAATGGGAGTATGAACAGACATGTGCGGTGATGGAGGCTGAGTATCAGCACAGATTTAGCATTAACATGTGATTGGGCATCATGTCCTCTCGAATAATAAAACCATATCTACTTCCTATATGGTGAAACAGGCATATGCATCTTTAGTTCCTCACTCTGTTTTGCCTGTATTTTTGGAAATTGTCTCAACATTGAACGTCATGTGATAGTAGCACAATGAAACTCCTCCCCATTTTAGTGTGGAAATACAAGATTATCTAAATGGTGTGCTTCCTGGGCAGCGTGTTCGAAAAGGTGGTTCTGTAAATTGGCTACCACATTCCCCCTATATATATTTTATGGGGACATCTTAGGAACCTTGTGTATGCAGTTAACTATCACAGGTTCAGATTTTTTAAGGGTGTGGGGATCATTTCTTCATAGTTAATCTGTTTTGAATTTTTCCCTTAATCCTCGAATTTTCTTTTATTTGGTTTTTATGCAACAATGAAAAGCTGGAATGTAGTTTACTTCATTTTTCTTAGATATTTGGTTTCATTCTGGTACATTTTTCCTTTACTCTGAAGAAAGCTATTTTTCGTTTTAAGTAGTTACTATAGCAACCATCATTGGCTAGAGCGGGGAAACGTTCTCTAAATTATGAAATTTGCCTGCACGTAGAATACAGGTACATATTAATACTTGGGTAATGGCTGTATCCTTGCAAGTTTAAGAGTTACATTGTTATTCGCAGCCTTACCATTAAACATGTAATTTATTTTAATTCGCTAGTGAACATGTGGTACTGAACAACAAATAAGATTGTAACCAAGAAAAAAACATGCAGTTAAGGAGGTGCGAAACTCCTCATAATGTCTTAACACTACTGTACCAAGTATGCCTTTAATTACAGTGCTATTCGGAACAATACCATGAGCAAATGTTCTTGTCTTTTTCCCCAGTTTAATCATTGGCATGCTAACGATTAATGGATTTTATGCTATTGCCCAAAATTTGGAAATACAGGCCTTGAGTTCCCTATTTCAAAATGCTTATCTAGAACCCCTCCACAATCCTTGCATTTTGTGTGGCTGAATTCTGGGACGTGCAGTATATGCAAATGTAACATTTTTTTATTGAATCTTGCCTTCATTAGCAGTTAAAGCTCCATTTCTGTTTAATTTTTTATGGTACATAAGCCTTAAATTAGATTATGCAAAAATATCAGCAATTAATATTTTATTAATTACTTCTCTCTTTAGGTAACATTTGTGGTCTTGTGGGTGTGGACCAGTTCTTGGTTAAGACTGGAACCATCACAACATTCAAGGATGCACACAATATGAGAGTGATGAAGTTCAGTGTTTCTCCTGTTGTGCGAGTAGCTGTTGAGCCCAAAAATCCTGCAGATCTGCCAAAACTGGTGGAAGGTAAATTACAGTATTTATATTTAAACATTAAGATGGTCATTTACTAGATCTGAATTAAATGGTAATTACTATACTATAAAACAATGTATAGGTGGTACTTGTTCTACATTTGAAGTTTAATCATTGTTGGAGTTGTCCATTTCCAAAAGACCTTAGTCAACAAATCCTAAATGTTCTGCTGGAAATATTCGTCATTTTGTATTGAGCTGTGAAGATCTGACATTATAAACACCTGAAAATATATTTTAAATTGGTTGTTAATGGCTATTGATCATGTAAAAAATATCTTAGCAGTGGTTAAACTTTTTGAAAGTGTTTTGAATGAGGATGTATTTGAATTTGGATCTAATTAGAAAGGCATATTTCTCCGTAGACATTGGCCCCGATCGCCACACT
The DNA here is from genome assembly GCA_030762175.1 of Metallyticus violacea. Classification (NCBI taxonomy): domain Eukaryota; kingdom Metazoa; phylum Arthropoda; class Insecta; order Mantodea; family Metallyticidae; genus Metallyticus; species Metallyticus violacea. The sequence continues at coordinate 142,153,734 of CM060831.1, forward strand.
TCAGCTTCTGGAATAGAGTTGTAAAGTGCCAGATATCTATTTGGGGCAAATAAAACTCCTGCTAGGAAGCACCTATAACATTTGTGTTTGATGGTGTGCCGAAAGTGAGGAAACAATATGATTTATTTTATGATCGTGTGTGAAAGTGAGGAAACAGTATGATTTATTTAAGAAATAATATTATTTTAAATATCATTGCAGGATTGAAGCGTTTGGCTAAGTCTGATCCTATGGTTCAGTGTATTATTGAAGAATCTGGTGAACATATCATTGCTGGAGCAGGTGAATTGCATTTGGAAATTTGTTTGAAGGTATGTAAACCTCATATTCTGTAAGCTGTAACGTTTCTATATTAGAAAATCTAAGTACTTGGACTTTATTTTATCTGACATTTGTGCTGACTTACAAATAAAATGTTGAAAATGGCTGTCCTGTAAGTGAGGATATCTTGTCTACATTAATTTTTCATGAAATTATCACTGCTTACCACATTGTTGATTTCCAGTAGCCCTTAAAAAGCTTAAAATTGCATAACATTGTACCATACTTGTAATATTTAGGGATGTATTTATTTAAATTGTACTTAGGAAACTATAGAAAGTGTAGTGGTAATATATCCTATTAGATTCTTAATTAGCTGTTCAGTCGATCTGATACTCTTATGATTCATTTACCCTGAATTGTACAGAACATGTTTCACAGGCATTTGTATCATTAGCTGAGCTGTGACTCAACTGCTGAATTCGTCGCCTGAGGCTTTGAACGTAGAGGTGCCTGCTTTTTTCTTAGCCAGGTTGAATGTAGAGGTGCCTGCTTTTTTCTTAGCCAGGCACGCTTGTTCGCCCAGTTGACTTAGTGGAGGTCCCAGTGCATCTTAGGTAACATCCTGTCAGAAGTCTTTGGCCGCACTTCGTCAACATTTTGCAGCTTATTCTCATCTTTTGTGAGATGCAATTTTATCTATACAAATGGCTGAAAAACAGGCAGTGTTGGATGTGCCTTTGGTTTTAATGGAGGTAGTACTTTGGTTTTAACTCTTTTGAGACATCTATTTTTATTGCAGAATTTAATGCTATTTATCTAATTCCCTGAGTGCTCTGTTCAGCATTCAACAATTGTACAGGCAGTCCAGAATATAGTGTTGCACTAATTGATGCTGGCATCAACATAACACTGCTATGGGTTCCTGGTCATGTGGGAATTCCAAGCAATGAAGTCGCAGCAAAATTGGCCCTTTTAAACCCTGCGGTAATTCAGCAACGTTTTTATTAGCAGTGTTTACATAGATGCTTCTCTGGAACAAAGAATAGAATTTGTTCCGTGAAAACAGGCTTCTGGAATGTTAATCTGTCCCTTTTAATTGGCTAACATCTCGCTCAGTTCGTTGCGAAGTAATAGTTGTAGCATATTTGTGAATTAATTGTTTTAGTCTGTCACTCTTGAAGATGAACCAGCTCCAGTTTGTCCAAATTGTGACCAATCCTTTACAGTGCATTGCATTTTAATTGAATGCCATCATTTAGTGTCTCCTGGAATTTCCCAGGGTTTGCTCTCTCTTAAGAAAGTACTTGCAGATGTTGCTGACAAACGAGTTTCAATTTTATGCATATTTGTGGTTTTTGGAGCAAGATATATTTGATAATTTAATGTGACTTTCTTTTTAGCACATTTTAAGCTATTGCGGTTGTATTTTATTAGCAGTACTTTGTACATTTGTTGCCCTTGTTATTTGTGTTGGTCGATATGTTACATGCGCAGTATTTTAGTGTATTTGGGTGCTAATGATATTTGCAGTTATGCTCCCTTAACCAATACTTATCTGTGTAACTGGAGCATAAGAGTATCAGGTTGACTCACCATCTAATTAAGAATGGATTAGTTGCTTCACTGTATTAGTTCCAACACAAAATGAGTTTTAAATTTATCCTATTAGAATTTGTTAATAATGTTCACATAACTCCACTTATACATTAGGACGTTTCATGCACAATCAAATCATCTCTCATCAGCTGTTGACTGACTACTGTATCGAAACATTTCTTGATGTGGAGTTATTGTGAACATATTCAATTCTAATAGAGATATATTGCCTTGGGGTTATATAGATTTTTTTTATATATATAAAAATCCAAAAATCCTTTGACAATCGGAAAAGTAATTAGAATTCCTTTTAAATATCTGTGATATGTGCCCTATATGTTTTTTTTTTTTCCCCCTTTTTATTTTCTTTTTCTTTTCCCAAACCATGGTACAATTTTGAATTGCAGCTTTTAAATTAATGAAATTCACATCACCTATTTAATTTATACTAAATTGTGTGCATATTGGAATAGAAAAATCAGTAACTTTATGAATGTGTGTACATTTTGTTGGCCCCTCTGTATCCTACATCACATTTTTGTAGTAATATATGGCAGGCAAACATTTCAAATTTTATAAAATAATGAAATTCAACATTTATTTTGCAATTAACTTAAAAGTTTGGTTAAACTAAAACAATATTTCTATATCCTTAGATACAGACCATAATTTCAAGGGTAATTTCTTAAATGCAATTCTTTTTTTGTACACATTTATGTTTTTGGTATCTCTCTATATCTTCAATATGACCTTCCTGCCATGATATATAAACTGGTGGTCTGTCTGAACTGTGGGGCAAATGAAAAGTCACCATAATACACTGCTGTACACTTGTTCCATACATGACTTTCATAATCTGTAGACCCTGTCTAGGATTGAACGTATGATCTCCGAGTGTAAAATCTTAAGTGTTGACTTTCTTCAGAAGGAAAGTCATGGGTTCAATTTGTAGAAACACGGAAAAAACCTGAAGCCTGAAAGAAGAGGCCTTGAAAAACATTTTCCGTAGTTTTATGCTTACCTTAGATGTCAACAGCATACATAAATAAAGCAAATAAATTTGTGATCAGAGGCAATCCATCATTTGCTTGACCTCTATTGTTCTTGCTCATCATCTTCATCTTTTTTTTTTTTTTTACTGCAGTTAAGTTAAAGTTAATGTACTAAATTTCATTCAGTGTATGAATACTTTGCAACCTATAAATTATTTCATAATTATTATGTAAATATGTTGTGTAATCAAAATGTGCATGAGTTTCTTGAGTTAAGAAAATTGGTTGGTATTTTTGCAATTGGAGCTTTGAACCACATATAAAAAGGCATTAGATATTTTAAATAAATTTGATGAGATGACATTTTTCTTGGCAGATGCTTCTGGATGGGCCAGTCTGTAGTACCTGGCTAATCTTTTTATAGTTAATAACTTCACTTACCACAACTATCCAATCTAGTATTGGTAATATCTTTCTTTAGCTTGAGGAAAGCTACAGTCATACTCTAAGCTACATGAATGATACTTTCTTCCTTCACTATTTCCACATCAGCAGCACTGGCACTTCAGGTGTTGGTGAGTCCTTGCATTTCCATCAGACAATGCAGTTGTGTATCTCATTCAATGCTTCTGTGCTGAGGTAGTGTGGCAGGCTGGAAAAGGACATTTGGAAAGCTTTAAGTGGCTGTAGAGGCAGGAGGAAGGGGGGATGCCAATGTTGATTCTGTGGTTGCCCAGTGGTTGAAGGAACCACTGCAGCAAAAAAAAATATATATATATATATATTGGCCAGAATTCATTCCTGAATTATAATGCAAATTCTGATTCTCTACTTATAGTGAAAATTCAACATCTAATCTTTTTCAACAGACAAATTCAACATCAAATCTTTGTTGCAGCAAGTTTGCAATACTGTGTTTCTGCTTCTGTTCAACAAATAAGGGGCCCATCATTCAGAAATTTTCCCAGTTATCAAACAATACTGAAGTTCCTCACATCACACGGTAAACCTCTTGAGTATCTGCCACAGATTCACACTTTGATCTGTTGATGTTCTTAGCCTCTTCTGATTTTGGGTAAGCTGGCATGGCTAACACAAAAATGTTAGCCCGATTAGAAACTGCTACAGTTCACTGTGAACTCAAGAACTTCACTAAAGTACAGTGGATTTTTGTATTTTTTTTATCAAATAAAGTTTTGATTTAATATATGAACTTTGACGTTGAACAGACAGTGTGCAACATACCTGCAGGCTCCATTTTTAGCTCTTATCTGCACATAGGAGTACACTATAGGTAAAATAACCAGACTTCTTTCTTGAGCCTTAACCTGCAACTGACATAGTTTTCACAAGTGTTGCATCATTCAATCTGCAGTATTGACAGCTGTAGGTTAGTTAAGGAGTCCTCATATAATGTAATATGATACTTAATAAATTTAAGATATTTTAAAACGTAGTGTGATGTACATTTTCATCATGAGTACCTTGTGTCCTTAAACGCAGCATATTATCTGTTACGTTATTTATTTGCAGGACTTGGAAGAGGACCATGCCTGTATTCCACTTAAAAAGACAGACCCTGTTGTATCTTATCGAGAAACTGTATCAGAAGAGTCAGACCAGATGTGTCTGTCAAAATCACCCAACAAACACAACAGGCTTTTCATGAAGGCACAGCCCATGCCCGACGGATTAGCAGAGGACATTGACAGTGTAAGTATAATATCAAATAGAATCTGTAACATCTTACGTTAGTTTAAAATTGAGAGAGTGAAATCATTTGAAGTTTGCTCATAACTCTCAGCCAGATGTAAAAGTCTTGTGTACTTGCTTGATAAAATCTAATTTTTTTTAAAATTATAAGTGGGGTGGTTAATAATACAAAATATAGAGATATTGTTTTGCTAGTGCCACATATTGCATTGTACACAGCATTTAAAATTTTCTTGGTGAATTTTCAAGGTAGATGAATTTTGCCTAGTATGTAGATTGTAGAATACAGCGGGTATACTAGATAATTTCTGCTATACCAGGTTTAGTCTGTATGAATAATATTATATTATAAAGAAAATGAAGTGAACCAGCATTTGAATTTTGTTTACTAAATGTGAATCATTGTGCTTAATCTTTTCAGGGAGAAGTTAATCCAAGAGATGAATTCAAGGCCCGAGCACGTTATCTAAGTGAGAAATATGAGTATGATGTAACAGAAGCTCGTAAGATCTGGGCATTTGGTCCGGATGGTACTGGCCCAAATCTTCTTTTGGATTGCACTAAAGGTGTGCAATATCTGAATGAGATTAAGGATTCAGTGGTGGCTGGATTCCAGTGGGCAACAAAAGAGGTAAATTTGATATTTTATGTGGATAAATTGTACAGTGACTCTCATATGAGAATGCTATCAAATGTATAGCAAACATGTCATGATTACATGGTAGTAGCCTCTTGTGTAATTTTCAAAGTGTATTAACCTCAAAAATTCTTAAAATGGGACTGTATACGTGTATTATAATAATAAATGTCATGGCATTTGATATCGAAACACCCACACATAACAGTACTGAAATGAGTCATTGTATTGTAATGAGTCACAGACATTCATTGTTGCATATATCTGATTCATGAATTGCTACAGAACCACTTCCAAATTTTTTCATCAAAAGAAAGATATAGATAACTATTTTTTTCTTTAATATTAAGCTTCTTATGATGATTGTTCATTATTCAGATAGAATTAAAACTGAAAATGAAGAGCCTGAACGGCCAGCTGATAGAAGCATACATTATTACTGTTCTTTTGACAGGGATATATCTATTTGAGTGTTTTGGATTGTATGTTTGCTTAATTCCTTTATCTGTGTCATCTTGAGATTGCAAGTATATCATATAACATATCTGCTTATTCTTGCCATTTAATGGGAAGTACAGCAACATTGGGAGGGATTTTAGTAATTTAGTAATCTCATTGATAGTTTATACCTAAAAGGTCTGTACATTTCATTTCTGTAGTATTTATAGGTATAATTGATTTAGAAATAAGTTAAGCTCTTAAGGTGAGACAATTGATACTGTAATTAAAATCATTGTATTACATTTTTCTTAAAATATGGTAAGGGTATAGGGTAGGTGTGACCGCTCAATTGGTTTAAAAAAAATTATGTTGGTAATTTGAGTGAAAATTTAGCATTTTGTCTTTGAAACCAATTCATTTTAAATTAAAATTCATGAAAAAATGTTATTTATAGCCAAAATCTTAGAAATTTGGATGTTCCATACAGTGAGTTCATATTTGTAAGTGTATGCAGTTATTCAGTATTAAAGATGGGATTTTGGTGCAGTGAAAAATAATTTTGAACCTCTTTATTGGGAAGCTAAGGAACAAATGATAAACATTAGCATTCCCATGGCCATTAGCAACCTACTAACCAGCAATGTTTCTTGCAATGACCTTACACATAATTTAGAGTGTGAAAATGTGTATGCTAGAAAAAATGTTGCCAGTGAGTACCCATGGTAATTGCATTTACTGGTATGTTGACCCAGAAATTCTAAGCCTTCCCCTCGGGGATGTCTGAATATGTTGGACTTGGACAAATGTATTCATGTGACTCGTGGATAAATGAGTGTGGTACTGGATGGTAAGATACCATGAGAGCTTAAGTTATCCATATGCAAAGTTCGGGAGGCTGCCCCACTAGTGATGGTACTGGTAGTTTAATGAGGGCAAAGGCATGGGTAAGCAACATATCAGCTTTCACCTGAAAGGGTTTTGTCTTTGATCTATAACCACCTCACCAGGGAATGCCTCTGATATATATCTTGCTGGAAACAGGAGGGATGTTCAAGGTTTTATGGCATCGGTTATTTTGCATCTTGCAACATTTTCAGCTGGGTTTCAGAAAGAGTACGTTTTAATTTCAGTGCATGCGTACCTACAGCTGTAACATTATAGGTTCATTTTATGTGATTGCATCTTAGATGATATTCTAACTGTTGCTTAGGGAGCATTGTTGTATATCGAAATATTCACTATACGAGGGTAGATCCATAAGTTTCCAGCCTAACCATTTTCTAGGTATAATGAAGACAAAAACTATATTTCACTTTTAAGTATAGTTGCCCTTTATTGTAATACACTTCTCACATTTTTCCATTAACAGTTCAAACCCTCCCGAATAATCAAAAGTCTTGTCTGCAAAATGGGTATAAACAGCATCCAAAACTTCTTTGTCACACAATAAATTAAATATGAGGAAGTCGCTCAAATTTCACTAGTTATATTCCACTTACTTGGAGATGTTTCAAAGGCAAATTTCCTTCATTGACAGCATGGTTCTTTGTCACACTTAAATTTATTTACTTGAGGGTCCTTGAGTTTTGAGAAAAGGGAATAGTCACTGGAAACTAAATCTGGGCTGTATGGTGGATGGTTAATCTCATTCAAGCCACATTTCTTCAAGCTTCCTTTGCAACAAGAGCTGTGGTGTTCCTCTGCTTGAAATCAATGAAGAGTATTCCTTCACAGTCTGAAAAGATTGTGGCCATGATCTTGGTTGACTGAATAGTCTAGGTTGTTAGAAGTGGTGCTTCACCAGGTCTATGGCACTCCATTGATTCTCTTTTGGACAATCATAGTACAGGACCATAGTTTCATCTCCTGCAACAAGAAGGGGATGCTTCATCTCCATATATACCGTCCAATCGCTGTTTAATTTCATTTGAAGTCCTCCTTTTGTGAAGAAATTAATAACTTAACAGCTAGATATTCCACGTTGAACATGACACAAGCTTCTACATATAGCATTCTTTATACAACTACATCTGAACTGAACACAGTGGAGCAGAAGTTACAGCTGCAATTATTTACTTAACAGATAAGGCTTTTATGAATAGGATATTCCTTATTGGCAAGACTGGAAACTTATGGACCTATCCTTGTAACTGGTGTTTCCATTTAGCCAAAATATTGGAATAATCTCATTTGTTAATGTATGCAGCATATATATTTATGTCATTAGCACTTTAAGGATGTTAAAATTGTTGTATTAAACAAATAAGATTATTTTATTGTTAACTCTCTCAAATTTACTTACAGGGAGTTCTGTCAGAAGAGAACATGAGAGCAGTTAGATTTAACATTTATGATGTAACGTTACATACAGATGCTATTCATAGGGGTGGTGGTCAGATCATTCCAACAACACGACGCTGTCTATATGCTTGCGTTCTTACTGCACAGCCACGTCTTATGGAACCCGTTTATTTGTGTGAAATTCAGGTAAGTAAATGTTACGAACTTAATTTAATTTACCTATCCCCAACCGCCACGCTTCTTCTTCTTTTATGAAGAAATGAAGTGCCAGAAATAAATGTTTGGGGTAAAGTAAGTTGTCCAGCTAGGAAGCACCTCTAGCAATTTATGCTTAGAAGGTGTGCCGAAAGCAAAGGATATAATTTCTGTGCTTCTTTGTAGACTACCAGTGAATTTAATAAGTGAAAATTTTTAGATTTTCAGGTTATTTTATTTCATGGGTTGAAGTACGAGAACTGTTCTATAAAGGATGATCATAATTTTTATAGTTGTAATTTCTTGCATTAAAATTTAACTGTACAATATTTTGTTTGTTTAATGCATCATGTACACATGGTACTAGTTTCATTGATATCACTTCTGCTTTCCTAATGTGAGAGATGTGCAAGTTAAATATTGTGTGATCGAGTTGAAGTAACCCACTTTTGCTCCTCTTTCTTGTTAACTTGTTTTAACAAGTGGAACAAAAAAGGGAGTTTGTTTGACTCAATCACACAATAGTTTTAATATATGATTAGCTTCATTGTGCAGTGTTCCAAATAACAATTTTAGTTAATTAAAATGTAAATTGGAACTTGCACGGTGAAGCTAATCATATAATGCATATTATTATATTGATATTAATTTTAGTTAAATTGAAATGTATTCATTTCTATCCTATACTTGGGTATTCATTTTCACACTAAACTCGGCTTACATAAAATAAGACATGTTTTGGGAGAATTTCCCCCATCTTCAACCGCCATTACTTTAAGCAATGGCTAAACCCTCAGATGTTCTTATGGTGGCATCTGTTGGCTGAAGTAAGAATTTGCTTAGTTCATTCATAGGAGGAAACTCGAAGTTATAACCCCATTCCACATAAATACACAGTGTTTCATAGTTTGGCACACAGATTGATGAATATTCCCCTGACAGAAACAGAGTACTAGAGAGAATACCAACAAATAATAAAGATAGCTATAACCAATGGTTTCAACAAAGACACAATGATAAAAATTATCAATAATTCTAAAAGACAAAGTGATAGGGAAGTTTCTACACACAAAAGAAGAACAAATTTATTTAGGAAACTTCATCCAACAGCTGCCACCACAAGAACATCTGGGAGCCTATCCATCGTTTTAAGTAACGGCAGTTCAGTGAGCAATTGAAGATGGGAAATTCTCCCAAAATGCATCTTATTGTGTAAGTGCAATTTTGGTATAAAAATGAATACCTAAGCTAAATGTCTCATAAAAATTTATGTAAAGTATGCCCCTTACACTCCCTGTAATCTACATTTAGTTTCTTGTGATGTTTCCCTATTCCGGAATTTGAATAAACATATCTTTGTGGAGGCATTTTCTTTCAGAAGCAATGGTGAAAGCCGTGGAAGGCAATTCCAAAGGATCTTTCAAAAAATGGTTTCCAGAATGCTTTTGAAGATTGGCAGAAATGCTAGGTCAGGTGCATTGCATCCAATGGAAACTATTTTGAGATGGATCAAAATTTGAATATAGGTAAAGGTGTGTTATCAAAAAAGTATCATTCTTTATGGAACAGCCCTCATATAAAAATGAAATGTTGAATATTTTCATCCAGGTAGCTGTAATGTGATTTCTCTTTAGTCTAGCTGATTATGTTGTGTATTTAACAGTACACTCACAGAAGTCTGCTAAATTTCAGCTGTATCGGGGGAGGTGAATGTCCACACGTTCAGAAGTTAATGGGCAGGCATTGGACAAAAAAAGTTAAATCTGGACTCTCGTATCATTTAAACGATTTTCTAATTTGTTCTGATATACCCAACCTGCTGAAACATTACAGTTGAAATTTAGCATCATTTAATGTAATTAGCTATGTGGTTGCATTGGGCACCACTGCTTAACAGCTGATATTGTAGAGTATTAAATTTTTCCTAGTAAACTTATACTAAGCATCTGTGCAACTCCTCAGTTTAAGGAATGGGTATCTCACTGAATCACTCTGCAAATGACCTCTTTGGGTCATTTTCTAACTTCTACAAATTATTCATTTAAATTTATTAATGTAACCCAGTTGCAATATAAATGAACTGCATACACAATAAGAAAAAACCAGCAGCAAAGCAGCTTCTTTGTCACGACTGACTGACCGACAACCAATAATGCTACTTTGTAATTGGTTCAAAAGGTGTAATTGTGAGCGTTCCTGATTTGGTAATCTGTAGCATGACGAACTGAAAAGGTAGGTAGTTGTCAGGTGGAAAGTTTCAGTTGCTTAGGTATAGATGAATGGTTCTGGTGTTCAGCATTAAAAATTGTTTTCCCAAAGTGATGGGAGGTGGTACTTGTAAATAGGGACTTAATATTGAACAAAAAGAGGATAAAGGTTTTCATTCACTACAAAATTAAAAAGACAAGGCTTGTGCTCAAAATGTCCTAGTTATAAACAATTTTGTGTTTAGAAATCCTTATTCACCCGATTATCATATAAAGAGAATGCACTATAGCATGTAATTATTTTGTTTAAACAGATCGGGAATTCTCTTTTGTTATTATGCCTTTTAAATTTGTGCAAATGCTTTGGTATTGACACTTGGCTAAATATTTTCAGTGTCCTGAAGTTGCTGTAGGAGGTATTTATGGTGTGCTGAATAGAAGACGTGGACATGTGTTTGAAGAAATGCAAGTTGCTGGAACACCCATGTTTGTTGTCAAAGCTTACTTGCCTGTAAATGAGTCCTTCGGTAAGTTTGTCACAAATTCTCTGGACACAGTGTTATTTACTTTAAAAATTATAAAATAATAGGGCCCTTACAAGAGGTAACAAATGAAGGTTTTTACTTTTTGCTGTACCCTCAAGTTGTCTTGGAAGGAAAATCGTTGTTCCATGTACTTGTCACAAAGGAATATTTCATTCACTCAGTTATTGAAAACCGTTTTATACATTAAAGAAAATATGCAGCTTGGAAACCACTTATATTTTGTGATTTATTTTGATAGGTTTCACAGCAGATCTGCGCAGTAATACTGGAGGCCAAGCCTTCCCGCAGTGTGTGTTTGATCATTGGCAGGTCCTTCCTGGAGATCCATTGGATGCAGGAACCAAACCATACCAAGTTGTACAGGTAATTATAATGGACATGCATAATAACTAAACCTTTGAGCAGATTGTTTTATGATGAACTTTTACACAGACCTGTTCTGAGCATTTCAGAATGAATGTTAATCGTTTACTGAAAACAAATTCTGTTCAACATTAATTTTTTATAAGCACTAACTGAATGCATCAAACTATCTACAAATGCTGATTGAGTGCACACCACATGACTGAATCTTGCTGTCTATTGTTGAATGATTACGGGAGACCATGAAATGTGTTGATAACTGTATGACAAGTGAGTGCCTCAAGATGCCCAGAGCATCCTCTAGGTCTCATTCGTTAAGCTCAAGTCCCTGGGGTCCTTAAAGACAGCCTACAGGGACCGCCATGAGTGGTGGAGGTCATTAGGGCACAGACTCATAAGCGGTAGATCTGGGTTTTGAACCCTGCCAGGACCATCCCTCCTGACAAGTTTTTTCCAGGTTTTCCTCAGTCCTCTTAAATGGCAAATGCTGGGGAGGTACCCTAAACTTAGGCCTGGAACATTTCTTTCCTTAAAAAAATCCTTGCCCAATATTTCATCTGATGTATTACCAGTGTCCACCACCTGTGGTGCCTCAGTAGTAAAAACATGCGATAAACACTATTAGAAAAAAAAAACCGAAGGAATCATGCTTCTCAACCTTTTGAAATCTCACCATACCATTGGTTCCTTTGAATATATCCTGTAGGTTCAAATCTAAAGTTACATTGGACAGTTTATACATAATAAGAACAAAACTTTTGAGCAGAATGTTTTATGATGAGCTTTTACACAGACCTGTTCTGAGCATTTCAGAATGAATGTTAAACGATTACTGAAAACAAATTCTGTTCAGACTTAATTTTTATAAGCATTAACTGAATGCATTAAACTATCTTCTTATGCTGATTAAGTACATAATACATGATTGGAAATTATCATCTGACTATTGAATGATCACTGGAGACTTTATGAAGCATGTCAATAATTGTATGGCGAGTGAGTCCTCAAGATGCCCGGAGCATCCACTTATACAAGTCTTATTCATTAAGCACACATGAACAAATGTTGACCCCGGGGACCTCAAAAGGCAGCGCATATGAATTATGCTTCTCACACCTTTTGAAATCTCACCATACCATTGGTTACTTTAAATGTATCTTATAGGGTTACATCTAAACTTCCAGACATATCCAAAGTCCAAGTTTCTGGTAGAAGGTTCTGAAAGACCAATAAAACTATTACTTCATGACTTCTTTGCCACTTCCTTGAGTTGTGCAGTATCAGCTATTGCTCAGACCACCTGTGTGCATTTTACAATATTAATATGAAATGTAACATTATGTAAAACACTGACATATGGAATATCCCACTTATGTAAAAATTAACTGACTGCCTACCGTTACTATTTTAAGCAATCATGTTGTGTATATACGGTATTTTCTCCTTTCATAATTAACTAAAAGTTATAGTATAACATAATCATTCTACTTTACATTTACAATTAGCCGAGCCTCATATAAATACTCTTTCAAATTCCTTTTTTGTTTGGTGCATTTAAGCATTGAAATGAATCCAGCAAAGTCACATGCAAAAAAAGGAATTTCAGAACAAAGGCATGATTAATATATGACAAATTATTATTACAAAATCACCAATTTTGTTCCACTACTTGGGCATGTTTCAAAGGCGTTTGCCTCCATCTTCAACTTCTGCACTATTTTATGAATAAGTAGGTCTCAAATGAATTAACCACTAGAAAATGGTCTTGAAATCTGCATGACCTTAGCAGCTGATTCATTTCTTAAAAGACAATAGCAATGTTAATACAGTGTTTGGAATTAAATCTTTGAACCATAGCATACAGAGAAATGAAATGCAATAAGGCAGCAACTCCACTGTTTTGAACGTAAATGTACTAACTGCCGTTATCAGTGGCAATAAGTGACCTTTAATGTGTGTGTGTAGCTGGGACCTGACAGCTTCAGATCAAACAAAATGAATATTCCAGAGTTGGAATAAATTATGTGAAAACATGTAATGAATGTTATCAGCATGTTGAGGGATCTCTTAATGTATTTAAAACCTATTATTGCTCTCTAGTGTAAGGCATAATTTTATGGATTTTTTTCTTTTTGCAGGATACACGAAAAAGGAAAGGATTGAAGGAAGGACTTCCAGATCTTACACAATATTTGGATAAATTGTAAAAATGGAAAGATTAGGTGAGGTGTATAAACTATTTAATCAAATTATTAATGAAGGCCACTGAAAAAAATTACAGAAAATCCTTGAAGAAGATGTAACATTATTGCTCTGAAGGGGGGATGGAAATGGGTCAAGGGATTTATGTTTATTATGAAGCATACTGAAATCTTTAGTGCATTGTGATATTGAAGGAAGAAGAATTATGTTGTATGCACAGTGGTACCACCACCACTAACTGCTGATGCTTTATTGTTATTCAGATCCACAACATTGGCTGCATTTCACAAGATATGCATGCTATGAGTCATGCTGCATCTTTTACAACAGATCCAGAATAAAAATTATTAAAAGAGCAAAGTATTTGTTTCATTTAACATACCTTTTATATAGGTTCACTTATGGATTGTTCCCTAGACTTTGTGTATAATCTACGATGTTACATTTTAAAACATCACTGATTCCCATACCACAATGGTTGAATCTCATTTTTCTTAATGAACTTAACAGGTTGAGATGCAAGATTAGGCAAAGTCTTTTTTAAATAGGTAAAGTCTTATCCATTTACAGTCAAACCTGTTTCAAGAGGGAACTCACTTAAACCCAGTTTTATTTCTATTCTGTACAGGTTTCCACATTATTCAGGTATGAAGTTAAAATGAACCATCTCATTTGTAATACCTAAAAACCAAAATGAGACTTTTTAACACTTTTTCCTCTGAACAAAGAGCAATTGCAGTGCCACCATTGGAAGGCAGATGTAGGCAAGAAGCACAAAACACAGGAAAATGGGCAACATTGGTTTATTACAGCATGAATAAAAGTTACATAACTACTTGGTTAAAAATCCATCACATGGAGGGTCTACCAGGTAATACACAAAATTTAGCAGCATTTGAAAAAGTCTCGAAGTACATTGACAGTTTATGGCCAGTGATAGAGAAGTTGCTGATGTGAATTGCTAACATGAGCATTTGTCTCTACATAGTGAATGCATCTGGTGCACCAGTCATGCCTCTCATGAAAGGCAGCATTAGACAGCAAAAAAAAAAGGAGCTTCCATCAACTAATGTAGGTGGATAGTTAGCATAATGTTCTGTTAGCATGGTGGCTCAGTTGGTTAGAGCAATATACTACCAGTAGAAGGGATGTTACCTTTTTTGGAAGGACAACACATAGGTTGCAATTTTATTTTTATATAATGTACGTTGGAAATTCAGGCTAGGTTAGCTTAATTTTTAAAAAAATTGCAAATGCTAAAGCACAGGTTGCAAATTTAGATTAGCTTAGCTTAAGTTTAAACAATGCAAAATTTATATTATTTACGCTCAGGTTGCAAATTTTGGTTAGGTTAGTTTTAAGTTATAACAAAATATTTCCACAACTTAAACTGTTCTTTTTTCATATCAATTATTTCCTTTGTTTTACATTGCTACATATAGTTTCCCACTTAATTTTGCTGTTTCAATTTAATTAACTGTCAAAGTGCATCCTAAAATGTGCAGTAAGTCAAAATTCTGTTAAAACATCTGCTTTGTTAGCAAACATTTCCAATGCAATCGATGTCAACTTCAATTTGGGAATGAGATTGGGTAAATGTGTTGGGTATGGAATAACTTTCCATCCCCATTGCTGTTTATATTTGACAATGTTGGCTGTTGTAAGCTATCATATTATCTTGGAGAATAAAAGTTCTGGTCAATTGGTGCATAGGCATGGTGCAATTGACACCATAATAAGCATTTACAGTGATCCTGTCATGCACTGGCTGACATGCACACACCTTGACTGTAATAAGTCTGAATGATCATGACTTAAATATTGTACTTAAGAAGCTGTTGACAATGGAGTGGCAATATAACCTCAACTTAGGTATTAATTTTTTACACTAAAATCCATTCACTTTACTCAAAACTAGATGGTTTCTGGAGAATCTCTCCCATCTTCAGTTGCTCACTGAACTGCCGTTACTGGAAACTATTGCTGGACAAACGGATGTTCCTGTGGTGGCCTCTGTTGGTTGAAGTAGGAAGTTGCTGAGCTCTTCCATAGGACGAAACTAAATTCATTAGGTTTTCTCTATTTTTGAATATGAAAATTTTTTTCCTAGTGGAAACTCCAATGGGCTGTGAAGATGTTTCAGCAGTTTTATTCCGGTTTTATTTCCTGGTTTTTGGTCTTTTAAACCGAATATTCCTAAAAGATTCTTTCTTCCAAATTTTCAAATTTCTTTTTGTTTTGCCTGTGTAGCTCTGTTCACAATCTGCACATTTTATTTCGTAAATTCCTTATTTCTGTTCTGGTGTTATGGAGTCTTTTACTGTGCAACCTAAAAAATTCTTGATTTGGAACAGATACAACATCAAGAATTTATTTAGTTGTACAGTAAAAGACTCCATACCACTAGAACAGAAATCAGGAAGTTATGAAATAAAATGTGCAGATTGTGAACAGAGCTACATAGGCAAAACAAAAAGAAATTTGGAAATTCAGAGGAAAGAACATTTTAGGAATATTTGGTTGAAACAGTGGATAAATCAGCAGTAGCAGCTCACTTTTGGACCAAAAATCATGAAGTGAAAATGGGAATTAAACTACTAAAACAACTTCTGAACACATTAGAGTTATCCACTTCGGAAAAATTTTCATATTAAAAAATAGAGAAAACCTAATAATTTTCCAGTTTCCTCCTATGGATGAACTCGGCAACTTCCTACTTCAACCAACAGAGGCCAGCACAGGAACATCCGGTTGTCCAGCCATAGTTTCAAGTAACGGCAGTTCAGTGAGCAACTGAAGATGGGAGAGATTCTCCCAAAACTCGTCTACTTTTGTGTAAGTGAGTGGAGTTTAGTGTAAAAAGTCAATACCTAAGTTGAGGTGATCATGACTTATTGGTGAAAGAGTTTCGTGAAGCTTCTATTTGTTGGTGACCCAGGGTGATGCCATTCACTGGACTGTTGCTTTAGTTCTGTTTCATACTCTTTTGCCTATGTTTCAATTGCCAAGGGTGACGTTCACTTGACTCACTTGAGTTGTGGTTTATGTGCCCTTGACCATGTTTCAATTGCAATTATGCAATTCAACGTGGCATCCCCTTGCTGAAATCTTACCAGAGTGATGCTACATGTTTCATAGCACATCCACTTGTGCACTTCATTTAATTGATGAGACACCCACTTTGCCACTCTTTCTGCATGTTCAGGTCCTCCCCTAAAATGCAGTGTGCTGTTTTTTCTGGAATTCCAATTTGCTCTTGTAATTCCACTTCGTGTTCAGCACTTAGCGCATAAGCAATATTTCATCACCATCCTAGCACATTATTGTCTGTAGACATGATGCCCATTGCATGGCAGTCTGGCATTATAACCCATTTGAAGACTTCTGTCCACCTTGGGATTGTTCGATAGGACAGGGCTCTCCGTCTACTGTTTTTTTGTAGCTCTTGTGTGGTATTCTCATACATTCTTGCCTTAGAGAAATGCTATTAGTGAATTCCAAAGGAAGTAAGCTATTGTGTTGGGTCTCTTGAAATATTTTATTTTTTTAAGCAAATTCCAAAGGAATTTAAGCTATTGTGGTTGTACATGAAAGTATTTTTTTTAATAATATATATATATATGCACACATATGTGTGTCAGTTCTTGGTCTAGTGATCAATTGTGCCTACTAGGAACATACAATTTAAAAAATTATATTAGGCTTATATATATATATATATATATATATATATACACATATATGTATGTATAATTTGTGTGTGTGTTCTCACTCTAGTGGTTACAATTTTTGTTTTTTCTCATTGGAACTTAATTACAATTTTTCAAGTTCGTTAACCCAAAAATTGGAAAATTAGGAATGGGAGTTAACCTAAAGCAAAAAAACATTTAAAAAAAATAATTGATCTAGCAGCTGCAACTTTTTATTATTCTCAACTAAATGCACTTTCTTTTACAAAAATTATAAAAGTAGTTTTCGAAAAGCAGGGCAATCAGGTGATTAGTAAGTGGGGTTATAGTAAAATTTAAAATTTCCTCTGGAGTGAAAATTTTAATTATGTTTAAAAGAAATTCGGTATATCAAATAAGAATTGTTTCTGAAAATCAGTAAAATTGAACAATTAGAAGGGGGGTTACCTGAAACCTAGAAGTTAAATAATACCCTTGCAGCAATATTTCTTTTTTTGCAACGAAACTCCTTATATACCATTTACAGAAAATAGACTTCCTGAAAATCCAAGAAATCTGGCTCTTAGGAGTGTAGTTTAATCTGAAATCCAAAATTTAAAAATTGCCCTAGCAGCACCAATATTTATTTTTTCACTACTAAACCTAAACTCAGCATCTAAATGAAGTAAGAAAAAGAGTATTTGAAAATCATTGAAATCAGAGTGGAGTTTTTAAAAATCACTAGCACTGCATATTTAAATTTTTTTAAACAAAGTTCTGTATATACCGTTGAAATAAAATAAAAATAATTTTTGAAAATCAGTGAAATTGAATATAAGAAGGAGAGTTTATCTGAAACCAAAATTTTGATAAGTGCCATTAAAATAAAATAATAGCTTCCCAAACTGAGGGAAATTGGACTATTAGCAGTAGGGGTGTGCTTGAAAACCGAAATTAAAAAGTGCCCTTGCATTTGTTTTAAAATAAAAGGACAAATTAATTCAGTATATAAACTGTATTTATGATACATATATTTTATGTTTAACAAAAGCATCGTGAAAATCATAAATTTGAAATATTAATTTAATATGTTTGTGAGAATTTCAGTTGTAAGAGCACTCTGTAATAGGTCTTTCCATTACATGATTTTACTATAAACACTTAAATTAAATTTCAAAACCAATGTAACTTACGATTGTTTTGATTGCTTTTTACATTGTAATTGTTTCTGAATAGTAACATGATTTTGGTTTATTGAAACACGTAAGCATATTAAATATGCAATGTAGCTTGAAAATTTCTCTCTTTTAGTGAATCTAAAGATAATAAGCAAGGTTTCATAAACATGGTTACAAAAATGTGTAAAAATATAGTCTTATAGCTTTATCATTCATCATACATTTCATTTAGTTAAGTGTACCATTAATTTTTGTGGTTAAATCTCAATAATAGTTTTAAAAATGTGGTTTCTCTTTCTAATGCTTATAAGTTGCAAGAATTCTAATTTTCCTAATACCACAGAGTAATGTCATAACACATTTCATTAATTAATAAGACCGTATTTGGATTTTATATTCATTATTATTAAAAGTTATTCAATTCTGTGAGGCATTTGCTTAGTTTAGCAGCTCACATAACAGAAGTTTTTCATTTATGCATGTTCAGTCTTCACGACCACTGTTGCTTACCAACTGAACTTCAGGGTGTGCTGAGACTTAACAGCTTTGCTCACATACACCTAACACCTAATGATGGCTTTGAAATTATATCCCATATATACATATACTTTGAATCACATGTCATTCCTGGTGGTGTAGTGGTTACCATACTTGCCTCTTAAACCCAAGATCGCGGGTTCGAACCCTGCCAGGACCGATGGATTTTTTTCTGGGCGTAAAAATCCTAAATATGGATTCCTTCGGAAGGGAAGTAAAGCCATGGGTCCCGTGTCGTACATTTACGGCATGAAAAAGAACCTGAAGCCTGAAAGAGAGGCCTCTGAGCAAAATTTGTTTCATGCCCCGAGTTGAATGGGACGCTGATGACTTGAGCTGTTAAAGAGCGTCCATAAATAAATCATTAAAAAAAAAAAAACTTTCAATCACATATCTTTAGATTTGTCATATTATAGCTCCGATGTATTATCCCTCATGTAGTCTTTCCTGTCACTCAAACAGATTTGTTAACTCACTTCCCGAGTTTGTATAATGCATTATAAGTCTTGGCAAACTTTCTTTTTCCATGTTGGAGTGTTTCCATTTTGTTCAAGAATAATGTAAAATATATCATTTTTGCCAATACCAATAAAATTTTCCAAAATGCACATTTTAGTATATTCAGGTACTGAAATTGGCAGGTTTCACTGTATGTACTAAGAGAAAAATACATGATTTCTCATTAAGTTGTGTACTCGTTCTTGCAGAAGAAGATGCTTCACACAGAATTAACCTGTTACCAATTATTTCGGAATGTTATTTGCCCCACACTTAACATTTGGATTAATTTTTCTCAAGCAATCAGTATTAAAAATCCAATTATAAACATTTAAAACATTTGCTGGCATGGTCACTTGTAATTTTTGTACTGCGTATATTTTGTATGGTGTTTAGAAGTTCTGTAATTGCCGAACTTTTGATATTCTTATCTCTTGTGGCTAATACATGAGAAGACTTCTGTGGAAATGTGATCTAATCTCATGACTATATCCTTTTAATTTTTTTCTCTGGGTCTTTCTATGGTGATACTAGTTTAATGTGGTAATATTTGCTTAAATTTTAATTTTATTCTGCCACAAGTCTTAAGTTTTAATGTACACAGTATATTAAAGAATATATTCCTGTATACTCTAGATTAGAATAGTGCGGAGATTTTGTACTCTTTCTCCTCGTACCATTGAACTTTTCAGTATAATTTTGTGTTGAACTACTATAGTTGTTGATTTGGTTTATTTATGGATGCTCTTTAACATCTCAGGTCATCAGCTTTCCATTCAATTCAGGGAGTGGAACGGCCAACAAATTTTGCTCAGAGGCTTCTTCTTTCAGGCTTCAGTTTTTTTTTTTTTTTTTTTTTAAATTTTTTTTACCATAAATGTACGACTCAGGACAAATGACTTTACTTCCCTTTCGAAGGAAGACATACTTAAGATTTTTACTCAAGAAAAAAATCCATCGATCCTGGCCTGGTTTGAACCTGCAATCTTGGGTTTAGAAGGCAAGTATGGTTACCACTACATGACCAGGACAGATGCAACTACTAGAGTGAGCAGTTGTACATTCTATGTTAGGATAGTGGAGCATAAGAGTACAAATCCAGATTAGCCTAATCTGGAATACAGGATTGCTTCACTGTAGTTCAGACACAAATTTGTTTTTAATGTTTCTGTATACTATATTCAAATCTACTGACATACTGGGTTATGCATATATGTGGAACTATGTACGAGAGCTGCTGTCTAGCCTCACATTGCCGGCTATGTGCATATTGCATGTGATAGACTTGGCAGTCTATCAATGTGCTTTGTTCTTTGCATATACTTCTGGTGTGAAAAGGTACTGCCTGTTTTCACATTTTTAAAATTTTGTGAAATTAGGAAATATGTAAAGAGGTTTCAAGACTCCTTTTTACATTTACCCACACGTTGGTCCTGGTGGTGTAGTGGTTACCATACTTGCCTCCTACACCCAAGAACACGGGTTTGAACCCGGCCGGGACCGATGGATTTTTTCAGGCATAAAAATCCTAAGTATGGCTTCCTTCGAAAAGGAAGTAAAGCCGTAGGTCCCGTGTCTTACATTTATGGCACGAAAAAGAACCTCAAGCCTGAAAGAAAGGCCTCTGAACAAAATTTGTCGGCCATTTCATGCCCTGAGTTGAATGGGACGCTGATGACCTGAGATGTTAAAGAGCGTCCATAAATAAATCAATAAAAAAAATCACACAAACAAAAGTAAATATATCACCTTTATTTGAAGAATGTTAATAAAATGCAACAGTTGTATGTTTAATTAAATGAGACTAAATTGTGAAATATATTTCTTCCAATAAGAAATTCATTGTTACCAATGTCTCTGAAATTGAGAGCAAACCTATTTTTTAAAAATGTCATGCTACTTTTATTAATGTAATAATAAATTTGTACACCGCCTTACTCATGTTCCTGAAAGCTGCCTATTAGATGGCAGCAATATTTTTCCATAAAGCATGTACACTAGCTGGTTTAAATCTTGCTCATTAATATTCCTCTTTCTGCTTTGTTATTTTTATTTTTTTTTTTAAATTAATATATATCTCGTATTTTTCCTTCCCTGCCTTTTCCCTCTGTTGCTTGTTATCTATTTCCATACCTTTGAGATTGAATACCATCTTCACTTGTCTTCTGCCTTTGAACACCACAAATTGCGTAAAATATTGCAACATTTGATATATCAATTTGTGCTTCTATAGTTCTTGTTAGTTTAGCTACATTGTTTCAATGCTAAAGCTATTTTTTTAAAAAAAATTGTGAAGCTTATACATTAATTTTTTTCACCATGGTTGATTAACAATATTTGTCCTGCACATCTATGCATGTGAAAGAAATGCACGAATGTAGGCAGTGCTAAGAAATAGCTTGAAAGTTTCTGTCAATAGTGGCAGAGATCATGTTTACAAAAGGAATTGCTGAAAGACCATATCCGCACATTAACAATTTATGGTTGGAATATCACTTAATATTAAAACTACAGTCCATTCCAGATAATTCATAATTATTAATCTACATACTTTCACAAACATTTTGTTTCTTTCACCAAAAATTTGGTAAAAAGTACTTTGACAAATTGGACAAATAGCATACACTTCAAAATCATAGCAGGGTGTTAATGAACTACATTGAAATGATTACATGTCTTGTGTAAGCATTTGAAATGGGCAATGAATGGTCCACAAAATGCAATTTTATGGTGTTAAACATTTCAGCATCATATGCTGATAAGTCTGTGTTCAAGAAGCCGGGTGAAAAAATAGGTTTAAAATGTTAATTTTTTGCAGAGAGTTATCAACATTTTCAAAATTTAGTGCCATAAAAATCCCTCAAACTGGAACTAATAATTTGACAGTGCAACACTGAACATCACTGCCTTTTTGCATTATGTAGCCAAAACAGACATCTCAGCTACATTTAAATCTAGATGGTCTTGATGTAGAGGAAGCCTTTTAACTGATTGTGTATGCAAAAGCTGTTGTTATTAAGGTAATAACTACAAGAATGGCAACTATATGAATTGATATGTTAACATTTAAGTGTATAAATTGAAACAACTTAAAATTTAAAGTAAAAGTATTACTAGCCCCTAGTCAGAAAACGACCCCCCCCCCAAAAAAAAATGATGAACAAGACTAACTTGAAAACAAATACCACCTCTTTCTCGAAAGCTAATGTCATAGCAATTGTGCCAAAGTTATAATGTTCAGAAACTGCTTTCCATTATTGTGTGTTGTGGCATGTTCGTTAGCCAGTGGTATACTGGTGTTTTAGAAACTTACAGCCATAGCTTCGAAATTTGAACAGACAGGCCTATTTCAAATCAGTTACATACTTCTCTACACTCTGAAATTATTTTGAACACACACTATATTTGAAATACTACAATAAATTTTGAGATACCTGCATTGATACAAATTTTAGAAATAATAAATATACCTTTCACTTTTGAAAAAAAAAAGTCAGCTTTCCATTTATTTAAGAAATTTTTAAAAAATGTCGGCTTTGTTTATGTCCATGAAGACGTTATTTCTAACTGATTTAGATGCAAATTTTGTAGGAAAACAAGTCTGTAAATGAAAACTCATCTTATTCTGTATATGAAAAAGGCATTTCCATAGTGATTCTAGCTTGGCTGTGATTCCTGGGTGGTGTGAACAGCATCACCAGTCATTTTACATGCAATGCTACTGAAGGAAGTGTGTGAATTTTGGAATTAGAGAGGACTACCCACAATTGGATAAAATCATATTTGAATAACCGGAAACAAATTGTTGAAATTAAATACAGAGAAATTAGAGAAGTAAAAAAGTATCAAGTGCAATATTGGAAAATTATGGAGTACCTCAAGGTTCTATTTTAGGTCCTATCCTATTCATTAACAACTTCATTATAGCTGATGATTCTGTAAAGTCTCTTCTGTCTGCTGATTCACAAATGTCCTGATAAGAGCAGCAAACAAAGAAAACTACTTAAATTGATTTGCCAAGTAAATTGCTAACTATTTTGTAGAAAAAACACTCAATAAATTTCACTAAGATAGTAGGAATGGACATTCATACAAAAGAAAATAAAGAATATATAGCTTTACAAATAATACTACTAAATCAGACTTGCCAGCTGGGAAAGTAGAATCCACCAAATTTCTTGGCCTATGGGTTTAAAGCAATTTGAAATGGGATACCAATGCAAATAACAAACAAAAAACTCATACAGCATGCTATATGATGAGGGTACTAGGAGGATGTACAAGAGAGAATGGCTTACTTTGCATATGTCCACTCCTTGTTGAGGTATGGTATAATATTCTGGGAGAAATCAAGTGCAAGTAAGGTATGCTTCATAATGTAAAAGAAAATTCAAGCCATGATAGGAGCAAGTCCAAGAACAGCGTGTAAACTACTATTAAAAATTTAGTCATTCTTCCTCTTCCTTGTATCTACATATTTGAAATAATGTTTATCTGTAAAACCATCAATAATGCAGGTTCACCCATCATTAAGAATGAAGCAGTCCATCAATACAATATAAGACAAAACTCAAATCTTCATGTATATGCATAATACTTTTTTTATACCAAAGGAGCATATTGCACTTTGGCATAAAGATATATAATAACCTTCTGAACTACTTCAAGAAAATAAAAGTTTCAAACTATCCATAAAGGCACATCTAATTAATCACTACTTCTACTGCATTCAAGATTTCCTAGTAAATAAATGATAAGTAACTATTTCATAACTGCATTATGTCCTAGTAGTTCGAGAATGACCATATACATCTGTGTACTTACCATGATATTATTTTATACACTTAATTGTATCATTTGTTTACTTTTGATATTCTTATATATAATTCGGTATTTTATAAAGACATGTCCAACATCAATTGTACTACTAAGAGGGTAGATAAGTTTCTGGCGTAACCATTTTCTAGGTATGATAAAGACAAAAACTATATTTCACTTTTCAATATAATTACCCTTACTGCAATACACTTCTCACAACTTTGAATTAACATTTCAATCCCCGCCTCCAAAAATAGAAGTCTTGTCTGCAAAATGGGCATAAACAGCATCCATCAGTTCTTCATCACACTTAAATATCCTTTCTGAAAGGCCCATCTTGAGTTTTAAGAAGAGGAAGTAGTCGCTGGGATGTAGATCTAGGTTGTAGGGTGGATGGTCGATCTCCTTGAAGCCACATTTCTTCACAGCTTCCTTTGCAAGAAGTGTGGAGAAGTGTACAGGCCAGTCATGAAAGCGCACACCACCACTCAGCTTTCCTCACCTTTTCTCTTTGATAGAAGCACATGTGTAGTAGGCCAGCACAGTACTCCCCATTTACTGTGGTGTTCCCCTCCTTGAAGTCAACGAAGAGTATTCCTTCACAGACCCAAAAGATTGTGGCCATGATTTCTCAGTTGATTGAGTGACCTTAGCCTTTAGAGGTGGTGCTTTGCCAGGCTTATGTCACTCCATTGATTCTCTTTTGGACAAGGGATCATAGTTTCATCTCCTGTAACAATGGTTTGCAGACATCTCTTGTTGCCATGCAGAGCGCCAAAAATGCCTGACAACAGATGCTTAATTTCTGCTTTTGGATTGAGGAAAGAAGTCTAGGCACTAACCTTATTCATGTTTGTTAATGAATAATTCAAAAGACTTTTGTTTTAGAAAGGCCCAATCTTGCTCCTATTTCTGTAACTTTGAGCCACTGGTCTTCCATAAGAGCAATTTTTATTTTATGAACGCCCCTTAACATCTCAGGTCATCAGTGTCCCATTCAATTCAGGGCGTAAAACGGTCGACAAATTTTGCTCAGGGGCCTCTTTTTTTCAGGCTTGTGGTTTTTTATTGTGTTGTAAATGTATGACATGGGATCCATGGCTTTACTTCCGTTCCAAAGGAAGCATACTGAGGATTTGTACACCCAAAAAAATTCATCAATTCTGACCGGGTGTGAACTCACGATCTTGGGTTTAGAGGGCAAGTATAGTTAGCACTACACCACCAGGACCGACACACAAGAGCAATGTTTTCAGGAGTGAGCTCCTCCAAGGGCCAACCTGCATGCTCTTCATCTTCAGTGTTATCTCAACCCATTCGAACATGTTTGGCCCATTCTTTTATGGTAGTATATGAGAGGGATACTTCCCCACATACACCGTCCAATTGCTGTTTAATTTCATTTGGGGTACATGCTTCTTTTATGAAGAACTTAGTAACAGCTGGACACTCTATTTTGAATATGTCACATTCTTCTACATATAGCCTTCTTTATGCAACTATATCTGAACAACTGAACACATTGTAGTGGATGTTACAGCTGCAATTATTTACTTAACAGATAAGGTATGATACTATATAAGGATTTTGTAAAGGTGATAATCCTTATTGGCGAGGCCTGAAATTTATGGGCCTACCCTCATGTGTACTAAAGTGAACAACTGGATGAATATAATACTACTACTACATCCCTGGATTAACATTTTAATCCCCCTAAAAAGAAATATCCAAAGCTTTGTGTACAAAATGCTGGCCATTATGTTCATTTCTTTGAAGTCTTCTTATAGAATAAATAAGAAGTCCCAAAATGTTGTTGCTATGATCATCTTTGTGCGCTGTGTGACCTTGGCTTTACTATGGGGTTCTTCAACTCCATTCTCTTTTTGAAAGAGGATCATAATAGTGCACCATAGTTTTGTTCCCTATGAGAATGAATTCTTATACTGTCCTCTCATTAAAATGACAAAAGTTCAAAGACTTTCACGTACACTTGCATTTAAGCTGCTGGAAGAATTTTTTGAGGCATCTATTTTAACTGACTTTATACACAAGCAAACATTGATGTTTAAGAAATACCATCTTGCAGCTATTTTTGTCTTCAGATGCCTGTCATAACTTTCCCTTTGACAAGGGAGATGTTTTCTTGTGTTAACATGGTCTGTTGTCAGATGGATCATTTTCAAGGCTTTCTCTGTCCAAACCAATTTTGATCACTCCACAGTGAAATATAAATAGGAAGCTTTCCCAAATAAGGTGGTGTTTAGTATACTGGCTGAAACTGCTTCAGTTAAAAATATAATTATTGTTCTGTATTCCATTTTGATCAATATGCTGTATCATACAACACATCTGGCCTTAATGAGTTTCTCCAAGCAAATGAGTGGCTTGGTCAAAAAGTAAATGCAGCATTAACACTTTTGAAACATATCAATTAGCATGAACATTGCAACAACGAATCATGATCTTCAATGTCAGACTGGAAACTTATGGACTGCACCTCATACTGTGAACTGGTTTAAATAGCAAGTTAGCATTTTAAATATTTGTCCACCTCTAATGATTAAGGAAAATAGTTTTATTGCAGGCTAATATTCTGATTTTATTTGCAACATATGTATCATTTATTTCCATGTATTCAGTTTTATAATATTAGCATTTACAACTTTGACTATTTGACATTCTAAGAATAATTTAACTTTGGTGAAATTGCAAATAACATAAATATTTTATCAAGAAAATGGTGATTTTTAAAAGCTTATGTTAACATCAAAGTCCTGTACTGTTCATTTGTATAATTTGCCTGTGGCCCCCAAGATTTATGAAAACATATTAACTTATTTGGACATCACCTCCAAGTCTTCTTTTAATAACAGCTTTCACTGTATTGTTAATGAGTTGAAAGTGATAACTGTAGAATTGTGAATAATTCATTGAGCTTGCAATCATTATATATATATATAAATAAACTGCCCAGTATGTTGTTGGTGTTCTGTTCAGTAGTGGCAAGGGCTTGATAAAGTGGGAATGTAACTGTTGAAAGTCCCCACTTTTATTCAGAACATTGAAGAATATAAGTGACAGGCAGAACTTTGGAGAGAACATTTTGCCAACCGAATGATCAATTGAAAGAAAGGTAACATCTCTGAAGGAAAACAAGAATTAAAGGAGTAATCCTATACTGCTGGTTAAAATGGTAATGGGCAATACTATGTAAATTATATTTTCATGCGAGATGTAATAGCCATTTTTCAGGGATTAGACTCCATTACTGGATGCAATAAAATATGTAAAGAGTTTATTGCAACTGGTAGTAAAATTTAACAAAGATAGCGAAGAAATAGAAGTTCTTAAATGAAGTATGTGTAGATGGTATGAATTAAAAAGAAGGCAGTGTCTCTTACAATATTCTTAATCAAATTGAAATGATGTTTGTTTAAAGAGTGCAGGGAAATTTTGGGTTGATGACAGAGGATAAATATAGCACGGTATGGTCACTGGGAGTTGATTCCTGTTCATACGAAGAATGTTAGTGGGGCGGCGGAATTTCCGCCTTCAGTTAGTAACATAAGATAGTAATCGTAAGTTTGCTTAGGAAAGAAAAGTTAGATTACGTGGTAAAAAATCTGATTAATTGGTATTAAAATCTAGAGAGGTGGAATACTATGCTGCTTATACGTACATTACAGTCACGCACGCAAGGACATAGTTCCGAAATTACCATCCTAACTAAGAATGAAAATCTGCTTATGCTTCGTGTTTCTTGATAAATATGTATTATATAATTTTCCCTCGTTTCTCACATCTTAGCTTAATAAGAATTTGCCTTAGCACACTTCCAGCAATGTTTAGCATGCTCAGGATGTTCGTAACGGTTGGACCTTAAGTTGTTACGTTGGCAATTTTTCTGTATTTGATTTAAATATAAGGATTTTTTTTAAAAACGTTCTGGAAATTCTTTGGTACAAAATATAATGCATGAATGCCATGATACGAATAATAAAACATTTTATTATAAAGTGAAATGCTCTACATTTGCATGGTTAATAAATATACTTTGTTTATCTCGCATATTATCTATGATACGTCTAAGTCTTTGCCTATTTTTCTGCATCCAGAGAATGTTGGCAATGGTTGCCAAGCTGACACGTTCATGAACGTGCATGCACATTGTAATTGCAAACATGTGCAAGTTCGAAAAACGTTGAGTTTGTGGAGTGCAAGATATAGAAGCATTTAATATTGTAGACAATTGAAAACTGTTAGCTGCATTCATACTTAGATCAACGCTAAGTGCATAAACGCTTGAAATGGCGTATAAAAGGAGGTCGGTAAATTACTTGTGATGGTATCAATGTTATCGTCTGTTATTGGTTAGTGTTTGTTATGCAGCGACAGTTACGCAATGTACAGCAAAGAGCTATCAAAACAATTCTAACTGAACATGTGTTCGGATTTTAAATGTGTGGTGATCCTTAAAACGAATGGAAACAATCAGTGATATGATAAAGTGATTGGTGGGAGAACATGAATATCTGCGCAAAGGATCAGAGCGTCCAACATTTAAATTATGACTTTTAATGAAATTTAAATTCTTTAAAATGGAGAATTTTTTAGCATCCCCAATTCGTAAGTTTTCAGAGAAGGCAGGTAAATGTTTACTAGAATATGAAGCCTTGTACAATAATTCTAGATTAAGCATGAGTGAAGAAGATTACTCGGAATTTACGCGATTATTAATGGATGATAGCGCAAGTGATGCTGACGATGAGATAACTGATACATCACACGAGGAATTAAATTCCTCAGCCGAAATATACAGACCAAGAAATGTGTATTCTATAGCTGATGGTAATAAGCCATTGACATTAGTCATTAAAAAACAGCAAAGGTCTTGCAATGATCTTCCTGATAATTTAGATAAAATGTCAGAAGCACAGCAAGAAAATATTACTGCTAATGAAAATAATGAGATAATAATTAGAGACAGAACCCATGATTTACCTTTGCATGATTCTGCTGCACAGAGACTTTTTGGAAATTGTGAATATGTGAACAGTTCATCAGAAAATGTGCCCATGAATTGTGCTAGTTTATTGGATGAGGAAACCCAAAAAAATAACATGTTTGATGAAGAAGCAGATAAATGTATTGAAAGCAACTCTGGTGAAAAAAGAACTTTTCCATTGAAAGAGTTTGATAGGTTTTATGATGAGGCTAATAGAATTTTGCAGAAATTTTATGACCCAGTAGTTTCAGGATATGAAGCAAATTG
The DNA here is from genome assembly GCA_030762175.1 of Metallyticus violacea. Taxonomy (NCBI): domain Eukaryota; kingdom Metazoa; phylum Arthropoda; class Insecta; order Mantodea; family Metallyticidae; genus Metallyticus; species Metallyticus violacea. Next base: position 142,183,161 of record CM060831.1, read on the forward strand.
TGAGTCAGAAGAGGAAGTTCAAAGCAGCTGTAGGAGGTTGAAGTATAATGGAAATAGTCTTGAAGGTTGGGAAGATAAATTAAAAAATAAGCAGCATGTAAAATGTAACAGTAGTTTCAATGGAGAAATTTCAGATGGAAAAATAGTACAAGTTAAACCAAGTATTTACAGGTCAGATAAAGAAGTATTGAATAAAGGTGAAGTTGAAGATTGTGCAGAACAATATCACAATATAAATGAGATAAACATATCTGATAGTGTCTGTGTTCAGAAAAGTGATTTTCTTAATGAGGACATATTAACTTCTAATGAACATAAGTTTGATGCAGCTCATAGTTGTCCAACTAAAACTGAAAATGATATATCATTTTCCACTACTGATTGCTTAGATAATGTGGTCAGTATTGACCCAGGTATTATCGAAAACACCTCTGTAAGCCATTGGAATGTAAATGAATTGGTTATTAGTGGAACTAAATGCACTGCAAATATGTATGTACCTGTTAATGAGAATCAGTGCATTACTGTTTTTGAGAATGATACCAGCAGTTCTACAAAAAAGGTTAGTGAGTATACAGTGTATCATAAGAAGGATAACACAATATTGGAACATTATGAAAATACTCAGGAAAATGATGCTCAAATCAATAAGGAGTTGATAAATGTTGAAAATGAACTTGAAATACTTTCTGAAAGTGTTCATAATGCACACATGGAATCAAGCTCTAAAATGGTAGAACACTCTAAACAAACTGATAATGCATTTCATGAAAGCTTGTTTGAGGAAACAACTGACTGCGGTGCAAACAGCTTAGCTGTCACTGAAAACGGATTTAAGGCTGGTCAAGCTAGCTCTAATAGTGTGAGTGAAGGAAGTTTAAAACATCCAACTTTCAAGCTTAATGAGGAGAAAACTGAAATTATTCAGGGTAGAATTATTATGTTGGAATACCAAGAAAGCAAGAAAAATGCCAAACATATCAATTTCTTGGGTCATAATGAAGCATCTAAAAAAAAATCTCCTGATAATGAGGTAATTAAACAAAATGAAGTTGTAGATTATGAGTATACAACATATGAAGAAGAAAATAGTAAAACTTTGGAAATTCCCACAGATAAATCTCAAAGTGAAGTAGGAACACCATCTCATTTAGGTCTCAGTGATCGTTCATTACTAAATGTACACAAGGAAGATGTTACTAGTACAGCGGAACCTTTGGAAGAATCTAATGAGAAATTGACATTAAGTGTGTGTAAAGAACACAGTGGAGCATTTCCTGCAGATTCTTTTGTTGATGATGCAATGGATTGCAGTTATAATGATAGTTCTTCATATCTGGATCATTCTCCTCTTCTGTTCAGCTCGGATGATGAAAACTATTACTATACAGGTGAGATCATCTATTCATAGGTAATACGTGCATGCTTTTATTCTTTGTATGTATAATGTTGTAATTCATTGTGGAGAAATTTTCTTACCAGTATGCAGAGTCTGTACTAATACACCTTGGCATGAACAACAAGGGAACTTTCCATTTGGATAAACAGCACAAGTGAAATTACTTACTTAAAATACAAGAGAGTGAGTATAAACATTTTTAGGAGATAAAATGATATGTTGTCAGCTATTAATCCACCCACAACCCTGAAAAAGTGCATGGACTTTTATAGCTGAAATCTGACTGAAGAAGGAGAAAATTGCAATATATTGTGACTCATAATTGTACTACAGCAAGTTATGTATTAAATAGCAGAATACTCTAGAATTTATAAACAGGTAAATACAACAGGTAACATTAGGTAAAAATGGAATTCCTAATCAATTTATATACATAGCTACTAACTTTATCCTAACCTTGCAGTTGGTCCTGATGGTGTAGTGGTAACCATACTTCTAAAACCCAAGATGACTGGTTCAAACCCGGCCAGGATTGATGGATTTTTCGGTGGTAAAAATCTTAAGCATGGCTTTTTTTGGAAGGGAAGTAAAACCGTACGTCCCATGTTGTACATATATGGCATGAAAAAGAACCTGAAGCCTGAAAGAAGAGGCCTCTGAGCTAAATTTGTCGGTCATTTCACTCCTGAATTGAATGGGATGCTGATGACTTAAGATGTTACAGAGCATCTGTAAATAAACCAAATCAACAGCAATCTAACCTTGGGTAAATAGTAGAAACCAGAGAGCCTAGTAGTTTACTGTGGTTTTCTATGGTCTGGTGGACTTCAAACTATTCATATCATGTTGTAATATTGCCTCCACTTACACTCTTATTTGATGTTAGTAAGCTTAAAACTTGTGCTTGTGCAGCATACATATAAGGATGTTTCAATTTCATGCTCACTGTAACTGCAGTGATTATTTTTACAAGTCAATAATGCAAACATATCGGCAGCTCACAATGAATACTGTGTGCCCACAATGAAAATGAAACATTTTTACAACTGCTTCTTATTCCTGCCAATGAGGCAATAAAGTGCAAAAAGGACAAATAAACCTTCCCATGATGCTTGATTGTTAATAAGTATTATTTCTGTACACTTATATGTTTTCTGATGTCATCAATAAGAAAAATGATTTTGTCATTTTATTTCCAATACTTAGGTCTAAAGCTAACGAGTACTCAATTTTCTAACAAACTTACACTTTGCACAAACCCAAAATGTCTGCGATATAAGTTTAATGGAAAGAAATTTGATGTACAATTTTACATCACTTCTTACCTGGAAATAATGACAATCTGTGGCAGATAATGATCAACCCCAGTTTTACTATGTGTACCACATTCTTAACTCTTTACTCTTTTCTTACTTCAATCCTTTACTCATTCTGATGGTGGGATAGTTAATGAGTGAACTGACTATCATTGTTTTACTGGAAGAATGCATGCTTTATACCTTTTTTGTCTTTTGATACTGTTTCAAATTGGAATGTCTGGAATCTCTGAATCTTTATACTATATGCAGTGGTTGTTTTCCAAATGCTGAAGCAAAGTTGGGAGGGCTGATAGAGAAGATGTAGAAATGTTGAAGTTGTGCAGAAAGTTAGCTCTTTCTCAATAATAGTCATGTTATTCAGTATAAATTTCTCATATCCCTGCAAGCTTATAATTATATGTGAAGTGAAATTAGAACAGGCAAGTAGGCCTGATGCCTGCAGTATACAATATCAGCAAAGCACTTTATAAATAGAAGTATTAATGCACTCAAAATGTGAAAATGTATAAATGCTTGTATGTTGTACATTGACATACAAAGCAGACAAAACCAATTTTTTGTGTGTATTTTGTGTAGTAAGTATTTCTTTAACACAAGCAGCTTTACTGTGCTTGCTTTAACTTTGCAGTTCCATTCTATGAAGTTGCAACTTTTCTTTCTTTCTTCACTAATGCTTCCTGGGTCATTAACAAATGGAAAAATTTTACTTTTGAAATCCAAAATGCATTTACCGTTTCCAATGTAATTATCATTTATTTCGTATTGAAACCAGTTCTACATTGTGCAACCTACAAGGAAAAATAAAACTCATGATTTCTTAATAGATCTAGATGTTGTTAGTAATAGTACTTCTTTAACAGAAAAAAGTTAGACTGAGTAATAAATATCACTTTATTTAAGAATGAGACAGTGAAGCATTAGTAAAAAAAGAAAAGGTTACAATTTCATAGTCTGGAACTGCAAAGTATAGTCTTTTGGAAAAGAAAAAGGAAGTAAATTTGCATTCTGACTGCTGTAAAAATTATATAATTTTTGTTTATCCCTTTAAAATTATTAAAAGCAGATTGGAGCAGATTTAGCTATGATTAGCACTGGTTTTCTATCTTTCTGCCTGACTTTAGTGAGAAAAAAATTATGGTCACTCTAGTCAGCATTTTTTAAATTGAATGTGTAATATATGATTGCAAATGTATTTATGTATAATCTTTAAATGTAATTCATTGCAGAAGATTCTGTAGCAGCAGATTTGTCAAAATCTTGTGAACTTCAAAGTCAGACACAACAAGAGCGAAGAAAACTATGCAGACTGCAGCGAGCACTCGCAGGTGTTCCGCCACCACCATATGTCACTATCCCACAGATGGATGTAAATGAAATTCTCAAATTAATCAAGGAGAATAAAAAACTGATGAAATTTGAAAGCGTTGCAGTTAATAATGAAGACAAAGAAGGTACATGTACATTTTTTCTATATTTCACATTTTATTTTTATTATTATTATTATTATTATTATTATTATTATTATTATTATTATTATTATTTAAACAATTTTTTAAGGTATAACTCATAAACAGCAGGTCTGTGCTTCAATTCCCATCAGGATGTATTTTAATTTTTTTTTCCAGGTTTTCTTTAATTCCTTATCAATGTCCAAAGTGAGGAGGTACATTGAATTTAGGCTTGGAATGCTTCTTTCAGAAAACAATCCTTTCTCAATTTTTCATTTAATTTTGTCCCTGCCTGTGATGCATCTTTAGGAAAACGGGCATTAAATTTCTCTTATTTATTTATATTTTTTTTAACCTAATCTCATACAACTAACATCCAAAATCCACCATTACATTATCCAATATATAACTCATTGACAAAATTACAATTTCATATGAATGCAAGAAACTAAAGATAAGTGGGAATATTTTAAAGGGGAAGGTTATTAAACCTTTTGCTGTTAGCCATTTAAATGTTTCTGGCACTTCCATGAGTCAGCAAATATTTATTTAAATGCCAATTGATAATTTAAATTTACAAATGTTTTTAAAGTGTAATTAATTATTGTCACTATCATTTCATGTAATTATTATTATATTGGTAGAGCAAAAGAGAAGGCCAAATCCTTAGCTCTACCAGAATAAATAAATATAAATAATTTGCTCTCTATTCCAAAATATTTGAGTGAAACAAAAACCAGATATTAATTTAAATTCCAAACTATAAAGAAATGTATACTGTAGGCAAGTATAAACTTTCTTAACATTTTTTGAATGAACCAATTGTTATTAATTATTTCATTACATTTATACCCAACTTTCCATGGTACTAATTTGAATAAAGAAACTGTTTAGTTGGAACTTTTGTTTCTGTCCTGACTGTACATTGAACAATTGGTTGAGTATGCAGACTCGGCTTTACAGCTGCCTCACGACATAAGCAAAGCTTTAGAATTTAATGCATTCATGTTGGGATTTTGTCCTTGGTTTCAGATTGAGATCCAAATATAAGTTAACAGTTAGACTCAAAGGAATCGTACAGTAATTTATGGCAAAGAAATTTATAAATTACTGTTTTCAACGCCTTAGGGAAAATGAATAGTCCTTTTTTTTAATATAAATATAAAATTAATTAACATTTTAACTACCAAGGCACCGTGGGTGGTGGACATTGATGATATACGCAATGAAATGATAATCTTGGGAAAGAATTTTTTTTTAAGGAAAGAAGCATTCCAGGCCTAAGTTTTAGGGTACCTACCCAGCATTTGTTATTTATGAGGACTGAGGGAAGCCTGGAAAAAAAAAACCTCAGTCATGTGAACTCTGAACTATAAAGTGAGAGGTGAACTTTGGATATGAGAAGGAGGTCACCACTTAAATTAACCATTAAAGCTTACTTCATCATGACATAGGCACATGCAATTTAATTACAGCATTTGCTTGTCACTAAACTTTGCTCATTGAAGATAAAAAGTGAAAGTCTTCAGTTTGTTCATTATCACAATTTCTTGTATCATCACTATAATGCATTGTACTTCATGTGCTAATGAAAATGAACCTTTTCTGATATTCTTTAAATGCATAATGATAAATTATTACTTTAAACAACAAATTAATTTGTTTTGATATTTTTAACACTAGCACTACACTAGCCTTAAAATTTTTGTACTTGTTTTGAATGCCATTCCATTCATCTTCGGTTACTTTCTCCAACAGAGAAATATGTCCAAACGTTAAATGGTTAGTGAAATTCTAGTGTTAAAAATATCCAACCAAATATCAGAATTTAAAATAATCTTCTAATATAATAGATATAAATTAATTTGTATTGCAAAAAGAGGTTGAATAGTGATATAGTGATAGCTTGAATAAAGTTAGGATCTGTACTTTTCTATTATGGTACTGAAAAGGACACACATTTATCCTAATCTGCCACTATTTGTGATGTCACTATAATGGAATTTCATGGCTGTTACAGAAACCTGCATGAAGTAGTGACATTTCTAATAATACAATAACGTTATTAAAAATATTCATATTCATTATTTCAATGTTTTATTTCTTGTAGCTGTTGCTCTTTCTGTTCTTAAGTCTAATCTATCCACTATTTTCTTGTTACAAAGAAATTCATCTAACTTAAATATAGAGGAGGTTAAATTATTAAGCAATAAAAGTCAGTATAAAATGCAAAAGAATCTTGTCATAATTATGTAACCGATGACATCTTAAGACCTAATCAGTAGTCTGTGGTGAATGGAATATATCTGGGATCTTGGAATTTAATGGAAAAGAACCTTAGGATATTAAATGCAATTAGTTTTAAATACTGTTTATTGCCATCTCTGTTTTATAAGTACTGTTTCTTCTTCTTTTTGAATTGTGTTTAACACCTTTTAACTACCAAGGCATCACAGGCAATCGCCACTGAGGATACATAAGATGAAATGATATACTGGGAAAGGATTTTATTTTTAAGGAAGGAAGCTTTCCAGAGCTAAATTTAGGGTACTCCCTGGCGTTTGCCATTTATGAGGACTGAGGAAAACTTAGGAAAAACCTCAGTCAGGAAGGATAGTTCGGTACGAATCAGACCCCAGTGGTGGTTGGTCTAGAAGTGAAAATCGTGTCTGTGAAATGTTTGAATTCTGAATCAAAATTATGCCATACTCAGTTCATGTACCAAGGTGCTATGTGATACTGATGATGTACAAATTGTCAGTTTTAATGCACTTTTAATTATGTATTTTCATTGCTTTGATTTAGGCTCCCCTGTTAAGAGAGATGACAAAATGCCACCGACACCATTGTGTATTGAGCAAGTGAAGAATTTAACATGGCCAGAATCAAAATTTTGCAATTTTTATGGTGTTCAGTAAGTATTTTACATTTGAATTGTATTAATAGTGGGTTCTAAATCCCAGAAGAAATATGTTTGGATTTTTATTAGAACAGCAAAAGTAGAATAGTGTATGTATATGCATTGCAGTATTGTAATGTGATAAATGACACTAGTTTTACAAATACATATTCAGCAGTACAAGTGTGCTTAATATGAAATATTTATGGTTCCAGGCCTGTTTGGGAGCTGTTTCAGTTGCACTTTTAATATTTTCCTGTATTTATTCATTTTTCATTACTTCAAATATCTCTCTCTCTCTCTCTTTCCTTCCTCTTTTCTATTTGTTCATTTGCTAATGTTCATACGTTCACCTTATTTAAAAGTATTCTTTGTGATGATTGAAAATTATTGCTTTGAATACTTATAATATATTAATTGATATTAAATAAAATTAAAATGTATACCAGGTGGAAGGGATATAGATGGCATCCTTTGAACCAGAAATTCTGGATGAGGACAATGAAAAAGATCATGAATTCATTTAAGAACTTTGGAAAAATAAGACATTTTTAAGAAATTCTGTTGGAACTTACACAGTGAAGTCTGTTAATGTAAATTATAATTAATGTGTCATCTAACACATAAGAATGTGTTAGACGATAGATTAATTATAATTTACAAGATCATGAATGTTTTTCTTCATACTTTCATAGATAGAAAAATGATTTGGAAAAAAAAAGTACTTTGACAACTGTGACTTCCTCTTGTAGCTATGAATTAATGGTACCATGAATGATAGGAGGTTCACAATGGAGCAGAAATATAAATGCTGCCCCCAGTACTGATTTGCTGTCAGTGTCAGAAAGCAGCAATAATTATAGTGCACCAATTGCATTATGGCAGTTACTGATATTTACTTCCTAAGACAATTTCTTTTGTGCAATTTTTTACACAAATTACAATTTATGCAGTGAAAGTTTTAATATTTAATGAAAATTACTAAAAATGAAACACATTTCATTTAATACTTAAATGTAAAATTGGAACTTAACACAGTGAAGCCAATCATATTAATGAATATCATTGTATGATTCATTTGTAACAGCATTTAAAAATGGTTTTAAAAAAGAACTAGTACATAAAAAGGTGCAGAAATTCAAGAGACAAAAACATATCAAAGAAACCACAACACTTTCAGCAAAAAAAGATAAACTTATTTTTAAAAAATTCACATATCATCCATGGGCCACAAAAAAATTTCAGAATATTCTTAAAGATTTTAATATCAGGTTGGCACCGATTAATAGATTTAATGTTCAAAATTTGCTGATAGATAATGTTAATGACAGTATTCCACAAGAAGAAAAATCAGGTATTTACAAAATAAACTGTGCAGAATGTGAAAAAATCTACATAGGGAAAACAAAGAGAAACATTGGCACACGGTTAAAGGAACATTTCAGGAACATAAAGTACAAGCAAATAGAGAAATCAGCAGTAGCATATCATTTTTGGACACAAAATCACGACATAATAAATAAAACAAAATTATTAAAATCAGTACAAGGACCTACGGAATTAGCAACCTGGGAGAAAATCTACATCTACAAATACAAAAACAGCATAATGAACTTCGACATTGTCGGGGATGAAAACATAAACTACAAGTTTATCACACCGCCACCAGAGCAGAATATACATTCCCACAGCTCAACGAATGATCCGACAGTTGAACCTTAGCATGGCTGAAGATGGGAACAAAATGTTCTCGAAACCGGTTCCATACATTTATGAAAAGTAAGTGAAGCTTTAAGAGTGTGTAGTTCAACTGAATCATACAATGATATTCATTAACATTTCATTTAACTTTGAATGAAAGAAAATAAATGTTTTGAACTTAAACTTTTACAATACTTTTTACTTGAACTATCAGTGAAAAAAATTAAAACATTGATAGGAATAAATTCATGTGATATATGTTGTTCTAAACACTCTTATTGCTTCACTTACTTGTGTGATATTCGGAACCGGTTTCGAAGACCTTTGTCTTCATCTTCGGCCAAGGGTACAACGGATTGGAGAATCCAATGGCTCTGTAGAGTTGAAGCTCCACCCTGGCGGTGTTTTAATGTACTTAAAGTTGGTGTTTTCTACCTTTGTAATATCAAAGTTCATTAATCCATCTCTGTATTTATGAATGTAAATTTTTTCCCAAGTATCCAGTTCTATATGTCCCTGAGTCTCTATTAATAAATCCACCTTCTTCACAATCTCGTGGTTTTTTGTCCAAAAGTGATATGCCACAGCTGATCTATCTGTCTGGTTATATTTTATGTTCCTGAAATGCTCTTCTGAACATTAAGGAGGTACCCTAAACTTAGGCTTGGAATGCTTCCTTCCTTAAAAAAAAAAATATACGCCTTTACCAATTTATCATTTCATGTATCATCAGTGTCCACTGCCTGTGGAGCCTCAGTAGTTAAAACAGGTGTTAAACACTACTCAAAAAAAAAAAATCATGGCCTTCTGTTCATGCTTACTTCCACTGCCCAAGGTGAATATGGAAATATCAAATGGGCCAATTCAGGCTTTATACGCTTCCAGCTGGATTCCCATTCTTTAACTCTAATGAACTGCATATACAGACATCCTTATCCAACCACCTGCCATCAGTAACTCCAATTGCAATACTAGAGGCTGAACTTGAGGGCTCTGGTGGGATTTTCATATTACTCTGTATAACCCAATCTTGTGCCTATATCAAATGTCCCATCGCTCTCCTATCCACCAAGTCAGTCAGTTTCGTGGTCTCTGCCAGTCTTCATTTCCACTCTATTTTGGATCGAACCTCAGGTCGTTCTCAGCCAAGAATTTTGAACTGAACAAGCACTTCTGTTCTACATTCCTCTTTTTACTCACTTTTTTGTATTGTTGCTAAGTATATCAATCAATATAAAACTGGTAAATAATAATATCATCCCATCTTCCGGAAATAAGATTTAAAGCACTGAAATTGTTGGTGTTATGTAGTACATCTAATAAACAAAGCAAAGTGAAGAAAGTACCTTTTCGTTGGTAAAAAACATGTTTATTTAAGAATATGTATTTTGCACAATTTTATTTGAGGTGTACTTCCTCCATAAAATGGAAACAGTCATACAGTGTCACCAAGTGCAACATCTTGAATTGTAAGCTTGCATCTATAGAAATTAAAATGAAAATACCTTATTGCAGCAGTAATATTTCGTAAAAATTTGGTACATTTACAAAATAAAAATACTTTTAATTTTAATAATTTTTCTAACCTAACAACTTGTAGCAATTACTAGCATTATCAAAGCTATCTTAAGCTTTGCCTTTATTATCCCCATTACCTCTCCTTATACTGACAGCAGCATGGCTGTCAAACTAGCCACTATGAAGTACAGTCATTGTTTTACATTGTTGTAAAGAGTCATGTTGGCAAAATACAGTAATTTAAAATTAATTATATTGGAATTCTAATATAGGTACAAATTTAAAATAAAAAATTTTTCTGCTCTGAAAGAGTTGGACAGGTGTGAGTATTACCTGGTTATTTTACATTTGCCAATGACCAAGGAAGGAACTCGGTTGTGAACTGAGTACTGCCAACAGTACAGGAGCATGAGTTTTACCAAGCCATGTTGACATTAAGTGAGGAGAGAGGGAGCTAAAACTATAAGTGGTGATAGCATTATATGGTTTATACCCATTAACAATACAGAATATCTTATTTTGTTTCATGTGTTTATGCCTTCAGTTAGCATTCCTACATCGCTGCATTAGCATCATGTCAGGATATGTAACCATTTCACAGCACTCCCACCAAAATTGGCAAATTTAAAATAAATGGTTAATAAATACATTATTTAATATCACATCATGTTTTTTGCTTCAATTTTCAGGTACAATAAAGGGAAGGTTTCTGAGGAGTTTGAAATGCTTTATGAAAAACTAAGAGATAGATATGTGGGCTGTGAAACAATGTCTTCATGTAATCTGTGGTTTCCTGGAATATCAGCAAAAACATTGGAAAAGAAGCTGAAGAGAAGAAGCATTGGCCATTCGCCAGGAAGACGTTTAAGTCATCTGGCCAAACGGAGACAGGCATTTTCTAGCGCCAATCTACTACCAAGTGTGGCAGGTAGTCTACCTACTGCAGCTGCTCGTCAAGGTTGTAATAGGCTCATCATGGTAGAAATCAAGTAAGTCTTTTATATATATGTATATAGGTTGTAATCTGAAATTGCAAAAAAATCTCTAATGTTTAACAATACAGCTGCAAATTAATTCAGGCTGTAATAGCTTGTAGCTGACACATATTTTTTTGTTTTAGGAAAGGCGACCACAGAGCTAAATCTAAAGCTCATCCTATTAAGAAAACTGCAACTCTAAATGTAAGCAGTAAATTACAGCAAACTAAACGTGCCTTATTTAAAAGTCCATCCAGTGGCCATAAGAAGCCAACTACAAAATCTAGATCAAGTTCAAAGAAAGCTAAAAGAGAAGTGGATCGAAGTAGAATTCATAATTCAAAGCGTGCTCTTTGGCCAAGTTCAGAAAAAAGTGAAAATACATTACCAGATGCTAGCAATTTACAGCACATGAAACGCAAAAGAGAAGAAAGTGGAGATGAAGGCAGCCACAAATTCCCACGCAGATCATTATTTAATGAAAGAAATAGAGAAAAAGATTGTAATGATTCATTGGCAAAATCTCAGGCATTATCACAACAACATAAAAAGGTCAGTGAATTATTTTTAGACATTACAAATTCATTATATTGTCATTGCATTCAGATCAGTTATTTAATATCTGAAAATTTTTTCTTTAAAACATTTCTTTATTTTAATTTTTTTATCTGTGCTGCATATTTTTATTATAGTCATTATTAACTATATATAAATAAATGCTGATATGAAGTGGAATTAAGAATCTGCCAATACAGTAAAATTGATTCTTGAGTTTTAATAATTGTAGCTAGTAAGAAAGTCCAACAATTAAAGAAATATGCCTCATAGATAATAACACTTATAAATTGAAGAAAACTGTAAAAAAGAAAGAACAGAAAACAAATTCATATTACAAAAACAAAATAGACTCTTTAACCTATTGCCTGAAGCCATTTAAACCCTTGTACCACATGTATTGTTTAAAAAAAAATAGAAAATGAAGTTGTGTGTGGTTATTGCACAACACACTCTTATTTTTAAATTATTATAGAAGGACTTCACTGTGAGTTTTTGTTATTCCAAATAATGATTTATTTCACTGTTATACTGAGATGAAACCAAGTATCATCACTATATAAAATTAACAAAAGATTAACTATTCTATCATGAATGAACTATGGAAACCACTTACTACAAAAATTAATTCTTAATTCCAATTCTGGTGGTGCATTTTTAGAGATCCAGTTTAATATTTTTGTAACATTATAAGTAGAGAATTTTTGAACCATCCTAGCTGTTGTGCTAATCACTTTAATATACGTTTCTTGAACTAGCTACTAAACAAGAAGCAATTTCATCTAATTATTCCTCTATTAAAGTGCAGTTTTGTTTGTTTGTTTTTTAATCTAAAATGAACTAGTCGCTTCAACTTTCTCTGCTAATGTGCATACTGCTCTCTTAGAAGGATCAGAAGAATCTGATCATTTTCTTTTCAGTAATCATTGGCATCTTCTTCACATAGACCTAATCCTTTCTTCATTCATGTGCCTCATGGTTGAACTATCCTTATTCATATGACAAATTATTATTACGAAATCACTCAAATTTCACTAATTTTGTTCCACTTACTTGGACATTTTTCGAAGGCATTTGCCTCCATCTTCAGCCTGGTCCCACTGGCCGCTTCCCAGTGTGGTATTAAGATATCACTCTGTGGCTTTAACGAACTTATTGATGAGGTAATTGTTGTTTGGGAGATCAAAGTTAACCAAAATATCTTTTGTTTTTGTTTATAAATATATTTTCCCATACTGTTAATTCTATGGGTTTTTGAAGAGCTTTTAGTAGTTTTGGTTACATTGTGTTTTTTTTTTTTTTTTTTTTTTTTTTTTTTTTTTTTTTTTTTTTTCCCCTGCAAAAATGGTCTGCCACTGCTGATTTTTCTGTGTGTTTATATTTAACATTTCTCGTGTGTTCCTTAAAACGTATGGTAATATTTCTTTTTGTTTTGCCAAGGTATTTCATGTCCCAGTCTTTGCAACCGATTTCATAAATGCCTGATTGCTTTCCTGGTAGACTTGTTTTTTGTGTTGGTGTTTAAGTGTTTTTTTAAACTAAATTTATTTACTGGGGCCAAAATGATGTTTGCCTCTTTAAAAATCTTCTGGAATTTTTGCTGTGCCCATAGGTGGAATGTGAGTTTTTTATATATATGATCTCCTTTGAAGCCTTTTAGTGTGGTGATTTTCTTTATTTGTTTTTTCTTTCTGAGAATCTCTGTTTTCTTGTTGACAAGATCTATTACGTAGTCATTTTTTTGTGCTATATCTGTGATATTTGGTACTCCAAAATGTATTCTGTCTTGCTTATTGGCAGGATTATTAATCTGAATGTGGGGCTGTTGATTATGGCTAGTTTATATTGTTTTAGATTGTGGCTGTTATTTTTTATATAATTATCTGTGTGGATATCTTTTCTGAAAATGCCAAATTCCAGCATATTGTCGTCATTTTTTATAATTTTTATATCCAAAAAGGGAAGAACCATGTTGTTTTCTAATTCCATAGTGAATTTAACAGTGCTGTCTCATAGATTGAGTAGTTTTATTGCATCCTCTTTCCATTTTTCATTTACTATTGCAAAGGCATCATCCACATAACAGTACCAACATTTATATATGTGCAGAAAAGCCTCAACTAATTTTATTTCAAAAAAACTCAGTACATATCTGCCAAGAATGGAGACATTGGGTTTCCCATTGCTAGACCCTTTTGTGTATAACTATTGCCTCTGAATGTGAAGAAGGTTTGATTTATGCAAATTCTGGTGAGATTAGATATTGTTCTATTACTTCTCCGGGTAGGTTTATTGAAGTCAGCCATTTCTTTACAATATTTATTAGATTTTCATTGGGGATGCTAGGAAACAAGAGAGAACAAAACATCATAAGAAATTAGCAATTGGCTAAATTGTATGTGGGTGAATTTTTTGTGTCTACAGTAGGTATCATTTTATTACCAGGTTTATGTATTTTAGGTAAGCCATAAATTCTAGGTGATGTAGGGTTGTGTGGTATAATATTATTCTTTTCTTCCTTACTCAGAATTGTTATATATGTTAATAGTTTTCTTACTGCACTGATATATTTTTGTATGGGATCTGTTTTCATTTTTTCACAATCCTGGTTAGCTAGTAAACTGTATATACTGTTTTCATACTCTGTCTCATTCATTATTAGTATTTTGTTCCCTTTGTCAGCTCTGCTATAAATAACACTTTTTTCTTTCAAAGATCTGAGTATCCTATGATATGGCTTTGATTATTTTCATTTTTTATTAGTTGCTCTAGGACTTTTTTACATTGTGTTCTTATGCTATTTTTTTCTTCATCTGGTTTGTTAAAAATTGCTGTTTCTATGTCTGCTACATATTCTTCTATATTTCTAGAGTAATCTATACAAGTATTTAACCTCATGTTTAATAGCTGTAATTCATTTACTGAAAAGTGTTTGTTTGATCTGTGTATGACAAATATTCTGTCTTGCTTACTGGCAGGTTTGTTAATCTGAATGTGAAGCTGTTGATTATGGCTAGTTTATGTTGTTTTGGATTGTGGCTGTTATGTTTATATATAATTATCTGTGTGGGTATCTTTTCTGAAAATGCCAAATTCCAGTATATTATCATTTTTTATAATCTTTATATCCAAGAAGGGAAGAACCTTGTTGTTTTCTAATTCCATTGTGAATTTAACAGTGCTGTCTTGTAGATTGAGTAATTTATTGCATCCTCTTTCCATTTTTCATTTGCTATTGCAAAGACATCATCCACATAACTGTACCAACATTTATATATATATATAGGAAAGCAATTGGGCATTTACGAAATTGGTTGCAAAGACTGTGGTATGAAATACATAGGCAAAACAAAAAGAAATATTACCATACATTTTAAGGAACACATGAGAAATGTAAAATATAAACACACAGAAAAATCAGCAGTGGCAGACCATTTTGGGGGGGTTAGGGGGGAACGCAAATTCCAAATACAAGTTCGTTAAAGCCACAGAGCGACATCTTAATACCACACTGGGAAGCGGCCAGTGGGACCAGGCTGAAGATGGTGGCAAACACCTTTGAAACATGTCCATGTAAGTGGAACAAAATTAGTGAATTTTGAGTGATTTCGTAATAATAATTTGTCATATTATATTATATTTCACTGTGAAAATCCCTGACACAAAAAAATCCTTATTCATTTTAAAATTCACAATTCTGTAACTGTAAAACACATGAATAGCAAATTTCATACATTGCATCTAATTAGATCAGTACCCAAATACTTCAATTTTTTAAGCTTTATTCTGTGAGGATAATTGTTGGGAAAGCTCACAAATGCTGAAATGCATTTTGTACTCAACTCATGCGTAACTATATAACTTCCTATAATTTTAGGTTATGTGCAACTCATTTTGAAACCAAAGTTCCAACTTTTCACAATACAATCCTAGCTTCATTCTTTAAATCTACATTTCTAATCTCTAAAATTCTTCTTTTTTAACCATTTCTTCTTGACTTTGTCCAAATAGTCTCCTACTGATTTAATATTTTTTTTCTTCTTTAACAATCATGATCTTTTTCATTAGTATTTCCCCATCTAAGTTATTCCATTTTTTTTTTCCAGAACTTTTTTGATTGCAGTTTAGTACGTAATGAAAGTCTACATTTGACTCTTCATACATTGGGCACTTTTCTAAATTTTTGTCATCCCTTAAACATTTTAGACTCTTAACTCCAGTTCTAGCCTAAGTATGTCCTTCTCGACTTAATCTGTCACAAATTTCTATATACATTTATACATTATATACATTTATTTCTATATACATACATATATACATTTAGCTGTTATTTCCTGATAGAGCCTCACAGAACTCTTTATCTATCAAACTACTGAAAATTTCGTGTCTTTTCATACCTTCCAGTCTTCCAGAATCCTCTAATTTGATTATTTCTTATCACCCATACTTATCTGTGGTAAAATTTACCCTGATGATAGAACTTTTTACTTTGACTACTGAAAAACTGCTCTATCTCTCATATCCCCTTGTCTTGAAAATGCCTTCCAGACAGTGGGGTCTTCAGGCAAGGAAAGAGGAAGAAGTCACTAGGTATCAGAATGGGTGAATATGGAGGATGGGGTTAAATTTCATACCCTAAAGCAGCCGCATGCATTACTGCCTAATATGAAGAATGTGTTGGCATGTTGATGTGCAGTAAATGAACTCCATTAGACAGCTTTCTGTAGTATTTTTTAATGATGACTTCCTGCAAACTTGTCAGAGATCCTGGTAATATTTTCCAATTATTGTCTGGCCTCTACAGACATAATCTATCAACAGTACACCATGGGAGTCCCAAAAAAAAAAAAAAACACTCAACATATCCTTTCCTGATGACATCTGTGTCTTTAATTTTTTTGTGGTTTAATCTGCATGTTTCTACTGCTAATATGCTACATCTCAGGGTTATAACGATATGCCCAATGTTCATCCATGGTGATCAGGCACTAAAGTCTTTGGAATCAGCCTGGCAAAGCTGAAACATTTCAACTGCTGCTTCCTTTGGGCACTGTTTTTGCTCAGGTGTGAGCAAGCATGATATCCAGCAGGTAGCCATCTTTGTAATATGCAAAACATTGTGAATGATGTTTATCATTGAACCTGACTAATGCGCACCTTCCACTATAGCCTTGATTGAGATGTGATGATCTTCAAGCACTAGGGCCTCCATTGGTGCCACAATTCCAGGTTTCTTTTAAAGAGATAAGCAGACATTCCTAGGCTCATTTGTTCAGAATTGAAATGCCTGCACCACTTAATCATAGTGCCATACTGTGCAGCAGTGTCTCCATACATGGCAACCAGCTTATCATGAATTTCCTTGGCAGTTTTTCCTTTCAAAGCTGTAAATAAATAACCATATGCGCTTGAGTCTTGTCACAAGATTGTGCCAATCTTGGATTTTGCACTCTAGTGACTTTCTGCTGGGAAAAAAGTTATTTGTCAAATGTTTCGAGTTATGTAGTGTGTTAATGGTATGAAGCAAATGATTGATTAGTTTAAGAGATTTTCTCAATGTAGTTTTAGTTACTATGCCATAGATGTTAATGTGTTATTTTGATGCATAAATTTTAAATTCAAGCATTTTGTAAATAAAATATAATTAAAACAAATTCAGCTAAAAGTAGTATGCTTTTTTCAGTATAATTTTAATTTTTTTTTTTTTTTTTCCCTGTCCTATTGAAGGAGAGAGTGAAGGATGTAATTGTTTACATTTGCAATGTGTGCATTGACTTGTTTACCATTTGTAACATGGTCTGTTAATACTAGGGCTTCTGCACTAGCAGCAGGATGCCACTCTGTTGCTGAATAATAATGCTGTTTCACAAAAAAAAAAAGTAATTAAAGTTTTAATCATCTCATCAAGATATATTAGCAGTTTTAATTTGGTGCATCAGTCACCTTTCATCCTGTATACATGACAAGTTGAGAGTGAGAAGGAAGAAAAATATAAAAAAATAAACAAAGCAACTAGTCAAACTTCCACATACTGTACTGTTAGCATTTTTTTCCCTGCAATCTGTGAACAATGGTTTTTGGCTTATATGTTTTGACTGAGATATTTCCAGACCTTCTCCATTATCCCTGAAAATTTATATCATCATGAAAACACTCTGTATTATGATATAGATACATATATATTCCTAGAAATCTGAATTCCAAATATTCATAATTATATAATCCCACTTTTGTATTTTCCTATGTCCATATTTTATACTTTATTTTCAGCATGAAGTTATACTCTTGAAGCTATTAACAATGAAGTAGTAAAATAATGTTGATAAAGAGTTGGTTTGGTGACACTTATACTGCACTTATTAAATTAATTTTTCTAACTGCCTACAGAGATGCTTATACCAGCATCAACTCTGTATGAATATTAAATTTTTTAAATGTTTGATTCTATTGTATGATTGTGTTATTTACATGTGCAAAACACTTAACTGGAGCATTTTATACTGTATTTTTTAAAGAAACACTCTACAAGGTATTGTAGCATGCTGCACTTCGATGTTCGTCAGTGCATGTGATTTCAGCATGATGAGATCCCAACTCATTTTGCAAATGGTGCTCGATGAGTACCTTAAATTAAACTTTTCCTGAAAAATGGATGAAAAGTTGGGGTTGTGTTTCATGGCCAGTTTGTTTGCCCAATTTGATTCCATTTGACCTCTTCTTGTAGAATCATACAAAACAAAATAGTCTTGTCTAAAATAAACCTGTAGAAAATGAAGAGTATAGTGAACATTTCAAATTGGTAGTGCCCATTTTACATTGCACTTAATCTATTGATTTTTCAAGGAAACTGTGCTGTTTAAATTAGTGTATGTCAGTTTTAGTATGTATACATTTGTAATTTATCTGGTATATGTTAAAAAACATAAAACTTCAGGTCCATTTTTGTATAACATCAATTTTAATGGCAGATCATTTCAATGTTATGTACATTTATATTAAAATAGTGTACTTCAAATAGTTGTTTGCATTTGTTGCAGAAGTTACTATGGGCTGTTGCAGAGACTCTACGCACTAAAGGTGTCACTATGAATCATCCATCATTTCGTACCTTGGCAAGTTCATTAGCTCGTAAAGTCTGTAGCAATTTACCAGATATGTCTCAGAGGCGTGAGGGTAGGACAAGTGAACTTATGCTACAAATAGCTAAAGAACATGTAAATAGCATCCTTAGAACATTAGCCTTGAAAGACAAGACTGAGCCCATCAAAGTTTAGAATATATAGTTATGAAGTGAAAGCTTTAGTTCACAATAATTATAATTTGTATAAATATTAGCTCTTTTTGTGTAATATTTACTTTAAAACTATTAATGAAAGTGTTCATTGTTAAACTGCTAACAAATGTACAAAAAAGTCTGAAAGCTTTTTTTTTTTTTTTTGAATTACATTAGGGCTTAGTTTGATTGGTTGAATTATATTTTTGAAATGTTTATTGTGTGATTCTAAATTGTATTCAGGGAATTTGTACAGTTGATAGAAATTTTTCCTTCAGGAAAATTATACTTGTAAATTTGTACACAATTTTTAAATCCTATCAACTAATATTTATTTGCATTGCACATAAAGACATTTAGCACATATTATTAACTATTACCAAATTACTTGGAGATTGTGGGAAAACTTTATGATAAATGAAGTATAAAGAACTGCTTGTTCCTTATGAGTACAGATAAAACCATTTGCTAGTGAACAATAGATCAAATGTTCCTTATGACTGTAGATAAAAGCATTTGCCAGCAAACAAGAGGTGAATTTTTAATGTATCTACTTCAATTACATATGATTATAATTTTGAAAGTAGGAAAGCTATACAAATATCTAGGTACATGTATGGATGCATTCACATCCTTCCAAGAATGCTTCTGGAAATGCTTACATGGCATTTAATTGTTTTTTCTTTTTCTTTCCCGGTAAGAGAGTTTGAGAAATGTGTTATACATACTAAAAGATCTGTAATGCACAGGATTGTATTCAGACTAAAATAATCTGCTTAAACCTCAGTTGTTATCATTGTTATTGTTTTTGGTTTTATTTTTTAGTTCAATTAAATGCTAGATAATCGTGAATGTTCATATCAGAGAGTTGTTTTTCTTATGGCAAATCAGCATTAGCATCTCTGTGAAACAAAGAAAACATATCAGTAGTAACACTATTAATCTCACTTGTTTACAATGTAGAACATGTTAGAAGAACATTTACTCCCATTTTCAGCAGCAGGTTGATTAATTTCCTCGGGCAACAGCAAAATAAACTTATTGAAAAAGTCCAGGGGCAGAATTCCAAAGTTCATGATGAAGTTTTCATTGCTTTTTCTACATTAATAATATCTGGAATCTTGGCCGTCTTTAATAATTTAAGTTCCTTTTTAATGTTGGGATTTTTAGACCAGAAATATGCTGTAACTGCTAATTGTTAAAATTATTTAATATTCCGGAAGGTTTTTGGATTGAAATTTATAAATTTCTATTAGTTTTTCTCTATATATATACACATACATACAGGCTGTTTCCGAGCTGATGATACAAACTTTTGGGGAAGGTGGAGAAGAGCAAATGTATCAATTTGAGACCAGGAACTCCAGTCCGGAAATGAGAGAGTCGAAAATTATAAGCAAAATTCGTATTGTGTAAATGTAATACCTTTATTTATCAGTAAAACTTTCAAAGGGTGCTACATTCACAACAGATGTTCAAAGTAGCATCCCCCAGCTTCAATGCAATCGTGACATCATCTCACAAAGTTTCGTTATACCCATTGGAATAGCCCTGGTGTCATTCGAACAATGTCACAGGCAGCGAGAAGTCTTAACAGAAGACTTCAGTTTCGACTGGTGTCTTGTACAAAGATTTTTCATATAACTTCACAAGAAGAAATAAAGTGGGGTCGAATCAGATGAACGAGCTGGCCACAAAATTGGATCACCTGTCAGCAGGAGTTGAAGCATGCTTTTTTGGCGATGGTAGAGATATAGCTGCTGTTTCCATATTACTTTCCACACAATACTTTGCTTGACACCAATTTCATGTGCAACTGATTGAGTGCGATTGAAGGCTTCGAGCAAGCACTTTTTCTTCCATGGTGGTAGTCCGTACACTGCATCTTTTCCTTGATTGTTATATTGTGGTACCACTTGCTCTATTTCCCTTAACCTTGGAACAGCCATGGAAACATGGTGTGGGTTGAATGTCTCCTACAAGAGTACTTGGCCAGATACAACCTGTCAGCTTCCCTACTGTTTCCATTGGTGACCATGACTGTACACAAAAAGCATATCTACATATTCCACAACAACTAGGCTTATTGACTGTGAAATTCAACTGGGAAACAGATGTTCACATCCTGAATGACCATGTCCAATACACATCACACTAACCGTATTGCAGTAGTGGATTCTTCTGTCCTCCTCAAGATGCACATCTACATGTTGGTCGGGATAGCAAGTACATGTAAAAACATCAGTGTATTACTTCATACACACAACAATTCGTAGGTTCTCGTATTCCAACATTACATGGTAACTCACAACCATGTTGACTTATAACTTTCAACTCACCGTTTTCAAACCAGGGTTGTTGGTCTCAAATTGGTACATTTTCCTTTCTCCATTATCCCTGAAAGTTTATAACATTTGATCAGAAACACTGCATATTTGATTGAAGTCCTTGAAATTAATTTAATAAATTCTGGCTTTCTTATGGTTTGTTACTGCTTGTTTTTTTTAAATGAATTTTAATAAATTTTTAATGTTAAAGTTATTTTAGAGAACTAACATTGTGTTATAATCATTAAACATTTTGTAAAATTTGTAACCTGCTTTTAGGTGAATGTTTTACTAAAATTTCTTGTACTTGCTACTTCCATTCACTTTTGTAATTGTATATATGCTACTCTTAAATTTAGCAAACAAAGAAAAATTTAGAAATTCAAACCAAAGAATGCTTCAGGAATATTAAATATGAACTGAATGAAAAATCAGCAGTTGCAGCACATCTCAAAATCACAAAATTAAAAAGGATCCTAAATTATTAAAGACAGCCAAGAGTCCAGCAAAATTATCAACATGCAAAAAGATTTTTATCCTCAAAAACAAAGACTCCATCATAAACTTTGAGATTCCACCTCTGAATTGTATGGACAAGGTTAATTCTGCCATAGCCAGAGGATGACAGTCGGTCTACAGCTGATAATGGGAGTGAATGTTCTTGAAACATGCATTAAATTTTAAACAAGTGAGTGAAGAGCAATATTGTTATTACTGCATGTTGATATATTGCTTCTCTGTCAAAAACTTCAACTTAATTCATCGTTAACAATACAAGGATATAATTTAAAGTGAAAAATATATTGATGGGGAGAAAACACATCTTGAATGTTTGCTCTGCACTAATCAAAGAAAAAGGAGAGAAGTGCCATGAATATCTCAACAAAAATCATCATTGATCATTGTCTAATTTTGATATCTCAATGTGCCTTCATAAGTAAACAATTCTTTATCTTAATGTAATTATGAATTTAGAATAATGTAATTATGAATTTTTAAAAAAAATAGTACTGATATACGAGGGCTAGTCAAAAAAGACTGAAAATGTTTTTTTTAGGCATGGAAAACAGTAGGCTCGGTCCAGATAGTGGCCCTTTTCAAAGTATTCTCTGTTGAATGCACTTCGCCCATTGCATTTGCCAGTCCTGGAATATGTGCTGGAAACCATCTTTTGACATCTTCAAAATCGCCTGAACCTTTTTCAAGATGGCCTTGGAAGTAAAATCCTCCTCTTAGCTCCTTTTTCAGACAGAAACTCACAGGGAGCTAAGTATGGGGAAGGAGAACACATTTGAAGTTCCATACGCACTTCCACTCACACCATCGCCTCGCACAAACGCATCTCATGTTCATGTGTCATACAGATCGAAAATGTACTGCCATAGGAAATGTGTAACCTGTCCACAAGTCTGTCAATTGTTATTTGTTGGTTTTCAAGAACAATGAGGCCAGCTGTGTGAATCGAGGTTTCGTTTACTGCTATTGCTGGAGCACCTGGACAGACTCGCTTACATTTGTTGAAACATGGCCATCCAAATTCCTTGAACCAATGATGTGCTATGGATTGTGACAGAACAACACATGCGTGCTGCAACAATCTGTAAGCTTCCATGTCAGATTTCTGCAAATGAAAGCAAAACTTTAATGCAGCATATTGCTCTTCATGAATCAACTCTATTTTTGTATGTAGGCAAATGGCAAACTGACATAGTTTGCTGTGTACAGATGCATATGCAAGTGAGCTTCTCTTTTTGTCCACCAATCAGGACTGATCCGTTTTCACCATGCAACATTGTTTCACAATGTTTCTTTGCTGTGTGCAATAAAAAAATATAACTCTCAATCTTTTTTGACTTGCCCTCATGTAAATACTGTAAGTACACTATATATGTTAAGTCATAAAAATTCAACTTGTGCATTATCACAGATACCTGGTGTTGAATTAGTTTTATATTCTGTGTTTTAAGTTTAATGCACTGAATATATCCTTAAAAATGGACAATCGTACCTGGACGTTTCATTAAAATATGGCTAAACCTTTCAGTGGCCTTTGTTGCAGAAACTGCAGTCCCTAGAATTTCTTTGCCCATAGATCAGTCAGCTGCAGTGAATATTGCATCTGCATCGCAGATCTTGTACTTGTTTTCAGCAAATTTTAAAATTTTAGATATTCTTCAAGAACATTAGTATTATGTTGGAAGAATCTGGTTTAATAAAAGCAAATTGCATTTATTGTTTTTCACAAATATATTTTCATTTTGCAGATGGTCTGTTTTTTGTGAATTGAGTATTCCACTCTGGGGAAGGAAGTATTCTATTGTGTTGCTGAGAAATTTATGGTATTAAATTATAAGTTATTGGACAGCCTAAAATAAAATAGTCACATTGTTATTTGAAATTTAAAATTCAAATTAAAATTCATTAGGAAGGAAGTATTCCATTGTGTTGCTTAAAAATGTATTGTATTAAACTTAAAGTTATTGAGACAGCCTTAAATAAAATAATTATATTGTTATTTGAAATATAAAATTCCTTTGAGAGTAATAAATGTTTAAGCTTTCAATGTTGTATTACTTCAGGAAATACTTGGATATGTGAACGTTTAAGCAGCATTTTACAGATGTAAAATGGGTTGGAAAATTTGTTTTAATAATTTACAGAGTGTTAATATATAATATTAAAATATTTGCATCCTATACAGAGGAGTCTTAGACAAGCAATTAAGATAGAGAACTCAGAGTGTAAGGTTTCATACTTGCACATTAGGGCTTAAAGTTTCAAAAATTATACATGCCACTAACTTTTACTTTTACTTGCACCTTAAAGCATCCCAGCTCACATAAATGTCTATCAATAGATTGAAATGTAGTATGATGGGGACAGCTTCTATTAGACTTTCACTGTAGATCTCGGCAGCTCTTACAGCACAATCTCTCACTTCCTCTTAAATCAGGTGCCTGTCAGCAAATTCAGAAAAACTAACCATTCTCAATTTCTTCAGTTTGTAATTTATTTAATGAGTTATTTTGTTATACCTTTTGGTTACAAATTAAACAATTGTTGCATGAAATAGTTGACAAATATTTTGCAACATTAGGAAAAAATTAAAATTACAACTTGTTTGTAATAACTGAATTCCTGTTAGCACACCAATGCACTGGCGTGCTACCATGTGTCAAGTCTGAAATTTTACACATTATTTTATTGTGAAAATGCTGTTCATTGGTTATTAACAACCAGATTTATTTAGAATATTAAGGAGGCATAAAATCATTCAAATACAAATTTTAATGCTATAGCTTCAATATAAATTTCCGATCACCAAATTACAATTACTTCAACATCCCAATTTAGGTCTGTGGCATTAGATTTCCTATTGCAAATTACTTACCTAAAATCCTCTCACTAGTCTAAATTTGGTGTTCATTTAACATCCTGTATAATGCATCCTCCACTCTTCTTGTGTGTATTCATGCATTTGCTACTAAATTTCAGTTCCTCTTTAAGATGAATAAAATTTATTGATGATATATACAAGAAACCCACCAAGACGACTTATCAAACCAGTATCAGATCACCTTGTAAGAAGAATATAATGCCAAACATATCAAGGTGGAATAGTCACCTGTTGTTAACATCAGTTACTATTTTTGTGCATAAAACTCTGCCACCATTCTGCACCTTAAGACCAAAAACTTTCATCTTTGCAACTTATGGCGTAGGTTCAACATCTGGTAGAGATAAGTTTACTCGGTGAGGTCTGTATTGATATTCTCCCTTGCTATGAAAAGGCAAGTACCAGGCAACTTAGGTGGCATAATGTGCTATTAATTCATTTGATTCATCAACTGGGGAAGGAGAGAGAGAGAGAGAGAGAGAGATGTCATTACTTTCTGTATATGTTGCTTTTGTGTTCCATTCCAAAATCGTACAGATGTTCATTGTTCATGTCCATACTAGAGTTATATCTAGATAATTTACTAGATTTTTAAATGATACTTCCAGTATTAATTTTGGTGCTTCTTTAGTAATTTTTTTAAAGCTGTTCAAAACTTGGCTGGTGGTATTTAAAAATAATAGCAACAAGCAGGGACTATGAAATTAGTTACCAAATGTTTTCATTGTGAAATGTATGATGCACTTAGTTGTGTAGAGAATGATATTATTTTCACTAAATTTACATCAAGAACATTGTGCATTTTTTGTCATAATGTGTTCTAATACCTCATTCTGATGATCATATTGATTAATATTTTGCTTAGCAAATGTAATTGTTTGCATCCATGTAATTGTAAACTGTAAATAATTACTATAATATATAGCTACAACTATTTAAATAGATTTATTAAAACATTTTTATTTTCAAAGCAGTTGTTTATTTAGACATACTTAGAGCTCAGGGGTTCCCCTCCTTTTTTTTTTTTTTTTTTTTTTTTTTTTCCTCTCCTCGTTTTCAGTGGTAGGTAGATATATCTGACAAATCTAGGCTAAGCTCTTCTAACCTGTGTATCAACCTTTTCCAAAATTTTTGGTCTTCATTATCATTAATCTCTTCCTGTTTTCATCTTTCATCTTAACCATTTTGATTGTTTAGTTTCACAGAATTCAAAAATAAAAATTGCTAAGTTAATATTATTGTTTTGAATATCTGCTTTCACTACTGAGACAGGTACAATGTTTTCCCTGGAATATTTGTTTATTGGTCCCAATAAATCATACAATGCACAGGATACTAGATGATATAGAGACAAGTCAGAAAATCTAAATTTTTATAAGGATATTAATAATATACAAAGTTATCATATGCTATGCCATAGTGTAAAAAAAAAACTCTTTTAAAAGAACTCAAACATTCTAGAACAAAATGAATAATCAAAAGAAAAATAAATAGAATAACATCAACCTTACAAATGTAGTTAACTGGTATAGTAAAATAAATGTTACTTCATACAGAATAAATACCATCATTGTTATTTAAAAAATATTAGTGAGTGATCAAATAAATATGTCATTACTGCCCTTTTCCATTGCTTTAATTTGGAGTGATAATTTGTTGTATAATTTGCTGGACATTTGAATTGCACTATTTTGTATGTTTTGGTATTATATGAAGATGTGCTTTTCTTCTTGTATTGTGTTAATATATTATGTCATTTGTTATATGTGGTTCTTTTGCTACAAGCTTGTTTCTTATAAACAATGTTGCCACATATATGTACATGCAGAGGAATGGCAAGATTCTCAGTTTTAAGAAAATTGGTTTTCAGGAAGACTTGATTTTCACCAGCTATAATTCTGATTATTTTTTCTGCATTACAAACACTTTTTAGAATGGGAGAAATGTACCCCAAAGCAAGATGCCATACTTTAGTTGTGTGTAAACACTTCTAAACATATCAAGATTTGCATTGTTTGCTAAACTCTTGAAGAGATACCTAGTTACACTTTTTCATTAAATTTTCAATGTACTTATTCCATCTTAGACCATTTTCCAATATAATTTCAAGGAATTATCATAGGAAATTCTTTTGAACATAATTTTGCCATCAATGTAATATTATTTTCTTTTCTTGGACCACATCCATGGTCTAGTGTTAGCATTTATAACTACCAGTCCACAGGTCCTGGGTTCATTTTCTGGTCATGTCAACCTGTCTGAGTAAGATTTTTTTTCGGAGTTGTTCCTTGCCCCGATAAGATGAATGACAGATAGCTTTAAGGTGCCAAGGACTCAAAGCTCATTTGTATCATTAATTCATTTCATTCTTATTTACAGACTTACACCTATAGAATTCACTTCCAATCTACAGACATTGTGAGAAGACTCATGCAGTCAAAGCAACAATAAAAAAATAAATCAAGTTTTCCTTTCCTTTCATTTATTGTTATAGATGAAGATGCTCTACAAACTACCTTAGCATGTGAATTGAATCTGTCATCTTAACACTGGTCGTTTCACATGAACTTCACTGTGTTAGTTCCATATGAAAACTTTTAAAGATTTACAATTTTTAAAAAATTTTTGATTACCTTAGCATGTGTTTTAGTGAAAAATTACCCAATATGAAACTGTATTGTTGCCAAATATAGAGCATTTCATTGAGTATGGCAAGTTAATGCCTCCCAAGAGGTATAATACTTACCTTAGTGAGGAAGATGGAAGCAACAGTATCATTGTTGAATGAGACTGGCAAGCATTGCAGTTCTTGTTTAGCATTGGCAGAGGATATTGTACAACATCTGCATTAAACATTACATTGTTTGCCTTAGTAGGCCAGGTACTCCTGTATTAGGATTACTGTTGTTCTCAAGTTGCAGGAGCCAGTTATGGAGCAATGAGTTTCCTGCTGAACATGGTTTTTGGCCTTCAAGCATTCAAATTCCATTACAATTTTATTCATTCCCATAATAATGAGACATTTCTACATTAAGAACATTCACAATTTGCCATTTCTGTATCAGAATTCCAGTAAATGAAGTCTTTTCAAAGCTTATGTATATTAATATTTATAATTGCTATTGCTATTGTCAAGTGAGTTGTAACAGAATAGGTTATGAGTGAGAAGGGCAACCATGTGATGCAAGTAATGCTTGTGGCAGTGCTGCTGCCCTTGACTTGGAACTGTCAATCCCTTACTTGTTTTAGTCAGATGATGAGCCTTACTTGGTCTTGTCATTGCACAAAGATGTTAATCACCACATGGGTGACTGAAGTCATTAAGGCATGGATTAATGAGCAGGATCTTCCCAACAGATTCTGTAACTGATGTTTCTGCCAGGTTTTCCTTAGTCATAAATGGCAAATACTGGGGAGGTACTATAAATCTAGGCCCTGAGCGCTTCTATCCATTAAAATCCTTTATCAATTTATCATTTGTTCTCATGTATCATGAGTGTCCACTGCCTGTGAATGCCTAAGCAGTAAAACAGTGTTTAAAAAAAATTATGCATTGGAATGAAGAATAGTTATTACATATTCTTTAAGATAAATTTAATCACTGGTACTGCTACAAAATCAAGAACGATTGTATGAAGGAATGTAAGCTTAATTTTTTTCAAATTAATGGCATTTTTCACATGTGTTCATTTAAACAGTATAATACATTTGATTTATGTATTGTTAATTTTATTTTCTTTAACATTTATTCAAATGTATTCATATATATTTCTATACATTAACATTTCTTTAATTAAATTTCCATTATTAATGTTGTAGAAACACTAGCAGCTGAAGGCTGTAACAACAGCTTAGGTATGAGCTCAAATAAGGGGAATCTGAATTTTGGCATCTCAAAAATACAGGCATGTCTAATTACCAATCTGCAGCATTGAATGAGAATATTATTCTTCATTTATGGTCACCTAGATACTTTAATTTTTGTTGGTTATAAACAGATGATATTATTGTGATTTGGATTTATCAATCACTGTTATTTATAAATGAAAATATAAGTAGGAAAAAGAAGCAATTATTACATGTGGGTGCACTTTCAACTTAGTATGGCCATTGCAGACTAAATTTTTCATATCTCTCTGTTCTTTAAATACTCTATAAGTGATTAATGCTTCATAAAGCATGAAACTACAGAAACTTTCTAGATGACTGGTGCTATTTACAGAATGCTGGTCATAAGTATAACAATTGTATTGCAAAAAAAAATTAGTGCATATTCATAAACAGACTGTAAAGGTTTCATTGATAAGATAACAATCTCCATCTTTTTTTTTTTAATCAGTCTACATATTATCTCTACCTGCCAATGATAAGCAGCACAGTAGACATCTGCTCTGTTATGTGAAAACTGCATTGACAGCTGTAAGTATTATTATGTTTTTAATATTAATCCTATTAGTGAATACTTTACTTTCTATAAGTAGATACAAAACACAAAAAATCAGTGCCTAAGAATTTAATTATTTGAGTTTGTGGACAGCTGCTCAATATTAATTTAATCATATGCTTTTTTTTTCCTGATGCTTTCAACATGTTCTTTAATACATTCTACATTTTTTTCCCCTGCAAATAACATTTAAGTCTTAAAAATGTGGTGAACATATAGTGAAGATGCTAACAATATGTCTGAAGTAGATAATTATTACAGTAACCATTCCAATGGGTCAATCCTCCTCAGAACTTATTGATGAAGAATCCATTGAAGAATATGTACAACTTACCTATCTTCAAAGAACAGAAATTCTATAGTAAGTTGTGTGACTTGTAACTGTTATTGTGTTATAATATTCTATAGTAAGTTGTGTGACTTGTAACTGTTATTGTGTTATAATAGGCCAGAACCACCTAGTTCTCAAGCAAAAATTTGTTTCTCAGTATCAATATACATTAATTCATTTTTGTTTTGTTCTTTATAATGCTGTTTCTGTTATTATAATGTGAAAACAGAGTTTTATGCTAATGAATGCTTTGGTGATAAGACATAAAACCATGTCATTTAGAAATACCATTGACTGGAAGTAATAGAAGCCCTTCACACAATATAAAATTTAGTATTGGATATTTTGTTAAAAAAAATGGTTTATTTATAAACAGTAGAACCAACCCTAACTTAATCTAATCTGTATCAACTTATTGCAATTGTTTTTAATATTTAAAATGGAAGAATTAAGACCAACTGATTGCTGCATTGTCATGTATGTATACATATGTTGGCTGTACTCTGGCTGTGTCCTGTGGTACCTAGGGGTGTGGTTGATAACAAATCCTCTTGTTTAGCACTGATGTAATTTTCATTATTATACTTTCTATAATTCTTGAAACTCTAATATAAAGTGGAAAAGGTGTTTTATAAATTTCTATATGTAAAAACAGATCTTTACAAAACAAGACAGTATATGTGTCGTTTTCTTTAGTTCATTTTTTTGCACTCGGTTTTTATAAGTGCAGCTGTTAAAAGTCTTAAAGAATACGTGTATGTGGGAGATCAAATTTATTCATCCTTTACTGTAAATCAGTTTGAATGGATGGTGTAGTTGCTAGTCAGAGTGCCTTGCCTTGAAGGGTATTGGTTTTGAGTATGATACTGCAACCTAGCAAGTGGTTAAAAACTAACAGTTTATAAATAAACTGACTTGTAACTATGCATGACAATAGTCTTTCTTTTTCCCCTGTCTGAACTGCATTCCCATCCTCCACAGCAAATTCTTATCCTTTAAATGATTTTACTGATAAAACTTGCTATGCAATAGTGTCATCATTAATTTTAAATGACTGGTGGTAAAGTTTGAATAAACCTGTTCAGATCTTCCAATGGAGTGCACATCTTTCTTTAGACAAGTGCTCATGCCAAGTTTGAATCTGCCAGCAGTAGCTATCATGCATGTGAAACATATAATAAGGACATCAGTGTTTATCTAATAACTTTTCTAACTAATACTTAAATGTAAATTGGAACTTGCACAGTGAAGCCAATCATATTAATGGATATCATTGTATGATTCAGTTGAACTACACACTCTTAAAGCTTCACTTACTTTTCATAAATGTATGGAACCGGTTTCGAGAACATTTAGTTCCCATCTTCAGCCAGGCTAAAGTTCAACTCAAACTTGAAGTTGAGTTTAAGTTTAAGTTGAAGTTGAGTTTAAGTTGAACTTTAGCTTGGCTGAAGATGGGAACTAAATGTTCTGGAAACCGGTTCCATACATTTATGAAAAGTAAGTGAAGCTTTAAGAGTGTGTAGTTCAGCTGAATCATACTATGATATCAATTAATCTTTCTAACTAAATTTTGAATTCAGAGCTTTCCAAGCTCAAAGAAATTTAATTTCTAGTGCTTGATATATAAGCCAGATCCCTACTACAGATAACTGTAGTTATCTGTAGTTATCTGTATGAGATGAGATGAGATGAGATGAGATGAGGTGATCATTACCTTCAACTTTGTGTCTTTTCTTTTGTCAGGCTCTAGATTTGAATACATTTATCAAATAATATTGTAATTAAGGTACTGGCTGTTTGGGACACAAACACCATAGTTCAGAGTCGGTCCTGGTGGTGTAGTGGTAACCATATTTGCCTCCTAAACCCAAGATCGCTGATTCGATCCTGGCCAGGACCGATGGATTTTTCGGGCGTAAAAATCCTAAGTATAGCTTCCTTCGGAAGGGAAGTAAAGCCGTGGGTCCCGTGTTGTACATTTACGGCTTGGAAAAGAACCTATAGCCTTAAAAAAGAGGCCTCTGAGCAAAATTTGTCAGCCATTTCACGCCCTGAATCGAATAGGACACTGATAATCTCAGATGTTAAACAGCGTCCATAAATAAACCCCCCCCCCAAAAAAAAAAACCCATAGGGCAGTCATAGTGATCACTGATTACAGAGTAGATAAAATTTTCACAATTGTTATATTTTTTTAAAACTTAATTTTGGATTTAAAAGAGTTTAAAAAATTCAAGTGGGTGAAATTTTCATGTCAATAATCTTTCAAGAAATAGTACAAATCAGTTAGAACTAAGCATTAATATTGTTTTATATATAAATTAGTTTCTTATCTTCAAAAAATGAATTAAAGAGAAAATTTTAACCACAAACAAAATCACATACAAATTACAGTGTACAAAATTACTAGTTTTCACAACACAGCTTGCAACTTGGTAAGTAATATTGGTTTCTTACGGATAAAGCCAGCATGCAGTCTCTCTCTCTCTCTCTCTCTCCCTCCCCTCCCTTGCTGGAGAGATTTTCTTTGGTCTATAAAATTTGTGACTGAAACTACTTAAATTATATATAGAAATTCTTTCAAGCTGTGTGTAGGAAATAAGCTGGAAATGAAGAAATCAGACTTAAAAAATTTGGGTCAGGGTCAGAATTTGAAGCACAGATTTACAGCCTTCCAGGCTAATGCTCTACCTACTGAGCTAACATATTCTCCTCCAAGCACAGAACTATAAAACTCTCTCATTTGATTCCATATATTCCAGAGATCTCCCTAAGGTTTCTGTACTAAGAGAGATTTATTCCTTAAGAGGCAGCTGGTAATGCTACAAGTACTTATGATTCAGAGGATACAATTTATGGATGACCAAGCAATCCATCAAGAATTAGCATAAAAAATGAATGACATTGGCAGTGTCTGCAATAAAACATCATCACAACCACACAGAACGGAGATGTACCTCTTCTTTAAACTAATGAATATAAATCATTGGTGTATAGGTTAAAAACTCAATTATAATTGAAATAAACTTCAGATTTACTTTTATTTAAGATTTTTGTGTCAATGTAATTTAATAAGCTCAAAAGGTATTGTTGTTTGATTTGTAAGCTGCCTGTATGTAATTATTTAATTTATTCTACACTAAGATATAATTGGATATTCATATATAACAGGCTTGGGTAGTAATGCCATTATTGCTAGTTATTATTTTAATAAAGTAACATAACTAAACTACTTTTATTGGTAGTGAAATAATGAATATCATTATTTTTGTTGCTTGGACCAATCTCAAACTGTGTGATGCCAGCTGTTGTTCTAAAAATAACATAAACTATTAAAACAATTAGTTCATTATTGCATTTGTTGCAGTTAAGGCCAGTTTATATCCACTCGATTCATTGCTGCAACTCTGCCTCAGCTCTTGCCCCTAACCCCTTGCAGAGCACTCGGTCATATTCTACACGTTTATCTTTATTGCATCAGTCACTCGACAATAAATTTAATTTAAACAACCAACATATCCTAAAATTTGATTTAGATATGTCCAAATCATTACGAAATCTTTACTCTTGCCAAGTAGATTCCATTTATAACCTTTCTATTTGAAAATTTTACATTCAACAATGAGTATTTTGCAGACCTGTAACTCGAGCATGATATAATCACAGTGTTTCATTTACTTAAATTTCTTTTGGATATGAAGAAAAAAAGCAGAAAACGTATGCTGTAGGGTGCCATTACTATAAAAAGTTTGGAAATCCATGGATTAGGCTGACTTTTTTTTTTTTATCTTAGCTGAAACATTATACGTATACAATTAATTATTGTTGTTACTAAAACCATACTAACATTGTGTTTTTTCTTTTTCCACATAGTTAATTTATAGGCATCCAAAATTTGCTGTGAAATAAGAAACATTCTAGGACTGCAGAAATATAATATATTTGTAATTAAAGAAAAAAAATATAAATGTAACTTTGTTAAATTTCCTAGCAAGTAATTGCAACTTAGTTATTTTTAAAAAGTAGCCCACCCAACTTCAATAAGCAATTTTGAATATGCGAAGGTAATTTTTTCTGTATCAGTACTTTCTATTTCTGTTGATAAAGTTTGGTTTTCAGTTCAAATACAGTAAAATTTAGCACTAGTTTTATGCTTTCTTAGATGGTCTGTAAATTTTTTGCTTTTGTTTTAAAGAAATATAGATTTTTAATTTTTATTGTTGCATATCTATAAATGCAATTAATTTTTTTTAATCTTAATTTCAGCATTCTAAATAGTTTTCATACTATGTGTCCTGAAGATGCCAAAAATGACATTAATTGCTACTTGCCAGTGGATCTCCTTGAGGAGCGTTTACCCCAATTGAAAGTTTGTGTTTTTAACTTTTTAAAACCCTTATCAGTAAATGTAATATCCATTGAACATTATTAGTAATCACAGTAATAATGTGCTCATTGCAGGTTAACCCTTTTCAAGATCGCCTGTACGATGTGTTCTTTTCCAAGCGTGATGCACATGGTTATGTATATTTCTCTTTTGAAGAGTTGTTAGATCTTTGCTCAGCGCTCTCACCTCAATGTCCTGATAAGGTGAAAGCCAAATGGGCTTTTAAGATATTTGGTGAGTCATATCCCACAGTTATTTTGTTACTATTATTAAAATACTTTGTTTATGTGCATTATTTTTCCTAAGTTTGTAATGTGATACTAGTTTTTTAATGATGGTTTCATGGACAGTTGGGTGAAGATTGTGACTGGAAAGCTTGGATGACAGCA
The DNA here is from genome assembly GCA_030762175.1 of Metallyticus violacea. Classification (NCBI taxonomy): domain Eukaryota; kingdom Metazoa; phylum Arthropoda; class Insecta; order Mantodea; family Metallyticidae; genus Metallyticus; species Metallyticus violacea. The sequence continues at coordinate 142,217,528 of CM060831.1, forward strand.
AGATTTTTACCCAGCTGATTGCTTGTGAAACCAGCATTATTAATAGTCAGTGCTAAGAAAGCTTCAAATCCTCAGTATATTAGTTGTTTTTATGTACATTAATTTTTGTTTATAACTTTATTTCATTGATTTGTAGATTTTAATGGTGATGGCCTAATTGGAGATACTGATGTTATAAATATTGTTGACAGACTAATGAAGGCTAACCATTTGAATGAAACAGAAAGAAGAAAGTTAGCTAAGCATGTGAGTAATTCTAATGTCTGTTTCAAGATATTTAAGAATATTTATATAAGTGCACTAAGGAAGTAAACAAGAAAAACACCAAGAAGGTACAAAAGCAATAAAGAATGTTTAAAATATTTTGACTTTGCAGGTTCTTAAAGAAGTGAACATTAGCAAAACAGGAGCTATCACTCCAATGGAATTTGTTCATGCAATTATAAGGATGCCAGATTTCTCTAACTGTTTCAGAATTGAGCTATAATATTAATTCTATTATCAAAACTTATCTTGCTGGAATGCAGTAATTATAACACACTATTGGAGACAATATGTTAATAAAAATTATATAAAGCAGAATGGTTCAGAGAATTTATTTTGCTGAAAAGAATAAATATTAAGAAAATGTACTTATATGTATGTGTACAGTTTTCTCTGTGTTATAATCTATTTATTGTCATTATCCCTTAGCTATAGCTTAGAAATAGCTCTTACAATTAAATACTGCATTTGTGTGAATCTAATGTACCAACTAATGTAATATGTACCCCAAATTTGAAACTTAAAATCATAAAAAAGCAAATATTGTTGTACGGCATCTTAGAAATAGGCAGTTTGCTTCATAAAACGATCAAAACGTAGACTATGTTACATCTTGGAGCACATAGGACAAAATCCATCACTTCTGCTGTTGCCAGGGCAGTTGGCATAGCTCAAAAAAGAAGAAGTGTCGCTAATCATTCTTCATGCTTTTCATTTACAAATTCCAAAACTTTTTCTTCAATGTCAGGATGTCTTCCATTACAAGGACCAGTGAATTTCTTCCTACTAGCTTTAGTTGCAAATAATGTCAATTTCCATTTCTGCCACAAGCAAACGTTACTCTTAGCTAAATTGAACTCTCTTCCTGCCTTCCTGTTACCTAAAGAATTACTTTACACTTGAATGCAGCATCATAAGATGTCTTATTTTGATTTAAAGTAAAACACTAAAAATCATGTCGTCACATTAAAACTCTCTTTAAGTAATGTGACGACATGATTTTTAGTGTTTTACTTTAAATCAAAATAAGATTAACAAAAGTTTCACTGTGTGGATTCCCAAATTCCGTAAACATAATCATAAGATGTACTTCTCTTTTGCCCTCCATTTCATGGCTACCTTCTATTCAAACGCTCTATCCAATAATAGACCAATAGATGCAATAAATGAGAACTGCAGCAATGTATTATGATGTAATAAGCCATGCATTTGAATGGAATTACTGGCAAACTATGGTATGGGTTTGCTCTTGAATCTAATGTGCACTACAATTTTGAATACTATATGTGGACAAAAAGGTGCACTTAGATTTGCGTATATGGTATTTCTCTCATTCTGGATGGGCTATCTAAATGTAGACATGTACATTTTTAAAATGAAACATGAGGAAGACTCAGAAAGTTTGCAGATCTTAATAAACTTTTACAATAATATGTAAATACACATACATAATTTTTAACCCAGGCTTTTATCTGTAAATCACAACTTCTGACACCTTTTATCCTTGCAACCTCAACAATGTGAGTTGAAAAGGACACTTGTATTGGTAATTTAATGTTGCACAATAGAGCTGGAATGAGAGCTTTATTGTGCAATGATTTATTGCAATATTAAAAGTGATTTAAACCAGGAACTGTGTCTTGAAAGACACATAGGCTTTAGGGCTTCATGTACAACAGTTTTCAGTTGATTTTTGGAGTTTAATAGAGGGGCTGAATATCTTCTAAAGATTAAAATAAAAGTAGAAAGCAACATTTTATAAAAGTACACATCCCAATTACAGCTAATACATTAAACATACATTTCATTAACATTACAGGCCAAAAAAGAGCAGTTAATAGATCTTTACTGCAGAAGCAGACACTGCTAGAAAACACAGTTGCACAATTTAACTGGAACTTTGTTACACCAAATGATATCTTAACAGCAATTTAACTGTATCACATCTGATAGTAATTAAAAAATTACAAGGTTATGGCATGAGGAGTAGTAATTCAGATAATTTCACAGCACTACTCCTAAACAACAGGTTACAAATGTGGATAGCTAATAATAAAATATTTGACTTTATGCCAGTAGCAAGTGGCATCCTGTAGGGACCTGTCTTAAGATCTTTTCTATTTATGTAAATGATTTCCGTAACCAATTCAATGCAAAACAGTATTATTTGCTGATAACACAACATTAATAACTTCAGGCACAAAAATAGATGAAGTCAATTGTATAAATGATCATATGGTAGAATTAGCCACTAATTGGTGTAAAGTAAACATGTTATAGATAAACATTACAAAGATTGAACAAATTATATTTTATTTAAAAATAAATATGAATATAACTTATCTGTTAAGCTTATAGGTATCCATATGGGTCAAAAATTAAATTGGAATTCTCATAAAAATCATATCTGCTCTAAACTTGCAAGAGTAATACTGGATTATAAATAATGTAAGTGAAAATTTACTCTTATATTCTTAATTTGCATTTTTTCATTTCCATCTGACTTGTGGTATTTTTATGGGAAAACTGAACAAGCTTAAATAAATCTTTATATGGCAAAAAAAAAGATTATCGTGTTCAATTAAAGCAATAAATTATATATTGTAGCAGGATTTAAAATTAATAAAAATAAATCTAACATTTTATTTTTAATAATGAGAAATGGGGATTGATGTTAATGAAATTGAAGTGATGAATAAATTTGTGTAACTTGGGGTGAGATTGGTGCTAGTGGGAAATGGAGTGACCAAATGAAAATGTATTGTCAAATAGAAAGTTTGCTATGGGAGGTATCAGAACATGTTATAATAAAATAATAGATATGAGAATAATTTGTCTTGAAAGAGTTTATTATACTAAAATGATATTCTGTATGGAAAATAGATGGGAAAAGATTGATAAGATCATAGAGAATTTTTCAAATTGATCTTGGAATTGCTAACAGCCTCACCAAAAGCAGAGCATTACTTGAACTGGGAAGTGTAGGGAGGAAAGCTAAAATGATTCAATGAGAGTTAAAATATTTCTATAGATTTAAGTCTTTGAAGGATGGAAATATTTTTAAACAATGTCTAACAGCTTAAGGAAGGGTGAAATGGAAAAGTAGTTGGTTTTCTAAGATGGAAAAAAATTTAGAAGAACTGATATAGGTAGTTTTGGAATGGGATGTTGAACTAAGAAAACGTTAATCTTATTTTGATTTAAAGTAAAACACTAAAAATCATTCGTCACATTAAAACTCTCTTTAAGTTTCACAAACACACTTATAAAAGTAATTTTGGTACATGTTTCGTGAGGTACATTCCTCACATTGTCAACCAAAATGATGACTGAGGAGTCAATTTCAGCAAAGTATGTATGTTGCTATGTTTGCTCTCGTGGTCTGTTAATGAACTTAAACAATATGTTGTCTGCTTCCAGTATATCAAAATTCATAAGTTTGTATTCATATTTTTTATGTAAATTTTTTCCCATATATTAAGTTCTTTCGGATGTTGAATTATTTTTAGTAATGTTATGTCCTTCTCTATTTCATGATTTTCAATGTGGATTCCGACTTTCCGTAAACATATTACAACGGCATTCGAATCATTGGGAACAGACGACTAAAAACAAATTTAATTAAAATAATGGAAAAAAATCTACTTTTAAACATTTAAAACACGAAACATTACAAGAGTTGTACATAACAGTGCAGTTTTAAGCAATTTTATTTTCACATGTATTACAGTGGTACTAAGTGAGCTCTGGTAAGGTTAACTTTTTTAATTACGTAACATCGACCTTTATGACTTCAAGAACCAGATACAATATAAAAAAAGAAAATCATGAAATAGAGAAGGACATAACATTACTAAAAACAATTCAACATCCGAAAGAACTTAATATATGGGAAAAAATTTACATAAAAATATATGAATACAAACTTATGAATTTTGATATACCGGAAGCAGACAACATATTGTTTAAATTCATTAACAGACCACCAGAGCAAACATAGCTACATACATATTTTGCTGAAATTGACTCCTCAGTCGTCGTTTTGGTTGACAATGTGAGGAATGTACCTCACAAAACATGTACCAAAATTACTTTTATAAGTGTGTTTGTGAAACTTAAAGAGAGTTTTAATGTGACGACATGAGTTTTAGTGTTTTACTTTAAATCAAAATAAGATTAACAAAAGTTTCACTGTGTGGATTCCGACATTCCGTAAACATAAGAAAACGTTTTTGGATAAAAGTGCATACACAACTGAAAGAAATTGAGAAACAAGATTTATTTAGTTGTCTGAGAGATAAAGGTTCACTATAATTTTATAGAGATTTAAAAATGATTGGGGTAGAGAGAAACATAGGTATATGTGATAATATAGGAAGAGAAAGATATGCTTGGGTGAGGGTTACAAATTTAAGGAAGCTTAGAGGGGAACTGCACGTAGATGTTTGCCCCTTTCATGCTAATTTAAATGCAATATTGCACTCTTATCTTAAAGTGCAAGAAAACCAAGTTATGGAGGAGGATCTGCAATTTGAAAAGTGGTATAATTTGGAAAATAAAGGAATGAGTAAAAAGAACTTTTAACATTAATAAAAAGGAGTTTATCACAGAGTTAAAAAGTATTTAGAAAAGATAAGAGAGAAATGGTTTAGAATTGTGAGGAAGTAATTGAGAATGGGAGTAGTAGAGGAAGGTAGCAATTAATTGAAACAAATTGGATTTTTATATACAAATAGCCAGGATGTTGATATGTATAATACCCAGAGAAATGAGCAACTCTAAAGATAGTGTAATTGTAAGGTTGGTAAATTTCATTTGGATATATAAACAATGTAATACATTTTTTTCACACTAACTCCATTCACTTACATAAAATTTGGACATATGTTTCAGGAGTGATCCCTCCCATAAACTGTTGTTATACGTGGCGGTTGGGTCTCTTGATGTTCTAGTGGCGGCATCTGTTGGTTCTATTAGGAATTTGCTGAGTTCATCCAATGGAGGGAAATCGAAATTCATCAAATTATCCTTATTTTTTGTAATGAAAATGTTTTCCCAAGTGGAAAGTTCTATTGCATTATGAAGTTGTTTAAGTAGTATTATCTCTGGTTTAATTTCATGATTTTTATTCCAAAAGTGTGCTGCTATTGCTGATTTATCAATTTGTTTTAAGCGAATATTTCTGAAGTGTTCTTTTTTCCGGATTCCCAAATTCCTCTTCGTTTTTCCAATGTTTTTTTTATCGCACTCTGCACATTCTATTTCATAAATACCTGACTTTTGTTCTGTTGGCATGTAGTCCTTTATTCTGCAACCTAATTAGTTCTTTATATTAAAATTGTTCTTTGGGGCTAACATAATTCCTTGTTCTTTGAATATCTTTTTGAACTTATTGTAGTAAATTGGGTGGTATGTGAAACTTTTGAATTTGTACCTTTCTTTTGCACTTTTAAGTGTGGAAACATCTCTTATTGTTTTTTGGTTTTATTGATGATTTTTATTACTGTGTCTTTGTTGTATCCATTAGTTTCTGCTATCTTTATGATTTGTTGGTATTCCAATTTGTACTCTGTTTCTGTGAGTGGAATATTAACTAATCTGTGTGCTAAACTATAAAACACTGCATATTTATGTGGAATGGGGTTAAAACTGTCATTTTTTATGTAATTTTCTGTGTGAGTATCCTTTCCATGAATTCCAAATGTGAGATAGTTTTGATTTCTTATGATTTTTACATCTAGGAAGGGGAGATATCCATTTCTTTCTTCCTCTATGGTGAAGTGTATAGATTTGTGCTGTAAATTCAGAAGTTTTAGTGCATCTGTTGTATGTTTTTCCGGAATTATTGCAAATATGTCATCCACATACCTATACCATGTTTTGAAGATTAGAGGGAAGGCTTTGGTGATATGCATTTCAAATGAACTCATAAAAAATCTGCTAGAAATAGAGAGAACGGGTTTCCCATAGCTAGTCCCGAGACTTGTTGGTAATATTTTTTATTGAAAATGAAGTAATTTTGTTCGATGCAAATGTTTGTAAGTTTTATCAAGTCTTCAATTTCTTGTGTCTGTAGATCTAAGGATTTTAACCATTTCTTTAACATTAGCATAAGTGTATCTTTTGGTATGCTTGGGAATAAGGCTTTTACATCAAACGATACCATTATATTTTCTGCTGTAATTTTGTAATTTTTCTACCAAATCCTGTGAATTTTTGACACTCAAACTTTGGTATTTTTTCAAGGATTTGAAAATGTCCGTTAATTTTTTTGCTAACAAGTATGTCGGTGAATTGATATTATTGATTATAGGTCTCATGCTGTTGTTTTTTTTGTGTAATTTAGGAAGTGCATACATTCTAGGTAATACTGGGTTGCTATGTGTGAGTTTTCGTTTTTCGGTAGTGAACAGTATTTTTATTTCATCTAATGTTTTATTCAAGTTTTTAGTGCAGGTTTTTAGTGGATTCTCTGTAATTGGTTTATAATCTTGACCTTTTAACATGGTTTCTATCCTGTTTATGTAGTCTTCTTGGTTCAAAATGGCGATTTTATTGCCTTTATCTGTTTTTGTGAATACTACCGGTTTTTCTTTTAGTTGTTTTATTATGTTTATGTAATTGTTGAATTTATTTTGGTTTTTTATTTTCTCTAAGGTTTTTGTACATTTCAATTTGATAAACGATTTTTCATTTTCTTTCAGTTCATTGGTGGCTATGTTAATATCCGTTATGTAATCTTCTATTTTTTTGGAGAAACCTACACATGTTTTTATACCTTGGTTTAGGAATTTTAGTTCGTTGTTTGAAAATGTGGTGCTTGAAATATTAATTACATTCTCTGTGGTTTGTGTAACTTGTTTGGGTACATTTTTGGTTTGAAGTTTTCGTAAATTGTAGAACTTCTTTTTCAATTTCTGATTCTTTGTAACAACAGTTTATCTACAGGCTGAAGATGGGAGGGATCACTCCCGAAACATATGTCCAAATTTTACGTAAGTGAATGGAGTTAGTGTGAAAAAAACTGTATTACATTGTTTATATATATATATATATGGTATATATATATACCACTCCATTGTCAACAGCTTCGTAAGTACATTTAATTCATTTGGATGTTTAAACTTGAGTAATAAAAAAAATAAAATAAATAAATGGATACCTCTTTAGTGATATTGTAGTGAAGACAACAGACTGGGCAGGCCACACTCTTGAGCTGTATGTTGTCTTTAGAGATGTGCTTGGCAAAAAATCATTCAACATAAGCTCTCTTAAATGTACCAAATGGAACAGAGATATATAGAAGTTCAATAACCTTGTAAGTAAAAATCAATCATACAGTGATCTTAACCTTGTAGGTGTTCAATGGGAGGCTAGAAACAATGAGTTGAAATTTTCATAGAAATTTCTTATTGACAATTAGAAAGAAAAAAAAAAGAAGCTTAACAACTTTAACATCTATTGGCCAATGTTTCAGATACATTTTCAGGGTTTTTTACTTCCCCTGGAGTCTTTCAACTGCCCCCTGGAAGATAACTAGGCAGCAGATGTTTAGGCAAAGGCCTTTTTTCCTGTAATAGATATAATGAAGAAAATCAAAATATTTATGTTCAGCTGCATTTAATGCATACATGTTATAGTTTTATAGTGTCTATTTCGATGTTAGAGCCTATTGCTGAGCTTTGTGCTTAATTTCAATGTTGAATGACTGACTGAAAATGAGAACTGTTGAAAAGCAAAGAGTTTTCATATTTGTGTGCACCGAAAAATATTTTGAAGGAAACAAAATTGAATTTAAGTGTGTTGTTGTTCTTATGTATGCACCCAAGATGAAATGTGCTCCAGTAACATCTGTAGATAAGGAAAGATCTTTTTCTGCCTTCGAACTTAAACTTGCAGACAAAAGATACAAGTTTTGGGTGAAAAAATTGGAAAAGGCACTTGTAATATTATTTATTTTGCAGAAAATCATGGGAAATAAGTGATTAATGTTACACAGTTTAATCATTTTTTTTTTACTGTGATTATCTAAACCAGGAAATTTTGTTTAAGATTTATTCAGAAAAATTGTTTTTGTAGTATTACTCTAAAAATGAAACAAATTTTATAAACACTGTCAATTAAACAGTGAGAATGTGATTTTTCTTATAATGAAAACAATATTTTCATATGAATATTTTCTAATTTCTTTTTTCAGGCACCAAATTTAGGCAATTTTTTAGGTTCTGTATTCATTCTATTATTTTATATAATGTAATTTTAAAATCTACCACAGGTATTTTTAACTTGAAAATCGTGTGTTAATAAAATAAGCGATTACCAATGTGAAATTTAATGGCCCAAATTCATATTAAGCGCTTGTGAAGTTTGAAACTATTGAAAGTACATTTTAAATACTTATGTATGCATCATATTCCTTTCTTAGCTAATTTAAGGTGACAAAAACCATTTTTTTAATCCTAAAAGTGTGCTGTCTATATATACCAAATTAATAAAATAGCCCTTAGATTTACAAATACTAAATAATAATAATATAACCTAATTAGAAGATCTACTATTCATGCATCTAGTGCACAGGAGGACTAATGACAATTTTTCTCTCACCATGTCCCAGCTTTTTTACTATATATTTCTTAAATAATATTTACATTTTTTATATTCAACTATTGAAACACTGAAATTTATAATAAAGAATGCAAGTTTGTAAATAATTAGAAAAAATCTAACCATACATTGTTGTATTAAGTGCACCATATATCTGCTACATGCAATGTACAATTGGCATATCTACTTGAGAATTCAAAAATCTTTGTACCCTATATATTGATTTTGCCTTCCTCCTCCAGAAAAAAATATCTGGAAGAAACACTGTTCTTGGCCTTCTACAATAAAAATTAGAGGCTGTTCATACTAATAGTTTAATGGGGTTATTAGAAGTATTTGTTGACATAGTCATAAAATGGTAGCAGTAATTGGATAGTTAGTTACTTATTGTGCTAGAGTTCAAATATTTAATCAGTTTATCTCTGTGGGTGTAAATGGATTATAGCTGTTGCAGTGAATAAAAGTGGTTGAATGAGAGCAGTGGTGTCATTCAGTCAATTTATACCTGGTTTGCCCGAACTGGTTAAAATTAATGGAGCTTATATAACCAGTTTTTAAATTTCAAAACTTCATTTATGGATCTTTTTGAAAGAAATGTGGAGAACAATAGTTTAGTATGAAGTTTGCAAACTTTTGCTATTGTGTTGAAAATTGCAGTAAATGGTCAATAATCTGACTCAATGCATACTTGTGTCCCAGCAGTGATTAATGGAGCAGGCCTCCCATCTAGCTGAAACATTGAACATTGATTTGGCAAGCATGCATTCAGTATCTAAAAATGAAACAAACAGGAGCATATTGTTTGCTGTGCCAATAATGCTTAAACTGTGCTTCAGTTCAGATGTAAAAGAATGATCATTGTATTAAAATGAAGCACCAAAGTTAATATTAAGTTTTTAAGTGGTGGAATTATCAATACTGGTGTGTCAAGAAATTTAAAATGGATGATATGGTACTGACATTTTGTAATGTGAAAAGTTGAATAAACATTTCATAAGAGAAGAAAGCATGGATACATCTTTGAATGTTTCAAACAATTTATCAATATAATCATGTCCAAAAACAAGTTGGTAAGCTTTAAAACTACTGTATATATAACTATAAGGTTATGGTAGTTATTGGAGAGGAACAGTTGTTAAAAAATTAGAATGACGCCACTGAATGGAAGGAATTGGTAAGACAGCACTTTCAGAAGTAAACATACATTAATGTAACATAAAAGAACAATTTAAATAATGTTTTATGAAATATTTTTTTAAATTATGCTTATTATAAATATTTTATTTAATGTTAAGATATTATTGTTTTACCTTTTTAAGTAATCTTTTTAGATTAAGTAAACTTTTTAATATAATTTAGCAAAATAAAGTACGATAAATGTTACTTTCCCCCGCAATGCAAGGTTTTTCCTATGAGCGAGCCCTCACTTGTTTGCCATGCCATGGAGAGGGTAGCAAGTCTGCTTGCTTACTTGTTGACCTTGCTGACTATTGCAGTTGTGGTGCAGCTGTTTTTGGGTGTGTGTTATATTGTTCATTTCTTAATTTGACAGTATACATAAACTATCCTTATGCCTCATGTGTTTATAATGAGACACAACATGTCTTTATGAACAATTCATATGTATTAAATCAATGGTGAAAGAATCATAGGACCAATTTTTTTTAGTGAATTAACCAACAGAGAGCATGATCATGCATGTTTTCAACAGGGCTCTGCCACTGCAAATAATTCAATGAGAGCAATTCACAATGCATTTTTATAAGACAAAGTTATTATTGCGGATATGTGGTCCCCTTGGTCCCCCATTTTAACAGCCTGCAATTATTATCTCTGGGATAAATAAAAAATACAATATACAAGATGAGTGCACACCCATACAAGAACTCAAAGATAGTATTTGTCAGTAAATTGTCCTGATTTCTCAAAATAGACTACAGCAAGTGTTGAATAAATTTCTAAAGAGATGCCAAAAATGTATGGAGAATGAAGGCAGGCATTTTCAACACCTCATTAGATAATTTGATAAGTAATGAGCTCTTAAATTGATTTGTGTATTGTTGGTTTGTATATTGTTTTACCTTCCTGCTAATCTTTGAGATCCAGCTGACTGGCTAATGAGTGGCTCACTCGCCTATAGGCAAAACATTCCTAAGGAAAACAAAATTGATTGCATGGTACTTTTGAAATGTAGAACAATATTTAAATTATTGTTTTTGGTGTGCTACTAACCAGGAATGTATATTTACTTCACACTGCACTGCTCAACCTGCTCCCTTCTTTCAACTTCTCTAGCTCACTGTATTAGCAGCATATTCTGCATACTTTCATCCTCCTAGGTCTCCAGTTATCATACACTCTCTAATTCTGCATAAATGTTAGTGCAGTATAAGAACTATGCTGCCTACTATTATGCATAAATGAATAATGAATGTACAAGACTGCGCTTACATAAACATTTATTTAGAAAATATAATGGGAAGCCGTTAAATAGTCATGTATTTTTGATAACTTTTATATTTTAAATTTGTTAATAATAATAATAATAATAATATTTTAGTACTATATATATAGTACTAAAATATTAACGAATTTAATATATACACACACACACACACGAGTCTGTTCAGAAAATTCCGGAACATTCGTAATTTCGCGCCAATGTAGTAATGTAAGAGCGAAATGCGGTTGGCATCCCTGCACATGCCTGTGTTTAATATGTATCTGCCGAAAGTTTCATTATTGTATGTCTGTTAGTTATTGTTCAGTGCTGTATTGGGTAGAACGTTGTGTCGCACAGTTTGCGAATTTCGGGACGGCAGAGTTAGAGGAGCAACACGTCTGCATTAAATTTTGCGTGAAACTCAAGAAAACCTTTACAGAGACGCACCAAATGATGCAGGAAGCCTACGGTGACGAGTGCTTAAGCCGTACTCAGTGTTATGAATGGTTCACTGAGTTTAAAAATGGCCGGACGGAAGTTAAAGATGACGTTCGTTCAGAACGCCCTTACCGCCACGGGTGGCCGAGGTCGTTAAGGCACGGACTCGTGAGCGGGAGGTCCGCGGTTCGAATCCCGCCAGGACCGTCCTCCCTGACTGGGGTTTTACCCAGGTTTTCCTCAGTCTTCATAACTGGCAAATGCCGGGGAGGTACCTAAACTTAGGCCTGGAACGCTTCCTTCCTTAAAAAAAAAATATCCTTTCCCAATTTATCATTTCATCTCATGTATCATCAGTGTCCACCGCCTGTGGTGCCTCAGTAGTGAAAACGGGCGTTAAACACTACTCAAAAGAACGTCCTTCGATGTCTACCGACGACGCTCATGTCAGGAAATGTCAATGAAATTGTGCATGCCATTTAAGACTGACTCTGCGAGAGATTGCAGAAGAATGTAACATTTCAGTTGGATCATGTCATGAAATCCTGACACGGTATCTTGGAATGCATCGTGTTGACGCCAAGTTCGTCCTACGGCTCATGAGTCAAGACCAGACAGACCATCGCCTCGCAATCTGTGAAGAACTTTCGGATCGCGCAAATGAGAATGAGATGTTCCTTAAGAGAATCATAACTGGTGATGAGACGTGGGTCTACGGTTATGATGTTGAGACCAAGGTTCAATCTTCACAATGGGTCGGGAAAGGTTCTCCAAGACCAAAAAAAGCTCGTCAGGTGAGGTCAAATGTGAAAGCCATGCTGATAGTTTTCTTTGACTTTGAAGGATTAGTTCATCATGAATTCGTGCCACGGGGATAAACTGTTAATCGATAGTACTGTCGGAACGTGTTGCGACGCCTGCGAGAAAATATGAGAAAGAAACGGCCTGAAATGTGGCGAGACAATTCATGGATCTTGCATCACGATAACGCACCCGCACACTCATCCTGTTGGTGCGTGACTATTGCACAAAAAACGAAATCACTGTGCTGCCTCATCCTCCGTACTCTCCAGACCTGGCCCCTGCGGACTTTTTTTTATTTCCAAAGTTGAAAACCCCGTTGAAAGGACGAAGATAAGATGAGATAAAAGAAAATTCGCAGACGGCTCTTCGCGCGATCCAGAAAGAGGTGTACCAAGATGCTTCCGGAAGTGGAAACGGCGTTGGGAGCGGTGTATCAATTGTGGAGGAGAGTATTTCGAAGGAGACCATGCACAATGTGTAAAAGATAAGCGTAGAAAAAGTTTGTGGCCAAAGTTCCGGAATTTTTTTAACAGACCTCACGTGTGTGTGTATATATATTTTAATTGAGAATATTGCATGTGTCTGACTAATTAACTTTGGATGTCAAAATAAATATTATTTTATTCTTTTTAGATTTTAATTCTTTAGTCACTACAAATTTGTGAATGTAATTATACATGTATATGAAATATCACTGCTTTTTATTATATATGCTTATAATTAACTTTTATTTCATGATTTATTCATCGATTAAAACTGTTATCCCTCTCTTTGGAATAATGACCTTGTAAAGAACGATAAGGTAGAGGTGGTATTCTGTTGCCATGTCTCAGAGTGCTGCAATATACTACTGGGCTTCTGTATCTCACATAACGTTGAGGAAACTGGATATAAACACTGGAGAAGAAGAAAAAAAGCATTATATTGATGCATAGTTTATAATCATCCATATAAGCACTAAGGACATTATGGAATCATATTATATTAATGCCTGCAACAACTTGTACTGAAATATGTGTTATAGATTTAAGAAATGAGCATAATACTTAGGCATAATATTTTGAGCAGTTTGCAATGAAGTGCAGAATAAAAGTTATATGTCTCCTCCATTACCATCATATACAAATAACATATACATCTTCTAGGATTAAAGAAGCATAGGTAACAGTATAGGATAGTGTATCAGTCATTTTAATGTATGTTATTAATTTTATTCCTGCTGGCTTTCCGGTTCAATGCAGCAATATTTGTTACTTTAGATGTTATGTCAAATTATTGTTTTTTTCTATGAAAGGGCATAAAGCTGGTATTTTACACACTAAGTCTTTAGCACTAGAGAGTAATATCTAAAAAGTTTATGCCCTGGTGTAGAAAATATAACATTCAATAATATATTTTATTTAGTTGCAAATACTGCATTGGTATTAATTAATGTTCAAATTAATTATAGAGTGATTTATATAGAACTAACACAGTTCTTTCTTTATTTATTCAGCTGGAAATTCACCCAATGTCCTGAGTTTAATATCATATTAAGGGGGTATTTTGGAGTTTTGATTCTCTGTTATGAGACGCAGAGATATTTATTCATTATTCCTTATTGTTGACTTTTATGTTTGGCAGCTGTTTTGTATATTTTATTCTAGTTGCTTTGAAAATACTGTACATATTGTATCAATGGTTCTTCCTTGTGGAGCAATACTGGATTATGAACTCAATTACAGCTACTTGAAGGGCATACCAGAGGGAATTTGGTGTTCACAATCCTGCAGAAAGAAACACAATACTGGCAATGGTAAACAAATTGGAAACAACTGGATCTCTGATGAGTGAAAAAGGCAAACATTGTTTATCTAGACTGCCCACAGTTGTTATGGACATCCAGGCATGACTGGAGTTGTCACCCTATAAGTCATTAAGACATTTGTCGCAGGAGACCAGGTACACCTACTCAATGTGTCAGAAAGTTGAGAATAGTGCTCACCTAAAATAAAGAGTGAAGTATTACTGTTGACTTTAGGCATTCATTATGCAAAATCCTGCCTTATTGCCCATCACATGGCTCATAAATGAAGCATGGTTCCATTTATGTAGCTATATGAACTCTCAGAACTCACGCTATTGGGCTGTCCAAAATCCACATGTCATTCATGAAGCACCTATGCACCCAGTTATATTTGGAATTTGGTGTGCAATATCTGCACAGAGAATAGTGGAACTAATTTTTTTTGGACCAAACTGTGGACATGCAGAGTACTGAGGGATTTTCTTGGAGTTTGTTGACAACTGGATGACTTAGAGTTGGGTTCTGATATTTTTAATAAGATGGCACTACATGCCATACGTCAAACCATTCCATAGCTCTAAGTGAAAGTTTCTTTGATGATAATGCCCAAGAACCTGTAGTCAGAGATCTGATTCAAGAACACTGGACTTCTCCCTGTGAGGTTACTTAAAGACAGAGTTTACGCCACATGCCCCCAGACATTGGACTATCTGAAGCACAACATTACACAGGAGATTAATGGTATTGACTGCACTGTCCTCCAAAGAGCGACTAATAACATGGAATGACTTGTTGAATTATGTCTTATGCAGAAGGCAGGACATTTTCAATAGAGGTTAATCTCCCAAAGATACTCTGCATTTGTAGTATAATAACTTCTTGCTAGCCCCATTCGTTTTCAAAGAAAGAAAGAAATGTATTATTTCTATACGCATCATATTTACAATAAGAGCAGTTGTAGATATTTATGTTAATAGTTCTTATAACATAGCTGTCATGCTGATACTGTTTCACAAAGTATTACTTTATGATTTTATCACATAAATATTTGATAATAATTTATGTATGAACAATATTACATACATGTTTATAAAAAAATGGCAATTACAATATGTTTAAGTTCATTTTTTATAATGCTCAGTGTGTTATACATAAAATCCTCTTTGAATATGCAAAAAAAAAAAAAAAGTTTTTACTATATTAATTCTACTTTTTAAGCCTTACCTTGTTGGATTTGGAGGACACTGATAAAAATAATCACTTGTTTGAAAGAAATCCAGACAATGAAGTCTTCCAGTATTATCTTTGTACTGTTCCCTTTGTCTCTGACATAGCTGAAAGCCATATGACAACCCACAAGTGTTAATTACAAATATTTATTGCAGTGATTTAATGATAAGTAGACAAATATATAAAGATATTAAATGAGTAGATTAAAAGTTACATACCAAGTAAAAGCCATCTACTTCTTGCTGCTTTAAAGCATCTGTAAATAATGGAGATAGTGGTATTTCAGGCTTTTTCAGCAATCTCTCCAGATTAGTGTTTATACCAGTTGTTATAAGATCAGGACTGGCAGTGTAAGTTGTAGACTGCACAAGGATAAAAAATATGCATTTATAATCTTGTAACAGCACTAGTAATCAGTTCAGAGAAGTGGAAGTTATTTTTTCCCACATAACTAAAGAAATTTTTGTAACCGGTAAAGCAAGCTACAATTCCAGAAAATTAAATTGCAAATTGCTTGTTTTTATTCTAAGAACAATTTTTAGAAAATAGGGAAATGTAAACACCCATTAGAATAATATAAAACATGTCTTTGAAACATGTCTAAGTAAGTGAAATAAAATTAGTGAAATTTGAGTGACTTTCTCATGAATAATTTGTTTATGATACTATATTTCACTGTAAAAATCCCAAACTATTCAAAATTAGTATTTAACTTCTTTAATAACAAAGTCAAAGAATGGTTGAAAGCAATCATCATCATCATCATCATCATCATCATCATCATCCTTTCTTGGTTCTAACTTAAATACATTACAGATATATTGATGTCACATTGACTTATATATAAATAAAATGTATCATGCATGTAAATATATATTCCCATACTTCCTTATGAGTGTTTCAAGTTGTTTAGGTACGGATTGATGAACAAAGTTTGAGGTTCAATTCTCACCAGAATCATTTTCCTTGACTGAGATTTTTCCCATTGTTTTCTCAGTCCTCACCACTGAAAATGATGAAAATGCAGAAAGCTACCCTAAAGTTAGGCTTTTTTTATTTTTTGATTGATTTATTTATGGATGCTGTTTAACATCTCAGGTCATCAGCGTCCCATTCAACTCAGGGTGTGAAACGACCGGCAAATTTTGCTCAGAGGCCTCTCTTTCAGGCTTGAAGTTCTCCATCGGTCCTGGACGGGTTCGAACCTGCGATCTTGGGTTTAGGAGGCAAGTATGGTAATCACTACACCACCAGGACCGACAAGTTAGGCTTGAAATGCTTCCTTCCCAAATACAAAAATTCCTTTCTCAACTTATCATTACATATCACCAGTGTCCATGGCCTTTGATGCCTCAGCAGTAAAAACAGGCATCAAGCACTATAAAACAAAAACAAACACATGCAAGCACTTAATGGTCTATGTTCCTATTTCATTTAATGTGTGCAACAAGAAAGATAGACCAGTTAAGTATGGACTTGTGAGCAAGAGGTCTGGGGTTCGACTTCTACCAGGACTGTCCTCTCTGACAGAGGTTTTTTCCAGGTTTTCCTCAGTCATAAAATGACAAGTGGCAGGGATGTACCCTAAACTTAGACCTGGAACATTTCCTTCCTCGGGTGTTCAACAGTATTCTAAAAAAAAAAGATAGATCTTAACTTCAATTTTAAACATTTAATTTCAGAAAAGTGATTTTGAAGGTTATGGACTCAATATTAAATAAACTCTGATTATAAAAGAATTTATATTTAATTTCTTTATTTACTGTGATATCTTCTTGTATTGTAAAAAACCTTTATGAGAGAAACTTTAAAATAAGAGTATGTTTTAGGAGGTATGAACAGGACACATTGTTTACAGATCATGGTATATATGCAGATTCAGAAAATAATGTACAATAAAATTTAATTTAAAAGAATGCACATATACAGAAAAATAATTGATATAATTTATGAATGAAATTTAGACAAAAACTGAAAGGTATTTTCCAGTTTCTGTTGTCAAAAATGTTAATCCAGCAGAAAAAAATTGCAGATTATTTATTGTTATGTAAATACAACTTTATCAAAACAGATTTTTAATAACAGTGCATTAACTGTCTATAGAGGGTGAATCAGGGCCTTTGTAACAAATTTGGAGGAAAGTTAGATCTTACAATTAGAAACTCTTTGACACATTGTTTAGAAATTGTGCACACTTGTTTGTTGTCTATGTGTATTGGTTCCAAACATTAAACCTGCCTTGTCTTTGCCATGTACCTCTGTGGTAGCCAATGAGTGTGATTTGAATTCAAACATCCATTGAGAATGTTTGGGGACATGTCAAAGTGTCATGTATCTGAACCCAGTTGACACAACACATGAACTGATTAAGTGAATATTTGCTGTCTTTGATAAAATGCAACACAGACCTGAAATGTTTAGCATGATAGGCATTGCTATGATGATATAATTAATGTAATCAGGTTCTGGCAGCACTTCAATACCTTCTGTAATCTTTCCCAAAGGTACTTATGGAATAAATTAATAATATCATGTAATATTTGTTAAATGATCCAAACACTTGTGCTTCTTTTGATGATGCATGCCTCCTAAATAATGTGTCATAAAATATAGATTGTACAATAAAAAATTATATTCATTGTGAGTTTTATTTCCACTTTCAATTTGTCACAGAGGTCCTGATTCACCTGTATATTTCCAACCAAAAGTAAGTCATTTCTTAAAATATTTATGAAGTTACTCACCCTGGACCCTCCATTTTGACTGTAGAGATAGTCTGTGTTATTGAATTCATACTTAGAGCCATGGCTCTGTTTGATTGGAGTAAAATAGCTCATTATGTACAGCAGTAATAAACAGCCTGACTTATACTAGATAATTTTTCTTTAAAATACTGTATTTATACATTTTTAAAATGTTAAGCCATTATTTTGAAATTAAATTAAGTGATTGTATATTACTATAAAGCTGGACTGAAGGTGAATTACATGGAAGGATTCTTGGATAAGACCATTGCTGTGTTTGAATCCTGGTAGAGGAGGTATGGACAAATTTTGATAATATTCTGATAATGTTTATTTACAGAATTAGCAGTCAACTAGTTGTTGCCATGGAAGCATAAATTTTTATATATATATATATATATATATATATATATATATATATATATATATATATATATATATAAAAATTCTGATTTAAACTGTACACATGTGTAATAACTTAGTTTTTTAATCTTAAGCTGTTATGGCTAACAATTTTAAAGTTACAGCTTATAATATATGGGATAAAATTATGCATACTCATATTTTGGGATACCATCTGTAGAGTATTAATTTATAAAATAATTTATAATATTAAAATATTCATTTTCAGATGTGCATTTTCTTGTAACAATCAAACTTTCATTGATTCCTGCAAACTTTTTATTTTCTTAGCTGCATATAAATGGTTTTTGTTTTTGCTATAGCAGCAACATAATGTACTTTTCTTTTTTCTATTTATTTTGTTACTCTATACATGTTTCTAAGAGACACAAGACTAATTCTGTGGTTCAGTGTAGCATTTGCCACTACTAATCTGGAGGTTCTGAGTTTGATTCCTGATCAAGCTGTCTGGGTAAGGTTTTTTTTTTGGAGTTTTTTTCTTACCCTGAGAAGATGAATGGCATATAACTTTAAGGCACCAAGGACTCCAAGCTCATTTGCACCATCATGAATTCATTTTAGTTAATTCATAACTACAGACTTACACCTGCAGTATTTAACTCAGTGTTGTTCGATGGGATTCTCCCTCCCCATCGCAGCAAGTTCCTGCATGGCCAAAACTCTTACAGCTTCCTTAGTGCTGCAGATATCACGAGAAAACTAATGCAGTCAAAGCGAATAAATAAATCATTAAAAAAAATACACAAATACATATTGCCAGTCACTTTCATGTCAGTAGGGCATTATACAAAATAAATTTACAAAAATAAAAGTTAAAAGCATAATACTATTATTAAGTAAAAATTGTACTTACGAAGCTGTAGACAATAAACTAGTCCAAAGTTTTAAATAAGTAAGTGGAGTTAGTGTAAACAACTGAACACATTAATGTAGTATATGATACTATTAATTTCACACATTTACTATCAATTTAGTTTAATCTCAGTATCAGCAGATCATCTTTCGTTCCCTCTTCATGAAAGTTTTGCTTATTGCTCCCTTGAGCACTCCTCAAGGAAGATTTAGAGCTGCCCAGGATGAAGAGCTAAATCAGTAACTGGAGGATGATGTGATTTGATGACACATGCATAGTTGAGTGCATGATAAAACATCTGTATTCTCCCATTTGTCTGCAGGTGATAAATGATTTGTTGCACTACTTACTGGCCTTCTCTTGATTTCATTTCTTGTATTTTGTTTTAAATTTTTGTTTAATTTCTTAATTATATTTTTAGTTTATTGTGATGTTTCTCTTTTTATTGATTATTATTTTTATTTTTATTTCTTAATTTTTTTTCACATTTAAATTATGTTTTATTTCATTTGGATTATCTCTTGATGAAACTAGACATACCTTCTTATAGTTTTCAGTAAAAATTATGATGATATTTCAAAATGAGTGTTTTCAAATGTTGACTCAACTCCATTCACAGGATTTTTAAATTAGGACTTGTTCAGGAATTTCTTCAGCTGTTGATTGATTATTTTGGGCTGTTTGGTGGGATGTGACTGAATCTGAGTTACTTCTCTGTCGACATCTGTTGGCTGGCATAGGAATTTTCTGAATTCACCCAGAAGGGAAATGTCAAAATAATTCATTTATCTTGAGTTTTTAAAATTAAGATTTTTTCACTGCGGATAGTTCCATTGGAGTATGATTTCTTTTAAAACAATGATTTCTTACCTGATGGTTGTGTTCTGAAACATGAGTTGTTACTGCCAATTTTTCCAATTGGTTTAGTGGGATATTTCTAAAAATGTTCTTTCTTCCAAGTTTCCAAATTTCTCTTAGTTTTTCCTATATATTTTAAATTGCAATCTGAGTATTATTGCATATATGCCTTGTTTTTTTACTCTGGCGGTATACTGTCTTGGTGAAGAACCTAATAAATTTTTACTATTGTATTGAGAGTTCTTTGAACATTTTTGCAAACATGTGATGATGTATTAACTTGTATTTGTAATTTTAAGTGTAGAAAGTTTTTAATATGTTTTTTTATCTTTTGAATTCGTTAATCTTTTTAATTATTGTGTTAGGACTGTATCCATTGATTATAGATGTATTGAATACATATTGTAATTCTTTTTTGTATTCTATTTTTTGAGTGGGAGATTAACTGGTCTGTGTGCCAAACTACTGAAAATGTGTATTTAGGTTGAATTGGATTATAGCCATTGTTTTATATGTAGTTATCTGTACATGTGCCTTTTCTATAAATACAAAATTGAATTTAGGTATCTAATGATTTTTAAGTCTAAAAATGGGAATTCTTCATGTTCTTAATTTTCTATGGTGAATAATAATGGTGAAGTTTTAGAGCATCTGATAAATATTTATTTGGTATTATTGCCACTACATCATGTACATATCTGTACCTAATATTAAAAATTAATGGAAAAATATTTAAACATGTGTTTAAAAAAACTCATGAATGACTCCGCCAAAAATTGAGAAAGTGGGTTATATCTTCTATTTCTTCTGTTTGTAAATATATAGATTTTAGTTATTTTCTTAAGAAAGTTTTCCTGTAGGAATGCTGGGGATAAAGGTTTTGATGTCAAAGGATATCATTAGGTCTTCTTTTGAACTTGTGAAGTGTGTAAATTGTTCTACTAGATCATATGAATGTTTAATATTTCAATTTTTAAACTTTTGAAAGCAGTGAATATACTATTATGCCATTTTGCAAGTTGAAATCATATTATAACATGAAAGCATGCATTCATGTTACTGGAATGACTAATTGTGACCGTTTATAATATTCAGTTATTTATCACTAACAGCGAAGGTTTTCCACTTCTCTCTTCTTTTTCAAAAGATGTTTGGCCCCTGTTCAATTCTGCGAACCAACTGAAGACTTTGTGGTGGAGCATGGTCTCCCAAATATAGTTCTCTCAAGACACTGTTTCTGGTTTAAGTCGCTTTTAAAAGGTAACAAATCGTTACATTGTTGTATTTTCACTCCATCTCCATTGTGCGACACTGAATTACTGGAAAAGGTGTTTTCGTTTCAATGAACATTGTAAGAGGGCGGAAGTTATGACTTACAGATAATAATATAGGCTATCACATGGCAGTGGCGGCTCGGGCCTTGTGGAAGGGAGGGCCAGGAGCATAACTACATGACACCCAAATGGCGTGGGTGAAGGTCTCTTATCCAGACTTATATTCCTCTCCGACATTCTCTCACAACTGTTTGTTGAAGTACTTACGTCTTTGGTCTTCTGCAGTCAATTCAGAAACAGCAATGAATTTAATGAATGTATCAACTGGTTTACTCCCACCATGACAATGATGTGGTTTACATCATTGTCATGTAAACCACTGATAATGATCATATCATCATTATTATGATATATCATCATAATATCACAAGAAGTTGTGACATGTCTGTAATATCTGTCGTTTCGTCGCCTATACAGAAACGAAATTTTCCCCTTCTATTTCTTTTCTAATTCATTCCTTTAGACAGGATATGTTTCTCACTTCACACACTGTCAGCCAAGAAGTTTTTTAAAACCGTAATAAATAAATAAATAAATAAATAAATAAATAAAATAATCTTAATTTTGTGCCTTCTTGCTGAGTAAGTTCTTATAGCTTTCGATTGATGAAGTCCAAATCATTTCGCTTCCAACATAACAGTTAAACTTGACGTAAAAATGGAGTATTTAATAAAACGTCAATTTTATTCATTGCCACATAACAGTTACACTTTTTTGTAATTTAACATTGGCATTGTGAAAGTCAACTTTCCACAATTAAACAATGAAGAAACAACCCAATTTCAAACAAAAGGTGAAAACAACTCCTGTATTCAGTTATGCGTGGTGTCAGTAACCCCTCAAAATCTGGTTCCTAAGAAAAAATAGGATACCGAGTACTGGCTATGGACCGCCTTCCTGCTGGCCCAAGAGAACGCAGAAATAAGCAGGAGAGAGACAAATATATTCCTTGTAAATCTTTGCTGGCCCTTGTAGGTATAAGTCTAGTGCGTAAATGTTTCCAGGCTGGCCCAAGAGCTTCCGTCGCTAACGGAGGACCCGCAAGCTACCGCTACTACATTAGAAAGGAAATGTGCTTAATGCATAAGATACAATTAAGAACTAATTTGTTATACACCACTGTTTTCATATTTTTTTGTTTTAAAAGTTGACTAGGAGAAGAGAAGAAGGTAAATAATCAAGGCATTTTCTTTGGGGTGAGGGGTCCAGGCCCATGTGGCCTTTATTGGCGGGCCGCCCCTACCACATGGCATATAATATAACAACACTTATCATTATTGTTACCAGTTTACCCTGGTCCGAATACTTCAAGTGTTCCTCGCAATTGCGATATCAGTTTCTAGCCGTAGTAAGTGAAATAGGAAGTTCCCCAAATATGTTTGCTTAATTTTCATGGTCAGGTGTCTGCCTTTAAATCCAGAGGTCTCGGGTTCGAATCCCGTAAGGCCAGTTTTTCCAGGGTAGATTTTATCCGTAGTTTTTCCTTGCCGTGAAAAGGTGAATGCGAGGTAACTTTAAGCGTTTTGAATTCCTGCCTTCATTTCATCACTTAGCGAAGAAAAACGAAACAAAACAAAAACAAAAAACTGCGCTTTGGATTTAAACTCTTCAAAACCGGAGAAAAACGCAGCTAAAAGTCGCAACAGAGTTATAAATTTGTACACGTTTCTTGCAGACTCAACAATGGCAAATACTCATTTCCTTTTACACCAGGTAATATTTTCACCTACTCATAACTTTTATTAAACGTATAGAAGTAGCTACAACTTTCTGTATAACCCTCACAGTATGTTAATGTCAGTTTAATCGAACATCCTGTTTTTAATTGCCAGGAGTTGATAAAAATACTGGATCACAGTTTGTGCCGATGACTGTTTCTGGAAATTCGAATGACCGTACAGAAATGAGCTTAACGGCGAAACATAAGAGGGGAAAAGCCGAGATTTGAACCGCGAAAAATCCCCGTTCGTTTTTCTCGTTAAAGACGCTGCACCTGCCACAGTTGCAATTTGTTAACTAGGGCGGGGCTTGGTTGCTTAATTAAAAATCCTGCCCTGGATGCCATGCAATTTCCTAATTAGCTATATACGGTAGGAACCCAGGCAGATTGCACTAGAAAACTGTTCTGTCGCCAAAACGACTCACGGCCGTATACATTGCATTAGCTTTTCTATAAAATCAGTAAAAAAATAAATTATATAAAATTGGCGATTTTTATTTTTTTATTTTATACCCCAAACGTGCTGAATAATTTAGAATGTGTCATTAATAGAGATGTCGGTGTTGTAAAGGCGTTTTTGTTTTATGTTTCGAACCTATAGGAGGAATATCAGAAAGTTTCAGGATACAAGTCAAATATTAACGATAATTTAAAACTTAGCACGTAAGCTTCCCCCTCAGCCTCTATAGCTCTGGTCATACTTCAGAACCAAGTCCAAAAGCACTGGCTCCGCTTATTGTCCGCAATGGTGCTAAGTTCGTCTTCATATTCTGCTACAGCACATCCTGGGCTTGAAAATTGCTCCTCTGGCTGTCGGTTCTTCATCAAGCAGTCCCAGAGTGCCAGATCAGGACCTTAAGGAGAGTGACTGACAAGGTTCACCAGGGTACTCTCCAGGAACTTAAGTGTGGTTTTGGCGATTTGGGCACAAGCCAATGCATCTTGGTGCCTTTAATTCCGGTTCTCTGTCGTTTTTCACATACTTTTTGGAGACCAAGTGTTTATCATTCCGCGATAGCGGCCCTTACCCCTACAATTGTTGCACATAATCTCTAATGGAGAAGAACACAATTTTCTTCCCTACGCACCTTGTTTTGTTGACGTTCAATGAGAGCATGTCGTCTTGAAGGATCCAAAATGATGACTGAAGCTAAACCATATTGATAGATTCATGTTTCATCACTTCTTATAATTTCAGAAACACGGCAAGAGTTCCCGTTATTGTATTTTTGGAGTATTTCACAGCACCATTGCACTCACCGATCTTCTGCCTCTTACTCAGGGAAGAATTTTTATTGGCCCCTAAATAATCGTATAACTTTTTTTGAACTTTCTGATACTTCTAAATCCTAATAAGTCAGTCGGGGTTGATCTGGTAACATCTTCTCCAAAGCTTTCTGCAGTTATTGCAGTCGAAGATCTTCTACTTCTTCTGTCTACAAGTATATTAATTCCTAATTTTCTGATGTGATAGAGGATATGGAAATAAACAGTTTTTTTTTTCTAATAAAGTAGTGTCTGAATATACGTTTTCAATATTAGAAACAGAGCTTATCACTCACCTTATGGCTGCATTTATGTTTGAGCTATTCATGTTACCATAAACAATTGAAGTTATATATTTCAACTATTCTAATAACCAAAGAAATAGCAAACAACTGAAGTTAGTTTGTTGTAACAAATGTGAGATGTTTATTTAATTTCGTGGTATTAAAATGCATCGGTATACAAATATTAAATTTGCAGATACGCTTAGGGCATTTTGGAGTAACTTACGGCAGTGCTAATTTGGCTCAATGAGGAGCAACACTCTCAACGGTATATTCCTTGCCATACAACTTTGTTAAGACTGGATCAACGTCTTCGAAATAGTGACTAATTCCAGGCAAAGAAAGTAAATTCAGGGGCAAACCTAACTCTGAGAACACTATACTTTTGAAGACGAAATTTGCACAGGTTTGAAAATAATCCATGAGCTGGCACTCGAGCTGTTGCCTATTCGATGAATACCAGTCGCATATCTATATGGAGAGTCTTAAGTGAGTACGATTTGCTGAATGGTATGTACATGCCGTTAATAATAAGCCTGATTTTGCTAGTATATACATATTAAGGAACATACATTCGCTGAAACGTCATTAAGGAGCTATGATCCGAAAAATAAAACGTTTTGAGAAATGAAATTAATTTTTCATACATTTTCTGACGTTAGTACAAGCATAGTTTTATCACAATTAAAATTTTACAAATTCGGTCAGTCATTTCCGATACTGTTGATATGCCCCCAAATAAAACAATCAAAAGACTTAAATCAGGTGGTCGCGCTGATCGTGCAATAGGTCCCTGCTCTTCATATCCAATGTTCCCCGAATTGTGAGGTTATGTGCTCGCACATCATGCTGGAACCGCATGTTCCTACACTAAATCAGTAAGTACATCGTTGATAAGGTACGGAAGTGTGTTCTGCACTAACCACAGGGCCGACGAATAACTCATGAAGAAAGTGTCAGCGAATGTATGTTTCTCATCAAAAACGATTCTCTCTGTGTGACCTCAAAGTTTATCTGTGAGCCCTATTACCACTGTATATCTATATACTCTTGAATGTTTTATATTTAATCCCGAATTCTTTGTGTGTTTTGTATTCTGAATCGAAATGATTCCAATAGTTGCTCTCATTTGAGGACAGAATCAGAATATTTGTTGTTAATAATTCTTTATTACTACCGCAAAAAAGAATTCACATAAAGTTATTAAAATAATTTAGTGGTAACTAATAGATTCTGGACCCCTTAAATGTTGCTGCCCTTTTTAAATCTGTGCTGTCTTCTTTTTTGGGAGGGGGGAAGTTGGAAATAAAACGATTCCTAATTAATTAGTTTGTCTCATGGGTAGCGTATGAAGATCTCATTGAAAAGGTTCTTTGTCCTAGCCTGGTACCTGCCCTCCATAAAATGATTACTATTATTGATTTTATATAAAGAGAGGAGGAGAAATTCTCAATACTTCAATCGTGCTCAAGGTTTAATTATGCCTATAACCCCTGGTAGTCTAGTGATAAGCATACTAGCCTCATACCCAAGGTCGCGGGTTCAAATCATGCCACGGTCGATGCATTTTTAGAGCGTAAAAATCCCAATTAGGATTCTTCCCGAAGTGAAGAAATGAAGTGAAGTCCTTGGCCCCATGTCGTAGATTTCGACATTAAAAAAAAAAAAAAAAAAAACTCAAGCCTGAAAGAGAGGCCTCTGAGCAAAATTTATCAGCCGTTTCACTTCCTGAATGGATGTTTTTTTAATAATGTTTAATGCCTGTTGTTACTACTGAGGCACCACAGGCGGTGTACACTGATGATACATGAGATGAAATGATATATTGGGAAAGGGTTTTTTTTTAAGGAAGGAGTTTCAGGCCTAAGTTTAGGGTACCTCCCCGGCATTTGCCAGTTATGAAGACTGGGGAAAACCTGGAAAAAACCTCAGCCAGGGAGGACGGTTCTGGTGAGATTCGAACCCCAGACCTCCTGCTCACGAGTCAGAGCCTTAACGACCTCTGTCACCCGTGGCGATGTTGGGATGTTAATAACCAAAGCTGTTTAAGTGAATCTTTAAAATAATGTTTCCACAGGATACCTCGACGTCAGCGAAGCCCCCCCCCTCTCCAAGGGACCGAGGTTGTAATTCTTGAGAGTCAAATACCTTAAAGCCGGCTATCCTGACATTGGTTTTTTTCGTGGATTCCCTTGTTCGCTCAGGCATGTCCTAGGATTCAGTTTTCCTTTCCATGAATTTTCCGCTCTCTCATTTCATTCTTTGGTTCTATTCCGGGGTTGTAAGTGACAAGGCTACGTGTGCTGGCGCAGTGTGACGGTGTAACTTTCTGAGGGGCTTAAACACTCCTGGGGGAGGGGGGCCTCTACCGGTGTCAAACTGTTCTACTTGGTAAAACAATGTTAGAGTCCGCGTCACATCGTTCCGGGATTCTGGATGCCCAGTCTCTCCTCATTCCTTCCTTTCTGAGGTGCCTGGGGACATAGACACAAACGGCCAACCTTTGAGCAAGGCTGAAGTATTGAAATAATGCCCTCGTCCCTAACAATTCAACCCCCCCCCAAGGGTTTCCAGCCTCTCAGAAGGGCCGCTTCCACAGCAAACGCAGGGGCAGAAACCTTACCAAAGCGCAAGCCACTGTCACGTAGCACCAGCCCATCTCTCCTGACACTTTAGACCTTTTAACAGAACCAATGGAATAAACATATGATGAAATGGGAGAGCGGGAAAAAAAAATCATGGAAAGAAAAGCTCCATCCCGGATTTCACCTAAACGACAAGAGAAAAGAGCAAGGATTTGAATATGGGACCTCCCGAATGTGTTATCATCCAAGCCCATCTCCCACAAAGCGCTTTTCTTTAGTCATAAAGGCAAATATGAGTATTAATTCCGCTATTATAAACCATAAATAGTTAAAGAAACTGTTACTGTCCGATAGGAACTTAAAGATACCATGTCTGCTTTAAGTGATTAATAACTTACAGATATTACGAAAAAAACCTGCACAGTTAAAGAAAGTTGATTATTATTTTTTCCGGCATTTTCGAGGACAATTGTATTGCCGGTTTAATAATAAATATATCTTTTTACGTGCATTTGTTGTACAATCCATACTACGAAAACGTGTAATTTGGATATTTTACTTCATAAACAGCTAAGTTGTATTCATTACGAGAGTAATGTTTCATACATTTCGAATGGGAATAAGAAAATAGTGCATTCTTGTGCTTTTTCGCTTGTACCATGGGACCGGTTTTGTTTCCCCCCGGAGTGTTTTGTTTATGTGCAGTGCGCCGTTCGTTAGCCGATTATCCGGCCAGGGATCTCCATGATTAGGGAGAGGGTAAAATAAACCAAATAATTTACCCTAATTATCAAATGGGGTGTTGAAACTGCCCACCTTCATTCCCCACACATTTTAGGCTTCTCTTTATGAAAGTATTCACCACTCGCTATAGTAAATTTTAAGAAATCCGAACAATTTCCTAACAAATATTATCTTTGAGTTCTTGTATGGTGTGTGGGTTCGTTTTGTACACTATTTTTTCTTTATCCCAGAGATAATAATCGCAGTCTGTCAAATCGGGGGACCAACGGAGCCAGAAATCTGTGCTATTAACTGTCTTATGGAAACACACTATGAATTGCTCTCATGGAATTATTCGCAGTGGTAGAATCCTGTTGAAAAAGTCGATCCTGATTGTCTAGTGGTAACAATACTGCATCGTAGACCCAAGATTGCGGGCTTATTACCGGCCAAAATTGATGAATTTTTTCGAGCTTAAAAATCCTAAGTATGTCCTCCTTCAGAAGGGAAGTAAAGTCATAGGTACCGTGTCGTATATTTACGGCACGTAAAAGAACCTCAAGCCTGAAAGATGAGGCCTCTGAGCAAAATTTACCGGCCGTTTCACACCCTGAATTGAATGGGATGCTGATGACCTGAGATGTTAAAGAGCGTTCTTAATTAAACCAAATTAACAAATCAACCTGTTGAAAAACTACATGATTATGCTCCCTATCAAACGAACAACACAACACGCACCTGAGGAGATCTGCGCTACGACTGTGACAGCAAGGTACAAGTAAGCAAGCAGGCTTGCTTTCTATCCCTTCTACGGCGCTGGAAACGAGTGGGGGCTCGCTCATAGGAAAAGCCCTCGCACGGTAGATGGTTGATGCCCTCCTTCTTCTAAATATTGAAAAATTTGAGTATATTTCACTTTAAATTAACTTGCATAATGAATGGGAATTCTGTTTTCGAGTCACTGAAATTACTCTTTTTTTTTTTTTTTTTTTTTTTTAATGCATTGTTACATCTGTTCTAACTTCTTCACATTTTCACGCTAAAATTCAAACTAATCTCTTATACTAAGCCTCAAATGATTTTTGTTGGTTGTTGAGGGCTGGTTGCAGGGGAGGAATTATTTAGTGCTTGCACCTCGCTTACTGTTCGTTGCAAGTGTCGAGATCCAACAATTGGCAACCCATATAAATGTTATTTAACCTCAAATTTGACACATTTAAGTGTGTATTAATTTAATATTGAAATTACAGACAACTCTAGCCCGGGAAATTTTGTTATTTCGGGGACAAATGGTAACCTTACATTAAACCAATTACTTATAATTTATACTTGAGCCATTATGCAAGAAGAAACATCTTATTGCTTTCTTAATTATGTTTTATGTTTTCATCGATAAGCTGGAATCATGCAGCTGTTATGCGTTGATGTGCAAATTTGATGTTCAACTTTTATTTTCCACAAGTAGTGCATTTCAGAAATAAGGGCTCAAGAGTTCCAGGGTAGCTCGTTCAAACACATTGTCCATCAGCATACATTTCTCCTGCCCTTGGAGAATGATAAGCTAAAATTTTTAACGCTTTCAAAATACTACTTAACAGTAGCTCGATGAAAGTGCCATCGGCGGTTTTCCAGCGCGCAATGTCTGCGACATGTGTACTATTTATGCAGCACTACCGTAGGATAATAGCAAAACAAAAGAGAAGCGGTGGGCGTGTTGTGTGGTCGGCGGCCGGGCTAAACATTCAAGTCTGCTGCGCTCTCGCCCTCTCTCTCTAGTTGACGCATGCGCGCGGTCAGCTCCCGTACATGGCGAGGTGCTGGGAGCTTAATGTACGTTCGAGTCCGTGCCCGTAGTGAGGTTGGAGTACATACGGTGTGAGGATCAGTGATTCTGCATTCGCGTGCTGCTTGCGTGAGGCATGAAGGAAAAGTGTGATGATTTTGGAAGAAGACAGTGGTGTCCTTACAGTTGTTGGAAGACGCTGGAATTGCACTGAGGTCTACCTGCGGCACACGTGTTGATACACTGCTGACAACAAGGTAAGAAAGAGGGCGTTTACTGCTGTCAAATGCCAGTTATAGCGCAATTCAATAAGTTGTCTATCTGTATTGTTAGCGGCGTGTGTTTAATTAGCATGCGATAAGAGTGCTATCGAATTTAGATGACATTCCACGTAACGTCTTAAAATATTAGATATTGAATTTATAGAGGTTAGAGATAAGAGAATCGAACCGCGGTTTGTATAGCTGGGGTCAGCAGCCGACCTAGTGAGTTACCGGTTTATACATTACACTCCGGACAAATGGAAATTGAATTTAGTTTTAGTACAACGAAAATGAGCTCTTGTTGTCTGCAATGAAGACTTATTAATCATTTCTAAAAAAATTTCGTCACGATCGTCAGAAGTTTGAAAACTCCACTCTTTTGTTTTTAAAAATGATACTTTAAGCTTCGTATACTGGTTGTCGAGCACATGGGCGCTGTAAAACTGTCGGAGGTGTCCTCACATCTCTAGTGCGTCCGAATTCTGTTAAATCGGCGTTGTAACACTTTTTTCTTATTATGCAGGTAGATACAAAAAGATCCATATTCGCTGGTACTTTAAGCTTTCCCTTTACGATGACGAAAAGAATCAGTGGAAAATTGAGCCCTGGCTTGCTTGCTGCACGTTGTTAAACATACCAATGAATAATCAGATAGCATTGTTTATAACGCGAGGTTGGAAAGTGCCCATTGATGTAGGAATGTTTTAAGTGCTGCCGAATCCAAGGCTCATTTCCATTCATCATTAGTACATCATCTTGGGGACTTCATAGAACGTCAAAAGACATTGCGGCATGGCCCACTGGGCCCAGCATACAAATGAACAGAATATGTAAAATTTCAAAACACACCCCAAGCTACAAAGGATTTTAACAATGTACTAAGATGTTTTATGTTTTTATTGAGATTTCCACAGACAAACAAAAACAACGGTAACAATTTAGACGCCTTAGAGAGCGAATACTATATATATTTTAGAATACATTTTTTTTTTTTTTTTTTTTTTTTTGCACCAGCGGTTCTCAAACTGGTCCGTGGACCTCCGGAGTACTATTAACAACATTTATTCTTGTGTGTATTGTTAAATGTCGGTACTTGCGGTCTATTGGTCTATTTTTGCCTCGTAGACCTAAGGTCGGAGGCTCAAACCTGGCTAGGGGTCGATGGTTTTTTTTTTTCCGGCGTAAAAATACGAAATACTTCCTTTGAAAGGGAAGTAAAGCCATTGGTCCCGTGTGGTAGATTTACGGTACATATGAAAGAACCTCAAGCCTGAAAGACGAGGCCTCTGAGCAAAATTATCGGCAGTTTCATCTCCTGAATTGAATGAGATGCTATGATCAGAAAGGTTAAAGAGTGTTCTTAAATAAAATAAACCTAACTTAAGATACAAACTGTGAATTGCGAGGAAACGAAAGAGGATAAAATTTACATTTGTTTTTAATGAGGTAAATTAAATGAGAATAAAATTGAGGGCGACTGTTTATTCTGGAGGAGGAGGCTTTCAAATAGGTAAGCAGAACATGCGGACCAGTTGGAACACTCATAGTTTCCCTGGCAATAGCACACATCTTTCGCCGCTTAGACTGTGGACCGCCTGCCTTAGATTTTCCCGGATTATCAAAGAAAGCCATGATGGAATGTATGTCATTCGTAACACAGATCTTGTTTATGATAATGATAACTATAAGACCGTGGTTCATTGGGATTCTTCTCCTTCATTATCGTTCACGACTGCAGTGGACATCTTCAGCGGTGTCGTAGCCGTAATCTTCTTGAAGACGCAGTGAAGTGTCCCCAAAGAGGGTAGTTATCTGATTGTCCGCAAGAAGTTTCTGGGCCGGCGACACACACAGGATATTTCCATATTTTTCTTGATGAATGATGATGTGCAGGATTGTACTTCTAAGCCTGCCTTGCATTCCAATTCATTAAAGGTTATGCGCCTATCAGTCATAATCAATTCAGACATAACCTCAATGTTTGTGCGAGACCGCGATGTTACAGACAACATTACTCACATTCTTGTGTGCAGATTCCCTGCCGCTGTTGTAAATTGCAAGAGCTCCTTGACCACATTTCGCAGCCTATGACTCTTTTCTTCCACAGAAACCACACAGTCTATCTCTGCTCTGATAGTCGCCTTCCATCTTGTCCACGTCTTTCTGCACTTGATAGCAAACGAACACTATCCATTCGCCACACACCCTGCTTATAACCACCATCTGCATGGCGTACTAGTATCAGTCCACCGTTCTATGACTGGATTTGCCCATAGATTGCTATTGTAAATCATTTCCGAACGTATATTGTTAGTTATTACTAATATTCATTTATTAGTTTATGTACTTTTAATGTAATATTTTATTATAATTATTAATATTGTGTAAGGTTACATAACAATAAACAGAAAACACAGAAAAAGTATATTTGTTTATACATTTAAATTTTGTAAACCAGTGATAAACAGATTTTAAGCACTTTTTTTGTCCAATACTTGCTCTTTGCGTTCAGAACTTGTGAGCATTCCTCCTAGCATAGCGGCAATGTAGCGGATTTCTGAACCGGGGACTCCCATAGGGAGTGAACACTGGTAATACATGACATGAAATGATATATTGGGAAAGGATTTATTTTTAAGGAAGGAAACGTTCCAGGGCTAAGTTTAGGGTACCCACCGGCATTTGGCAGTTATGAGGACCGAGGAAAACCTGTAAAAAACCTCAATCAGGGAGGACGGTCCTAGCGGGGTTCGAACCCCAGACCTCCCGCACACGAGTCCGTGCCTTAACGACCTCGGCCACGCGTGGCAGTGATGATGGTGAAGGTTTTATGGTAATGGTGCACCAAGGGAGTTGATACTTATAGATACCTAAATCTAGTCTGTAAAAATGAATAAAATGAATTAATGGCGGCGCAAATAATCAGAGTCCTTGGTATGTGAAACCTCTCTGGCAATTCACCTTCTCAGGGTAGGAAAAACTCCGAAAAACCTTACCCAGACAGCTGGACCTGACCGGGAATCGAATCCAGGATCTACGTATTAATAGACTACACCATGGAGGTGATCCATTTTAAAAACATTTATAATGTAAATTTAGGATTTTAAATCTTAGGAATCCGCGACACCAAGAGCTTTTTAAGGGCAGTCCACGGTCAAGGAAAGTTGGAGAACCGCTGCTTTGCATCTATCACAGACTCGGCTATTTTAAGTAAATTATAATTTAATTTCTATCGAACTCCCTAAGTAAGCGCATCGCTCAGTCTTCTCTTTAAAAAGAAAGGGCGAAGCAGTGAGGAAATCCTCCCTACAGCATTTTATGCCACTATAAAAGAGTTTCCGGTTGAGGGCCTGATGTTCTTTTGTCATGTTGATATGTAGCTTGTTGCATAGAGACAAGGCGAAACGTGCAACACGAAATCAAAACTTTGCCAAGAACAATCCGCCTCATTTAGTTACAGTCTTTGGACTTTCTCGCTTCAACATTTTTATTACAGGTTTTGTGTGGATAAATTTTGATATACTGCTAAAATGTTACAGAAAATAAGAAGTAACTATTGTGTTGGATTAATCTATTGCTACCACAGACTAATCTTAAAAAAAAGTTAATAGTGTTATAAAACGGCTCTTAGAAAAAAAAGTTTTACAGTACTAAATATATTAAAATGTAAAACAATTATAGGTGTCTTTACTTTAACGAGATAGTGAATACGTCAGAGGCTATTATTGTTATATCTTCAGTTATACAAATTGATATGTCACGGATCTTTCTATTGAAGTGCAAAAAAGTGTAGTGTGTAGGTCGAGTTATCAATTAAATCTTACAAAGATGTAATTCATTGCTTTCGTAATTCCTGCATCATAGTAGTGTTATCCATGATAATGTTACAAGCAAGTGGTGTGACGCGATCGATTACGTAATGGGTGCATTAGGATCTTTTGCTTTCTTATTGACTTAGACTTAGTCCATCTTGCCTGTTTTAGCACACTTGTGCACGTGTGATACGGTTTTCAAGCTCGTAAAAGAAATTATTTGAAAGTAGCAGATGATTTGCTACAACAGAGGAACGTCTTTGCAATGATAGGCTGGTCTGATAAGCGAGTGAGGCATTAGCATATTTTACAAGCATCGTTATTCGTGTTATGAATATGTATTTTAATAACGCTATGTCTTATTAAATACTCCATTACTTAATTCCAGTCGTCCATTGGCAATGGCGGATTTCTATGAAGTCTAAATATTGGGTGAGCAATACTTGGCGCAACCGCGGTACCGGCCGGCAGCGCTATGTCGGTGGAGGCGGGGAGCATATTTCACCTCCGCTGCGTGAGGCTTCAGTGTGAGTTGAAATCTTGCCCAGTAGCAGGTGTTTGTTAGGCGACGCAATACAGTTATTGAGTGAAAGTGTATTAAGTGAAGTATTATATTCCCCCAAGAGTATTCATGTATGATTCATAAGTGCGTACAGAATCAACGCGTGCAGTAAGAAGATTATGTCAAGAGGAATTTCCTGATGCTCACGTTCCTAATCGGAGTTCGATTCATCGATTAGTAAATAAAGTTCGTGAAACGGGGAGTGTTCTTTATCTCTGGGGGGCATTAAAAGAGAAAGTGTACAAAACAAATTCACACACTTGAGATGAAATTAAAACCAACATTCGTCAGAAATTTCTGCCTTTTCTCAGAGGGAACTGTAGAGTGTAGTTTCCTAAGCAGGTGTCAGAAATGCTTGAACAACGCAATTCCTAGCTTAATATACGGGAGTAATTTACTTTTCCTTTTAAGTGTTTATGTTATGTATGTTAGAAATAACTTAACGGGACAAATCGTACTATATTTACTGAGGACTTCCGATCACCCGCACCGCCGACATAGCAGTCAGCCTCGCCGGCCGGCCGCACGCCGCGTGAATAATCGTTCACCCCGTTTATCTTCCTATGGCACCAGAAAAGTACCGAATTGTGTCTAATAGTTTACAATTTTTGATTCTTAGACTATTCATTTTTGCACCTTTAGCATCCTGGAAGTAAGAGATAAGCTTTCGAATTTGTTTTTTCTCGACAATGGGCTTGTATTACAAGATGAATAGTTAATAAACTACACAAGTATTAAAAGTGTTTTAATACGTGTATCATACGCAATTTTTATATATCGCTTAATATTTATAATACATTTAGTAAATATTTTTTCTTTCGTCTTTTTACATTTAAGATCGTCTCCGGGGCTAGTGGTAGCGTTTGTGACTACTAAGCCGGAAGTCCTGGGCTCGATTCCCGGCAAGTCAAGTTGTCTGGTTAATGCTTCCCCCTGGAGTTTTTCCTTACCCTAAGCAGGTGAATGTCAGATAACTTGAAGGCTTATTTGTGCCAGAATTAATTCATTTCATTTCATTCATATACGTAGCTACAGACTTACACCTACAGAATTCATGTCCATAACTCACAGGCGTCGCGAGAAAACCAATGCAGTCAAAGCGATAATAAATAACATATTTGTCTTTCTACATTGATATATTTGTCAATTATTGTTAAACTTTGTTCTATATGGCAACCAAATATATGAAGGAAGTGTTCATTCCTGGTTTCAAAGCAAGATAATCATTTCATTTCTCACTAAGAGAATTCTGAAATAAACTAACCTAAATCACAGGATATTATTATTAATATCGCAGCAGTGGTAATTAGTGGCTTTTAAACGTATTGGAGAAGGAGGGATAACATTACAAATTAAAATTTTGTATTTCATTTTTGTTACATTTTCTCTAAATTGCTGTTTAAAAAATGTACTTTTCTCGAACTGTAAGAAGGTAATATTATGCAAGCGCAATAATGCCATTAGTTGTCCTTTTCTTCAGTTCATCATAGTCAATTACTGAATTAAATTTTTGAAATTATTTTAATAGTTATTATATAATATCACCAGTTGATTTCCAAACCACAATAAGAAATGTAAAAATTATAAAATATGCACTTTGTAACTACTTAAAAAGATTAATAAGCATCAATAAGGCATCGGAATGCTTAAGCATCAACACATTCAAACACAAACAAGAACTGCTTAATGACAGGCGTAAGGTTAGAGAATAGTTTGTAGCTTGTGACTTTTTACTGTCTAAAAACTTCATCCTGATTTTAGTGCTTAGAAATTCCGATGCCTTATCACTTTCCGTACTAAACTAAAGTTGGAGTGTTATAACAGTTTATTGTTACAAAATGAGTTTCTTATTTGAGTGCCTTCTGTTTAAGTAACTGCATCTATTACTAGTTCCTAATATGCCCGATTGTTTTTTAAATTTCCCTGATACTCTCCGCTTCTTAACTTAATTATCGGTAGTTTATGTTGTTATATATATGCCTTCAACGGTTCCTTCATTATTTTACAGAGTTGCCAATTGTTATATTAATTTTACCATATACCATCAGTGGTAATGTGGAAATAGGCACAGAAGCGTACCGTTAATACCACTAATACAACTCGTTAAATTAAACTTAACTCTGAGGGTTACATTTTAAATTTCACGAGGACCCTTGCAATTATGAATATTTACTTAGGTTAGGTTAGGTTAGGTTGGGTAAGGTTAGGTGTCCGCATGAATACAGTTTAAGAAATTTACACGAATTCATCTTTCCTTACCCCTTCTCTAATGTATTTATTGTTATTGCTAACAACCGTGATGTCCCTACCTTTGCCACACTCCTCCGCCTTGGTCCTATTTCAGCTCATTTTTTCGTAATAATATAAAATAAAATAAAAAGCTATTTATTCGATATGTAGAATGTGAGAGAGGAAAAAAATTCTATATGCAATTTCGTATACTAAGAAAGTTGACCAATTTCAAACTCTGTTGCTAACAAACTTATTCTCGACTGATAACTACTAAATACTTATCTAGATAACTATTTCTTTTACATACAGATTGTCCTTTGTGTGACTTTATTATTGTCGCGTTATAAATTGAATGGTGTTTAACGCCCGTTTTTACTACTGAGACACCACAGGCGTTGAACACTGATGATACATGAAATATTGTGAAAGGATTTTTTTTTAAGGAAGGAAACGTTCCAAACCTAAGTTTAGGGTACCTCCCCGGCTTTTGTCAGTTATGAGGGCTGAGGAAAACCTGGAAAAAGCCTCAGTCAGGAAGGACGGTCCTGGCGGGATTCGAACCCCAGATCTCTCGCTCACGAGTTCGCACCTTAACGATCTCGGCCACCTGTGGCGATATACTGTCCTGTTATATATTCTCTTTGTACATCCTTAGTTACAGTAAGAACAAATAATTTGTATAGAAAATAAACTTAAAAAATTGATTAGTAATGATTGTAGATGCTAAATAGATCAATGATAACGAATATGCCAAACTTTTTTCGTGAGCACTTCGGTAACAAAAAGCATTTAAATGTAGAAACACGCTGTGGATACAATTATAGTTCATGAAAGACGCGGAAGCAACCCACAAAAGGGTGCACAGCGGTTGCTGTGTGCCTTTCATACATTTTAAAGCAAATAAATCAACTCAACAGCCGTGTAAAGAAAGATTTTAACGATGCGTATATGGCCAGAGGAATAGATACAGTGCTTGTATTATAAGTTTCAACCAAAGAAGTATTTCTTAGTTTCCAATAATGCTAATATACCATTCCTAAAGAAGGGGTAGTAGTTTTTATAGTATTTATTTATATTTTAGCTCTCAATAATAATCCTTAAATATTCCGGTATCATAATTTCAAATATTCTTCTTTGTCGCTCTCTGGTGCAAAGACGAACCAACCAAAAGAGGACGAATGTTTCTCGAGCAAAATGAGAGGCGCGTTTGCGGTAAATGCTGTGTCCGTCTCCCACTGTCATTCCTATGTTCTCTAGCCAGGAGCAGAAAAGCGCATGGCGCGCGCTGTCAACAATGGAATACCGGTAGATGTGAGAGGAGATTTGTTGGAAATGCATTATTGACGAATGCGGTCAAAGTGTAAGTTATATAGGCACCATACGTCCGGGGTTAGCCCGGACAGTCCTGATTTCTTTGTGCTGCGGTGTTTGAAAAATTTATGATTGGCGAGAAATTTTTTTCTTTTTATTTTATACCTATATGTTCGGCAACGCGTTTTTAAACAATCTCTTACGGCCGTGCATCTCTCATTCGACCTTGGAGCCAACTCTGACGTCGATTTTGACTAAGGCGTACATTGTTGAACCAGGTAATTCAAAACCAAAGGGTAGGTTGTGATTCAAATTCTGAAAAAGTGCGATACTATTGAAGAGAAATGGAAAGCGGTTTTTAAGATGTTTCAAAAGACTGATATTTCATATTGCAATTTTCTAAAATGGCTGTCTTTGCCTGAGACATCTACTGCAGTTGAGAGAGTTTTTCATTATGGGGAACATTTGGTCTGCAGAAAGGGGTAGACTTTCCGTATTTATTGTTAAACATCTGCTAAATGCTTCAATTAATTCAGAACTTTCTTGTGAATTTTTTTATGTAATTAAAACAAACCATGTAAAAAAGTAATGTCTAGTGAAAAATACAACTGAATAAATAAATGTTAATGTTTCAGTTAACTGTTAAAACTTTTAAATAATTTCAAAAATATATCCTAGGCTGGACCCAAAAGGTCATAATCATGTTTAAATAAATTAACGATGAATATTTAATGTTTAAATCTACTCCCCCCCCACAAGAAGTCTTAACGGCAATCGCGTGGTGTAACGTAAATTTTGTAAAGGTTTTCTAGTGTCTATACTACCACCAATATACGCAGTACAAAATTATTTACACATGCAATATTTTTACCTGACAACATTATTACAAAGAAGGCATCACTATAATTAATTTTGCTTTGTCACTAGATATTGGGCTGGGGAGCATTTCAGACACAAGTCCAATAAAGACCTTTATATTCAACCGAATCTCTGAGAGGAAGGGTGTACTGAGGGATACGAAGGGCGATAGGTCCAAATGGAGGTTAGTTCCCAGATAAATTTTCTTTTGTTGATCAGTTACGACGCCTGCGCAGGTTCCCTCCAAGGAATTCGAAACTCTCGTGAGAGCTGCTATTACACCAGATGCTACGGCAGTTTTTTTCGTTGAGGAAATTCCACTGCTGCACACTGCTCACCGTCAACCCAGGTCGTCTGGCCTTGTGAGAGGTAACGAGGGACAGATAAGTTCTTAAATGTCCATTTCAACTTTCCCCTAAATGAACAGCGGAAACTGCGAAGAAATCTGTCAGGATGGCGGGCCCCAAAGGATTTGAACCCGGAATTTCCGGAATAGAGTCCCCCCTCTCAGTCACTTAATGTTTCCAAATTGCCAGTTTTCGGCTTAGGTGCTGTTAGTTTTTGCTAGCACAGCACATGTGCATTTTACTTCGTGACAAACTTGCGCGGACGTGCGTGTGATAAATGTAACCAATTCTTGCATACGATTTCTGTTATAAATATACCTTGTGATGTATTTATATTAATAGATGCAACTACCATTACGTTCTTCACGTCCTAGTGGTGGCATTTTTTGTTTTTTCTCATCGAAACTCAGTATATGCCATTGAAATAAAATGGGGAAAATATTTTATGAAAATCAAAACTGGATCATTTGGAATAAGGGCTTTCCTGAAACTCAGAATTTAAAAATAGCTCTATCGACCCAATATTTTTACAAGAAAATCTGTATACACACACACACACACACACACACACATATATATATATATATATATATATATATATATATATAATTTAAATAAAAAAACAAAAAACAGTTTCTTAAAATCAGGTAAATCGGACCATAGCAGTGAAGGTACTCTTGGAAACCGAAATTTAAAGAGTTAACGTAAAGCGAACATTTAAAAATCGCTCTAGCGGTTGCAAATTTGGTTCTTTCTCAACGAAATTCGGTATAAAGCGTTGAAATATAAGAATAAGAAAAACTGAAAATAAGAAAATCAGACTAATAAGAATGAGGGTTTACCTGAAACCCAAAATTTAAAAAGCGCTCTAGCGGCACAATGTTTGTTTTTTCGTAACAAAACTCAGTATATACCATTTAAATAAAATAACAAAAATAGTTTAAACCAGGAAATTGGACCATTAGGAATGGGGGTTATACCTGAAAACCGAAATTTAAAATACGCTCTGTAACACTCTTCACAAATTCGACTTTCTGAGGAGTTTGCTTAGTTTACACAGGCTTTTTAATAATTTAGGGAATTGGTTGACGTAATTATATGGCGAAAGTTATGATAATGCTAAGAGTAGGAGCGTGTATAAAGAAAGAATACTTCAAAATTAGAATACAATGAAATTTTACGTTAAGTGCAATTAAAGTACCTACGACTTATGACTGATATTGGTATTTCTTGATTAAGTCCAGTTTCTGAAGATTTTTTTTTTTTTTTTTTTGAGGTTTTCGCTAAGTGCCACAAAAATAATTTCTTTATTTGCTTCATTCTCTTTTAAAATAATCCCTTTTGACACCATATTCACAATATTGCCAATGAGTATAAACATACGTATATAAATATAGATGATCAAATAGAGTAAATCAATAAATAATCGAGCGCTATAGGGAAACTCGAT
Organism: Metallyticus violacea; assembly: GCA_030762175.1. Classification (NCBI taxonomy): domain Eukaryota; kingdom Metazoa; phylum Arthropoda; class Insecta; order Mantodea; family Metallyticidae; genus Metallyticus; species Metallyticus violacea. Next base: position 142,258,505 of record CM060831.1, read on the forward strand.
TCTTCTGCCATGTGCGATTGTCGTGTCGAAGTGTACTATTACATTTGAATTGACATGAATTATTTAAATGGTAATTATTTCTGAAAAAAAAGGGCAAACCCTTTTAGAAGGAAAATAAGAATTTATTACTAAGGAATAGACATAACCTAATTTGAAGTATGACAACGTGAGGCAAAGAGCTGTTACTCCATCTTGCTCTTGTATTATGTTAACTTATGACTTTTTATTCATACTTTACACTTTACATTTTAAGACGCTTGTAATATACTGGCTGACATTTCTTTCGCGGGTACAGTAGGGATATGTACTAGATGCGATATACTGAACAGTGAGGTACTGAGGATTTTGAATAGGAGCATAAAGGAATGGACAGTCCTACGTTCTTTTAGAGGTAGCCATGACTTTTGATTGCGTAGAAGTGTCACATGATCAAATTTATAAGACGAAACTAACACAGGCATTATGAATGTGTTGTAATTTTTCGATCTGTCCAGTATTCAGATTAGAGTACAAGACATCACAATAATCAAAGTAAGACATAACAAGCACTTGAATGAAACACTTTTTGAGATTGAGAGGTACATCTTTTGCTACGTTTTAAAATGTGAATCAAAGAAAATATTTTATTGCATGTATGGGTTACATGGTTGAGCCATTTTGACCAGAGTATATATATCTAGGTTTTTTGCCGTGCTGATATATTAATGACATTGTTGTTTATCGTGATGGGCGGCACATCGTTGAGTTTATTTTACGCAATGCACATTTGTGTCCTACGACTATAGCCTGTGATTTAAGTGGATTCAGTTTAAATCGAAATTTTTGTGTCCAAAGGAAGATGGAGGTTAGATCTTCATTTATTACAGTCACGGCGTCATGGACAGAACGAGGTGCGGTGAAAATCCCGGGATTGAAAAATAAGTATCATTGCTTACAGTTTCATGTCAATAAACAATTTTAAGATTACATTTTAAATGTCGTATTACATATTTTAGTCTTTTGCGACACTTTTTTCTTACCTACATCAAATTGCTTTACGATTGCAATTCTTAGGTCGTTTTCAAAACCTTCCTCTGTTTGACAACACATTTAGGATTCAAAATTCATTCGCGCGTATTGAAACTTTCTCAACTGAGGTATATGAAAAACTAGAACTGTATTAATTAGTGTGGGTATTTTACTTAATTTTAGCAGGAGTGTCTGATATTCAATTTTAAATTTTAACTGCATAATATTCGTTCGTGTAGTTGATTTATTTTTTGCCTGACTAGAAGAAGCTAAACTTTATTTCACCGAAATTATTAGGTTTCTAAACGTGTGCTTATTAAGTCCACCAGAGGCTTCAGCTGTAGCTTTGAGTTGAAGAGTGTGGTTTTCACCAATCGTTTTAGTTTTGTTATACTAACGTTTCGTTGAATTATATCGGGTCATCAATTATCTGATGACTGACGCGGAGGCGGCCGGTAAGGCATCGCTCGCGGCCTGCCAGTACACTAGAATCAAGGCGTTCGGGGAAACATAAAAGTCTGAGGTAGAAACACTGAAGTGCCAGTTTAATAAATTCTAATGCACTTAAAAGTTTTGTACTCGCCCATGTCATGCAAGCAGATGCTTTTCCATACTTTTCTGGCATCTGCTTATAAAATTCCCATTAATCGTTTTAATTCTGTTTGAGAAATTAAATTCAGCTCTTGATGAATGTTATCCTTTAGTTCGTCTAAAGCATCCTATGCGTCTCAACCCACTGATGGTCCTAGGGAGACCTTTGATTGGTCCAAAATCTGATGGAGCAAGGAACCCACAGAAATGCTAACGTTTTAATTCATTTTTACAAGTGAACAATTGTGAAAATTTTACTTGTATTACAGTGTAATGTTTTAACTTATGAATCTCGTGATGTTTAATATCCTTCAAAGTGGATTTCGGACTTGTAAAGGTTGAGAACCATGGTCTGAAATGTGTAGATGCTACTAATTTATGAATCGCATTACGAATTGAAAATCGATCACCTGAGAATTCCTCTTCAAATAATCTCACAAGTGGTCTCTGAATGGGCAGACAAACCATAATCAAATATTTGTTGAGGAATAGAATAATTAAACCTGGTATTTGTCATTTAGTATTCTTTGCAGATTAATTCTACGGTTAGACACGCATTGTTTAATGTTCAAACAACACTGGTGGCGCGTTACTCAAGGCCAACGTAGCAGTTCGATAAACCCGCATGTAGCCCCGCTGGCCTAGGTGATGTGATATTCGCTTATCTTCAGCCCTACACCCTAACATATTTCCATGGTATTGTGATCAATGTGTCTGGTTGAAAATTCGGAGGTTCCGGGTTCGAATTCCATAAGGTTTTATCTTTTCCTTACTCTGAAAAGGTGAATGCCAGTTAACTGTAAATGTTGAGACTCCGTATTCATTTGCCCACTAATTTCTTCAAATATTCATTCATGTCTCTTGAGACCTTAGTTGTTATGAGGGTTGTTAAGCTGTAAAAAGAAGGTTAAGCTCCATTTATTAAATATGTATATCTAACTATAAATCTTATAGCACATTATATGCTTCAATATGTGGATCCCAAGATGAGTTTAGCGGAAATTTAAATGGTGAACTTGAAATTAATACCTGTAAGAGCATTTTATTGATATGTCATTTGTTGTTTATTATTTTATTCGTAGATTGTCAAAATAAATACAACTCAAGCTACAGATTTTCTCAAGGTATATTCTGGTGCTCTCGTTCTATTACTGTAGATAAATGTAACTCAAAATACTAAATTCCCAATTATAACAGCGCTTACTTATGTTTTTTACTCTCCATTTTCGCCATTTTCTTATTTCTACCAGTCGAGTTCTCTGGTACGCAGTAGATTCGAGGAGATTTATGCAATAATACACTTAGCGCCTACTTACAGTTGTAATGGGCATGCAACGTGAAGCAAGCAGTTCTCAATGAAGAGTTGAGAGAGCGTAGAAGTGAAGGTGTAGGAAAATCGGGCCACAAGGAGTCAAATCCTGTGAATACAACCACGCAGACAGCTGTGACCAAAAAGGAGACAAGCCTCACCTAACCGTTCTTTGGCGAGCGTGGGATGCAGCATATGGTATGGCAACTTCCATTTAAACACTTTGCCTACTTTCATTTGTTGAAAAGGTCCATTCAGTTCTTCTCTTCATGTATTTCGCTTTCCACGTTCCTAAGCTATGATGTGCAGTTTTATTAGAAAATCCAGATTTTCTAACGTTTCCTTAAGGGGCTCGTTAGTGAAATTCAATAGCAATGTTGAATATACGAGAGAGGTACAACGTTAAAAGTACAGATGATGTGAATGAAGCTCTAATTCCATGAATCGAATGTCTAATATGTCGAAGTGAGGATTACCGTATTTATCTCAATATACCCCTCATTTTCCATAGGCTTTTATATTTTAACAAATTTATGTTAAAGCACAGAGAAAATATTTTATTTATGCATTTTGAACATTTTCCTAAAAGTACAACATATTTTTAATGTCTCTGTGTACGAACTGTTTTGCAATGTTCACTTAGGCAGGGCTATTAACACTAGAACGCCCAATAGTGGCCAATTGACTGTTTTTAATTTTCGAAAGCTCATATTTTCACTGTTTTTGAGAGTATTTTTCTATGGTTTTGTGATTTTCAATCCCTTTCAATGACGTTTAGATCGCCATTTTTTTCCTTTTTTTTCTTTTCCTTTCCTTTCTTTTCTTTCTTTCTTTCTTTCTTTCTTTTCTTTTCTTTTCTTTTCTTTTTTTTTTTTTGCACTTCGGGCGTAAATTTTTAAAATAATAGCAAATATACTAGGGTTCCCGAAGGCGGTCAGTTGACCGCTTTATTTCCCAAGTGGTTTATTGCGTGGATGTAACTGACAATAATCATCACTGCACAACACACGTTTCAAACTTATTGCAGCGTTGTGCATGAGTCATTGTTTATCAGCTTTTGTATCCGTATCTAAAATTTCGCTTAGTTTTTCATTTTCATGTAACTTTCATCGACTACTTTCCCCATATTCATGGCTGATTATAGGCACGAAAGAACATCTAAGGCCGCTAAGCGTAAGATGTGTCAAATAAAAACAAAACCAAAGATAATCGTTCGACATGTAAAATTTGTATGTGTTTCTTGTGTAATCAAAAACTGTGCAAAGAGTATCATACTAATATCTCTGAGAATGTTTCACTGTAACAGCTTTCTGATTAGATATAACCCGTATTTGTATAACATGTCTTTTTGCACATATAATTTGTTACTACAAAGCTACTAGAGCAAAACCCATTTCGTATAATAAAATATTTGTTATTTTCGATAAAACATATGCACTTATACTTGAAGTAAAAAATAAATAACTTTTTTATTAAACGTATTTAGCATGAGATGACTTTCATGAATAAAAAATGAACGAACAAATGCGTGAATGCAGTATTGAATTAGCGACAAATTAAATGAACAGGTTCAGGAGCCTGGGGACATAAAGTGCTAAACATGCGTGATACGTGAGTAAAAACAATGAACATAAATATATCTGAAACCAGAATCTCGATTCAAGCTGAATTCGACTGGTTCGCAGTTCAAAAGCCATATTGTTCCCTCTACATCAGTACAGACATCTGGTAAGTAAGAAATTTCATCGGCCTGAGTCAGAAGAGCACTTAAATATGTGATACTGAGCTGGCACCAAGTATATATAAACTCACTCCGGAAGCTAAATGCAAACCTAGCTTGCAATTTAGAAGCAAATTCGTTCCCTCCATACTACCACAGTAGGCTAGAAGGAGATAAGGGAAAAGACCATAGCTTTCAGTGAGAAAAATTATTAAAAATGCATAAGAAAATAGTAGCGGTCGATTGACTGCTAACGGACATTTTAGATGGTACATGAAGTTCGGGTGGTTAATTCCGAAGCTATGTTAAGCTATTTTGCTGTATTTCACCACCGTTGCTAATCATCATATCCCCCTTCTTCACTTTCACTCTCATTTATCACTGCAACTAGTGTCTTCCACACATTTTGCCATAAAATATTCGCCTAAGTGTGAATAAGCGTGTGTCTCTGTGAATCAGAGCTGTGAGTTAGTATGTACGTCATTGCAGTGAGTTGCAATTATATTACATCGAGGGAACTGTGAGCAAGCGAGCGCTACGGAAGTATGTCCTTGTTGTCCTTACTTTGAAGTCCGATAAATTATATAAGATATGATACAGACTGACAGAAATTAGTTATTATCTTTATGTGTGGAAAAGCAAGTGGAAATGGAAGAGGAACTTGTAGGACTCCTGACTTCGAAGAAGAGGTGCTGGATTTTTTTTTTTTATGTGTTGAACGCCCTTTTTTACTACTGAGGCACCACAAGCGGTGGACACTGATGATGCATGGGATGAAATTATATATTAGGAAAGGATTTTTTTAAGGAAGGAAGCGTTCCATGCCTAAGTTTAGGGTACCTCCCCGGCATTTGCCAGTTATGAGGACTGAGGAAAACCTGAAAAAAAACCCAGTCAGCGAGGACGATCCTGGTGAGATTCGAACCCCAGATCTCCCGATCACGAGTCCGCGCCACCATGGCGGTGTGCTGCATTGTGAGGGTATACGACTGATTGCAAATATTTCTTCACACAAGTCAGTATAGAGAGCTATACACATTTCAAGTCAAAAGGTTCAAGAATTGAACCCAGATGATTGTAGTCCTAGAATGGACTTTTGTCAGTGGTTTTTATACGAAGGATGTCATAATTCATGGCAACTATTTTTTTCCCCGTGAATATGGGATAACACGACAAATCTAAGATATACAATTGCAATTATATGGCATATACTGCAGAGTGGTGTCACCAACTGAAGTCTGAATATAGACGGCCATCGTATGGAAGAAGCAAAACACAAGCAACCGGACAACAATGGTTTATTGTGGCATCAGCAAAAGTTACACTCAACTACCTAACACAGAGTTGCAAGGTGTTTAGCAGGCTTCGAAGTAGTCTCCAAGTGCATCGACGGTTCGTTGTCAGGAATGTGGAAGGCGCTGAATACCATCTGCTGCATTTGAGTTGCTAGCGTAAGCCATCTCACCAACGTGCTGAGATACACAGCTCTGCTCACATACGTCATCTGGTGGCTTCATTCGAAAATGCATTCCACACACTTTCAATCGTATATCTTAGATTTTTCGTGTTGTCCCTTGTTCGCGAGGAAAAAAAATAGTTCCCATGACTTATGGCTTACCCCTTGCCTATGTGCAATAAAGAACTCAATTTTGCAGGAACTGTATCATTTTCTGATGAACCAGGCTTCACTAGGAAGGCACACTTACTAGGGTAAGTCCATTAAGTTTCCGGCCTAACAATTTTCTAGGTATGATAAAAACAAACTAATTTCAATTTTCAATATAGTTTAATCCTCTCCTAAAAAATGAAATCTTGTCTGCAAAATGGGCATAAACAGCATCCATCACTACTTAAACTTCCTTCCTCGAATGTCCATCTTGCATTTTTAGAAGAGAAAATAGTCACTGGGAGCTAGATATGGGCTGTAGGGTGAATGGTCGATCTCCTTGAATCCACATTTCTTCACAGCTTCCTTTGCAACAAGGGCTGTGAGCACAGGCGCGTTGAAGGGGCACACCACCACTCAGTTTTCCTCGCCTTTTCATTTTGATGAAAGCACGTAGTCGGTGCAGTAGGCCAGCATAGTACTCCCCATTTACTGTGGGGCTCCTCTTCTTGAAGTCAATGAAGAATATTCCTTCACAGTCCCAAAAGATTGTGGTCATGATCTTCTTGGTTGACTGAGTGACCTTATCCTTTAGAGGCGGTGCTTCGCCAGGTTTACGCCACTCCATTGATTCTCTTTTGGACAAGGGATCATAGTAGAGGACCACAGTTTCATCTCCTGTAACAATGGTTTGCAGAACTTCTCTCTCGTTGCCACGGCAGATTTCCAAAAATGGCTGACAACAGATGACTCGTTGTTGCCTTTGGACTGAAGAAAGAAGTCTAGGCACCCATCTTGCACTAACCTTATTCATGTTTAAATGTTCATGAATAATTCGAAGGACTGTTGTTTTAGAAAGACCCAACTTTATTGTTATTCCTGTAACTTTGAGTCGCCGGTCTTCCGTAATTTCTCCTACCACAAGAGCGAAGTTTTCAGGAGTGAGCACTTCCAAGGGCCGACCTTCACGCTCTTCGTCTTCAATGCTTTCTCGACCCATTCGAAAAAGTTTGGCCCATTCTTTTACGGTAGAATATGAGGGGGATGCTTCTCATATACACCGTCCAATCGCTGCTTAATTTCATTTGGAGTAAGTCCTTCTTTTGTGAAGAACTTAATAACAATTCGATATTGCATTTTGAACATGCCACAATTCTTTACGCAACTATATCTGAACAACTGAGCACAGCGGAAGTTACAGGTGCAACTATGTACTTAACATATAGGTATGCCCCCAGATAAGAGTTTTGTGAAAGCGAGCCCGGAAACTTATGGAGTTTCCCTCGTATCAGAAATAATCATGTCTGGGAAGATGTAAATCCCCACTTTTACATCCTCAGTAGCTACCAATGCGGATTTGTAGTGAATGTGGGCTGAAATACTGCATGGTCACTTGAAAGAACCAAAGCATTTAAATGAGCAAGTCTATTACAACTTTCTTGATCTCATTGCAATACCCGAGCTGTTAGAACATGTACCATATGATGTTTACCAGTGCTTGTGGTGACGGCATGATGGTGCAACGGCGCACAACTCTCGGACTGTCCAAGATCTCTTTGACAAATGGTATCGACAGAGAAGGTCCAGTTCGTTAATCCGATCGTTCACCTGATCCAATTCTAATCGATATTTTCTTGTAGGGGCTTTCCATAGTATTGTTTACGACACGGAAGGGACACCATGTAGCAAGAAACATAATTTCCTCTAACACTGTCGGGAACTAGAACATATTCTTCGAACGGATGCGACAGTCAATTATATTTAAGACTGATGGAATACATTTTCAACAATTTCTGTTCTAGTAATGGAATTTGGACAATGAATTAACATTCTTAATTATACAACCTAAGTTTTAGATTGCTATTCTGTAATGGTATTTAAACCAGTTAATGCCCACACAACAAAGTGTATAGTTCCATACGGAGCGTTTCCGAATATGTGTCCCTAAATAAAAATTGTTCATATTGACCACCTCTATTCTATAACAAAGTTACACCTACTGTCTGTATACACTGGTAGTTAAAACACTTGTACACAATTAGTCATACAAACCTAAATATCTTAATTCATAATGACTCATGCATGCCATTAAACCTCCGCTGGCAAAATCGGAGAACAGATTGTATAAAACGGATTGAAAATATTAAAAATTGCAAAAAAAAAAAAAAAAAAAAAAAAAAAAAAAAAAACTGTTTTAAATTATTCAGTATTTTATCAATAATGCTCAAATAAATATGTGGAGAAAATGATCAGTTGAGATTTTCACTTCTTTGTTCCCAAAGGAAAGGGTTAATATAATTCATTCCTCATTATTACGTGAAGAAATGTTGTCAGGATGTTAATTGTGAATACGATGGCATGGTTAAGTTTCTAATTTACTACAATAGAAATGGTCTCCGTAAATTTCCCAGTTGAATTTTCTGATTTCTAATTCTCATTCAACATTTCATAAACTCGCCATAAAGAAACGTTGTACGCTTCTAAAACATACAACACCGTTAAAATGTAAAATGTTTTCTCTGTATTTCATCATCATTTTCAGGCATCGTCATGGAAACAAGCCTTGCACTGCTAGATACTGTTCCCCCCCCCCTCTCCAATAAATTCCGCAACGCAACGTTTCCAGTTGCATGTGAAGCGCAAGATTTCACTAACGATCTTCTGGTGATGTGAAAAGACTTCATAAAAGTGAAAAAGTTACCGCTATCACACACACTTGTCTTGTAGGTAAATAAAACTAGTGGATTGATTTTGTATTTGCAAAAGGAGCAGGATAAATTATCAGTAATACAATAATAATCAGTGTTTAATCAGCTTACGAGGGTTGTTAAATAAGTTATGCAAAAATAAAAACAACACATTTATTTAAAAAAATAATAGTTTTATTTCTTAAAATAATTTTGTTTCAAATCTGTTATGTTATTGCAGCGATTTTCTAATTTGTTTATCCCATCTATAAAAAGGCCATTTCTTCACCTCTGCAAAATACGCCTTTGTTTCTGCTGAGAAACAGGGTGTATCCGAAGAAACCAACTCCGAAGATTACGGGGGATGAGAAATGATTTCATACCTTAAATCCAATAAGGAGTTGGCAATTGCAGAATTGTGTGCTGGCGCGACATCTTGATGTAACAGAACTTTTTTCTTCCTTGAATGAGGACTATTCTTGAACGCGTCCTTTAATTGCTGCAATATCATAGCGTAATATTCACCGGTTATGGTTTTGCCGTTTTCCAAAAATTCAATTATAATTAAACCGCGATAATCGAAGAACAGATTTCCAGCACTTTTCCTGCTGAGGGAATTGCGTCTGCTTTCTCCGGTTGCAACCCATTGTTTCAACTGTTCCTTCGTTTCGGCATGTAGTGATGGATCCATATTTCATCGAATGTCAATACCATCTCTGTAATTCACTTGAATTCGTTTTAAACAGTTCCAAATTCTGCGCGGATGTGGGCAAAATGTTACGTTCCCGATCTGTAGACATGCCCAGAGCGTCATCAATCTCCCGCACCTTCAGTCTCCGATCGCTCAGCACCCAATTTCGGGAGCTGTTATCTCGACAAGACGTCTGGAACGGTCCGCATCGCTTGTGCTCATTCGGGTACACCTAAGCTTATCAAACTGTACACCATTCTTAGTGAAGGTATGGCAGATGTTTGTCCATTTTCGCTTTAGTTTCTGCTGGCTTGCTTCTTTCAAAAAGTAATATTTTATTAATACATGGGACTTGCATTTCTTTATTTTCAAAGCTCGTTTGCAAACATAAGTAAGAAAAGATATCTCAAACACAAACTAAGCATTGTAATTGTTATATTATAACCGCTCAACAATAACACGTTGCCAAGGACATATTGAAAAATTTAGTGCAACTATCTTTGGGGTTGCATGGACTTATTGTAAAGCCTTCGTAACGTTGTCGAAGTCTTAGATTGTTTGTCAATTAATACACTAATGCACGAACTATGAGTCCATGACACATAAGCAGTGTATTCAAGGAGGGCGATATTCAAGCATGCTTAAAGCTGAGATGACCATGGATGAAACCATTAATTAAGTAGTAACTTTGTTGGCTATGGATTACTTTTGAAGGGTTGAAACAGTAAAAGTGTTCCTAAAGAAAAGTTAAAGTGGATAAAATTTGTTATTTTTCTTTTTAAAGCAGATGGTTTTAACTGTCCCTCCCGTACTCCAGGGGAAAAAAATGCATAAAATCGAGCACATTCACACTTTCTCAAAGTACTGACACACATTTGTTCATTCTCAGCAACCACTGAGAAAACACGTCGTGCCAAATTTGTTCCAGTCTCCAAATATGCTGTAATGTATTCACCGCAGGATAAATGTACACCGTCACGCTACTTGGGGAAATGAAAAAGTTATACAAGGTAAGTCTGGCGAATGCTATGGATACGACAGCATTCTGACGTGGTATTCACTCGAAAGTTCGTTTTACTTGCAGAAGTGTGCACTAGGGCTGTAGGATCTCTCGTATTTCCCAATTTGCCTTCAATACAGTTGCACTTTTTTAAAATTCTTCCTTTCCTGCATTCTTTAGTTTTTGAGTTTTGTTACGTAAATGTAGAAGGTGTTGATATTTCGACTAATTTCGATATCTCGTGAAAATTAACAATATAATTAATACATTTACATAATATGCGATATCATGGAATATTTTAGAATTGTGAGAACCTTTCTTGATCAAATATTTCACAAAATTTTAAACGCGATCAATAAAACAACGTGAAAGCAATTTCATTCAATTTTATGCTCTTATTTACATTATTGCACAGAATAGGCTAATAAGGTTGTTGGTCGCTACCCCCAAACATTTTAACGTTCACTTTCTATGACTATTGCATGATGCGTTTTTATGCAAGGGGGGTGGGAGAGGGAAACCCCCTTTCTAGGGGAATTCTTACTTGCAATATTTGCAGTTATTGCCTGTAGGAAACTTGGTTTGCAGCCTTGCTAGCTTGATAAACTTGTGGTGTATTTTCACAAGGAGATGCGAGAAGAAGCTATAGGCAGAAATCCCCCCCCCCATAAACGCCTTTGTGTGCATGCACCACCTGAAATATCATTTTTATTTACGTCCGTTAACCTACAGTTTTATACACATTGATTGTTGTTGCGTTTCATAGTTAAATAAAATAGCTAAAGGACACTTGGTAGAGGTTTAGGATCAAAAAATTAAGTTTTGACTTTTGCATAATATGAAACTATATAATTTGCAAAATATGCTCATATATAAGTTTTGTGTTTTTGCAGCATTTAAATTGACATGTAAATATGACTGCGTTTTCCACTGATTTCATATTTTGGGTCAAAATTAATTTTTCATTTTATGCATAATATGAAACTATATTGTTTGTACATTACATACACACACATACATGTATATATATATATATATATATATATATATATATATATAAACAGTAATTATAATAGTAGAAAAGAATAAAACACTAAATAAAAGTCACACTTGAGATCGCTATACTTCGAACTCGTTCTATGGCCTTCTAACTGTTAATTTGTTACATTGTTACTTTATTTTTATTTTTATTTTATATTGTTTGCACCTCAGGTGTTGCTTTTAACTTTGCTTATTAAGTTTAATTTGCTTTTGCGTGTTTTGCTTTTGACTTCTTTTACTATTTATCTATTATTATTTTAATTTTACTTCTTACTTTCTCTGTGTTTTCTAATACTTTTTATTGTTTAATACATCTTGTACTATGACATCTAGCCTTAGAAGGACTCCACGAGTTCGAAGTATAGCGATCTCAAGTGTGACTTTTTCTTAGTGTTTTATCCTTTTCTACTATTATATTTACTGTTAATTTGTTACATTGTTAATAGTGTTACTTTATTTTTATTTTTCCATAATGCTGTTATATCACATACCTTCTTATTTATTTATTTATTTGTCATTTGCCTTAAGTTCCACATTTTTAATTTTAGGTGCACTCTTATTAAGGTAACCAGGAAGTGTAAATCTAGCAAACAATGCAGCAGTATACATTTTACACTGTATCTCAGAAAGTTTTAAAGATATTAATATGACATTTTTGAGAGATATTAAAAAAACTTAAACTAAAGATGCTCTGTAAATTTTAATTCTCTAATTAACATAAAAACGATTTTTTAAAACTTTTTAAACCAAAATAAAATCTAGTTAAAAACTGAAAGCACTGGGACATAATCATGCATTTTTCTCATAAACTATTGGTGAAATTGTAATTATTTTATTTTCTTAAACTACAGACTGCATGCTATTCTGGGAACTACTATGCCAGTTGCTTGAAAAATTAATTTTCAAATTTTGAAAAAAAAAAAAAATTCATTTCTTATTGGTATTCATTTTTATCAACTAATAGTGACATTTAAATACTTCTAGTTATCACACTTCACATTTGCATATATTATATGCGTGCAAATTTTCAACAAGATTGGTGCAGCCAATCCTGAGAAAAGTGCATATTTATGTCAAAATGTAAAGTTATCTGGAAATAAGATTTATTTTTGTTGAAAAAATGTATTTGCACTAGAAAATTAAAATTTACAGAGCATCTTTAGCTAAGTATCCATAACATCTCTTAAAAGTTTCATATTGATAGCTTTTAAATTTCTGAGATACAGTGTAAAATATATTGCTGCATTATTTGCTAGATTTACACTTCCTGGTTACCTTAAAAGCTATATATAGCTATGAATTCTGAATGCAAACGTTGTTCTACATAGCTGGTGAAATATTTTTATTTTTGCGTGGGTGAGAGCTCTGATATATATAGTTTGAAATTCGCATAAAATAGTGACACTATGTAAATATTTCAAAAATAAAAATTTCTTTACATTATATATTATTTCATCAGTAATATTAAGTAGCGTGTTTTCAAACTAATTTAAAAGTTGAGGATGCTGAGATTAATAATTAATTGGAAATTTTTACCTAGAGCAGTAAAAATATTAAAAAGTAATAATTTTGGTTTATTAAAATATTAACAATTGAGGTTAACTAAAATTTAAGAACAGTTTATATTTTAGAAACAATTTCTTAATAACACTTTTTATTTGTATACACAATGTAGTTTTTCAAAAAACTAAGCTAGTATTCTGTTGAGGTTCGTCTTTAGTCTTTACTGAGTGTGCTTAAAAGACTTAGAATTATAAGGAAAAGTATATTAATGGCAAATGGCATATATGTTAAATGTGGATAAAACAAGCACGTATTTCAACATACAACAATATTTCATTTGAAGTAACAACACTCTCTGCAGGCATTCTCCAACAGCGATAGTCAGCTGTTTCGTTAGCAGTCAGTTCTTGTTGAATGGTAGGCTAGTTAACTTTTGTGTGAGTTTACGAAGTGGCTGCTTTATTTCGTTTTTGTTAATTGAATGTAAAGAAAATTAACATTATACAAAACTTATATTCTAATCGTTTTTCTTTACAATTGTTGTAATAAAAAATTGAATTTGAAAAGCTGGGTAAATCACTTCCAATATTAATTTGGCTCAAACTGTTATTTAAAAACATAGAAAATATACAATACTTTGCTTAGACGTACTTCATCCTGCAGATTTCAGACATTGGTCATGAAAACCAGAAGATTTTTTTGTTTATTTAAATAGATGTGTTTATTTTAATGGTTATACCGCGACTTTAAGATCTATTGTAACAGATGATCATTTGGCTGAATGAGTTCGGGGGACATTGCGGCCTAAGTTTCCCAGATATTCATCTAAATAGCCGAGAAAAAACCACTGTAAAAACCCCCTGTCAGGCAACTATTCAAGCGGAACACCCGGTTTTCTACTGAGGCACCACAGGCGGTGGACACTGATGATAACATGAGATGAAATGATATATTGGGAAAGGTTTTTTTAAGGAAGGAAGCGTTCCAGGCATAAGTTTAGGGTATCTTCCCGGCATTTGCCATTTATGAGGTCTGAGAAAAACCTGAAAAAAACCTCAGTCAGGGAGTACGATCCTGGGGGGGATTCGAACTTCAGACTTCCCGCTCTGCGCCTGAGCGACTTCGGCCAGCCGTGGCGGTTTAAGCGGAATCGACTCCGAGTTCGCCACGTATGGAGCGCAAATGCTACCGCTAGACTACGGTATTAGTAATGTAGATGCATTACTACGATATTTTTGTAAAAGTTTATCTCTCTTTGTGTGTGTTATTAAGATTTTAGAAGCCTACAATCTATACCAGTAGTAAATTTGTACACCCCTATTTAATGATGCCCCGAGTCACCGCTGATGTCTCTTGTCTTTCCCTTAGCAAATAAATTAGTTTAACGAAATAAGGCGTCTTTTTGTCATTTTTTGCATTAAAGTTCTATATTGAGTTTTTAATTATAAATTATTAGCTATAGTTACTCATAAATATAAATAAGATGGAATCAATGTGCCTAATTTGGAAAACTATTATCATATCATGAGAATTTGAGAGTTCTGACTCAAGCACACACACAGACAGAGTTTTTATTTATGAATCATAAATATTCCTATCCTAGAAATAGATGCATTTCCTTATATAGCACTGTCGTATATAAACATTGAAGTATTAATCCTTGTAGCTCTGCTGTGAACCAATGTGTTTGTGAATGAAAAAAACAAATGAATATTTATTAATGTTTTCTGGCCTTAGTTTCTGCAATAAAACCTAGCATCTGCGTTTATTGCACTCATCTACCGCACTGCTATGACCAGTATTTAGGCTACACCTGCATTGTACACAATCCCGAGAATTAACTTGTATTGCGTGCGTTCCGTATTTCACAATTTGGCCAAACAATGCTATAAGCGCGTGAAAGGAAAGTCTGGTTTTTGCTACTGCTGCTTCCATTTTGGTTTATTTTTAGCGTGTCAGAGGGGGTCCAGCATTAGGAAATGACTCATGCAGGCTTCCAGGTGACATGGGCGGACACTGGCCCACCAGCAAGGCTTCCAAGATTCCACTTTTATCTGTTACGACTGAAAAATCGTGGGCAATGTCTGGTTGAATTTTTAATGGTATAGTAATTGTCTTAATTTTAAATGCTATCATCTCAACATGGGGAACACTGTAATTATTTTATGTGTAGGAAGAATTCGATTGTTTACTGCAGTGTTTCCCAAACTATGGTTCCCGAAATCTTGCAAGAATTCGTCAAAATTTGTCTCTAATGGTAGAAGTATATATTTTTGTATTGAATTGATATTATTAGTGCAATATACATTGAATAATCGAATTATGTCCTGGTTTTCATCTTTTTGAAATGAGTCATATGTTTAGATATCCAGTAATAGGCAGTAATTCCTATGTAAGTAGAACACTGGTTATGGACACGGAAATGCATACTAGGCAACGGGAGTTAAATAACGTCTTAGATCACTTTCAACTTCTTTAGTTCCTGACATCAAAGCTCTATACCATACAAAACAAGCTATTTACTCACCTCTTCATTTGACCGTCACGGGTGGCCGAGGTCGTTAAGGCGCGGACTCGTGAGCGGAAGGCCTGGGGTTCGAATCCCGCCAGGACCTTCCACCCTGACTGAGGTTTTTTTCTAGGTTTTCATCAGTCCTCATAAATGGCAAATGCAGGGGAGGTACCCTAAAATTAGGCCTGGAACAATTCCTTCCTTAAAAATAAATCCTTTCCCAGTTGATCATTTCTGTCTGCACTTGTTGCTTCTCGAGAGATTTCCATTTTTCTCTTCCTCTTGCTACTCTTGACCAATCTGGACCTGCATGTTCCTTGAAGAGGTCTGTCCAACTTCTTCTGGGTCTGCCTTACTTATCCGGGGGTCCCATATGGAGATCTTGTAGATTCATATATACTTAACATAAATTAAATTTAAAAAAAAAAGAGCATATTTAGACACTTTGAAAGTTCAAATGGAACCTATAGTTTAATACGCAACATTCAACTGTTATCACATATTTTGTTTACTATCAGTGCCTGGCAACCTGGACTGTTTTAATGTTAAATTAATACGAACTATTTCGCTTATATTGTGTTCTATACAGCATTATGGTATATGTATTACCAAAACACAATTGTTACATTAAATGCTCGGTAATTTTGTACTTTTTGTGCCCAAATTAAAACAACAATAACATTCTAGGCTGCCAGACAACAATAGAAAACAATAGATGCAATAACAATTGAATTTTCTTAAAAATTTAAGCATCAGGAATTTGAAATTTCTAATTGGGGGGGGGGTGATCAAAGTTTCAATATCTAAATTGATGTATTTTTGTTTAAATTAAACTTTTTAAAGAGGTAGTTACACTTTCTAAAGCGTTTGTCAGTTAACAGAGTTTCCTGCATTTCTGAGTTGCAAGTCAAATTTAGACCAGTTTTCGCGTGGAGAGTTCGGTATCTAAAAAAGTTACGGAAGCAAACACGATTAATATTTAGAACGTTCAGATGCGCTGATTGCTAATAAGGAAGGTACCTTTCACCCAGTCACTGCAATAAGATACTGCGTGTGAAGTAAAATTTATTTCATTACAAAGTTACCTTGAAAGACATTTGTCTTTCCGGCGTGAATCCGTTCAGCTCAATGTGCATGTGGATTGAAGCGTAACTTAGGTCAACGGTAATGACAGCGTGTTACGCTTGACAGCAGTCGTATTGATGGACCAGCGCTTGTGCCTGCAGCACTGTGAACGTCATCTTCTATTAATGTAGTTCTGATTATTGATTAAGTGCCTCACACAATTAGTTTAATAATAATAATAATAATAATAATAATAATAATGATTATACAGCCAGAAGCTGTTCTATATTTAGAATAAAGCATTATTACGATTGCTAACCACTATCACCACTAATATTATGCAGCTTTAGTTATAAACCTTGTCCTCTTACACTGCTTTAAATCTTGGCTAATAGACGTACCGGTGACAGCGGCGTCCATACTTCAACTTCGCTCCTGTTTCCCATGCCATGTTCTTAAACGTTATTTCTGGCCCCCTTCCTACCGATCACACGACATTACCTAATTAGGTAATTTCCGAAGTTGATTAGACAGTGAACTATAGAACAAAGCATGTAAAAGTTATTTTAAATGCCAACTAGCTCTCGTCATGAACGTGCGAAATTTATTCAGAGCTTTTCTTATTAATTACCTCCTTCTAGAACTGCAGTTCAAACTATTGTGCACCAAAAACAAAAGCGCATGCGAAAAACGTACATTTTTAACAGAGGAGTAAATCTCGAACGTTGGCCAAACAAAAGTACTCCCGAAATTAGCACAAGTGAGAATTTCGGAATGTGATAGGAAAACATTAGCAGTGAAACCAGAAACATTACAATCGTGTCAATCAGAATGTGTTTTCGCGACATACCGCCTGTTTAACCGAGGAAGATGACATTAAATACACGGTTTAGTAAATAAGGCTAAAACATGGGCAGTGCCGATTGCGACAATCTTACAAGACGAGAATAATATTTAAAACAAAGCTCCTTACTACCGCTGCTGATACGTTTACCGCCAGAATCTGTTGAATATCTAAAAAACTTATCTGACTATATGACTTTATCATATAATCAACCAATGAAATGAAACAAAATTTTGAATTTTGGCCAATCACAGCATTATACCGCTATCGTGTAGTTTTACCAAATCCCTTTACAACGCGAAGTGCATTTGTTTTCTAGTCAGTGTAGCCAACTCTATACACCAATGTTCCTCAGCACGCAACAACAGTGTGGAAACAACTTATTTTGTAATCTCTGTTTTGTTTCTCTCGGTTGTTACTAATAAATGGAACGGTAGCGATTGTAATAGTGGACTTATCGTCTATTTTCTGAATAGGTAGGAAATTTTATACAATGTTAATATTCTGTGGTCGAATTTAAAATGCATATATTACTTTTATTCTTATTCTATTCGTGAAATAGTCCTACCCGTATTTGGCTCTTCTCTATTGGCATTACCGACAATTGACATTCCTTTGTTGCAAGATGGCTTGAAAAGGTTGTGTATTAATAATACAGATATCCAATTATGACAATTTTGTAAGCCAAGCTTAGAGGAATTACATTTAAATCCTTATTTTATTCATGAAACAGTCCTAATAAAGATCACTCGAGCTTTCTCGGACCCTCTTGTGATAATTTTTAGATGGTAAATTTTAATTAATTATCGATTTTTTTTTATTTAGGAGGACAATTAGCTTCGAAAATCAGGAACAGGCCTGCCATGCTACTTGCGATGATGCTATTGATGATGATAATAATAATGCATTTAAATTTATTTATGTAACATAAACATTCACTTCTGTAACCGTAGCAATGCCTTTCTTTGGCTTGTGGAACCAATGGAGTATTTACGAATTGTTTCAACCATATTTGATTACTAATATTGTAGGAAAAGGTGAACAGAAGCTATTTTAGTATTTCATATTTAGAGTGTTGTGGGTTTATTTCCAGCATGATGTATTACCTTCCTCAACTTTGCCGCAATTATCTAGGAAAGTTAGTCTTGAAACTTTGTTATATCCTGAAATCGATAATACACACAAGGGCAAGTCAATAAGTAGGTTTTCTATTTTTTTAGGTGCACGGCTAAAGATAAATAAAGATAACAAAAACGCTCATTAATTTTTTCACGCAATTACCGAGGCTATTAAATGTTTGTCATAGCAATTTTTTTTTGTTCATATCGGTACATTAAAAACTGACACCTTGCTCGTTGAGCCATTTTAAGCATTTCAGTTTTACAGCTGAAATGATCTATCCCGTAGCTTCCCTCCCCCCCGTTTTCCCAAACCCAATACTTTAATGGAGAACATGTTACCAACGCCAGTAGTCAAACAGCACAGTAATCGTTCGACCTTCTTCAAATTCATGACACATTTTCTTATCTATTGAATAGATATCACAGCCGGGACTGTTTTTATAGTTTCTGTATTTTCTCCTCGCCATTTTTAAACGGTTACTCCATTTATGGCCAGTGAACTGTTCACCACCTGGCTCTAGCAGATGCATATATAAAACAAGAACACCTACTTTTTGACTCGCCCTCGAAGAATGTATGAAAGAAAAATTAAATAATCCAAGTTTGAGAATGTAGTCGAGATTTGAACCAGTATTTCGCTACTTATCGTGCTGATACTCTTAATTGTTGATCTCTGTGTTCTTTCGGACGAATTTTTTTTAATAAGCATTTAATGATTTTTTTCACTACTGAGGCACCACAGGAGATTGATTCATATAGCTGGAAAAATATTTGGGGGGGGGAAGGAAGCAGTCCAAACCTAAATTTAGGGCATCCCCGCGACATTTGTCATTAATGAATACTGAGGAAATCCTGGAAAAAATCATAGTCAGAAAGAACGATTTTGGCGGGAATCGAACTCCAGACCTCCCACTTTGAGCTCATGCTTTAACGACCTTGGCCACCCGTCGGTTCAGTATCCTGAATATGGACACTTTCGTTCAAACTTTTAATTATCCTCACTACAGGGGTAGATTTACGAGGAATAATAACTATGTAAACCAGAATTTTGATTTTACCGCTTGTGAGTGTCACGGAGCGAGACCGCCTTGAGATATTACGCAGGGGGCTCAAGAGTGAGAAGAAAACGTAATCGCCTCGCTGACATTTCTTTGTCATTAGCATCATGTCCGAGCAAAAGGTACACTCATCGATTGAGCAACACATTATTATTTTTTGGTATATGAGGGTGAAAGTCTAATCGAAAGTTTGCAAAGCTTAAGGGCGTAGTTTGAGGATAAGACACAAGTGTATGAGTGACACAAAAGTTTCACAGAAGGATGAAAAACTGTGGGAAATAAAGTTACCTAAGTCGATCCAGGACAAGCATAACTGAGGGGGGGGGGCACATGGGCCGTTCGGGACCTTATCGAATGTGACCAACGTTTGACGATTTCTCAAATTGCTTCTGAGATTAGGGAAAGTTATGGAAGTTCTCAGTGCAACACTTCAGATGATTGGGTTACCGAAAAGTCCAGACAAAGTGGGTTCCCCGAATTCTCAATGAGGATCAAAAGGTTACACATGTGGAAGTATGTCAATATCAGGATCAAGGAATACTACCGTACTGCTGAGTTGAAACAAGCGAGCATGGTGTGGACCAAGAAAGTAATTCGCACCTGACAAAACAAAAACTTGCCTATCAGCTGAGAGGATTCTCTGGCGGTTTTCTAGGAATCCCAAAGCATGTTATTCCTCCATTTTCTTTTTGAACATAGTCAATGCAGCATCTTCTGTTTGAAGGTGTCAAGGATTCGAGAAGTTTTTTTTTCCCCCTCTCTCCAAGATAATAGTTGCTCGCATAAGGCTGCTTTGACAAGGTAAAAACTCAAGAAAATCCACTGTACATCATTAGAACATCCTCTCTATAGTCTAGACTTCATCACTTTTCGATTACCATATGTTTGAACTGTTAAAAGAAACATTGAACATTTGGCGGTTCGACAGCGACGAAGTTGTGAATCCATTTGTGCGCATTTGGCTGGAAACCCAATCCCACTCAAGCTGTCCGCTAGGAAAACTTTATAATTGGGGAAAGGTATGTCCCACTTTTATTTAATTTTGTTTCAATAAATAAAAAAGCAAGTTTAAATTTGATTCACTCTCGTATACTCTGATATTTTATGTAAAGGTTGAAGCGGAACTTATGCCCTCACATGTATTATGAAAGATCATATTAATTAATTCTATGTAAGTTAGATGTAATCATCATTTACATTGTTATTTTTATTTCCTGTACACGTGTTGAATTACTGTATCTGATGTTGATTTCTTACCAGAGCGGGAACACGACCTAGTTTCTGTTAAAACTTGACCTGTAAAGGGAACGGGGAAACCTATTATATAATAATATTTGTAATAGATGACCCAAGCAAAACGGTAAATGGTCCGCTATTACTTGGAGCATTGTAAACGGGATGCTAGTAGAACATGTTTCTTTTGTATACAGTCAGAGAGCTGTACTTTTATTATATTAGGTAGATGCAGTTAAACACTTTATGCCGATACGGAGATGAAGAGACAGGCCGATAACTTTTCGAGGCACGAACTAACTGTGTCACTTGATATTGACACGTAATCTTGGTGGTCAATAAGAAAGATGAGAAGGACATTATGCAAGTCCAATATCCGATAGAAATTCTTAAATGCGAAATGATATTTTAGATCCTTCTAAAGTCATATGTCGAAAGAAAAGAATCGCTTTGGGAGACTGACGGGCAGCCATATTTATTTAAGCTTGTAATTTTGCAGCCCAGCATGAGTTTTCAGTTCTCAGTTTAGAAGAGTCTTCAGTTTTCAGGAGTAGTTCTCAGTTTAGATCAGTTCTTAACTTTCCGGGGGAGTTTTCAGTTGGATCAGAGAGTCGGCAATCTTTCATAATCGTTCAGGGTAGAGTTGTAACAGTTTTATAGAATTAACAGTGGGCAATGTCGGAGGTATCAATGTCAATAGTAAACATTAATATTTGCTGAAGTCTAGAACTGAGTACAAAAAAATTGTCGCGTGTAAAATATTGTGGATGAACTAATTAAGATTCACTATCGTTGGTGAACTAATTAAGAGATTCTTGTAGTAGTGCGAAAGTGTCTTTAATAGCACAAGATATTCTCCAAGGAATAGCGGTGGCCCATTTAAGTGGTACAGACTTTGACAATAAATCGTGTTTCATCTCACAATACGATAAGTCTTGTTAATCCCCTTGACACCTTCCCCTGTGGTCTGCGGATCATAAAACTCCCAGCAAAAAGAAAGAGCTAGTGTAGGCGAATGTAAATCGGCGGGAAATCGTCATCCTTAAGAATCGATAATCAAATCGTTAATCAAATCCTTCCAAATCTCTTCCTCCATCCTTACATTTAATTGCTACTTGTTTTTGTGTTCTTCACAGATAGTTTTAAAAATAACACAACAGTGCCTATATAAGACAGAGCCACGAATCTTAAAATCAGGTGGACATTCCTTTTTAGCAGGTTTCTTACTTGCTCATTGACTTTGAAATGGAATAGTCTGTACTTTTCATAGGCTGGGAGTACACAGCCTAACTACTGCACTACAGGATGCTGGGAGTCTCCCAGATTGGCTGAAACAAAAGCTGGCAAAACCAAACAAGTTACTGTGGCAGTGTAGATCCGGTGTTTAAGCGGCGTGCTGTTTGCCTGGATTGCACCTATATTAGTCGTTGGACTGCATTCCAGAAGCGAAGAATGTCAGCAATCCAAAAAAGGACACACTTTGCATGATGCAAAAATAGCTCACGAGTTGAAAGAATGCAAAATGGATATGCGGTATCACACTTGACTTGTTTCCTATACGAGGATATGAGTTTCTGTTAGAAAATCTTCCTCGAGATGGAATATTTCTAGCAGTTGATGGCTCCACAACTGAAGACTATTTGAGAGTTCTTTTTCATCTCCTCTTCATTGTAAAGTGAGTTTTCCATTAAGAGCCTCGCTATATGCAGATGTTGTCTCATATTACAATGATCCGTTAGAAATAAAATATCATTTGATTTAAAAGTGGTGTTTAATTCATAATTCATTTACTGAATTTACTTTTTTAAATTATACTTTAACGCCCGTTTTTATTACTGAGACACCACAGGTGGTGGACACTGAAGATACATGAGATGAAATGATATATTGGGAAAGGATTTTTTTTAAAGGAAGGAAGCGTTCCAGGCCTAAGTTTAGGGTACCGTCCCGGCATTGGCCTGAGAAAAACCTGGAAAAAAATAACCCAATCAGGGAGAACAGTCCTGGTGGTAGTCGAAATCCAGACCTCCCGCTCACGAGTCCGCCTCAGTCCTGGTGGTGCAGTGGTAATCATACTTGCCTTCTAAACCCAAGATCGCGGGTTCAAACTCGGCCAGGATCGATGAATTTTTTTTTTTGGCGTAAAAATCCTAAGTATGGATTCCTTCGGAAGGGAAGTAAAGTCGTAGGTCCCGTGTCGTACATTTACGGCATGATAAAGAACCTCAAGAAAAAAAAGAGGCCTCTGAGCAAAATTTGTCGGTCTTTTCACATCCTGAATAGAATGGGACGCTGATGACCTGATATGTTAAAGAGCGTTCATAAATAAATAAAACAAAACACGATATCACCGTGGCGGTATCTATTTTCTTGCACCAGTGTTCATAATTTACGACTATGATTATACAGACTGTATATATATATATATTCAAGTTTTGAGCCTTTCATTGCATTTCGTCTCCATTCAAACACATCTCACCATCTTTCTACTGGTCTTCCCAGTGATCTACTTCATTTTGGATTATAACACCATGTTACAAAAAATATAAGGCATCTTTTTTCTGGACATAACAAATCTAAGGTGTGGTCTTATTCGCCAAAACACCGAAAGCACTACAAACTATGCTGGAACAATTATGTGAGCATAGCAAAATTGTAGGGCTGTCACTAAACAAACCGACCACACAGTTAAATTCAAACAGACGCGAAACCCCGATAAAAATAGATGAAACAGTCCTCGCACATGTGAGCAAATATACATACCCAGGACATCAGATTTTCTTCCAGGATAAAATGGAAAAAAAGTACAAAGAAGGATCTGATTAACCTGGAGAGCACTTTGGACCATTAAAAAAAGAACAAAATTCAAACATGCCAAAGAAAAATGCAACGCAAGATCCTGGGAGTAACTTTCAAGGACAAAATACCTATAGTATTAATAAATCAGTTATTTCAAACAACAGACATCGCACAAATAGCTACCAGAAGCAAATGGCAATGGGGCGGTCACGTCGCAAGAATGCAGGACGATAGATGGACCTACAAAATCTCCATGTGGGACCCTTGGCTAGGAAAAAGGACACAAGGCAGACCCAAAAGAAGATGAACAGACTTCTTCAAGGAACATGCAGGTCCAGATTGGTCAAGAGTAGCAAGAGGAAGAGAAAAATGCAAATCTCTCGAGAAGCAACTAGTGCAGTGAGAAATGGAGTAACCAAAGAACAAATCAGTCAGTGTCTTAAACAGCATACAAACAACTAGCGTGGAATAGCTCACCACGTTAGGAAAAAGCGAATTTTTTTATTTATTAGGAGGCCTTTGCGCTTTATCTTTTTATTTTATATCGCAATAAATTATTCCTTCCGCACTGCTATGACAGGTAAACGTTCTATTGTCAAATTTGTTTGACAATTTAATAAACATATCAGCTTGTCACTAATGTATGTGATTATATTGCGTTTCATAAAACAAATATGTCAAAAGTTCACTTTTTACTAGTCACATGGTATTTTATGAAACAGAATATGACAAATTTATCGTGACATTTCGACAATTTGCTACATTAATTTTGTAAATTTGACATGCTTTATGAAACAGAAACTTGTTAAGTTATTGATGTAAAACCATCGTCTGTCTTTTGTCGAATTGTCAGTATTTATAAAACAGGACTCGTAGTCGTGAAGCCACTCTAATTAAAAGTTTAATGCTATTTAGTTTCTTCAAAAGTCCACGTCTTCGAAATTTTAAATTTTCTGTCCCTAATTGTTTATCTAAGAAACACACACACACACACACACACACACACACACACACACATCCATTCACAAATTTAGGTATACTTTATTATGACCAAATTGTATATTTTGAAGACCTGACGTCAAAGAATAGCCACTGTTGTTATTACAAGAAAAACGACAACACGAACATGTTCGAATGAACATATGACGCCAGCTCTAAACTAGACGTAAAGCCATAGGCCCGTTTAGCACTTCCTTTAAATACTGCGAACGCAAACTAATGAAAGACCTAAAGACACATGCCCTTTGAAATGTACATTACTCGGTAGTTTACAGCAAGCTGATTGCACAAGAGGCTACCGAGGTTAAAAATCATCATGTGCACATGTGATATAGTCGCTGTGATCTAACAGGTGTTCGTAGGATTTGAAAGAAAAAGTCAGGTGTGTCGCCAAGTTTTCATTCACATCAGTGCTAACGCCCTCTCCACATATGGTAAGGCACACATTCACAGCCGTCGCGTTAAGGGAAACCTATCCAACAGTGCAAGGACCTGACACTTGTGTTCTTCACGCACTAGCTGTACAAAACTTGCACTTCATTTCTTCATCTTCTTCCTATTCAAGCCCTGGGATAAACACTGCACTCTACAAAGATCGAAATTCATCTGCATCTTTCTACTAAATATCTTCTAGTTTGCATTGTTCATTAAATATCTTTCTTTGTAACTTATACTAGTTCAGAAGTCTTCTGTTTTCTTCTTCTGGTAGATGAAAGTAGACTTAGCATGTATGCTATGCATAAAAACTACTGTATCACTGAAAAAGTTAGCACACCTGCAAACTCCTGGTTTTTTCTTGCTTGCCCTTTGTTTGACTTCGAATGTTTTCCATTCTCAGCATTCTTTGGTACCATTTGCCATCATAATCTCTTTAAAATTCTTACCATTCCTCTATTTCTATCTTGTGTTTCGTCTTTTCAGTTTTTCTCCCACTTTAGCTGCCTAGATTATTTATATTCACTAATTCATATTTCTTTTTATTTTGCATACACTTTGCATAACTTGAACTAATATCAATTCGATTAGATTGTTAGTTAGAGGAGAATATTTCAGTACTTCAGTATAGTTCAATGGCTGGCCGTTTGTGCCTACGCATGCAATGCATCTCCGGAAAGGAAGGGATGAGGTGATGTAGACACAAGGCAATCCATAGGAAGTAGACTGGGTCTCTAATATTGCTTCCAGATGTCGGAGAAACCCCCTCAAAGGAGTTCAAGCCCCTTAAAAGGGCCGCTTCTATACCGGTTGTTGGGGCAGAAACCTTGCACTAGTTCAATGCGCCCGGCACTTTCAATCAGTCGAATAAAATGATACGAAATGCGAAAACGGACAATTCATTTAAAGAAAAGATTCATCCTAGGCACGGGACAAACGACGGGGGAAAAAAATTAAAAAAACAAGCAAACAAACTCAAGATCAGCCTGACTGACCTCAAAGGATTTGAACCTGAGACCCCCCGAATGCAACTTCCGAACGTTACTTCCTGAGTAATCTTACTCGGCACTAATTTCGATTACTAATTTTCTATCTTCATGTTTGTCTTCAACTTTCTTAAGCACAGAAGAGAAACAGAGCTACCTGTATTAAACAATAAAGTGTATTAGAAAAAGCAGAGAAAGTAAGAAATAAAATTAAAAGAATAATAGATAAATAGTAAAGAAGTCAAAAGCAAAACACGCAAAAGCAAATTTAAATTAATAAGTCAAGTTTAAAGCAACACCAGAGGTGCAAACAATATAAAAGAAAAATAAAAATAAAGTAACACTATTAACAGTGTAACAAATTACTGTTAATTTGCTACGTTGTTAATAGTGTTGCTTTATTTTTATTTTTCTTGTATATTTGTGTCCTCTTTCAGTAATTAGCAATATTTTAATCTTACCTGTATTTAATTCGATTCTATTTCATTAAATATACTAGCCAATTTGATTGACCCCTGTTGAAAATTTAAATTTTCCGAAATTGCCATCAAGTCATCATCATTAAGTTTGGATATTGATTCACTTCATTTTCCAATATCCCATTTTATATATATGTTCTTCTTTTGAGTTGTTTTAGGATGTAGATAATAGAGGAGCGTGAACTTATTATATCTTCTTGTTTAATTTCCTGTTTCGTAATAAATTCTTCTAACTTATCGCCTCTTATTCTTATTATTCTTTGACTGTTTTACACAAACTTTTTGTTCTCCTTTGTAATTATTCCAGATATTCCTTCATCATTTCTCTCTTGGTGCTGTGTACGAGTATTACTAGGTCTACAAATATTTCCTTCCCTCTGTTTATTAATTTGTCTATGACCTGACCAACCTTCGTGACCTGTAAG
The DNA here is from genome assembly GCA_030762175.1 of Metallyticus violacea. NCBI lineage: Eukaryota > Metazoa > Arthropoda > Insecta > Mantodea > Metallyticidae > Metallyticus > Metallyticus violacea. Next base: position 142,285,617 of record CM060831.1, read on the forward strand.
AGCACCACAGGTGGCCGAGGTCGTTAAGGAGCGGATTCGTGAGCGGGAGAATTGGGGTTCGATTCCCGCCAAGACTATCCTTCCTGACTGAGGTTTTTTTTTTCAGGTTTTCCTCAGTCTTCATAAATGGCAAATTCCGGGGAGGTGCCATAAATTTACTGGTGAACGCTTCCTTCCTTTAAAAAAATCCTTTCCCAGTCTATCATTTCATTTCATGTATTATCAGTGTTCACTTCCTATGATGCCTCAGTAGTTAAAACGGGCTCAAAACACTATTAAAAACAAACAAATGACCTGTAAGTTAGTTGTTCTTCTAGTTATTACGCATTTTTTTCTTGCAACGTGTTAATTTAAAAAAATTTAAAAGTAATATAGAGTCTAAATCATAATACTTAAGGGAGGGAGAAATATATTAATTTCTAATTACATACAACAATATTTGATCCTGGAAGTGCAGCCGCTGCGACCAGAAAAAGGAAGGTAGAATCACCGCTCCTAAAGTCAGTATTATTATTTTTACTGAAAGCGTGAAATGGTGTTGTGTTTAAAACAGGTAATAATAATCAACAACTAGAGATGTTGAAAATGATGCCCCTCGGCAGCAATACATTGCCAGCATCTACCAAGGAAATTTATGAGTTTCGTCTAACTTTTCTTCCGTAAGAGCACGTTTCTTGTAATTTAGAGTCCCCGTCTGTCGTAACTTTATAACAAGCAGGCGAACAATTTCTCTACCTGGGACTAATTGCCAGAACATTTTCTTCCAAATAATCTTACCATATCTCTGCAAGGTTTTTCATATATGCATCGTATATATAAACCTGTTCTTCCAGACTATATGTAGTGCCATAATGAACGAGGAAGAACCAGTACACAATTTGCACACAATGAAAGCACCAAGTAACATATGAACGCACAACTATTCTCCGACAAAGTCTCCGCAAGCTAACTACAAACTGTTACCTGCACATGCACGATTGGCGTCTCCCAGTATGCACACAATTCAAATAATCTCATTGTATAATTGATTGCCTTTATATGTATTAATTCTTATGTTCTTTTATTCTCTCTCTCTTTTTTCTTTTCACACCTGTTTACATAATTGTAATATCTATTGCTTGACTGGCCCTTCTCCAAATAATTATTATATATTCATGAGGTACATAAAAACCTTTAGCTCATTTTCATACTTAACATCTTAATTGCTTATTCAACGCCCTCTATTGTTATTTCCTTTTCCTCTCTTTCTTATCTCGTTTTGTTCCTAGTGTCATCCAATCAACGCCGTTGGGGCGTTCCGGACCCCTTGTCGGCGATGACGACGGAAATGTAATTCACTTCTGACAAGGGACATTCCGAAAATGAAGTTCGCAGATTAAATCAACACAGATTGCAAATGTTTGCATAGTGCACAAGCCTCACGTTGACCAAGTCTTGGCTGCCAGCCGTCATCCACTACGGAAGGAGCAACATATGGAATTTGCAAATGTACACATGAACACTTGAGTAAACGTGATTTGGTCATTAGCCTAAAGAATTCTGGTCAAATCTGCCAGAAAAGAAACCAATTGATGGTGTAGTTCTCGTTGATGTTTGGACAGAAAATAAAAACAACTTGCTGCAACAAAGTGTAGGGTCAAAAGTGTCCCTCAAGCAAGGTTTCTTTAGTCAAATATGTCCGCTCACGCAAACTGAGTTTAAATAAATACTGATGACTGTGCAACAATACATTAAATGTTTATATGTTGGATCCAAGCAGCGACATTGATGTCCTTTTATTTACAGATTTGTTTTTTCGTGTTAGATGGAGAATTACGGATACCTAAACTACATTCCCCATTACTTCTATCCCGACGTAAATAAATACGAATGTATCACTCCGCGGTGCATGACTCCGATTGGCTAAATAGCACTGTTTGTGCTACAAACAGCTGATTAATTGTTAGCTCTGGTTACGATTGTTACAAACTGTAATAACAACCATTTTGTACGATAACCTTGTCGCTACTTTTCAACGAATTTCCTTGGCAGTATTTTACATAACAAGCAGGACCAGCGATGCTTCCGTCATGCCGTCTCCATTTCCTGCGACATGATTGTCAATTGTCTGCCGTTAGCACGAGGCTCTAAATGTTTGTATGATAAACCAAATAGTCACTCGGTGTGTAAGTGCATTGTGGCCTGTATTTTAGAATATGAGTGGTAAAGAACACTCTTTGCTTTCTTATTTAATTAAAAAGGCAAAACCTCGGTCATCCGAGAGTGATAATTCTAGTTTGAAGGGTAGTGATTATCCTGTAAACAACAAGCATGCAGACGACAAACAAGCAAGCACATCTCGCCATCTGCTTCATCTTTCCAGCAACCCACAAAATCTTAATTTATATAAAAATTTAAGCCTTCAGGAATAGCAAAGTATAAATTAGTTGTTTTGGACAAAATTAAAAGAGGTGGTAAAGTTCAATGTGCTGTAAAGATAACTTTATCATTTAGAAAAACAATTATTGATATTTTTGAATGTGCCATTTTCAATTTTTTGCAAAATAAGTGGGTTCTTCCTAAAACAAAGTATGAATCGTTTTTCTTTGGTTTAGTGGCACCATGCATATAAACTGGAACGTTTAAATGACTGGCTTCAGAGGCACATTGAGCAAGCACTATACTGTAGCAGCATGAAGAATGGAGCAAAAATTGATAAAGCTACATAAATTGAATTTTGTAATTTTTTTTTATTTAAGGGGTGATGAAGCTACAAATATTTCCATTAAATGTGAATTTTCTATATATGTTGAGATTTTACAATAGCAAAGGGAACATTATAGAAAAGTTTTTGAACTTAATTGCTCTTCAAAATAACACTGCAGAGTATATATTTAACTGCATAGAAGCTTAAATTAATAAAAGGGACTTTTCCTTTGATGATCTTGTTGCTTCTAGATTTGATGGAGCTTAAAATTTTTCAGGTAGTATCTCAAGGATGTGAGGGAGGATTTGGGACAATATGTGTTCTTTATATACACTGAAAAGCTCATATTTCATCATGACTTTCAGTGACATGTGTAAAAATTAATTCCCTTAAGTTAAAAGTTTTGTATAAGGTAAAAAAAGTCCGTCACGCAGGATCTTCGTAAACAAAGCAATTCCTCACCGAATTTAATAACTTTTAATGGAAATTAATATAAAACTCAAGTTAGGCCTTATTAATTAATGGAATAAAATAAGTTAGGCATTACTGTGTGATATTTTAAGGGAACAAAATTGGAATTCTTGCAACCTAAAAGTATTACAAAAGAGAAATTACATTTTTAGAAGTATTATTATTATTATTATTATTATTATTATTATTATTATTATTATTATTATTGAGATTAAACAACACAAAATTAATGGTATACTATTAATTAAATGAAATGCATGCCCACTGATAGACAAAGCTATACTGTATGAATATTTTTAAGCATTTTAATTTTTGTTACCATGTTAATGAACTGAGTCCTTGATGTCATCTTCACATACACTAAAATAGAGAGAAATAACAGAAAGTTTCCGAGTTACATTATGTATTTAAGATGTTCATATATTTCAATAAAACAAAAATAGGTTACTATTCCGAAAAATTACAATGTACAAAGCAAATAAAAATAATAGAATGTTTCATCGATTTTCATTGACTTTTGAAATTTAAGTTACATGTTATTGTAGTAAAAACAATTAACGCAAACGTTTTCTGAAGGTTATTACAGAGCCCTCTTGCATACACACAATATTAGATAAATATTTCACATTACTATCTTCCCGATGATGCTTGTGTTAAATATAAAACATATGCATCGTTATAAATAAAATTTATATGCTTAATTAATCACAGATTTCAATATATCTTTCTCTTCCCCACTTTCGTAATAGGAACTGTTCCCTCCAAAACTTTGTTTGCTTATATTGTAATGTACAATGTCAAGTACTGTTTGGTTCTTCACACATAGGACATATCCTCTTAGTATATGCATTTTTTATCTATATGTTTTTAAAATAAAAGGACAAATTAATAATGCTAGAAGGGGAGGACTGGTATGGTTTAGAACAGGAGTAATAACTTAAGTGAGAAAATTAAACGCAGAGAGCTTTTAAAATTTTGGTTTTCAAGTATACTACTACTCCTAATGGTCCAATTTGCCTAATTTTTGGAATCTATTATTTTTCTTATTTTGTTTAAATGGTATGTACTGAGTTTTGTTTGAAGAAACAAATATTAATGCCACTAGAGCTAGTTTTAAATTTTGGGTTTCAGGTAGACCCCCTCCTAATATTTCGATTTAACTAATTTTCGGAAATTGTTTTTCTTATTTTATTTAAATGGCACATACCGAGTTTTCTTTAAAACTTTTCAAATTGTGGCCGCTAGAGCGATTTTTAAATTTCGATTTAAATCCCACATCTAATGGCCCGACTGCTCTGATTTTCATAAACTACTTTTAACAATTTATTTTAAAGAAATCTTCCCAGTTTCGTAGATAAAAAGCAAAAATTCGGGCCGGTAGAGCGATATTTCATTTTTTAAAAATTGTTTTCACTTTAGGTTACCCCATTGCTCCAATTTTTCTGGTTAACGAACTCTACGAATCGTTTGTTAATTGATGGTTATATGCCGAGTTTCGTTGAGAAAAAACGAGATTTGCGACTTCTAGTGTTGTAGATAGTCTCTCTTTCAGGAGATTGATAGAGCAATTCATGTGTGTATTAGTGAATTCGAAGCAAGTAAGAAGCTATTGCGATTGTACTCATGGAAATCTTCCTATTTTTGCAATTAAACCCATTCAACTAAATTTATATTCTCGAGAGTTGCTTTTTTCTTTGGAACTTACACACAAACAAACAAGTACCGCCTATGGTACTTCGGTAGTAAAAACGGGCGTTAAACATTATTCAAAAAACAAACAAGTAAACACATTAAAATCAAAGTAAACAATTATGTTTTCCATGTTCTCAGTTCATGGAAACTTACTACTATTAAACATTTAAATTTCCCACTACCTCACCCTGACTTTATGGAGTTACTTTCCTTTCGTGCCCCATTACAACTAACCCCAGGTTGAGTGTATAATGGGACTCTGTATTCCCTCCTAAATAGTGGAATTGTCAAGTATTGTTATTTTCATTTATCTTATCCACCTTTCATAATCGTTTTTTGTCTCACCTTGTCTGTGTACTTCCCCAGTTTCTTCATATTTTCGTTTGATTTTAAATTTAGAATTCTTCTGCCTTTTATTTCATCTGGTAAATTTCCCACTTTAGTAATAGGAACTGTTCCCTCCAAAACTTTGTTTGCTTATATTGTAATATACAATGTCAAGTACTGTCTGGTTCTTCACACATAAGGTATATCCTCTTAGTATATGCATTTTTTATCACTTAAGTATATTACTCCTGTTCTAAATCATGCCAGTCCTCCCCATCTAGCATTATCACAGATTTCAATATATCTTTCTCTTCCCCACATATTTTTAAATTATGTATATTTTGAATATATTAACGAGAAATTTAAAACCCAATTTCCAATAAAAACAATACGCAGTAGGGAATTTTGAATTTTAAACCAGAATTCAGTACATGCTAATTCTATACAAAATCACCTATTTTCATTCAAGTGCAAAATAAAACGTTAACCTGTGGTTCTGTGTTTCAAATGAGCAGGTAGAGTATGAGAAACAAACAACAAGTGAGAATAAAATATTAATCAGTTAATATTTTCACATTTCATATTTCAAAAGTTGCCATTACTCACTGCTTTTAATAACACACCACGATGACTACATAATGTTAAAAGTAGGGAAAATTAAAATTTAATTTAAATAATTACTTTTGTTTTTATTAGCTATTAATTTAAAAACCATTTTAAAACCACATGTTATTAAGGGAAACTTAGCGTTATCAAAAATATAGAATTGTTTTGAATTTACTGTCATTTAAAAACATCAGGGGTTCAATCATGTTACTGGACCACTCACTTCAATCTTGTGTGGCCTCTCGTCGGCGCGGTTGACAGTTGATCGATGTGCAAGGCACTTGTTTAGTAATGTTCGTGTGATGTGGGCGTAATGGATGCTACACGGTTCACGAATGAACATACTGCTTGTGTACATTCGTGTGAAAATTGTGATATAATGATGCACGTTAGAGGATCCTCGTTCTTACAACGTTTTTGAGTACCTGTTATGTAAAATCCTAGAATTGCCATTTCTATCTTAGTGTTCAGTATTTTGCTATCCGGAACCTCTTTCAATTGCTTAGTTAGTTTGTTGTTCTATATTTCCAGTAACTATTACAGTATAGTAACGTTAAAGGAAAAAGACAATATAAAGGAACTACTATTTTACATTAAAATCATTTATAGTGTATAATGGATAAGCCACCAGAGTAAAATATTTGTATAGTCTTCTTGAATGTTGAATAAGAGAATTCTCTGAATCTTTGTGAAAGATTACCAAACAGTTGGACAGAAAAAGCTAAAAAACTATTTAGAATTTTAGAATAATTTACTTCATTAATGTAAAGTTATAAACTATTACTGATCAAGTAATTATGAATATATGAACAAACTTAACACTGTTTATAATTATCCTTGAAATATAATAAACAATTAAGCACACACGTTGATGGCAAATTCAAAATACCTAAGCCAATAAAAAGTGGCTTACAGTGGTATTTGGAATGAATTTCGCAAATCTAACGGCTTTGTGTGTGTGTGTGTGTGTGTGTGTGTGTGTGTGTGTGTGTGTGTGTGATACACCATAAAAATCCGAATAAATATGAGCAAAATAAACCTTCATTAATATGTCATTTATAACACTGTAGCTTAAAATTCTTGACATAAAAGATCCACTGATAATTAATTTGAGTCGGCGAACCAAGGTTGGAATCAGCATACCTGTATACCTAAGAAGAATTGCGTGTAAACTCCGGTGTCAGTATTAAATTTAAATTGAATGTCCGTGGTTTTAGTATTTACTTATATTATTGGCATTACACCAATCATTAATGATAGACAACTTCAATCTAATTTATTTTTTATTACATTTTCAACTTCATATAATATAATAGCTAAATTGCCTGCATTAAAAAAGTTCAACTACGGCTTGCAAAAAGATAAAAGAAGATCATTAATATAAATAATAAAAAATACAGACCCTAATATGGAACTCTGAGGAACTCCATGATCTGCAAATTCAAATTTGAATAAAGTTGCATCGTATCTATTATTAAAATAAGACCTTAAAAATCAAGTCTTTTACTCTGAAAGCCATAGTAGCTAAATTTCTTAAAAAGAATATGGTGAGAAACAGTGTCAAAAGCTTTAGAAAGATCAAAGAACTTATTAAAACAACGTTACCATCGGAATTTGCCATTAATGAGGACCCTAATGAGGAAAACCTGGAAAAAACCTCAGTCCTTGTGGGAATCGAACCCCAGACCTTCCGCTCACGAGGTCCTTAACGACCTCGGATGTCATACATGAAGAAGACGAAGATATTAATATAAACATACGAAAGTTGGAAGCTGTGTGTCGAACAACTAGAAATACTGTGAAAAACAAAGTGAAAAAGGCACACAATTAGACAGAGAGAGAGAGAGAGAGAGAGAGAGAGAGAGAGAGTTCAAGCAGCAGAAATGCGTTAGATCTGTCAAAAGTTTCGCAAAAGATCATATAAGAAATGAGTATATAAGAAAATAATTAGAACTACAATCAGTATTACCACAATTAGGGAATTGTAGACGAGAATAGGTAAAACGCTTAAAAAACGACAGAAGATAAAATACCAAAACATACGAGTATATTGACATACAACCCGAAAGGGAGAAAATCAATTAGAGTAAAGAAAAGATGGACAGATACAAAAATATGACATCGTAACCGGCAGAACCTAATCCTCGATGGAAGAAGTGCTATTTTCTTTTCACAATTTTCTTTTTCTTCGGACAGTTGATCAAGGAAAAAATATAATATTTAATGTGTAAAATCATTTTCTTCAGCTAGGAGACAATAACGAAGTTAACTTTCAAAAGGAAGCCTTATATGTTTCAACAAGGAACTGTATTCGAATTTCTTTTTGGCGAAAAATTGGAACATTGACAACATTTGCAAACATTTTAAAAATACAGAGGGCGCCCAAAAATGTATATACACTTCAAGTAAAGAAAAAACTGTGTTAACATAACGAAACTGAATTCACACAAACAGAAAATGATGAACACTAATCATTTAGACTTTTACAGCTACAACAGTTGCTCAAAATGTCCACCATTGGCGTCGATACACTTCTGAGTACGTTGAACTACTGGTTGAGCAACGTTTACGAAAGTTTCCTCAGCGATTGCAAGCACATGCTGTTTCAATTTCTTCCCGAAGTAGCTGGTTTTCTACGGTATACAACATGCTTAAGAGTCCCCCATATGTAGAAGTTCAATGGAGTTAGATCCGGAGAACACGGTGGAAACTCAATCGGACCTCTTCGTCCAATTCATGTCGAGGACGCGGGACTTGTTGCTGTGTGAGGTCTGCCCTTGTGAATATCGCAAATGATACCACGAATCTCAATTTTATCTGGAATGCGTGCAATTGTTACTTGCGTTGACGGTTCTGTTCTGTACACACGTCTCCATTGCCTTTGAACTTCAACAACATTCTCCGTTTTCCAATACCACTTCAATATTGCTTTCCGCTATTCAAAAAATAATCTTGGCTCCATTTTGTTGTAGCAACGCTAGCATAATGTAATGTGAGCACATGTGTTTACAGAACACCATACGATAACCTTGGCTTCATTTGTTCATTGTTGATTTACCTGTCACGTAGCAACGCTATCATAATGTATGTGAGTCACATCTGTTTACATAACATCATACTACACATTACTGTTGTTTTTCGGTCCTACTTTGAAATGTATTAAATAGATATCTTTTATGAAAGTATGTATACATTTTTGTTTTGCATCTTCGGTATGTATGGAGAAATGCCAGTGGATTAGAGACCACTTCGTTGGGCGAAAAGGCTGTCCTCATTCAGAAGATCGAGGAAGTGTCCAGGGCGGCTCCACACTGCAGTCCTCTTATTCAGTAATATCGGCGAATGACAACAAAATAACTTCCTGTTTAACTTTGATATCTTTATCCACCAGTTAGAATAGTTAAATATTTTCACTTAATGCAAAGTTACATACATATCTTGCACACCAGAAGGGATATTTAATTTTCAGTGAATTGTGTTTTCTAACCAACTCTACTGCCTACCTCTTGCACCTTCTGGTTTCCGTCTCTTCCTTCCTAGATGAATGAATAGTGTTTAACGCCCGTTTTTGCTACAGAGGCACCACAGGCGATGGTTACTGATGATACATGAGATGAAATGATATAGTGGGAAAGGATTTATTTTTAAGGAAGGAATCGTTCCAGGCCTAAGTTTAGGGTACCTCACCGGCATTTGCCATTTATGAGGACTGAGGAAAAAACCTCAGTCAGGGAGAACGGTCCTGACGGTATTCGAACCCAGACCTCCCGCTCACGAGTCCGTGCCTTAACGACCTCGGCCACCCGTGGCGGTCTTCCTAGATGAAGAGGAATTATATCCTTATGGGCTATTCTATGCGAGATCGGACAAAAAGTTAAGAACAAATCACCTCATATTTTTATTTAATTTCAATAAATTTCAATACTACAACAACATATAAAAACTAATGTTTTTGTGAAATATGTTATTTCTAAGTATAATAGTTTTCATGCAAAATTACACCAAAGTTTATTTATTGTTTTAGAAGCGTAGCCCTCGAACAACTTAAAAAGTTGGAACAACAGCTCAGTGTCGTATAATAATAATAATAATAATAATAATAATAATAATAATAATAATAATAATAATAATAATCGTAGTAATTAATTTACGTGATTAGAAGAAAAAAATTTTATGCATATTTGAACAACGTTTCCACAAAGACGAATAAAAAAAAGAGACAAATTTGTAAAGTATTAAGGCAAATGAATAGTTTCAGATTTCTACAGTAAGGTAATCGAGTATCATATATAAAAGTAGCGTATTTTGTTGTATGCCGATAGAGATATCACATGGCGAGTATTGTAATGCCAAAGTAATACAGCCGATATCTCGCTGGGCCCCTCGTGACGTCCGTGATGTAACTATCAAGTGTCGCGTGTTCTAATAATAATTTAATGAGTTACTTATTATGGAGTACTAAAATAATAATAACAAACGTTTTGTAAGATAGAGGGTAATCAGTCGATTTATTATTTTTTTTATCCTTTTCTACGGGAAAATTGTAAAATATAGTTTTATTTATTTATATCCCTGCTTAAATTCTATATTAATTTGGAATATACATATTTAAAAAATGTATGCTATCTGTTATAATGTTTTTGTTTTTTTTTTTAATATTTAGCATTAGTGATTTTGAGTTTATGTCCTTGATATTGATTGATTTCCATAATTATAAGATACATTTTTTCAAGACTCCTTGGATTGGATTGGTAGGGGATTTTTCGGCACTTCAACTTTGCTCAACGGCTGGTCGGTTGTGCCTACTTCCCCAGAGGAGATAAGGGAGACACCGTGCAGCTGGGATTCCTAATATTGTTCCCAGATAGAACACACCAATGCTGGCATGCCCTTTCCCTTCCAAGGAGTTCGAGTCCCTCAGAAGGACCACTTCCACATCAGACAACTTACAGGGACAGAAACCTTTTCAAAGCGCAAGCCACTGTCACAACGCACCAGCCCACCTCGCTCTGATCCCGTAGTAGAACTAACGGAATGAAATTATTTGAAATGGAAGGACGAAAAATTGGTGTAATGTAAAAATCCCTCCCAGCAAGGGAATTGAAACCGGTATCTACCGAATGCGAGTTTCAAGCGTTACCATCTGAGCCACCCCGCTCGTTTAAATAAACCTTTATTGCGGTAGTTCTATTTCCAGTAAATTATAAATCATTGTTATTAAATGTATTCATTACCGAGCTATTTAGCCGTGGTCTTTGGTTTAAATTAAATTTAAAGCCACATATTCCATAATACCCTTGGATTCCTGCAGGGGAAGTCCTGAAGGTTCCAGTTTGGCAAAACTCGTTGAAAAGCAGCCTGAGCTTTACGTGCTGAAAGAGCAGACTCTAGTAAGATCACTTCATCTACATACTTTACACATTCAAAATGCTAGGTGCAGAAGTTCATGGTTTGTATCCCAGTACCCCATATCGTACCACTGGTTCTGGAGGCAAATGCTCAAGTGGCAATTGATGTTTGTAGCAATTAACTCTTTGAGGAGCTTTCACAAACATTTTTTGACACTTTCACTGGGTGCCACACTCAGTTGCAACTGAAATGTTGCATATGAGACGTGTTTGTGCACGGTGGGTTCCAAGGCAGGAGACATTCGCATACAGTTGAAGATGATGTTATAATTTCTTTCAAAGAGAATCATTGCTGATGAAACTTGGCTACATCATTTTGATCCTGAGAGCAAACAGCAAAGCTCTATGTGGTCACCAACACCAAAGCTTCCGCTGAGAAAGTTGTAACGGTATAATTATTCGATATTCAAGGAACTACAGAGAAGTCCTGAAAACCCTGCAAGGTCATATCACATCCTTGTAGAAAGGCCACATTACCGTGCAACAAACTGAATGTTCCACGATAATGCACGGCCTCAAACCGCAAATACTGTTCTTGAATATGTCTCAAAAAGCACCTCGTTCTCCCTATAGTTCAGATTTAGCCCCGTGAAACTTTCTTCTTTTCCCCAGATTGAGGAAACATTTTCATGAGAGGCATTTTCCATCATAAGAAGCAGTGCTGAAGACCGCGGAGGCGATTCTGAAAGACCTGTCAAAAATTGTTTCCAATCGGGATGCACCATGACAATGCTTCTAACTACACCGATAATGCCAGACATAACTTCCCTAGGCCGCTTGCTGCACATCCTCCTTACAGTCCTAACCTGGCACCCTGCGACTATTTCTGTTAATGTAGAAGATGCTACGAGGAGGAACTTAAACTGCTTCCAGACTTAGTTCCAAAGGATGACCAAGTATATAGAGACAGGTGTAGTGATAAGTTTCAAATAATCAAGCTCGTATATTTCTATGCTCAAACACATTTCTATGTTTTCTCTCATTTTCATATTATATTGAATTTTCGTAGTATCTCTTATTAATTCACGCCTTGTATTTGCAAATAAAGTGTAGCTGGAATAAAAAGATTTTTAAATTAGCTTCATTTTCTTTAAACAGCTTTTTCACTTGTTTGCAAATTAGAAACGTGCTTCACAGTCTCAAGCTAACATTGCGCATGCATCTCTGTACTTGAAATGGGAAAAGTTTGAGATATCTAGGAGTGCACTGACAAGTTTTGTATTATGTACAGCAACCGCTTCCTTGACAGTTGTCTTGTACTTATGATAGGAGTACTCAGAAACAGCTGCTTCTCGTTCAAGTTTGCGACTACGAACACTGCGAAGTTTGTAGAAGGTACGATACCTCAGTGGTGTATTCACACGGAGGAGAATATTACGTATACATGTACGTTTTGCACAAAATTCACGTAGCATTTGCAACACTTAAAAGTATCACGAGAGGTTCTGAGATTACCGATAAATTCTCGAACATGGTGAGCTCAGATCCTCGAGTGATATTTGTTAGGACTATTTCACGAAATAAATAAGAATTTAAGTATAATTCCTCTAAACTTGACTTACAAAATTGTAATAATTATATATTTGTACTTAATCTTTTCAAGCAATCTTGCGACAGAAGATGCCGACTGTCAATAATGGCAATAGAGAAGAGCAAAATACGGGTTAGGACTATTTCATGAATAAAATAATAAAATTTGGAATTCGCGCACTGAATATTAACACTTGTTATACTTTGTTCTTTTCAGAAACCGTGAGACTGAATTGGACAAAAACCAGCTATTTCAATCACTACCGTTCAATTTAATAATACCAAATGAGGAAAAGAAAACAAAAAGATAACATACAATGTCTCTATTTTCCTTTGTATTCTGTAGTTTGGAGTTCCAAATGATAAGATCAATTTGTGCATTTGACATATCACCAAAACGTTTTGAAGAACCCTCCATTTTGCATTTAGATTGTCGATTGTCCATGCTTTTGTTGCTATCAATATCTCACCGCCGCCTGTAACAAAAGTGGTCAGTGATGCGAGTTCAGGAAGTATATGTTGGAAGTATATACGGACCACAAGACAAATGCACCTCATGTGATAAAAGGGATTTGATATTTTTTTTTCAATAATTTCATTCCGTAATCCGGCTGTGATTGGTCAGCATTCAAATCTTTATTTCGTTTCATTGGTCGATTTTAAGATGACGCCACATTAGTAAAATACTCATACCAAAAGGCAGATTTTGCTACCCTGGTAATTTTATTTACTTATACTACTCATTGTTTTTCATAATATGACAATAACTCCCAAGTTTTAAGGCAAGCTTAAAACATTCTCAAAATTTGCATTATATTAAAGATATGTAAAGTAAGGTGATATGATTTTCAAATATATTAACTTTTTAATTTTGGTATCACTGGAATGTGACTTCTTCCTGTGCCCTATGGAGGAGAATTTCGCAGTGCATATAACACCCAGAGGTCACCTGCGGGAGAATGGGATGGAGAATACACCGGAAAAGTGGATGTACTGGCGCAGACGTTTCTGTAGATAATAAGCCAGCGGCCTTCGAGAACCAACCCGGTACACGAAAGTCTCATTCGAGGAATCCCGAGGTGTCCCCGAGATAAAACGGAACAGAGATGTTAAAACAGGAACTTTTCCAGGGCGCAAGTCACCGTCACGCCACAAGGCACCATCCCACCTCGCCTAACGCTTCCGACTCTGTAACTGATGCGAAGGAATGAAGTGAAAGGGCAAGGAAGGGCGAATAATTCGTGAAATGTTACCCTCTCTCCCCAGTATTCACCTAACTGACTAGGCGAAAAACCCCAGTGATGGCCTGTCCCAAAGGGATTGAACCCCGGACTCCCGCAGTGGAAGTCCACCTGAGCCACCCGCTCTGTGGAATGTGATTTACAAACGGAAAAACGGATTTTCTTCTTTGGGTGTCTTACTAAGGTACCTTTTGTCCGTCATTTTTCAAGAACTCAGCGTTTTATTTGGCAAAATGAGTAAGAATTTATCCTGTTTTATATTTTTTAGAGTTTAAACTTAATTATTTTCAGATCTGAGTAATTTTCTTTGAATGTATAATGACAGCTTAAGGAGATAGATTGTTAATCGGGGGAAGACGCCTATTTTTTTAGTTACACAATAAGCCCAGAGAGAGAGAGCGGCATGCGCTTGTGTGTGCTACCCTCTGGGCAAGTTGCATGTCTGGAGAAGCTAACTCTGTTCCTTGTTCTCGCATAAGAAAAAGAAGAGCAACAAAACAGCTCATTTGTCTGCCGTAAAATAATTGTAAAGGTATGTCGAATGTGTAATAAACATTTAATGCCTTATAACGTCAAAGCTATCTAATATACTGTGTAGTTAAGGTTCTAAAGTTTGTATTGTCAACATCTGACCTTGTTTCGCCATTTTAGGTTGCGTTGCTGCAATAGGCTCTTATCCTGATATACTTGGGGAAGATGCCTATTCTATTTTTAGAGTAAGATGGAAGCTTATTGCGGAGTTATCTTGTTATTTTATTGCAGGCAACACCTAGAAATTGTATAAGAACCTCAGAGAGCGAATAAGATCTTCTAGTTGCTATGGAGTACGTCAGGACAGGCGGTATGAACTGTTTCAACTGTTGCACACAACAAAATATCTGTAATGAATGTACCGGTGATTTGTGATAAGTGAGAGACTGCTTTTGTTTTTGTTACATATATGCATCAAACCAAGTGTAGGTAAATTAACTAATAGTAAGAGGTACATGTAATAATTGTATTTGCCATCTTATCCTGACTATCGGCGAACGATGCCTAAAGTGTAGGTTACAACAAAAATCTATACGTATAAAGACGATAGTTAGCATTTTCTCTTTTGTGTCATACCGCCATTTTTAAATAACCTCCAGAAGATATTTAAATATGAAGCATATAAGTAAATAATAAGTACCTTAAATTTCCATTTAAAGCAAAAAGTTAGGCATCTTCCCCCGGTATATATCCTTGAAGTGCATTGCAAAAGTGAAATATAGTTTTTTTGTCTTTATCATACCCAGAAAATGGTTAGGCCGGAAACTTATGGACCTACCCCCGTATCTAGTTTTATTCTGTGGTTCACGCGGCCACAGAGTTCACAAATGTTTATGATTGGTCAGCGGTAGCCTTACGAATTCTCACTGCACACTAGTACTAGGTTTAAGGAATTTTGTCTCTCGCCATTCCCGACAAAATCGCCTGAGGAAGGCTCATCTTTTTCTTAGGCGAACTACGCTCGCCCTTACTCGTTCTGTTTCATACTCTTCGGTTGAAACTGATTCACTTGGGCTGGTTACTTCGCTCTAAATATCACGCGATTCTAACGTAAGCTTACGACGAACTTGTGAGCTTGTGGTAATTCTTTTGTGACCTTATGACGCCGGGCTTCGAGTCTAATGAACTTAAGATTAAGTTCACATATATTGAGATTAGTATTGATACTCAAAACTGATAATGTTTATCAACCGATATAAAGATGCAACGACTCATGAATCATAATAATGAAACACAGACAATAATGATACAATTGATACAACAACAGATGATTGATTTCTGATGATACTAGTCAACTGATATAGCTGATGGAGCTCATGCCGTGCCTCGAATCCTCTCTAATTTTGTTCCAGCCCCATCGGTCGATCTGTCTCGGTGTCTGTTTTGGAATCTTAAGAAGTCTTAGATCTTGGATTTCAAATTGTTTTCCTCGTTTCTTATTGGACCGATGCCCTATACGCGATTTTCAGAGATTATCTGATTGGTGTCCCTACAAGCTCTCTTCTCTTCGCGTGTTTAATGGTAGAAGAAACGCTTCCTTTATCCTGGGCAGTGTAAGTCTTGGAGGCTGAGAGAACGATGATCTAACATAATCGATTCTTCTGATCGTCACTCAAAAGATGGCCTTCGGCTTTCCACTTGTAACTATTATAACTTAAGGCAGTTTCTTTCCGTATAAAAGTTAACGGTTCTTAGGGATGCTTGTAAACTCAATAGCAAGAGATTTTGCAGGTTTCCTTCTCCTGCGTAACAGAAGCCTTCCAAAACATATATACAATAAAATACTCTCCTTCTTCTCTGAAAAGACATTCTTAAACATTTGCAACTAGAAAAAATAAACACGAAATGAATATGCCCCCTCGATTGTTAACAATAGCGTACACTGTGCTTATATAAATTGAATCCAACTCTGGTAATGATAATTGCCTGGGGGTTAGAACTTGGAAAAATCCCGCCTCGATCAACAATGCAATTTTTCCGTAAATTAGACATTTAAGCGTTTATGTTCCTTCGTCCCTAGAAACTTTGCGTACAAGGTGCCATTTTTACCAGTTATTATAAGCTGGATGGATAATATACTGGAATTTTAAGCCTTTACAAAGTACTAAAACGTTTTGACTTCAATAAATTTTATTTTATAAAATGTAAGTAATGAAATTCAGAATTAAGAACATATAAACATTTATGAAAACCATCATAAAAACAGGAGTAGTGGTTGTATAGAAAAAGGCACGTAAACATTTGCATTTGACATTGCAAAAATAGTATGCATAATCTCTTTCTTAGTTTAAATTATTATACGTAATTCATTTTTAAAGAAATGCAATTGTGTAATAAAAAAAGTAGTTAATTTTTAAAAAATTTCTAAAATGTGGAAAAAAGTTTATAGTTTTTACTTCACTATTTTTCATTTCGTGCAAATTCCCATGATATTCGCAATAATACTCTTAATTATAGACGCACTAAAATATCTATATAATGCTGAAATTGTGAATATTGCAGTTATGAAACGTGTAACAATTTTTTCCCCTATAGAACGCGCATTTTATAAGTAAATCTTGTTTTAAGCACTTAAAGTCTAATTACAAGTTAATATATTTCTAGCTCAAACCATAAAAATCAGATTATTTGCTTGTTAAATTCAAATTTAGGCGTGGAACATTTTTCAACTCCACCTAAATCATGCATATCCTACTCTCAGTTGTTTGGTAATGCCAAGCATGAACGATCATCCCTAAGTTTTCTTCATCAGTGTCAGCTTTTCCATCTGGGGTCTGTTTCTGGCTGTTCTGAATCTTTCATTAACTTGGCTACAGCGCTACACACGTCATATATTCCCTCTCCAAACGGATTTTTCTCCCTGGATCATGCAACATAAAACCAGTAACCGTCACTTCATCGTGAATTCAGTACAAATTTATAGGACTGCCACATAAAAATGTTTCTTGTCACAAAAATCTCCTTTCATATGTGTAAGGGTTTCAATGACGTGTTGAGGTTTTCACTTGCACATTCTTCAAGTGAAAATAGAAGGTATATAGAATGTCAAATGTAAGTGCGCGACATTCATGAAATGGCAGGTGAAAAGATCGCGAATAAAAATAACTCTGTGAAAATGTGGCTACTGTGAAAGACTGCTGGGGTAACTGATCTTCAATTAATAAATTGTTTGAATGATACGACAGAAGTGCAGAGTGTTGTTGACTACATAGTCAACACGAAAGAGGAAAGGCTTATTTGTTCACATCTGTCTTTGTTGTTTGCAAAAAAGGGCAGGGCAGGAGCGGTATGAGGGCTGTTCATGCAAACTCAAAAGGTGATACAACTAGATTGTTTTTATCGTTACCTTGACAATATGGCGAATATTGATGATGTACGTTATTACAAACAATTATGAAGTTTAGTCTATGTTTGAAGGACATTTTCTTGCTTAAATGTGTAACCATTCTGCACTTTTCTTAGAATAAGGTACAAAGGATAAAACATAAGTAATGACAATTATTATTTTCCCCCGGGAACCGGGACAATACGAAAAATGTAACATATACGATTGAAAGTATGTGGAATTTACTGCCGAGTGGTGTCCCCAACGGGAGGCTGGATGTAGGGGTCCCTCAAAGGGAAGAAGCAAAACACAGGCAAACGGACAAAATTGGTTTATTATGGCAAGAGAAAAAGTTATATATACAACTACTTACAAAGGGTTGCAAATCCATCACAGGACTGGTCTCCCAGGTAACCCAAGATGTTTAGCAGCCTTTGAAGTACTCTCCAAATACATGGACGCTTCGTTACCAGCGATGGGAATGCCTCTGTCCACCTCGCCCAGGATAGGGGGATTTTCCTCTATTGATGATTTTACCTCAAACTCTCACCTCCTCCCCCCAATTTCCCTGGTGGGGAAGAGGATCCTTAATTGTAAAATGACAAGAAAAATGTACAATACATATATTACTGAAAATAATATATTATTCTGTACATTTCTATGAAAATAAAAGCAAATCTTCAGTATTGTGGCAACTCTGCACTTATTCGCTTTACAACTGCGGTCAACAATGAAGTCTCAGATTATAATCTGTAGTGTTGCCAAATCAGTAAAAAGTATCCTACTTCCAGTTCGGATTTTTCTCCTTCCCACTGTTGCTTTTTTAATTATTTCGCACCCTGACCTCGCCACTGTTCGATAGTTCAGGGCACGTGCATAGAGCGCTTCCCATAGCTGTGTGTGGCATTCTCGTGTATATTTTCACATATGCATGTTGTTCACTCTTCGTGACCTCCATTTCTGACCACTGTCGCTCACCAACTGAACCCCGGGGAATGCTGAGACATACGGCTCTGCTCACGTACACCATCTGGTGGTTTCATTCGAAAGTGATTTCATAGAGTTTCAATTGCATATCTTAGATTTTTCGTGTTGTCTCTTATTCGCGAGAAAAGAATACATGGCTTGGTGAGTTTAGATACTGCCGAGCGAGCACAGTATTAGAAATTTTAAAATACGCAATAACAACGCGTTTTCAAGTATGTGCACTGATCTATCTTTCGTAAGAACAGATAATAGACGTAGTGGTTGTGTTTTGTATCAATCAACAAACAAAAGTAACTCGATCAAAAGTGCACATTTTTCTAGGTGTACATTTATTATCTACTTCAAAAATAATCTTTATAATTTTTATATAGGCATACAACACGTCGTTTTTGTATCTAGGTTCACAACTTAATTGTATAAGTCTTTGTACTTTACGAACCGATATCCGCGAATGTCTGTCTTCAGGTCGCAAAAATATGAAAATTGTATTAGGAATGATCTGGACTGCATAGAGAAAGTATTCGGACCTGGCCAGGATCGAGGAGGCGCAAAAATCATTTGGGACGGAATAAAACTGTTGGTTCCGTATTATGGATTTATGGCATGTAAAAGAACAAGTCTGAAAGAAGAGGCCTCCGAGCAAAATTTATCGGTCATTTCGCCTATGAATTTGAATGAGAAGCTAATGACCAAAGGCGTTAAAGAGTGTAAATAAAAAACAAACATTTGAGAATGTAGAAGTGTTGGGCTCAGACAAAGCAATAACACTTTTGTTTTGATAAGACTTTAAATGCTCTAACGAAGAAATACACAAAGTGCCACAAACATATTGGGAATACTGAGAAGATTGCTTTAAGAAGGAAACGAGAAGACTTCACGAAGAAAATAAGACGCCACCAAATTTTAGAACCAAATATTTTATATATACAAGATTCTGATAGTGAACAACATAATGACTTATAGACACTAATGGCATTGAAATCTATGATGACGAGTTTCTAGCAATTCAACAGAATTAAAGTTAGAAGTAATTGCCCCATTAGGAATTTAAAATTAATTACATATTTCTATAGAGTCTTCAATCCGATACGCAATCGGAATTTTATTTTGCCAACGGGGAGTTACTGCATACTTGCCTGGCCACCTGCCGAAGGAAAGCCTGTCCATCAGTCGGAATTCATAGCATAAATTATTTTTTTTCGTTATATATTAACAGTAAATAGCAATTAATATTGCATTCGTCATCATAGATGCACGTCCTTGAAAATATTTAGAGACACTCGCATAATTCATTTTTTCCGAATATTGTAAACTATCTCCCGAATATGCTGTTTCATCGCCTCCACGGGCTTTACTTCAGGTAGAGCAGTCATTTTATATGGATGAAGATCCAGCGGCTGAGTAGCTTAATACGCACTGCTGACAGTCAACACCAATTTGCTGTGATGATCGTGTTAAAAAAAATATTCAATCGACAGTAAATTTCATCGAGCTTCCTGTACAAAAACGCCTTGGATTCAGTTCACCAATCTAAAAACTGCACTTATCAATGGATGTGTAGCTACTGGAAATTCCACAGTATTATTGCCTTTTTTTTCCTCGACAATCTTAAAAAAAATGTTATTTGTTCTTGCATATATCTCCACTCGGAAAGAAATTACTTTGTAATTCAAATTTCTACTGCCACGTCCCGTCACTCGCTAACCGTCCTCAGTTCCTGCACTCCAAGATCATCATCAACTTCTTCCTGCTCCTCTATGATTTGAAACATTTTTTACGCTCTATATTTATTCTTGATATACTACGTACATATTTTTACATATATGACAAAAACTCACCTGTCCTTACATAATTAAACATTTAATCTGAAATGTTTTCAACAGGTTATAGTTTCAAAATTATTGTAATGATGGCAAATTTGCTTTAACTACAGCCGAACCTACGTAGTGTCATCTTGAGCTAGAAATCATGCTGGAGTAGTATGCACTGACGTGAAGTACGTGTATGAAAACGACGGGTACGCCTAGGAAAATGTACACTTTTGATCGAGTTACTTTTATTTGTTGATGATACAAAACACAACCACTACTCTTAGGAAAAATTAGATCAGAGCTTGCGCTTGAAAACGCGCTGTTATAACGTAAGTTAAACTTTCTAACCCAGTAACTGTTGCAACATCGATGATGCCATGCCTGTGACAATATTGTGTTGGACGAGCCTCTCGCCGGCATAAACACGGTTCAAGTGTAATCACAAAGTAAGTTCTCGCTACTATAGTTATCGGCATTTTTAATAGTGTTTAACACCCGTTTTTACTGCTAAAGTGCTGTGGACACTGGTGTCACATGGGATGAAATGATACATCGGGAGAGAATATATCTTTTTTTAAGGAAGGAAGCGTTCCACGTCTAAGTTTAGGGTACCTCCCTGACATTTATCATTTATGAGGACCCAGGAAAAACCCTCAGTCAGGGAGAACGCTCCTGGCGGGAATCTAAATCCAGACCTCCCACTCACGAGCTCACAGCTTTCGGCGTGTTCCACAATACACAAATACATTTTGGAAAATCTAACGCGCACTTCCGTCTTTAGTTAGTTGCAGTGATACTGAGCAAGTACAAATGCTTATGCCAGCGGAACATAACTCTAGTCTTACCGGGAATCGCGCGTCCAATGAAGATCAACCGTTTTCCATTACGTACATACGGTGTATTAGTACGGGGTAGTATTAACAAACCTGCAATGCTTTGCAACTCGCGCCTCATTTGCTGTGAACTAAATTACTTCCCATTTAAAAGAACCACTGTAAACAAACCGCTCGTTGGGTTGTTGTAGAATTTGTGTTGCACTTCAGCCTGTTGTCTGGTGACCTCCTTCCCTACTCACCCACACCTCATAGCCCACTGTACAATTTGCTACTTGCGTAAGCTCTGGAATTTACTTCGTCGGAACACTGAAATTAAACATTTTAACATAAATTTATGACTGTAGATTTCATTCCAGGGAAAGAAATGGTAAAGATAGAAATATTTCCAGATTTACCTGTCCTCATAACTGGCAAATGACGGGGAGGTACCCTAAACTTAGGCCTAGAAAGCTTCCTTCCTTTAAAAACAAATATCCTTCCCAATTTATCATTTCATCTCATGCATCATCAGTGCCCGCCAACTGTGGTGCCTCAGTAGTAAACACGGGCGTTAAACACTACTAAAAAACAAACAAACAAACAAAAAAAACATCACAAAACGGTGGAGTAATGAAAAATTAACAGTGGAACATTCGAGGAACATTATTTTATAATGTAGAACCATACACATCTAACAAACTGACATTTGTTTTGCGATTAATAATCGTCATTTGTGTGTTATATTATCAGCTAAAATAGAGCGATACACGAAGGATCACCGCGTCCAGATTCTGAAAGTGTGTTTTAAGTACGGTGAATGTTATACAGATACCGTTCCAAGATTTCGTATAATTTTCGGTAGACCAAATGCGCCTTATGTGTCAAAAGTGATGTGCAGAGACTGGTAAGGAAATTTGAAGATACAGCATCAACAAAGAACATCAAATCACCTGGACGTTCTCGTCAATCGGTAGAGAATGTTGCTCTCGTCAGACAACGTTGCTATGAGCCCAATGAAGTCGATTCTCCGATTCAGAGAATTTTAATCTTCTGTTTATATGAACAACCCACGAATCATCCCTCAACTAAAGGCCAAAATTAGACGTATCATGGGTGAAATTCAGCCGGAACTTAGCTATAAAGTCGTAGAAAATTTTGCCAACAGATTGAAGATGTGCCAACGGAGCCGTGGGGAATATTTGTCTGAGTTTCCAGCCTCGCCAACAAGGATAATCGCCTTCACAAAACCGTTATCTAATGTCATGCCTTATCTGTTAAGTTAATATTTGAAGCTGTGGCTTCCACTTTGCTATGTTCAGTTGTTCAAATATAGTTGCATAATGAAGGCATTGTACAGAAGATTGTGACATGTTCAAAATTGAGTATTGAGCTGTTATTAAGTTCTTCACAGAAGAAGGACTTACTCCAAATGAACTTAAACAGCTATTGGACGGTGTATATGGGAAAGCATCCCCTTCATATTCTATCGTAAAAGAATGGGCCAAATTTTTCGAACGAGTTGAGAAAGCATTGAAGACGAAGAGCGTGCTGGTCGGCCCTTGGAGGTGCTCATTTCGGAAAACATCGCTCTTGTGGAAGGAGAAATTATGGAAGACCGGCGGCTCAAAGTTGCAGAAATAGCGGCGAGGTTGGGCCTTTCTAAAACAACAGTCCTTCGAATTATTCATAAACATTTAAACATGAATAAAGTAAGTGCAAGATGGGTACCTAGACTTCTTTCCTTAGTCCAAAAGCAGCAACGAGTAATCTGTTGTCATGCATTATAGGAGCTCTGCCGTGGCAACGAGAGAGAAACTCTGCAAACCATTGTTACAGCAGATGAAACTATGGTTCTCTAGTATGATTCCTTATCCAAAAGAGAATCAATGGAGTGGCGTAAACTTGAGAAGCACCGCCTCTAAAGGCCAGGGTCACTCAGTCAACCAAGAAGATCATGTTCACAATCTTTTGGAACTGCGAAGGAATATTCTTCATTGGCTTCAAGAAGAGGAACACCACAGTAAATGGGCAATACTATGCTGGCCTATTGCACAGACTACGTGTTTCCATCAAAAAGAAAAGTCGAGGAAAGCTTAGTGGCGGTGTGCACCTTCTTCACGACAACGCGCCTGTGCACACAGCTCTTGTTGCAAAGGAAACTGTGAAGAAATGCGACTTCAAGATCGACCACCCACCCTACAAATCAGATCTAGTTCCCAGTGACTATTTCCTCATCTCAAAACTCAAGAAGGACTTCAAGAAAGGAAATTTAAGTGTGACGAAGAAGTGATGGATTCTATTTATACCCATTTTGCAGACAAGACCTCTAACTATTTTTTTGGGATTCAAATGTTAATTCAAATATGTGAGAAGTGTATCGCAATAAAGGGTAACTATATTGAAAAATGAAGTATAGTTTTTGTCTTTATCGTACCTAGAAAATGGTTAGTCTCGAAACTTATTTATCTATCCTCATGTGAATATATGTATATATCCCCTGACTATTCAATATAAGCATTTTGACACAGTTTCACAAAAAGCTATTTCTGATGTTTTAAGGTCCAAAAATTGTCACATCAATCCAAACATGTCTCTGCATCGTATGCAATGCATCCATTATAAAAACCTAGAGTCAATTAAAACATTAACATTAGTTCATGCAGCTTAGTTTAACTGAATAACAAAGATGAACACATTCATAATATTAAATACTTAACAAAGAAGAAATGTTTAGCTGCTTAAGCGTTATCTTGATACTAAACAACAGGTGTTTATTATAAATACAGTATAATATATTTCACCTAACGTGAATAATTCGAAGGACTGTCGTTTTCGAAAGGCCCAACCTTGCTGCTATTTCTGTAACTTTGAGCCGCCGGTCTTCCATAATTTCTCGTTCCACAAGAGCGATCGATGTTTTCAAGAGTGAGCACCTCCAAGGGCGGACCTGCACGCTCTTCGTCTTCAATGCTTTCTCGTCCCATTCGAAAAAGTTTGGCCCTTTCTTTTACGGTAGAATATGAAGGGGATGCTTCCTCATATACATCGTGCAATCGCTGTTTAATTTCATTTAGAGGGAGTCCTTCTTTTGTGAAGAACTTAACAGCTCGATACCCAATTTTGAACATGTCATAATCTTCTGCACGTAGCCTTCTCTATGCAACTATATCTGAACAAATGAACGCAGCAAAACGGAAGTTACAGCTGCAAGCATTTACTTAACAGATAAGAAATGACACCAGATAAGGGTTTTGGGAAGGCGATAACCCTTACCGGCCAAGCCGGAAACTTATGGAGTACCCTCGTATGTATTTTTTTTTTTTTTTTTTTTTTTTTTTTTTAGAAATTAAGATGTTTACTTTTCTTTTTCAATGTTACACTATATCAATCTGTCAGAAGCTGCAAGATCCGAGGGAGTATCGACGAAAATTCATTTCATTTCTGTGAAATCAAGTCCCTGAGGAGGTTGGATTGGATTGATAGGGACAGAACAAGAGTTTTCGATACTTTAGCCGTGTTCAAGGGTTGGCCGGGAAGAAAGCATAGGGTGAAAGATACATCGGACAGCTAGGGGCAGCGAGGCACGAGCGAGATTCTTAACATTGTTGAGTCTCCTCTAACTAAGTGCAATCCACCGCCACACCGCACACAGAACTAGACTTTCTAGCACTTTCGGACATGAAACAAAACCAACGCAATGAAACAGATGATATAGGAGAACAAAAGGATAGATCCATCCCAGGGGAAACAACAAAAATACTAAGATTAGGGTGCCTGACCTCAGGGGATTTGAATTGGGAACATTAGTCTTAAGCTTTGCTGCCTAAGCCACTTGCTGTCTGAGGATGGTTGGTGTTGCATAAATGTTTTAAAATATTAATTGTATCAAGATAATAATTACAGAATAATATTAATAAAAATCGGAAAGTAATGTGTTTCTGTATCATTTAAGAGGTAGACGATAATCTGAATAATTAAAAGCACTAATCGTGTGCAAATCACTGTGACGATGTTAACGCTTTCTTCCGTTAAAGCACAAACAGGGTCGTCTGGTTCACCTTCCTTTGACATTGATTATTTAAACCATCTTCGAACTGTGCCATAAGGAAGAACAAACTCTTCATAGACCTCTGGTAACATTGCGTGCGCCTCTCTTAAGACGAAAGTAGCATATTGTCCGTCGCGCCTACCTCCATCTTGCTGTCGGCTGAACTGAACATGTTTCAACTTACACACCTCTCACAGATGGAAACCAGAAGTGAGAACAATGAAACTATTTCCAAATAACATTACGCATCAAGCTAACAAAATATTTTAAAGTTAAAATTTAGTACCAGATATTACACCTACCTGATTAAAAAATTGTGATAATTTTTCATTGAACAGTTCTCGTTTATTGCGACATATTGAAATGCTTAATTCTTAAATTATAGTTTGTAATATTTGCATAAAAGGCATTTACAAAATTATTCCCAAGATTATGAGCTTTTTTGAATTATTCTTTCTTTATTATAAAGGCAAGATATAGATGTACAAACTGAACCTTAACAAATTGTGTACAGTGCAAATGTAACGAAAACCTTTGTTTTAAATTTTAATTTTAAACATATATAACATTTGTTTTAACATGAGGTAAAGGCTAAGGTTGAATCTTTTTTTGTTTTATTTACGGACGCTCTTTAATATCTCAGGT
Source organism: Metallyticus violacea (assembly GCA_030762175.1). Classification (NCBI taxonomy): domain Eukaryota; kingdom Metazoa; phylum Arthropoda; class Insecta; order Mantodea; family Metallyticidae; genus Metallyticus; species Metallyticus violacea. Next base: position 142,311,740 of record CM060831.1, read on the forward strand.
CATCTCTTTCCCATTCAATTCAGGGCGTGAAACGGTCGACAAATTTGGCTCAGAGGCCTCTTCTTTCAAACTTGATGCCTGAATTACGATACGGGACCCACGGCTTTACTTCCCTTCCAATCTGTCCTAATGGTGTAGTGATAACCGTAAACCGTACTTGCCTTCTAAACCCAAGATCGCGGGTTCAAGCTCGGCCAGAATCGATGGATTTTTTCAGGCGTAAAAATCGTAAGTATGGCTTCCTTCGGAAGGGAAGTAAAATCGTGGGCCCCGTGTCGTACATTTACAGCACAATAAAGAACCTCAAGCCTGAAAAAGAGGCCTCTGAGCAAAATTTGTCGGCCGTTTCACGCCCTGAATTGAATGGGACACTGATGACCTGAGATGTTAAAGAGCGTCCGTAAATAAATCAAATCAGTAACAAGAAAGAAATCCATTCAGTAAACGCATGAAATTTAAATTAATAAACGATGTGTTAAATATGATGGGATTAATGTAAAGGACAAACTATGATAATAACTCCACTAATTTGTACACATAATTTCACTGACATGAAGCTAAAAATGTGTTTAGCTCAGGGGAAAACGAAATGTTTATTCCGATTATTGAAGGTATGCACCCTTTTAAGCCAAATGCAGTAATTGTGTATTTTACATTTTAGAACACTGTTAGACCATTTTTCATTCATTTAAATCTCCTTGTTACATCAGAGTTCATATTTACCGTTTGTGAGATTCCTTGCTGTGGAAACGAGCTTCTATATTCCGCCAAACGCAATGAGGAAAACTGACGTCTGTTGTCATTTATTGGAAAAAGCTTCCACTCCATTTCTCACGAAGTAATGCGGCGACCCATCTAAAGGCAACCAGTACTTCCGCTACTGTCAGCATTTTTGCCAGTCGAGGTTTTTCTTCACGATTTTGAAATATTTAGCTTTCAATGCTTATCCCATACTGCCTGACACTTCTTGAAAAATGCTTTCAACTTCCGTTATAACGTGAGAGGAATGCCCCTTGCTTTCAGTTTTGTTAGTATCTGGGCAGGCAGCTTTCCAAAGTTTACTGTACAAAAGCTAGGTTTAGGATTTAATTCCAGTTCACTCTGTAATGTTTACCATTTATTTCTCACCAAGGGCCAGGACCATTTATAATTGGATAACGCGGCACATACCCCGGGGTATGCCGCTTTACTATTGCTACTGTCGATATAGATCGCAAGCTTCTAGAATTAACACCCACATGTGCGTAGTTAAACATAAACATGCACAATAGAAAGAGGGAAAGAGAGAAAATTTAATAGAAATATAGTAAAGCATATTTAAACAAAAACATTTGTTCTCCTGGTTTTCTTGCAACAGATTCATCGATGAGCTTTTGATATATGTATGGAGTTTGCAGGATGAGTTGTGTCTCTACAAAAAGCATTGCAAACTTCCTATGTTTTATAAACACAGTTGGACTGAAATTAGTACTTGGAGTTGCTCTACTAAGATTTTTTAATTTCGATTTTCTCTTACATGGTAGCAAAGAAAAGGGCTTTGACGTATGCAGTGTTCGTTATATTTTTTACATTCAATTAACACAAAACAAAATATAGCAAAACTTCACAAATTCACACAAAACTGCACTAGCCTTTCATTCAACAACAACCTACTACCAACGAAACGACTAATTATTATCGCTGCTGGAAAGTGTCTGTATTAGAGCATTGTTACTTTAAATTAATACGTTTGATATTGAAATAAGTTTATACATGAATGTGTTACCGTTAAATACTATTTTACTAAGATTATAATTATAAAAGTATTGTAAATATTTATTTAAACTTTATAATGCAACAAAAATCAGTCGTATAAAACTGAAGGGGAAATTTCCTGGGAATGCACGTGGTGAGAGGTGACGTTTTAGATGGTGCATGCACATAATCGATCTTTATGGGCAAAAGGCTCCTGCTAATGCATTACTCGTACTACACTACACTATTAACTAGTTTGCAGTGCATCTGCTAAACATTCCCCTACAGATAATACATAGATAGGCAAGGTAAGGTTAGGTTAGGTTAGGTTACGTTAGGTTAGGATAGGATAGGCTGGGTAGGTAAGTAAGTCTGTTTTGGGGAGGGGGAATTGAAATATTAATTCGAATATGGGAGAAGTGTACTGCAATAAAGGTTAACTATATTGTAAAGTGAAATATAGTTGCTGTCAGTAACTGTAGTGAAGAGTATATTAAAATAACCGCAAATACAATCATCGGGGGCAAGATAGAAGCCCCTAGAGACGTTGTTCCCCCTTCCCCCCTTTTCTTTACCATAGAAACGCAAACCAAAAACCTTCTAGAGAAGCCAGGAAATGCTTCTTTAGAGCAATTTAACTTAACAGAGTGCAGTATTCAACCAAAATACCAAACTTGTAATTGGCTGTGGTTGCAAAGCCTCTTTGAATACAGAGTGTTGGTGCCTTCAAACAGATTTTCTTCAGAATGGAGACAAGGCAGTTCACAAATGGAAATCCAAAGAAATCTCTGAGAAACCTTGCGCAGGAATCGAGTTTTCGCAAACCTCGGCTTGGAATGCCACTAAACTTTTAAAATTAAAAATTAATAAGACAACTTTAGTTCAGGAATTGCAACCACGCGATAATGTGAGTAGTTAATTTCTGCAATTGTGTGTTGGATAATGTTAATGTTTGCTCTATTGACCCGATTTTATTTATTTATTTTTACGGACGAAGCATGGTTTTATTTACATGGCCATGTGGCGACACAAAACAATAGATACTGGAGTGCGGAAAACCCCGATCTTGTACACAAAATGTATGGGAGGGGAGTTGTGTTTGGTGTGCTGTAAAAATCCATGCACGTGAATTTAAGGGGCTATGAATATCCGACTCACTTGCAAACCACTTGCTTCCCGGTGACAAGCAAATACTCGTTAAGCCGGCCACGCGTCCAAACGAGGTCTCTGTATTTCTAAATATTAAGGCTTAAAATAGGCATTTAGGCAAAAATCCTTAGCTATGCGTACTGACGGTTCAAGCATCAAGGAGTAAAGATTTCCTCTTTTTTCCCCTTTCTTGGGAGTGGGGCATAATTTCGTTCCTTATGTCATGACAATTTATTTGTAGATCGCGTTGTTAAGAGCGCACATATTGATTACCTGTGGAAAGTGTGTTCTTTTAAACAAATCCTTGCTTACTTTTGAATGTGTGTGCATTTGCTTTCCAGTGAGGATTGGAAACTTATGTCATGTTCTGTTTATAAGGCAATCTCTGGTCTATAAATCCGGCTGCGGTTTATCGCTTGAAAATGGAATTAGGAACGCGTACCAACCGCAGCGCCGATTTTAACCAGCGCTTTAATTTACTTAGGTTACTAATTTTTCAGTGGAAGCGTACACCGATTGGCCTTCATTTCGCGTTTCATGCAGCCATTTTTCCAAATCCCCAGGGCGTAATTATTAAACGCATTGTCTGCAATTGGGAGTTGCGGTTAATTGCCACATTTTACTCGTGTCTGAGGTGATTAAAATGGAAATTAAATGACCGCTAGCGGCATCACATAGTTGCGGCCTATCGGTTTCACGCATTTAAATGAACTACTGCAGTGAGTGCGTGGATTTATTTTCTTCGTATTTTCGCTCTTGCTGCAATATGCGAAATTTTATTTACACTTTTGGTTTTCAAAGTAGTAATAACTTTAATGATACGAAGTTAGGGCTTGGTTACTCAAAATTATTTCAGCAGGTGAGTACAAATTAACTACTTGCAGATGTTACCGAAAATACGTTCATTTTAAAGACATTAGCTTACCCAGCTGTTCTAGATCTTAAAATAATTCTCTTTATGGGACAACTGCCTTGTACGGTTGATCATTAAGGTTTGAATTCGACTTAGGGATTTTCCACTCTGGAAAAAACACAGTTTTCTTTCATTCGTAGGCATTTTCATAAGTTATATCATTAAAATTCGCTATCGCCACGGGTGTCCGAGGTCGTTAAGGCGCGGACTCGTGAGCGGGAGGTTTCCAGATTTTCCTCAGTCCTCACAAATGTCAAATACAGGGGAGGTACCCTAAACTTAGGCCTGGGACTCTTCCTTCCACCAGTGTCCGCAGCCTATGATGGCTCAGTAATTAAAACGGGTGTTAAACACTATTAAAAATTAGAATTCGTTCACAAAATAATAATATTTGTATAAAATCTTTAAATTAACGTTCATGAATACCAAACTATTCAGAAATCGTGAGTCTGGAGTAGACTAAAGTCGATTAGTACAATTCAATTTACTCATTAATGTCAATTGAGTAAAACAAAATAGAGGTTTAACTATATTAATTGAATATATTGCGTTTTTCTTTTATAATCTAGGAGTATATTTTCGTAATACCAGCTTGTGCCATGATTATATAATGCAAGAGTCGATCGGTTGGAGTAGTCAATTATTTTTCTCGTTCCATTTTGCAGTATGTTTGTTGGTTGTTACGATCTATTCTTGCTCACGGATTTATGAGAAAACTGAGTTGGCGACAACGAGAAGACAAATGCAGGTCCTTGTGGTAAACTGATTACGGTAAAAGAAAAAAAAAAAAATACGATCAATGTACATTTTGGCCATCATTTCCTTGAAAAACTTCTGGTAGCCGCAGGTGAATTTTTTTGCTTGGCAGGGTTCCTCAGTGGTTTTGTAGAAGGTAGGGCATTTGTCTGGAGTAACATTAGAGTTAGCACAATCTGCCGATGGCCATGTCAGAATAGCGTGATACTAGAGATTTTTTTCACGTCACCTCATTCCCCGTTGAGATTGGCAGCATAGATCCAAAAGGTCCCATTTGAATATTTTTCAATTATGAGGTGCATTCCAGTTATAAAATCTCCAAATTTTTTCCAATAATTAATCACATGAAAACTATGAAACTTGTGTCACTTCTCAACATAATACCCCTTCACAACGTCGACGCCATCATTTCATAGCAGCTGCGAACGCTTCTGTAGAAGTCTGTTTTGACTACTGGAAAATTGCTGATGCAATAGCAGCACGGCTAGTGAATGTGCGACCACGGAGAGTGTCTTTCATCGTTGGAAACAGCCAAAAGTTGCTACGAGCCAGATCAGGTGAGTAGGGAACATGAGGAATCACTTCAAAGTTGTTTTCATGAAGAAACTGCTGCGCCACGTTCGCCCGATGTGCTGGGGAGTTGTCTTGGTGAAAGAGCACACGTGTAGCTGGAAGGAGCTTCTTCTTCAAAACATCTTCGTAGGATGCAACTGTCACCGTAGTGCCCTTTGGAACGCAAGGAGTAAGGATTACTCCATCGTTGTCCCAGAACATGGCCACCATATTTTTTTCTGCACTGGCGCTTACCCGGAAGATTTTTGGTGGCGGTGAATGTGAGCGCTTCCATTGAGCAGACTGGCGCTTCGTTTCAGGAGATAAACGGCATCCATGTCTCATCCATTGTCACATTCGATGAAAAGAACTTCCCATTCATGCTGTCATCATTCATCAACATTACCTGGCAACATGCCACGCGTGCAGCGTTGTGGTCATCCGTCAGCATTCGTGGCACCCACTTGCAGGACACTTTTCGCATTTTCAGGTCTTCATGCGGGATTGTGTGCACAGATCCCATGGAAATGTCAACTTTGGAGGCGATGTGTTCCACACTCATTCGGCCATCCTCCAGAACAACTTTCTCCACTCGCTCGATCATGTCGTCAGACCGGCTTGTGCGTGGCCGAGATTGCCTTGGTTTGTTGTCACAGGACGATCTGCCTTCCTTGGACTGTCGCACCCATGAACGCACATTAGACACATCCATGACACCATCACCACATGTCTCACTCAACTGGCGATGAATTTCAATCAGTGAAAATGCAAATGAAGAAAATGAATGATTATATGCTGTTCCTGTAATGAAAACGTCGCCTTTTTGAAGTATCAAAAACAGTCCTCAGTCCTCACTCTCGCCGCTGCCGCTATAGTTCTGTGTGCCATACAGTGCTGCAATCTCTGTCAAGCATTGACAACGAGTGCCCGCGTATTTAAAAATAAACTGCATGTTTTTATCTGTTTCCAGCCCTGAGGAAAAAAAAAATCGGAGGTGGAGTTGTTATAACTTGAATATACCTCGTACAGCTAAATAGAAACTTTTGTGAGTATTGTAAAAAGTAGTGGCAACACATCTGTATCTGAGAAACTCTTTGTTCTGGATACTTTTACATTCCTTCAGTATATTCCCAACAAGCGTCTGAATGGTGTTGAATACCAGTAAGTTTTTGTCGACTCAACAAACGAACGTCCTACTGATCGAAGGATTGTTTCTGCTTTTCTCTAGATGGTTCCTTAGTTTAGGGCACAGCCTTATGTCTGGCAAATCCCTAACAGTAGTAACAATGTGATACAGGACATCATAATAGATCATAGAAGTCCAGTTTTGAAAATGCCATTTTTTTCCACAAAGCAGGACGAAGAGGGTGTTTCAGATATGTGACATTAACAATTAGGAATTGCAAGGTTATCACACCTTGTACGTCATATGCCTCTAACAGCATTATCTTCACATTACCGGAGTCTTGGCGTAGTTTTTTGGGCCAGAGTGTTATTTGCGCCATTATTTTCACCGGAATGCTGTTCCAGTGCTGTTCGTAAGATCGCACCAGTAAAATGATCCTATTAATGAATGCGCCACTTCTGTGGTGTACTGTGTCAAATGATCACCTGCGTCAATGTTGGAACATCCATAAAGTGATGGGGCATTCTATTGAATGAAATGTATCGTATCCAAGCAATTTTTTCAACTCGTATGACCTATTCCTACTTATCGTCTGTCATCCCCAGCAGAGAGTGAATCAAATCCACGTAGTATGCTGCAATGCCAAGGCACCTGCAAGTGATCATCTACACACTATCACGTCTTTGCCGAAATACGAACACCCAACGTGCCACTGTTCGATATGCCAAGGCAACGTTGCCACACATTTCTGTTGATCCTCAGGATTTATTTTCCCTTCCTTCCACATGGCAATTTAGTTTTAATCCCTACCTGTTGCTCAAACTTAGAAAAGATATCCTTAAGGCATTGTCCTTGGACACCATTACTTAACATCTTTCTACATATCTGCAATAGCGACAATAGTCTGCAGTACTAACAACGGCAATGCCCGCACTTGTTATGCAATGTAGCAAATGTCCACACGTTTTCCAACTCTCATATTTAATTTGTTTTATTTTATAGCTTGCCCTTCTTTACAAAAAACGTAGCTTAATCTTAAACATAACTATATTGTACATGAAATATGCAAAAAAAAAAAAAAAAAAATGCTTTCTCCAACAAGTGGTCTGAACTGAAGCTGGAACTAAAGAACGTGCCCGCTAATCACTGAGACCCAGAGACTGTCGATTTGGATTTATTGTTCAATTAAAAAAGTACATGCGTAGCTTATGTTTCAATTGTTTCAGGTGCACTCTCAAAGGAGATTAGCAAGGCTGAAGCACATAGGCCAATCCATATGAAATCGAATACCAAAAAACGTTACAAATTAATATTACCCAATAAAAATTTTAAAGGAATTAATAGATGTATTATTATGTGAAAGTCGTTTTCCTCAAGTGTGTTGCTTTTCTCGTTTTTAATGTAATGAATATATGATAAATTTGTGAAAATCAAACATTGAAAGATTAATGCTAAATATTACAAAAATAAATATTATATCTGAAGCCCACAATCTCTTAATGTAATGTGTCATGTTTAATATAAAAGCTTAACTGGAACATTAAGAAATACATTCATATATCACTAACTTTCCCATGGAAAAGAACGGAAATAAAATTATACCTTATTACTTTCTCCACCCCCCCCTTCTCTGACAATAAAGGTGTGAACATTCATGTGATGCTCCATCAAGAAGAATTCATACATAAACAATTAAATTATATTTGGAACGTATGGGTCTTATTAGTAGTCCACTTATGCGGACACAATGCTGAATCGAGCGGGAAGTCAGCAGTGCTACTTTGACTTGAGAGTGCTGGCATGCAAGACCGGTGTAAGAACTATTTCTAAATGTGAGTTTGTTTACACTCGTTTAAGCCACAAACAACACACTGCTAACCATTCAAATTGCAACATTCGTAAGAGACCCCCCCCTTTTTTTTTTCAGAAGGAACTGCGTATGCAGTCATACAGAGTGAAATCATTTTGTAAATTATGTAACAATATCTGCCTAAGCAACCATAAATTATAATAAACACATTCTTCAGAACGGTAAAAAGTTATCTCTGTTTTGTTTTTCTCAGTTGATATTAGTAAATCGAACTATGGCGATTATAATAATCGGCTTTCGTTTATTTCAGTCCCACGGTTTCTAAATAGATAGCTATTCTTAATATTTATAACACTATACAAAATTGTTAATATTCTTTGCGTAAATTTTATATATATCCCAAATCCCTATTTGACTCTTCTCATTGGCATAATTGACAATCGATATTCGTCTGTAGCAAGATGGCTTGAAAAGGTTAAGTATTCATAATAAAAATATACAATTATTACAATTTTATAGCCAAGTTTAGGAGGAATTATATTTAAACGCTTATTTTATTTGTAAAATAATCCTAATAAATAACATTCGAGGGGCTGAGCTTTCTAGACTCATTATATTCGTGAATTTATATCTCAGACCCTCTTGTGATATTACTTGTGAAGAAATGTTATTTCCCCCCCCCCCTTAAAACTCATATTTACCAGTCCTGTAAATCTTTCACTTATTCTTCCAGAGTATGCCAGTACTCTTTACTCTTATTTTTAACATCCTGCATCCTTCCCGCCTCTATAGGTGGTCTTTGAAAACCTAAAGGAAGTGTAAGAGGACAGGACCGATACACGTACATGAAGATATCAGTAAATAGGTTGTTGGCTTCCGTATCATATATCTCGAGAGGGCACCGGGCACAAGTTTTCCGGATGGAAGCCGTGAAAGGTCGCAAGGAACCGGGAGAAGCCAATATAGGTCAGAGCAACGAACCCATAAAGTTAACCGCAACGCCTAAGAGAAACAAAGAGTTAGTACCATAAGCAAATATTTAGATAAAATTTATTATCAGTTGTCTGTTCCGAGAGCGTAATCTTTCTAAAGTCAATAGTAAGAAATAATCACCCTCTTGTTAACCAAGAGAATAGTAAAACATATTCTTTTAAAGGTACGAAGCAATGCGGTGAGTTTTCAACCTATCAAAGCGTATCTCTACTTGCATTTGCTATTAGTTTATTATAATGTATCGCCTCGACATGCATTTGTTTTTCCGATGTGCAGATTTTATTTTTTTTTCCCCTAAATGGTTCTTATGAAACGATTATTTGCATAACCACTGCCTCTTAAATTATTACTATACAAAGGCATAACATACAATCCAAATGCTGTGATTAGAAAAAAAAAATAATGTTTAAAGTGTTTTACGCGCGTTTTTACTGCTGAGGCATCACAGGTGGTGGACACCGATGATACTGAGATTAAATGATAAATTGGAAAAGCATTTTTTCAAGGAAGAAAGCCAGCGTTTCAATTTAGGATACCTCCCCGGCATTTGCGATTTATGAGAAATGAGGAAAACCTGGGAAAAATCTCAGTCAGGAGGATGGTTTTCCCTTTCCAAGGAACTAGAGCCCCTCCATACCAGATGCAGAACAAACATTTTCTAACGCGCAAGCCAGCGTCACACCGCACATAGCATCAGCCCATCTCGCCTGGGCCTTTCGATCTTGTAACATAACTAATGAATGAAATGATATGAAGTGGAGAGGGTAAAATTCATGATACGTAGATAACTATCACAGCATTCGCCTAAGTTACCAGGGGAAACCATAAAAAAATCTAAGGCTATGATTTAAACCCGGAACCTCTCGAATACGACTCCACCTTCATTATCACCTTAGCTTCGTAGATATAATATAAGATATTAAATACTTCAAATGCTTTTCAAAAGAGTAAAAAACGTTTTATTTCGATAATATATTTTAAATAAATAAGGGATTAAACAGTTTCTTATTAAATACAGTTTAAAAACAAGTATATCCTCTTAAATTAGTATCTAATTAGCAATTAAATAGACTATAATATGTAGTATACTATGATCTTAAGGGAAGTATTAAAGGGAAAGGGGAGGTCAAAGCCATATTTTTTTTTTGCACTATTTTAATATTTTGAATTTTCTCTTTTTTTGTTATGGTTTTTTTTAGTGTTTCTTGGTTATAAATATTTTAATAAAAGATAACTTATCTCACTGCAGAAGCCTTTTATTATTATTATTATTATTATATTTATTATTATTATTATTATTATGATTGTTACGGGAGCACTTGTTCAGTTAAAATTCTATATCTCAGGAACCGTTTGCTCAAGAAGGCTGTGATTTGTCTTGAATGATAGAGAAAGTTGCATTTCATAAATTGGCAGCATTTGTTTTCATGAATTTATCCTTTGTTGTTTTACAATGTCGGAGGGTTTTAACTGGCATTTCCCTCAAAAAGCTAGATTTTTTCTAAAAAAAATTTTTTTTGCTGCAATTATTGAAAAACTACTCTTTTGTTGGCATAAGTTTCCCCTCTTTTGGCATAAGTTTCCCATTTTTAAAGGATCTGTATAATCTATGGCTTTGAAACTTTTTACAACCTATTTATGATATTGTGATGATATGGATATATTATGGTAGAGCTAGGGCAAAATGTGACAATAATAATAACAACAACAATAATAATAATAATAATAATAATAATAATAATAATAATAATAATAATAATAATAATAATAATAATAATGTTGGGGAAATAATAGAAAAAAGCAAACAAATGAAAATAATTTATAATTTTCTTCAGAGTCACGGTATAGTAGTGAAAATAGATCAATAAATTTCAATTATGCTCATTTGTGTGATGTAAAAGTTTTATTTCATTAGCTTTAATAGTCCTTGAGAAAATGGGAACTGAAGTTGGTAAATTTAACATTACACGGATAGGCCTTAAACTTCAAGTACATTTTTCTCAAAACACAAATTTGCAGCAAGCGCTTTTTCTAGCTACCGCCTCATTTATCTTTGGGTTCACTAAAACAAATAAGTGGCTAAAGAAGCGATATGCATACTTTATTAACAATACCACCAACATTGCTGCTGTTGTTGATAACTTGTCCTGTACAATATTACATTTTCTGATAATCTGAAATTTAAATTTAGCGTACACATTTTTCTTAACTTTTAAATAAAAATAAATAATGTAAAATAACTTGTATGAATAAAAATATATACGCAGTGAATCTTTTTTGTTTGTAATTTACGGTCTCTGAGATCAATGGACCGCTGCCCGTGATTGATATTTGTAGAAAGGGTTATGGGTTGGGCACAGGGAACATGTGTGGTGTGCAGATTTAAAGCTGGAGAATGATGTCGCCTGTCGACTCTGTGCCCGTGCACAGGAACCTGTTTTCTCTCGTCACGCCTGCCCGTGTGTGGAAGGCAGGCCTACACAAATATTCCAGGGTCAGCATCACAGTAAGGTAGACTCCACTGCAGACCCTCTCGGCCTTGCCACGGGGATATTAATGTACACAACAAATACGTCACGCAACTAACCCTTTCCGCGCACTTTAACAACTCAACGTTGTCCTTAGTTTGATTTATGAAGCAACGGCTTCCTGTCTGACCAGAATTGAAGGCAAGAGTTTTACTGAAATTGTAGAAAAAAATTAAATATTTTCGGCCGCTGTCTTTATGAACTTAAATATTATATCAAACGTGCAGTGTATCAAGTTGCTTATTTGAACTGTTAGCGATGTTGTCTTTAGAGCTCATTTTGTTATATATTTCTCTTGAGTTTTTTCGGCACGTAGAGAATTCCACTTGATGCGGTATGTTAGCAGTTTCATTCAAAAGCTCACTAAATATGATAAAATGTATATCAAATACAAATATTTCTCTTGCTTACACAGAAAATATTTATAAAAATAGTGATTTTTAAGTACTAAAAATGGTGATTTAAAGATTTCAACAACTAAGACAGAATCAATGGTTTTTAAAGGGGAAAAAAAAAACTTTTACATTAATAAAGAAATAATAGAACAAGTCTCTAGTTTTAATTGTCTATGTTTTAATGTATCAGAGTATAAACGAAGATTTGAATATAAAAATAAATAAAAAGGACAAATGAACGGAACAATAAGGAGAACATTAAAGAACAAAACATCAAAAGCAACACCAATGAAATTCTACAAGGCAATGACAGTCCCAATGGCAACATATGGAAGTGAAAACTGGACTATGAATAGGATAGACAGATAAACAATAGAAACGGCAGAGAATGAGATTTTAAGAGCAATATCTGGATTTACTCTCCTAGATAAAGAAAGAAATGAAAAAATAATTGGTACCAGCATATATTAAGGGTGAAAGAGGAACGGATGCCAACATTTTTACTAAATTATAAACCTAGAGGATATCGCCAAGTAGGAAGATCAAGTGGAGTGATATGTTTAAATGAGGACAGAACAGTTGACAGGCCTATACCTTGAAGAATAAGAAGAAGAACAACAACAACAAGAAGAAGAAAATGAAAAATAGCCCATGCTGCACTGAAAAATTAGTTAAATAATTAAAATAAAAGTAAGAAAAAATTTTAAAATTTTGTTTGTTAGTAGAAGGTATTCTAAGCTAATATTTCATTATAAAATTGTTATTATTGTATCACAAAGTATCTTTAATATTCCAATACTTAAAATAAATATATAAAGACAGTAATTACCAACATAAATAGCAAGCATTTAATTACATGTTGTATGTACTTGCATGGGTATATACAGGATGTTCCGTTTATCTTGCTCACTCAAAATAAGTTGTTTCTGATGCGTCAAATGAAGAATTGTTTCAAACAAAAGTTTTTTAACATCATGGGGGAGTTCTTGCTAAAGGTATACTTTTTGTACGTGCATTAATGCAAGAAATATGAGATAGAGCTGTGTTTTTCAAACAGCACTTTTTTTTTTTTTTTTTTTTTTTTTTTTTTTACAAAAGAATAATCTTCCCTCTCCAAGAGCTATTTAAAAATGTGTTACGTACCATTTTATTCGAGATTGGTTCATTAGCAATCCACGGTGGCTCCTACAGGTAGAGCATAATCTTCCGTGAAAAGTTAACGTTTGGTGCATAATTATTGGCGGTACTGTTGTTGAATCTTTCTTCATTGGTAATTAAAATGGCAGGCAATATGTCCCATTCTTAAGAAACGCTTTTCCTGGTCTCTTGGAGGCTGTAGCTTTGATTAACAGAACGGTCATGTGGTACCAGCATGATGGATGCCCAGCGCATAATGGCATTCAACCGCGACGCATTCTGTACCGTAAATGCCCTGTCAGGTGGATTTAGAAGGATACTGTCTATCAAAATGTTCCAACAACACCAGAGGACATGCAGCATTATTGAGGTTTGTACAGCTATCCAGGAGGAAATAGAGGACTTATGTATGGATGCCAATGGTCACCATTTTGAGCGTGAGATGTAAATAGTGTATTTTGCAGATAGTGGTAGTACCACAGAACTACAAAGGATCATTTTACTTCTGAACTGTGAGAAGTGATATGTATATAGTACAATAACAGATATGTGTCTTGTACAACACAGTCCATCCTGTTGCATTCCTCAATGTTTATTGGTCATTATGAAATATTTAAATGGGCCTTGAAGAGGTTAAATGATTTAGTGAAAAAAAATGCACTGTTGATAACATGCATAACATATGCATCGTTTACCTGTTTCATGTCTACTGTTTTGTTGACTGGAATGGTACAGTGTGATACCTTTCTGAATAGTTCTTGGAGAATAAATGTATTCTTAAATGAAATATACATGCTGCTATTAAAAAAAAAAACGAAGTTATCTTTCGTATCTCTTCCATTAATGGAGATACAAAACGGTATACCCTCAGCAAGAACTCTCCCATGTTGTTAAAAAACGTTTATTTGGAACAATTTTTCATTTGACGCATCAGATTAAAGTTATTTTGGTTGAAAAATATAAATGGGAAAAATATAAATATAAATAAAAATATAAATAAAAAATATAAATATATTTAACATACAACATTTCAACATTTAAAGATATTGAAAATTGACTGTAGGGCACATTGGCTGCTCGTGGCGGTATAAACCGGGGTGAACAATTTTACTACTAATAATACTGAAAATAGACCGTGCACAGATTTACTATTGCTACTATTACTACTATAAGAGAAGAGTAGAGAGAAAAGGTGGAAGAGAGGATTTAACACAAATATCGCAGTAACGCACCTATTTTGGGGGGGGGGGATATTCTCCTGGTTTTCAGAGCAGCATGTTTTTGGTGACTCTTTGATTAAAGTCTGGAATTTGCAAAATAAAGTCTCTCTCTACAGAGAACGTTTCAAGTGCAGAAAGTCTGTCTTGGCACATAGAGTTTCTCAGGAAAGTTGTTATACGTTTGAGAGTAGAGAAACATCTTTTAGCCCCCAATGTTGACATGGGAATTGTGGAAGAGTTTAAATAGCTTTACACATTCATTAAAAGTTTATTCGAGATTAGCTGTTTCGATGCATTATAATAAACGCACAGCGCCAGGCGTTTTTTCTAAATCTATCTCTTTCATATTTGTTCTTAGTTTTTTGGGCTTCCAGGATGGTATAAACTAGCAAAGTATTTTTAAAATGATCTTCAGGAAATTGTTTGCAATAATCTTTTAACTTTTCCGTAATAAATAGATGTGTTAAAGAGATGTACAATTTGTTTACCGTGGAGCACATATCTAGAAACTATAATTAGTTGTCTTAATAATTTGTAATTTTGCATTGTTTTTATTTTTCCACTGTATTCGTAAGGAAATTGTTCATACATGCTAAAACAGAGTTACTTCTAACATTGTAAATTAATGAGTTATGCTTTACAAATCATTGTGTTCAAACAGATGAGCTGTTCAGGTTTCGAGAGCTCTATAGGTAAGAAAATTTTAATAAGATACAACAACTTTGACGAATTTTTGCATGATGACTATTAAATCTAGAGATGTCATATTTCACAAAAAGTTTTACCTTTATTAGTTGTAGTATAAAAATATATCGACTTTTAAAAAATGTGAAATCATTTTTGTTCTAATATTTCGTTTGTTTTCACAAGAAATCACCGTATCAGAGGGGTAGCTCAGACGTAATACTTGAGACTCACTTTCGGAAGGTCCCGGGCTCAATTTCCGTTTGGCGACCATCCTGACCTTGGGTTTTTTTCTTGGTAATTCTGGTCACTTAGGGGAATGTTGCTATAGAAATTTACATTCCATGAATTTTACGCTTTCCCATTTCCTTTCATTTTCCGTTGGTTCTGTTACAAATTCGAAAGTGCCAGCGCGGTTTGATAGCGGCTTGCGCTTTGGAAAGGTTTCTGTCCGGGCATCTGGTATGGAAATGGTTCTTCCGAGGGGAAAGGGGCTTCACCGGCGTCGGGCATGTTAGGGACTTCATCTGCGTTCTGCGCAGTCATAGGCCGTAGATCTAGGCCGCCCAGTGTGTCTCTCTCCTTATCCCTTCTCACAGAGGTGGTCATACTTGCTTCGTAGACCCAAGATCGCCGGTTCAATCCCGGCCAGGGTAGATGGATTTTTCGGGCGTAAAAATCCTAAGCATTGTTTCTCTCAAAAGGGAAGTAAAGCCGCAGATTTTCGCCACATAAAAGAACCTCAAATCTGAAAGAAGAAGCCTCTGAGCAAAATTGATGGACCATTTTACGTTCTGAATTAAATGGGACGCTGATGACCTAAGATGCTAGAGAACCCAAATCAACCAGCTTCTCAAAGAGGTGCCCCAATTGGAAGCGTAGGCACAAAGGGCCAGTCTTGAGCAAGACTCAACTGTCGAAAGCATCCTCAACCATCTATCTATCAGAATGGTACCAACTGGCTTTACATTTGCAAAGTTACAGATATCATCCCAGAAAGACTGGAGTTCTCAAGATCTGGTGTGTACTGGAGATGAGTAAGGAGTTGTTAAAGCCGCAGTAGCAAGATAAAATACACAAAATAGTGGAGAAAGAGAAAAGGTAAAGGGAATGGAACGAGAAAAAAAATGGAATAATTAAAACTTCGTCATCACGAACACACTTTGCAGCATCTAAATTGGAACTTTGGCTCACAATGCTCTAGCTGTTGAACTAACCAGTGTAGAGCATTTGACATTGGCTTCAATGTGGGCATAATTGCGAAAGGTAAAGAAAGTTTCTGCCGATAGTAACAATAAATTAATAATGTTGTGAACTAATCTAACTTTAATCTTCTCACTCCTGGACCCTATTCCACAAAAGTGTGCTGTAATACATATACAAGTGTATTAGTACAAATCCTTGTAAAGTATGGTCTTGTAACTTTCTGTTCTACAAAATTTGATTTATTTAAGGACGCTCTTTAACAGCGCAGGTCATCAGCGTGTTCTACAAAAGAAGTGCAACACTTGTATGATATCAGTAAAAAGTTACAAGTGACGTCGTATGGAGGAACAGCTGTTTGTCTTACGTCATCATACCCTGAATTAGGTTATGTTTACCCTTAGGGATTTTTAATGTACCGAGCGGATTGTTGTCATTCCTGCTAAATGGGAATTGTTTTTTTCCCCTCAGATATAATGATAATTTAAATACTTTCTTGTGCATTTATCGATATTCAAGCGTAATAATCCACTTTGAGACGATAGTCCCTTATAGCCACATTAAGGAGCATCAATTTCAGTTCTCAAGAGATGGCAGGAGAATCGAGCTTCTCGATTGATCTCAGTCATTTATTTTATTAGTCCATTTTATCCTTTATATTTATTTAT
Source organism: Metallyticus violacea (assembly GCA_030762175.1). Classification (NCBI taxonomy): domain Eukaryota; kingdom Metazoa; phylum Arthropoda; class Insecta; order Mantodea; family Metallyticidae; genus Metallyticus; species Metallyticus violacea. Next base: position 142,328,608 of record CM060831.1, read on the forward strand.
TTGTTTATATTGCTTGACAATCACGTTCTCATTATAAGCAAAACTGAAGAAATTGTGTCAAAAGAGAATGAAGATTTAAAAGAAATTGTTTTCGTGGCATGTAGCAAGAACCTTAAAGCTGTACTTTAACTGCACTTAGCTTAACTTTACAATTGTAGACAAATACTGATTTATTCTTTATACATATTCCTACTCATCATTATCATCACTTTCGCTAATACTTAGCACATTTGGGTCAGCATTAAAAAGATAATACATTTTTGTGTTAGTATTTGAGGTTACCAATGTTCCTCACTTGTAGAGAAATTTATACAAATTACCAGTGCCCGACTAATACATCTGTCGAACAGAACAACGAAAAATCACTTGCTTACATTTGTAAGTATGGAATTGTAAAGTACAAGTGTAGCAGAAAGCTTTGTGGAACAGAATTTTACTAATATATTCAAGTCCATACACTTGTAATGTGTAGATCATACATTGGTGAAACAGGGACCTGATTTAAGCTTGGAATGTTCAGCTAATGGGTCTGACACAGTGTGTGAAAATTTGATAAGAGATAGAATTTTCGCCTAGAGACAAAGGCCAGCATTCGCTGTTCTGTTCAGACGAACCTATAGCGAATATTTATCTGTCTCGGTGTATTCTTTACAGTTGCACAAAACCAGTCTCTCCCTAGGTGCCACTCTTCTTCCTCGTGCGTCACATGGCTGCTGCTTTGGTCCAATGACAGAGTAATCATTCATGAGCCACTGCACTGGCGCCGTTTCTTCCAACATAAATATTTACCGATGCGTGTGCTTCGTGATGGTCTGCTTCTTGAAATAATTCTGATGCATAGTCGATTCCGTGTCCCATTGGGTATTTGTCAACCAGCAGGGAAAGATTTCCACGGCGCATCATAGAGCATCTGAATTCCTTAACAAACAACAGAACTGTTGCAGAACTTTCGACTTACTCTATGAAAATTGTAAAGTGGCATTGCATTGAAGCATTAATGAACGAATAAAAACGTGCAGTGCTTAACAAACAGTTATGCTAATATCATCTTGCAATGAAATGGCTCAATGGTAACGTTCCCCAAACTCATTTTAAGGGTCTCGGTTCGGTATCGGTTTTTGAGTTATACATTTTATTAATGTACAACAGAACTGTATGACTTGTGTAGAACTCTTTCTTGGAATTTCCTGAACAAGTAAACGTCAATATCTAAAGCAAAACACAAAAAATGCTTCCCAGTTTCACCTATAATCTTCTAATATACATATACACGAGGGTAGGTCCATAAGTTTCCGGCCTAAACATTTTCTAGATATGATAAAGACAAAAATTATATTTCACTTTTCAATGAAGTTACCCTTTATTGCACTTCTCACATATTTGAATTAACATTTCAACCCCCCCCCCCAAATAGTGAGAAGTATTGTCTGCAAAATCGGCCTAAAAAGCTTCCATCACTTCTTCGTCATACTTAAATTTCCTTCCTCGAACTTCTTGAGTTCTCAGAAGAGGAAATAGTCACTGGGAGCTAGATCTGAGCTGTGGGGTGGATAGTCGATCTCCTTGAAGTCACATCTCTTCACAGCTTCCTTTGCAACAAGAGCTGTGTGCACAGGCGCGTTGTTGTGAAGAAGGCGCACACCACCACTCAGCTTTCTTCGCCCTTTCTCTTTGATTGACTTTGGAAATGAATAAAAATAGCTTGGAACTTGAATGGATGAGCATGGTGGTTGTCATGAGTTACATTCAAAGAATGTACGTAGAAGCATGGTCCTGATGAAAGAGAATTCCAAGCTGCGGTTTTTCTTATCCTTTCCTTTTAAAGTAACCATGAAGTTTGGAAGTAATGGCGCGTAATATTTGTTCGTAATTGTGTGGCCACGTTCCAGAAAGAAAAAAAAATTAATATTAACTCATCCCAAAAAACAGTTGACGTCACCTTGCCTGCAGAGGAATGGGATCTAAAATTGCGAAGCAGTGGAGATCATCGATGTCGCTATTTTTTATTTTTTGGTTTCAAGTTTTGACTCAGGATCGAAGTGGTGAACCTGTGTTTATATCAACCATAACAAAGCGACCCGAATAAAAAATTGAATCAAATGAAGAGACGGTTCTCTCTGGTCTTTGTTCATGTCAATAATCTTGCTGACACCTTATGACGCTCGAATGTGATATATGATTCCAACTGTACCATTTGAAAAGTCTGTTGTCTACTAGTTAATTAGGTCACGAACTGGTCAATATTCTGTTGAATGCATGCAGTTTGTGGCAGACCTGCACTTTTTGCATGTTAGCAAGCTGGTTTTCCATATCTAAACTTCAGAGATAAGTTTTTTTTATCGTTTAACACGAAAGAATATCATCCCAAAGTACGTTGCCATATGAATTAATTTTTCTTATAATGTTTCTTTCCTCATGTTTAATAACTTCATTAAGCTACTTTAGCTACAGCGGTTTTCCAGCTGTAGTAGATTCTCTAAAGTAGCCCACGAAGCATTAGAGCTTTGTATGTCATATATTCTTGAATGTATAGATGCAAACAATGACTTTCGAGAAAACAAAAGATGACACAAATTTACTGTGTGTATTTATTGAGGTAAAGTAAATTGGAGTCAAATTGAAGGCGACTATTCGTTCCGAAGGGAGCTTTCATATGCATCCATAAGTTTCCTGCCTCGCCGATAAGGATTATCGCCTTCACAAAACCTTATCTGGTGTCATGCCTTATCTTTAAGTAAACATTTGCAGCTGTAACTTCCGCTCCTCTGTCTTCAGATATAGTTGCATAAAGAAGACTATGTGACATGTTCAAAATGGAGTATAGAGCTATTATTAAGTTCTTCATAAATGAAGGACTCACTCCAAATGAAATTAAACAGCGACTGGACGGTGTATATGAGGGAAGCACCCCCCTCATATAATGGGCCAGACTTTTTCGAATGAGGACATTAGGCTGAGCGTTTTAGAAGGCATTGCCTTCTACGTAAGCTCCTGGACTCAAATCCCACACATTTTATTTTTATTTTTGGTTTTATAAGTGTATGTGTAGAATATTATGTTCCCTTAATATCATATTATATTTTAACGATTCATTTAAGTTTTGTGGTATTACCTGCATACACAAAAACTAATCATAAACTAACTTTTCTTTACAAATAACTAAATAAATACATGAACAGAAACATTGTCTTCTAAAGTGAAAACATATAAAAGTAAACACAAATTATTATCGGGTGTATGAACCCTCAGCATGTATAACGGCCCTCAATCTTTGGGGCATAGATGATGTCAGATTTCTACTGTAGTGTGGAGGACAGGCTACAACATCCCAGGCTTCTTGAATTTGCCCCCATAAGCCATCTTTTATCCTTCGTACATGTGCAAGGAATGCCTGTGCAGCATATTGCATTTAGTTAGAACGAAAACTGAGGGAAATATTATAATATCTATTATAGCATATATAATACGTTAACGCTAAAACTTGATATGTATTGGAAACAATATTACGGAACTAATTTGTCATAATAGGTTACAAAGATTTATTGAAAAGAAAGTTCTTCATGTCGGAAGGCGAGCCTGCGCTTTTGTGCTCTGCATCACTACACACTATGCCACAGAGCTAACGTAACACACATACTAGACAGCTACTTTAGTGAATGTCATATAATACAAATGCTGCAGTGGCTACACCGCCTTGCTGATTACCTTGTGAACCGCGTGCTGTAACGAGTAGGACTTAGAAGAAATTGGCGTTCAAGGGATGACATTTGGGGGGGGGGCCAAAGATGTATATAAATAATATAACATTTTAAATTTTGCTTAAATCTAGAAAAAAACAATCATTCATTTAATTTCACATGTACATTGTAAATAACAAGCTGCAATACATATTTTATTCCAAGGCCTACTATGTTAGGGACAATAAATACTGTATGTAACTCATCCCGGTAGACAGCGTGACATTACTAGAGTTTGTACCAGTATTAATGTACAGTTTTTGTAAATTTCACGAGACTATTTATGACCCCATGCTATAATTCTTTATTTACCAGCTTTGGTATATACCTAACGGCGCATGACATATGGAGGGATGCAGCGATATTTTCTCCGAGAACAATACAAACCCTAGCTTGCTAAAAGCACGTTCAACCTCGTGAAACGCAACGTGGGACATCAATCCCATGATGAAAAAGCAATTTAAAAGAAAATACGTCCATGGTTGTGTTCTACTTATGTTCAGTATATTTCATCTGCAATTTGCAAGGAAATTCTATGAAATCAGTTTTCCAAATTTGCTGTAATAGTTTCAGAAATATGTTCGTATATTTACAGCGTTTCTTACAAGTACCTTATCTAATATTTTCATTTTATAGTCCTAAATGCGTATAATTAACCTGTATTTTTTTTTTCCTTTCTTATTTTGTTAGCATAACGATAGCACAAATAAATTGCTCAGACAATTAAAAATAGATTCAAATATTATTCTTCTCTTTTTACAATCTATACATTACAGAGAATATGCAGATTTATGTATTTTATGGTTAGATATATTCGAGCAATGTCCATGATTACAAAACGAATTAAAACGATTGCACTAACAAAAGACGACAACCACAAGCATTCCTAGTTATGCCAGTTTAAAATATTGATGACTTATATTTAGAGATTATAATTAAAATGTAACTATAATTGAAATTAAAGCACATGTGCCTTTTTTAAAATAAATATAATAACGAAGGTTATTGCTGCAAACGTCTATTTTAGACACTTAGAAAATACTGAAATAATAAATCTACATTTTGTTATAGTTACAAATGCTATGCAATAGGGGATTTTTCTAGCAATGAAATTATTCATTAAGTGTCAAATCCTGAGAACAGTTTTTCAAAACTCGTGAATTTTTATAAGCATGAAGTTTGCTATCTTCACTATAATTATATATTAATTTGTTGCAATATCGCCCTGTTTCAATAATATTCTTTTCTGTTTTATTAATATTTAACATTAGTGACTTTTTATACTTTAATTTTTGTGATTAAGATACATTACAAGCCATTTTGAAAAAAAAATATTTTATGCATAATCTGCTTAATAGTTTCGCCATAACTTAAGTGAATTGTGAGCTATTTCGTCCTGACAGGAATGAAATAGGACAGGGAGTGAAAAAAAAAGGATCAGAAAAAAGTGGTCTATTGATAGCGTATGCGACTACTAATCCGGTCCGGAGGTCCTGGGTTTGATTCTTAGTCAGGTCAAACTGTCTGGGTAATTTTTGTTTTGTTTGTTTGTTTTTGTTTTTGTTTTTTTTTCTGGAGTTTTTTCTTACCATGAGAAGGTGAATGCCCTACATCTTTAAGGCAAATTTCCTAGCTCCTTTGCGCCATCATTAATTTAAATGCATTTAAGTACCCATAGGTTTAAGGATAGCCTTCACTTTTATCATCACCTTTACTGGGTCAGAATAACGGCACCGCATCGGGGTTCCGGCCTCAGAAGTACCACCGTGCTCACAAGTTATTGAGAACAATGGATAATAAATTGAGAATAGACTATCATAAATAAGAAAAAAATATTTGTTATTCGCTATTTTAATGTCCTTTCTTTTTCAAACATTTTCTTTCCTTTTTCATTTTTTTTTTCTGGCTTCTTCTCCCGTTCCCCCTGTCTTCCCCGAAGAGAACATATCTATTTTCCCTTACCTTCCTGAATCTGGTGAAAAATAAAGGAAAAACTAAGGAATAAACAGGGATTAAAAAAGAGAAGAAATAAAAGAACGGATGAATGAAAGAAAGAAAAGCAAAGGAAAGAAAGATGGCAAAAAAGAGAGAAAGAAAACCATATTTAATAAAGTAAAAAAAGGAGAGAAAAGTAGAAAGGAAGATAGAATGAAAGAAAGGAAGGTGGAAGTAAAAATATTTTATATTCCAGAAAAATCAAAATTGCTTTTCTTTTTACCATGCGTCATACTCACAGTGAAATTCCATACTTCCGCTCTGACGAAAGTTACGTTTTCGTCAGCCGGATTTCATAATGTACCACTACAGTGAAACCTGTCACAACCGTCTTGCGACATCGTGTTGTTTCCCGCATGCCGAACTTCAGATATTGGCACCTACACAGCGAACGAGACTGCGATTGCACGGTGAGATTCGGTACATTCCTAAGATATCTGGCCTTCGAAGAAGCGCTCTCTTAGACAAGACCGCAGAATTTAGCACCGTCCCTCCCTCGCCTGAATGGCTGTGTTAGCCATGGCGTTATTGGCAAGGCGTTGGAATGCGTGTTCCCACCACACGTTTTTCTACATCATTTCCGCTTTCTGAGCAGAACTGCAGCAAACGTTTTGTCCACACTGCCAGAAATGTACAGTACACACCTCTTGAATTTTTGCTACTTAAAACCTGCTACACAATGGTTAGAAATTCAGTTCCTCAACATCAAGTTGTTTGAAATGCAGACAAACATCGACGGCATGTGTATTCGTTAATTTAAATTAATGTCAACGGATGATAAATGCTTTAAAGTGAAATTAGTGTTCAGAATTTTCCTTTATTTTTAAAGATATGTCTGTACGATTGTTACTACAAAACTTTATATTTTTTAATATTTTCAGATACACAAAATATTGGTGAGCAATGCTTGACACAACCGCGGGACTGACCAGCAGCGCTATATCGCTATGTCGGCTCCTCTGCGTGAGGCTTCAGTGTGAGTTGAAATCTTCCGCAAGTAGCGCGTGTTTATTAGTCGACGCAGTACAGTGTGTTGAGTGAAAGTATATCAAGTGAAATGGGGCAATACAAGTACTCTATTCCCCCAAGAGGATTCATATAAGATTCATTAGTGCGTACAGAATCAGCGCGTGCTATAAGGAGATTATTTCAAGAGGAATTACCTGATTCACCCGATTTAACCACTTGCGATTTTTATCAATGGGGGTATTAAAAGAGAAAGTGTACAAAACAAATCCACACGCTTTAGATGAACTTAAAGCTCACATTCTTCAAGAAATTGCTGTCATTTCTCAGAAGGAACTGCAGAGTGTAATGAGCAATTTGCTAAGCAGGTGTCAGAAATGCTTGAACAACGAAGGCAGGCAGTTTCAGCATCTCCTTGCTTAATATACGTGGGTAATTTATTTTTCTTTTTAAGCGTTGATGTTATGTATGTTCGTACTATATTTACTGCGAACTTCCTGTCACCCGCACCGCCGACACAGCAGCCAGCCTCACCATCCGGCCGCACGCCGCCAAACCGGTTGCGTGAAGGATCGTTCATCCCGTATAAGGGCATTCATTTATCTCACGACCGACGCAACAGCGAGGACTGCATCACACAAGGTCGGAGCGGGCGGTCGGGTTATACAGAACTGCTACGCTGACCTTGAGTCTCACGTCTTTCAGTGTCTTCTGGGAAAAAGAAAACACATCTCCAGTCTTAGAGCAAAATCTGCCAAGAATACCAAATGACAATATTAAACCTAATTACTATATTCCACAACGAGGGTTTATTTGTGATTCGTATGTCCCTACCGAATCCGCTCGTGCTGTCAAGAGGTTATTTAAACAAAATTTCCCATGATCTAATTGTAAGCCGTAATACGATTCATAAATAAGTTGTATCTACAGACTTTAGACCAATTAAAGGACATCTTTCAAAATATTAGTTTAACTTCTCAAAGAGATTTAAGAACGGTAATGGGTAATTTTATATGCAAATGGCAGAAATGTGTGCGAAATAAATGCAGGCAGTTCCATCATCTTCTTGCGCGATATAAGAGCATTAGAATTTATTAAACTGTTATTCTAGTGTTTCTACCACCGACTCTTGAGCAGCCCCACTCTAGTGTACCCGGCTGGCCATGAGCAATGATTTTCGGTTGATGTTGTTACCTATCACCGTCGGTCATCAGCAGAGCCCGGAAATTAGGCAAAATGCCTTTCCTATCTGGGTGGGTATATTTAACAATCATATAGAACTTAATATGTTTCCGTAAATTTAGGCTGAGTAGGGCCAGTCTTTTTGTTCTTTATTTTTATTTGTTTATTTATTTATTTATTTCCTGTTTTGGAGTTATGGATTTTTTCTGTGATTATTTGCGCAATTTATAAAGCACATAAAGAATTTCAATATTTCGAAATGAAAAAGGTTACAAAAATTAAATAGCATGTTCTCACAAAAATATCTGTTGAGAATGTTGTTTTACACTTGTTTCTTTTTAAGTAATCAAAAACTTTCTTCTTAATCCATTCACTTTAGCTCTTTAAATAGCAGAACTTTCATTAGTGAAAGGAAACTACGGTTACCTCGGACATACAAATACCAGGGATTAGAGAGGTTGAGGGAAGTACTGTAGTTTTGAATAGTCCTGGCAAAGGACCTTGTATCGATCTTCGCGAAACAATTCCAGAAATTTTGTGATGGGGGTAACTTCTAAGCTGCATAAATGTAACAAACAATTGTAAGCGAGAAGAATAAGAGTGGTACAGCTGTGCAATAAACTGTCCCTACAATGTGTTCAGTGCGAAAGTAAGAAAGATACTAACCTGATTCCCCTATAAACGCATAAACAGAAAATGAACTCAACCAGAAACCACTGCACATCTGCTCATTTGTCAGGACTATTCAAAACTACTTTACTATGTCCTGAAAGGTGAATGTTCTGTTGTAACTGATTTGAGCCCTTCCGAAATAGCTTGTTTTAAATATGCTCCAATCACTTCAGTGAAAGTAGAACATTTTTTTTCCATGATGAAAAATGCTCTCTCCGACAAGCGGCAGGCTATGAGAGTTGATACCTTGAATTTTTTTTTCTTTCTTGTAACCAAGAAAAATAAGCTTTATAACTGTATGATAAAGCAATTATTAAGTAGCTAAATGCCTATTTTCATTAATACGTAATATTACTCTCTGTTTTCACCTTAAATAAATATCTTATTTTTATTATATTACTGCATATTTTCTGGTTTTTAAGTGCATTTTTGCCTGACTATTTAACCAAAATAAATACCTGAAATTCCGGGCTCCGGTCATCAGTAAAGCTCTGACTTTGTTCACGAAGTGTTCGTCAACCGTCGCTTTGAACATGGTGAGAGCATGGCGAGTAAAAGCAATTCAAGGCGCCTTTCTTCTATCATCTGCAAAAGAGATTTAGGTGCCTCCAAGCAATACCCCACGCACATATACTGTGCTTGGAGCTTCTCAGTGTCCAAACTTAGATCGCTAGTCATTAGATAATTTGGTGACTTGATATATACCTAATTTTTTATCAGCGCTACACCCAAATTGACAAAATTTGGTGATTATAGCATGTGGTCCACTAATACTATGTAATTGAGCTAGGAACTGAGTAAAGCACATTCTAGTAGCAAATTTACCACTGAACGATCAGCCGTGTTCTAGCGATCTTAGCTCTCGATTTGTCCTTATGGGTTCCCGGTTTCAATTCGCAGTAGTATCGTAGGAAATTTTCCTTAGTTATTATGATTTAAGGTTTAAGGTAAACATAAAGTGTAAATCTAGCAAATAATGCAGCATATACATTTTGCATTGTATCTCAGAAACTTATAAAGCTATCATTATGAAATTTTTGTGAGATATTAAGAGTAGCTAACTGAAGATGATCTGTAAATTTGAAATTTTAATTTTATAATGAACATAAAAAGTTTTTTAAACAAAAATAAATCTTATTTCCCGATAACTTAAATTTTTGAATGAATTTGCATTTTTCTCAGAATTGGCTGGACTAGTCTTGTGGAAAATTTGCATACACATAATGCACTTGTAAAGTGTGGTAACTAGAAGTATTTAAATATCACCATTAGTTAATAAAAAGCAATGCCAATGAAAAATTAAAAATATTTACATACAAAATTTTAAAATTAATTTCTTTTCAAGCAACTAGCTCAAAAATATTATTCTAGTTCCCAGGATAGCATTTTCTCTACAGTTTAAGATAATAAAAATAATAAATTAAATTTCCCCATTGGTTTATAAGAAAAGTGCATGATTTTGTCACAATATTTTTCAGTTTTTTTAACAAGATTTTATTTTGTTTAAAACTTTTAAAAACTTTAAATTTAGAATTAAAATTTACAGAGAATATTTAAGTATTCTTAATATCTCTCAAAAATTTCATATATTGATTGCTTTAAAGCTTTCTGAGAGACAGTGTAAAATGTATACTATTGCATTATTTGCTAAATTTGCATTTCCTGGTTACTTTAAGGACCCCCCCTCCTGAAGCAACACAATCCTCATGTTCTTGAAACGACATAGTCACTCCCTATGGAGGGAAGTCGGCTGCAGTACTGCCAGGGGGAATGCCTTCATTTGCAGTACCTCGGTTTCATTGAGCCCCATTAAAGTTCTCCCCTTAAAACCTTACACACTTATCCCAGCATCCCTTGCACTCTTCTAAACAGTGCTCCAAGTCCTCATCAACTGCCTCGCCGCACACTTCTTAATCTCGTCTACCGTCTGAAATAGGAAAAACAGACGTCTGGCAGATACCTTGCCACAGAGTACAGGCGCGGTCATAATGAGTGCGCCAGCTCACTCGACCACTGTTCATACTGACCGATTAGCTCTTCAAAAACCCCTCCTAACGGGCTGCAAAGTGAACAAGTGACTCTAGAAATATTCAGTGTATGTCTTTTAGCTGTTATCTCACTTGATTAGACCATTGGATTGCAAGATTAAACCGATTTCACACCTCGATGCTGTGGAGCGGCATTTGTGGTGGACAAAGTTGCTTGTTTTTGGTTTCTTTCTAGGAGTCTGCCACTTCGCCCATTTTATTCCATCAACACTATCTGTTTAACATTTCAGACTCACTTCATCTCAATGACTGTCATTCGGCATCTGTCCACTCAAATGCAGAAACGGATGATCCTCATTGACCTCCTGTGCAATCCTGAATGTTGTAGTTTTGACTTTGACTTTCTCTCACGAGCTTAAGAACTCCAATCTCTTGAGCCCTGTAAGGGATGCCTGGCTAAGCGAGAATCAGCTGCTTCTGCACGGATTGACCTGTCTGTTTCCAATGCGTAACGAACTCACTGGGGATAGCTTTAGATTTGCGGACAGCTAGCAGATGGAGCTTGCGGCGCCGTAGGGGCTTACTCGTTTTTACAAGAGGCACACAAACCTCCGAAAGGGTTGAAATGCTTCAAGGACTATTCCCAATCCTCTTCGTCCCACATTACATTAAGTTTTTATTTTAGTTGTGCTGCTCAGTCAAAATAATCTTTTCACATAACACAACTGGAAAAAACCGCCCGGATGACTGAAATCGTTAAGGCGCCGACTCGTGAGCGGGAGATCTGGGGTTCGATTCCTGTCAGGACCGTACTTCCTGACTGAGGTTTTTTCCAGGTTTTCCTTAGGGCAAATGCCGGGGAGGTTCCCTGAACTTAGACCTGGAACGTTTCCTTCCTTAAAAATTCTTTCCCAATTTATCATTTCATTTCACGTATCATCAATGTCCACCGCCTGTGGTGCCTCAGTAGTAAAAACGGGCGTTAAACACCATTTAAAAAAAAATTCAACTGGAAAACAAAATTCACGAGTCTCATTTTGCATCCCTTTAATATTAGGAAAAGATGTATAAATCATAATATGTTTTAAATATTTTTAAAGTGTATTGGACATGTTTTTAATAGTGTTTAACACCCGTTTTTACTACCAAGGCACCACAGAAGTAGGACACTGATTATATATGATGATAAATTCGGGAAGGATATTTTTAAGGAAGGAAACGTTTCAGGCTTAAGTTTAGAGCACTCCTCGGCATTTGCCATTTGTGAGGACTGAGTATAACCTGGAAAAAGCCTGTCAGGGAGGACGGTCCTGTTGGGAATCGAACCCCAGAGCTCCGGCTCACGAGTCCGCGCCTTAACGGCTTCAGCAACCCGGGTGATGTTTTCTGTTGAGTCATGTGTTGGTGCACATGTATGCTTACATGCGAAAAAATTGCTTTCTTTAAATTATCTAAGTATTTCCTTTGAATAGGGTGGTTGTGATAAATTGGCATTAATAGAGAAGAAATGGTGTTGGTTAATTGGTCTAGGTTAGCTTTTCCCACAAAGTACAGTAAATCAAAGCACTAACTGTGAACATTATAATAATTTCAATCAGAATAGGCAGTCAAGGTCATTGAATCTTTCCGTCTCTTTCTCCAACGTTGATCCTGTGGGCGCATTCCCTCCCTTCCCTCATCACCGACCAATCCGTGCTGGCATATATCTTACTGTTCACAAGAAGCAGTAATAGGTGGGGGTAACCATGCTTGGCAAACGAAGTACTGGCCCGCCTATTCTGAGTGCAAATATAACATGATGAATTAAAGTTCCTCAGTTTTTTATTTGACCCATAGTTTGAACTATACCTATTAGATTGACGCATATGTTTTTAGCGTTATTTTGACTGTGGTAAATGTTTTATATGAGGTAAATAGCGTAAGTAAATTAATCAGTAATATATGACTCTGTCCCAACGCTGGGACAGTTTCTTGGTACCACGCCTGCTTATTTCGAGCTGCAGAAGTCGTGGAACAAAAGTTATAAAGCATCTTCGTTAACGAAAGAGCTCCCTCGAATTGTTGGATAGAGAATGGAAAAGATGGAAGTCTTGAGGACGCAAGATCGAGAGAATATGGGGGTGTGGAATCACCCAACCAACCGCCTGGATAGCTGTTTTCGTCACGTTAGCGGAGTGTGGGCGTGCATTATCGTATTGCAGCAGCACGTTAATTTTCGTCACCAGTAATGCTCTCATTTAGGAATGGTCGATGTTGTTCTCGAGATGCACAAATGCCCACCCCCTGATTTTTGTTGCTTTTACTTAAAGCTCGCGGCACTCATTCACCAAATGTTTAACCTTGACCATGGGATGCAAATGCCGCACGATGGTTGACGTGTCACAATTTATTACATCTGCTAGTTCTCGGGTTGACTGTGGATAATTTAAAATATTTTGATTACTACCTGCGAAATAAAGTGTAAATCTTCTTTCTATCAGAATACAGCACCTATACGTCTGCTTACCGATCGTTGTAGTCTTGATTCTCTCGCTAAACTCAGTCTGAGTAGTCCCTTCGATGCGGGCGAACTTGTTCCATAGAAGAACGATTTCAGTTTTGGTGTTGTTTATTAAATTGATAAGTGCGTCATTATGTCACAACCTAAATACACCTTAGAAAAGTATTTTACGTACGATTCTTAAGTAACAATTGCTCATGCAGAAGTACAAGAAAAGCTTATTAAGGAAATTCCCCAGTGTTCCTGCTTCACACGGAAATACTGTGCGTCAACTTGTTAATTAATGTTGGAAAATCTGATCTGTTGTCAATAAGCAGCCGCAAATAAGTCATCTACTTAATCAGAATGATCACAATAAATTCCAAAAGAAATCTCTGTGACAGAATTTTAGTAAATCTCATTGTGGGAAGCTACCAAACTTTTAGCATTAAATCATACAACATAAATGTTGTTTAGGAACACACGAAACACGACTACACAATTGATTCACGTTTATTCTTCTTCATTGATGAAGCATGGTTCCATTTACATGCATAGATGCAGAATTAAACAAGAATGCAAAAAAAAAAAAAAAAAAAAAAAAAAATCCCTCTTGTGCATGCCAATGCATGACAAGGATATTAGGTAAAGTATGCTGTTAAGTACATACCGAATAAAATGCCTATATTTTATAGAAGCACTCTAAATGAGATAACAGGGATAATATACTCCACTATTCTTAGAGCAAGTATGACATTGAATGTAAATCTACATTTTTTTTTTTCACCAAGACTCTGCTATAGCACATAAAATTGATGGCTGTTAGTTTTAATTAGAGGACTTTTTTTGAAGATACGCTCATTAGCAAGGAATTATGGCCAGCGCAAACTCCAGTTCTTAATGCATGCGTGTTTTATGTATGGAAGAACTTGAAAAATTAAGTGTATATGAAAACCCCACGCATATTGGACATTTTCAGCATCATCTGTAATACAGGAATGTTATTAATTGTAAATGTGAAATATTAAATTGAAGAAAACTATATTTTTGAGCTGAGGATAAGTCATTAAGTTACAAATTCATGTGGCATACTACATATTTGAATGAAGCACCTGAGGATATTGCCACTAGATGACAGTATTGGTCCGGTGGCAATTGGTGATTTTAGACACAAAACAATCGATGTTTTCAATAGCCAAACAGCAATTGCAAGATGGTTGCGCCTCTGAGTGAGTGCACAACCATACCATGCTTTAGTTGAGCGTAAACATCGACAAAAGAAATACTTCTAAATAAATTAATTTAGATATTTAATTACTGAATAGATACGCAATTACACTAAGTGCTTTCATTAACATTACTAGCATTTTCAGCGTGGTTCTTATTAAAGATTTACAGTTTTTGTCTTTATATCTTGCTTAAGATGGTTATACATTGTAAATATTGTTTCTGTATATTTTAGTTGATTATGTTTATGGGTTGACAACATTGAACATCTATCATCTCTCTAATTTAATTCCCTCGACCGGCAAAATAATGACTACGGTTTTAGGACGCGGACTAGTATTAGGCACTTAATTACTACACTTCGTGATCATATAAAGAAAAATGAATGTCGCATGGAATTTTAATTAATAAACAACGCTCCAGTGAGGAATAGCTTAGGCATCTTTGCACGCAATTCATGATTTTCGTTTGGTATTTATCATGCATTCCCCATATTTACTCGTCCTAGCTCCTAGATAATTTAGTTTATTCCCAAAGCTGAAAGAAGCTGTCCAGGTCAAACTTGTTTGAGAATGATGATGCTGTAAATATTTTAGAAACTTTATACGTGCATTTTGAGTGTCTGAGTTGGATAAAAAAGGTTATTAAAATCTGTAGATCCTAGCATCTTGCATGGAAGCTTCCTGGGGCCTAAAGAAGATAGGATTTCGCTACATACATTTCGAAACAGCCTTGTAGGCATTTTTGGAAAACTCACACACATTACCATTTTATACACATTTTCCTTTAGCGCTTTGAAAGTAAGATTAACTAAGCGAAAAGGAGAAACGAGAAGCTGCGGGTTCTAAAGGCACATACGTGAAGGAAAACGAAAGGGAAACTGGAAGATATGCAGAGACATACTATGGGAAGTATAGGAAAGATGATTTATGCTAAGAATAATAGAGAGAGAAAGGGGGTAGAGTAGGGTGGAAAAGCTTTTGCTCAATGCATATGTATTTGCATTTGAGAGCGCAGGAAACTAGAGGAATGAGGAATAGGTAGCAGAATTTGGCATTGCTAGGTGATATTGAAGTAATGTTCATCTTAACAAGGGTATCACATAATATGAAATACTTGCTGCTAATCTCAGTAAACTATCGTGAAGTTTTCTACCATTTGTCTGGTGGTTAAAATTTACTGCGGTCCCCCGTGGGAACAAGGAGCGAGTTTTTGTTAAAGTTCTTCCTTCTCCCGAAGAGCCAACTGCTCTGTATGGTAATAACAGGCACCAACGAACTCTTGAGCATAGGTGGCTGTTACAGAGCGTCTATTTAGCTGCTTCGCATTGTGACTGTTTAGCTCCAGTCACTTAATGATGGTAAAGTTCGATGCAGTGAATCTGCGTTAGAGAATAAAGAAATTGTATATACTGTGTAGATTTCCATGAAAAAATAACAGTCGAACGCAATAAAAGTACAAATAGTGTAATATGTGTGGTATTGAAAATACTAAACTCTTCTAAACCAAATATTGCAGTTAAAATTCGGAAAAACATTTTAATATACAGTGAGATTAGTTTAAAAGTCCCGCAATTTAGATCGGCGGACCTAACCACTCCACGTGGCATGCACGGCACTATTCTCTGATCCAGCGGGACTTCGAACTCGCCCTTAGGCGCCGAGACGTGAACGCTGCATGGTATGACTAAAAAGCACACAACCAAGTAAATCAGAGCTTTTGCTTCTCCTGTAAAGTCACATTTTTAGAGTTACGATAGATTACCAATTTATTTCCTCAGAGGAAATGGTGATGACATGTACTAAAATTTTCTGATTACATTAGCTTCTTGCTTGTTCGTTTGCACTTGCACAGAGGCTGCAGTCTGAAATTCCCTCTCAGTGGTATTAGTGTATGTTGAATAGCACGCACCACTCAAGTGAAGAGGCAAGGGAATCGGTAGCAGTAAAGGCTTTCGCTTCAAGTGGTTCGTCTGGCAGGACGATTGTCACAAGCTACCTCTCTGCGTAGAAGCTTCAACTGAATTAAATCCAGACCTGCAGTTCGCAGTACGGCTATTACAGAACCTAGATTAGGGAAAACCTTAAGCTAAGATTTGAACTTTGTAATGAGGGAAAACGTTGCAGAAAAACTCTTGTTGAGGTGGATAGAATGTTCAGAAAATTGTATTTTCATTAAACAAAAACTGACAATAACTTTCGTTATGAAAAATAAAGAGCATTGCACTCCGTGGTCTTGAACACCTTTTAGCCACAGCGATGTTTCATTATTATTATTATTATTATTATTATTATTATTATTATTATTATTATTATTATTATTATTATTATTATTATATTTGATAGAATAAATTTGCAAGTCCTGTTCGATTTTCTCCTGTGATGCATTTGAGTTGATACTTTTTTCCGAGGATAAAAAACCAACCTATGCAGCTCCCTCTCTAGAGGAACAGGTTCGAGTATGGCAGTATTAATCCTGTGGCAATTGGTGACATGCTACAAAATATAATCGATGTTTACAATAGCGAAACCGCAGTTGCAAGATGGCGGCACCTTGAGGTAGTGATAACCCTTGAGCAGGAGATTTTGTTGTGAGATTTTTCTGGGCAAAAGTTATGGAATTTGCAACGAGTTGAAGACTTAATTCAAGCAGAAGTGTAGTCGTTGCTATTAGTTGTTCACGCTGTATGGACCTATCTCATAATGCAAGAGAGATTAGGTTTTCACAAAGTCTGGACAAGCATGCTGACCCTACAACACAAAACATAAAGAATGGGTCTGACATAACAGCATCTCGATCGCTACCACGATGATGGACACGACGTGCTCGTCTGAATTGTCACAAATGATGAGTCTTGGGTTCACAACCCTAGGGGAAAATTACTATCCGCAAGGAAATGGTGTTCCCAGTGTTCTAGGATCATGAAGGTACGCTGCTCACCTCAAGGACAAACTGTAAATGCATACTGCTACTCCGACATCTTTAGGGAAAATCTTATAGGTGCAATCTCTTATGCAGGACATTGCGGACTGTGGAACGAGGTAAACATAGCCCTCTGCTTGCTTGTCTCGCTGATTTTCTGGAACTCAGTTGGAAGATCAGGCGAATGTCTTCAACAACGCATCAGAAACTTTCCATTTCCCGCAAGCACTTGTCCCATTTAATGATTGATACCTAGCTTGGAGCAGTATCGGTAGGCCTTAGCTGACACTCCCGTCTAACATCTGTGCTAAAGCTGCAATTGCGCTCTCAGTCCCATACAGTCCCATTACGGTGCACTGCTAACTGCCGCTATGCAGGCTACGAAATCGAAACATTTTGAGTCACCGTCTAAATAGAAAACTTCTATGCTGAAATATATTTATTAGTTTTTCATGAATAAATATGTTTTTATTGTTTCTTTTACCCGGGAAATTATATTTAGTGTAGCAGTAGTTTCTATATTCTCATATATTGGAATTTTTGCTAATAAGTTTTTATTGAAGGGTACTTTGTGCATAACATATTGGTGAAACCAGCAATGAGAAATTAATTTACCTCATTAATTTTTATAAATTACATGTACGACACGAGGAGCATCATTTGCATCTAAGACCCCGTAGGCTCTAAAGCAGAAAGTGGACAAAATAATTATGCAGATAAGATAATAGTTCCAGAAGTTTAGGAAGGGTACAAAATGGAGAAAAATAAGAGTAAATAAGAAGAGAAAAAGGGTGGATATGGGAGGTAGCAAGGATGAGGGGAGAGAGAGGGGAGGGGGAGAAATGAAGTCTTAGGTCTGCATGAAATTCTGGTAAAACATTTTAAACTAAACATATTCAAAGCAAAAGCTAGATAATTAGATGAGTGCTGCAGTTAATTTGTGTATATTAATTTCATTTAACTTGAAAAGGACAGGAAAAGGTTTAAAATAAAGTGTAATTCACTGCTGTAAACTTTTGAGCTAATCCTAGGGAGGGGAGTTGTGAAAACCTCGAGGTAGAGTATTTTGCTGCAGTGAAATGATGTGTGGTGAGGGTAGCGAGAGATGCAATACATAAACACAAAGTAATTTACGGCATGTATTAAAACGTTACTCTATTTCACTTATTTGGCATATTTTCTAAAAATTAAACGTAACGAAATTTTCAGTTCAACCAATTACAGCCGCATATCGTTATAAATTTTTCACCGTATTCATTTTATCGATGGATGTGCATTTGTTTTGTCATTGTCGCCAACTCTGTTTTTCCACAAACCCATGAGCAAGAAATGAGTAGTTGTAATAACCAACAATAAACGAAGAAAAAAGAACTAACCACTCCACCTGATCGACTCTCGAATCACATATGACATATGCTGCAATTATGAAAAAGTATTCCCTAATCGTTTAAAAAAAAACTCAATAATATATGCAGTTAACATTGTTAAATATCTTTTTTGTTTTTCTCAGTTGGTAATAGCGAGTAAATCGAATTGTAGTACTCGACATTCGTCTATTTCAGAGTCAAAAATTCAATTCATAGAAATTTATGGAAGACAGTTTAAAGATTGTGTACAATTTCTAATATTTTGGGGGAAAAGTTTAAGAATATATTATTTCTTTTCTAATTGTATTCGTTAAACAGTGCAAATATAACTTAGATATTCTGAACTTCTTGGATAAATTGCATATTTTAGTTCCTGTGCAAGATCGCAATGACAAAATACGGTCCTAATATTGTTATAACTCATATTAATTTATTATAATTACAGTATTTAAATTACAAATCATTTAAGTTTCATATTTATGTTTTGTTTCTTATTTTTTGTACAATCAATTGAACGTACAGTTACTTTTTACATTTACCATAATATAACATGGTAATATTTTTTGCTCTTAAAAATTATCACAGACTGTCTAGGCTAAGACTTTCAATTTTGATGAGACAACTTAAATAGTGCAGCTGGAATCAGGTGTGGGCTAACCTAGGGAAACGGATATTGCACTAAGGTAATACTCGAAGCTCTAGACCAAGAATTACTTCCCTTCCGAAGAAAGCTATACTTAGAATTTTGACGCCCTAAAAAAATCCATTAACACTACCCGGATTTGAACCGGCGACTTTGGGTCTTAAAATACTGTTACAGAATAGAGAAGAGAGTATTTTTTTCACTTTTTAAATTCATTGCTAGGACGTAGACCTTAACATGCCAAATAGTTAAGTTTGATAAAGAATGGGCATATATTTTACAGGCATCATTTCTCGCGTTAAAAGTTAAGTTTACAATATTTCTTGTAAGCTTAATGCCTAATATACACGTGGTACTAATTTCATTGTTGTCTTTAACTTCTGAAATTGTCTGATAGTATAGAGTGGTTTCCATCCATGTACCCTTTTATATACCGAGGGTGGTAAAAATGTATACACACTTTCACAGTAGATATCATTTTAATATATTTCAAAGTTGGACCAAAAAACTGTGTAGTATGATGTTCTGTAAACAAATGTGACTCACATACATGATGATAGCGTTGCTACAACTAAATGGAGTCAAGATTATCCTTTGAACAGCGGAAAGCAATTTTGAAGCGGTATTGGAAACCGAGAATGTTTTAGGAGCTCAAAGGAAATGACAAAAAAGGTTTCCACCGCGTTCCCCAGATCTAACTCGTTGGACTTCTACCTATGAGGAACTCTTAAGGATGTTGTATACTGTAGAAAACCAGCTACACTGACAACACTTCGGGAAGAAATTGAAACGGCATGTGCTGCAATCGCTGAGGACATTTACGCAAACGTTGCTCAATCAGCAGTTCAACGTACTCAGAAGTGTATCGACGTCGATGATGGGCATTTTGAGCAACTATTGTAACTGTAAAAGTCTAAGATGATTAGTGCTCATCATTTTCTGTTTGTGTGAATTCAGTTTTGTTATGTTGACACAGTTTTATCTTTGCTTGAAGTGTGTATACATTTTTTGGCTCCCTCTGTATATATTGATTTTGGGGGTAATGGAAGATCTGAAAAGTTTTCTTTGTGCTCTTTGATCAAAGCAAGTGCTCATTTTCTATAAAACACCCTACTCGCGGTGCCAATAAAAACAGTAAATGTGCAGAAATACACAGATTAAGCATCTCTTTTATAGATTTATCTTTTCTTGACAGTTTCTACTGCGGTAACAAAGCTTCCTCCTTCAACAGCACACCGTATGATTCATCTCCCATAGGCAGAGATTCTTTCGACCGAAATTCCGGGCGGTCGTGAAACAGAACTGAGAAAGAATCCGCACTTGGAAACGGAAGGCAAAAAAACTGCCTTGATACGGTTCATGAACACCGCAAGCAGTGCTGTAACTTAACGTAGCAATTCGCCTTCTTGGTTACGGTTTTGTAACAGCCGAGATTTCAAATTAAATGGTAATTAAAAACAATGAGATCTGGGAACAGATCGTGAATACTCTTTCCTCCAAAACTAGGAATGAGTCAGTCAAACATAATCCAAAACCAGAATACCTATTCTTCCAATGCAATGGTTTATACGTTACAAAATTTCTGTTAGGTGTATATTCAAGGCATCGCTTTTTGTTTTCACTTTCTCATCCAGAGATATGACACATGAGCTATGTATTTACATTGTCCATTGAACATTATACTGGCATTTTTTTCAGGTCGTTATTTCTTATGTATTTTCATCTGTAAGGAGAGAAAGCACAGAAGTTTAGAAAATATTAAGTCTAATTCTCACCTGTCTGAAATTATCTATACGTGTAAGGAAAAATTGCTCATCTATTGTTCCCACTTCAAAACTTCCGAAGTTTTAATTCTTCTTCTTCTTTTTGAATGGTGTTTAACGTCCGTTTTATTACTGAAGCACCAGAGGCGGTTTTTTTAATTGGTTTATTCACGGAAGCTCTTTAACATCTCAGGTCATCAGCGTCCCATTCAACTCCGGGCGTGAAACGGCCGACAAATTTTGCTCAGAGGCCTCTTCTTTCAGGTTTGAGGTTCTTTATCGTGCCGTAAATGTACGACACGGGACCCAAGGCTTTACTTCCCTTCCGAAGGAAGCCATACTTAGGATTTTTACAAAAATCCTAAAATGAAAAAAAATTCATCGGTCCTAGCCGGGATCGAACCCGCGAACTTGGGTGCAGGAGATAAGTATGGTTAACACTACACCACCAGGACCGACTACCACAGGTGGTGGGAACTGTCGATACGTGAGATGAAATGATAAATTGGGAAAGAATTAGAATTATTATTATTATTATTATTATTATTATTATTTTATATAGAAGGAAACGTTCCAGGCCCAATTTTTAGGGTACCTCTCGGCATCTACCATTTATGTGGACAGAGGAAAACCTGGAAAAAACCTCAGTCAGGGAGGACGGTTCTGGTGAGATTCGAATCCCAGACCTCCCGCTCGCGAGTCCACGTTTTAACGACCTCGGCAGTCTTCTTCTTCTATGGCGCCACAACCCGATATAGGGCTATGGCCTGCTGTAGCTACCTCTGCTTCCTCTACCTCCGTCTTATGACTTCATTGATAGATGGCAGCATTGCAGAGGGGTATGTGATTAGCATGCCGGCACCCCGCCAGTCGCCTATTGCGCGGTTTTCTAGAAGAGTGCCACCTCTCCATCAGGCAACTCCTCAATTATCCTCACGATCTCCCTAACTTAGAAAAATTCTTAAGCAGGTACTGCTCCCGGGCTCCTCCCGGCTAGCAGTCAGCAATGCTAACCACTAGACCAAGGAGGCGGTTGAAGATTTAGTCATATCATTTTTCACATATACATCGCACCAAAGAGTTGTCATTAAAAATACAATGTTTTTTAAACACACTTCTAAATTGTTTGGTGATGAAAACAGCGCCTACTTAACAATATTCAAAGAAACCCATGGCATCAATTCAATAGTATGGCTTCAGTTCACTCTGTAAATGCTACAAAATTTAACCCTATTGGAAAAAGATCTATTCCTGTTAGGAAATTAAGTACTGGAGTCAATAAAAGAATATTTTGCTACTCGATATTTCAATGCCGTAATAATTTATACTTTAGTAGCTTAAAAAATGAAAGAAAGATCGAGGATCTTTTAATCCAATTTTTAAAATACCAGGTATATTGAGCCTTTCTTTCATAACTTTACAGGGATTTGTGTTAGACTAATAAACACGTTTATGGCGATTAATACGTCTAAGTTTGAACCGTGCATCATCAGTTAAACATTTAGATTTGCTTCATTATGAAATTAAATTGACTCACTGAACTTATTTCGTACATATAATGCGTTGGATAGTGTTCAACACAGTTTGAATTTTGTCTTTTAAGTCTCTCCGCAGCCTCCTTCAGGATATGTTCAATACAGTAGATACCGTTTTCGTTTGTTTATGGCAGTTTTCTACAATATCTTCAATTACAAATTATATGTTTTCGTAAATTTAATTTAAATAAAAACACGCCTATTTAAATATTGAGTTGAAAGTAAAAAACCAATGTTGATTATATTTTACCCCCTCACTGTTAATAACCCTACTTTTTATATTTTGATGCTTAAATTTTAAAGACCACGTAGTTGTTATCACGTCTTATGTTTTCTTTCGTTGCTAGGAAACCTAAACTGTTATTGTTTAATTTGAACAGAGTAATTATAAAAACTACCGAGAATTTATTAGAATAGTAGTTTTTTTCATAATAAATTGTTTTAAAATGGTTTACACTGTATAACACACAAAAAAAAAAAAAAATATGAGCGAATTAGTCGGGAGTTTCGAAATACGCTCTATCAACGTCTTTTGTTCAACAAAAGATTTAATTGCAAACACTTCTGTTAACAGATGTAAACATTCATAATAATAATAATACCAGAACAAAATGCGATATTCACGCAGAAAGGCAAAATATCAGAATAGATTGTATTGTACATTTGAAAGTAAAAGTATAAAATTAATTACCACCTACAATGTAATATGTTGACAAATTTATCTCCTGTAGATCTCTAGTAACACCAAGTTTACTGGACCACTGATTTTATTCAGCTGAAGAATTTTTAGAACAATTTAGGTAACTAAAAGTGTCATTAGTATAGTAGTTGTTGCTTGTAAATAATCTTATTGGTTGTATATCTTATTATGAGCTATATACAAAGTATATCAGATAATGTGAATAGAGGAATATTTTTAATTTTTATTAACATTTTTGTTTATAAGACATTTTGGTACAAATTGTTTACTTATTATTGTCTATTGAACAAATTCCACGTGTTTTTGTTGTAATGCATTAAAGGATGCAAAGAAATGATTAAAAATCAGTCAAATTTACTGTAATATAACAATTTTACAAAAAATTAATCGTTTATTCATCGTACAATTGGCTGACTTATTTTTATTACATAAAGATTCAAATAATAACAATAATAACAGTAGTAATAATTGTGCAGGTTATAAAACAATGATAAAAATCAAAATATTAGGCGTCTTGTAAAAGTTAAGCATCAAAAGTTAGGGTCAGAAATTTCTAAGTGAGGATAGTGAGGGGGTAAGTGAGGGTTTGTTTGTTTTTTTTAACTAAATTCATGTTAAATGGGCAATTATTCAGACTGGGAAATTTCGAAACTAAAACTCAGCATATTTCTTGGAAAATAATTTATTTAAAAATACATTTATAGACATTAAAAAGATTTGTCATTGTGCTTAATAAAGCAAGACGTTTGCGGATGAGTGGCTGTAAGATTTAAACTTGTTTAAAGAAATATACTTTTCATTGAGGTATTTTCCTTACAAATTTCCATTTCTGATATACTTCTTAAAATCAGTAATGCGATATAAAAGTAAAAGGCTAGGTAAAAGTAGGTGTATAGTTTTATAGTAGGTAGTATACATGCTCTCTGTTGTCGATTGATGTTTATTAATGTTCTGTCTATTGTTTGTTGTAGGTGAGTATCCTTTATCATGATGACTGGAAACTGATAACAGCTAGCGAATGAAACATTAGTGGAAAACAGAGAATTGTAGATGGGTTTGAGGGAAATGCTGTGAGGAATTTGAAACACATCTGCCATCAAAGCTATCCAGTTACAAGTTAAGTGAGATAATAATTGGTCGCCATTACAACGCCTGAAAACACAGTGTTAGTTGCTCGGGAAGTCACTCAACGCCCACAAGTGTAAGTAGTGCTGTGTGTTACTTACTAAAACTCTACAGTAGTAGAATTTCTGTTACGTTTTCTGTGCACGCTTCATGTCTCATTACTGAAAACTGTTCACCCCTGTACCCTATGAGAGATGCGTCACATAGCACTCAATGACGGAGGAATGCAGTTTTTTTCAGAAGTTAATACAGAATAAGAGAAGATTATTATGTTAGGTCCGTTTCCTTCAGAATGTCGAAGCAGAAGTCAGTAATGCTGATTGATGTATTACAGAAGTATTTTTACAGTATGGGCAGATATAATAATTTTCTACAGTTAAGGATGATCTTTTCTGTTTGAAAATACGAGAAACTATGTAATATTAGGAAACATTTATAGAAATAAAATAAACTCACTTATAATAGTAAAATATTAGCTGAGGTGAAACAGAAGTTACTTGCCCAAGTTTAGTAAAATTTTGAAGACATTTCCGAAGATTTTTTGCATCTGTTATTCCACAAGAAGCGAGTGAAGTTATTAAAGGAATTCAGCCGAGTGACGCAAATTCAAACACTTAATGCTCGTTTGTTCGCTCTTCTTTTATACAGAGTGTTTCAGAATCGCGATCCAGTTCTTGAGGACCTCGAGTTGTGCAAGGCGCACCGGTAATGTTGGGTTTTTTTTAATGGTGTTTAACGCCTGTTTTTAACTACTGAGACACCACAGGCGGTGGAAATTGATGATATATGAGATGAAATGATAAATATTGGGAAAGGATTTTTTTAAGGAAACGTCCCCGGCATTTGCCATTTATGATGACTGAGGAAAACCTGGAAAAAACCTCAGTCAGGAAGAACGGTCCTAGCGGGATTCGAACTCTAGACCTCCCGCTCACGAGTCCGCGCCTTAACGACCTCGGCCACCCATGGCGGTGTAATGTTGGTTGCAGGAGAGTACAAAATTTATTCCGTTAGAGTGGTGCTCTCTAAAAGTAAGTAAGTGGTATTTTGAATACGAATAATGAAAATATGTTTAAAGTTCGTCGAATGCAATAAATGTGATATATACTACAGGCAGCGCAAACGGTTAATAGTATAGGAGCATCTCATGGAATTAGTAGCGTACTGCCTTAACGTTTATTTTTTATTCTAACAATAATTTTGAAAAGTTGCCCTTTTCCGCTAATTTCCAGTGCTTCGTGACCGGACTGGTTACCATTTGAAGAGCTGGTGTATTTGAGTCTAACTGTGGAAATATCTGTGATGGTGTAATTCTGAGTTCTAGTAAACTGGGTTGTATCGTGTGTGTGTGTTGTCTTTGTTTGCAAAGTTTAATGTAATTTGTCCTCGTTGCCGCTTTAATAAAATGCAAAAATAGTGCGTTCCGAGGGAAAGTCAACCGAACACAAGGTATAAGGAACGACAGCATTGAGGCATTGCTTATAGTCGGTCCTGGTGGTGTAGAGGTAACCATGATCGCGGGTTCAAACCCGGCCAGGATCGACGGATTTTTCGGGCGTAAAAATCCTAAGTATGCCATCCTTCGGAAGGGAACTAAATCCGTGGGTTCCATGTTGTACTTTTACGGCACGTAAAAGAACCTCAAGCCTGAGGCATCTGAGCAAAATTTATCGGCAGTTTCACGCCCCCAATTGAATGGGACGCTGATGACTTGAGATGATAAAGAGCGTCCGTAAATAAAGCAAATCAACAGCATTGCTTGGTGAAGACGCGACTCTGTATTCTGGTGCACCTGCCATGGGATTTGTGATGTCACATTGTGAAAAGTAGCGATGATTAATTGCGGAAGATGAAATACTTTGTAGCCTGTTGTGATAGACACGTCCTTTTAGTTGTCCACTGGGTATGAGGTGCAGCGAACGAGGGGGCCAGGATATAGACCCGCCGAGGCCAATCCGCCTCCGTGGATAAGTATGATGGAGAAAAACTTGTACCAAAAAGCATAATATACCGGTGTGACATCCATCCGTAGCCAGTAATGGTTGCTAACTGCAGCCGAACATCATAAGGACCTCACCGTCCATTAGGCGAATCTGCAGGAAGTTCAAGAAACGTTCTCCGTTGAGACCGACTTCTAGGAATACTGGTTCAATAGTTGATCAGTTCAGCTTTCATAGAATCTGGACATGATGCTAACAGAACCATCGAAGACTGCGATCTTCCCAACACACCATGTGCCGGTTTACGCCTCCAGTATTGGGAAAGCTACTTTAGTCTGAACAAAGAACTTGGAGGATGAAATCCGACTGTTTTTGGAGACAGCGCAAACATCGCAATGCAATAAATAATTCTGCTAACTCTTGAACCAACTAAAATTTGTATGAATGCCACTTCTGTCCTTGGAGTAAGCGATGAATGGAAGTCTTCCTCAGTACTAAATCACAGCGGCTTGCCTCATGCTCATATGGAGGTTTCGGCGAAATAAAGCCAGGACATCTTCCTGACGCCTATCAACAATCGACCAAACCCTCGGTGCTTGGACTAGTCGTAGAGTTCTGCGAGTCAGAAGACATAACGCGAAGACAAATGAGGTCCTTATTTGTTGTCCCTCATAACAATGAAGGTCTAGATAGACGATGAGTGAACATACTTTTGATTAAAATGAGTGTGTAAATGAGCCCGAAGAACACAACACTATAAGTTACCGAGCGTTCAACTTTTCAGGGCAAGGAACTTGGAAAACCTTATCCAGGCAAACTGACCTAACCCGGGAATTTCAGATTTGTAAGCGGACACACACTGACCACAAGCCTAATTCAAATAACAATGTCAACATGAGGCATTTAGTAGCAGGAATAATGCAACTTTCCTTTTGTGAGTAATTATAAATCAACTCTACTACTTCGCATGTCGAACACCCTACTACTATCCTGTGTGAAGTGTGACAGGCGTATCCTGCAACTCTATTTGTAAACAAATACATTGTTGCTGACTTTTAGTAATACTTTTTCCGAAGTCTAATACGTAAGGTATCAGTCGGTCCTGGTGGTGTAGTGGTGACCATACTTGCCTCCTACACCCAAGAACGCGGGTTCGAACCCGGCCAGGGCCTTTGGATTTTTTCTGGCGTAAAAATCGTAAGTATGGCTTCCTTCGGAAGAGAAGTAAAGCCGTGGGCCCCGTGTCATACATTTACGGCACGAAAAAGAATCTCAAGCCTGAAAGAGAGGCCTCTGAGCAAAATTTGTCGGCCGTTTCACGCCCTGAGTTGAGCTGACCTGACCTGAGATGTTAAAGAGCGTCCATAAATAAATAAATAAATAAATAAAAAGGTATCAGAATTTCTAAGCACTAAAAGCAGAATAGAGCGGAATAAAGTTACATTGGCATTGAGCTGTACACAATAGATGGGGGAGGATATATTAGTTCACGATCTGCAAAACCACCACCCTATACCCTTACGCCCGAGTTCTTTATCTGCTGGGTGGTGGCTCATAGTCTGTGTTTGAGTGTACCTAACTTGATGTTAAGTGCTTAAGAATTCCCATGCCAATTAATAATTATCTTTCCCATTGTTTTCCTGACTGCCAGAATAATAATACCAATAATGTATTATTATTATTATTATTATTATTATTATTATTATTATTATTATTATTGCGAGAGCAGTTCTGGCTGTAGGCTCGAGTCCCGCATTGGGTTTGGATGAATTGTCTTATTCTTGCCTGACTGTCTTATATGCCTGGCAATGCATAATGCTGACATTGTTATATCCTGCCAGTGTCTATGTGTGGTTCATCTGATTGAAGCAGGATCTGATCTTAGTCCTAATGATTGAATCCTATTGTTATAGTCTTCCGGTGATCATGCTTCCCTGGAAAATCTGAAATCTCGCAGCTGAATTTACTGCTCGTAAAAGTTTTGAAACTTTCAGAATTAATTTGGAACTTAATTAATTAATAGTCGCTGTCCTGTATTGATCTTGACTCTGAAACAGCTGTGTGGCCCATTGGATTACACGGGCTTATTAAACTATTTGTTAGAAGAACCCGTAACAGTTATCTAACGTTCCCCTTTCAATTATGAATTAAATAGTTATAAAATTGTTTAAACACTATCAGCACCTACAATAACATTTTTTTTATCTTTACTGGTATCCATCATCAGATAATAAAATAATAAATCAACAATATATAAATCCAGTTATTTTATTTTTATAAATTGTTCTAAGTTATTAAATAAAAGTAAATATTTCAGTTTTGTTTTGATTTGTTGAATGGTTACGGAAAAATTATGAAGGCTTTATTTTCTTCCATTATGATTCAAATAAAAGTTTTGTACCTATTTGGTGTTTACATTAAGTACGTATAAATAACATTTTAAATGCAACATATTTCCTTTCTTTCGTTCAAAGTTTAAAGAAATGTGTGACTCGTTTTTAACTACTTTCCTTAAACAATAAAAGTTTCGCTATAAATACACTAAATAGCTATCTTAGCAATTAAATGTAAACAGTAATGCTTTTTCCGCAATGCAATTGGTGCAACGAAATCGCGATCGCTTTTTTCGACATTCAGTGCCCAAAAAAACTGTACTGAGGGACAGCGTTCACATTTCCCCTCTATTGCAAACCTCCCATCCTTATCACTCACCTGCACAGTAGCTAAAAGAGAGAGGCATTGTTGCTAAATGTCTTTTTTTTTTCCTCCGTTATTTATGAAAGCTCGAAGAAACGAGTTCAAATCTTTTTCATTGTCCATGTTCTTAAACTTGCCGGTCTCACGGCAATATACATTCATTCCCGAAGATGATTAGAAAGTGTACTTCATAGTAGTGCATTTTATATGTAAATCAGCAGGATTTATTCAGAACTTTGATTGCCAACTTCCAGAACGACAGTTGATGATATTGCGAACACTTGAATCTATTGGTTCAGTAGGGGGAAAGGTACGAAAACGTACGGTTTTAACAGAGAAAAAAACTAAAGGAAATCGTTCGCCAACAAAATTCCTGCCGAAATTAGCACAAGTGGGAATTTTGGAATTTAAAGGAAAACATGAGCAATGAAATCAGAAACATTACAGCGCCCGAATTTGATAATGTCTATCAGAATGTGTTTTCCTTTAACACTTTCACACTTTCTTCTTGTTCTGATTAAACCTTTTCCATTAACTTCATGCCTGGTCACCAAACACCGTTTTTTATTTTTCTTCCATATCCATTGTTATGTACCTTTTCCCTTGTAGGTTGTTGATTTTTTTTTTTTTGTTGTTTTTATTTCGTTAAGATCATAAAAACATGTTACATACCCTCGCCAGTCGAGTGTTGGCGCCCTGGAGTCGCACCCCCGGAATCGATTTTCGTGGTGCAGTTGGAATGCCACGTGTTCCTTTCTTTATCCCCTGCTTCCTTCTCTTCAAGATTTACAAATATCCATCCGGGGGGGGGGGGGGCTCAGTCGCTCTAGCCAATTTTCCACTATGTAGTTCTTAGGTCGCGCTGAGATTTCTTGGGATGTGACAGAGTAAATGCGATCACTGCTCGGTTGATGAAAGCCAAAGAGCGTGTGAAATGCCTCAGATGTTCCCGCTGGCGAAATGCGAACTCCATACAACCTTAAGGGGCTGGGTTAGAGTGTTCTGGTCAAAGGAATGTAAAACATTTAGTAGTCAAGACCAAAAGTGAACATTTCTATCGTCGTAAGAAGGATATCTTTCATTATAGCAGCATAGTTGTAAATATCTTTCGAAACAGCTCTACTCGGAACATGAAGACTCAAATAAAATTAAAGATAAAGAGGAAGATGTCGTCATTGATATCCGAGTTACTCGTATTATCATAAATACTTAAAAACTTAAATTAGAAATACTAGAATAAAATTCCATATATACGAAGGAGCTATACAAGTATCAATCACATGCGCACAGTGGGTAGATATCAAGGTCTCCTTTATGAGGCAACAGCCGAATGCTGTGTGGTAAGCTTCATTAGCTGTGAAATGTTTGATTATAGAAGAATATTTACTTCTGTACGTATTGGCAGGATCGGATTGCTAAGTTCGAACACGGTTTAAACAAAAACTCCTCTGTGTTAAAATCATCAAAAGAACTACAATATTGTTATTACCAAGGAAACGTCATGTTATCTATGGTATATACAATGGTTACAAGTGGTATTTTATTTTGTGATTAGTATGTTTGCGAACGAGGTCAGAGATCGAGTTTGAATAATACGATATCATACACTGTTTTTGAGCAGCCTTAATATTTATAAACAAAATATACTTTTCACTGTGGTCATTCTGAAACGCTTCTTGTTTTCTCTCTTGGAGATTCATGGAAGAAACGATACCGAAACTTCTGGATAATGTTAGTAATATTGCAAAGTGGCATAGCGGGACTTTTTGCATACGGCCGGCTAAGGCATGCAATGTCGACATTAATGAAACATCTTAATTCTTTCTAAATATGCCTCAAATGCTTCTGAAATAATATAATAAAAAGTTTTCTTGTCCAAAATCATAGCATGTCACTATCAATAATGTAAGTAATAATTAAATTAAATTAATATTAAAAATCATGTCCCATGACTCGTCCTTAAATCTTTAGTATATGAGCTCAATTCTTTTGTTCGTTTTATGCATATACATAAAATCACTCTAGAAATTAATACTTGACGTTGTACTAACGATATGGCCCTCCCTTTCTTTATAATAGTAATAAGATAATGCTGGTTGAAAAACTACCAACCTAATCATATAGTTTCGCGCAAACTAAGATTATATTGAGAAAGTTTAACTGTGAGTTTTAATGGCAATAAGTTACAGTAAAAAGTATTTACTGTTAAAACCATCATTCCATATTACCACAATACATTAAAAATAGCGAAGTTGTCGTCTGCAACCTGGTCATTCTGTTGGGTTTCAGATTCCACAAAATTTCGGAAGACGGCGGACATAATTAAAATGCTGAAAGCAAGACTAGCCTACACAGTAACGAATATTGGTGATCTACGTCATAGATTGCGGTTTAGTTCAAATAAAAGATTTCAGTTCGTCAATAAAAATTAACACGTATCTATAAGCCAACACAGTAATGGATACCTAGCCCTAATTCCGCAGTAGTACCAATTGGTTGTTTTTAAATGTATTTTTGGGTGGTAAAATTACAAGTTAAATTTATTATTATTATTACATTTTCTTTATATATTTTGGATGAATGGTCTGGGCAGACTCTTTGTGCATACGGTCCCAAAGGAGACTTCTCCGGGAGGAAGGGATGAGACGAGGGAAACACCGGACGCCGAGGGGGCGGTGACTGCGCGGACGTAGATTTCCAGATAGAGCACCCTTGCGCCGATAGACTCCCAGCCCGAGTTAGATGAGCCCCTCTGAAAGTCCGCTCCCATTCCAGATGCCGGGGCAGAAACCTTTTCAAAGCGCAAGCTACCATCAGACCGCGCCAACCCACCTCGCCCTGACTCTTTCGACCCTGTAGAAGTAGCGAAATGAAATGATATGAAATGGAAGAGTGAGAAATTCGTGGAATGTAAATATCCATCCCAGCATTCGCCCTAGTGACCAGGGAAAATCGCGAATAAACCCAACGGTAATTGAACCCGAAATCTCCTGAATACAAATCCCAAGCATTACTACCTAAGCCACCCCATTTGGTTTTATATGTTTACTAAATTTCTGTTTACAAATGTAACCTTCTCGCTCTGAAACATACTGTAATATACAGAGGGTGCAAAAAGTGTTCACACTTCAAGCAAAGAAAAACTGTGTTAACATAACAAAACTGAACTCACATAAACAGAAAATGATGAGCACTAATCATCTTAGACTTTTACAGTTACAACAGTTGCTCAAAATGCCCACCATCGGCGTCGATACACTTCTGAGTACGTTGAACTACTGATTGAGCAACGTTTGCGAAAGTGTCCTCAGCGATTGCAGCACATGCCGTTTCAATTTCTTCCCGAAGTGCTGCCTGTGTATCTGATTTTCTACGGTATACAACATCCTTAAGAGTTCCCCACAGGTAGAAGTCCAACAGAGTTAGATCCGGAGAACGCGGTGGAAACTCTTCCACCTATCCAGTGCCTTGGAACATTGTCATTAAGGTACACACCCATATCTCGGTGGTAATGTGGTGGTGCACCACCCTGTTGGAAGTAAAATTCCTCATTTCCATAGAGTGTACATTCTATGAAATGTTCTGTACACTGTCCCCATTGCCTTAACTTCAACAACATTCTCTGTTTTCCAATACCACTTCAAAATTGCTTTCCGCTGTTCAAACGATAATCTTGACTCATTTTGTTGTAGCAAGCTAGCATAACGTAATGTGAGTCACATCTTTTTACGGAACATCATACGATAATCTTTGCTTCATTTGTTCATTGTTGATTTACCTGTCACATAGCAACGCTATCATAATGTATGTGAGTCACATCCATTTACAGAACATCATACTACACATTAATGTTTTTTTTCACTTCAACTTTGATAAATATATTAAATAGATCTCTACTGTGAAAGTGTGTATGCATTTTTTGGCACTCTCGGTACATGTGGGCAGGCGCAATGATGGTATCAGCTGTTGTTGATTTTCTTCCAACCTGACATGGTTCCAGGATTGGCACCATGGTTATTATGCAAATAAATCTTA
The DNA here is from genome assembly GCA_030762175.1 of Metallyticus violacea. Lineage (NCBI taxonomy): Eukaryota > Metazoa > Arthropoda > Insecta > Mantodea > Metallyticidae > Metallyticus > Metallyticus violacea. The sequence goes on from CM060831.1 coordinate 142,361,581, forward strand.
ATGACAAATTTGTGTAATGCCGTAATTTACTATGACTGATAACGAAATCGCTGTGAGGGACGTAAAAATAAAACATTGTAATATATACATTATAAAAGATTTAATTTGTATCCTCCTAAATATATTAATAATTGTTATATTCAATTTCAAAATGTAAAAGTGAGTTCATTTCATAAATTGTGAAGTAAACCGTTTATTTTCTGTTAAAGACACTGAACATCTCTAATCCACAACTAGCGAGCAGATCGCCGCTTATAAAAAGATGGTATTGCGGCTCTCACAACATTTATGTTGCGGTAACTCGTAAAATGTTGCTTTAAAAGTATCATTAAAATACTTATGAACGATTTTTTTGTTTATTTTCCGTGGATTGGTTTATTATTAAGTTCCTTATACACGTTTAAAAGAAACAATGTTAATAAATACTTTTAATTATAATAAAACGATCATTAATTAAATGAAAATTATTGAATTGTGTTATGTTTCATCTATATAAAATTGAAAAGAGTGACAAACACTTTTCCCTTATGGCTTCATTACAGTTTTCATGGCCCCGTTTTTTTGCATGACCAACTCTAAACATATCTTCTTTAACTTTCTTTTCATAAAAGCGACAATGCAGTACTTTTCTGATATATCTAATTACTTCTGAGTTTTGCTTTAATTGCTTTTCTTTTAAGGAGATGATAGTTCAGTGAATCTTTCATTTCCTCCCATTTTCTACCAAATAGGTCACAGCTGTCTTTTTTTTTTTTTTTTTTTTTTTTTTTTTTTTTTTTTTTTTTTTTTTTTTTGGAAGCGATTCTAGAAGCGCTGAAAGTTGCTGACCTAGCTTGCTTGTGTCTGGTTCACTTCTGTTTGTATTCGACTTGGTTAGAAACAACAACAGACAGATATGTACACCTTATGACAAAATAAAACGGTCAGATTCCTTAAGTCTGAATAGATCTAACCACAGTAGCGCCTTGTGCACGTACGGGAAACCAACCTTTTTATACCCAGTGAATTAGAGTTGCGTTATATGCTTTCATTAGAAAATAATTTCCTTCTTAAAATCTCCTTTCAACCATTTAATTTAGTTTAATCAAGATTTTAGTATGTACCATGATATCAAAATCTGTCAAATTACATTTTTGATGATGTATTTTGGCCCTGCTGTAAATTTCAAATAATCAGTGATAAGAAAAGTTTCTTATTTTCAACTGTCTTGAGACTAATGTAGAAAAAAGCACGCCGTTATCTCTAAGTGCAATTTTTTTTTTGAGTAGTGTTTAACGTCGTTTTTACTACACCCCAAGCGTGACACTGATGATACGTAAAATGAAATGATATATTGGGAAAGGAATTTTTTAAGGAAGGGAACGTTCCAGGCCTAAGTTTAGGGTACCACCTGGAATTTGCCATTTATGAGGACTGAGGAAAATCTCAGTCAGGGAGGACGGTCTTGGCGGAATTCGAACCCTAGGTCTACCGCTCACGAGTCCGTGCCTTGACGATCTCGGCCACCCGTGGTGTTGTTTTAACTGTGAATTACTGTAGTTAATGAGTACTAAAATGAAATTTTGGTAAAACCTCGGAACGCGTGAATTTCTATCTAGACCAGTGGATTCAAAACGAGTATCTATGTGTATGCCTTTCTTTTTTTATTTCCCCATTCCGAAATTGGTTTCTGAAATCGAGGTTCTGTAGTCTATGCCCACACAATATCATTCTGAAGTTCAATGCGATTTTTCGGTTTTATTTTGATGGCGGTCATAGACGGTAAAGTTATTTCATTTTAATATGAGTTTGCAAGCGGAAGAAAAAATTTTAAGAGCTTCCTTTGCAGGCTCCCTTGCATTATTTTGATCCAAAATTAGTTGTAATACCGCCGGCTGAGATGCCATCAGGATGTTATTAAACGAAGTCCAAGATGTGATGTCCGTCGACTGACTTACAACTTGGCGATGCTCTTCTGTTTAATGCGGTGCTATTATTTCCCTATTCAATCTCGATGGCTAAGGCGAGAAGGGATGTTGGGATAATAGGCGTCATTTCGGGGAATCGAGCTAGGAAAGACGAGGTGTTTCCAAACGAATGCTGAATAACTCAACCAACTGAAAGTATAAGTATTTATTAAAGGATTTTCTGATACAGATGGACGTGGATCCTCCAAGCAACGAGGCTTCTCTCCTATCTCTGACTAAATTCAGGGACCACATATACAATTGTAATGCTCAAGGAGGGGTAATAATCGCCTAGTCTTGACATAAGGGTTATTGTTAAACACTTCCCATCACCATGAGGTCAATAGTTACCAGGTCCTGTCATCATAAGTTCTGACGCTTCATGGTTTGGGTTTATTAAACTTATAACTGAACAATATTTCGTCAGCACAATAATTCAGCATATATATAACATGCACACGTAGGCATAATATTTTAAGTGAGTGGAAAAGAGGGTTGCTTTTGTTGATGCAAGTGTTTCTCTGAGGACCCTTTAAGGTCACGCCATTTCTGGGTGGCAAGGTAAGTCACGCGTAATATTTATTACGTCTTACTAAGTTTGGGTTTATACAGCATGTTTCACTAAGATATACAGTGTGCTCTTACGCAAATGTTCTTATTATATCTTGTCAACGTTACTATTCCTTATAATACCACACTTTCGTTACAAAGCAGACTCCTCATTACATAGTTCACTCTTGGAAAAATATCAATTTCAGCATTTCAACAATAGCTGCATATTTTAATTAGATTTTCCTCACATTTGTTGAAATGCAGGTGACTAAAAACGGTTTCAGTATTAATTTGAGTGACTGTCGTAATTGTTAACAGAAAATGCCATCAAATTCCTGCTAGTTCTCTCTCGTCCTTTAAGCGAGGGCTACTGTACGATACGATAATGCTGCTATGATAATCTCATACATGGAGAGCGGTCTCAATAGGAAATCTCGCAACCAGTACGCGAACAACCAAAGCTTAGGACTGGTTTTGCATTGTGTGCAATACCATAATGGAAGGAAACTTGCATACTTGCATACGAAAGAGTGTGAACATGAAAAAATCGTTTCTCGATCATCAACATTGCTGTTATTGTAATGAATAAAAAGAACTGCACTTTCAACTAAACTGATAATAAATTATATGAGGTAGAAATAGAAATATCGTCCTTTTCATCACCATATTCATCAACATCGTAACCAGGAATACTTGCTTGAAACCTTTAAGTTTCCAGCAGTTTCAGTAAATACTACAACTGCTAAAAAATTATGTATACCAAGGTTAGACACTGGCTTCGTATAATTTTTGTTGCATGTTAGATGTGCAGTGCTAGCACACAGAATCGGAACTTCTTCCTATTTGTTACCATCTGCTATGTATGTATGACTCACGGTATTAGCAGGTTTATCTTTCCAAACGTAAGCAAGCCAGTGTGACATGTTTGTTCCTAGTATTCAAGAGTTAAGAAGTTAACAGTTTATATTAAACCAAAACAGATTCTGCAACTGGAGCCATTAAGTAAACAAACTGGCGCAATTATTGTAACATTTCCAAAATTAGCTTCCATGTCGCAATTTCAAACACAGTGTTAGAAAATATCGGCAAGGAAGACGCAAGCATCAGTTTCGATTTCTACTGAGTTACTGCTGGTTCGAGGTATGGATGTTATATTGACATACGGCTATTTCATGTAAAATCGGATGAAAATTTGGAACAATTTTCTTTACAATTTTAATATTTTTATATTGCAACATATGAAGACGGGTGTTTTTGTGAAATATAACATATATAGTTTCAATGACTTTCATGCAAAATTTTCCTAAAATTATATTTTTAGCAAATTCCGGAGGACTGAAGCTATTAAAGTCGTACCCCTAAAACGTTTATTTATTTATTTATTTTAGCGAATTCCGAAGGAATGTAAGCTATTGCGATTTTATCCATGAAACGATTTTTGAAAAAAGTCATAAAATCTATCCTACCTACTAGACACCGAAAATGACAATGAAAGAATATATGTACACACACCACAATTAACACTCTAGCGCTCGCAATTTTTGTTTTTCCTCAACGAAACTCGGCTTATAACCGTTAATTAACAAATAATTCGTCGAGTTCGTTACCCAGTAAAATTGAACCTTTGTGGGAGGGATATATATATATATATTTTTTTTTTAATTTTAAAAAATCGCTGTAGCGGCCGCAATATTTGCATTATCTCAATGAAACTATGCCGATTTCTTTAAAATAAAATTATAAAAGTATTTCAGAAAATCGGGGCGATCGAGCCTTTAAGAGGGGGGGGGGTAAAGCGAAATATAAAAAATATATCTCCAACGGCCGAAATGTTAAATATTTGTAAAGTTTATATATGCCTTTAAAATAAAATAAGAAAAATGGTTTCTGAAAATAAGTGAAACCGAACTATTAGGAGGGAGGGGGTACTGGAAACTCAAAGTATAAAAATCCCTCTAGCGACATTAATATTTGTTTTTTCGAAACGAAACTCCGTATATACCATTTACATAAAATAAAAAAAATAGTTTCTGAAAATCAGAGAAATCGGGCCATTAGTGTTAACCTGAAACACAACATTTAAAAATTACCCTAGCAGCATCAATATTTGTTTTTTCAAAACCAAACTCGCAATATACAATTTAAATCAAATAAGAAAAATAGTTTCTGAAAACCAATGAGACCAATTATTAGGAGTAGGGTTTACCTGAAAAAACGAGTGGGAATTAAAGCGAAATTTAAAAATCACTGTAGCGCCACCAATATTTATTCACAATAAAATCAAGGACCGCCACGGGTGGCCGAGGTCGTTAAGGCATGGACTCGTGAGCGGGAGGTCTGCGGTTCGAATCCCACCAGGACCGTCCTCCCTGACTGGGGTTTTTTCCAGGTTTTCCTCAGTCTTCATAACTGGCAAATGCCGGGGAGGTACCTAAACTTAGGCCTGGAAAGCTTCCTTCCTTAAAAAAAAAAATATCCTTTCCCAATTAATCATTTCATCTCATGTATCACCAGTGTCCACCGCCTGTGGTGCCTCAGTAGTAAAAACGGGCGTTAAACACTACTGAAAAAAACAATAAAATGAGGTATATACCATTTAAAACAAATAAGAAAAATGGTTTCCGAGAATTAGGAAAATTGAACCATTAGGAGTAGGAGTACACTTGAAAAACGAAATTTAAAAAACTCTCTGCGTTTACTTTTCCCTGTATTATTTTAAAGCAAAACAACAAATTAATTCAGCATATAAAATGTATTATAACGATGCATATGTTTAATTTTTAACAATAGCACCATGGTGAAGATAGGAAATGTGATTATAATGTAATACGTGTTTTGAGAATTATATTTGTATGTAAGAGCACTGTGTATGTAATAACCTTCAGAAAACGTTTTCGTTACATATTTTCACTACAATAACATTTAAGTTAAATTTCAAAATGTCAATGAAAACCCGATTAATTTTTCGATTATTGTTGATTGTATATATTTGCTTAGTATATTGTAATTACTTTTAAATACTAACATTTTTTATTGAAACATATGAACCTCTTCTTCTTCTTCTTCTTCTTAAATACACAATATAACTCGAGAATTACTGTTATTTCTCTCTATTTTAGCGAATGTAAAGATGTTACCAAGGGCTCGGTTCATAAACATGGCTACATTTAAAAATGTTTAAAAATACCCACACAGTATAGCTCTGTCTATCACTGTTCATACATTTCATTTAATTAATAGTATACCATTAATTTTTGCTGTTTAATCTCAATATTAAAATGATAATAATTCTAAAATACTATTGTGACTTCTCTTTTGTAATACTTATAGACAGCAAGAATTCAAATTTTGTTTCCCTAATACCACACAGTAATGCCATGACGTATTTAATTTTATTAATTAATAAGGCCATAATTTGAATTTATATTCTTTTTTAAAGTTACTCTACAAGGTGAGGAATTCGCTCAGTTTAGACAGCTCCTGCGTGACGGACTTTTTAATTAAAATACTTTCTTATTAGACGTAGCTACAACAGTTTCTAATAAAAATCCAATATCTTATTTTAAAGCGCACATCTTGTGAAGCATAAAGTTCGTTAAACATAGTCATTAATTTACAATTTAAATTAAATTACTTTGTATCCATATTAGAACGATTTGCTTACAAAGGTTGTGAAAAATAATATGGGAAAATTGCACACAAATAAACATATTTATAGCTTTGTGCTGCAAGATAAATGAGTATAGAAAAATATTCACATCCGGAAGTGATGTCCTTGTATCTGTCTTCCAGGCCGATAATTATCAACTTATCACACAGCGACACTCTCAAGTTAAAGTAGAACAGCTGACTTCTCACTCGGCCCTCCATGATCGTATATAAACGCAACTAGCAAAGACCTGTGCATTCCAAGTATATTGTAAAAGAGAATATTTTTATGTGAATCCTCTTGATGGAATTTCAAAACAATATTGACGCAGTCTTTTCTTTGTCAGAGGGCAATAAGCTGACATTTTTGTTTTTACTGTTTTCAGTGGGAAAGCTAGTCAAATTTGAGTTAAATGATTTATGTTCCTATTTAATGTTTAAATGTGACAAACATTTATAGAATGTGTAACATCAACTTTTTTTGAAGTGTCTAGCATTAGTCTTTTCGTGTTTATTCTTTCAAAATTGAGGATTTTTCAAAAATTATTGCATTATAGCAAGAAAACTAATGAACTTAAAGAAAAGTGGTGAGCGCATAATTATACAGGGTATTCCATTTATCTTCCTCGTCCAAAATAAGTTTTTTTCTGATTAGTCAAAATAAAAATTGTTTCAAACAAAAGATTTTTAACATCATGGGGGAGTGTACTTTCTGTATCTCTTAATGTAGAAGATACGGGAGTGAGCTTCGTTTTTTTAAATTGTATAATGTACATTTTATTCAAGAATACACTCACCCTCTCCAAGAGTTATTCAGAAATGTATCATGCTGTACCAATTCAGTAAAGAAAACAGTAGATACTTAACTGGTAAATAATGCATGACTTCTTTCTTGTATTAATAGTATTTGTTTAACTAAATCATTTAACCTCTTCAAGACCCGTTTATACATTTTATAATGATCAATAAACAGCGAGGAATGCAACAGGATGGAGTGTGCTGTATAGTACACGTATCTTTATAGCTTATAACGTACTGTATAACTTATCACAGTTCAGAAGTAAAATGACGCTTTATAGCTCTGTGATACTACCACTATCTGCAAAATATACAATTTACATCTCATGCTCAAAATGGTGACCATTGGCATTCAAACATAAGTTCACTCTGGGGATGAAGGACACCCTAGATCGTTCCTCTATTTCCTCCTGGATGACCGTTCAAGTATTAATAATGGGTTGTTGCACGCCCTCTGGTGTTTGTTTTAATAATGATTAACGCCTGTTTTTACTACTGAGGCACCACAGGCGAAGGACATTGACGATACTAGAGATGAATTGGTAAATTGAGGAAGGATTTATATTATTATTATTATTATTATTATTATTATTATTATTATTATTATTATTATTATTTTGTTTTTAAAGAAGGAAACGTTCCAGGCCTAAATTTAGGGTACCTTCCCGGCATTCGTCATTTATAAGGACTGAGGAAAGCTGAAAAAAATCTCATTCAGGAAGGACGGTCCTGAAGCCCTAAACCTCCCACTCTTGAATCGGTGCCTTAACGACATCGACCACCCGTGGCGGTCTGGTGTTGTTGGAACATTAGACAGTGTTCTTGACCGCTTCCCAAAGAAGAAAGTCTAATGGTGTAAGGTACAGGGATGGGGCAGGCCAACTAACTGGTTCACCTCGTCCATTCCAGGGTATTATACGGTCCAAATAATCGTGCTCGTCGTGGGTATCCGTCATGCCGGTACCACATGACCATTCTCTTATTCAATGGCACGGATTTCAAGAGCCCAGAAGGAGTATTTCTGAAGAATGTGGCATGTTGGATGCCATTTCTATTGCTAATTACAAAGAGAGGGCTTCTGCACCAAACGTTAACTTTCCGCGGACGTTGGTGCTCTACCTGTCAGAGCCATCGTGGATTGTTGATGGACCAATCTTGACTAAAAGGGTACGGTGTGATGCATTTTTGAATAGCTCTTGGAGAGGGAAATGTTTTCTTGAATAAACTGTATATTGTGCTGTTTAAAAGTAATATATCCTGTATCTCCTATATTAATGAAGATACATAAAAATATACCCTCAGCAATTTTTCATTTAACCCATTAGAAGACAGTTTTTAGGTGAGCAAAAAATTGACACACCCTATATATTTCTTAATCCTCACTACCTCTGTGAAAAATATATTTGTTACAATGAATGAATATATACTTATTTACAGAGCTTACTGATGAAAATAATGAGTAGAGATATTAGCAGTATTCTCAGACAACTAGTCATATGATAATTACCTAGTACAGCTGCATGGGCGGAGATTTTTTTTTTTTTTTTTTTTGAGTAGTGTTTAACGCCCGTTTTCACTACTGAGGCACCACAGGCGGTGGACACTGATGATACATGAGATGAAATGATAAATTGGGAAAGGATATTTTTTTTTTAAGGAAGGAAGCGTTCCAGGCCTAAGTTTAGGTACCTCCCCGGCATTTGCCAGTTATGAAGACTGAGGAAAACCTGGAAAAAACCCCAGTCAGGGAGGACGGTCCTGGCGGGATTCGAACCGCGGACCTCCCGCTCACGAGTCCGTGCCTTAACGACCTCGGCCACCCGTGGCGGTTGGGCGGAGATGATGATGTCGGGATTGTAATGGAGAAGTAAAGACAAATATCCCATTGCTTCCTGAAGTGAGGAAGTTTGTGGCTGTTCTTCCAATTAACCTTCAATTATGACGTGTTGCAAGATCTGGAGGATCTTCGAAAGCCTTCACAACTATGATGATAAGTTCATCTACTGGAAATGTGACTTGATGTTGTACAGACTGACAAATTTCCGAGCATTTTCCTTTATCAGACCTCTCTTTGAAAGACGCGAACCAGATGACCATCAGCAATATTCTTCATTGCTCCCATTGTTTTAATGCTACACTTATCTGATCATATAAGCTGCACAAAAATATTCTGATGTATGTCAACGAACCCTCGGGCTCATGAAATAGCCACTTAACATGCCTAATGCATGTTCTGAGCTGAACACCTAAATAGTAAAGAACCACAAAAACTTTCACAAACGTTCCAAGCACGTTCCACATCTCTGTGTTCTGTTACTGTCCAGTGTTGTCTACATGCCTGTACTTTACTTTCATTTCTAAAACAAACAAGTACTATCATTTTGGGACAGAAATAATATTAATTATTTAATTGAATACATTAATTTGTTCCACAATTAACTTTACAATTTGTTACAACAATATGCCCCCGATTTACTATATCAACTATATCTTTACATACATAATTTACTCTAGATCCTAGCAGCATCCTCTAAAACACAGTTTCCTACGAGGGTAGATCCATAAGTTTCCGGCCTCGCCGTTAAGGATTAACCTTTCACAAAGGAATTATCTGGTGCCATACCTTATCTGTGAGGTAAATAATTGTAGCTGTAACTTCCGCTCTGCTGTGTTCAGTTGTCCAGATAGCTGCATAAAGAAGATTGTGACATGTTCAGAACGGAGTATCGAGCTGTTATTAAGTTCTTCACAAAAGAAGGACTTACTCAAAATGAAATTAAACAGCGATTGGTCGGTGTATATGGGGGAGCATCCCCCTCATATTCTACCGTAAAAGAATGGAACAAACTTTTTCGAATGGGTCGAGAAAGCATTGAAGATGAAGAGTGCAGGTCGGTCCTTGGAGATGCTCACTCATGTAAACATCGCTCTTGTGTAAGGAGAAATTGTGGAACACCTGTGGCTCAAAGTAACAGAAATAGCAGAAAAGTTGAGCCTTTCTAAAACAACAGTCCTTCGAATTGTTCATGAACATTTGAACATGAATAAGGTTAGTGCAAGATGGGTGCCTATACTTCTTTCCTCAGTGCAAAAGCAGCAATGAGTCATCTATTAGGCATTTTTGGAGCTCTGCCGTAGCAACGAGAGAGAAGTTCTGTTAGCCATTGTTACAGGAAATGAAACTATGGTCCTCTACTATGATTCCATATCCAAGAGAATCAATGGAATGGCTTAAACCTGGCGAAGCACCGCCTTTAAAGGCCAAGGTCACTCAGTCAACCAAGAAGATCACGGTCACAATCTTTTGGGACTGTGAAGGAATACTTTTCATTGACTTCAAGGAAAGGAACACCACAGTAAATGGGGAATACTATGCTGGCCTACTACACAGACTACGTGCTTCCATCAAAGAAAAAAGGCGAGGAAAGGTGAGTGGCGGTGTGGGCCTTCTTCACGACAATACGCCTGAGCACACAGCTCTTGTTGCAAAGGAAGCTGTGAAGAAATGTCGCTTCAAGGAGATCGGCCATCCACCCTACAGCCCAGATCTAGCTCACAGTGACTATTTCCTCTTTTGAAAACTCAAAAAGCACCTTCCAGGAAGGAAATTTAAGTGTGACGAAGAAGTGATGGATGTTGTTTATGGCCATTTTGCAGGAAAGACTTCTGACTATTTGGCAGGGGGGGGGGGGTTAGAAATTTTAATTCAACGATGTGAGAAGTGTATTGCAATAAAGGGTAACTATATTGAAAAGTGAAATATAGTTTTTGTAATTTCATACCTAGAAAATGGTTAGGCCCGAAACTCAGACCTTCGTACCGCGTTAACCACGTGGTTGTCTGACTGTAAGAAACCTCCTTTTACTTCTTCTTATTTCGTTCCCACTTCTCTTTAACTTTACACTAAAACTCTCCCATTTTCTGGATTTTTTATACTCTTGTTACTTAACATTTTATTTAACACTAAATCCTTCTGTAAATTGTCCCAAACCTTGTCCCGCCACCATTTGACTTTCTTACATTCCAGTAAATAATGGACCACACAGACTACTCCCCACACATACTACATCTCTATATCTTTTCAGGAGTATTACTCCTGTACGCATCCACGCTGAACCCATCCTACCCATTCAATATATTTCTCTCGTCCCAGTTCTGTTTGATTCTTTTATATAAGGCCAAGGAACTTTTATCCTCTAAACTAGCCTATATCTCTTGCTTTTCAATATCTTCTATCCTCTATCTCACTATCTTCCAAAATCTATTAACATTACTTTCACCTACTCTCCATATATTTCCCAAACCTATTGCTTCTAGTACCTTCTCCACCTCCCCGTACCAATTCTTCCTTCTCAAGACCTCTTTTTGATATTTCAAACATTCCTGTAATATATTTGAGCTATCTAATTTGAGGACACAATTCCAATACTTCATTACTCTCTCAATAATTAATCTTTTCTTACCCATCCTTCGTAATTCAAGCAAACTAACCTCTCTCGGAGAACACTTGGGTAATCCCAACACTTCCCTACAAAACATTCTGTGTACCATATTCACCTTTCTCCACCCCTCTTCAACTCCGCAAACCTCGACTGCATACAACATCCTTGCCTCTCCAACTATTTATTAGGTCGTTATTTAATTAATAAGACTCGTGGCTATCAGATTTCAAATGGATTGGTTCCTTATCGGAATATTACTCGTCACATTGCATATGCGTAAATTGTTTCCTTTTGTTAGGGGGAGGGGGAGGGATATCTGCTGGTTTTGGATAAACTTGCTGTAGTTTTTGATTTTACGAGAACTTTTACATTTGGCTATGTTGGTGAAATTTAGCACCAAATTCTAAACTTAGCTCCATTTTTTTGAATAGTGTTTAACGCCCTTTTTACAGCTGAGGCACCATAGGCGTTGGACACTAATGATACATGAAATGATAAATTGAGAAACGGTTTTTTTTAAGGAAGGAAACGTTCCAGGCCTAAGTTTTAGGGTACTTCTCCGACATTTGCCATTTATGAGGACTGAGGAAAACCTAGAAAAAACCTCGGAAAGGGAGGTCGGTCCTGGCGGGAATCGTACCCACTTTGCCCCATGTCATGAAAGGTTGAAAGACGGAATAGTGGTCCAGGACCCGGATTTGATGAAGCTTCTTGGTATTTGAAGATCTGGTAGCCACAAGGTCAATAATGTTCTTCCAGAAAGAAGTCCAGAAGCCTGATGAGAAGCGTATTGCATATGAAAACAAAACAAAACAAAACTCCTAAGAGCCTAACAAATGTCTTTAGTTGTTCATTCGTTCTGCCACCTGAGTCACTGCTATAAAGGAGAAGTATGTCTTATTGAATATCGTAAGATTACAGGAGAGAACTGTAAAGGAAAAGAAACAGGGAGCGGAAGAGAAAAGTAAGAATAAAGAACAATAGATAGAGAAATAGTGAAAATGTTAACAAAAACGTTAAACCTGTTAAACAAGGAAAAAGTGGAATTGTGACGATATGTCAGAGAACGTTAGGCTGGTGGGGTGGATATAAGCAGGATGTGTGTGTCTTTAACACCTACGTGACACAAGAACAATGGGCTTGTGGAGGAAGAAGCCCATCCCACACTCACGTGGTGACACCGAGCAGACCTAACTGCACCCTGCTATTATAACATGAAGCCTACTTTCCACTTTTAGGCCTTCTTTGTCATTCCAGAGCAAGTTGAGGTCTTCTCTTGAACTCAAAGTTCAAGAATGCGTAACAGTTTTTATTCAATTGAACGTGAATATCACTACGTGTGCATAAACACGATTTTCTATCATCTAAAATTATTACCTTAATATTTTCGGAGTAATCAAATAAAGGCTGCAAATGTTGTCACATAGAAATTATTTATCTAGCACTGAGTTCGTGTTTTTTTAATTAAACAACGCTCATTGACACTTTGAAAATAAAAACGAATGAAATTAGCATCACAACGACATTCTTTGCAGGATTCTAGTGCAAATAATTAATAAAATGTCATAATTTGAATCTTTGAAACACAGAGTTGTCAGAATATGTACCGTAGGTTTAACTGCTACCTCGGCCATATATTTACGTTTTGTTTCCTTTACACGTGTTACATTGAGAGTATTTCATAGAAGTCACACTGGAACTGACCCTAGTGTGTCGAGAATGTAGAAAGAATGCAGAGTGGACACTAAGTAGTAATGCAGTGTAACCAGCAGGTGCCTCCCGGGGTTCTTGTCCCTGGCTCTCTATAGTAGTAGTTTGTTATGTTCCTTAAAAACTAAAAAAAAAGGGTATAATAAAATTTAGTACGTGCGCACTAAGTTGAAAAAGTAAGCCAGGAGCAGAAAGGCTGTTCTCAGATCAAATTCTTCCGTCATCTCTTCTGGTTGCGTTGTTTCCTATTCAAAAAAAAAAAAAAAAAAAAAAAAACTACGGGGTTTTGCATTCTATGAATCAAAAATGACCACAGTACAACGTTGCTTCAGCATAAAGGTTAATGTCCACAGATGAAGAATGTTGTTGATTTGGTTTATTTATGGACGCTCTTTAACATCTCAGGTCATCAGCGTCCCATTCAATTCAGTGCGTGAAACGGCCGATAAATTTTGCTCAGAGATCTCTTTTTTCAGGCTTGAAGTTCTTGATCGTGCCGTAAATCTACGACATGGGACCCACGGCTTCACTTCCCTTCCCTTTCGAAGCTAGCCATACTTTTGATTTTTACGCTCGAAAAAATCCGTTGATCCAGGCCGGGATCGAACTCGCGATCTTGGGTTTACGAGGCAAGTATGGTTACCACTACACCCAGGACCGACAGACAGATGGGGAAAGCTGGATATGACGGGACTAGAGATTACAGACTTTTTTCCTTGTGTTTTTGGTTCTTTATCACGTGTAGGCCACGAGATAGCAGTGTATAAACATAAACGTATTAAAGTGGGCTTGTGCTGAATTAATCAAGATTTCTAATATGTTTAGCAAATATAGTTTAGTGATTTTATCTTGAAGACTATAGAAATTGTTTTCAGAAGATCTCCGTCTGAACCTGGAACAAGCTTTATGCTAATAATAATAATAATAATAATAATAATAATAATAAATAATAACAATAATGATGATAATAATTACTCTTATTTTAAAATTATCCATGATACTTCTTGGGAAAATATCAGACCCTGGCTGGAAAACGGATCACACTGGTCTAATGCAGTACAAATGTATTTACTATTGATCCTTACCAAGTATGGGGTTTTTACTTTTTTCCACGAAAGAATGTTCAAAACTTATGAAGTATTAATAAACAATTACAAATACATCATAAAAGAGCAAGATGGAGGAACAGCTGTTTACTACACGATAGACCGCCACGGGTGATCGAGGTCGTTAAAGTGCGGACTCGTGAGTGGGAGGTCTGGGATTCGATTCTCACCAGGACCGTCCTTTCTGCCTCAGTTCTTATAAATGGCAAATGCCGGGGGGAGCTACTCTAAACTTAGTCCTGGAACGTTTTCTTCCTTAAAAAAATAAAATACTTTCCCAGCTTATAATTTCATCTCGTGTATTATCTGTGTCCACTGCCTGTAATACCTCAGTAGTTGAAACGGGCGTTAAACAAAACAAAAAAAAAAAAAAAAAACAAAAAAAAAAAATCCTACCTGATTATTATGCATTTGTCAATATTCAAGCGTAATTTTCCGCTTTAAGATGACGATACTAAATGTTTATGCATGCCTCTACATTGCAGTATAAATTTTAATTCAGAGACGACAGAACAATCGATAATTTATTTATTAGTCCATTTGATCATTTACATTTATATACATTTATTTGTATTGTTTGGCAAATATATTTTCATATCAAGCAAAAATTGTGAAAATGGTGTCAAAAGATATTAAATTGTTTATTTTAAAAGAAAATGAGACAAGAAATGAAACTATTTTTGTAGCATTTAGCGAAAATCGAAGAAAAAACAATAATATAAACTATAATGCTGTACTGAAATATCTATTTGATACAGGAATTTCAGTCAGGTGCTATTTAATTGCGCTTAACCTTAAACATTCGTTGCACTCAAATACTGAATTATCTTTCTTTATATACGCACCTATTCGTATTATCACTAACATCATTTTCACTGCTGCTTGATCACACATTTCGCGGCCCACTGTAGAGCCACTCGCATAAATATCATTCTGTCTTATTTCATCATCATAGGCATGATATGGGAGCGAGCTCTCAACACTTAATTACATCCATTTATATTACTAAAATCTCTATTTAAAATGAAACGAAATAAAAAAAAAAACAATGGACCGAGTATTCTATGCAAATATGAACAGTTCTATCATAAATTTATTCCATTCATAAAGATTTTGTGAACTTGACTTGTCCGTCGTAAAGATGGCCATCCCGGAACAGAAAACTGCAACGTCCAATCTCTTCAAATTCAGCTCTCAACTCCCCCCAAAATCACTATGCGTTGCCCTTCTTCGTATGTGCAGTGTTACTTTCCATACGCTCAATTCTCCAACCGTCCCTTCTAAATACTATCCGTCCCAATGTTACCAAAAAGTACTAGTTCCCCAATACTGTCACCCCTTATATCCCACATTATTAGATCAACTGATTCTTTAAATTATGACAAAGATATTAAAACGTATACTGTGTTTGTATACACTTGCATACAAATTAAAAGACTTTGATTAATATTAATACTCCTATGGAACAAGCAACGAAAACTCTTGTAAAGTACTCATGTAGATGAAATCTTTGTGGAACACACTTCTACTAATAACTACAAATTACAGCCCTATATAGTTGTGATGTTTTTTGAAATTATACTTTTATTGAACAGTGCTCAAACATGGCAAGTATTGGAAAATCTGCTTAATCAACTAAAGGAATCTGGAAATATAACATCTGAAAAACGTTTCCGAAACAAAAGATCAACTGGAAAAGAGAGCGATATTGAAGTTCTTAGCGCTGTTGCTGTATATTCGCACATTAGCCCCCTGGATATAGTATAACGAGAGGAATTGACCTGATTCAGGTAAATGCACCACATAGCCAGAAACCCCATCTGTCTTGTCTCTCTCCATGACACCGAATTTGTCATGTACTTATTTACTGATGGAGCAATGTTTAGAAACAAAGGCCAAGCCATTCTTCGAAATTTATATTACACACTTCCAATTGGCATCGCCGAATGAACCGCCTGTGGTGCCTCAGTAGTAAAAACGGGCGTTAAACACTACTCAAAAAAAAAAAAAAAAATCGCCGAATGTAGTATCAACGTCCTTGAGCGTAGTGCGGAATATAACCATTTCATAGGACCGTTTTTCATATAGGGTAATTGAATTCACACAAGTATATCGGAATTCTGCCGATGTTAGAAGATTTTCCGTTGCACACTAGGAAGAACATGTGGTATCAACATGATGGTTGCCCAGCTCATAGTGCAAGACCCAGTACAACTTATCTTTGATAATTCATTTTAAATAGCAATCTGGACGCGGAAGCCTTTGCAACTTTCACTGAATTCCCTTTCCATGTGTTTACAAAATATGCATTGTTGGTTTAGTTGCTGTTAAGCAGAGTTACTCTGCATATAAGGGTCTCCTGAACTCAAAGCGCCAGCGACTTACATTCTAAAATATTAAATGTTGTGCGCAATCCAGTGTAACACATTGGTTGAAACCCAGCAAGTTCCATAATTACTTCCTAAATGTTGGTTACTATACGTTATTTACAACAGTGTTGCATACATAATTTAATGTAACTAGTTTAGACCTGAATAACATTTCAGAATCCTTTTTTCCCCCCATTTTGAACCATAATATTGCACCTTAAAATCGGTATTATAAATTATGCACCTAAAAATAATCATATTGAATACCTTTAGAGGGTTTCGTTTTCTCTGTATACGTTTACTCGGATTTCGTAGCTGGGTGGCACAGGAAACATTATCCTGGTTACGGTGAACCAGATAATGAAGGTAACTGGCAGAAAGACGAAAAGGAAAAGAAGTCATGATTATCACAACCCATATGTGGCGGCTATTTCGACAAAGGAGTGCCGTAAGGAAGTGTTCACAGCCAGAAAAAAAGAATTACAATAACGCACAACGATTCCATGGAGAAAATGCAGAAGTATTATGCAACAAATTTCTTGGTGGTGGTGATGCTCCGGTAAAGATCAGCATACATGATCTGGTGAAACACTGGCGTACAATGAGGGCAGTTGCAAACGATAGGGCGAGGGGATTTCAACTAGCAGATATTACAAATTATATATATCAATAAAAGCAAAATCTTATGTGATATTATCTAAAAGTTATAGAATTACAAAATGTAAATTGAATGTTCAACTTTTTGCCTTGGTATTACAAAAATGTAGTATAATCTCATTGCAAAAATGAATAATATTCCTGGTATTTTGCGATGGTTAAAACTTGCAAAATATCTTTATAACAGATTATTTATACAACTGGAGCAATATGAATAGAATAACTCGTACAAATTGGCAATGTCTGAGAGCATGCCGTACTAATCTGACGAAGGAAATTGTCAATATTAACTTGTGTAGTATTGTCATAATTATGTTACGTGTTTTATGTATGTCGTTTATTAGCAGCAATTCTGTCGGACCTGCATTATCAAACATTATATTTAGCATAAAGCTTCCAGCAAGAAAATCTGAACTCAAGGTCTTTATAGTAAATTTTAATCTGTTAGCATCCGTCTGGTGAAGCCAACTTTTACAAAAGTAGATAAGCAGTTACAATAAACTGGTAGCACGATTCCTTAGCCACAGAAGCCAAACAAGTGGCTAATAGCAAAGGCGAAACCTTAATGAGTAATGGGATTTCAGTCCCCATTGCGTTAGCATCGCACACACTGAAAGTAAAAAGCAAATAGGCTCTATCTAAAATGCATGGAGAAGCTATTAAAAGGACAAATTAGCCTGCTTTCCCCGAAGGAAACGAGAGAGCTACAAGCCGCGAGAGTTATTGTCAGAAAAGTGTAGCATTTCTTGAGTTCAAAGAACCTTGTGTCACAGCTGTGATACTATCAACCATGTATTCGCCACCTTCCAACTGCAAACATTTTGAAATGAATAATCATGAAATGTTACGAATAACATATTACGTTAATTTATGCAGTATTCTCTCTTATGTGCCTTTAATTTACAAATTTAAGAAAAGCGAAAATGGTAACGAAAGATGGAACTGAGAAAAGCTATTCCCCAATGCTTTCTGTAACATTTTAATACAATATAATTTTCTCAGATGAAAATGTCGCGTTATTATGCATTTCACATGATACTTGAAAGGAGAGATGGCTCGCGACTTATGCGGGGAGAGAGGGCTTTATCTGTCAAGTAAAACATTTAGCACTGCGTGCGCATCATCTATTCAAATGCTTAGGCAATGCGTTCTCATTGCGTTTACGAAAGCAGAATATTAATATTGAGTTGTCAGCACATTCCTCTGACTAGCCATCTCTCCAGCTCCCAGCATTGGAGAGAATACTAGACTGTCTACAGGTAACAATGGAATCCTACCATGGGATAATTGTATCGATATGGAATTATGTCTGGTATTATCTAAAAAATTAAACATAAAAGCGAAGAGTGCACCACCAGCCACTGCGTCCTCCATCCGCAAGACCTTGCTGTGAAGAAGATGCCATCTGGGCGAAAACGTGAAATTAATGAATTTTATTAAATCACGACCTATGAATACCAGGCTATTCAAAGTGTTGTGTGATGACATGGGAGTTTATGTACATGTTCACTTCTTCATATAGAAATAAGCAGGCTCTCTAGAGACAACGTTTGACTTGGTATTTGAAATGAGGGCTGAATTCAGAACCTATCTCACTGACAATGACTTTGCTTTGGGAGACATGTTATGTGACGAACGCTGGCTAGTAAAATTGGCATATTTAGGTGATATTTTTCAGAAAATTAATAATTTAAGCCTCTCACTTCAAAGAAAAACAGCAATAGTGTTTGACGCCAGCGAGAAAGTACAAGGGTTTAAAAAGAAAATAAAGTTTTAGGCGGAATTAGTGAACAATGGCAATCTTGACAGCTTCCAAATGGCAAATAATTTATAGAAGAACTAGATTCAGACATACCTGGGGATATACCAAATGAGTTTCAAGTTCACCTACTAAGTTTTCTTAATAGTTTCAACGGGGAAAATTCCATGAAAAAACGAAAGAAAATGTTTGGGTTGTAAACCTATTCTCTGCTGTGTCAGACAACGCAGCAATATGAATGCTTAATTGCATTTACATCAGATTCTATGATAAAAGATAATTTTTCAAATAAGAAGTTATTAACTTAGTTCTGGTGTTAGTTAAAATATGAACTTAAAGTTAGTCTGATAGAACTAAAATCATCCTTTTGCTCTTCGTCACCACTTATTTTACGCAGGTACTAAAACAAAACACAGATCTCACCTACATGCAGAGCCAGATATTCGGCTCCAGCTGTCCCAAATTCAACTAGATGTAGCTAAGTTATGTAAATCAATTCTGTCTCATCTCTCATTAGAATAGTTCTTTTAGGGTCCCAAGTAGCATTTTTTTTTTGCAACATTAAAAATGGTTTTATGCCCAGATCTATGGGAATATATTATGGATTTATAGTTCTTGCTTTTAGTTCGTTTTAAAATATGTTGTCTTATTATGTTTTTGTTTGTTTGTTTTGTAATGTATGCATGTTTTACATGTCTAAAACTCTAAATTCTGATACCTTCTATCCTCAAATAGTATGGTCACGTAAGTGCTAGATGAAAATGGGTGCTCCGTGATGAACTTTTGCACCGAAAGCTCCTTAACGTCCTCGGGCACTGTGGCGGCATAAGAAAATATACTGTTGCATTATTTGCTAGATTTACACTTCCTGGTTACCTTAAGTATTTAAAGTTCAATTTACCGCCACAGGTGGCCAAGGTCGTTAATGCGCGGAATAGTGAGCGGGAGGTCTGGAGTTCAAATCCCGCCAGAATTGTCCTCTCTGACTGAGGTTTTTTCCAGGTTTTCCGCAATCTTCATAAATGGCAAATGCCGGGGAGGCACCCCTAAAATTTGGCCTGGAACTTTTCCTTCCATAAGAAAAAAAAAACTTTCCCAATATATCATTTCATCTCATGTATCATCAGTGTTCATCGCCTGTGGTGCCTCTGTAGCAAAAACGGGCATTAAACACTATTCATTTTTTAAAGTTTAATTTGTAAAATGGAATATCGTCTGCGTTAAGTGACTCGACTTTTGACTTCTTCAAGGTGGCAACTACTATTTCGGCAACAATTCGTTTCCGCCTTAACGTTATCTATTGGTCATTTGATTTGCTTGAAATTTAGTATCGTGAGAAGAATGAGTTTTTTTTTTTTTTTTTTTTTTTGTCAAAAGTATAGAAGTCGCATTTTTACTGAAATCAGCATCCAAAACTCTATAAAAACCAACTATTAGTTTTTTAGGTAAGTGCACTTGTGATTGCAATTTTGTTAACTGAAAAGGAAATGAATTGCATTAAAATTGATTTACACGTGGGTGTAGAAAAACCTTGAGATATAACCTAAGGAGAATTAATCTTCAGAGACAAGGGGCAAAAACTGTTGAATAGCACTATCCTAAAGCTCGAACGAACAAGCCTATGAAGATAATGAAGACGTGATGACGAGCCACTTTTGATTACAAGAGATCTGTATAATAGAGTAAGTTGGAAGAAGATATATAATTACACGGGTTTGTTTTTCTAACCGATGGAAAGTTTTGGTAACAATCGTTGTCGTTGGATCATAGAAATTGCAGTAGACAAAAGAGCTCCATAATTCAACAGCTGGCAGATAAAGCAAGGCAGTCTAAATTCGATACACGCAGTGCACGGCTCAGGTTTTATTTTCTACGATCCATAAGTCAAACCTGTTCTTGATGTGTGTCTGATCTGTCGGGTTCTTTTTGCAAAAGACATTTTCCTTTCTCGTATCGACAGAGCTTGTATTACTACAGTTGCGGAATTCGCTTAGCAGTGTTACGCTTTTTTTGGCGCGTTCGTATGCAATGTAGCTCTCTCCTTCTGATCCTGCAGAAAATACTTTTAGACATTTTCGTACCTCTTTGCCCTCGAAAGTATTGGATCTCATGGCTTTCGAATATTTGTGCCTACATTTCGTAAGTTACAAACAATAAAGAAGGATTGTTTTATGAACTGTATCTTAATGCGCAATTTGTTATGGGGTAGATAAGGACCCTATTCCACAAAAGTGTGGTCTAATAAATTCAAGTGTATGTATTTGTAATTTTTAGTTATTAGTAAAATTGTGTTCCACAAAGGTTTTTGCTACCCTTGTACTTTACAACTACACACTTACAAATGCACAAGTGATTTTTCGTTGTTCTGTTCTACAGAAGGATTAATATTTGTTAGGCACTGGCAATTTGTATAACTTTTTCTAAAAGTATAGAAATATGGATAACTGCAAATACTAGCACAAATTGAGTATGTTTTTAATGATTTTGGGAATCGGTTGACATAAACGTGCTAGCGAAAGTAATGATAATGATGAGTAGGAATATGCATAAAGAGGTAATAAATTAATATTTGTGTATAATGATAAAGTTAGGTTAAGTGCAATTAAAGTACAGCTTATGACTGATATTGACGTTTCCTGTTTCAGATGCATATTTCAGACCAGTATCTTAGTTAATGCATTTTTAAGGTAGCTACATGCCATGAAAATAATTTATTTTCATTCTTCATTCTCTTTATTATATACCCTTTTGACACAATTTTCTCAGTTTTTTGCTTATGAGAACGTGATTGTCAAGCAATGTAAACAAATAAAGTTAATGAAGAGAGCAATCGATTAGCTCGATTCTCTTCCATCTCTCGACAATTGATGCTCCTAAATGTGGTTGTATGGGACCGTCATCTCAAAGTAGAATATTACGCCTAAATATAAATAAATGCATAATAAAGTATTTAAATTATCATTATATCTGCGAAAAAATACAACACCCACTAAGTAGGAATGACAATAATTCGCTGTGTGCATTAAAAATCCCTAAGGAATATACATGACGAAATACTTTACCTAATGACGAAATACTTTACAATGGTTGCACTTCTTTCGTGGAACAGAAAGTTACAAGATTATATATAAATGATAAGTACTTGTATTAATATTTTTGTACGTATTAAACCATACTTTTGTGGAACAGGGCCCAGGTTGGCATGCATATATATACACCGAGAACGCAGGGTCATATGCATAATCACAAATACCTGAGTTTAGATATTATATTTTTATATTTAATTCGAATAAAATCTGTTCTTGAGTATTCGAATCTGAAGATATAAATCTAATTTTAATTTGCTTTTTTATTAGGTTTTGGCAATAATACATTTCCAATCAATAAAGCCTTTCGAAATAATATTTCGGATACAATAAAGAAATGCTAATTTATAAAAAAGAACAATTAGAGTTATATGAATGAATGTTAATTTATTCAATACTCAATGCAATAAATGCAAATCAAATACAAAACTGAACAGACATCCTATTATCTTATACTATTTTGTATTTTAATTGAAAATACTTCAACTAATATTTTATTTTATTTTAATTACTGATTTTCTTATTGATACAACATCGTGCCTATAATTGGATTTATGCATATAATTAAAACAGTCATCTCTAATAGTTTTCAGCATATTTTATTTAATTAATTTGTTTAATCATTTTCTCCTCTTTTTCGCTAAACAATTTCCTATTTCTTAACACATTTGTCTATGAACTACCAAAAATCTTATTCCCAAATACTTTTGTTAAAAGATTTCTCCTCTTCTCCAAATGCGATTTCTCTCTCAATAACTAGTTTCTTTCCAGTCTAATAAACTATGCCAGATATTAATTATCCTTCTGTTCTCGATTTTACTTATTGATTCTTTCCCATACTCTTTTCAACTTGACAACTCAGTTCTGATCCCAGGCAAACCCTTCTGTATCATCCTTATTGCAACATTCAATATATATATATATATATATATATATATATATATATATACATTTAAGGATTTTTTGTTACAAAATCTACCAATAATTTCTTAAATTTCTATATCTTCAATCCTGAACTTATTTTTTTTTTTTAAAAACCTTTCCTTTTATTTACCTATCTTTCCATATTTCTCCCTTTCCAAAATAACTTTAATCGTACTGTCCTAGGTCTGTCTTTGTTTTGTCCTTTCTTGTAAAATTTAACTTTATCTTGATTTTCCTCTCGCCTGTTGATCCTGAACCAATTCTTTAATGTACTTTTCACTATTTTCCCCTTACTTCCTATTCGTCCTGACTCTGCTTGAGCTATCCCATTAAGTGAAGCTCTCGGTAGAACCAAAATTAGTTTACAGAAAGGTCTGTGAATCAAATCTGTATTTACCCATCTCTCGAACATCCGCAAGTCTCTACCCCATATAGCATTCTGTCTCAACTATTGCTGCATAAACTCTTTCCAACCATTTAAGAGTTATAGAAGAACCAAATATAAGATCGCTATTCATATAACTTTTGACCATGGTCAGTCAATATGTACTTCCGTAATACCATGCACCCCAATCAGTCACTGGCCGTGGGCTGCAACCAAACAATACCAGACATTAATCGACCCGTAATCTCCCTGCCCAAAGTCATATTTCAGACGCTTGAGTTAACTTTCACAGTCAATTGATGCCGTATTTACAGTGCGTTCAGTTGCTCTTAGTATGCGAGTGAATTTATTATTGTGTGTGAATTAATTGCAATGTTTTGAAACGCCACCTCAAAAATTAACACCAGAACAGAGAACATTTGAGCATAGCTTTTATGTGAAAACTGAATATTTTAGAGCATTGTATAGGCCCCTCGAGGAGTTTCAGTCCCTCAAAAGAGCCACTTTCATAGAAGACGCTGCGGCAGAAACCTTTCAAAAATGCAAATCACCGTCACCAGAACCTGCCCCCCCCCCCCCTCGCCTTAACACTTTCCACCCTGTAACAGAATCAATGGAATGAAATGCGAGAGTGGGAAGGTCGTAGTAAGAAACTATCCATTCGCCTAAGTGACCAAGAATTTCAAGCTTTGCCGCATGAATCAGCCATTCGAAATGTTGTAAGAAAACTTGTTTTTTTCTTATATTTAGGCGAGCAGGATCAATAAACGATAAAATTACTAACCGAAAACGACGTGTTTCAATGCAGTAAAAACTTGACGACATTAAAGAAACATTTTCCAAAGTAAATCTCTACTTCGTGTAGCACAGGAAATAAGCATTTTATAAAGCCCAATCTGTGAAACTAGTAAATAGCTTAAATTGAAATTTTACACGGTGATTGTAATCCAGGAATCTAAGCAAGTTGCGTGAATTGAGTTTTGCAGAATATTTTTAATTAGTAGTTAGTACTTTCCCCAATGAAATTTGGTTCACTTATTTTCAAAACTATGAACATAGAAGCACAGAACCTCAACGATGAATTAACGAAATTTCCTGCTTAACGAAACTACTCCAAGAATTTAGGAGACTGAAATTATGCTTGTGAAGGCAAATTTTATCTGAAGACCTCAGAATGCCTGAATGTAAACGGACAGCATTTGGAACATTTGCTACAACCTAAGTAGTACTCATTAAACCATTTAAATGCTGCCCGCTTTTATTCCTCATTACCAACTTATAAGAATTAGGCCTAAGCCCTGTTCCAGGTCCTGACAGACTGTATGGACCATTAAAACTCGGCTACACTTAGCGCCTACAGATGTCAGGTGGTCAGCGAATCGCTTTCAGGTGCCATCTAATGTGATGTTAATATTACTTAGTAATTCTATCCAGGAACCTAATTGTTGTTGTTGTTGTTGTTGTTGTTATTATTATTATTGTTATTTTACAAATATGAAGTTATTTTAATGTGCCATAAAATCACCGAGGCCATTAATTTTAAGTTATGCTACTTTGGATATACGAGGAGGTGTTATGTGTAAATAGGGCAGGAGTTCTGTAGGTCAGCCCGCCACTGCAATCCGCGAGTGGCCATCAGATATCTGATTCAGCCGAACGGTGGTAAAATATTGGCAATTAAAAATAAAAATAGGCAAAAATTGCACAAATTTAGACAAATAACTTCTTGGTTTGTGCACCAAGGTAAATGAGTACAAAAATATTTCATACCTAGAATTAGAATACTAATTGTATCTTACACACAGAAAGAGTTATCACAAGCCAGCACTCTCAAGTCAAAGTAGTACAGCTGACTTCTCGCTCTGTCTCGTTCGATCATACGTAGACGTAATTAGCAAGATCCGCGTGTTCGAAGCAAAGCACTGTAACGAAATTATTATAATGGGAGTTCTTTCGCACGGTACACCAAAATGCTGGTGACATATTTTCTGTCAGAGAGAGAATAATCGGCCGGTATTTTGTTTGTACTATTGCCCATGTTTTAAAATCTTATATTAAACATAACTCATGCACATTTATAGAACATGTGTTATAAGTCTGCTCTGGTGGTCTAGTGTTAGCCATACTTTACCTCGTAGGACGAAGGTTGCGGGTTCGATCCCGGCCAGGGTCGATGGATTTTTTTTCGGAAAAATCCTAATTATGACTTCCTTTGTAGATCCCGTGTCGTAGATTTACATCACTAAAAAGAACCTCAAGAATGAAAGAAGAGGCCTTTGAGCAAAATTTATCGGTCGTTTCATGCCCCGAATTAAATGGGACGCTCAGGACGTGAGATGTTAAAGTGCTCCGTAAATAAACCAAACCAACAACGTATGGTATACGCTGATATACGTTTTTATAGCATAGCCTTGGTTTTTTTCGAGTCCATGTTCTTCAAAGTTTCTGATTTTCACAAATATTGGATAAATTTATCACATAAAAATAACTGATGGACTTAAAGAAAAAAAGCCTACATAAGCATATATCTTTTGACCCTTTATATACAAATATTTTTCAAGGAATAACACTTTCTAAAGTTTTTGGTGTCCGAGTTAATATGCATTGGCCAGTATAGAGTTTATGGATGATGTTTTACAGAACTCTGACATAAATCACGTTTTATGTATACTTTTATATCATTATATATTAGTATTTTAATGTTGGGTAGTTTATTGCCCGCTACAAGAGGTGGAACTGAATTATGAAAACGCCATTATTGTGGTTTTTATGGCGATTTTGTGTTGTCCCAAGTATTGTTACAGCTGAAGAATGATAACCAAATACTCCCAATGAACAAGAATTCGGACAGTCTTTTCATAATACTCAATTACTTCCTGAAACAAGAACGTCAGTCTGTTTTGTGATTGTATCCAATATATTCCCCGCGTTTTATGTATTGTAACAACAGCATTGTCTTGTTTAAGGAAGATATTTTAAAACTAAGTAGGATATCGCTCATTTTAGCGGACTATTAGCACAGCTACGAAGGCTCCCTTAGGAAGAGTCCTGTGTCGTAGATTTACGACACGAAAAATAACCTCAAGCCTGAAAAAAGAGACCTCCGAGCAAAATTTATTGGCCGTTTCATGCCCTGAATTGAATGGGACGCTGATGACCTGAGATGTTAAAGAGCATCCGTAAATAAATCAAATCAACAAGAGCTACGAAGATAATATTTAGTGTTTATAATTTCCTTAAAAATTATGGAGGGAAAAAATGTCAAGATCTTCAGTAAGTTTTAAAAACAGTTTATGGAGATTCATTTAAGGGAAGCATTAAAGGGAAGGGGGGGGGGGGGTCAAAATAATGTTTTGTTTTTGTACCATTTTAATGTTTGGAGTTTTCTGTTTATTTTGATATGATTTCCATTAATGTTTCTTGGTATAAGTATTTTAATAAATGTGTAATTATGTCACTACAGAAGCCATTTTGGGGGTTTTTCGCGAACACTTATTCAGTTAAAATTCTGCATCTCAGCAACTATTTGCTCTAGAAGGCTGTGGTTTGGCTTAAATAATAGAAAAAGCTACATTTAAAAAACTGGCAGTGTATTTTTTTCATGACATCATCCTTTTTTGTTTTAAAACGGAGGGTTTTAGCTGGTATTTCCTTAAAAAAATATTTTTCTCTAATAATATTTTTTGTCTGCAATTATTGAAAAACTGTGTTTTTTGCATAATTTTTCCATTTTTTTTAGAATCAGTATAAGCTATTACTTTGAAATTTTTATCACTTATTCATGATCTATTATAGTAGAGCTAGGACAAAATGTGACAATGTAAGATAAGTAATTAATAAATAAAATGTTGGAAAAAATAGAAAAAAGCAAACAATTAAAAATAATTTACAATTTGCTTCAGAGTCACGGTATAGTAGTGAAAACAGATCAACAACTTTCAATTATGTGCAATTGTATGCTGGTAAAGTTTCATTTCATCAGTTTTAATATGTGAAAAAATGGGAATTAAATTTGGTAAATTTAACATCACAAGGATAGGCCTCTCTTACTCCCCCTAACGCAAATGTTAGGCATAGTTTATTACTGATGCAAAAAAGAAGGTTTGACAATGACGCGCTTGTACATAATTCGCTCTCGCGATTTTAAATGATACAGAAATAAATATTGAAAAAGGCATTTTTTTAATCGCAAATGAGTTATAATGGTTAAATAATTATTTATTGTTGAAGTGTGAAATTTTGATGAACTAATATGCAATGGTTCTAGTTATTTTCATCTGTTCTTACATACTTATTTCTTATACACTGGCTGCAGCTGATCTTTCGACTTGTGTGTGCGAAACAGGGTTACGTAATCTTTTCAAATTCACTAGTGCGAAAGTTTGTGATCGTTGCGAAGTTTCGAAAGCTCTCCAGCAGCCCAGTTTTGAAACTCCGTCGTTAAAAACTAATGGGGAAAAGTCACTTTTGTTCGTATTATTTATTGTTTGGAGCAAAGTGCTGTATCTAGCTCGCATCTCTTGACGATGGTGGCGCGGACGAAAACTTAGGAAATGTACTTTATTCTGCTGCAAGAGCAAGAAACGAGAAAACTCCATTTAGTCCCTTGTTTGCCTCGCAGCGATAAAAGCATTCTGGTTCTCATTCTTTTGTCACTAAAATGCACACATTTTTGCATTTGTTGAAGTGTAGTCATTTGTTAAACAACTGCAAAGAGCATCATGTCAGAAAAATTGTTTGCTTCATAACCTAAAGATTTATATTCAAATCGTGATAGTTTCGAGATACAAAGTATTTGCTCGTTCGGAAATTAATGCCGATTTTGTGATTTAAACTTTAATAAAGCAAAGTAAAGAAATTAAATTTATTAATAAAAATAACCGGCATGTGTACATTTGCTCACTAGTAGCAAGTGTTAATGCCTTTTTCTAAAAGAATCGTGCCTTCTACAGATGATGAAATTTCTAAATGCTATCCAAGTTTCTCCTTGGTTATTAAGGGCTTTATTCTTCAGGAATCTGTCGGTTATTTGAACGAGTTAAAGTCATTTGGTAAAAGTTCAGATAAATATGTTAGGATGAGGTAAAGTTTCGCAGCCCAGTTCTAACAATTTCTGAGACACGTGTGGCCGGGCGTTATCATGAAGAAGAGCAAGCTCTTTTCTAATGATTAGAGCTGAATATATATATAGCAGATTTTTATGCTCTTTGTCAATCTCTTGATAATATTTGTCCAAAGTAATCCTTTCGATACGACGCAGAGATTTGTAGTGTATTAAAACAGCCCCAAACCATACAATCATGTAATTTTGGTTTTAAGAAGTGTTTGATGCTTCATGGCATTCAGCCATTTAGCCGATCATTTTCGGTGTTACATAGAAAATCCCTTTTCATCGCAGCATAGTACAATCCCAAAAAGTGATCAATTTTACATTTTACAAATTAAATGTAATAATATACATAACCGTCGCTAGTTTCCAAAATACCTAATAATACTTTATTTCTGAGTTTCCTTGGCATGAACATAAAGCGGTAAATTATTTCGAACTATATATTGCTTATTCAAATGGAAGAAACGTTCATACAAACAGCAAGTCAAAGTGCGGGACAAAGCTTAATAACCTCGCCTACTGAAAGAGAGTGCAGAGACATGACAACGTTGTTTTCCTGTATTAATGTAGGTACTTCTTTCTTCACGCGTTCATATCACCGCAATACACAACTGGATAGCTGATAGCTTAGTTCCAGGAAAAAAAGATGTCCATGATATCTAATGCTCATTCACGTTTTAACGCTTAGCCCTTAATGAATCAAAAGTTTAACTATTTCGAGTTGAAATATAATAGCAGCACTCGCAAAGCGTGTCAAAGAGTCCTATCTACAGTGTGCGACATAGTAGATTTTGTATTTTGATTGATTCAGCCCCCAAATGTATGTTTTTGCCAAGCGGTCATGCTATTTCTTCTTTATTTCATTTCTTTTTTGACATCGCCTTGTTATCATAAGATAATGACATTTTCATTTAAAAACTTGCATTACTTTAAAGCGTTAAGCGAGGATCCAAATAATTAGTATGGACGTCGAAAATGGTTTTTGTTTTGTGTGTTAAGAAGCTTGTAATTTTGTATTTGGATTAGGTTGTATTTTTAGTAATGTTATTGTACTTTAGATGCATAAATATGCCTGAAAGATAGTTTATTATGAAATTTCTTCCAGGAATTCTTCAAAGAAAGAACTAACAATAAACATTAAAGAAACCAAATTCGTAATCTACAGAAGTCATATATTTTACACGGAGAGGGTCAGAAAGCGGTTATCACTTGGGTTAGTTCATTTTCTTTTTTTATTTTCTTCTCCTCTTTTATTAAGAGTTTTTCCCTCAGCTCTTAAGCCGCAAAGTTCCTTGAGCTTTTCGGCCGAATTACGATCCATTTTCTAATACGAGAGTGTGAAAACAAAACAATATCGAACCGATTCCTCATTTCTCAATAAAGTAAACTATACATTTCCTCATAAGTTTTTTAAAGTATTATTTTTATTTGCCTTCTTTACGCTTGGCGCTACAGGCCGGGGTGAACCTTGGCCTGCCGCGGCGGCCTCATCAACCTCTGTCTTTCGACTTCATTGATAGAGAGATTGCAGGGGACATGTGATCAGGATGCCGGCACTCCGCCGGTCGCCTATCACGCGGCTTTCATGATCGAATTTTTTGTTTTTAGACGTCTAAATTTATTTTATTTTGTCAGAAATGTAAATCGCATATATGTAACAAATGAAAGGGTTAGCAAAAGAGCCCTGAAGCAGATTGCAGTCGCAATATTCTTCCAACCAAAAGCTTTTAAAAAAGAAATAAATAACTCCATCTCATCATGTAAAACTACATAAATATGCAGGGTCGAAAGATCACACGGCATGCCTTAAAGTTTAAAAATCATCATTTTTCATAAAAATATTTAATATATTCTTTGGAAGGTAATATTGTCTGTAAAAAAAGCGTTATGAAACTCCCATCTCAATTACAAATTAATTCATGAATATTTTTATTTTCATCTGCATCCTAAAACCCACATTTTAACAATTTTATGTAATTACACATTTTCAGTTATAAAAAACTCTCAAGCTAATGGGAATGAAATGTGTATACCCTATATTACTATATGGGTGCCAAACATGGTCACTAACAGAAAAACAAAACAGCAAAATTCAAATATGTCAAAGAAAAATGTATGGAAAGATTGTGGGAATAGCTTTGTAGGACAAAATACCTATAGTATTAATAAATCCGTTATCTCAGACAACAGACATCGCACAAATAGCTACCAAAAGCAAATGGTAATAGGACGGTCACGTCGCAAGAATGCAGGACAATAGGTGGACCTACAAGATCTTCATGTGGGACCCCCGGATAGGAAAAAGGACACAAGACATACCCAGAAGAAGATGGACAGACCTCTTCAAGAACATGCAGATCAAGAGTAGCAAGAGGAAGAGAAAAATGGAAATCTCTCGAGAAGCAACTAGTGCAGTGAGAAATGGAGTAATCAAAGTACAAATCAGTCAGAGTGTCTTAAACAGCATACGAACAACTAGCGTGGAATAGTTCACCACGTTAGGAAAAAGCGAGCTTTCCCTACTTGTTAGGAGACCTTTGCTCTTTAAGAGACACAATAGACTATCTTTATCTTTATAGTACTGTATTATACACTAATTTACTTTAAACACAGTAATGTTTATACTGTTCATTTAAGGTGGAGGGGGAAAAACCCTTTTCAGTAGTTTAGAAAAACTTGGTTATTGTTTGAATCTCGTGTAGTGTATTCTTCCTCGATGCAATCTTCGCCGTATGATTAGATCGGCAGATGTCTCACTCTGTTCTCCTATATATGCAAGCGCTCCTTCCAGGGATTTCCAGCCCTTTGTGTGAGTCATGCTGAGAGGCTTCTTCTTCTTTTTCCATTTCATGATCACTTTGAGATTCATTGCTTGACATTATATCAACAATGTCACTGTCTCTCAAGCACGCATTTCATTCATTATCATCACTCATCAACATTTTCATTTTCAATTCTCTCACTTTCGGGTAATTTTTCCAACATGCTTTCATTTCAGTTTCCATCGTTCTTGTTTTGGCTTTCACTAACCTCAGTTTCATCCTAATTCTTATTCTCTTTGTAGATTTTATCCATGATTTGATCACAGTGATTGGTTGAATCCGGTCCCATCGCCTAATATTCACGAAAACACATCCAACAAGTCCACTAATTTTAATATTTCACCTAGTCCTGGTCCTTCATCTATGACCGTGATCATAATGGTTAACATTTTTCAGCCTGTACTTCCTCTGATATTCTAAGACTTGTTGGTGTAACGGCTAACAAAGAGAAGTAACGTGGGGCGGTAAGAACATTGCATGTATCTCGCCGTTTCGAAGATCTTCTGCTTCCGGGTGCGATGGTGCATCATCGAGAATAAGAAAAGCTTTCCTGGGTAGGTTTTTAGACTGTAGAAATTTGGTAATGACTGAGTTTATGGAGTTTATCCAGGCACTGGCTTGGTGTTTATATCACACGGGGAATTTTTGTGTTAAAAGCTCTCGAATTGTTTGATTTCCAAAATTGGATGGGCGGAAGCTTGTGCGTTTCATTTGTTTTGCTATATGCCAGTACAGTTTTCTCTTCCTTTGCTTCTTTTGTAACTGGAAGCAATAAGTTATTGTTTAGAAATTAATGTTTTAGTAGGTAACATTTTAAACTTTAGCTCAGTCTCGACCCCCGTCAACGCATTATCAATAAATTTGAAACTCTACCTTGAGTTCGCCTGAGGTCACCGCTTCTCTTCACCAGTAGTCAGAAGCCTTATCTTGCAGCGTTCGAGCCATCCAACTTTCGGCGAAGTTGCATTTTCTCTAAATTGTGCGTAAAGTTTCAGAGTCTTTTCCTGCAAAATGCCCCTGTTACAGACACACTTTTATCTCTTTGCCGTGCGAACTGCAACACAATGCTTTTCCTACATTCTGATGCTCACTTTTTTTCGTTGTTTTTCTGTCTTTCAGTCCACTTGCCGAAGTCTGTGCTGAACACTATATATAAACGATTATTTTCCAGTTCCCGATGGTGCTTCATCCACCCTTAATTCTTTAGACAATTTTTTTTCCACATTCCCCAGCATCCATGCGTTGTAGAGCTTGCAATTTATTTTCCATAGAAAGTACTACATTTTCCCTTTTAGTGTCTTTTTTATTTATTTATTTTTTTTTAACATGTTCACGTTGTAACTTAACACAAAGAACGTTTACACTGAACAGTTAAAACCAACCCAATAACCTAAAATTGACTCTAAAATGTTACTGCTTTTGTGTAGTGTGCAGTTTGTTTTTTAAATATTTTAAATGTTGCGTAGTGATAATAATGAATCCGTTGCAAAGAAAAGCAGGGAGCAGTTTGCTTCAACCAAGGCTGATAGAGTGCATAAGGTTGGCTCTTACGCAACTAACGCTCCTATTTAGAGAACAAGAGGGAAACTAACAGACAGCGTGAGATGAAACATCTTTAACAATAAAATATTACTTTACAGTACGAATTGTTCGTTGCTGTGATAGGAATTTGCATGTTTAAACATGTGTATGCTTTAATAAAATGAAAAATCAGAAAAGTGGCAGTAGTTTTCAAATTAAATATCATAATGCTGACCTGGTAACCTCAAAATGAAACAGTTTTATTTCAAATACGTACGCACTTTATTAATTTCAGCAAATTTAGCAGCAACGAGAGGACGGCTAACCCACTTGCGCAGAGTGGACAGAGCTGGTAGAGGATGGGGTATTTTTGTCCGCAGAAAAGAATAGTATTTTTGAAACACAGCCCTAAGTGTAATGCCTTGCAATATGTCATTTTCGTCCCAATTAACACGTTTACCTTTATTTTGAAGCGATCTGATCTGATTGGGAGAAAATGTTTTACCTAATATCCTTCTCACCTCTTCAGAAACTTCATTATTTTTTATCACTTTGAAGTTTGCGAAACTTCGTTTTCATTTGTGAAATTTGTTGAATGAGGTCTCTGTTGCGATCTTTAAGTTTCACACACGTTTTATTTAAATGTTAATTTTTGAATTCTAAAACTGAAACAAATTTTAAAAGCTTTTATGTTTCTAAGAACTCTAAACTTTCGAATTCGATATCACATGATTAAATACTTTGCGCAAGTTTTCTGTATTTTGGCGATAATTTTGTCAACTTCTGTAAGGCACGTTTTCGTACCTTTTTATATCTATCTGATCTTTGCGGTACACAGCTATTTGGATCTGAAGCCACTTAATCGGGAAATTTAGTGAAGGAACTATGCCAGGTTTTAAGTACACGTTTGCTAGGTAAGTTAAACAGTTCTGATAACAAATCTCTTATACAGTCAGATTCTTGAAAATGAACAACATTCTAGAGCATTGGTGATGTTTATTTTGTTTTTTCTGTAACATTTTGTGGAAATCTGTGAAGCAATATGTTATTTTCGTTCGCATTGTGATTATGTGATTTGCAACCATTCACTGCACAACTAGGAATTTTGTACAGAATATATTAAAAGCAAATTGTATTGAAAAAACAAAAAAACGCACAAAACGACTGTCAATAATAAAAAAAATGCAATCAGTTACACATAATGCCAGACACACACTTCTTTGCTAGACTTTCATGTTTTTGTTCCGTGACGTAATGCGCAAAGCAACGACAACGCGTTACCGTCTGCGCACGTTGTATACATCCCCTGCCTTCAACAATTTAGATCTACTGTAATTTACGCAGTTGGACGTGTAAATAAAGTATACAAGCACTATGTCCATAACTGATATGTATAATATTAAATATAGTACAGTGCTGTTTTCCACAATGTTACTTGAATTTCACTTTTTATAATGTTTTATTTACTGTCGCTTTGACTGCCGTTTGTTGATTGAGGACTGAATACTATAGGTGTAGGCATGAATGTATAAATGATGGCGCAAATAAGCTCGGAGTCCTTGACGCCTTAAAACTATTTGGCATTAACCTTCTCACGATAAAGAAAAAGTCTGTCAAATTTTACTCAGACTCTTTACCTGATCAGGATTCGAACTCAGTACCTCCGGATTAATAGTCGCAAATGCTACCACTAGACCACAGAGGCAATCAAAAACCCTTATTGAAAAAAAAGTGATTCAGATAACACGGAATGCCATATAATCGAAGTCCGGATAATTGGGACTCTATTGTACATACATATACGCATACATTATAAAGGGTGCTCTATTCGCTACGAAATCGGCAATTAATTTTGCCTGCGGGAAGCTATTTGGCAGTTAATAAGCAGTGATCTAGAATATGATAGTAGTTTTGAAAATTAAAGATAAAAGTTATTTTCCAACGCTGACAGTGTCACCATGAAAAGTGTCTAGTTTGGTTTATACAGAGTGGCCCACAAAAAACTGGCCTCCCGCGCATCGTAAACGAAAATGTACATTGTACCTGTTCCATCAATTTACGTTTTTTATTTAGTAAATTTCTCAGCATTTTATGCTTGAATATTCGTGACCATCAGGTGTAAGAATGGACGGAACGACAGGATAATTTTTTTCCGGCATTCGCAACTGATTCTGTTCTATTTTTTTATTACAAATCTTATATTCATATTTTTGTAGGAACATTAACACAAGGAAAATTGGCTGAAAAATCCCCCGCGTTCTCTTAATGTCTTCATTATTGTAGTATTTGTTGCTGAGAATACATCTGGCACGACACAAACAGCTTCCACATTGGGTTGCGAAACAAAAATCCCTTCTTTTCCCCTCTCCACCATTATTCCTTCATTATCTGGCTCGCCGTGTCACGCTTGAGACTGACTCGGCATGGCATGATCGGTGCTTTGTAGGCCACCCAGCATTGTATTGATAGGAATTGAGATTATTTTGGAACTTCAGCTTTGTTCAAGGGCTGTAGTTTGTGCCCCACGTCCCCAGAGAGAGCAGCTTCGGGAGAAAGGGATGAGATGAGGAAGAGGCCAGGCGCCCAGATCCTCGGGCGTTGAGGCATTCCAACTAATGCGGAGCCCTTCTTCAAAGAGTTCTATACTGTCAGAAAGATCCCTTCCATAGCAGACGCAGCATTCTATTTTAAAGCGCAAGCCACTGTCACACCGCACCAGCCGATTTCGCCTGGCGCTTTCGACTATTTAACAGAATCAATAGTATGATATGAAATAGACAGCGGAAAATTCGTGGAAAGGAAAGAGTCATTGCAGAATTTTCCAGGGAAAATTACAAAAAACCCAAGGTCAGGATGACCGTCACAAGGGATGTGAACCCGGTACTTCCTAAATGCCAGTCCCAAGAGTTACCGCGAGCCACCCAGTATAATCCGAACAAGTCCGAGGCCAAATCACTGCACATGGCGATGAAACTGCATTAATAAAAGCCAGCAGTATTCAAAGGCAATCATTTACTTTACTAATGATAACAGTTAAAGACAACGATATAGGCGGATTCCAATATGCTAGCAAATGTTTGTAATGCACTAACCAGACTAGATCATGCAGATAATCAGGCGCTGATGTGATAAGTGAGCCGAAAATGTCACAGTTAATTGAATTATCGTTGCCTCGTGTGGCTAGAAACGTAAACATTCGTAGGAAATGGGCGAATTAATGCTGCAAATGTTTATACGGTCACGAACATATAAATCAATTGTGCAAACATTCTCGCTAACGAGTAATTACAAATTAAACTGTAAAGTAAAAGTGTCAACATCATTTCCCTCAATTAGTGCAAATTGTGAGCTAACTTAAATTTTGCTTAACACGAGTCAAACCTTGTTTAATTGACAGAGGACCTAAAACAAAAACAAAACCAAAAAATATATATAATAACATAAATGTGTAAGTTCGCCCAATTTTTATTTTTTATTTATCCCCCCCCCTTTTTCTTTGCTCATTGTTCTGTAGAAAATGCCCAAAGTGCGAAATCAATTCTAATACAAAATTCAAGTCCTGCATATCTCAAACTACCTCATTCTTTCGTATATTTCAGTTATTTGCCACATCTGCATACATTCAACATAATTTCCATGTTGTCAGTAGGTTTGAAATACACAGTGCTCTTTAAATTACCTGATACTTAGAAATGCAATGAATTTAGGGTAAGATTTTCGGTCTATTATTTATTTGACTTATTACGGACGCTGTTTAACATCTCAGGTCATCAGCGTCCCATTCAATTCAGGGTGTGAAACGTCCGATAAATTTTGCTCAGAAGCGTCTTCTTTCAGACTTGAGGTTCTTTTACGTGCCGTAAATCTACGACACGGAACCCGCGAATTCACTTTCCTCCCGAAGGAACTTTACTTAAAATTTTTACACCCCAAAAATCCATCAATTCTGTCATTGAACCCGCGATCTTGGGTCTACGAGGCAAGCATTATTACCACTAGACCACCAAGACCAATATGTCGGTCTCCCATGACCTATCTACCAAGATCACGGGCTCAATCCTAGCCAGGTTCGATGGATTTTTTCCTGCGTAAAAAAAAAAAATCCTAGTTGTGGCCTCATTCGGAAGGGAAGTAGTCATTGTTCCGTGTCATAGATTTACGGCACGTAAAAGATTCTCCAGAGACCTGAAAGAAGAGATTTCTGAGCAAAAGTTGTTGGTCGTTTCACACCTGAATTGAATGGTACGCTGATGACTTGAGATGTTCAAGAGTGTTCGTAAATAAACCAAATCCATTTATATGGGAATTGCTGACCTGGAATGGTTAGTACTATTAAAAAAAAAGAAACAAACAAACAAAAAAGAAAGAAAAGAAAAAGAAAGGAAGAAAGCATGTCTCAGTACGACTTATTATGTCTAATGTAACTTCTTATAGTAGAGCCTTTGAATGAACAACTATTACCAATTATTATGCTTCCATAAGAGACCCGAAGATTATTTGAACAAAGCTCTGAAAGCTGTTTAATCCCAGCAAAACCATTCCTTCACCAGGAAGAAAACTTTGGAGAGACTTGACATTCTAAAACATTTCTGTTTGTAACTGAGTCAGATAAAAGAAAACCTGAAATAACATTTGGGACTAGAACATATCTTCGGCTTGCCATGCCGACTCTCTTACCATTTGTGCTACCATGCTCTGTCCGATCTTAGCCGTAAATCTCCTCCATCTAAGTCTATATACTTAAGGCTATATCATGCAGAGATTTTACCCCTAAAAGGCGATTCGAACCATCTTAGTGTCGTGTACTAGACTTCATGGTTAATCCACACTATTAGGGTAAGTTTTATATTATGTGTGTATTAGCCATGCGTTAGCCTAAATTTTGGAATAGGAGTTAGAAAAAACTCGAGGCTACGCCTGGAACTGAAATCACGGATCTTTGACTTGTTGTGCCGACCCCCGAAGCATTAAAAACATTATACAATACACTTAATTAAATCTTTTAAATTCGAGACAAAAATACATTTTCATGATTTCTTATGAATTCTTTCGCTGATGAGCTCTGCTAAATACTCCATTCTTGAGATTCTTTGCACCTGTGGTTCCTACCTTCACATTACTTTTTAGGTAAGATTCTAAAGGTCACTAAAACTCTAGATCTGAAACTAAAACAAAAGTCCTTGTGGCTTAAACGCCAAGGTTTGCGTAAGTTCCATAAGTTTCCGGTTTTATAGTTGCATAAAGAAGACTGTGTGTAGAAGATTGTGACATGTTCAAAACGGAGTGTCGAGCTGTTATTAAGTTCTTCACTAAAGAAGGACTTACTCAAAATGAAATTAAACAGCGATTGGGCAGTGCATATGGGAAAGCGCCCTCCTCAATTCTACCGTAAAAGAATGGGCTAAACTTCTTCGAATGGGTCAGGAAAGCTTTGAAGACGAAGAGCGTGCAGGTCGGCCGGATCTTGGAGATGCTCACTCCTGAAAACACCGGAGTAATTATGGAAGATCGGCGGCTCAAAGTTACAGAAACAGCAGCAAGATTGCACCTATCTAAAACAGCAGTCCTTCGAATT
Organism: Metallyticus violacea; assembly: GCA_030762175.1. Lineage (NCBI taxonomy): Eukaryota > Metazoa > Arthropoda > Insecta > Mantodea > Metallyticidae > Metallyticus > Metallyticus violacea. Next base: position 142,399,991 of record CM060831.1, read on the forward strand.
ATTCATGAACGTTTAAACATGAATTAGGTCAGTGCAAGATGGGTGCCCTAGACTTCTTTCCTCAGTTCAAAAGCAGTAACGGATTATCTGTTGTCAGGCATTTTTGGAGATCTGCCGTGAAAACGAAAGAAGAGAAGTTATGCTCCCTTGTCCAAAAGAGAATCAATGGAGTGGCGTAAACCTGCCAAAGCATCGCCTCTAAAGGCCAAGGTCACTCAGTCAACCAAGAAGAATATGGCCACAATCTTTTGACACTGTGCAGAGATACTCTTCATTGACTTCAAGAAGAGAAACACACAGTAAATGGGGAGTACTATGCTGGCCTACTGCACAGACTACGTACTTCCATCAAAGAGAAAAGGCGAGGAAAGCTGAGTGGTGATGTGCGCATTCTTCACGACAAAGCGCCTGTGCACACAGCTCTTGTTGCAAAGGACGCTGTGAAGAAATGCGACTTCAAGGAGATCGAGCATTAACCCTACAGCCCAGATCTAGCTCCCAGTGACTATTTCCTCTTCTCAAAACTCAACAAGGACCTTCGAGGAAGGAAATTTAAGTGTGACGAAGAAGTGACGGATGCTGTTTATGTCCATTTTGCAGACGAGACTTCTGACTATTTGGGGGGGGGGGGTTGAAATGTTAATTCAGAGATATGAGAAGTGTATTGCGATAGAGGGTAACTACATTGAAAAGTGAAATATACATTTTGTCTGTATCATATCTAGAAAATGGGAAGGCCGGAAACTTACGGACCTACCTTGGTACTCACCAAAGCTAATAAATGAATCATACTGAGGCTAAAGTTGCAGGTAAAATAAAAGGATGCATGAATGTGTTTCTAACATTTCACTGGACATGTTAATGTTAACATCTTGTTACAGAATTACATATGCATTTTCGACAACCCATACATGAAAATTTGAAAGTTCCGCACTATATTGTATGGCAACTCTATGGCAACGGTGGTAAATGACATGGTTGTGACAACAAACCACAACACAACGCCAATTTGTTAAGGACAAAAATATCTGTAATTTTTTTTATCAGCACATCACAAAAAAGAGCTGTAAAAAAGGAAATTTATCATACATTTATATGCATTTTTGTAGACCTGCATCAGTTTTCTGAAGGTTTCTCACTTCTTAAGTAACATCTATAACACAAGAAAATAACACGTGAAATCACATTCATAAAAACATTGTGCTATTAATACATAAATTTATCACAAGAGGATCTGAGATTCAGAAACTTAGTGAGTTATGTGGAAAGCTCAGACCCTCGAGTAATATCTACTTAGACTATTTCACGAATAAAATTATAATTTAATTATAATTCCCCTAAACTTGGCTTACAAAATTGTAATAATTGTATGTTTGTATTATGAATATTTAACCTTTACAAGCTATCTTGCAACATACGAATGTCGATTGTCAGTAATGCCAATAGAAAAGAGCCAATTACGGGTCAATTATTCCATGAATAGAACAAGAATAAAAATAATATATATTAAATTCGCGCACAGAATGTTAACGGTTGCATAAAATGTAATACTTACTTTTGAATACTTATCTATTCAGAAACCGTGAGACTGAAATAGACGAAAGTGGACTGTTATAATCGCTACCTTACAATTTACTAATACCAACTGAGAAAAAGAAAACAGAGATAACATTTTACCATTCCGAACAATGCGTTATTAAATTTTATGGTTTCTTGATATTGTTATATACTTTATAAAATTTCAAACTGTTTGGCTGAATACACACAAATAAATGTTTGAGTCAATACACATTAAGTTAGTTAAATATACATTTATTGATCACGCAGATATTAAATTTGAATAAAGGGGGTGTAATTTCATGGAATACAAAGGACATTTGGAAATTAGTTGATGAAACTGTGTAAGCAGAATTAGCACTTTATTTATTATTGCCTAATGATATCTTGATTAATCTGGTCAGTATAGAGTTAGCTATACTGACCCGAAGACAAATGCATTTCGAGTGGTAAATGGATTTAATAAAAGTACAACAATTTCACTACGATATCGGGCTGTGATTGGTCAAATTTCAAATTTTTGTTTTAGTTCATTGGTCGATTTTATAATTACGTTACATAAGTGAAATAGTCAAAGTAATACAATATCTTCTGAGATTACTGATAAATTTACGAGGTAAATTCAACGAGTGAAATTCATTAGGACTAATGCACGAATAAAATTACAATATAATTTATTCTTAAAATTCGTTCACGAAACGTTAATAATTGCATAAAATTGACATTTATGAATTGGGAATTTCGCTATTGGGAAACAGTGAGATTGGAATAGACGATGGTCGATTACAACAAATCGATTTACTCACTAGTACCAAATGAGAAAAACAAAATCGAGATCTAATAATGTTAATTGCATGTATTGCGACTTTCTTTTCTGTCTGTAGAAGTAGATATTCATAATCTTAAATCTCTTAAAGAAATGACAGGAACAATATTATTTTTGTTTGACAATTAGAGATTTTAAACTATTTACTTGGATACACAATAATCAAACGAACAATTTTTAAAAACGGAATTATCAAAACTGAATGAATGTTGGTTGTTGCGATTAATCGATTCTTGCTCACAGATTTGTGGGAAAACAAAGAAGACAAATGAACGTCCATGCGATAAAATGATGTCGGTAAAAAATTACGACAAATTTGCTGCGATATGTTTGGTAGAAATTCAAAATATCCTTACAGTTCATTGGATGACGTCACATAAATAAAGTGGTCAATATAAAACAGCATTAATTTATCACCCTCAATGCACTCACTACTCGCAAACAGTCCTTGTTACGGTGAAGTTAATCCTGCATCGCCTCTATTATTCAGAATTTGCATCGCTAAGCCGACACTGCCAGCCAACGCTAAACTTACAATGTCAAGAGTTGTAAGTTTTCCAGACAAAAATGGAACGAATTAATGAGAATGTAAATGGGGCTGGAGCCTTTCGGCATCTGAAGTTGATCTTACATTCATCTTCAGATCGAGAGAAAACCAACAGCTGCGTTGTTCATATTGATTTCTTTAATATCACACAAAAAGAATTAGCTTTTCTATTACAGCCGTAAATATTGTGCTGATCTTTGTAGTCTGTTGAAAATGGTCGCTTATACAGCGTGCTCTAAACGAAACAAGATAGTTTTATAATTGGTAAATTAATAAAGTTGTTTAAGTGTTGATTGTAATTGGTAAATTAATAAAGTTGTTTAAGTGTTGATTGCTGCAAAATACAGAGAATCTCGACAAGGTTTTATGATACTCAATGAATCTCATCATGTACACCTCATGTGGCTCGGCAGTCGTCCAGACGATATTCGGTCAACCACGAGGTCAGATTTTCACAAGCACAAGCACAAGGATCAACAAAATCCGCTGCTGGAGTTCTGCAGACATTGCTTGTCATTTAAATAAATGAGAAAAATAGTTCTGAAAGTTAGAGAATTTGACTATAAGGAGTAAAGTTATACTTGAAAAGTTAATATTAAATAGGGCTCTTGCGTTTAATATTCTCTATATTATTTTAAAATAAAATAAATTCAGCATGTAAACTGTATTTATAAAGTTTCATGTTTTTCGATTTAACAAAATCATCATTGTGAAGATAGGAAATGTGAAATATTAATCTAATATATATTTGAGAATTATATTTGATGTAAGAACGCTTTGTAATAACCTTCAGAAAACATTTGCGTTAATTTTTTTAATATAATAACATTTAAATTAACTTTCACAGTCAATGAAAATCGTTGAAACTTTCGACTGTTCTACGTTGATTCCATAGTTGATTCTGCATATTTGCTTGAAACATATGAACATCATCTTCTTAAATATACAACGTAACTCGAAACTTTCTGAAATTTTTCTTTATTTAAGTGAATGTGAAGATATAAATGTGTAAGTTCATAAACGTGTTTTCACTTAAAAATGTTTAAATGTATTATTTATCTATAAGTGTCATATATTTCATTTAATTAATAGTATATCATTAATTTTTGTGATTTAATATCTCACTAATGATTTTTTTATTATTATTATTATTTTATTATTATTATTATTATTATTATTATTATTATTAACTGTGGTTTCTCTTTTGGATGCTTATAGATTGCAGGAATTCTAATTTTTTTCCCCAAATAACATACAGCAATGTAATAACTTATTTCATTTCATTAATTAAAAGGCCTAAGTTATGTTCGTATTTATTTTTATTTAAAGTTATTCAACCCGTGAGGAAATTTGCTTAATTTACTCAGCTCCTGCATGAGGACTTTTAGATACAACAGTAATTTTAGGATGAAAATATATAAAAGTATAATAGGCACACCATTTTGCTGGGTTAATCATTAACCGTATTTAAGTCTTTCAGGAGAATTCTTAAAAGTTTCTCCTCAGTTAAATCCCCTTTTGTTCGGTATCGGCTTCTCGTCAAAATCGCCTTGGGTTCGAACTTTATCAATCTCAAAATTGTATTGCACTTCCTAAAATTTTGCATAAAATTCTCTCCTACAGTACTTGTGCTATTTTTTTCGCATGCAACAATCATAAATATTTCTCTGTGCTCTAGCATACTCTATTAAACAAAAATGCAGTATAAAGCCCAACATGCATTCCCTGCCGAAGTACAACCGGAAAAAAAAAAAACTGGCGTGATAAACACAACTGAGCAAGCCCAATTGCAACTGTCAGCGAAACTTTATCTCCAGTCTTTCTGTTGATTGTTGATTTTGTTTATTTACGGACGCTTTTTAACATCTCAGGTCATCAGCTTCCCATTCAATTCAGGGCGTGAAACAGCCGATAAATTTTGCTCAGAGACCTCTTCTTTCAGGTTTGAGGTTCTTTTTCGTGCCTTAAATGTACGACACGGGACCCACAGCTTTACTTCCCTTCCGAAGGAAGTCATACTTAGGAATTTTACGCCCAAAAAAATCTAACGACCCTTGCAGGATTGAGTCCATATCATGGGTCTAAGAGGCAAGTGTGGGTACCACTAGACAACCTCATCCTTGTATGACGTATATTACTTTCCCAACTTTAAATCCTCTGCACAATACTATTTTGAATCTCTCTTATATTATTCGAAAATTTCTAAATATTCTGAAACATTTTGAAATAACCAGCAACTGTGAATTCTCCATTTTTCAAATTATCTAATGGTACTATATTTTTATCACTTAGATTGAACATTTCTGTTCTCACTAAAAGGCGAGAAATCAATTAAAGTGTTAACTATGACAGCGACTTTGAGATAGTGCAATATTTATGAGGAACTTTATGACAATTCATCTTATTACATTGTCAGCTACATTTTATCTCTTCTGACATTTATCGACACGAATGTCTGCGACGTCAAGAAAAGAGTGTGGACAGTTGTTTAGTCCCATACTCGGTCTACCTTGACAACATGCACAAGTTTTTATTGGGGTAACTTTGAGCGCAGACAACAATGTCAAGTATTGGCGCGCCACACACAGCAGTGGGTCTTCGAATTCCTTCTTGACAGCGAGAGATGCTTTAGTCTTATTTTACTGCAATTGTGAAATACCTTATCGACCTTATTGAATTTTACGAATGCTCACTACAACGGTTTTTTTTTCCCCCTTTCTAATTTCAGCATCAGAAGCTGTGCATGACAAAATTCAGGAGTTTCTTAATATTTTAATGCTGATATTTTCTGTACAAGGTGCTTTGTCCCGCACAGATTAACGAGGTCATCCGACGTTTACTAAAGTCAACCATTACTCATCGACTCTGCCTCTTTCATATACTCTTCACACATTTCTTTACTCATTTTTCCAGATGATTTATTTTATACTGTTTAATTTTCTCATATGTAATTAATTACATAAAATGTAATTTTATTTTCAATCTTGCTAGTGTCTCTAAAAATACTACTACAATAATTTTCGTGAATATCTATTCAGATTTCATTAGCTTTTATAACCATAGCTCTAATGCAATTTATCTTACTTATTTTGACTAATTGCTATTAATTATAAACGTTTTTAAAAATAACAATGGTCCTCAAATTTTTTTTTTTTTTTTTTTTTTTTTTTTTCCCCATCTGAATGTGTGTGGCATGAATACCTTGAATTCAAATATATTTTCAGTTTTACTCTATTGGGCTAGGTTTCTTTATAGTTCTCAGATTTCTTGTTGCCAAGAAAGTTTTCTGTCATTTTTTTGCATGTCAACCATGCTGACTTCTCTAACTTGGACATCGACTGAGGAAAGGTCTCATCCTGCGTAAGCTCACGAATCTGGGGGTCCATCGAAGATACCTGCTGCTACCTTAGCTGTGGGAAAACTTAGTAACAATAACGTTGAAACAATCACTATCCTTATTCAGAGCTGTAACAAATTGTTTCATCAGGCCTAATTTAATATGGAGAGGTGGAAGGACATTAGAAGCAGAAACCATTGGTTCATACTTCACATTTTTTTCTCCAAGAACTAAATTGCTTCTTTATGGCCAATTTTTTGTGTTCCGATGCTCTGATTTAGTTTTGTTGTTTCAGTCACAAACTGAACCATTCATTATCTTTTTATATCTCTCATAATATTTATTTTATGTATTTTCTTAATGAACAAATAATAAAAACTATTATTTTCTAAAATACTGATTTCTGGAAAACTGTAGCGCGATGAAACAAAACTAAGGCTGGTTTGAGAGATTCCATGTGGTAAGGAATCAGAAAATATAAACAGTTGTCATTTAGCAAAAATTGTGTAGACCAAAGTGATTTTTACTTGTGAACTGATATTTAAAGCCCCTTATTGTTCTTAAAAAGCGTTTAAAATATTTATACCAGGCATAGAACAGAATGTTATATTTTAACTGGTAAAGTTAAGGACATAAGCCTTTCCCTTACACAAACAGTCATAATTAATACAAAGAATGATACAAGACATACAGACAAATATTCAAACGATGACATCTACAGTAATGAGTTTAAGCCACACATCTGGAATTAACACTAAACAACTAATATTTATTATAAAGGATTGCTTATTTAATGCATTTTAATGAAGTAGAAAATTATTGAAATCAATACTCTGTTACTTACAAGTTATGGTTGTAAGTTTAATTAAATAATACATAAATAGAGTAAATTAAAACAAACATAAGCATAAAGTAAACAATAAATGTATATCATAGAAGCAAAGAAGGTATAAAAGAACAATTAATGTGGGAAAATACCACACGATAGTTTCATTAAATATTTATCAAAATTTAAATGGAATTTAAATGGAATTTGACCTATTATATACTTTTTTAAGATTAGTTTTAAACAAAGACATCGTCCGATAACCCTCAACTTCCCTCGGGAGCTTGTTTCAATTCTTAGTAACGAAGATGTGCTGGCGAGATTATAAGGTGCAGAACATCATAGTAAGACCTGATGCTGCGAATTAGTTTTGAAAGCGCGAAGCTAAGTAAAGAGTGTCAGAAAATTTATGAACAATTTAAATTTACAAAGTGAACCTTTATTTATACATGAATTTGCAAATTTGCGACATACTTTGAAAGAGCAAACACTCCGATTAAATATAGAAAATAATATACGGCAAATGTCTTCAAGGTCGCATATGACACTCGTGCACTCTTTTGGCTAAAGTTGCAATCACATTTTCGTACACTTGTGGATCAATTGTTGCGATAGCTTGTCGGAATGCTTGGTATGCATTTGCCGTAAACCTTACCCTAAAGATAAAAGTCACACGGTGTAAGATCGCATGACACGTAGCTCCATCCTGCTGGAGCATCTCATTAGCATCAAAGCCAAAGTCTATGGCCTCAAACTGATGCCACAAAAAAGTTATCACCTCGCGATAACGTACACCATTGGCAGTTATTGCACTTCCGGACTCGTTTTCGAAGAAATACGGCCTAAAAATATGCCACACCAAAGTGCACACCACTCAGTCACTCCGTGATAAGACATTGACTTTTTTTTTCAATAATACAAGGGTTTTCCATGCCCCAAATGCGAGAGTTCTGCTTGTTTACTTACCAATCCAGGTGAAAATGTCCATCGTTACAGTTTCAGCACATTCTCCATATTTGTGATATATTTTCACGATACCTATGCTCTCCAGCATCGTGTATTTCTCCATCACGACTAATTGGAATGTGAATACTGCAATATGTGCTTCAGAGAGCGTTGTCAACCCAAGGGGAATAAATAGCGCGCAATTTAAATTCTGCGTCACTTTTGAGACCCCTTTTATGTTGAGGTAATTATATGCTAATTTGGAAAAGAAGAAACTTGCAAAACCCGGCTTTTATAAGTTAATATTTTGTTATTTTTGGTGAATTTGGCAAATTAGATATTCACAAGAAAATGTTTAAAAATCAAATTCATGCTTGAAGATCGTTTTAAGCAAACAACAATACTACAATAACAAAGTATAGAAAGTTATTTTTGGCCTCCGTCCACATCTGAACGTAAATCGCACACGGCCAAGATCGCTCCAATCTCTTGTTTTATTAAGCTCCCTGCGCATTTCTACTCTCACGGCTTTGATCAATAATAACCTGTACATTTGTAAGCTCATAATGAGTAATAGCTTATGTTATAGGAATTGTTCGGAACCGCCTCCGTCTGCAGTCATACATTTCTGATATATTATAATGACATTTGCAAGGGAAAACATAACCATTTTGGTGGTGGGCTTTTGTGACTATTGACCATATCCCACCAAGTAGGGTTAAAGTTAACCGCTGATTAAATAAGGAAATAAACACAGCTATAACTGTGGATTACTTTAAACTACCTACATTCTTGGTATTTGAGGTTTTATGATTACAATTTAACCACCACGGGTGGGCGAGGTCGTTAAGGCGCGCAGACTCGTGATCTGGGTTCGATTCCCACCAGGACCGCCCTCACTGATAGTTTTTCTTCTTCTTTTTTCCCCTCCAGATTTTCCTCCTTCCTCTTGAATGTCAAATGCCGGGAAGTACGCTAAACTTAGACTTAAAATGCTTTCTTTCTTTAAAAAAAATACTTTCCTAAGTTACCATTTCATGTACCACCAGTGCCCACCGCATGTGGGTGTTAAACCCTACTTTAAAAAAAAAATTACAATTTCACTCATAAGAAGATATTAAAAATGACAAGTGATAAGGGACATTAGATTAAAAGAATCAATAATTAACATTTTAGTAGGCAAAAAGATAACATTTCCTATAACTTTGTACCTTTTTATTGAATGCTGAGCATGTTTTGATAAAATCTGAAGCATGCTCGAACGACTGAACCATTTTTTTAGTCGGCGCCTATACCGCTGCACCCATCAACTATTCATTAATTTTGACTAAGTTCAAGGTGAGGCTATATTTATAGTTTTAAACAATTCATAACTAAAAATACAGATCAAGAAATAATTTGTAATGTGCATGAACAAAAAATTAATGCGTTAAAATTAATAAATGCTCATTTTAGTTCTAATATCTGTTCTAGACGTTTTTAATCTCAACAAGAAAACATACTTTGCTACATAAGCGAAACTGTTACATTTCGCAAAATGTTCAAGTTATAATGAAAAACAAAATAGATTAAAAGTTAAGAACCTGGGTCTTTATTATAACTTGACACCGACCTATCTCACTTCGGAGGATAGCCATTATATTAAATAATCCTCTTTCAAGAACTAGTAACGATAGCAACAAATTTAGACCTCTGTCATCTAGTTTTCAAAGGCTCAAAGTATGTAAAGATGTTAAACAATTGATACTACGTTAGAGGTTCTTGACCGCGAACTTTGGGTTAAGAATCCTTAGACAATAAAAGAGCATGCATTGCACGCATAGACACCTTTCGATCGAGAAACAAGACACTTTTGTTCCTGTTTTATAATGGAGTCGCCATTGTTGATACTACCTCTCGTACTAAATACCCATATCAAGAGCGAAGCTAACATTACTGCCAACACCGAAAATAATAGAGGCTCTGCCGCTAATGATAGAGTGGGTTGGCACTGAAGCCGCAACTCGGATGGCATGTGGTTGTCAAAAACCGGCCGCTGCATTACGAAATATCTGTTTTGAGACTATGCTGCAACAGATCGACCAGCACTGTGTACTCGACCGTGCAATACCAGGCAGCATGTATAATGAATTATGTGCATTTTAATGTTTCTGACGAGAACATAACCTGAATTCACGGTTTGTGATGCAGTGAAAGATTACATTGGGGTAAGCCAAGGAGAAAGTAAATGATGTTCGCTTTTTTTTTTTTTTTTTTTTCATAACTGGCATTAAAATATTCATATGTACAGAGTTGTTGTTGATTTGGTTTATTTACGGATGCTCTTTAACAGTTCAGGTCATCAGCGTCCCATTCAATTCAGGACATGAAACGACCGACAAATTTTGCTCAGAGGCCTCTTCTTTCAGGCTTGAGGTTCTTTTTCGTGCTGTAAATGTACGACACGGGACCCACGGCTTTACTTCCCTTCCGAAGGAAGCCATATTTAGGATTTTTATGCCCGAAAAAATCCGTCGATCCTGGCCGGGTTTGAACCCGCGATCTTGGGTGTAGAAGGCAAGTATGGTAACCACTACACCACCAGGACCGACACTATAGAAAAGGAAAAAGATTAATGACTTAATAACTTAAAAATACATATGTTTAAACTTGGTACTTGAATACACTTTCATCAAATACGTCGTTGTGAGAATCAGAAATTTAGTGCCTCGCAGTTTTCAGTATGTCATCTAGCGGAATCTTTCTAGTAATAAGACTGTCATGTTCTGATCTCTATCGAAATTTCTCGAAGCTAACTCTCGATAGTTCACTAGATAGTTCACTAGATAGTTCTGCGCTCGGCATTATCCGGACTATGTTAATATTACCCATATTAAACATAAGTATAGGGAGAAACGGCTGCTAATCACGAGATAATTATTATATTATTGTTCACTTTCTTTTAATGGATTTTACAATGTCTATTCGTAAATGATTGCATTCTTAATGTGCGCTAAACGGAATTATTCTAATTTTATCTAGTTTATTTTTTCTAAACTTATAGCTATTCATCTATTAAAAACTATCAGTTTGTACTGAAAATTGTGCTTTTTGTGATGAATAGTAATTCCCTATATACTAACTTTTTGTAGATCCATAAGTGTTCTTAAATCTATCGAAAACAGCTCATCGATATTAATAATAGTACTTCTATCAAATATTTGATTGGCGGTATTAAGTATCTTACCCTATTATATGGTGTCCCAGAACCGCCGTAAATTTTTTCTATAAAACTTTCAATGGCATTCATGCCATATTGGTTGCATCTTGCAGGGATTTTAGGGATTGACAAAATTAGAGGTTATGTAATAGTGTTTCTCTCCTTTAATTTTCTCAATAATGTTTTCATTGCTGAATAAGGTACATAATTAATATTCAGATGTACAGCTATTAACACGCATCCATTTCCTATTCTATTTTTGTACTCTTAAATGGAATTTTTGTTATTTGTTGTAATTCTAAACCGTTCAATTTAGTGTCAATTCATGCGAGTAAAGTGTTTATGCAATTATAGTGAAACAAAGAAAACTAAGTATCTGTAGTACATTCTCAGCTGTCAGGCATTAACGATTATATTACCTGCAGCTTTACTCAGCCCCTACAGCGTAATGCGGGTTGGATATTCCCGAAAATTATACGGCGTTTTTGCGCCACCGTGTATAATATATGTAGGAGTATGTGAGTGTGGCAGAATGTTTATAAGAAATGTATAAAAGGATATGATGTGTGTTTTTTATACAACCTTGAACCCCATGACTTATTTAAACTAAATTTTGTATAGATGCTGCTTAGAATCATGCAATATATATATAGACTACTTTAAAAGTTAGAACAGCCATACTCCCTGAATTTCATCCCTTTGGCACATGAAAAATCAAAGAACTTCTTGAGCTGTTAAACCATTGTGAACCAAGGTGCATAATTACTTATTTAAGCCAATGCCTTCTGGCCTCGAAATATGTAGTTTCTACTGAAAGGGTTATTTTCTTGTCAGCAAGTATTAAGATAGTGTTGTTTTAAAATGGCATGTTTCATGAAAAAATTCAAAACTTATCCATTGAATGATAGTTCAAAGAAATGAGCTTCACATTCCTCACAATGTATTTCAGTTCACTCGGCATGAAATAAAGCTACTGTTGATGCTCACTTGTTTTTTCACGAGGGCAAGTCAACAAAGACTGAGGGCGCACAGCAAAGAAGTATTGTTGAAACAATTTGCACAATGAAATATATCAGCCCTAATTGACGGATAAAAACAGAAGTTAGCTCGGGCGTGCATCTTACACAGAGGACGAGGAAACTACGCTAGTTCGCCAGTCGCCTACATACAAAATGGAGTTGATTCGTGAAGAGAATGTGCTGGGTTGAAGTTTTGCTTTCGTTTGCAGAAATCCGGCATGGAAGCTTACAGGTTGTTGCAGCAGGCGTATGGTGATGGTGCTCTGCCACAATCCACAACACTTCGATGGTTCAAGGAATTTAAAGAGAGCAGTGTATCAACAACAAATCCAGGTGCTCCAGCAACAGCAGTTAACGAAACCACGATTAACACAGCTGGCTTCATAGTTTGTGATACGGACGAATAAAAATTGACAGACTTTCAGACATGTTACACAATCCCATAGCAGTACATTTTCGATTCTGCATGATCACTTGAACATGAGACGCGTTTGTGCGACGTGGGTCCCAAGATAACGACTTCTGAACAGAAGATGGTGCGAGTAGAAGTGTGTAGGGAACTTCGAATGTGTCCCTCATCCTCCATACTCTCCAGACTTAGCCCCCTGTAATTTTTATCTCTTTCCCTATGTGAAAAAGGGGCTAAGGGGGAGCATTTTGGTACTTCCGAGACCGCCGTGAAAAACACAGTCAGTTTTTAAGATGTTTAAAAGATGGCTCCCAGCACGTGTTCCAAGATTGGCAGACGCGTTGGACAAAGTGCATTCAATTTAACGGAGAATACTTCGAAAAAGACCGCACTATTCTGGACCGAGCCTAGTGTATTCCCTGCGGCGAATAAAAAAGAAAAAAAAAACAACAACAACACTCAGTCTTTTTGACTAGCCCTGGTCACACTATAAGAATATATAATAGGGAGAGCTTTAGTCGACATCTTTGATTTTGCTCCAAAACTCTCTCGGAATATGGCTACCTCTCAATGAATCCATATAACATCGCTGTGTTAATGTTACTCATTCATGAATTAAAACATTAATTCTAATGAAATATTTCTTCTTCTTTTCAAAATAGACCTGAAATTCCAGGGTTTAGCACTGAAATAAAAATTAATTACGTAGAATACCATATTTATTAAAACGTTATATATGATACTCTGGTTTTCATTTTTTTCATTTTTTTTTTTTTGTGTGTGTGTGTGTGTTGGTGGTTTCTGAATGACGGTCAAGCAGTTATATTATTACTTTATTTTCCTCCTAAATCTATACTTTAGCTGAGAAAATGTAACGTCGCTGAATTTTACCGGGATACAAAAAAGTTAGTTTAAGGAGGTAGCTCAATTTTATAATTATCGTAAATGACTGATTTGAAAACCGTATTTGGGTTTTCCGCGCTTTATAGCAGTTTTATGGTACCTATCAAGTACTATATGATAATTATCCGATAATGGAAATGGCAGATGGAGGGCAATATACCGTAAAGATATGTAAGTGGTTAATATCTTGCCTTCCGGGTGCTGCCGCATTTTGATAGTAAAATTGGTGATTGTTGACGTCATCCGGAAGCCAAGATTTTAACTATGGATACGAGCCACGGAAGCTTGCGTCTCCACAGATATAAGTGGTGTTCTGCAAAATTACTTAATAAAATAAACCATTCTCCAGAAACAAATTTCATTGTTCAAATGTCAACTCGATGTGTTAATTTTTCTGTGTTCGTTTTCTAGGCAGATTTTACCACACAAGAACAGGTATTTGAGTTTTCGTGTATTAACACTAGTGTTATTATTCGATGAAACATGTTTTAATGTTTTTTTTAAATTGTACAGTAGTGAAAAGCATGAACTTTAGAGTCATTTGGTCAGAATTATTCAGTGGAATTTGATTCAGCTTCAAAATTTGCATTATGCCGTAACCTGTGCAACCAGAAAATTATTGCAGGCTTTAAACTCGGAGACTTAAACTTTAGCATCAGTATATGTTGGTCCTAGTGGTATAGTGGTTACCATACTTACCTCTTAAACCCAAGATCGCGGGTTCGAACCCGTCCAGGACCGATGGATTTTTTCGGGCGTAAAAATCCTAAGTATGGCTTCCTTCGGAAGGAAAGTAAGGCCGTGAGTCCCGCATCGTACATTTACGACACGAAAAAGAACCTCAAGCCTGAAAGAGAGACCTCTGAGCAAAATTAGTGGACCGTTTCACGCCCTGAGTTGAATGGGACGCTGATGACCTGAGATGTTAAAGAGCGTCCATAAAAAAATCAATGAACGAAAAAAAAAAAAAAAAGTGTCAGTATAAACATTTCGAAATGCTTATATTTGGCTATATATTATTAGGCTTCGGTGGCCTGATAGCTGTTTAATTTATTAAAGAAGTAGTAATAAATGTTTCTGGCTTGTTTCAATTATGCCATCTCGTTATTTATGAGAACCAGCTGAAGGAGAGTACAGATAGTAAACTCAATTTTGTAATATGCGCATTTAAATTCGAACCTTCTAAATACCCAAGCTGAGTGTGCTTATACTGTGGCGCAACTGTCTAAATAAATCATATTTTGTTACCGGTTAAAGGACCTGAAATACAATACAAAATAAATTCAAGCTTTGCACTAGAGGATTTTTATTACACCTAAAAGGAGGGAAAGGGAGGTGAAAGGGTAACGAGAATTGCATTATCTTCATGCTTCATTTTTCTTCTTCCTGTAAAACCCTTTCGCTCCAAAAATAATTTTATACTCTTAAAACTGGTTATTAACCTTTAAAAACAGTAATAATAATAATAATAATAATAATAATCGGTGTGTATTAAGTTAAGATACAATGTAGTATTTAATTCTTTGTTTGAACTGAGCCCGCTGAAAATGTGTACACATGAGGCTATAATGTATTGTTTTAGTTTGCTTTATGTTTTCTGAGTTTACTTCATTTCAAAGTCGGCATAAATATCTCCGTCGCGTGCTAGTAATTTTATATTCCACGCGGGGAAACAATACAAGTCTCCATTGTCATTGAAATGAAGGGCTGGTAACTTGTGTCCAAAAAAGGAATCGTGTAGCATACAGGATGCGCCATATTGTTTTTGTTTTCATTTTCCGTTACATGCACACGCTAATAACCATTCAATGGACCGTGAGCCTCAGATTTCCTGTCAATGCAATTGCTTTAATTATGTTTAAATAGGTTAGGAAAAACAAAAAGGCATCACTGAGCAGCTATTGTTGGTGGTCTGATTATTTTGCGGAGACTTGAAGAGTTTTCAGTTATTGAATAGTTTTATCTCAAAACCACGAGCATTACTAGGAACTTGTGAGCAGAAATTAAAGCTTTGATGGAAATCTGTTAGATAAATATTGATGTAAAAGCAGTGTTGAACGAAAGGCGCCACGGCTTAGCGAAATGTAGTGTTGCCAACATTGTCACAAACTCCAAGACTAACAGAAGCTCAGCAGTTGTTTTTAATAAACTTTCGCACGTTTCTCTCTCTGTGTAAGTAATTTAAAAAAAAAAGGATGGGTTAATGGAATAACAAGGAAAACAATTGACTAGTTGAAATATGCAAATACGAGACAACAAAATTAAATACTCAATAAAAATAAGATATAACAACATCCTGACAGAACGATTTGAAAACTCAGAATTATAAACCGTTTTAAAACCCTGGCAAAGCTGCATTTCAGCTTAGAAGCAGCGTTGCTAACTCTACGGATTTATTCCTAGATCTATGGATTTTTATTTTTAAGATCAGATGTATTATTTTAACATGTAAGTAATAAATCGACAATACTATTACCATTTCATTTTAGTATTTTTAACGGATTACCAAACATAAATAACATAGATTGTTTATATTAGTCTGCCATGATAAATGATATACGATTGCATATTTAATAAATAAGAAATCACTGCCACGTAGCAGTGCCACAGTAGAAAGAGGTTTTCTACTGTTAATTTAAACAAAACTAAAATTAGAAATGGATTGTCTATAAGTAATCTTGTGGGAGTCTTACAGACAAAAAATGATGTTTAATAAGTGAACATATTATTACAATTTTCGTATTAAAATGATAGAATAACACTCGTGAAAACAGGAAGATATATAATCACAAACGAGGAGGTAACAGTGATGAAAGTGGGGATGAATAGATACCCAGCTCATGTAATGGAACTGTAAAATTGGTTTTCAGTTATCATTGAATATTTTTTTAAAGATTTGTAGCTTTGATTTCTCATTTTAAAACGTTCCAAATGTGATAAACATAAAATTAAATGACAGCAATGGGTAGGCCTATGTCACACACTAAACATATAAATTAGCTACTAAACATTACTCTTGTTCGTACTACCTCTGTACCAACGTACATGATATAATGTTAACCACATTTTTATATGCATCTTCCGTCCCTATCTCGACTCTCTTAAATCGCGGTTAAACAATTTCTAGACATGTTACGCAAAATCTACGGATTTTTATACACGATATACGGATTTTCACAGGAAAGGGGTTGGAAACACTGCTTAGAAGAAAATTGAATGCATAACTTCATACACAGGCGACACACATGGCAGTAATATTTAGTATTATCAACTGGAATTATACTTTTAAAAATTAAAATGAGGATATCAATATCATTAAGGTGTGATAAAATGTTGATATCCTTTAATATTTCGAAAAATCTAAATCTCATTCTCATTAATAGTCTCGAGCCTAGATAGGATCACCCCATGGATGTCTGTCCTGGTGGTGCAGTGGTAACCATACTTGCCTTCTAAACCCAATATCGCGGGTTCAAACCCGGCCAGGATCGATGCATTTTTTCGGACGTAAAAATCCTAAGTATGGCTTCCTCCGGAAGGGAAATAAAGCCGTGGGTCCCGTGTGGCACATTTACGGTACGAAAAGAACCTCAAGACTAAAAAAGAAGCCTCTGAGCAAAATTTGTCAGCCGTGGTGATGATTATTGCTTAAGGGGCGTCATTAGCGCCCAAACACACTTGCCGTTTCGCGTCCTGATTTGAATGGGACGCTGATGACCTGAGATGTTAAAGAGTGTCCGTAAATAAATAAATAGAAAAACACGGATAATGTAAATAACTACAACTCAATTCTTGACAAATACACTTGTCTGGTTTTAGATTTCGTGTACCCCTGTTAAATACTTAAGAAATTACTAACAACTAAAATCAACACCTAAAATGGGGTAAATACATCGCCTATATATGTAGTACTAACTTGCAAAATACAATATTTATTGTATTCTAAATTCAATTTCCAGTTTCAAATGACCATAACTTTGTTAAATTATTAGATATTGCAAAAATAAAAGCATACTTTAAAGAAACGAAATTAATATAAAAATAAAAGAATAGAAAAAAAGGTAAATATATCCACCAGTGTGTTTTAAATCAGAAATAGTCCTTCTGTGTATAAACGACATTAGCAAATGCATTCCTAGGAATGTTTTCAATATCATCGAATATTAATTATTTCATTTCCTCACGAGTACTATACATATTAAGAAATAAACCTTTCTTTGAAGTAAGGTTCATATCTGGTAACCTAGGAGACCAAGTTTTCAGAAAATGCTTACTAATTACATGCTCATCAAATGTATTGCTTAATAGTGTTTTATAATATAGTGTGTGTGAGCTGGAGCTCCATCTTGCAAAATCCGGAAATTCGCTGCTGTGTGTCATTGCCGTTTTCCTTGTCTATTTGTCCATTTCTTCATAGAAATAATAAGCTGTAATGTAAAACCACACCAGATAGTAACCTTGCTGAAAGTTGTGTTTGGATTATTTTTAGCCCATATCCTGCAATTATGAGTGTTAACATCTCCGTTTAATTCGAGAAGTGTTTCATCTGTCCATAAGACTGTTTAGCTATTCAACGTTATTTTGAATTTCTGTCAATATTTGCACAGCAAGGGCGATGCTAATCTGCTTATCTTGTTCTTAGAGATCAAAACTCATTTTTATTTTATAGGGATAGAGCCGAAACTGCCTTCTTAGATTTCGCCACATCTCCAAACACTTTGTAACTTTATTAGGCTAGTAACGTTACAGGAGGTTTACGGCGAGTTTGTTCTTCCCTATAGCATGGCTCAAAGATGGTTTAAAATGTTTAAATAAGGGATGCAATCAATTTCAAAGGAATGTGAACTCGGATAGTTCTGCACTCATTAAGAACAGTTTCAGAAATTCTGAAATTTTCATTAAGGGTCACCCACACACTAGTAACTGAAAGGTTGTACATAGGAAATGTTTGTGCACAGTTGGTAAATATCAAGACTGCTAATTCCCGAAGAAGGTTCCATGCAGTTGAAGAGGATGTTCAGGAAGACGCGAGTTTATTTCAAAGGGGTGAAACTTGGCTACATCCTTTCCATCCCGAGAACAAACAGCAAAGCTTTGTGTAAAAATGCCCATCACTAACATCAAAAAAGCAATCGCTTGTGTTGGTAAAGTTATGGCAAATATTCAAGGAATGATTTACTAGCATTTTGTACCCGCACACACAACTGTAACTGGGCAATACTATACAGATGTCCTGAAAACTCGGCACGGCCGGACAACGCAAACGTTATTGCTGAATATCTCACAAAAATCAATATTAAATTTATTCATCGCACTCCCTATAGTTCAGATTTGAACTCATGTGCCTTTTTCCATTTCCCTAAATTGAAGAAACCCCTTCGTGGGAAGCATTTTCAAACATGAGAAACAGGGAGGCGGCGGACTGTCTGTCAAAATTGGTTTCCAGTATGTCGTCAAAGACTAGCAGAAACGCTGGGACTGGTGCATTGCGTCCAACGGGGACTACTTTGAGAAATATCATCAAAATTATGAGAATTAGTAAAGGTGTACTGTCAGAAAAATAAATAAAAGATCATTCCATATTGAACGACCCTCGTTTCTTGATTTCAAGTCCTAAAATCATAATTGCTCTGTTGCGTATGAAGAATGTTTTTAAACATTTATTTCAGATGGATTGCATAACACAATAAAGAAATTGCTCAGAAAGCCATTACAGTCGAACCACGGCTATAAGAAAACATGACGGGAAATGTTGCTGGGTGAATTCATGCGTGTCTCCTGTGAAGAGAGTGAGTCAAGGATCGAACACGCGCCATCCGCCCTGGGTTCATTATTTACACAGTCAGTCAAGTATGACAACCCTCACATAAACATGAAACGGTTGATGGCGGAGAGCTCTTTCAGTAGCGAATTGTTTTTGTTTTATCACCTTCCCTAAGTTTGCAATTAAACTTTAAGAGGACATGTTTTGTTAATAAATGTGAAAAACGTTACTTTTATCTCACACGCAGAACCGAGCGAGAAACTTTGTGGTCTCGTGGTAATTAGATTGCTGTTAATAACCCCATGGCGGTGCAACAGTAAAACGCAAAAGGTACAGGAAATAGAGCCAGTCTCTACATATGTGCCTGATGCATTTAGTACATTAATGGCAGTGGATATTCCAAAAGCATGCTTTCAAAAAGCAAAACATTATTTCATTATACAAATGAAAAATTAGTGTCTAGGCTTGCGGTTAGACATATTGAAAATACAGAGCGGGAAAGAATATTCAAATAATAATAATAATAATAATAATAATAATAATAATAATAATAATAATAATAATAATAATAAAGGAAACGAAGCGAAATACAGTCTTCAACATTATCTCGTTTCGATGTGACAAATGTTGCATTAAGAGTTTAAATATGCATAATATTTTAATAAATGTTTCATTTTTTATTTATTTATTTATGGACGCTCTTTAACATCTCAGGTCATCAGCGTCCCATTCAACTCAGGGCGTGAAACGGCGGACAAATTTTGCTCAGAGGCCTCTCTTTCAGCCTTGAGGTTCTTTATCGTGCCGTAAATGTGCGACATGGGGCCCATGGCTTTACTTCCCTTCCGAAGGAAGCCATACTTAGGATTTTTACGCCCGGAAAAATCCATCGAACCTGGCCGGGTTCGAACCCGCGATCTTGGGTATAGGAGGCAAGTATGGTAACCACTACACCACCAGGACCGACTAAATGTTTCATGATTTTAATACAAAACTAAGATTAAAAGTTTTTATTTTTAGAACATCTGGCATAAATTTTATATTTAATATTGGTATCTTTTCACAAGACCAATGTCATAGTTCTGCCGAGAATTTTCTTAATTTTATCGCCCGTTTCACAGCAACTGGTGGGTGGCCCGGTAACTTCCGGCGAAGAAGATGTAACATTAAATATCTCGCAATTACAGTGAAAATAAACACAGATGTTAGAAATGTTTTTTGCTAAACTCACACATTTCTGGATCTTATTAGAAATGTATCATTAAACATATCAGTACATCTTCCAAAATTGAGTCAATTTAAAGTTGAAAGTATACAAGGTTACAGTTGTCCACGAATTGCAGGCATTCGGTCCTGATATTCGGGTTAAATTTCTGTAATTGATTGTTATGGAACGTTAACGATAGAGTAACTGATCTACATTTCATATTCTTTACTGACGAGGTATAGTTCCGTTTACGTGGTCGTATTTCGAAGCAAAAGAACAGATACTGAAGTACAGAAAAATCAAATTTTATAAACGAAACTCTCTTACATTACGAGAAAAAATTGTGTATGGTGTGTAATAAATACCACAGAATAAAAGACCTATTTTTTTTAAGAATACCATAAATGCAAATAGATGCGGCGGTAACATATTGGCAATAAGTGATTTTCGTTTATTTGTTTATCCTGGCAAGAATTAAGGCCTTGGGGCCTTCTCTTTCTCCCTACCAGGTGTAAAACCAGCAAAAGTATACAGTACAATATACTCAGTTATATAAAATGCATAAAAAGCAAATTAAAGATATATAATGCATGTAAATATTACATGTTTTAATATAGTTAGAAAGTTGATAAAGATAGCGTTAGAATTCCACTTGTTCTTCAATTCTTTTTCTCGAGTACAAGGGGAGAAAAGGGTGGAGGAGAAGAAAAGGAAGAAGATAAAGCGAGAAACTAGCTGTTGTGATTCCTGGAGTTGAGATGATAATTTAATCTACTTTAAATTGCTTTAATGTCCTACAATTTCTGGCTTCAGGAGGAAGGGAGTTCCATATTCTGGGAACTGACACGCTGAATAGAAATGTGTTCGGTGACGATGGATAGACAGTAAAGTCATATTTCGGGTTCGAAGTAGGGACAGGTATATGAAGCAAGAAGCGATATACTGAGGAGTGGAGGTGCAGAGGATTTTGAACAGGGGCGTAAGGGAATCCTAAGTCCTATGCTCTTTTAGAGACAGCCATGACTGTTGATTGCGTAGAAATGTCACATGATGAAATACAAGTGTTGAAGACAAAACAAACACAAGCATTATGAACGCGTTGTAATCTTTCGATCTGCCCAGTATTCAGATTAGAGTACAAGACATCACAATAATCAAAGTAAGGCATAACAAATACTTGAATGAGATTCTTTTTGAGATTGAGAGGTAGATCTTTTGCTGAATATTTTAATGTTTGAGTCAAAGAAAATATTTATATATGGAGTAAGTTGAAAAATAAAGTATATGGAATTAACCCCAACACATTAGAAGAACTGAAAGAAAGTGCGAGAAATTGACTCGATTTTGGAAGATGAACTCAATTGTGTGAATGACACTTTTATAAAAAATGTCAAAAAGGTGTGGACGTGGCAAAAGAAACGTATTCATTATCATTGTAACTGACCGACAGGGTAGCCGAGGTCGTTAAGGCACGAACTGGTGAGCGGAAGCTCTGGGATTTGATTCCTGCCAGGATTGTACTTCCTGTCTGATGCTTTTTTTTTTTTTTCGGGTTTTCTTCAGTCCTATAAAAGTCAAATGCCAGGGAGACAGGTACTTTAAACTTGGATGTAACGCTTCCTTCCTTCCTTCCTTCCTTCCTTCCTTCCTTCCTTCCTTCCTTCCTTCCTTCCTTCCTTCAAAAAAAAATCCAATTTAATACTTCATCTCATGTATCATCCACCGCCTGTTGTGCAACAGTAAGTAAAAATGGGCGTTAAACAACGTTAAAAGTCTTTATAATTCGAGACCTAATTGCGAGAACATCAGTTGCACAGTATTACATCGACTTCGCTGGGACTATGGCTGTGAATGATCCGACCCGCAAGCTATCGTGAAACGGGCGACAAAATTATGAAAGATCCTGTACACAAACAGATTTCTATATATATTACTGACAACACTTTTATTTAAATTCTATAAATGTGTTGCAGTGGGTAAACTTTATTTAATCAAAGATTAAGGATAAAAAAATGAGAAATGAAATGGAAATAGGTTAGACGACAGAAAGTATAATTGCATAATTATGACTTCGAAAGTGCTCCATAACTATTAATACATTCTCCCACTGGGAGACAAAACTGCCAATTCCCTTTTTGTGGAAGATTTTAGACTGCTGACGTATACATACGCCATTTAGTCTGTAAGTCCTTGTCGATGTTCACGAATGTGTCTCTTCAAGTCGCCAAAAATTTGAAAATGGCACAGGGAGAGATCTGGGCTGTAGAGAGGGTGTTGAATTGTTTCCCAGCCAAATCTCTGAAGTATATTCCTCACTTGGGGAGAGAGGGGTACAGCGAATTGTTTAATTAAGAGGGAATTCGGGGCCTACAGCGAGACCACAGAGTGTAAAATTAGAGAAATGAAGTATTGGCTGCGAATTATTCATGGGAACCAAAATTTATTTAGCGCATTGTGCTACCATGAACAGCTGGGAATGGGAGGGAACATAAAATGAGCATCCAAATTAAGAAAGCGACTGAAAACAATGGACTGGGCTATATTTGGATGGTGGTTTATGGGAATAGAAAGAGCGCACATAGGAAGGTCAAGAACCGCTTGAGGGATATGAATAGAGAGCAGACAATTGTGCAATACAGAGAGATGGTTTCGCTAGAAGTACAATCGGGATTAAAATCTGAATGGGGAATGGAGCAATACAACAAAACAGGGACAGAACTATCTGGACGGGGCTCAGACTAGAGGTATGGCGAATGATTTTTAATTTTTAATATTATTGTTATTTTATTACTCATATATATAATTTATTGTGAATTATCTAATCTAATGTATTGTATTAAATCAAACAGGTTTAGTGCATTAGAACCTACGGCCCGTTGACTCATGCGCCTGTTTATAGGTTCAATGTATTGGTGGCACTGATATAAGTTACTGCTGCAGAGATATAATACATCTATGCGACACACTACGCCCAAATTTTTCGGTGCTGCAGGTGGCCTTTTATGGTGACTTGTATAGAACCATGATTTATTCTCATCAAAACAGGAAATTTTTTCGGGGTTTCCAGGATAGGACATCCGGCCGCGCTATTACATTGCGATGGGCCTCTTGGGGGCGGATCTTGCGTTCTTCTCGGAATATCTTATGCCACTCCAGCACACGTAAACGTGACGTGACAGCGTCGTACTCAACCGATATGGGAAGATTAATTTCTCGTCCTCCCAACACCTTCAGCAGTCAAAAAATGAACCACGTCTCTCCGTTTTTCTTTACTCGCCTCCATTTCTCAGTTCGGATTAATATACCTAAAAGACAACGAATGTGCAATCAATGAAACGACAAACGTTCTGCCTACTTACCTACAGATGAGAATATCGTTAGTAAATAGTAGTGATGCCAACTTTACCTTGCGTTCTATGCGCGATGACCCTTTTCGTTTTACTGCCCTTTTTATTTTATATTTTTATGAAGCTTAAGTTTTATATCATGCCTTTAATAAAATTTATAAATTTCGACTTACTTAGGCTATAGCAGGTAAGTATTGTTGTAGGTTTCACATTATCAGAACCATCAAATATTTACTAAACAGATAAAAATGTATATTAACAATTCTAAACTTCACTTTTTTTATAAAATTCTTAGAGAAAATTTCTGTTATTTTTGTTTAGCATTTTATCTTTCTTAATACTTATAATATATTTAGTAATATTTCAATAACTTGCAGAAAATTTTACATTTAGTTACACTTGCATATACTCTCTCTTGAATAACAGCAAATATTGCCGTTTCCAGTGTCTATGACCATTCTGATCGTTACTACGATGTTAAAAGTCGTGTGTTCATTTTGTTCACGAGCTGTTCTGGTTTCAAAATGCATCTTTATAGGTACCACATGTAAGACTCTATAAATATTTGAGTACCGAAAGTTAAATGAAGCTGCTAAATAACTTTAATTTAAATAATTAATTCTCCCATTATTCGAATTTTCAGATTTATTTTTTGCTATCCTATATATATTTTTTTTTTTTTTTGGTGCTGTTTAAATGTTTTGAAAATATTTAAAATAAAGTTTATAGAACCAAAGTATTTCAGAACCGCCTCCATGGTCTAGTGGTAGCGTTTGCGGATACTAATCCCGATGTCCTGTGTTCGATTCTCAATCAGGCCAAACTGTCTAGGTACATTTTTTTTTCGAAAAAGTTTCCTTGCCCTGAGATTAATGCCAGATAACTTCAAGGTACCGAAGACTCCGAGCTCATTTTCGCCATTATTAATTCATTTCATTCCATTCATAATGACAGACTTACACCTACAGAATTAAGGTTCAGTTTACAGACGTCGTAAGAAAACCAATGTAATCAAAGTGACAGTAAAGAGCACATTAAAAAGTATTTCATAAAGAAATGTAATATTAATATGATAAAAAATTTATTTGTGTACATAAACTATTAGTTAGCTTCTCTAAATGTTATTAAACACAATAATGACTATAGCATATGGGGAGACATTGGTAGCTGTAAAGTTGGAGAGAGGTATAAGGTTCAGAAAGTTGTTTGTAGTATTTTTGGAGGAGAATGACAATTTCTTCTTTTAATTCAAATTACATGCAATGTTTTGTATTTTTATCTCTGTTTTATTTACTTTGTATTGTTTTTATTAAAATTTTTATCATGTACTATACTAAAATTATATTTTATCCAAAAGTTGGTACACCTTTTGCTTTAATGGAGATGTTGTTGTAATTAAATAAGTAAAAGCTGGTGAGAACGTAACAAACTTCTGAAGTTGGGATGCCTGCTTTAATTACGAGGGGGCCTTCATTCTTGAATCACTAACCTAACTAGTTCATACAGTGACATAAGAAACTTTCTTATTCAAGAAAGATCGCAAGATCAGAAAATGAACCCGGGACCCCGAGATTAGTAGACTTTACTGCTAAAGCATGGGGCCGGTTGAGTGGGCTTTAAGCTATATACATTTTACCTATGGCTGGTGCATTTAGCAAGTTAATAGCAAATGCCTATTCTAAAAACATACCTTCTTTTTTCAGTAAAAAGTTTTCTGTTTACATGAGTTCTCTTTTTTCCCGTTTTAGCGAATTCCGAAGGAACACAGTCATACCCATGAAACGATTTTGCATATTATGTGTGTGTGTCGACGCTCTAGCGGTCGCAATTTTGTTTTTTGTCGAGTTCGTTAAACAGCAAAATTGAACCATTAGTGGTGGGGGTTAACCTAAAGCGAAAATAAATAAATAAATAAAATCTCTCTAGCGGCCGCATTTTTTCTCAACGATAGTCATTACATTTCATTAAAATAAATTAATAAAAACAGTTTCTGAAAATCCGGGGAATCGGACCATTAGGAGTGAGGGTTAAAGCGAAATTAAAAAAAAAATTAAGGGAAACTCGGTATATGCCAATGAAATAAAATAAGAAAAGCAGTTTCTGAAAATCAGTGAAATCGAATTATTAAGAATGGGGTATACCTGAAACACAACATATAAAATCGCTCCAGCAGCACCACTATTTGCTTTATCACAACGAAACATACTGGGATATTTTCTGAAAATCGGGAAAATCGGATTGGAGATTTAGCTGAAACCCAACATTTAAAGATCGTTCTAGCGACACCAATATTTTGTTTTTTTCACAACAAAATTTTATATATACCATTTAAATAAAATAATAAAATTAGTTTCTGTAAAACAAAGAAATCGGACCCTTAGAAGTAGGGATATATCTGAAAACCGAAATTGAAAAATGTAATTTGTTCTATATTGTTTTAAAATATATAAACGGTATGTAAATCGATGCATATGTTTTATGTTTAACAAAAGCATCGTCGTGAAAATAGCAAATGTGAAATATTAATCTAATATGTATATGAGAATTATATTTGTATATAAAAACTCTCTTTGATAACCCACAGAAAACGTTATCGTTACATGTTTTTAACACAGTAACATTTAAATTAAATTTCAAAGCTAATGAAAATCCATGTACCTTTAGATTGTGTATATTTGGTTAGTACATTGTAACTGTTTTTAAATAGTAATATTTTTTGTTATATTGAAAGATATAAACACAAATGTAACTCGAAATTGTCTGTTATTTTTCTGTATATTAGTGAATGTAAAGAACAAGGGCTCAGTTCATAAACATGTTATATTTAAAAAAAATTAATACTCGCACAATATAGCTTTGTCTATTCATAAATTTAATTTAATTAACAGTATACTATTAACTTTTGTGGTTTAATTTCAAAAACAACAACAATAACAACAACAATAATAATAATAATAATAATAATAATAATAATAATAATAATAATAATAATAATAATTCTAAAACGAGATTTTTCTTTTGTAATATTTATAGGTTGCAAGAATTCAAATTTTTGTTCCCTGATGCCATATCTTATTTCATTTCAATAATTAATAAGGGCATAATTTTGATTTTATACTGATTTTTAAAGTTATTCAAGTTATTGAGGAATTTGCTTAGTTTATTCAGCTTCTGCGTGACAGACATTTTTATTTTTCTTTCTGGTTTGTTGCTTTTCTTTCCTCCCTTCGTGATTTCCTTTTCTATTTCTGTACATTTATTAAATATTTGTACAAGGAAGGGAAACTATTTCATGATACTGTAAAGTGTTAAACTAACTGCCACAGTTTTACACGTGTTAAAATTGCTCGTGGCTAAAAATAACAATATTATTTCTGCCCACATCATAAGTGATAAAGATGTAGCAGTCTCTAGTCTGTGTACTTGACCACTTGCAGTAAAAAGGTCGTCCAAGGTCATGTTTTGCATAATTGCGGCAGGCCCTTTCAAGTACAGTGAGGGCAGGCTGTGTGTCAAGTGACCAAGAACCCGAAAAGTCGCACATAAACAAACTGATTTTATCTATTGCACTGCTTTAATACAATGCCCCTCTCTTTCTCTCTCGTAAGCTGCAGGTCACATGTTTAAGAACGACACATGTACGCTGCGGGCGGTCGATGAGGATATAGTACGCCGAAACGTCCTGTATTTCCAAATCTTCTGGAAGTGGAGCGGATGGCGCCCCAACTTAATCCCCAGAGGTAGATGCAGAAACACATTATCACGTCACACACAGCCATATACTTTCATTGGGCCACAGAATCCATGAACTCGGCGGTAGGATTTACAGGTACTTCCCCTCGCATCTTTTAGCATACTTTCAAAAACCATAATGTAAAATAATTTGTCCTACAATATATCCAAAACAAAACGTGTGTAATGTGTAAATAACATATTTGCAGACAAATTATGCGTAACTAGAATTTATTTATTTTTCACATTTTCTGTTTTTTTTTTTTTCCCCCTTTATTATCATCTGTGCAAGTTCGAAATCTCCTGTACTGTTAATGTTAAGGGAAGTAAAATGATGATTTTCACGAATTCATGCATGTTCATATTTTTACATCATTTGAATGTTTTGACGTTCCCGCTTACTTTGATATCTATATGTTTTAAAGCGTTATGATAATTCTAACTAGTTTTAAAATCATTTTAAAATTATGTGGCATAACTTTTGTTAACGCTGTTTTGCATCATTCACTTACTTTGCAAATATTTGCTCTGGAGATCAGATTTTTTCCTAATTGTTCGAAAAATAAAAATAAAATACAAATAAAATAGAATGTAAAACATAAATAAAATAAAAATACAAAATAATCAAGAGAAATAAA
Organism: Metallyticus violacea; assembly: GCA_030762175.1. Taxonomy (NCBI): domain Eukaryota; kingdom Metazoa; phylum Arthropoda; class Insecta; order Mantodea; family Metallyticidae; genus Metallyticus; species Metallyticus violacea. The sequence goes on from CM060831.1 coordinate 142,428,247, forward strand.
CGGGAGACTATCAGCCTGGAGGATTCTGTGGTTCTATTTCTATTACAAATGTGAATTTATTATTAATTTTTGTATTTAATTGCAATTTCTGAAAAACATGCACTTATTCATAAAGTTTCCCATTATATCGGAAACTTGGGAGCATAAAAGCTTGAAATTTAACTAACTATTTTTAACAGAGTAGCAACTAATTTTAAAAAATGTTTTAAAATCTATGCACGGTTGTTTTCTTAAATTAATATCCACAATTATAAAGAAAAAATATGTTTAAAATATTGTGTCTTTTTTCATATTTCAACACTTTTTTTCCACCAACCACATAATAAAGTGTATGTAAGTATGCCATGAAAAAATTAGATAACGCTATCTAAGAGTTTCTGAGATAATGTGTCGGGTATTATTAATTTTTTTTAACGAAGTTTAACTCCCGTTTTAACTACTGAGACATCACAGGCGGTGGACACTGGTGATACATGAGTTGAAGTGATTAATTGGGAAAGGGTTTTTCTCTAAGTAAGGAAGCGTTCCAAACTTAAGTTTAGGATACCTCCCCGGCATTTGTCCTTTATGAGGACTGAGGAAAATCTGAAGAAAAAAAAACTGTCAGGAAGGTCGGTCCTGGTGGGAGTCGAACCCAGACTTCGCTCACCAGTCCGCGCCTTAACCTTGACAGTAATAATGTTTCGTGAATGTGCTAAATTTAGCATTGGTGGAGATATGTGATTTCGAGTACTACCAGGCTCTAGGTCCAGGGGTCGTAACACAGAGGTCTGTGCCACCCAGTGGTCTTTTGCATTAGGACGTTACCTTGTTTCCTAAAACGACCCGCCTTTCGGCTGCAGGCGATTGCGTCGCCCAAGCGCGCCGAGTGAACTGCAGCTACAAAAGCCGAGCGCACCCAGCTACCAGAGTTTGACTGGCTGATAGGTCGTACTAGCTTAGACCTACTCCTTTATAGGGGTGAGTGACCCCAGCATTAAGGAAGCCACCACCGCCTCACAAAAACGGAGATTCCGGCACACGCTTGCGCACCGGCCCCCAGGGTACACGCCTTAGGCACTCCCCTGGGACACTCCGCTCTTGCGAGTACTCAATTACCCGTGAGTTCCGGGAACCACTGCCACGCCGAGTCCAACCCAATCCGGACAACTCCCTTTCGGGAGGGGCTCGTCTCAAGTCCGGCCCGGCTCCCTCTAGTAACGTCAGAAGTACCACGGGTACTCAGGGTCCGCAGAGCCCGCACCAGGAGCATCTGAAGAGCAACGACCGAAGCCGCCCCCCCCCCCTTACGGGATAGGACTTCCTTAGTCTTTATGTACCATTTTTCAGCAAGCATTACAACAACTTTGCTGCAACTTTACCTCACATTTTGTATCATTGAGCTGAAAAAAAAATTATGTGAATTACAGCACTTTTGAACAAGTTTTTCGTGGAATTTAAAATTTAGTATTGGCACAATTGTAAAATAATAGAATTCCGTCAATATTATTTTGTTAAACATTCCATTCGTATATGAGCAACGAACTATTAAAATAATTACTTTCTAACATGTCCCCTTTCGTCTTATATTATTTCATTCAAAACTCCTGGTTGGCGCCTACAAATTCATTCTGTAAGGTTGCATGCAGGTTTTGCACTCATCTCTCACAACTAGTCTTTAACAATTGCCCTGGATTCACCAGGTGGTTGGAATATTTCCTTGGACCCACTGGGTTGCGGAAGGACCTGTCAGTATTGCATTACACTATAGGGTTCATATCAAAATGAGATAGGCGCAAGAGGTTCTAGAGGTTGCAATGCTTTGGGGCTGTTTCTCTCCTGTTTAAAACGTAGGATATGAATTATTAAAGACTGAGAAAAGAGGTACATGAAAATTAAAATTGTAAATGTGTAGAAAAGCTTAATTTCAATATGTATGTGTATCTGATTCATGTGCAAATCTGTATGGGTCAAGTCCCGCGTTTTTATTTCTGTTATTAGGAAATATTTTGAATTTATAAGCCTTAACTTTTTTTTTCAAATGTTACTTTCTTTTCTTTCAGTTCAGAAATGTCAAACATTACAAACCTTACTATTGTAATGTGTTACATAAAATATCCTGAAATATTAACGGTATAAGAAAACAACAAAATAAGTGCATATACTTTTTTAAAGTTTTTAATATCCCATAACTATTTGAGACGATGCCAGAACTGAAGTGATGACATAAATGAATGCGGAGTCCATAGACTCATGAAGTTACCTTTTTATCCATTTTCAAAGAAACAAAGAAAAAACACAAAAATAGAAAACATATCGGAGAGTTGAACAAGCGCCCATGAATGGAAAGTGAGCAGGAAATTACAGATAAGCTCCTTCTGCCTTGGAGCGAATGCCGCGCTAGTGGCCGATACTTGTTTATTTCACTCAGTGGATTGTTCATATATCCTCGTAAACGTTTTTAACTTATACATTCTTGTATTACACGCATTCCTTAATGCGCAATATTTTATTTTATAGAGTACCTAAAACTGTTGTAATTACTTTAATGACATATACATTCTCCTTCCTCTAATGCTTTAATTTCTGGTTTATTTTGTTATGTATCGGTAACCCCTGCCAGGCATTTACAAATCTTTTGTCAATATTAAGTTGGTTATATAATTTTTTCACGTTGGTAAGTTGTGCTAAACTTTACTGTTTAAATATCAGAAAGTTGATCATATAACATACAAATTGCTAGTACTGTAAACAAATGCATATAATAAATAGCGTGCAGTAAATAAAAATCTCGATTTAGAACTAACTCACTTCATAAACACGCAAATTTTAATTCTGCAATATTAATACCATGTGTAGTGTTTACAGTCGTTTAGATTAATAATTGAATATTCATCTTATAAACTACTAGACGACTTCAGCCTCTCACTTCTCTGCACGAAATAAGCTACCACGGGGAAAATCAAAAAGTAAGGAACCAACTATTTGCAGCCAAACGGAAATGTATTCACAAAAACTGAAATATACAATGTTGAACATATTCTACTTATTCAAATGGTATTCATTCTCATTTATACCTTTATCCCACCATGGCGCTTTTTTTATGCTCATCCGATAGAAATCGTTTTACTGGCCAAGTAACCAACGACGCAAGGCTGTCATAATTTCTGTTTCTCTGTCGGCAAGGTGTTCCTTAAGGGGCCGAACAGGTAAAAATCTGACGGGGCCAGGCCACTGTATACTGGATACTAGAAAATTTCCCACTAACAGGAATGGACTTTTTGCGTTACTGATACAGCCACATGGGAACGAGCATTATCATGGAGAATAACATGCTGGCTGTTCCAGAAAACGTTAAGCAAAACCTCTCTGCAGCGGGGTTATAATGTATTTTTTGAGTGGTGGTGAGTTTTTGTTTCCGTACCATGCTCTGTCGCTTTCGTTCAACACCCACGATTCGTCCCCGGTAACAATGCGGTCCAGGAATGATTTCCAGCCCTTACGGTACTGGAGCAAATGCTCAAAACTGCATCCCTGTTCTTCATATGCTTTACTCGGTACTTGCTGTCCTGAAATACCGGGTGTAACAGTAAGGTACGGCCAAACTTTCAGGATACATTCCTCACACGTCAAAGAAGAAAATATGTTATATGTACATGGGTCCGGAAACGCTTTATTTCCATGTTAGAACTCATTTTCTACAACTATTCATAAAACATATATACAGAGGGTTCCAAAAATATGCATACAATTCAAGCAAAGAAAAAACTGTGTTAACATAACAAAACTGAATTCACACAAACAGAAAATGATGAGCACTAGTCTTCTTAGATTTTACAGTTACTTATGCAAAAGTCTTGGGATGAAAACTTTCAACTTTGTTTTTTTAATAATACGACATACGCTGGTTCTGCTAATCCCAGCCTCATGTGCACATTATTGTGTAGATTTCTGCGGTGAGCGCTTATAACATTCCAAAATCATATCCGAGGACCGGGGCTTGTTGCTGTGCGAGGTCTCACAGATCTGAACCTGTGAACATCGCATACGGTATCATGAGTCTCAAATTTGTCTCGAATGCGTGCAGTTGTTACTCGCGTTGGCGGTTCTGTTCTGTACACACATCTCCATTGCCTTTGAACTTCAACAACATTCTCGGTTCCAATATAATTTTAAAATTGCTTTCCGATGTTCAAACGATAATCTTGGCTCCATTTTGTTGTAGCAACGCTAGCATAACGTAATGTGTGTCACATCTGTTTACAGAACATTATACGATAATCTTGGCTTCATTTGTTCGTTGTTGATTTATCTGTCACGTAGCAACGCTATCATAATGTATGTGAGTCACATTCGTTTACAGAACATCATACTACACATTATTGTTGTTTTTCGGTTCAACTTTGAAACATATTAAATAGATATCTACTGTGAAAGTGTGTATACATTTTTGGCACCCTCGGTATGTATGGCAAACGCAAAGGAACAAAACGTACCAACATACCACATGAATCTCTTTCTTACTTGAAATGTTCAAAATGCCCTCCGCTAGCATTGATCAACCCGCCACCCGTCGCATTGTATCCCTGGAGAATTGTGTATTATTTCGCAGCCTTCCACATGAAGACTCTCTGCATCTTGTACTGGGGTTCGATACACAAGAGCTAAAGTCCGTAGACCGTGAAGGCCAGGGAAATGTTCAACATCTACCTATCCACCTGTCACGGAATCTATTTAGGGCATGTTGGACATTTGAACATTTATGTAATGAAAGAGTTTCATGTGGTATGCTGGTACGTTCTGTTCCTATGATTAATGTACTATGAAGAGTTGTAGAAAATGAGTTCTAACATGGAAATAAAACCGTTTCGGACCCTGTCCACGTAACATATTTTCTTATTCTACGTGTGAGGAACGTGTCCTTAGAGTTTGGTCTTACCTTATTGTTACACCCGGTATATAACTGGAACTATAAAATTATACGAAATGGGATAACAGAAAGTTTGGTCTTACCTTATTGTTACACCTGGTATATAACTGGAACTATAAAATTATACGAAATGGGTTAACAGAAAGTTTGGTCTTACCTTATTGTTACACCCGGTATATAACTGGAACTATAAAATTATACGAAATGGGATAACAGAAAGGAAGCCCTGTCCCAGCATTTGCCTAAGTGATCAGAGGAAACAAACAAACAAAAAACACGGTCAGGATGGCCTGCCTTAAGAGATTTAAACATTCTATCTTTCGAATGCGAGTCTCAGATTTTATTTCCTGAGCCACCCGCTCAATTTATAAATGCTTTAATTAGTAATACCTTTTCTTTTTCTTTACTTTTCATTAAAATCGCGCTGAAACCACAGGCCACCTTTTTTATAGTTGTTTTGGCGTTGTACACTCTACACCCACGGTGCAAAGGCTACAAGCGGAGTCTTGAAACGGAGTTCATATAGTCCGCTTTGCTTCCTGCTTCATTGGATGTGATTGAAGTGTCGAGGTCAAACATAGAGGACTGGCGTAAAAGTTCAAATTGAAAAACCGTAAATAACAATACTCGCAAGTGATGCTGGTGACAAGAAGTGTCTCAGCTTCTCGCTTTTATTATGAGAAAACGTGTCGCAGTTGACAATAAAGGCTGCTGTCAGAAGTTCAAGCTTACGTTCCGAACAGGCAGACTTTACCCTCTCTTTCTTGAAGATATCGATACACTGCAATTGGAAGGCGAACGAGGCAACTAATAAATGTGGAAAAGCTTTTAATAAAAATAACGGAAATAGCTGTTTAGTCGATAAAAGAATGAAAATTGTAAAAGTAGCAAGTCCGGATTGTATCAGTCTCTCAACTGTTTAATTCAATTTACGAATCCTCCCTAGTCACTGTTATAGAGTTCGGAAGATCAAAGTGTAGCGCTCTGGATTGACCCCCATTTTCTAGGATTTTGATATCTCAGAAAACTGTAGCCACGATTTTCCCACCTGAAGTCTGTTGGACGAGTCTATGTTGATATTCCATGGATTATGATATACCCACGTTTTGTTTTCTGTTACAATACCGGGGTGAAGAACTTCCTTTGCCAAAATCCACATTTTCTGAAGCTATAAGAGCATTATTCTCATTGGCCCAGCTCCTGGTGACTATTTTGAGCAATGTGTATAAATAAGTAAATGATAATTCAAGGATTATAAAGCGTTTCCGCAGCTAAGCATGGACGAACTTGAATGATTAATGAATCCGAAGTCGTTGTTGCAGTCGCATGCAAGATTTGATGAAAATGACACCAAAATTGCGGATTTTTTAAGTCTGTTGTTGGACTTCCCGACAGTGGGTATAGTTTATCATATCAATGATTTTGAAATGCTGCAAAGAGGGCCTCACTATTATCAAGTCCAGTGAGGGTCGTATTTCTTAAGACTGGGATGAAATCCAAAGTGCAACTCAGGGGTAATTGAGTATGCTACGGTGTGATAGCTGGGTAGAGAGCCACCAAAAGAACTCGCGTTACTCATCTGCAGAGTGGAGGAAGCCCATGCTAGATTATGCCGCCCTACCAGTGTTGCTGGAAGATGAACTGGATGGTCTGCCTCAGCTTATCTGCTTCCATCGAGGAATCGGGATGGTTGGTTGCGGCCAGTCTGCAACTTTCCCCACAGAGGAATCAGGGTCGATTTAAAGTCTATAGGTCTATGGAACATCTACGGAGAGAGGCGCTGTCCAGATATCCGATGGCGTGAGAAGGAATGCTATACTATTCCTGGACTGTCTTAAAAATTACATTCAAGCGCTTTTCTGGCTCGGCGAAATGTGTTTTCCAGTCATTCCCACTTCCAGAATTTGTTTGGTTTTAACCAAAGATTTCGTTTGTAATTTGCACCTGCCAGAATATTTTCCATAAGACTTTCAGCTGGTTTGTAATAGTTTTTGTTACTTTCCTAGTTTCACAGTGGTACAGTAGCACTACTTTAACATTAATATTAAAAATGCTCAATTTTGGTAGCTATTGTACTCCTCCAAATTGGTGTCTAGACTATTTTATTCTCTTTCCCTCCCTGTCTGCACCGCCCTGTTGGCTTATGAGACAAGCCATAAACGTGAACTCCTTCACGCATTCAATTGAACCATTGTTTAGGACAAATTACTCTCTGTGCATCAAATCATAATGAATTGCAAATATAAGTTTAAGTCAGATTCCCGAGTACTTAATATAGTGGGCTAACAAGAGTTGGAGCGTCACAACCGTATTAGGCGGCTGTCCTGGCCTTGAGTTCAGGCCATGTAGGCAGGACATTTCTTTCTCGCTCGCTCTTCATTGAGTAACCCAGTAACAAAGTTCTTTTATGTTCCCATTGTTTTCATGCGCTATACTACGACTGCTGTGCAAGGAAAAAAAGCAGGTAATGTCAAGTCTGCGATATTTGTCTTCTGAATGGCTTTCATTGCTTTTATCTGCAGCTTTGATCTTTTGGCGACACTCATTGAGAATGTGCGTGCGGTGCCTAACAGCAGTTTATGAGGTATATATATCTAATTATTGATTTTATTCACATTAAATCTATCGTACCTGGTTGGAATATTTGGCTGTTTCATTGTGTGGTTGTTAAATGAAAAGTTTAACAATGTTGCAAACAATGAAACGTATTTCTCATTTATTTGTTTATTTATAAAGTTGTACAATGTCAAAAAAACACCTTTTTGTACTTCCATACTAAAATGTACTTATTTAGTGTGCGTTATCCTTATCGAAACGAGGCTCCTTTTTATTTTTATTTATTTGTGCTTGATTACATTTCTATCTTTGATGTTTAGCTCAGGATGCGGGGGTGTTGGATTTTCTCCCACCGACGACTTTACCTCAAAAATATCTCGTGGGGAGGGGAGGAGAATTGTTTTATTATAAAACGAATGAAACTGTGCAATACATATAATACTGAATATAATGTATTATTCTGTGTATTTCTATGAAAATAACAGCAATAATACATATAGAAATAATAGAATGTCAACAATGAGATCTCAGATTATTAACTGCACTGTTGCCAAATCAATAGAATTATCTTATTTCTAGTTCGGATTTTTCTCTCCCCTCCACCATTTTTAAATGGTTTCGCACCCCCTTTAGCGTGGCCTTTAATAACAATAGTTTGCTCATAATATTATTAATTTAATTTTCTTTGACGATTCTTGCTTAAAATGAACTATCGAAATATTTTCTGAAAAAAGATGTTACATATTTAGTTCTTCTCCACTCCATGAATTGGCATACAATTTTTCATAAATCTTCTTCGATTTTGAGGTAGTAATTTATTACTCACATTCAACTTTCTCTAGCATTTCACGAGGTTTTACTTACACATTATAAATATCAGTCATATCACACATTTTTAAATCAAACTTGCAAAAATGAAACTATTTTCCATATTCCCAGGTAATAGTTACAGTGATAATAATTTCATATAGTAAATATCACTAAAAAGTTCTTCACGCAGAGCTGCGTAAACTAAGCGAATTTCTCACTGAGTTGAATTATTTTTTATAAAAATGAATATAAAATTAAAATTACTCTTTATCAACTAATGAAATAAAATAAGGCGTTACTGTGTGGTATTAGGAGAACAAAATTAGAATTCTTGCAATAAATATCACAAAAGGGAAACCATTTTAGAATTATTATTATTATTATTATTATTATTATTATTATTATTATTATTATTGTTGTTGTTGTTGAGATTAAACCACGAAAATTAATGATATACTATTAATTAAATTAATTATATCACCACTGATAGAAAAAACTATACTTGTGAGTATTTTTAACATTTTTAAGTGTAACCATGTTTATAAACTGAGCACTTGATATCATTTTTACATCTATTAAAATAGAGAGATATAACAGAAAGTTTGGAGTTACATTGTGTGTTTAAGAAGTTGATGTTCATATGTTTCAATAAAACAAAAACATGTTACTATTTAAAAACAATTGCAATGTACTAAGCAAATATACACAATCAACAATATACAATCGAAAGTATTATCGATTTTGATTGGCTTTAAAATATAGTTTAAATGTTATTGAAGTAAAAACATATAATGCAAGCGTTTTCTGAAGGTTATTATAGAGCGCTCTTACATATAAATATAATTCTCAAACACATATTAGATTAATATTTTCTATTTGCTATCTTCACGACGATGATTTTGTTAAATATAAAACACATTCAAGGTTATAAAACCAGTTTATATGCTGAATTAATTTGTCCTTTTATTTTAAAACTAAATTGATAAAATTAAACTCGTGCACATTTAAATTTCGGTTTTCAAACATATCTTTTACTCCTGGTAGTCTAATTTCCCGAACTTTCAGAAATTATTTTTCTTATTTATTTAAATGGTATATACCGAGATTTTTTGTGAAGAAACAAATGTTGGTGCTGCTAGAGCGATTTTTAAATTTTTCGTTAGAGGTAAACCCCCATTCCTAATGATGCGATTTCCATGATTTTCAGGAACTATTTTTATTGTTTTATTTACATTGTATATGCGGAGCTTTGTTGAAAAAAAAAACAAGTATTAATGCGCTAGAGCGATGTTTAAGTTTTTGGTTTCAGATAACCCTGCTAATAGTTTAATTTCACTTATTTTCAGAAACTATTGTTCTTACTTTATTTTAATGGCTATGCCGAATTTCCTTTAAAAGTATTTGAAATTGCTGCCGACGTTTTTCAGGTATACCCCCACTCCTAATCAGATTGTCCTGATTTTCGGAAACAATTTTAATCAATTTATTTTAAGAAAATATGCAGAGTTTAGTTGAGATAAAGTAAATATTTCGGAATGTTTATATTCGGTAATAATTATTATTAGTATTTCAATGACATACATATGCATACATGATAGCTGTTTAAATAATTAAAACTAGTAATAAACGTGTTCTGTTTGCATCCAATTATGCTATCCCTTTATTTATGCAAAGGCATCTGTAGGATACAGTTAGTACAGCCAATTTCTGACATGCGCACTGTGAATTTGATCTCGCGAAATGTCCAAGCCGTTCCTACTGTATATGCTGATTTATCTTCGCAATACATTCGTTTAAAAACTTTGAATGAAACCAAGTAGGGTCTCGGTTTTCTAAAAATAGTATTCGCGTTGCGTACAGAACTATTTTCCCCGCTCGTTTGCAACTGAACATCTCACTCGTAAGGAAAACTTTACTTTCTGTATTGGCAAATGAATGAACAGTGTTTAACGCCCGTTTTTTTATTTATTTTTTTTTTTCCCCTACAGATGCACCACAGGAGATGGGCACCGATGATACGTGAGATGAAATGATACATTGCGAAAGAATGTATTATTTTTAAGGAAAGAATCGTTCCAGGCCTAGTTTAGGGTACCTCCCCGGCATTTGCCATTTATGAGGACTGAGGAAAACCTGGATAAAATCTCAGTCAGAAAGGACGGTCCTGGCGGGATTCCAACGCCAGTCCTCTCGCTCACAAGTCCACGCCTTAACGACCTCGGCCACCCGCGCCGGTCTATCGCCAAGAAAATAACTATTCTTTGTATATTTTCGGTAACTGTTCATAGTCTTCTGGATCTTTACAATTCCATCTATTCGTATTATATTTGGACCCCCCTTTTTCTCTTCTACCCAATGCAATATTTTGTTTGTGGGTGAGGGAATCCATCAATTGTCATTGTTTTAATATGGGCTTTCAGACCCTTTATAAAGAATACCCATGACCATTAGTAAAAAAACTATACATCTCAACGATGTTACCAAAATCAGTACATGTTTGTTTGCATTTTGTCTATAATTTAAAGAAATTATCAACTGTTTGTTATAGTTTGTGGATAGATCTAAAATTTCAAACCTTAGTTATATAAAATATTTAAACAATTTTCTGCCCCATTTAATTGCTTAGTTACTAGACTGGAAATGCACCGCAAATTCCTGCCCACCGCGACCATATGTGTACGTTTGTGTTTACATTTTGCTTCCTTTACATGGAGTACAGTGATAGATCCTTGCTAATATGACGTAATATATCATGTGTTAGAGGAGATAGCATTGTTTACTAATGCTGAAAAAGCCGATATGACCCTAATGTTTGGAGAATTGCGTTCTCTCTTGTACGGTGTACGCTGAGAGATATCCATATAGACGTACAGGATAAACAGCAACGTACTATTGACATTTTCCAATAAATTGTAGACAAAACAGACAAGTTTTTCCGTAACAGTTGGGAAACTGCGTTGCTTTTTGCCTACTGATCATGGGGATTTTTAGGGTCTGAAGGACCGAGCCCGACATAGGACGATATTTAAAAGAAACTATTGGGTTTAGGATTGTGCAAAAAACAAGACATTCTAATCTCATCTGGAGTTATTCTCTTGAAGTCAATAGTCGTTACTTTTGATCAAATGTAACTTTGTGTTAGAAATGTGCTCAGTAGTTATTGCTGGAATCTTTGTATGAGCCCTTTCTGAGCTTTTATTTCTGGGAATGTGGCACATTAACGGTCCTTGAGTTTCAGAAATATTTGTGGTGGTAGTTTTAAGGTAACTTCTCTGTATATTTATATGTTTATCTTACTATGTTGTTAACATAAATTTAAAACAAAAATTGTAAATTCTTCTCCAGGACAATTAATAGTTTCTAGCCTATATCCTGGGAGTTATCCTTTGCAGTACAAACTTTCACTTGCTAAGGCATTAGAATGAAAGATTTTTCTTTTAGGAAGATATAACAGAAGGGACATAGTGACATTAACATTGAAAGAGCGAGTTGATAACATGTATATGTAATTAAATTAAAAACATGGAGTTATGGTATATTGGAACCCTAAGTAACCGAAGTTAGTTTGTTTATATTTTGTTTGTTTCTTTGTTTTAATAGTGTTTAACGCCCGTTTTTACTACTGAAGCACCACAGGCTATGGACACGGATGATACAGGAAATGAAGTGATATATTGGGAAAGGATTTTTGGGGGGGAAGGAAACGTTCCAGGCCTATGACCTGGCGGGAATTTCCCATTTATGAGGACTGAGGAAAACATGGAAAACCTGAAAAAAACCTCAGTAGGTAGGACGGTCCTGGTGGAGTTATCGAAGTAACTGAAAGAAGAATCAAATTGCTCGTATTCATTTATGTCATGTTTGTAGAAAAAGTTAGTGAATTAAATGATATTCCATTCTGTTCTACAATTATTGCATTTATATATTAAAATTTAGATTGTCATCTAGATTTTATGAATATAGTTTTTATCTCTATTCCCCTTTTGTGCTTACTGTTCTGTATTTTGATTCACGCTTCTCTCTGGTTCCTGTTTAAATTTGTTTGGCGCTACAAACAAGCCTTACTTTAAATAATAAAGTAATTAGTAAATATCTGAACGACAACGACTAAGTCTCTGTAATACAAAGATTTTCAAACTTGAGTTATAATTTGACCATTAAAGGAAAACTAAATGCAAGTCATGGATTATGTTTACCATTTTCCGATACTCCACCTCTTTTGCAACGCATTGGAGGCATGGTCCATTAACTGCTTGATTCAGAGATCTAAAGATATACAATTCCGATAGCGCCTGATGTGCACTGTACAGATGCTGCGGAGAACTTCTCAGTTTGTCGTTCGCATCCTACGAGCATCTGCACATTTCCAATCAAATTTTTTTTTTTTAATGTTGGTAACACTGTTGTCTGACTTGCAAACGGAATTGAGAGGTTCTTTGTGTGTGTGAAAAAAATATAAAAAAGTGTATGTTTTTATCTATTAATACTATATTTCTGATATTTATGGTTGGTCTAACCAGAGATTACTGCATATACGTACCTACTGCTTTTTAAAGCTCACACAAAGTAAACTCATGTTCGTTTTCTTTGATTGATTGATTCATTGATTGATTGATTGCTTTATTTATGGACGCTCTTTAACATCTCAGGTCATCAGCGTCCCATTCAACTCAGGGCGTGAAACGGCCGACAAATTTTGCTCAGAGGCCTCTCTTTCAGACTTGAGGTTCTTTTTCGTGCCGTAAATGTACGACACGGGACCCACGGCTTTACTTCCCTTCCGAAGGAAGCCGTACTTAGGATTTTTACGCCCGAAAAAATCCATCGGTCCTGGCTCGTTTTCTTTGCATTTGAATAACGTCTCACAACACCTTCGCACTAAAAGTCGATACTTAGAAATAATAAATGTTGCATTTTTTAACATTTTGAAATGTTTACATAATTTTATTTAGAAAATGTAAGGTTTTAAGTATAAAATTACAATGATTCTTGCAACAACAAATCATTAGCTAATTTTTTAAAATACTTATTATAATATAAATAATAAAAAGGAGCTACATAATTCGTTCATCAGTTCAAAATTTGTAAATTGTGAATGCAAGTAGGATTATAAATCTGTATAATATCAAAAAGAATTTATGTATAGATAATTCAAAGAAAAAACGTACAAATCGATAGAATGTAAACATAAAATATTCTTGAAAGTAAAATGATTTTTTTTTTCCTTTTCTATTCGTCACTCAATTAGAGCAGGAGAAGAAAAACAAAGTTTGGATACTTCTGTGTAGGATTTTCCCTCTTTCAATAAATAGTAGAAAATAAAATCGAAATAAACGTGAGAATGCTGAAAGTACGCAGCTTTTAAGAGAGTTCTGCATCTATTGATTCGCGAAAACCGCCTTCTCTAGATAATATTGCTTGAAGGTTCACAACTTTACCCATGAAGACAAAGAGCAAAGTGGACACAGAATTCTGACATGGTGGGGGAAGGGTTTAAAGCTGCAGCAAGGAAAAGTTTGAAAGTTTCTCCGGCGTGACAAAGTTGGCTTACCCCGGTTTACGCAACACAAAATTTCGATGGACAGCTCTCTACAGCCGCTCTTCAGCGTCAGGGGAGTTGGATACTTGAGGCTAAACCCGCGGGCACTTCGTGACGGGGATGATAACGTTTTGCTGTGTAAGGGGATAGTGCTGCTGCCGTACCAAAAGAAAAAACGTCCAGAAATGCCTGTAGAACGAAAACGTAAGCGAAAGTTTTTTGTTCCCCCGGACGAAAGCGTGATGAAAATGTGGATCCGGTATTATATAGCTTTTGTTGGTACGACTGTATGCAAAAGAGAGTGTGCAAACAGTTCCCTGACAGAAACAGTTGATACTGCATAAAGTTTCAGTTTATAAAGCTAAAGCTAGAACCTGCACAGGGAACATGTATCTGAAACGTAATTTGAAAATTATAAGCAAACCTTTTCAAATAACAACTCCTAAAGATTAACGGTGTTCAACTGTTAAAATTTTACAAACGGTGCTACTTTGCTATAAAAGTAGTACGAAAAAATGCATCTTTCAACTGTTTAAATAATTGACAAACAAAGCTGTCTGCATTTAGTCACGGAGAGAGATGGGATAAAATATTCAGGTATTGATTTAACGTAAATATTTTATTTCTAGTTCTATTCTCGTATGCATGTACTTCTCAATTTATCTCTTACAGATACTCCTAATAACCTTCTCTTAAATCTCGTTTCTGAGCTTTCAATTTTATTTTTGTCTTTTTTTCCTCATTACCCAAGTTTCGCTAGTGTAGAGAAGCATTGGTTTCGATGCAATATTAGTAATCTGAGTTTGACCTCCTTCTTCATCGAATTTCCCCAGGTGTCTATTGATGCATCCATTTATTGAATAGTTTTATTATATTATTCTCTAGATCTTTGTTCAATTATAGATTGATAGATCATATTCCAGATATTTAAAATTATTCACTTGTTCTATTACCTGGTCCTTTATAACGATTTTAGCTCTTCTATTGCACTTTCCTTCTATAGCCACCACTTTAGTTTTATTAATAGAGATTTTTATATTGAAAATCTTTGTTACATTCTCTTACTGATCATTCTCATATTCGGCCAGCACTACATGGTCATGAGCAAATAGTAAATTGTAATATTCTTTTGTTTAGTTTCTATTCATGATAGAAGGTCAAATGCTCACAAAAGGTTGTCATGGTTGTTTTATACCGTTATATCTCCTAATCGGATTTTATTTATTTATTATTATCAACTATTAAGCATTTGCTAAAAAATTTGAAATACTTTAGAAAAAAGCTCGTAAGCAAAAAAGTATTTAATATCGAAGTATCTTGCCATTATCATGAAACATCAAATTTCAATATAATACGATAAATGGTTTCGGAGAAAAAAGAACATCAGAACTTTTAAGAAAATAAATAAAATGTATGCTTAATTTAGCTCAACTTTTGGAACTAAAGGAGTTTTTATTCTTTAATTGCTTAATGCATTCGTAACCCACTTGTGTCATTTTGGTCATGCAACCCTTAAATTGCATTCTTAAAGGCCCATATGAACATCTACCCAATTTCCTGGATACTGATTTTATTTTATTTGATTTTTTGGTATATAAAAGAGAAAATATCTTGAATTCTCTTATTCTAGAATCCCCTCGTTATTTGCCGTCTTCTCTCTCTTGCTCTCGTATCTTTTTTCTGATGCTTGGAGAATTTGGGTAGGATGTTGTGATTTTCAATCAGCGATTCAACAACTAGGAGATTTTACTTAAGATATCAACAATGGAAGCAGATTATTATTTGTAGTAATTATCATTGGTATTATCGGAGAGTAATGATGTAATATGGCTACTAGGGTGGCCCATAGCTATAGTTGATTTTCCGAAAATTAAAAGTGAGCTGCTCCCACCCCCTTATCTTGTTTCGATTAACAAAAAAATTACATGTGCAAAATTTCAGCTCAATCGGACAACTGCAAGGCGACCCTCATCGATCATGAAGGTTTGAAATTTTAGCTCAGAAAGTATTTTTTTCTATTATTAACATTAGATAGCGTGTACAAATATTATTACATGTACTTCATTGTCTTATTTTATAATTAAAGGTGAATGATTTTCTAATTATTGTCTCGGAACTACTGTTTGTACTACTGTGAGTGCTGGTGTAAAGTGACTTTCATCTCTGGTGTTTCCCAGACGTAAAGCGGCATCAACTTCTTCTGTGTGGCAAACTACGTCTCCAATCACATCGTCAGACCCAAACTACCTTCGAATCAAGTTTTAAGTGTTTTTTTTCAACAATGTAAGAGTTGTAAATCTTACAACAAAGGTAAGCGCAGTATTGGAGGTTCAAGAAGTTTCCATTTCTTGGCAAAAAAAAAAAAAAAAAATCTGATGCGTCCATAAGCTATTCAAACTTTATGATGAACGAACTGCAGACAAAGAAAAAGAAAGAGAGATCTTTCTGTGGAAATTATGGACGATTGTTTTGACATATCTCATACAAATGCTTTTGGAGACATGAAAAATAAAGAAAATAAGATTTTTTAAATGCTTCAGTACCAAAAAGAATGACCAAACTGCATGGTTGTTGTAGGTCAAAAACTAAAACACAAAGGGAGAAAGAGCATTGAATTGTACTGCAATGGAAATTGCCAGAAAAAATTACTTATGAAGAAATGGAACATTTTGCTATCCATCAGCTTGCTTCATCAAAAACTGCTGATTCAACGTCAAGAAGCTAAAACAGTGATGGTGGTGACGGCAGTGCTCTGTCTGTTCGAAAGCATCCAAATGAGATTTGCCAAAGAGACCGTCCATAATTTCCATAACATTTTTCTTCTTCCTTACCTGCAGTTCTGTTCATAAATTATCAGAATATTGATCCAGAAATCAGTAATGCTACTCAAAAAAAAAAAAAAAAAAAAAAAAAAAAAACCATCTCTGATACTTACTTCTCGAAATTGTGGCTCTATCCTTATTTGATGATAATATTGCAACATGGGTTAAGGCAAACATGGCTCAAGTTATACGCCAGCAGACAAAGGTGAAGAAGAAAAATCAACTGAAGAAGTACATTCTGCACCAAAATGATTTTTCTTCCTTTACAAACGTGGAGTTTTCTTCTTTTGTAACTCTTAGTACAAAAATGTTCTTCACGAGGTGTTCTATCAGCACCAATTTACTCGACAAATACCCTTCAACTTGGGAATCCTGGTTACAAAAGTGAAATTGAAAACGCGGACCCCCAGGTGTTCGCGTCCACAGCTTGAGAACCGCTGGTGCATAATGTTATCACAGACTCAAGAAAATACATTATATACATTGTATGTAGGACCGAAATCGGCTAGAGGTCGATGTTACGGAATAAACTCTCTATAGGCTACGTGAATATTACAAAGTTTCACTACTGCCGCTGAACAGGCGCAAACTGGAATCGAGCGAATGGTGCATTGGTGTGACTGAGTAGACAGGCGACTGCGACGACCCACAACGTGACCCTGGAGTAATATTCTTATGATGTAACTTACAACAATGGATGTAATAAACATTAGAGAGAGAGACAAAACAGCGGATGATTATGAGTTTTTCTTTTTTGCGACAGCGCCGCAGATCAAGTCATGCATTACATTACACAGACACGACTTGTGGCATTGTGTTGCCCTGACCAGTCAGCGAAGAATCCCCGGACCATGTGTTTTGTTTGTGCATTTGAACCGTCTCATGTTACTCTTGCAGTGTGCCTTTTAATAATTACGGCGTCCGCTTCGCCGCAAATAAGTTAACTTTTGTTATAAAGGTGCCAGATCTGCCGCAATCCAACAGCAGTACGAGTGGTCGTTATAGTGAAGTTTTTTTTTTTTTTTTAATAGCATTTCTATATGAAAAATCGGGTGCTACAAAAATGTATACACACTTCAAGTAAAGAAAAAACTGTGTTAACATAACAAAACTGAATTCACACAAACAGAAAATGATGAGCACTAATCATCTTAGACTTTTACAGTTACAACAGTTGCTCAAAATGCCCACCATCGGCGTCGATACACTTCTGAGTACTTTGAACTACTGACTGAGCAACGTTTGCGAACGTGTCCTCAGCGATTGCAGTACATGCCGTTTCAATTTCTTCCCGAAGTGCTGCCAGTGTAGCTAGTTTTCTACGGTATACAACATCCTTAAGAGTTCCCCATAGATAGACGTCCAACGCAGTTAGATCCGAAGAACGCGGTGGAAACTCAGTCGGACCTCTTCGTCCTATCCAATGCCTTGAATACTTCAAAATTGCTTTCCGCTGTTCATACGATAATCTTGGCTCTATTTTGTTGTAGCAACGCTAGCGTAATGTAATGTGAGTCACATCTGTTTACAGAACATCATACGATCATCTTGGCTTCATTTGTTCATTGTTGACTTACGATAATCTTGCCTTCATTTGTTCGTTGTTGATTTACGATAATCTTGTCTTCATTTGTTCGTTGTTGATTTATGATAATCTTGCCTTCATTTGTTCGTTGTTGATTTACGATAATCTTGTCTTCATTTGTTCGTTGTTGATTTATGATAACCTTGGCTTCATTTGTTAATTGTTGATTTACCTGTCACGTAACAACGCAATCATGAAGCATGTGAGTCACATCTGTTTACAGAACATCATACTACCTATTACTGTTGTTTTTGGTCCAACTTTGAATTACATAGATAGCTACTGTAAAAGTGTGTATACATTTTTTGACACCCTCGGTATTTTAAAAATGTTCCTATAAAATGTATACCCTACCTCATTCTAGAATACTTCTCATTTATGCATTGTATAGTTAGAGTATATTTAAATTTGTGCTCGGGAAGCGCTAATTGGATTTTGCTCTAGTACAACGGCTTACATCCGTTTGAAAAGGAATTTATGTTATTTCTCACTCTTGGTATGTTGCAGGAACATTAGGTGTTCTCTGATCTATATGAGATGAGAGCTTGCGTTTATTTCTTTGCATACCTGTAGTATGTTATCATTTCGGGCATTTAGATACAGTAACCTGACATCTATTGGCAGCTTGAGGAATGTGTTTCTTTCAATGTCTGGACCTCCACTAGGGTAATCTGTTGCATTAAATACTTTCTCCGTTCCAAAATATGATACTGAAACGCGGGTCGTACATGCAGGAATAAATGTTGCTCGGTGATAATGCTCGTGGCATTGACTGTTATTATGTGCTATAGAGCGTCAAATCACAATCTTTAACACAGTTCATTATGGATAGAAATGAAGTGGCCACCTACATTGATGTTCTAGTGTAAGCCCACGAATCACAACCAGCAAAGTGGGAGTAGAAAGTCAATGGTGCAACATCTAGCAGGTGATTGTTGTAATGCCATTCTGTAACTATGGCAGCAGTGTGGGTAATGTAGAAGGCAACTATATTTAATTTTTAGGTAAAACATAGAACTATTGCTCGGATTTGATACTATGCAAAGATGCAATAAGATAAAAGGATGTTAAGTGTCTTTTGTTGAAAATCGATTGCTGGCGTGTGCTATAGGAATGCCGTCATCATTATAATATTCTCTGTGTACTGTATATAGAATGCATTAAAACATTTGCTTCATACCACGATTTGGATTATGTTGCATTTCTATACCTTATTTTGGAATGCCATATGACAAATTTATATACTATATTTTGGAATGGAGCTCTTGTATGCAGTTTACTGGACTCTTAGGGAAAGGTACAGTTTCCTCTCGTTATCTAGCTTTTCACATTGAAAACTACACTTATATGCCCAAACAGTTTAAATGAACCTTAGTACGTGATTAATTTATTGATCTGTTGTTTACATACTGTTAACGCCGAAGATATTTTGCTTCTTTTGTTGACATAAGCGTATACAGGGCTTCCAGAATATGTTTTGACCGCTCGCACGCAGTTTTGAATCTCGGCAGCTGGACATGTAGCAGCCGGCCACTCTTGTACTCATACATGAGAATTTTGGTGGAAACACGTCTCGTTTGAGAACAACATGTGCTGTGGGTCCATTAACCCTTCAGTTACTGATGAAAGAATCCACTTTTAGTTGATTGATTATATATTTCTAATAAAAATATTTTTATTAAAGTTTATGTAGGAAGGGATTCTAACGCAGGTGTACTGCTGAATAACCTTGTTATAGACAATCCATGCAAGATTTGGGTTTTAACAGTTTTATTGTTGTATGTGAAAAAAACACTTTTTATAATAATGTTTTAACGCCCGTTTTAACTACTGAGGCATCATAGGCGGTGGACACTGATGATACATTAGATGAAATGATAAACTGGGGAAGATTTTTTTAAAGTAAGGAAGAGTCCAAGGCCTACATTTAGAGTACCTCCCGGCACTTGCCATTTATGAGAACTGAGGAAAACTTGGAATAAACCTCTGTCAGAGAGGATGATCCTGATGGGAATCGAACCCCAGACTTCCCCTCACGGCAGAAGATTCTGAAACCCCAACTTGTGCTAATATTAGTAGTGGTTTTGTTGCACGGAAATCCATTGGCGATGCATTAGATGATATAACAGGGGTGCTGCTGCAAGGGATAGAATGTGTTCCCACTTCTCTGTCCCCATATCCTTAAAAAAAAATGGCGGATTGAAGTACAAGTGCATCTTGAAGCCTTTTCTGACATCCAACGAAACAGGTCTCTGCGTTGCTGGATTACGACCAGAGACAACAACATATACCTTCCAAATTATCTCAGGGGGTGCATATGGTATATGATCATGAATTTGCCTGTTTCTTGTCCTCTGGAAATGTCCTTTTCTGTGCTTACCTGTTTTGTTATGCACACATGCTTTTCTTAGAGTTGGTGAAACTGTTACATTCCTTGATAATCTCGGAATAAGGGTATTTTGATAGTAACGAAACCTTTCCATCTTCGGGGGCAGGCCCGAGAGCACACTGCAGCACACTTTGTGTACTGCTTACACTCCGCCACGAGTGACCGCGGTTGCTATGGCGCTGACCCTGAGATGTAGGTCTGCGGTTCGATTTCCACCAGACATTCCTGATAATTCCACCCCTTCCCCCCAGGTTTTCCTCAGTCTAAATGGCGAATGCCAAGGAGGCACCCTACTAAGGCCTGAAACACTTCTTTCCTTTAAAAAAAAATCCTTTCGCAGTTTATTATTTCATCTCATGTATCATCAGTGTTCACCCCCTGTGATGTCTCAGTAGTTAAAACAGGCGTTAAGCATTATTAAAAAAACTAAAGTTAGATTTGCTTTCGTAGGTTAAATGCGGGCTACTTTGATTTTCTAGCCTTGTCACCATACATCGCTAACAACCCATATATAACACTTCTGCCATCTTGTAGTCATTGCTTGAACTTGGAAGTGATTTACCACTTAGTGCTCTTGCATTAAAGATGGCCCCAACTCTTATCACCTTTGAGCAGTAATACCCTGAAAATGCTTAACACCTTTAAAAACTTCACTCTACCAAATACTGTCAATTTGCTTTGCTTTTGAAACGCTCTGGTATTCATATCCACTGTGTGACATAAAGGTCGCTTGACATAGTTTTTTTCCTCTCTGTTTTAAACGAATTTAACCGTATTACATCATTAGTTTATTTGTTTCATTAAATTTTAATACACCAAAGAAAACAAGGCTGACTGTAATAATTTGTCATGTTAAAGCTGTTTTGTTTTCTATCGCAAATGTTCAAATATTTATTTTTTCAAATGTAAGCAATGAAGTACACTATGAAAACAAAAGAGTTGCTACTAAACTATGTTCTGTTTCCTTCATTGTCGTGAGAAGTTAATGAATGATATTAAAATGTATCATGTAGACTTTTGAACAGCGAAATGCATATTTTTCTGTAGGGATAATCACAGGTCAACAAAAGAAGCTACCAACAAATTTCACCCCCGCCACCGTGGTGTCCGTAAACCATCATACCAAACTGTATCCAGTCAAATGCACAAATTTAATACAACATTTAGTTTTTTGTTTGTTTGTTTTATTTACGGACGCTCTTTAACATCTCAGATTATCAGCGTTCCATTCATTTCAGGGCGTGAAACGGCCGACAAATTTTGCTCAGAGGCCTCTTTTTTCAAGCTTGAGGTTCTTTTAGGTGCCGTAAATGTACGACACGGGACCTACGGCTTTACTTCCCTTCCGAAGGAAGCCATGCTTAGGATTACAACATTTAGTGAACTAGACATGAGCCGAATTGGTCGTCGGAAATCTGCTGTTGAAAACATTCAGTGGGTGTGATTGCAAAAACGAGTATCGGCAGTGAAAGGTCAGTACGCTATGTATCTCGAGAGAGTGGAGTCATTACGAAATCTGTTCGCAAAAGTTTGAAATCAACTCGTTTCCATCGCAATAAAATACAACACAGGCATACAATAAAGGAAACATGTCCACAGAGGAGAAACATATGCAAGTGGATCGCACAGCATTTGCAAAATGATCAATCATTCCTTCAGGATGTTCTCTTCAGTGACGGGTGTCTGTCCTTCCTGAATGGGCAATGCTTAAACCCAAAATGCACGATACTGGTCCAAAATTGGTGCTTGAAACCAACAACTCTGATGCTCCAAAAGTTAACGTGTGACATGGCATATTGAGTGACCTGGTTATAGGACTATATATTTTTGATGGCAATGTAAATCAGAATACTTACAGTGCCTTTTTGGACAGCATTGTGATGGAATTGCTAGATGATAAACGGATAGAGACGAGGTTTCAGCAAGATGGAATCGTAGCACATTATGCTCATTCAGTTCGCCGGAAATTAAATAAGATGTTTGGTGTGCAATGGATTGGAAGAAGTGGGGTCAGCTTTGGTCTCCACGATCACCAGACCTCACTTCTCTTAATTTTTATATGGAGGCATGTTAAACAACGCGTTTTCCAGACAGAGCCAGAATCCCTGAATGAATTGAAATACAGATCACCCATGTTATTCCACAAGCCACATTATTGCACTTAGGGAAGAATAGTGAGATACTGTTCTCTAGTAAATGAAAATGTTTTAAACATTTCCGATAGTGTAAGAAACATTTTAACATGAAATTTGTACAAAGCCAGCCTTATTTTCTTTTGAGTACTAAAATGTAATGAAATAAATAAACAATATAAAAGTAGCATTGTGTTAAATATAGTAAAAAGTATTTATTACAAATTATGTCTATGTATACGATTTTCAAAACAATTATTTTTTTCATATGTCAACGACTTTTATAACACGCTGTATTTAACAGAACATTGCAAGAACTTATGAAATTCCAATTAATCTAAATCTAAATTAATGAAGTGCGCTAATCAACGGCTAATCAGTGGCACATTGGCCAAAATATCAGGCATCTTGTTTTTAAAAACAAATCTCTGTGGGGATCGTTTTCTTAGGGTAATGAGATACCAAAGTAAGTTATATACTGAGGTAGCAGGTGGACGCTTTTTAACATTTATTTTAAAGCAATGTAAATAACTGAATGTCACAGACAGATCTTAAAACGAAATATTTCCCGATCATTGTTCATGTTAACTATCTTGGTTGTCTACAAATGAGCAAGCAATTTCTCAGTTATGCCGTGTAATTTAAAACACAGGTATTTTCTATTCACACAGTAAATCAGCCTGTTTCATTTGAAAACTAACACATGTTTATAGACTCCAATAAAACGAGGCAGAAAGTCAATAAAAGGAAAATAGAGGTAGTAATTTTTTGTGCGTTTTGTTTTGAAGTAAATTTTTATTACGTTACATCTAATACCTAAAGGATAATGTTTGAGAATTAAGAAATGTCTCATTAATGAGTAGGTATCCTAATGGGTACAAATGTCAGATGTTGCCATGTTTAGCCAATGTATTTCCTTATTTTCATTTTTATGTTGCAGTATGCCGGTGCTGCCCTTAGTGGTGGCGCTGGCGTGGCTAGCAGTGACATCAAAGGGCACACATCACGGAGATCCATTGGGCAGCATTGGCTCCTCAGATTGGAAATGTCCAGAAATAAGTGATCCTCCAGCGGTATCGTGTTCCTGTGATCTTCCACACACTCTTCGCTGTACGGGCTACCGCACAGCACTCAAGGTAGGCGTTTGCTTTAATTTAACTCAGCCTTTGATTCCTGTCTTCATGGTTGGTGGCCATGTGATCTCTTTAATGCAAAAATATCCATGTCACTCACAAAAAGGTGGGGTGACTTTATTGTCCGTCCCACACAAGCTGCGTAAACTAAGCGAATAGTTGAATAATTTTAATAAAAAATTAATATAAAATCCAAATTACGCTTTATTAATTAATGAAATAAGTTTTGGCATTACTGTGTGGAATTAGGAGAACAAAATTAAATCTTGCAACCTGTAAGTATCACAAAAGAGCAACTTTATTCTTATAATTATTATTATTGAGATTAAACCTCAAAAAGTAATGATATACTATTAATTAAATGAAAGGTATAACCACTCATATACAAAGTTATACTGAGTGGGTATTTTTAAACATTTTTAAATGTAGCCTTGATATCAATCGTCTTTACATTCACTAAAATAGAGAAATAACAAAAAGTTTGAGTTACATTGTGTAAATAAGATATTCATATGTTTCAATAAAACAAAAACATGTTACTATCAGAAACAATTGCAATGTACAAAAAAAAAAAAAATAATCGAAGGTTACATTTGTTTTCATTGGCTCTGATTTTTAGTTTAATGTTATCGTTATAAAAACATGTAACGCAAATGTTTTTTCTGAATGTTATTACAGAATGCTCTTACATATAGATATAATTCTCAAACACATATTAGATTAATATATTACATTTGCTATCTTCACGACGATGCTTTTGTTAAATATAAAACATATGCATTATTATAAATACAGTTTATATGCTGAATTAATTCGTCCTTTTATTTTAAAACAATATAGAGAAAATTAAACAAAGATCCCTTTTTAAATTTTTGTTTTCAAGTGTACCCCTACTCCTACCCCAATTTTTGGAAACTAATTTTCTTACTTTATTTAAATATATATACCGAAATAGTTGCGAAGAAACAAATACTAGTGCTACTAGCGCGATTTTTAAATTTTGGGTTTCAGGTAAACGCCCACTCTCCTATTGGCCCAATTTTCCTGATTTTCAAGAATTATTTTTCTTATTTTGTTTAAATGCTATATGCGGAGTTTCGTTACGAAAAAAAAAAAAGCATTAATGCCACGAGCTATTTTTAAATTTTGAGTGAACATTCTCTCCTAACAGTTCAATTTCACTGATTTTCAGAAATTACTTTTCTTATTTTATTTCAAGTCATATAGCGAGTTCCTTTAATTTTTTTTTTTTTCTTGAAATGCGGCCTCTAGAGTGATTTTTAAATTTCGCTTTAACTCCCACATCTTTTACAAGTACACCCCCATTCCTAATAATTTGATTTCACTGATTTTCAGAAAGTATTTATCTTATTTTAAATTTTGCATATATGCTGAGTATTGTTGCGGAAAAACAAACATTGGTGCTGCTAGAGCAATTTTTAAAATTTTGCCTTCAGATAGGTAATCCTCACTCCTAATTGTCCGATTTTCTTGATTTTCAAAAAAAGATTTCTCTTATTTTATTTAAATGTTATATACGGAGGCTCGTTGCGAATACAAATATTAACGCCGCTAGAGCGATTTTTAAATTTTGGGTTCCATGTAACCCTCTCCCCCTCCTAATAGTCCGATGTCACTTAGTTTCAGAAACTATTTTTATTATTTTATTTCACTGGCATGTACCGAGTTTCCTTAAAAAATTTAAAATGCTGCCGCTAGAGGGAGCCCCTACTCCTAATAATCTGATTTTAACTACTCTTTTTAGTTCATTTAAATGGTATATGCCGAGTTTTGTTGTGAAAAAGCAAATTAGTGCTGCTAGAGCAATTTTTAAATTTGTATTAATTGTGAAAAAACAATTATTAATGCTGCTAGAGCGATTTTTAAACTTTGGGTTTCTGGTATACCCCCCTCTTAATGGCCGGATTTTATTGATTTTCGGAAACAAATGTTCTTTTCTATTTATATGGCATATACAGAGTTTGTTACAACACACATACGCACATAGTAATTATAATAGTAGAAAAGGATAAAACACTAAGAAAAAGTCACAATTGAGTTCGAAATATAGCGATCTCAAGTGTGACTTTTTCTTAGTGTTTTATCCTATTCTATTTTTATTATTACTGTTAATTTGTTACATTGTTAATAGTGTTACTTTATTTTTATTTTTCTTTTATATTGTGTGCGTGCGTACGTGCGTGTCTCTCTCCCTCTCTCTCGTCTTGTCTTCTTGCCATAGAAGAACTCAACGAGTTCGAAATATAGCGATTTCATGTGCTACTTTATCTTAGTGTTTATCCTTTTAAAGCTGCTATAATTACTGTTAATTTATTACAAGGCTAATAGTGTTACTTTATTTTTATTTTACATTATATATATTAATGCTATTAGAGCGATTTTAAATTTTGGACTGCGGGCAGATAGTCCGATTACACTGATTTTCGAGATTTTCGTATTTTATTTCAATAGCATATACAGAGTTTTTTAAAACAAATTAAAATTGCGGCCCCTAGAACTATTTTAAAATATCGCTTTAACCCCCATCGTGTTTTTCAGGTATGCCCCTACTCCTATAGACCCGATTGCCATGGTTTTCGAAATATACTTTTGCCAATTTATTTTAAAGAAATCTACCTAGTTTCGTTGAGAAAAACAAAAATTTGGGCCGCTAGAGCGATTTTTATTTATTTTGTAAATTTTTGCTTTAGGATAACCACCCCCCCCCCCCAATTGTCCAATTTTGCTGAATATCGAACGCGACGAATCATTTGTTAGTTGATGGTTATATGTCCAGTTTCGTTGAGAAAAAAAAAAATGATGACCTCTAGAGCGTTAATAGACACACGTACATACACACACTTGCATATATAATGAAAAATGGCAATAACTAGAAATGTGGTAAAATAAATATTGAATATTGAATATGAAGGTAAAAACTTCACTTGTCTTCTTGCTATAGAAGAACTCAAGTAGTTCGAAATATAACCATTACAAGTCTGTGACTATTTCTAAATGTTTTATCCATTTCTGATTTTCTATGTATATGTATATGTATATGTATATATACACAGAGAGAGGGGGGCATATAAAGTATTACAAGCCAATGTCTGTTAAAAAGGTCAAATGAAACGTATTGAGGTACGGTCCTTCATAACAGCGCTGTGGGCAAAACTTAAATGGGCTCCCTTAAGGGACTCCGAGGCGGGGGTAACTTCAGAATTTTAAATTGAACAATGGTATAACTTTTAGATATTTAGATAATTCTCAACAAATTAAGCAAATTTCATTTAACTTTTTCCCCCTAAAATTAAATATTATGAAGCTATAGGGCATTTAAAATACTTTTAGATAAAAAAATAAATATTAATAAACCATACCTTTAATATACACAGTTATATTAAATGTTAATAATACGCTCCATCAACATTCAGCAACTTTTTTTCGGAGCTGTTTCTAACATTTTCTAACCTGCGTGTTACAAGTCTCCCACACTTGATGCTTCATGTTGTATTTTGTTGAAAGTGTTGAAAGCATGACTTTTTGTTTAACGCAGTCCCATAAAAATCTTAAGATCAGGTGAGTGGGGTGGCCATGCAACAGACGCAATCCATTTGTCGTTTAATAATTCACATATGTGTCTTGCGAAGCGTGGCGGTGCTCCAATTTGCTGGTATCATGTCCCCCCCCCCCTACACTTTGGAGAACATTTTCAAAGAATGTGGGTAATTCATTCCTGATAATTACCAGAGCTCTCAAGAGTTAATTTTAGAAAAAATGTTTGAAACTAAATTTCTTTATATGTTCAGGAGTATCTAAATATCTAAAAAGTGTACCATTGTGTCATTTAAAATTCTGAAATTACCCCATTGAAGCCCCAAAAGTGGGACCACTTATGTTTCACCTATGGCGCTATTTTGAAGACTCATTCCAGCAATAAGTTAGAAAAACTCATCCTTTTTATTGCCTCATTTAAGAGATATTGGCTTGTAACATTTTATATGTAATTGGCCTAAAAGATTTGTTTTAAACAAAAGCGAAAATGATTACCATGGGAAACATAGGGTCATAATCCTGGGCTCGTTTCCGCTCTCCTTTCATTTTCTGAATCCTAATTTAGTTTCAGTAAAATCTTAAGTATGAAGTATCCAGTTGAAAACACGGTTTTGTCTTTTATTTCGGCTTTAGAAGTACATGAAAATTATACGCCATTTTTTTTGTGGTTTGTCATAAACCTTTGATTTGTGTATCTTATGACACACTAGTTTTAAAACTTCATTACTACGGAACTATAAATTGAAATTAAATTTGATGAGCAAAACACCGTTTTTTTACAAGGTTAATTATATTACAAGAAAGTTAATATTAATCCTCGTGTATCCAAAACCAATCTAGAAAGTTATTAATTTAATTTATCTATTCACTTTGACAATTTTTATAAAGAAATAAACGGCTAAGGAGTTGACATCACTAAAGGAATTAATTTGATGTCACCAAAGTTTCGTGTTGTAGTGCCTTTTTCTGTATATTTTTAAACAAGGTTTGTGCATCTATTCTTCAGTTCAAATACATAAGGTTACCGCATTGTTAAATTATGAACTTTGGACGTCAATTATAAAGGCAGGAGAAGTAAAGCTTAAGAGCGTTTATGGATCCATTAACTTCATTGTTAAGTATTTATTTACGTTACTAAGGTGAAGTGTATATTATATAATTACTGTTCTGTGATATGTGAATGTTTAACACACACTTTTTATGATACGTTATTTGATAAACAGGAGTACTCGTGTAATCAAATTGACCTTGTTGATTCAGAGTTTGCACAAACAAATGAGTTTTGTCGCCTCTCCATAAGCCATCCAATAACGAAAACACTCCTCCCATTAAGTTAATTGGTTTTGTGTCTTCACTAGATAGGAATGAATGAGAGGAACATGTTATTAGCATTAAATGACAGTTGACCAAGACTTCTGTGGTCTCACTTTAGAGCATTCTCATTAAATATGAACCAAGGCATATCTTCGCGAATAAAACATTGTACATTCTGTTTTTAACCCAACAGTGTGCACAATACAGTTAAATATATAATCAGCTCTGTTTTTTTTTAAATAAAGTAGCGTATTATTAAAATACCTTAAAAATCGCTGAATGAAAACTTCACGATTGAATGTGAATAAAATACACAAACTCTATTTAAAATAAGTTTATAACAAATGGACATTTATCTCTGGATTCAGAGGCGTACACTATTAGGGCACCTATCCTAAACCCCAAAACTCTCATTTCCTTACCACTAGGACAGCGTCCGACTGGAACATATGGCCAACCAATGTATGCTTGCTTCATCCTCTCAAAGCTATGGTGACAAATCTAGGAATATGTGGCGGGTGATCAAGGACTTCTCAGCCGAGCTTCTCAAAAGAATCCATGGTGTCTTAGGGAGGCCGCACACCGGCATGCATCAAGCCAGATAAATTTGATCCCTTCTTGTCTCTTTAGTGATTCAAGACATGCGGCCGCACACTGGAGCAACACGTGTCTGCGTCGTCTAATCCAGTAGACGAATGGCCTCTTCGAATGGACGATGTTTTAAAGTACAGGTGACTGAAATTGCGCAACAGGAGAAAAAGAAAATGGGTTCATAATTTCTATCATCACCATGCAGCTAATCTGAGGAAAATCGGCTTCAGGGATTTCTAAGTGGATGCTGAATCAGATATTATTAATTTATTTTCTGTCTCAAGTGTCCGGCTTTTAAACATGAACATTTTCCTTTACCCCACCTCCTTATTCACAGAGCACATGAAATAACCCATACATTATTACAGTTCAGTGTTATTACATGGGGAATAACCGAAGTGAAGTACTCGCAGCAAGTTCATATTACAATGATCCAGTCGAAATAGTACTATTTATCCTATGTATATATGTCATGATGAATATTAAGCCATATTTGCATTTTCACATTGACAACTGATGTGTGATTCATTGTAGAAAGTAGACCATGACCAGATAAGCTTACATATAACAAACATCCACCAGAATTATCAAATGACTCGTAAAAGTTTAGACCAAAATTCTAAAAAGAAAACGGATTTCAACTAGACAATATTTGATAAAGACTGGATTTCCCACTAACAAGTAAATAATTAATTTTCCTACTATACAATCTTTTTAAAAGCCCAGATTTAGTTGGAAAATAACTAAATTGGCAACAAATGCTTGCAGGAATCGGATGTGATGTGCAAATTGCCATGAGACATGACGCGCAGCATGCTAAATCTCTTGAAACGTGTTTACGACATGATCATGACGTCATCGACATGACGCAAACCATTGTGCGTTCGTATTTGCATTGCTTTTCATTCAGCTCCAATTCTTTGTGACATGTTGCACGATTGAAGTTTGTTGCATGACTTGACGCGTTCCGGCGTGTGGTCAGCCTTATTTTACAAAAATGACCTCTCACACAGAAGACCTTCTTTTGTTTATGCTGGATCTTCGCAGTTCGTTGCCGATTACTTGAGAAGGACTCGCAATGAACCACAAAGAACTCGCGGTTCGGCTGATTGACGAAAAATTCTTTTCTTCTGAGTCTTAAAGTCTGACTATGATCTCAGCAATTGTTGCCATATACCTTCACCATCCGACTTTGCGTCTCGGAGTATGCAGAGAGAATCTGGACCTCTATGGTCCATAAGTTTCCGGCCTCGCCGATAAGGATTATCGCCTTCACAAAATCCTTATCTGTTTAGTAAATAATTGCAGCTGTAACTTCCGCTCCGCCGCGATCAGTTGTTCAGATATAGTTGCATAAAGAAGCTACGTGTAGAAGACTATGACATGTTCAAAATGGAGTATCGAGCTGTTATTAAGTTCTTCACAAAAGGAGGACTTACTCTAAATGAAATTAAACAGATATTGGAAGCATCTCCCTCATATTCTACCCTAAAAGAATGGGCCAAACTTTTTTCGAATGGGTCGAGAAAGCATTGAAGACGAAGAGCGTGCAGGTCGGACCTTGGAGATGTTCACTCCTGAAAACATCGCTCTTATAAAAGGAGAAATTATGGAAGACCGGCGGCTCAAAGTTACAAAAATAGCAGCAAGATTGCACCTATCTAAAACAGCAGTGCTTCGAATTATTCATGAACATTTAAACATGAATAAGGTTGGTGCAAGATGAGTGCCTGGACTTATTTCCTCAGCCCAAAAGCAGCAACGAGTCATCTGTTGTCAGGCATTATTGTAGCTCTGCCGTGCCAACGAGAGAGAAGTTATGATCTCTTGTCCAAAAGAGAATCAATGGAGTGGGGTAAACTTGGCGAAGCACCGCCTCTAAAGGCCAAGGTCGCTCAGTCAATTAAGAAGATAATGGACACAATATTTTGGGAATGTGAAGGAATATTCTTCATCGACTTCAAGAAGAGGAACAGCACAGTAAATGGGGAGTACTATGCTGACCTACTGCACAGACTACGTGCTTCCATCAAAGAGAAAAGGCGAGGAAAACTGAGCGGTGGTGAGCGCCTTCTTCACGACAACGCGCCTGTGCACACATCTCTGGTTGTAAAGGAAGTTGTGAAGAAATGTGGCTTCAAGGAGATCGACCATCCTCACTACAGCTCAGATCTAGCTCTCAGTAACTATTTTCTCTTCTCAAAACTCAAGAAGGATCTTCGAGGAAGGAAATTTAGGTGTGGCGAAGAAGTGATGGATGCTGTTTATGCCCATTTTGCATACAAGACTTTTGACTATATGGGGGGGGGGGTTGAAATGTTAATTCAAAGATGTGAGAAGTTTTTTGCAATAAAGGGTATCTATAAAAAAAGTGAAATATAGCTTTGTCTTTATCATACCTAGAAACGGTTAGGCCGGAAACTTATGGAACTACCCTTGTACCATAAATGTCAATTTACGCACTCACTTTCTGCTTCCTGCATACATATAATAGCTACCTAATCCTAAAAGTATGGAATTAAAAATAGAAAACCCACAAGACCCACTTGGGTTTAAACTCTTCATCCCTAAAAGTTCGCCAACAGGAGCTGCACAAACTAAGAGAATTCCTCAACAAGTAGAGTAAATTTAAAATGGAATATAAAATCCAAATTATGGCCTTATTAATTAAGAAATAAGTTGTGGCATTACTCTGTGGCATTAGAATAATAAACTCTAAAGCTAACTAATAAAAGAAAAACTAAACTATAATACATTAATTAACTAGATTGGTTGTTTTTCCCCTTCAAAATCACCTGAAAGTAAATACCTATAATGAAATTACTCTGATGTTTAAAAGTAAGCCGAACAAAATTAGAATTATTTCAATCTGTAAGCATTACAAAAGATAAATCACAAATTTATCATCATCATCATCATATTATTATTATTATTATTATTATTATTATTGGTCTTTGTTGAGATTAAATCACAAAATAAATGGTATAATATTAATTCAGCTAAATATATGACCACTAATAGAACAAACTATATTGATGGGTATTTTTAAACATTTTTAAATGTAACCATGTTTATGAATTAGATCCTTGGTATCATCTTTACTCTCACTCAAATAGAGAAACAACAGAAAGAAACATTGAGTATTTAAGAAGTTAATATGTGTTAATAAAACAAAAATATGTTACTATTTAAAAACAGTTACAAGTACTAAGCAAATATACTCAGCCAACAATAAACAATTGAACGTTCCATCGATATTCAGTGACTTTGAAATTTAATTTAATTTTTGCAAATGCTTTCTGAGCCCTCTTACGTGCAAATATAATTCTCACACACATATTATATTAATATTTCACAGCTGTTATCTACGCGACAGTGTTTTTGTTAAATATATAAAACAAATGCATCCTTATAAATACAGTTTATATGCTGATTTAAATTGTCCTTTTATTTTGTAATATTCGAGAGAAAATTGAATGCTAGATCCTTTTTAAATTTCGGTTTTCTGATATATCCCTACTACTAATGATTCCATTTCCTTAATTTTCAGAAATATCCCTACAATTAATGGCCCGATTTTCCTAATTTCCATAAAATATTTTATTTTATTATATTATATAAATGGTATATACTGAATTTTGTCGTGAAAAAATATATTGGTACCACTAGAGTGATTATTAAATTTTGGGTTTCAGGTAAACCCCCACTACTCATTGGCCGATTTCCCTGATTTTCAGAAACTATTTTTTAATTTTATTTAAATAGTAAATACAGAGTTTCGTTGCTAAAAAACAAAGTACTGGTGCCGCTAGAGGGATTTTTAAATTTTGAAACCCGCACTACTTGTAGTCTGATTTCACTGATTTTCAGAAAATCTTTTTTTTTTTTTTTTTTTTTTTTTTTATGTATTTTAATGGTATGTACCGAATTTCTTTGAGAAAAAGTACAAAGTGTGGCCGCTAGAGCGATTTTTAAATTTTCGTTTTAGGTTAATCCACACCCCCATAGTTCAATTTTGCTGGTTAACGAACTTGATGAATGTTTGTTAATTGATGGTTATATGCAGTGTTTCGTTGAGGAAAAACAATAATTGATAAAGTTAAAGTTCAGACACACACTATATTTCTTTGTAATTTTCCGTACCTAGTGGGTAGAATCGATGGATATTTGAAGATATTTTTCAAAAATCTTTTCATGGTTACAACCACAACAGCCACATTCCTTCGCTAAAAACTAATTACCAATGCGCAGCTGTTCCTTAGAGTATATTATGCTTAAAATTTTTCCAGATGCTCTTGCTAGAAACAAAAAGGCGTTCAACAAAATTTACCTCAAATTTAACACGACTTTGCTCTCAAAACCCCATGACATATCGTACGGTCTTCACAAACGCAGTTTTGGTTTTGGCTGGTATAGAACCTCTTCACTTAACAGTATCTTTGGGTTACTGAAATGAATATCAGAAAGGGATGCCTTACTCCATAATTTGCTACTCAAGGTAAATTGAGCTTCCGGCACAATTTTCGGCTGTTGATTATTCTGCTGTCATTTGTGATTTATTAAAATTAAATGGTTCACTTAATCATGATCATCAAATTTATACAAATGGCTCACGAACATCTCAACAGACCCACAAACCATTGCTGTTGGTTTTTATTCAATCTTATATTGAAATAACCAAAGAGCTCTTTAAACTTCCAATTGCGTCTATATTTTTCCAAATAGAACTGTTGGAATTAAGAAAAACTGTGAAATGGAGTGTTGATAAAATGAGCAATGTGCGTATTTTCTGTGACTTCAAATCGGCGCTTAATGCTGTAAATGACAAATTGAATATGAACTCTGTAGAGGTCGAAACTATACCGATAGTATTTAACTATGGAAAACATATATGATTAACATGGGTTCGTGGACACGTGGGAAATGAAGGAAACGAGAGAGCTGGTGAATTTGCTAAAACTGCCGAGTCTTCTGACATTGAAGTTGAATACGTTAAATATCCCATTTCTTACGTAAAGAAGGAATTGAAGGTCGAAATGATTAATAAATTATCTACGCTTTGGGTGAACAGTGTTAATGGTACAGTTACAAGATATTTTCCTACCGCTCAAGAAAAATGATCAATAAAACATTATGAATCATTATGAGTCGGCGCAGTTTATGACTGGACATGAAAAATTAAGTCATACTTAGAATAGTTCCTCATCCCTTCCCCCAATGGTTATTGCTCATGTGATCACAATACTCAGTCCATGGTAATAAAATATATGTATTTGACTCATTTAATCGGGTGCAACAGTTTTTTTAAAAAAAGTTTACCTTTTACGTTTTAAAAAGATAATGTTTTATAGACTAAACAAATTTGTCAGTTATATTCATTACATTGTAATTAGCATTAGATTAACATTATAGTTGCATTTTTCATAGTAATATATTTGCATAATAAATTCGTTTATTGTATTTTATTATTAATTTCAATTTCTTTTCTTCTGTTGCTTTTCTGTATCCCAAATACGAGGGTATGTCATTAAGTTATAAACTGACGCGGGGTACTACATGTTTGAATGAGGCATCTGAGGCTATTGTCACTAGATGGCAGCGTTATTCCACAGCAATTGGTGACATTGACAGCTTGGCGTTACAAACAGGGCTGAAAGCATTTGGAATCTCCTGCTGCAGTGGAATCATGGGATCTCCGAGCAGCTGGTCATCCCAAGCGACAGCGCTTGTGTCTCATGTTGAATGTATTTTTTTAAAAAAAAAAATAATGTAAGCTATGTGAAAAATGAATTATTAGTGCATTGGCAGGTAAAAAATTAGACTTGACGGCCTACGCTCTTCGTAAATATAAATTGATAGGAGAGAGTAAATCACTGTAATGAGGGCATTGTTAGACAGGTGAAATATTTTAACGGTGGAAAATGTGCTCTTATTCCAATTCGCAACTAATTTACTCTCTCTCTCTCTCTCTCTCTCTCTCTCTCTCTCTCTAACCCTAACCTCGGGTAAATCCTAGAAACCGGTGGATCCGGCTTTTAGGATTTCGCCTCCTTTTGGGGGGGGGGTGTTTTTTGAATGGTGTTTAACTCCCGTTTTAACTACTAAGGCACCACAGGCGGTGGACACTGATGATGCATGAGATGAAATGATATATTGGGAAAGGATTTTTTTAAAGAAGGACACGTTCCAGGCCTAAGTTTAGGGTATCTCCCCGGCATTTGCCATTTATGAGGACTGAGGAAAACCTCAGTCAGGGAGGATGGCCCTGGCGAGATTCGAACCCCAGACCTACCACGAGTCCGCCCTTTAACGACCTCTACCATCCGTGGCGGTGCCTCCTTTTCGTAAATTAAATTGATAGGGGGCGAATAAATCACTGTAATGCCTGCACATCTCCTCTGATTGCAGCAGAAAAAAAAAAATGGTTTTATAGGCCATTCTGTGCGTGATACTATGTTACCGAGCAAAGCATTGTAATTGTGCCAAATCTCCTTTATCCAGCAGAAGGAAGAGAGAGAGAGAGAGAGAGAGAGGAAAGGGAGGAAAGAAAGAAAGAAACATAGAGAGAGAGAAAGAGAGAGAGAGAAAGAAAAAGAGAGAGAGAGAGAGAAAGACACAGAAAGACAGACAGAAAGAGAGAGAGAGAGAGAGAGAGAGAGAAGGAAGGAAGGAAGGAAGGAAGGAAGGAAGGAAGGAAGGAAGGAAGGAAAGAAAGAAATGGTAGGATTCAAATCACTATCTGCACAATTATAGCATGACGCTCTAACCATACTGAGTTATTGTGCCACTGCTTGAGAAATCTTATCTTCTAGCAATTCAAAACCTTCGGCTCGCTCTCTAGGCTCTCCCCGCTGTCGCTCGGGTCTCACCAGTTGCTCGGAGATTCCATAATTCCACTGCAGCAGGAGATTCCTAGTGCATTCAGCCCTTCTTGTAACGACAAATCATTTGACACGAGACAGTCGATGTTTACAATAGCGAACAACACTGCAAGATAGCATCGCCTTTCAGTGAGTATACAACCCTCGAACAGCGTTTCGTTGTGAGATTTTTGTGGGCAAAAGGTATGGAATCAAAGAATATTTATAAAAAAAATACTTTCCATCTACGGTGAGCAGTGATTGTCGCGTCAAGCTGGTTGCAATCGGGTGCAGAAGTTCATTAAAGGGCAGTGTATCGAAGACGAACATCGCGTCGGCCTGCCAATGAAGATTGCCACAGAGGCAGATTTGCAAGGCGCTGAAGACTGATCCGGAGAGACACACGGCATGGCTTACCTCATGCATGATAGGTTAGGTTTTCACAGAGTCTGTGCATGATGAGTGCCGCGTATGCTGACCCACAACATAAAATGCAAAGAATTGTCATCTCAACAGCTACCACGGTGAAGGACGTATTGTGGTAGCCCAAATTGCCATAGGTGAAAGTAAGTCTTGGGTTCCGCATGGAAAGTGGTGCTCACGGTCTTATGGGTTCACGAAAGCATACTTCTCGCCGCATTCCAGCCTCAAGTACAAACGCTGACTCCAACTGTAAAATCCTCAGGAAAACTCGTAAGGCCATTCAAAGGAAGCGACCAGGACTCCTAACCAAAGTGGGTTGCTCATGCATGACAACGAGCGTCCTTGTGCTGACAACGACACAAATGAGACTCTGTGAAATTTCAAGTTGAAGTCCTGGAATATCCTTCATAGAGCCCCGACCTTTCTCCAAGTTACTTCCAATTGCTGGCTCCCTTAAACATTAAAAATTGTTCTTACAGCATTAATAATTTCAATATACTTTAAAAAAACATTAAATATATACTTTTTAGGTAAACAGGACAAAAATTATATAATTTATATCCATTGATAATTTAATTCTTACTTTGATTATAAACATTTTTTCTTTTGAAGATATTGCGCCCTTTTTTAATTTTTTTTTTTACAGATTACTGAAAAAATGAAGAGGATAAACTTTTACTAAGAAGATTATATTTGTTCTCCATTTATCAAAATTGTATGCATTTAAATTTGTAAATATGGATCTAGCTGTAATTATAATTAATAATTATAACTCTTGTAATTATTTGTACCACTACTCTTAAAATTGTAATTTCTGCTGTTTGAACTGTATTTTCATTCTTAGCTGTCATAACCCATGTTTCATTGCTGTACAATACATTGGGAACTGTCATTGTTCCATAAAAATTTAATTTTGTTTATGTCCTTGTTTGGTTTTTTTAAAAATAATGACTTGTTGGTCCATGCAACAATTAAATGTTTCTATTTTATTATTAAGATCTGTTTTTCCTATATATGAGATTAACACTAAAAATGAAACTTATTTATTTGTTCTATTTATTTATACCATCATTTTAAAACTGACTTAGCATGCTGTAAATAAAAACTAATGCAAACAGGCAGAAACATGTTATATTTAATTCACTATCATTGTAAAGCAGCTTGTTTACAGCAGTAGTCCCTAAGATATTTTGATTTTGATTGGCAGGTTATTGCCGATGCCTTACGAGAACTTGCTCCAGCTGCTGGAGTCTCTCTTCTGGACTGCACAGTGCAGAACGTGAGTGAGCTGACAGAGCCACTGTTAGCAGGTGTAACACTTCATGGACTGGTAATTTCCTCAGGTGACATCCGTTATGTCTCAGAAAGAGCCTTTTCTGGACTGCAGAGACTGCAAGCTTTGGGACTACCCAACAATAAACTTGACAGTGTACCTACTGCTGCCTTGGCAAGACTAATTAACTTAGATCGTTTGGATCTTTCCCATAATCGACTGGAAAGTCTCCATGCTGGGTCTTTTCAGGTAGGTTTGTGATGGTACTTCAATTTTTAAAAAAGAGCTCTGTCTATTTAACAATAATGTTCAATTTATTTGTATATACATGTGACTTAATTTTAGAAATGTGTTGCATAATAAGGAATCAATAAATATTTGATTATGAATCGTGGGTGTGAGGCTCAGTTACTATAAGAGGTATCTGTTTTTGAGCAATGTGAACAGAAGTGTTATGTTGATGCAACACAAGATATCCCTTCTTTTACATTGTGTATTGCTCCTTTCTTTGCTTGAAGACTTCCGGAAGTTAGTGCTCACAGCAGCAGTATGATCCTGCATCATTTTTTTTATCTAACACCACAGCCTCTGTTTACTTTTATTAGTGCTTCATCTTTAAAGCA
Organism: Metallyticus violacea; assembly: GCA_030762175.1. NCBI lineage: Eukaryota > Metazoa > Arthropoda > Insecta > Mantodea > Metallyticidae > Metallyticus > Metallyticus violacea. The sequence continues at coordinate 142,466,761 of CM060831.1, forward strand.
CCAGATTTATGATTGCTGTTTACTTTCAATATCATTTAATATCATAATGGTAAATATAGCTGTCATGACCTGTGACTTTTCAATTCCATTGAATTTTTCCAGTATAAATTGCGCTAGCCAACACAGAATGATTATTGAGGGTAAAGGAATATATTTCTTTATTTAACAGCATTTTTATTACAAAGTTGGCACAGTGTATCGTGTCTACAGTTCTTACATACAACTCTTAATATATATGTACAGCGATTTTAGGCTAATGGTACAGTATTAATTGAATTGATTATATTGTTTGTTAGCCTTTGGAATTACATAAAAATTGCATCATCAAAAACATTTATAATAAATTGAAATTAGGAAAACAATCATCAGGAACAAGTATATGAATATAAAAATATAAATATGTATGAGATTATACATAAAAAATAATTATAGATATGTGTACAATAATGAATGATGCTTACTGTTAGAATCTTATATTAAAATATTCATTTACATAATAGCATATGTGTCAGTAATAAGTTTTAATTAATTTTTTAAACATTATGTGATTGTACTATTAAGGCTTCTGGTAAGCCAATGATAGTTTAGATGTTGTTGGAGGACCTAATGCTATATTTGTGGTAATCTGCATTTAATTTGAAGTGTTTTATATTTTTATGAAAACAGCACTGTTTCTAAGATGTAAATACATGCTAACGGTACTATTTTTAGTTCTTTGAATAGTGGTTTGCTTTCACTCTGTGGAGAGGCTTACTTTATAATTTTATTAATTTTTTTCTGTACTGTGAATACTTGCTAGAATTTTGAGAACAATCCCCAATTTAGAAATGACTGATAAAACAAAATAAACTAATAATAAGTGTTGCATGGAAGCTTTGTCAGATAAGACTCAAAAAGATAACATAAGCCAGAGTCTACCATGTCAAATTTGAATCATTTATGTTCATTGATTATGTTATTGTTCAGGAATTTTGCACAGGATTAAGTAACTGATGTTGGCTAAAGTTCATGAAAACTACTTTATTTATGTTTAATTGGAGCTTATTATTAGTTATCCATTCTTGTAGTTTATTAGAGATTTCATTAATCTTTTCATTATAGGTCACTTTTTCTTAGTATCAGTGAGTAAGATATTTATATCATCAGCAAATATTATAATTTTGTCTTGAGGAATGTGTACAAGAAGGCCATATATATATATATATATATATGAGAAATTATTGGACCAAGGATTGACCCCTGGGCAGTGGTGGCAATTAGGTCGGGGTGGGAGGTTGTGAGTCCCTCTGCTAATTGGGGAAAAAACTAAAACTTTATTTTCATTTAACAACTTAAAATTAGGAATTATAAAAAAAATTATAGAAACCATTGTTTCATCACCTAATTATCTTTCCTTTAATTATTAAAAAACTTACTTACAGCACAAAATGTGGTGTGTCCCAGCTAACTGATTCATACAGTGCCACGGCAAGAAGTGGAGACTCTGGCATTTTGTTATCTAGTCTCCTTATACCCAGCAGACTTCTGGTACTTTTTATTGTCTATACTTCCCTCTCCCCATTTCTAATTCCCAATTGCTGCCACATGTTCTATTAGGTAAAGTTAGTCTTCACTGTGTTAACCTGTTTTCTCTTACTCAGTAATAAAATACTAAGTTAAAATGAGCCTCATATTAATGTTGTTGCTCCTCAAGAAAATATTGATTTTTTTTATTTTTATTTTCCTACTCAATTACATTAAGTTTGTGATCTATTTATGTGCATACAATGTTTCATAATTTAAGTCTATTTATGTACAATGTTTCATGATTAGTTTAATTCTCTGCACCTTCAGAATCAATTGTCATAAAACTTATAACCTGTTTATGTACCATACATCACCCATATTGCTTATTGTATGTCCTCACTACTGCAGTTTTTCAAAGTCTTTACTTATTTTTTGAATTTTGCTTTTATTTATAGGCCATTTGCACCCCTTCTATTTACAGATTGCATAGAAAATTGTATTTCCTTTTTTAGTTTGATATAATTATATAGTCTACTATATGTTCACCAGCCCCATAGACACACATTGCACTGTCTTTAATCTTAAGTTATAAAAACATGTATTTATTCTATGTCCAGTAACCACTGTTACTAAATTTGGTGTCATTTGTATTTTCAGTTTTAATCTATCTTTGATACTTGGGATCAGTTTTGAAGTCCCCATGGAAATTGATCCCATTCTTTCCCATTTTCCTTCCTTATGAGTTCCAGTTAATTCTTGTTGTAACAAATCTATGGAGCAATATCTCTTGCTACCTGCTTTGCCAAATGATGGTAAAGAAATATGGGTGAGAGTAGAATAAAATTTGCTGCCATTGGTTTTAAATTTAGAGTCCTATTTCAAAAAAGTAACATGGGAATCTTCTTTCATTATTCTCCCTTCGGAGAAGTTAGCCTTCTAGGGATTTTGATCATCCTTTTAAAACCACAATATTAATCTGCCACTTTCCCATAACATTGCTTTCAATTTAAACTGTTTTTGATATCTTAGAAAAATCACATGTTGAAAGTTGCATCTAGAGAACTCAATTCCTCAAACATTGAACTCAATGATATTTGTTGAAATCCTATATGCTGAAAGGTGTTTTGTTATAAAATCAAAAGTGTTTATAGTGTTCTTTATCACTTAATTGATGATATTTCCAAATTCGTTGCATCCCTCTGCTCATACCATCTGAAAAAGAATGCTACATCTAATTTGTTTTCAGAAGCACATGTATAGATAGCTTTGATATATCAACAAATTCAAATAAACATAAAATTTCACTAAGCAATTAAGATTGTTGTATTTATAATAATAGTTTCTTTCAGATGATATAAAAGGGGATTAGAAGACCATTAAAAGAACTTATTAATGATCTTATAACAAACATACATGCAATGACCACAAAAATATTTTTTTCAATTTAAAAATGAAAAGTAATTTCAGGGTGTGATTTTGGCAAGTCTGACAACTTCTCAAAAATCTCTCCATAAAATTTTAATAAAATCATGCATTAATTATGAAAAATGCTGTTTATAATCTGATTGAGCTGAATTCTTCTTTGTTGTAAATTAAGTCAATAGTGGGATATGTAGCTAATTTCATCACTAATTTTGCATTCATCAGAGGATGCATGACTTGAATAAGTTCACGGACATGATGGATGGTTGAGTCACTAAGATATGGACTCATAAACAGGGGGTCTGTTTCACTCCCACCAGGACCATTCTCTTTGACTGAGGTTTATCCAGGTTTCAATCATCCTCATCAATTGCAAAAAATTAGTAAATTTATCTGCTTTACAACTCTCTCTCTCTCTCACACATATGCACACACACATACACATTGTTATTAGGGTACAGTACTCCTTCCAGGATTTAATTTTTTTCTTGCTGTATTTTTGCTTGGTACTGCTTTTTATCATCTCATATTGCACTTTCTTCTGCTGCCATAGTTCTCCATCTTTCCTTGTTCTCTGAAATCTCCTTCTTAAAGAAATGAGCCTTTTCCTCATAATTGTTAATTCATTTGTTCATCAGGGAATCATTTTGTTATTGTGTGTTTTCATAGCTGCTTTCCTTATACCTAATGATTTCCTGCAGGTTGTGGTTACAATAAGTTGAAATTTGTTGATTAGATCATGTGTCAGTCTGTCATGTTGTCATCTTATATAGTTCCTCATCTATCTCCTTTGAGATTGGTTTGCTTGAATGTTGAATTTTTTTTTTATCAATTTGATGAAGTTAACATTGACTTTTCAAAATTGTTCTCTTTAATTATGCATCTTATCCCATGGAAGTTCATCTTCTCCTCCTCTGCAGTTGGTATCCCTAAGTGAGGAATAAATTAAGAGAAGAAAGTCAGCAACTATGGGAAACATGGTGGCAAAGGACAACAAATGGAGCAACTACAAAATCGTATTTTCCGACTGTAGCTAAAAGGTTAAAAACCAATATCCTACTAAGAATATTACAGCAATCCTCTTAGTACATGGAAAATTTGGAGCCTACTTTCATCACTTCAAAAAAACAGAGAACCCATCTTACATATGCCTGCAGGGTATACAAACAGTGCAACACAACTTATGGGATTGCAACATTTTGAAGAAAGAGTGAGAAATAGTTATAGGAAAAGTAACTAGGCGATGATCAATAGACAGTAGTGAACGTGTTATAAAATGTAATATGCAATTTGAAAAATTTGTAAACAGTATCAATTTTGACAGTTTTCAAAGTAACACAATTAGACTAACAGGCTAGAAAATTGGGTGTAACAATGAAACAGTCTAAAGAAATGGCCATTGGTATTAAATTGTGATAATATAACTATTGGAAGTTTGTAAATAACATAACGGCCTACATGACTAAGAATGTTGATGTAATTAATTATAATGTAATTGATTTGCATATGGTGGCAATTTCAACAATCTTCAAAATGTGACTATTAGGTTATTAGGTTAGAATAAGAATGTAAGTTGTATAAAGGAATAGTATTAAGGATAACATGTAACAGTAAAATGATAGCAATGAGTGTAGTATTAGTATAGTATTACTAATTATTAGAGTATAGTAGTGGAGCATGCAGTAAATAAACAAGATAAAAAAACACACACACATCATTTATCCTGTCTTTTAAAAGATAGAACCAAAGTTAGAACACAAAGAGTACTTCATCTTGATTTTGTTTACTTTCAAATTTGCTAGTCTCCATTTGAACAAAATTATTGTGGATTTATGTTCATTACTCAAGAGGTTTGAAGACCCTATGTGAGGAGGGAAGCAAAAGAATGTATAAATGACAGGGTACAAATTTAAAATAAGTTCCACAAAACCTATTATTATTATTATTATTATTATTATTATTATTATTATTATTATTATTATTATTATTATTATTATAACCAATGGTTTAAACTTGGACAACATTACTATTCCCTTGAGTATCTGAAAATAATCTTAATGCGATAGGATCTTTCAAACCTGACATTTCTGGAGCTGAGTGATAATCATCTGTCTGAACTGGAGCCCGGCACATTCTCCACACTTCCAAGGTTACAAACACTTCGCCTGCGTGGTAATCGTTTAAGTGTAGTGGCAGCTGGGAAGGCACTGCAGGGAATGCAGGGCTTGCAGGAACTGGATTTGAGTGACAATCTTCTGACAGGACCCCTTGGGACCACCACTCTGCCCCCTCTGGCTTCTCTGCGGGTGCTTCAGGCTGCACACAACCAACTGAGCAGTGTCAGGAAAGGAGCTCTGAGTGGATACAGTTCCTTGGTATCTCTATCACTACACCACAATCAGGTAAATATGGTTCAAGGAAGTTTTGCTATACTGTGTTTTACTGCACTTGTTCATCAAAAATTCATGCTTTACAGGATCTAGGCAACGTATCAGTGAGCGAACTGGTTAGAATCCTTCTATTGTATATAATAAAAAATGACAGGTTGGTATAGTTTATATTAGGCTAGGGTTAGTTCTTCTGTTTTATACAAAGAAATAAATAAAATGACAATGTATTTTAGCCATATATCATAACTTGCCATCATGCAAAGGTTGCCTCTACTGCTTCCAGCCAATGAGTTTCACAACAGCATGGCTCAATGCCCTGTTGCTGGAGCATTCAGAGTAAAACCTAGCTTCATTCTGAAAGACTGATCTCACTTTGGGCTTTGATAGGCTGACCAAAAGATAGCATTTCTTTTATTTGTATGCATTGTATTAATGTTCATATATATATGAACATTAATACAATGCATACAAATAAAAGAAATATATATGTCTGTTCATTTTTATTGATGAATTGAGGTATTTTCTTATTTGAACTAGTCTGTGTCATGGGTAGCCAATCACCAATAATTCATTTTCCTGACAAGTATAGTAGTGATTTTTTAAGTTACTCTCGGTAAGAGATGAATGGAGTCTTTCATGAAGTTTTACTGTGTAGGTTAACTTTGATCTCTGCCCACCAGTCCTGATGGTCTATTAATAACCATACTTGCTCATAGGCCCGAGGTTCCAGACTCAAACATAGCCAGGATTGATGGATTTTTAGGTAATAAAAATCCTAAATATGGTTTCCTTCAGAAAGAAGTAAAGCCATTGGTCCCAGAGTCTTGCAGTACATAAAAGAACCTCAAGCCTCAAAAAGAGAGACCTCTGTGCAAAAATCATCGGCCATTTCATGCCCTGAATTGATTGGAACTCTAATGACCAAAAATATAAAAGAGTATCCTTAAATAAAAATAATCTTTACCTTTTTGATAATGTCTTCCTTTTCCTGGAATTTTATACTACCTGTAGTCCATCAGAAGGGCTGAGATGCAGACAATATCATTTTAAAATATAGTACATTTCACTATTTTTGGTTATACTGTTGCAATATGGAATGATGTATTTATTTTATCTTATTGTAACAGTAAATTTCATTTATTGTGAATGAATTATTTAGTTTAATAACTCATTTTTTAAACAATGTGTTTTTGTTTACATGGGAGCATGAGCCATGTGATAGATTGGTACCCTTCATTTATAAGGATAACTATTTTGCCTCTAATTCTACATAATTGGCAACTCAGTGGAACGACAGAGCTTCCTGCTAGGATCATAGAGATAGGTGGTAGAATTATGTAGATAGAGTTAGTGACGATAAACAGTTCAATGAAACATCAAGACATTTTAAGAGTGATTGAGGCATTTGCATAGAAAAAGGGCAGGAGGACTGAGCATAACAGACTTAAGGATGAGTGATAAAATATTAATTTTGTTTAATATTGCATTTAATTTAATTATCACTTACATAATTGCAATACCATAATTTTGAACATGAAAAAATATGTAATATTGCAGGTGCATTTTCATTGTATATTTAGCCTAAATTACATTTTGCATTAACTTGAATATTCCATATTTTAGTCTACCTCATATAAAAGCAATGCTTTACTCGTACATAAACATGCCTTTTTGTTATGTAAGGAATTTAAGAAATGCTGTTTTTAAACACTAAAATAATGTGATTACAATGAAAAAGTAATGAACAAAAAGGTTAAATTATTTTAATAAGACTAACAAAAATATGAAAAATATAATTTATATTAATAGGAGGTATTCTGAGCAAAGGTTTTATTATAAAAAAAATTAACTTTTTTTTTTATTTAGCTATTTTGTAGGTGTCGCTCATTACAACTTCAATATTATGATTACAGAAGGTTTTCTTTATAATCAAAACTAATAATTAATTGAAGATATAAGCTATAAATAAATAATAACTCTCAAAGTTGAGTTTTCATGGATTTTATTGTCAGTTTAGTGTTATCCACAGTACCAGCCATTGTCCTAATAATTCTGAAAACTTTTCACAGATGGCAGAAGTACAAGTGAAACAAAGTAAAGAAAAAACCTCTTTTGTTTTAAAGTAAACAGTTTTAACCTTTAATTATAAGTTGGCTGACATGAAAAAGTAACTGAATGCTATAATTAAAGTTAATACTAATTATTTCAAGATAAATTATTCAAATGATGATGATATTAGCCACTGCTAGCAATGATAAAAACCAAAAATATAATATCAATTGCACTCTTTTTTAAAATTTAATATGAAAAGGTAGGGGTACCATTTGAAATTTCAAAGTGAAGTGGACGGGAGTAAAGAGGTGAAATCTAAATTGTAATGAACACTTTTAAACTTGTTGCTCAATATTAAAATATGTATATTTTTATTTTAATATATGTTAAAAGGAGTTATTTAGACTATATATAATAAATTTGTAATTAAATATAGTATGTCTAAAATTTAATAAATATATATCTTCAATACATGTTTAACATTTAGAACTGAATGCTTATGAAATTTCAAAATTGGCTTCCTTTAAAGGTTTATGGAGTCTATTTGTGCTGATGATATTAAACTTGGAATAACTGAGTTAACAGTAGGAATGGGTATATTGTAATAACATGGATGTAAACAAATGTAAGCATTACAGAAAGTTCCATTACTGTACCTCAAACTTAGTCAAGGTTTGGAAGAGGGGATAGAGTCACCAGGACATAGTATAACAGGAATTAAATAAAATTATTTCTCTACTCTGTACTGACAAATACAAATATTGTGCTTGGTATGATGATGGAAGTGAGGACATACATCGTTTAGTTTACTTTTTATTATAAATTCTCTGCTGGAGTATTTGAATTTATTTCTTTCAGATCAAAAATTGACTTGGAGATGTAATATTTTAACATATAAATAGAACCTAACTCATGCAACTTGGATAAATAGTAAACATATTAAAAGCAAAATAAACAATTTACACTTTCATATTTTCACTTTCTGCTCATGGGGCCAGAGCCTTCTGCATATCATACACCACTACATGTTACCGAGTTATTTAAGTCCCAATAAGCTCAATCTATATTCCTAACCTGTCACCTAAATATAATTCTTTCTTCTTCAAGTTAATTTTCCTCAACTATTTATTTCTAATTTTCTTCAACAGTTTCCTATATCATTCATATTTTTACCTAACTTCACATTCAGCATTTTTTTACCCATTGTTTCCTTTGGCTAACTGGCCCATTTCTCCCATTCTAACCTCTCTCTCTAGGGATTTTAATTTCTTGCATTATAAAATAGTGTACAAGTTATCATCTTTCAATCCATGCATTGGACATTTTTTCATATCCCCAGTCCCTGTTCTGGCCCATACAAATTCTTTTCTTGCCACTTTCTATGCTGTGGTATATAATCAGTGCCATCCTTTTTTATTATAAATAGTTCTAAACATAAGCCACCGCTTTGTTACTTAAGTGCACAAATAAATGAGTCTTTAATATTAACTCCTTTTCCTAAATACTAGAAATATCAATAACAAATTATGTAAAAATATGTTCTAAGTTAAAATATTTAAAACACTCTTTATGGTCTCATTCAAATGAAATAAAATCAGGAAATGTTTTGTGGAACCTCTGTCCACATTCTCAACTGTTAAATGACTGATGAATCATTCATCAAAATTGGAAAAGTAGGTATCTGGGTGAACTCGGATGGTCTAGGATGCAAAAAATTCATAAGGTAATGTTCATATTCTTTTATATAATTGTTTTCCCATATGCTTAGTTCTTTTGGTGGTTGAATGGTTTTTAACAATTTGATGTCTTTTTCTATTTCATGGTGTTTATTTTAAAAATGTGCTGATTTATCTATTTGTTTAAAACAGATGTTTCTCCAATGTTCCTTTAACCTAATGCCTAAACTTCTCTTTCTCTTGTCTGCATAGATTTTATCAAAATCCATACAATTAATCTGGTAAATGTCAAATTTTGCTCTTCAGGTCTGGAATCTATTTTGTTTAATTTCAATAGATTTTTAACACTATATCGGTTTTGAGGAGCTAAGCTGATATTATACTGCTTGAAATTTGATATTAGCTGATGGATGGTAAGTGAACCTTTTAAATGTTTTTTCCTCTGATAAATCAATCAAAGTTGTGGTTTGTTTAATTTTTGAGGGGTTTCTGGTATCTTTTAATGTTTTGTTAATCATCTGTTTGTTAAACCCATTGGATTTAGCTACTTCTGTTATGTGCAGATATTCTTTCTTGTTCTCTTCAAAGTTCATGGAACATTTACTAATCTATATATCATGCTGTTCAATGCTGCTTCCTTATATGATCTTGGGTTAAAACCATGGGCTTTGATATAATTGTCTCCAAATTCAAGTTTATTATTACATTTTATTATCTTCAAATCCTAAAGTATGCAACATATTATTTGTTTTAAGTTTTCACAGTGAAGTTGATTGTAGGCTCTTGCAGGTTCAATAGTTTTAGTGCATCTTCCACATGCTTTTTATTTATAATGGCAAATACATCGTCTACATATCTGTGCCAAACCTTAAAGATGTAGGGGAAAGTCTTAGTGATGTGCATCTCAAAGTAGCTTATGAACAAGTCGGCCAGGAAAGATGATAATGGACTGCCCAATTCTAGTCCTGCTTTCTGTGTTTAAACAGCCTTCAACAATGGATTCAGCAGCTCTTTAGTTGATAAGAAGATCAAACATTTCAAAAGACAGAAAGATATTAAAAACACCACAACTCTCTCCACGATAAAAAAAGGACGTGGTTTTTAAAAGATCCTAATATCATCCGTAGGCAAACAGGGCATTCATGAAAATCTTTAAAAATTATGATATATGTTTGGCTGCACAAAATAAATTTAGTATTGGAAAGCTTCTGAACAGCACCAAAAAGGATGTTATTCCACCCAGCAAGAAGTCAGGAGTGTATTGGATAGATTGTTTGGAGTGTGATCAGATATATATAGGCAAAACAATACAAAATTTGGAGACAAGGACCAAAGAACACTTCAGAAATTTAAGATATAAACAAGTGGATAAATCAGCGGTTGCAGATCACTTTTGGACTTACGATCATACATTGCAGGAGAAGCCAAACTATTAAAAACTACCACCAATCCCAAGGTTTTGGCAATATGGGAAAAGATTTATATTTTAAAAAATAAACATAGAGTTATGAATTTTGACCACCACCAATGGACTTCCTGTTCCGTTATCTAATGGAACCACCAGATGCCACTACGTCACCTGCTAGAGTTAGTCAGTCCCCAGCTGAAGATGAGAGCGAATGCTCTTGAAATATGTTCTGAAGAATTAATCAGTTAGTTAAGTTTTAGTGTCACCTAATGCAGACTCATTTGTATATGTAACAACTTCATTGTTTCTTACTTCTTTTAAGATTACAACACCATGAAGAGTATTTTAAATATTTTAAATACTTTAACTTAGAAGAGATTTTTAATATTTGTTTCACTGTATTTAATTCGTAATTGGATTTATTTTGAAAAGGTTATGTGTACTTTAAATAGATTACAATACAAGAAGAATGAAATACAAAGGTATTGTATGTGCAGATTGATGTGCTTGAGGATCATGCCTTCTCAGAGCTTCGCACATTAACACAGCTAGACCTGGGTCATAATCGCATTGTGGCTGTTTCTGGGAATTCCTTGGCTCATCTCACTCGACTAGTACAGCTGGACTTGGCACACAACTTTCTTCGTGCTCTGACTGCTGATCTCGTGTTACCACTACGCAATCTACAAGAGCTGCGTCTGGATGACAATGATATCTCTATGGTGACCAGTGATGCTCTTACAGCTGGTACTGTCCTGCGAAGACTTACATTAGCAGGTAAGCAGGCTGATCTGTCTTGCAGTGATCAATGTTTTTCCTTTCATTGTTTTATTAAGTTTAATATGTGAACTTGTTATATAATAATGATAGGCATAAAGGTCATTCATGATAATATGCCATTACTGCAACTGAGACATCAATTTATACAGGCATATTGGCTCATAGATTACAGGAATGGTTAAGGTAGAAGGGAAGTTATGTGAATATCAGGCAGGATTTGGAAAAGGTAGAAGGGCTGTTAGTAACATAATCATAATTCAAACTATAGTAAATAAGTACCTAAGAAACAAAAGAGTTAGAGTATATATGTTATATGTTCTTTGTGGAGTTTGAGAAGGCATGTGATACAATAAGAAGAGATGAACTTGTGCATAAAATGAGGTGGAAAGGTATAAGTGAAGAGTTTGTTGCAGAGGTTCAAAAGTTGTATGGAGTTAAATTTGTTTAAAGTGTACCGGAAATGGGATTACAGAAATGGTGGGACAAAAGGTAGGTTCAATTTTGTTTAATTTGTTTATTGATGATATTATGAAACAAATTTTAAAGAGTGATTCACACTGTCTAGTTATTGCAAAGAAAGAAATATACGACATACTATTTGCAGATGATTTAATGAAGGTATAACTACAGTAATCAGACTGAAACAAGCTATAAATGAGACAAGTAGATTTTGTGTAGAGTTCTGATTAAGAGTAAATGTTAAAAAATGAAAAATAGTATTGTTTAAGAAAGGGGTTATTAAGAAGGGATGAGAAATGGTTCTTGAAAGGGGAGCTATTGGAAATGGTTAAGGAATTTAAGTATTTGGGGAGTAAGGTGTCAGGTATTGGAAGGTGGGAACCATAAGGGAAGAATGTTATCATTAAAGATAAAGTAGCCATGAGAGCAATTAGAATATGTTAGAATAAAATTCCAAATATGTCAATAAATTGGTTGAAGAAATTGTATGAAACAGCAGTGGAATCAAAAATATTATATGGAGTAGAAGTATGAGGAACTTGGAAAGGATGGTTTAAAATTTACTTAATTAATGTGATGTTTTGCAGAGACATATTGAAATTGCCTAAAGCTTCATTGAAAGAAGAGCTTTAGCAGAGTTAGGGAGGGTAGGGAGGAAAGGTTTGGTGGTGAAGAAAATTTTAAAATATTGGTATAGGATTGATGAAATATCAAAGGGAACAAATGAGAGATAACAGCTGAATGGGAAAAGTTGGGGAAATATTGCAAGAATTTGGGATGGAGGAACTTTGGTAATTTGCAGATAAAAGTAGAAAGGGTTTTGGAAGGAAGTAAGTCAAAGAATTAAAGATATAGAGAGGCCAGAGATTTGGGCTAGTTTTAGAGATAAGAGTTCTTTAAAACTGTACAGAATAATTAAAAAGGAGTGGGGGAGAGAGAAATATTGTGATAAATTTGGGAGGGAGGCTGGCTTGGATGTCAGCAGGAGTATTGTTTTTAAGGGGTCTCTAAGGAAAAATTGTGATAGGGTGTGTTATGTGTAGAGAGCCTGAAGGAATATTTCATTGTTTATTAGAGTGTAAAGGGATAAAGAAATGGAAGGAGGATGTATGGGAAGCAAAATGGGATAAATTACAGTAAGAAAGTATAGCATGTAGAACGTTCACTGATATGTGGACAAAGAGAAATAAAATGATAGGGGAATATTTAGGAAAAGTAAGGGAGAAATGAATTAGAATAGTTAAGAAGGATGAGAGAATTGGGGTATGATTGATAAAATAGTGGTAACAAGGGAAACACAAGAAATGGAAAGTTTCATTATGCATATTTCCTGGGGGTTGTGTGTGTGTGGTTTTTTTTTTTTTTAATAGTGGTGTTTAATGCCCATTTTTATTACTGAGGCACCACAGGCGGTGGACACTGATGATACATGGGACAAAATGATAAATTGGGAAAGGATATTTTTAAGGAAGCATTCCAAGCCTAAGTTTAGGGTACCTCACCGGCTTTTGCCAGCTATGAGGACTGAGGAAAACCTGGGAAAAACCCCAGTCAGGGAGGAGGGTCCTGGTGGGATTCGAACCCCAGATCTCCCGCTCACGAGTCTGCGCCTTAACAACCTAGGCCACCTGTGGCAGTTTTGTGTGTAATGAGGCCTTGTATAGATAGATGTAAGATTTATTATTAGTATAATGTATAATATGTATAAAAGTGTTTAGCATTTTGGTTAATATTATTTTTGATATTGTACATTTTTTAGATATTTTGAGTGTTGTTTAGGTGTAATTGGGTAACTTAGAAATATGGGAATTATTAGTGTAAAAATTGCAGTTAAGTGGTTAAAATAATGATTTATGTATAAATTATTTATATTATTGTTTTGTGTTTTTTTGGTTGGATCAGAGCCTGGTCCCCTGGATATTCTAGTAGGTAGCTGCTGATGAACCAGGGATAGGGGACTGAGCTAATCAAATTGGAATATTTGGATTGAAGTATTAAGAATAAAAAATATTATAATATAATCATAATATTATAAAGATGTTAGTAATTACATATTTGTTTATTCAATTTTCATTGGAGTTAACGTCTTCTGGAATTGCCAAAGGCACTGATCCAATTTGTTATAAAATTTAAATTAATTTTTTAATTTTTTTGTTTATTTATTTACTTCTTTGTTTGTTTATTCACTTTTTTATTCATTTTGTTATAAATGTTTTGTATGTTGATGTACGAAAAATAAATTCACCCATTTATTCATTCATTCATTCATTCATTCATGCATATGACCGCCACGGGTGGCCGAGGTCGTTAAGGCACGGACTCGTGAGCGGGAGGTCTGCGGTTCGAATCCCGCCAGGACCGTCCTCCCTGACTGGGGTTTTTTCCAGGTTTTCCTCAGTCTTCATAACTGGCAAATGCCGGGGAGGTACCTAAAACTTAGGCCTGGAACGCTTCCTTCCTTAAAAAAAAAATATCCTTTCCCAATATATCATTTCATCTCATGTATCATCAGTGTCCACCGCCTGTGGTGCCTCAGTAGTAAAAACGGGCGTTAAACACTACTCAAAAAAAAAAAAAAAAAAAAAAAAATTCATGCATATTTCAACTTTAGTTTTATGCCAGATTTTGTTGATAATTTACGAGATATACTTGAGATTTTAATTGGAAGAAATACCATCATTATTGTAACAAACATCATGATTTGTAAAATTTTCCAAGTATAAGTTAAGAATATGTAATTAAATAGAGTAAACCAAACAAGAAAGAATTAAAGAAAATAAATATGAGAATTATTTACATACATAGTTTAAGTTTGTACTTTTTACCAATAAGTAACAATTGACAATATGTGCAATTGTATGAGAGTCATCCAGTAAGTTTTCTTACTATGAGAAAAATATTTAATTTCTTTCTTTCTTTCTTTTTTTTCTTCTTCTTTTTTTTTTTTAATGTGTTGTTCATTGCCACTTTGACTGCATTGGTTTTCTCAAATGTCTGTAGATTGGATATGAATGCTATAGGTGTAAGTCTGTAGTTATGAATTGAATAATTTAGTGATGATGAAAATTAGCTCAGAGCCTTGGTGCCTTAAAGCCATCAGGCATTTTCCTTCTCAGAATAAAATATAAACTGTGAAAAAACTTACCCAGTCAGCTTGACCTGATCGAGAACTGAACCCAGGACCTCTGGATTAGAAGCTGCAAATGTACTTCTAGATTGGAGGCAGCCACTTACTTTTTTAATTTTGACTAAATTCTACTTACACTTCAGTATTACCAAGTCACTTCTCCATATATATAGTTATTATAGTTACATGTTTTTTTCCAAACATTTTCAGTACCATAGCATCAATTTTTCAAAACTTTGCATCATGCCATGCTCAATTTGCACAGCAATGCATTCAATGCAATTTTCAAATTGCTGGCCACTGAGATGCAGTTTTTAGTTCAACTAAATTAAACTAATTGCTTATAGTTAAATCCAAAAAGTTGATAATAGAACACATTTTTGCTACCTACTGCAACCCTCCTCCTGCTTAACCCATGAGTGGTCACTATATGAACATTTTGCTCACAAATTATCTTAAAGTTTAAAAACTTTTATGCTCTTAATGTTTTATATATATAATCTTTTTGTTCTTCCTATCTGACATTTTATTTTTCCTATATAAGCTGTTAACAGCTTAAATTTATGCATCACCATTTCTGCTTATATCTGTGTAAAATCTTGTGCTGTTGTGACCTTTCTCTTTTAGCATGACTGAGCGCATACAAATTTTTCTGGAGATGCCTAAGAATTACTATAACCAAAAAGGACATCCTTGAACCGAAAATTTTTCATTTTTATAAAGTTCACTATCCTCTGGCGCCTTCTTTTATCCTCACAATTCCATTTTCTTTTGCATACTTTTGGTGTGTTATTAGCCAAAACATTGCTACAACCATTCTGCCAAGAATATTTTTCATTTAGCGAGAAAACTTTAAGTTGTTTTTGTGATGTCCAAGAATTAGATAATTATCATATGATTTTCTTATGTGAAAATGAGTAGAATAGAGGGAGAAGACTAAATAATTTAGCACTGGAACAAAATGAAGGAAAGTTCCACAAATTTCTGACTTTTCACAGACTCCTGCTGTTATAACAAGCCCATAGGAAGTGATAAATCCCTTAAAAGTATGGTTAACATAAATATGTCTTATTTTCTGAAAGTTAAAATAACACCCAGAAAAATAAACAAAACTGTACTGTGAGCAAAATGCTCAAATACTATCACCTGCAGAATGTTTTGGATAGTGACAATTCATGAGTTTACTCTTTATACATGAATGTCTGGAATGTCTGGAAATGTTTCAGCCTAACACAAAGAATGAGTTTTTAACTTGAACATAATTTTTATTTTTCAACATAACCTCCCTTAAAATCATACATTAGTTCTAATGATGATTCATTGACATTATCCTATTTTTGAAATGGTTTTCCGCAAGTATGCAAAATATTCTTCTTATTCAGTTGTAATTGCCTCTTGATTTGATGAAAAATGCTGCCCATTGAGAAAGAGTTTGAGTTTCAAAACAAATAGAAGTCAGGGTGAGCTAAATCTCAGGAGTAGAACGGATGCTCCAATAATTCATATATCATATCTCTGTATTTCCTATCGCTAAAACACTTTCATGACAGGAGCAGTGTCTGATGAAAAATTATTTTTATTATTTTCTTTTTGTAAACTGGGTCTTTTCTCACTTTTTTTTTTCATCTAGATGGTTTAAAAGATTAAAAAAATATTTCTCTCTGGTTATAGTTTTATCTTTCTAATTAGTAAAATTCCTTCAGTGCCTTTGATGCCATAACCTTTCTTGCAGATGGAAGCAACTTTTTCTTCTTTGGCATCAAACTGACTTTTTTCTACTGTTATGATTGCTGTTTCAATTCTGGTGCATGATAGTGGGTCCAAGTCTGATTCACAGTTATTAGATCATTGAACAAAATCAGTTCTGTTGCTGTTAAAATACTCCAAGCACTTTTTCAACATTTTCAAGCAAATGCATTTTTGATCTCTTGTTAGCAAGTGCAGCACCCATCTTACATAAAGATTTTTCGTATACAATTCTTCATGTAAAATATAACAACACGTTTCTTTAAAATGACTTTAGCCTCAGAAAGTTTGTGCATTTTAACTTGCTGGTCATCTACTTCCATATTATGTACTTGTTCAATGAACTGTGCTGTGCTGTTGTTACACTTTTTGAATGTCCTTCATGTAGGTCATCTTCACAGCTGGCTAAAATGAAAAAGAGAGTTTACATAAACTTTCATAAATTTATTCTTTTACATTAAATCATCTTTTACAAAGCCTTGTATCATAGCATGGAACTTAAATTCATTTATTTTATGAAATATCTGAAATACATCTGCTTTATAAAGCTGTATTAAATAAACTACAAAGGTCAATTCATAAATAATATTCACATATTTTTACTTACACATTTGTTTTTAATGGTATCTTTTTACTGTCTTTCTGTATAGTATTTCTATTTCTCAATGACCGAATCCAACATTTGGGAAGCTGTGCAGTTCCATTCAAAGTATAATTTTTGTTCATCTGTTCAATGGTATGGGTAATAGTAGTTCAAAGCTCTTCCAGAGAAGCTAACATCCATGCATAGATGTGAACTGTAGGGCAGATGAGCTAACACTTCCCATCCATATTCATGCAAGTTTATTGATTGCAGAATTGTCATGGAGGATGCCTCAGCCTCCAGCAACTTAAATTTCCTTGCGTTTTGCACAAAAACTTTCTTGAACAGCATTCACAAGTTTCAAATTCCATTCATTTGTTGGTCATCAACTATGCTGATATAACTACATGAAAACAATTAGCTCAACAAGAAACTGTACCATGGTCTGCTGTGAGCTCACCACAAACTCAAAGCAGTGTAGGTTTCTATGGGTTTTTACTATTTAAATTTATAATCTTAATGTATGACCCACAATCTTCAAAAGTCACAGTACCTGATATACCTGTAGGCTCCATTTCTAGCTCTTTTATATAAACACTTCTTTCTAAAGCCTTCAACTGCCAATTGATGTAATTTTCAGTACTATGTTTCATCCAATTTGTAGTACTGTTAACTGTGCATTATTTATGAAATTACCTATGTATTTGAAAAAAGGATTTGGTATTTAAAATGAGTGCCTAAAACAGATGAACTAATATTAAATCAACTATCTAGCCAATTGCATGTTCGGGGTTGAAAACTTTTCAGAATGTCTTCATACAGACTTTTATGACCTTTCATGAGCCATGCATGCCAAAACTGAATTTTTTAATGCTCACAAAGCAGTTTAAATTTTTGCTATGAAAAAGCACATGACTGCCCATTATTCATAATAAGTCATTCTTTATTGTGGTTTTTGATTTGGTTTATTTATTGACGCTCTTTAACATCTCAGGTCATCAGTGTCCCATTCAATTAAAGGCGTTAAATGGCCAACAAATTTTGCTCAGAGGTCTCTTTTTTTCAGCCTTGAGGTTCTTTTTTGTGTCATAAATGTACGACACAGGACCCACAGCTTTACTTCCATTCAGAAGGAAGCCATACTTAGAATTTTTACACCTGAAAAAATCCATCGATCCTGGCCAGGATTGAACCCGTGATCTGGATTTAGGAGGCAAGCATGGTTACCACTACACCACCAGGACCAACTTTTATAGTTGTGTTTGGTTAACTATTGCCAAGTTGATGTGCTTCACTTATTGGAATCACTTGAGGACCATCAATGCAGCCTAATAAAATTTCACATCCCAGCAACTTAATTGTTTTCATTTGTTTTTTAAGGAGAAACTCAGTGGTTGACTCTTGTACTTGCACACTTGAAGTAAAAGAGAATAAGTGAAAATATATATATGACATAGAGTAAGATGTGTGTTTTCTGAAACCAACAGACAATCCGCTGAACTGTGACTGCAGCTTGTCAGAGTTTGCTGAATGGTTGATTAATGCAACTCAACTGCCAGCATCAGACAGGGCAACAGCAGTATGTGCTACGCCACCATCTCTGGAGAATGGACTTCTGATAGAGGTGTTACCTCAAGAGCTGCTGTGCAGTGGTGGGGAGGAATTAGATGAAGATTTAGGACCACCCGCTCCACCTCATCAAGATTTGTTTTCAAGAGCTCACAAGCAAATGACCCTATGTGTATTTCAGTATGATGGCCTCAGTATCACGCTCCACTGGCAGGTAGAGCTTTTCTCATGTTTGTGAAGAAATTATATGTAAAGTTTACCTACTGCAAATGTTTAAAATATATTTGTAGGTACATGAATTATACTAAAAGTAACTACTTTATGATACTAACATTTACTGGTAGTATGTGGTAGGAAAGTGGTGTGGAAAAGCAACATTATCAGTGGTGAAGGAGGAATAGGAGAATGGAATGTTAAGGTAGATGAAAGAGCTGCATGAGACAGCTGACAGTTGATAATTTTAACATAATTGGCACTGTTTTAAATAGAAGTATCATATTACAATCTTGCTAACTAACTAGCAGTAACACAAAATATATGAGTGACCAATGTCATCACACAAGAATGTAAATACAAATACAAATACACCAAGATCACAGCCAGTAACTGCTTTTTGCAAGACCAAGGGGATTGATTGACTGAGATTTGGTGGCATGTCATAGCCGTTGCCATAGAAATCTTCCAACTCCTAAATAAGAAGTAGTTGTCACAGTTCTAAAGTAATTTTAAATCACTTGTATACGCACACACAGCTAAAATAACAAGAACTAAAGAAGCAGAAATGCTAAAATATTCCTCTTCTTCCTAAACAAGATTTGGAAAGCATGTCCCCATTGCACATTCAGAATTGATAGACATCTTGCTCTTGGCCTTCCCTGATCTTTTCTCCCATGGTGTTGGTAATTGTAGAATAATTTTGGTAGTTGGTCAGGGCCCATTCTTTCCATATGATTTTTCAATTTATTTTGATATTCTCTTTTAAATATTTCATTTTACTTATATTATTTTAATATGTTTTTCTTCTATATCTACATTCATTACATTGGATATTTTCTTCTCTTCTCATTTGGTGCTACAGCCGGGTGAGCCTTGGCATTCTGTGGCGACCTCTGCTTCGTTACCTTCATCTTACAACTTCATTGATAGAGGGCAGAATTGCAGGGGAGCATGTTATCAGTATACCAGCTCCCTGCCAGTCATCACCTATAACACAGCTTTCTTGATCAAAGATCACCACCTCTCCATCAGATAGCTCCTCAATTGTCCTTACAAGGCTGGGTGGATGCCTTTCCAGACTCCCTAACTTAGATAATTTCCTAAGTAGTTATTGGGAATTGAAGCCAGGCATCCTGGCCAATAGTCAGCAACGCTAACCATTACACCAAGGAGGTGGTCTTACATTGCACATATGACACCCTGAATAAACAAACTTGATGTTTGAGCTATAATTTTATCATTTATAATAGTTTTTATTCTTCTCAAACTTTTGTCTTGCAACCCCATCAACTTCATTTTCAGCAGATATTTTCACATTATATACTTTCAAAATTTTATAAAGACATGTGTATGCCATTTTGTATGTCATTCTTAGAGGTGGCTATTAATACAAGATCATCTATATAGGCTGCATATCTGATATCTTTTCTGTTATTAATTTTTATTCCTAGGGTTTATTTGTGGTCAGATCTCTCTAATTTTATTCATATATATATTGAACAATGAAGGGGATAAACTGCAGTCCTGCTTATCCCATGCTCACTTCTAGTGATTGTGAAAATATACCTTTTCTATTTCAATCTGAATCATCATTTACTACAAAAGCTTTTGTTTGCCTTAATGAGAGATGGTATAAATTTCTAGAGTAGCCCACAATTCCCCTCTATTACTCTATCATAGTGTTCAGTCACATCTACAAATAGAAGGAATAATGGCTGATAATATTCTATACTCGTTTCCATAAATTGTTTAATTACAAATATATTGCATCATTGCAGCTATTTCCTAAATCCACATTGTCCATTTAAAATCCCTTCCATTACTGATGTAACTCTATTTTTTAAAATATTAGCATAAAGCATTAATGCTGTGGAAAGCAGAGATATCCCTCTGTAGCTTTCACAATTCTTTCTGTTGCACTTTTCTTATAAAAATTAATTATTATTGTCATGTTCCATTCTTAGATATCTGTCCTTGATTCCAAATATAATGTTCTTCAGACTTCGTAAAATTCCTTTTAATTTACATCTTCATATTTCCATAACTTCATAATATTGCTAATACCTCCACTCTTTCTGTTTTTACTCTGTCTGCAGTAAATCTTATCCAGCTCTTCAAATTATATCAGGTTTTGTGACTATTTAATGTCTCTTGTTGTCCCTGTTTATAAAATAACTCCTTATAGTAGGCTGTCCATTTATCTGCTGCATTTATGTAATAATTACACAAACATTGCAATATTTCAAACAGTTTGTGTTCTTCTTCAAAGGCAAAAGACAAGTGAAAGTGATAAAAGATAATAATCAAGCTCAAGGGTAACGTAATGTATGGAAGCAGATTAAACAAGCAATAAAGGGAAAAGGGTGGGGCAAGGAAAATAAGATATATATATATTAATAATTGAAAAAATAATAACAAAAATAGGAAATAAAATGCTAGCAAAGCTTACAAGATTATGTCATTAGCAAACATTACAGTATTACATACTGTACACAGCACCATCCTTTAGCATATAATAAATTTAGAAAGATATTCAAGGAGCATAACATTATGTTGAATCAGCAGAACAAATTCAGCCTAAATGAATTATTATAAACCACACAGAAACAAAAAGTAGAGCAGGTGTATATCAAATTAAAGTGCAAAGAATGTAACCATATTTATATAGGATGAACAAAATGAAATTTGAACATAAGGACCAAAGAGCACTTTAAAAATAGAAAATACAAATATATAGAAAAATCTGCAGTGGCTGAACATTTTTGGTCAGAAAACCATGAAATAGACAAGGAAATCAAATGATTAAAAACAGCAACTAATAATGTAGAATTAACCATCTGAGAAAAAAATCTGCGTATAAAAACAAAGGGCAATGAAGATGACCTCATCAAGAATTGTCATGCAAAGCACATGAGGGATAAAAAAAGGAAAAACAACAATTGTAGTTGAAGATGAATGCAATGACATTCAAAACATGTTCAAACATTAAAAGGTTACTGAAATTATAGTGTTAAAAATATCCAACCAAATATCAGAACAGTTTATATGTTTGAATATTACTGTTTAAAACATTTATATACATAATAAAAATAGAGGTTCTAAAGTAAATCTTATATTTTTACAGTTTAACACTATAGGAAAGAAATATGAAAAACGGGGACTTCATGCTAATCATAAATATTATTTAAACAAGTGATGTTGTTGATGAATAGTTTGCACAAGCTTGAAGAGTAGATAGAAGACTACAAATTTTGCATATACTATAATAACTACAACTTCTTCCAATTTGATCCAAGCACCTAAAACATGTATTTTAAGTACAACACAGGTCCTAGTTTTTCACATAGGTAGGATTATGATATTTTGTCCTATAGAAATACATTCATACTCTTATAAATTTATGTTCTGAGGTTCTTACCAGCATTAAGCAAATGTCATTAATTGGAACCAGATTTGAACATCCAAGATTATTGTGAACAAGAGGTTTGAGTTCAAATCCTAATAGGATTGTCCTGGCTGACTGTTTTTCCAGGTTTTATCTAATTTTCATTGTTTGTATATTGATCCTTATAAATAATACAATGCACAGAATGCTAGATGATATAGGATAAGTCAGAGAATCTTTGAGTTTACATAACATTTAAAAATATATAAAGCTAATAATAATATACAAAGCTATCTTATGCTATGCCATAGTGTAAAATAAATCTTTAAAACCTGTTCAAACCCTCTAGAATAAAATGATTTATCAAAAGAAAAATAAATAGATTAACTTCAAGAACTTAACAAATGTAATAAGTAACTGCTAAAATAAATACATTTTATTTTATACAGCTTAAAAACTATCCCTATTATTTCAGAACTCACTTAATGAGCAGAAACACTGATCAAATAAACATATATTACTGCCCTTTAAAGTAAAGTTAACTTTTCAATTGCTTTACTTTGGAGTGGTAATTTGTTGTATAATTTGATGGTCATTTGAATTGAACTATTTTGATATGCTTTGGTGTTGATTCTCATTATATGAAGATGTGCTTTTCTTTTTGAATTGTGTTAATGTATTACTTTGTTTGTTATATATGAGTCTTGTCATTAATAGCAAATGCCAAAGAGACTTATGTCTGGAATGTTTCCTGCACCCAAAAGAAAACTTTTTTATTCAGTTTATCATTTTATCTTATTTTTACCACCTGTGTAATGCCATAGTAGTAAAAGCAGACATTAAACACCATTAAAAACATTTGAATATGTGAATATGAATTTTGAAGGCTACATCTGACTCAACAAAGAACTCACTCCTTCTTTCTTCCATTATTTTTAAATATTAATGTGTAATTACATTTCAAAAATTCAGAATATTGCCTGACTAGTTCCATTCAAGGATATGTTTAACAAAAAAGGCCAAAAATAGTTTGTTACTTGCTTGGGTTATAAAGTTCATTAGATATATTAATGGTAATAGCAATATTTAATATTATTTATTGCTTTTTTATTTTTTTAAATTTTTGTTTAATTTTTATTATTATTATTATTATTATTATTATTATTATTATTATTATTATTATTATTATTATTATTTTTATGTAAATGAGGGCATTTAATTTCATTTGGCTATGTAACCTGTTTCAGTATTTTTGATATAAAGTAATTTCATTCTAGGTAGAGGTGAATGCACTGGAGGCATATTCTTGTGATGCTCTCTTTGTGTATGAGGAAGTAGGAGAGCATGAAGTACTCCTGGAATCCAACCCAGTGCATTGTAACTCATCACAGTTGACAAACCCCAGATCTCTGGTTGTGACTGTACCAGCCTCAGACCTGGAATCAGGGCATAGATACCGATACTGTCTAGTGCTGTTGGAAGGAGGAGGAAGCACATCAGATGAGATGGCCTTGGTACTGGGTTGCAGTGATGTCATTCCATTGGTACCTACCACAAGAAGACTTGTAGCAGGACTTAGAGCCAATCTGACAGCACCAGGCACGTTAGCTGTTTCTGTACAGCTCGTGCAGCAAAGTGTTCAAGGCTGTGAGCTGACTGTGGCTGTATTTGCCAGCACAGCTCTTCTTGCTCAAAGTCACCTGAACTGCTCTTTTCCTAGGTAAAGTTACATTCAAACAATATAGCAGCTGTTGTTTATATAAAAGTGTTGCTTGCTTTCACACCAGGTAGTAATAGTCAAAATTTGAAAACATATGTCCAGAACAAATACATTTTCAGATAAGGACCACAGTGTTTTGCAGCCATTATTCTCAACCATTCATTGAGTAATTAATATAGGTGCCCTTCATGGTTACCCATGCTTTGTCACATATCCTTCAGCCCTTTGTTTCAGAGAATCATGTAAGTACTCATGCTAGTGGCATAACCAGAAATTTAAGATAGAGGTGGCTTGTGTTTTGATAATTTGGCAAATTTATCTCTGATTTATATATAACACACTTAATATACATAATGAACTTCACCAAAATAATTTCACAGTGTAGAGATGCCATATATATCAGCAGTTTGAGATAGAAAATGAATTGCCTATTGTATAAAATATAGTAAACTTTTGTAACAGTGATGTCAAATATTAACATTTTAAAAAAAAAATTTGAGTCGAGATTGTAACATACACACCACTAAAATTCAATAAAATGGAAGACTAGTTTTGGAAGCCATCACTCCTATATCGTCAGTTCCTGGTCGACTGCCGGCCTCACTGTTTGTGGTAGATCAATTCATCTCTGGTGTAGGTTTAATGAACTTTTGTATTAGTACATCACTTGGTGGGATTTCGAAATTAAAAACTTTCTCCTTATTCTTCCAAATATAGATGTGTTCCCAGACTGTAAGTTCAGATTTTCCTTTAATATTTTTAAGTAATTTGGGGTTTTTATTAATGTTATGTTGTTCTTTCCAAAAGTGCCAAGCTACCGCCGATTTTTCTTCTTGTTTTTGGTTTATATTCCTAATGTGTTCTTTAGCTCTTGTTTTTATGTTTCTTTTGGTCTTTCCAATATAAACTTTATCACAATCATTGTAGTTCATCTGATATATTCCTGATTTATCTTCTTCTTGTAGGTTATCTTCTTTTTGTTTTGAGTTAAGGATATTTTTAATGGAATAATTATTTTTTGGAACCAAAACAATGTTGTATCTTTTAAAAATCTTAAAAATATTAAAGGAAAAACTGAACTTACAGTCTGGGAAAACATCTATATTTGGAAGAATAAGGAGAAAGTTTTTAATTTCGAAATCCTGCCAAGTGATGTACTAATACAAAAGTTCATTAAACCTCCACCAGAGATGAAATGTTCTACCACAGACAGTGAGGCCAGCAGTTGACCAGGAACTGACGATAGGAGCGATGGCTCCCGAAACTATTCTTCCATTTTATTGAATTTTAGTGGTGTGTATGTTACAATCTCGACTCAAAATTTTTTTTAGATTGGCCTATTGTTTAAATTTCGAAGCTGTGGCTGTAAGATTCTAAAGCACCATACAGCATTGACTAATGAAAATACCCCTCGAAAGCATAACACATGATAACAAAGGGAGGTTTCTGAACATATCACTCTGGCACCATGGTTATGACATTTGCTTACGAGTAAGAGGTGGTCATTTGTAATTGAATTCGAGTCTCATTCATCACTTTTTTAATTTATATTTTTTTTTCTGACGCAGCTTTTAGTCTATGTTTTAAGATGATGTTTCAATTTATACATTTAAATCTTAACATACCAATTCATATAATTACAACTCTTGCTTACAAAAGATAGAATTATAGGTAATTTTAATGAGTTAGGTGTTGCATATTTAAAGATTGCCTACATTTCATTCTTAATTCTTTAGTAGGCATATCGCAGCACTTTGTATTAAATAAAAATAATATAATGGCATCGCAAGAATTGAAAACCTGTGACTTGCTGAACATCAGCTTTTGTCTTATGCATTATGCTAAGGAGTTAAAGAGCTCTCTCTACAGTAGGCTACATAATTCAAGAAGGCAGTTAAATATATAACTATATAAATATATAACTATAACAGTTATATTGTCACTCCATTGTTAACAGCTTCGTAAGTACAATATTTACAGTTAAATATATGTTACATAAATTAAGTTTTAGGCATCATGGGAGTAGTAAGCTTATTAGCTATTGTATGTTGGTAATACATTCATTGTAGAGAATGAGAATAAAAATAATTTCATTCATAATTCTTTAGTACGCTTACCGCAGCACTTCATATTAAAAAAAAAATTCAATAGCTTAAAAAGAATTGAACCCCCAGTGTACAAACCATTAGCTTTTGTGTTATGTGTTATGCCACATATGCCACATAAGCAGTTAAACAACTCCCTCTAGAGTAGGCTGCATAATGCAAGAAGAGTTCAAGATTTGAGGAATTTTTATGACACTAAATCTTGAAAATGCTGATACTGAGCTGTGGAAAATCTATATTCTATGCTTACAAGGCAATTTTAGACATTCTAAGCCAGTTTTTCACCCAGTTTGGCCTTAATACTGACTTATCAGCATCTATTGCAAAAAATGTTTAACACCATAAAACAGTGTTATGTTTAGTTGTGGGCCATATATTGCCTGTCTCAAATTGCTTATATATGACACTTCTACACTCTCTGAAATTATTTTATGTAGTTCTTTAACACTCTGTATATATTATTGTTAATATTGTATGATTTAAAACCAATTTATGATATTGAGAATGGAACTACTCAAGAGCATCATTTCAATTTGTGAAGGACTTAAAACAACAAATTCCCTATTTTTTGGCTTCCCTACCCTCCCTCACTAAAAGAAAACAAGACACATAAATGACAAGGAACTCCTTCACCACATTCACCATAGCACAACCACTAAAGGTAATTGCTCTGGGAATGCTTTCCTTTTAGTAGTACTGGAAATACATAGTTTTCATCCGGAGCCCAACGTTCCATTAATAACTCCAACAAAATAATATGATCATTTCTTGAGATATTTGCAACATACATTCCTATGTTACTTGTGATGGGAACCATTTTCACTTTCATTATCAAATTTAACAGAATAAGAAGTAAATATGATGATGTCTAAGATTGCATTGATGATATTAGGTATTATAAATATATATATAAGTATGTACTTATACATATTTGAGAGATGCAAACTCGGAATGCTGTCTCTCCGTATTAGCTGCTAGTGTCATTTTTATGACTCATTTTAAATTGTTTAATAATCTACTGATCAACATAAAAGCCTACAGCATGCTGAGACACTGTTTTGCTGCTATAACAACAAACTAAAGTATTTGTTTATTCAACTACAACCCTGGAAAAGTCCTATTTTGACCTTATCTGTTTTGTTAAACACACATGAAATGCCTTTCTTAGAGATGGTGAAACCACACCTCTTACATTCCTTGCCTGTAAAAGCAGTATCATTTAGTTTCTTTTAAGATTTTAAATATTAACTATAATGAGCCTGTACAAAAATACTAACAAGTTCATGGATTAAGTCTTTTGTTAAATATGGTTTTTTCTTCCTAGATAGTTGTTTACATCTAAACACTTTTGAAATTTGTCATTACAACATTTTTAGACTTATAGCCATTATTATTATTATTATTATTATTATTATTATTATTATTATTATTATTATTATTATTATTATTATCATCATCATTATCATCATCATCATCATCATCATAAGATAATCTAATAAAATTGCAACAGTAAATCACTTATAACATTACAGGGCAGTGTTACGGGATCTTCCTACAACTGTATCACCATACAGAGTATGTGCAACACCTGGAGACTCCCCTTCAGCTGGAGGACCACAAACATCATGTGCATTAGTTCAGACACCAGTGCCAATATCTCCTCCAGCACCAAGCAGCCACCTGAATGTGGCTGTGGCAGCAGGATTTGTAGCCCTGAGTTCTGCACTCTTGTTGGGTTTGTTTCTGGGAACAAGGCACCTTCTGCTCCAACATCGCCATCGCCCCAAACTTGGGCTACCGACACACCAGTGCTTCCTAGCAGGACCACAGGATGAACGCCAACATTCTCATTATGTCAAGTTACATGCAACCACCAAGCTATAGCACTTCATCTGAGTTATGTAATCTCTTTTATTACAGGATAAAAGTGAATAGTGATGGAAACCAAAATATCTTATTTGCAATTGCCAATACTTTGGTTTCAGTCAGCTCTGCTGACTGGTGTACCAGAGAAATTGTTCTAAATCTGTTAAAACTTGAAGCTTTTCTTGTCTTCCTAACAGAAGGATATTAAACTTTACTTCTGGAGTTTAGAAAGTTCTGTCTTAGTAAGATGAAATGTGTTAAACTTGATATAGAATTTATAAAGAAATTTGGGAAGGAAAAAAATTTTTTTTAAGTATTATCAGTGTTCGTGTTTATACATTGTTTTATAGTTTTATTCTACTCTGAACTTTAGAGTAACTGCGAAAGACAAGAACTTCAGTATGAAGCTAGAATGCTTAAGAAATGTTAAGTTAGTTTATTCAAGACTTATTCCCTGTCAGTTTTCAGGAATTATCAGGGATGTTCGAATCTCTACATGTATATTATGTATATATATATGTATCATTGACTGGTTAACAAATTGTAAGAAAAAATAAAAATGGTACTAATATTGCAATGTATACAAGGTGACTACAGTCTTAAAAGAATACAAAACATGCCTTCATTTTATTTTATTTGGCACATGATAAAATTGTGTTATGCTATGATCTGTCAGCAAACTGTATCCATCCAAGTCATAAATGGAGTTTTTAATGAAATATTTTATCTAATTTTAAGCACAACCTTTTCAAAATGTCCTTTTTCCTTAAAATAAGAAATTAATTTCTTTAAAAGAACAGCATATGTAACTACATGACATAAATTGATTTTAAAAAAAAAATTAATAAAGGCAAAGATAGGCTAAATTTGTCCATTTTATTTTTATATAGGCAAAGATAGGTTCTATTTTCCAGAAAATGGCGGGAAAATAAGTAAAGATAGTCTACATTTTGCAGAAAATGTATACAATAGGCATCGATAGGTTAAATTTTGCAGTAAATGGGGGAAAATAGGCATAGAGAGGCCAAATTTTGCGGAAATGTGGAAAAAAGGCTAAGATAGGCTAAATTTTGCAGGAAATTTGGAAAATAGGCATATAAATGCTAAATTTGCAGAAAATGAGGGAAAATAGGCCAATTTAGCCCATATTTGCCTTTTTGCTCCTAAATTTAGTATATGTTTGCCTATCATTGCCTTTTCTTTCCCTATCTTAGCCTTTTGCTCCGAAATTCCCAAATTTTGGAGGAAAAGACCAGGATAGGCAAAGGTAGGCTAAATTTCCTTGAAAGAAATTCTGGCCAAAGTTTGGAGAAAAGGCCAGGATAGGCAGGGATTTGCTAAACTTTGCCAAAATAAGGCAAAGATAGGCTAAATTTGACCGAAATAAGGCAAGGATAGGCAAAGATAGGCTTAAAATTGGAGCAAAAGGCCAGGATAGGCAAAGATAGTCTTAAAATTGGAGGAAAACACGAGGATAGGCAAAGATAGGCTAAATTTTGGAGGAAAAGGCAAGGATAGGCAAAGATAGGCTAAATTTTGGAGGAAAAGGCAAGGATAGGCAAAGATAGGCTAAATTTTGGAGGAAAAGGCTAGGATAGGCAAAGATAGGCTAAAGAGGAAAAGGCTAGGATAGGCAAAGATAGGCTAATTTTCGGAGGAAAAGGCTAGGATAGGCAAAGATAGGCTAAATTTCGGAGGAAAAGGCTAGGATAGGCAAAGATAGGCTAAATTTCGGAGGAAAAGGCTAGGATAGGCAAAGATAGGCTAAATTTCGGAGGAAAAGGCTAGGATAGGCAAAGATAGGCTAAATTTCGGAGGAAAAGGCTAGGATAGGCAAAGATAGGCTAAATTTCGGAGGAAAAGGCTAGGATAGGCAAAGATAGGCTAAATTTCGGAGGAAAAGGCTAGGATAGGCAAAGATAGGCTAAATTTCGGAGGAAAAGGCTAGGATAGGCAAAGATAGGCTAAATTTCGGAGGAAAAGGCTAGGATAGGCAAAGATAGGCTAAATTTCGGAGGAAAAGGCTAGGATAGGCAAAGATAGGCTAAAGAGGAAAAGGCTAGGATAGGCAAAGATAGGCTAATTTTTGGAGGAAAAGGCTAGGATAGGCAAAGATAGGCTAAATTTTGCCGGAAAAAAGGCAAGGATAGGCAAAGATAGGCTAATTTTTGGAGGAAAAGGCTAGGATAGGCAAAGATAGGCTAATTTTTGGAGGAAAAGGCAAGGATAGGCAAAGATAGGCTAAAGAGGAAAAGGCTAGGATAGGCAAAGATAGGCTAATTTTTGGAGGAAAAGGCTAGAATAGGCAAAGATAGGCTAAATTTTGCCGGAAAAAAGGCAAGGATAGGCAAAGATAGGCTAAATTTCGGAGGAAAAGGCTAGGATAGGCAAAGATAGGCTAAAGAGGAAAAGGCTAGGATAGGCAAAGATAGGCTAATTTTTGGAGGAAAAGGCTAGGATAGGCAAAGATAGGCTAAATTTTGCCGGAAAAAAGGCAAGGATAGGCAAAGATAGGCTAAATTTCGGAGGAAAAGGCTAGGATAGGCAAAGATAGGCTAAATTTTGCCGGAAAAAAGGCAAGGATAGGCAAAGATAGGCTAAATTTCCTTGAAAAAAATCCTAGCCAAATTTTAGCCTATCTTTGCCTATCCTAGCCTTTTACTCCGAAAGTTAGCCTATCTTTGCCTTATTTCAGCAAAATTTAGCCTATCTTGGTCTTTTCCTACGAAATTTAGCCTATCTTGACCTTTTACTCCTAAATTTAGCCTATCTTTGCCTTTTTCCGGCAAAATTTAGACTATTTTTGCCCTATCCTTGCCTTATTTCGGCAAAATTTAGCCTATCTTTGCCTATCCTTGAATTATTTGGGCAAAATTTAGCCTATAATTTGCCTTGTTTCGACAAAATTTAGCCTATCTTTGCCTATTCTTGCTTTTCCCCACCAAATTTAGCCCATCTTTGCCTTTTTTAGCCGAAATTTAGATTATCTTTGCCTTATTTCGTCAAACCTTTGCCTATCATTGCGCTTTCCGGTGAAATTTAGGCTATATTTGGCTTACTTCGTCAACAATTAGCCTATCATTGCCCTTTGGCTATTCTTGCCTTTTCCCACCAAATTTGGCCTATCTTTCCCTTTTTTTAGTTGAAACTTGGTTTATCTTTGCCTTATTTCGACAAATGTTTGCCTGTCTGTGCATTTTCCGGTGAAATTTTGGCTATATTTGCTTGGCTTCGGAAAAATTTAGCCTATTGTTGCCCATTGCAAACAAATTTAGCCTAAATTTGCCTAATTTCGGCAAAATGTAGATTATTTTTAACTTCTACTAAAAATATGGGCTATCTTCTCATTATTTCTGCATAATTTGGGAAAGTTAGGCAAAATTTCGGAGGAAAAAGAGCAAAATTAGGCCAAATTTGGTCCAAAAAGGCACAGAAAGGCAAAGATAGGCTAAAGTTCAGAGGAAAAGGGGTAAGGATAGGCAAAGATAGGCTAGATTTTGTCAAAAAATGAAAGTTTCAATTAGGACTGCCAGATATCAATCAACTTGCGACAATGAGACACAGTCATGGTTCTATGAAAAATTACGTTGACAAATTTCTAATATGTAATAATAATAAGAAGAAGAAGAAGAATATAATAAATTTATTGCTGTCAATAGAAACATTTACATAAGTTTCAGACATTGTCAAAATACTAGAGTAACAAAGCATAACTTATTCTTAGAACAAGGTTTTAGTACATGTTTGCGAGAGTTAAAAAATAGTTTACCTATATATACTGTTAAGATTACAATTGATTACAATTTATCCAATGAATATAAACTTCTATTTACAAGGTATTTTTTCAACTGATACTTAAATTTTGATTTTTCTACAGATTTAATCTCTGGTGGCAATTTATTGTACAAAAGGGTACCTCCTACATTTACTTCCTTACATACTATTTGTTTATTATAAGCATACCTATGATAATCTTTTATATTTCTAGTATTATAGCTATGAATCTCATTATTTTTTATAAAATTCTTTGATTCACTGCATAATATAGACTTACACACATAGAAAGAGTAAGCAGCCAGCGTTCCATGCTTTACAAATGCATCCTTATACAACTGTCTATATCCCAATTTAAAAATTAGCCTAATACACTTTTTCTATAATATAAATAATCTATCCATATGCACTTTTGCTGCAGCCCCCCAAACCTCAATACCATAGCATATATTATACCATAATAGATCATTTTTAACTCATTTGAGCCAACCACATCTTTAAAAAATCTCAATAGACAGGTTGATTTACTTATTTTGCTACACATTACATGCTTTGCCCTTGTTAATTTACTATCAATCCATATACCTAAGAACATATATGTGTCTACCCTCTCACAGATTTTATCTTCAATCATACATATATCCTTTAGGGCATTACTTTTAAAGAGACCAAAATTTCATAAATTTCATTTTATCCACAATATTATATGTCATAGCTCATTATGGATTACATTCTAAAGAGAGCATTAATGTTTCTTTCTCTTCTACCTCTTTAATGTCTATCATTACTGCTAGATCTCAACTTGAAAAAAAGAGGAATACATGAATGTGGTAGTATGAAAAATGTATGTATTGAAACAATGCAATGCATTATTTGATATAAGTACAGTTTACAAAACACGATTTTATACTTCTTCCTTCACATCTACATATTCATACATCTTTCATATTTATACAATTACTGTTAGCCAACACATTTGTCATTAGAAATTATTTAATTGAGTAAATGTGATTTAGAAAGTAATTAAATAACTATGAAAATCTGTACATGAATGTTTTAAATTATATTTTATTGTCAGAATCAATTTCACAATCTCTATTAACAAACTGCTTTTTACATTTGTCCACTGAGGTTTATTAATGAAAAAATTCTTTCTGCTTTACAATTTTTTGATGAGAAAGAAAAAATATACTGTGCAATTCCAATCAATACTGAATGAAACTCTCCATTTTCATTTTGTTTAAAATATAATACCCATTTTTTGTGAAACTAAAATCTTCTTAGTCCACTTTATTTCTAACATTCCTTTCAATTATAAAACCGATCTTTAAAAAAAAAAAAAAAAAAAAAAAAAAAAAAGCGTTAATGAAAGGATAAAAAGAAAGTTAATAATAAATTAAATAGAAGTGTTCGGCAGTGAAGGTAATATTTCATTTAATAATAGAAGTCTGCAATAGTAACAGTATTTACTTCATTTACTTGTTTAAAATGTATGTCATGTTACAAAAGTATTTGCTTCCATCATCATCTGTAAGAAAGTGGAGTTTAATAATGTTACTACTGTTGACTGCTACTAATTAATCAAACATTTAGTTACCTTAGAAGTAATTGTTAGAACTGCTGAGACACTTTTTCCACAGAGTTAGTAGGTACATAGCAAATTCCTTCTGGAAAGAATTCTTTGGGCTGCTGCTGAGACTAATGATGAACAGTTTTTCTGCTTGTCACCTAATTGAAATCTGTGGTCCTTTAAACAGGGTTATCAGAGGAGTGCTCATCATTCTTGCCAACTTTATACTAATAAGTTGCCAGAGAATAGCCAAATACCATATAAAATGAAGTGAAAATTAGCAATGTACAATGCATTGTTTAGAAATTTAGTTATAAGTAATAAATGCATCTATAAATAAGAAACCATTTCCTTAATATTTAAAAACCTATATTTGAGCAATAATTTAAAGAAAATTAAAAACTAATTGCCCATAGCCCATGGTCTCTTTTCCCCTTTTTTGTTCTAATTTCTGTTTTTCTCATTACTTTGGCATTCTCTTTACAAGAACTGTTTATTGCAGCAAACTAACAAATGGAAGTCTGGCTAATGAGTCCGCCAAATTGCTAAATTTTCATGATAACTAACTTCCAAACAATTTTTTATACTTTAATATTAAAATTTCATGTTTATTGATTTATATTATACTATATATTTATTTTTACTTACACAAGATAGGCTAAGATAGGCAGAAAAGTCACACCCCCCCCCCCAAAAAAAAGGCCAATATAGGCTAAGATAGGCAAAAAGAGTCACACTTAAAGAAAAAATTACAATGTATGTGGAATGTTCATTGTTATTTTGTCCAAAATTATGCAATTTAAGAGAAATTTTTAAGCTTACAGAGTCTTTTCTCTTCTCTTCAGTATGATTTTAGCTGACTGGACAATTTTGACATGATTCAACTAAGGAAATAACTAGAAACAATAGCTTAGAGATACCCTGAACCAGCATGGTAGAGAGAGACCAAACAAAATAGCAGAGCAGGATTCTATTGCAAGGAGTTTTCATGCTATGTATCTCCAAACAAAATTGAATGAACCTTTGGAAACCATTAAAGTAACATTACTAAATTGATCACCAGAATCCATGATTTTAGTAGAGCAGTAATTCTGATAGATTCCAAAGCAGCTGTAAAACCAATAGCATCAAATACTGCACCTAAAACCTCTGTCATTCACAGAAAGCAGGAAACTGTTAACAATGCTCAACAGACAACAAAACCATATTTTATATCCTTAATGCATTGGATTAATGGGAAATGGAATGGGTTGACATAATAAAAGATGGAGCCAAAATATCACAGCCTATCAAAACCAACACAACAAAAAATTAACATAATCTGCGATGCCTCAGGGGCACTAAACATCATTAAAAAAATCACATTAATGGCATTACATATGTAAGGTAACTAGCAATTATGTAACAACACAAATCTTAGTATAATTATTTACATAAACAGCATCCATTATTGTTGCATCCAATACCAAACTGTAAAAATAATAGTAAGACAATGTAATTACCCTAAAATCATTATCCTATTATGGTCATTTAGCTTGCATTTTATTTAAACAAAATGTTCCAAGGTTGCCATTTTGAGAGGGTTTACTTTTTAATTAGTGGTATATTATATTATTATATTTCATAAAAATTTATGGGGAGCAGAAATAAATTGGAAAGGCGGGGGAGTTGCCCTCATAGCCCACCCCTGGCTACAGACTTGGAAAGTAGGATTACTGAACTTTGAGGGGCTATGACAGGAAAAATGGATAAACATTTACAATGCTAGTGGTACAATTAAAAGGTGAAAGATGGAAAATTTTCCTTAACATTCTAACTTACTTCTTAAACAGCAGATATCCAAATGGAATGACTCTAGCACAAGTATAAAGTAAACTAATGCAAAATAAAATTAAGGCTACATATGATATCAGGAATCAAAATTAGTGGAATATAGACTATTGTATGAGCAGTAATAAAGAGGACTATAAAGTAGCATTAAAAATAATAAGACTGCTGCTGCTGCTGCTGCTGCTGCTGCTGATGATGATGATGATGATGATGATGATTATGATGATGATGATGATGATGATGATGATGATGATGATGATGATGATGATGATGATGTGATACTAAAGGAATATTGCAGCCAATTAATCTATAGTCATAAGTTATGTGTATCAACCTTACATTCACATATGGCAATCATGTGCAACCCAGAAGATATAATTCAGGACAGAACAAAGTTTAGAAGGTTCATGCAAAACTTTTAAATTTTCCAAATAAATGAAGGGAAGAAAAGGAATATCATCTGGATGGAAGAGAGAAGGAAAACACCTGTGACAGAATGAAGAATTATTGGAAAGCCATAATATAGGAAGAGGACAAAAGAAATAAAAATAAAAAAGGAGAAGGGGGCAAGAGAGAGAGAGACAGAGAGATGGGGGAAGGAACTCAAAAACAAAATTAAACTATACAGAACATTAAAAGCAACAAACCATACAAATATTAGACACCTAAAGAGCTAACTATGTAACAAAGGAAAAATATTAAACAATCCTACGAAATAATTAAGATCATTGTAAGACTAAGTTGAACTACATGCTCTAATTGCTTGTTTATAATATGTAGTACTAGTTTCACGAACCCATTGTTTGCATCTTTTGAGTTGAGTCCTTCTACAGTAAAGAGCGCTCTTTTAATTTATTGTATTTTGGAAATCTATTTTTCAAAATTGCTGGCCTGTAGGTTTGAATGGAAATAAATATATATATTTTTGTTTCATTGAATCAGTTTACATATTGAGCACCTATTCTAAAAATGGATGAAATTTTGAGTCAATCTAGACACGTTTCACGCTAGAAGCTCTTTCAGTATCATTATCAATTTCCCTAAAATTAATTTTTTAACATATGATAAATATTTCTAGAAAATGCAACCATCAAACCTTTACTTTCTGGACTTTTTTTAAGGACCTGCGCACTTTATTCTAAACAAAGCTCTTCTCTGTAAACTTTTTGCCCATGAAGTATATTTGTTTTCCCAAACTAGTTTAAAAGTTATTGTTTATATCTGCATCCTGGTTTATTCGAGCAAGGACGCATCTATGATTATGGACATTTATTGAAATGAAAATATTTGCATCCAAAATGCTCCGATTCTTGCTAGTTAATAACTACAAAGCTCTTTGGCACTCAAAACTATTGTTAAGTATAGAGTTCAACTAGACTGGTCAAGAAATGTGTTACATCCACCAACAAAGTCAAGTCAAGTGTCTACATCGAATATATCTGGTCCATAAACTGATATTTATTGTTTCAGGAAGTCCGCTACAGTAACATCCACATCTACCAATGTTGCCCTTAAAGTGTAGAAAGTTTTATTTATAAACCAATTTCAGTTCTACTACACTTTTCATTTTGCATCCTCAAGATATAACAAAACTTTATAAAGGCTACAATAAAAAAAAAAAACTGTAAAAGACATGTTTCAAATTTTTTCAAACACTATCTACTTATTCCTTATGCTTTGTTAAATTGTGTTTTCTCTCTTTAATTTCCGTTTTCATTATCTCCATTAATTCCTCCATCTCTAATAATTTAGAATTTGTTGCTTAATAGATTGCAAGCTTCCAGAATTTAATAATTAGAATTAAAATTCATATATGCATAGCTGAACATATACAACAAAAGCAGTGAGAGAAAAAAGATAATTTAAAAAAATTGCTGTAATATGCCTATTTTAAAAATCATTCTCCAAGTTTAAATGTAACCAATAATTGGTTATGATTAAAGTCTGCAATCTGAGGGATTAAATCTATTGTTACAGGAAGCATTATATACTCCCTAGGTCTTGAAATCATAATCTGAGATAAATTAATACTTGGAGTGGGTCTACACAATTTTTTAAATTTCAATTTTGTTTTCTAGTGGTCACAAAGAGAAAGGCTTAGAATATAAGCTTTGTAAAGTGCTTATTTACTTTACATTCAGAACACAAAATGAAATAAAGAACTACTTCATGAATTCACATGGAATTTCATTAGCCTACTATTCAGCAACAGCTTACTACTAACAAAACAACTGATTATCGCTGCTGGGGAGTCTGTATGAGAATATTGTTACTTCCAATGCCATATTTGATACTGAAATAACTACAAGTTTTCCAATATGTAATATATAGTATAGATTATTTTAATCCTTAGATCACAATAATCATGATATTGGACACACCTATAATACAATTATAAATTACAAAAATGTGTACAATTATTTGTAAACTGAGAATTCAATGTTTAGATATTATAAATACACATTAATAAAACAATTATATAATAATGATATAAAACAAAGGGTATAAGGAACATGTTAATGACCAGTCAAGGGAGCCTGATTCAGGGGAGGTTTCAGGTAAACCCTTCCTCCTAATAGTCTAATTTCACTGATTTATGAAAACTACTTCTTCTACTTTCTTTCACTGGCATATACCAAGTTTCCTTTAAAAACGTTTAAAATTGCAGCCGGTAGAGCGATTTTTAAATTTCGCTTTTAGCCCGAAAAGTTTTTAAGGTACCCCATTCGGAGTAGCCCAATTGCCAGGATTTTCGAAAACTACTTTTATCAATTTTTTTTAAAGAGGTTTACTGAGTTTCGTTGAGATAAAGTAAACATTTCTGCTAATAGAATGATTTTTCATTTTTTTTTAAAACAAATTCGCTTTAAGTTAAACCCCCACCCTCAATGGTCCAATTTTGCTGCTTAACGAACTTAACGAATAGTTCGTTAATTTATGGATGTGCCGAGTTTCGTTGAGAAAAAACCAAAATTGCGACCTCTAGATTAAGAACGGACACACACACACCAGATACGTATAACACTATGAGCAATGTAACTAAAATAACAATAGCTAAAGAAGCAGAATTAGAATA
Organism: Metallyticus violacea; assembly: GCA_030762175.1. NCBI lineage: Eukaryota > Metazoa > Arthropoda > Insecta > Mantodea > Metallyticidae > Metallyticus > Metallyticus violacea. Next base: position 142,505,021 of record CM060831.1, read on the forward strand.
AAACACTTAGGGTGGTGTTTTTTTAAACTAAAATAACATTAGCTAAAGAAGCAGAATTAGAATAAAACACTTAGGGTGTTTTTTTTTTGTTTTTTTTTTGATAGATTAGTAAATTATTTTCCATGATACAACCGCAACAGCTTCGCAATTCTCTAAAATAAATAAAATACAGAAAAATAAGCAGATTTTTCACGGTCCTAGAAAAGCACAGATGTTTCATCGCTGTACTTCAAACTTCTTAAATTCTTCTAATTCTTCTAAGTCTTTCCTTAGAAGAACTCAAGAAATTTGGAGTATAGCGATAAAAAATCTGTGACTTTCTATGTGTTTTATCCTTTTCTGCTTCTCTAGATATTGTTATTTTAGCTACATTGTTAATAAAATTTATTTGTATTTCATTTTCCGTGCCGGGTAAACAGGATTGATGGAGGTTTGAAGAAATGTTTTTAAAATAGTTTAACGAGTACACTCATTTGGAATTCGCTAAAACGGGCGTTAAATACTATTAAAAAAGCTCATCACGTATGATTTACCTAAACTAAGCAAGTTACTCACCTAGTACAGTAACTCAACATTAATGAAATACTATTAATTAAATTAAATATGTATATGCACTAATACACCATGCTATACTTTGTGGATATATTCTAAACATTTTTAAATGTAACCATGTTTATGAAGTGAGCCCTAGATATCATTTTACATTCACTAAAATAGAGAGAGAGAAAAAAACACATTTTCGAGTTACTGGTGTATTTATGATGTTCATGTGTTTCAATAAAACAAAAGACAGTTACTATTTGAAAACAATTGCAATACTATGCAAAAATATAAACAATAAACAATTGAAAGTTTCATCCATTTTCATTGATTTGAATAGTTTAAATGTTATTGTAGTAACACGTAACGCAGAATTCTTTGAAAATAGTGTGGCAATATAAGATTTCTTTCCACTTTATTGCAGTTACGTCTTTCACTACGTCGAGATCTTGGACATTTTTAGATGAATATATTTTAAATGTTGGTACAACTGCACTTGTAAACAAACCGTGGATTTTAAAATAACAGCTTAATATATTATGGATATCAATATCAGTTTGGGAAAACTACTGTAGTGCTTGGGAAAGGAATTTCCTACCACAAATGTAAATTTTTGCTCTATTCCAAGGACCGTATTTGGTTACTAAACTCAAAAAATAGCTATATGGCCTATACGTAAACTTGGTGAAAATTCACTATGTACATCCCACAAGTAATACTTTTTAAACTTACCTAGAATAATAGACTTGTCCATTTTTGTAAGTACAAACTAAATGTAACAGTTAACAAAAAGGAAGTTTATCAATTCATAGACACACTAACCTAGACTTAACCTCAAGTGAATTCTAAAACAGGAGAGCCCAGTGATTTAATACTTTTGTAATGATCATCTTCGTCTACTCTGCTGTTATATTACGTAAGAATAAAACTGGCTCACATACATAGAAGATAAGTTTTGAAAGTGAGGTTCATATGTGGAATAGATACATGCCAATGGTCAAGTTATCACAATATTTTGCATTCACAGCTCTCTAATAACATTCTTTTCACATACTGTAAGAGGGAATGAGAAACAATTTGCGTTTTATTTGCTAGTTGCGACTTGGATAAGTAATTCATTATTAATTTGAAAAATTAAACAGTTCCTAAGGATGACTTTTACTTGTATACCAAATCATTCTGCAGCTTCAGAAAATGAAATATACACCACCTGGACATATCAGCACCTTAGAGATGCCAATGAGTGGCCAATGAACATAAAGTCATATGAAGTGTTACAATAAATGTTTATTTTGTATCCTACAGTATCATCATCAATTTGTTCTCCAACTTAGAACTCTTCAATTTTACAAAGACAAATGTTTTATGAGTTATTAGAAATGCTATGAATATAGGTAAAAATTCTTACAGATAAGAATTAGTACATGGATCATCTAAACTGATCAAGGCGCATTTAATTATTTGTTCATTAGATTACTTAAACAACATCACTTATTTGACATGTGACCAAAGAGGTTATGAACCCTGTAATTTTCTTTCTGCTTCTTGTGGAAATAAAAGACATTTTTGTAAAGCTCTCCAGCACAATATTGTAAATGTAAAATATAAGTATAAGACTACATTAGCTCATTTAGTCCTAGTAACACACTTATCTCCACTGACATGCTAAGCGTAATTGAAGTGGATGTAATGTAGCCCAGTTGAAAAAAACCCTCCAGCATTTCATTCATGTGTTCATAGTATTGCATTTATATTAGAGATGATTGTAGTGCCATAAATCCAAGCAAACATTATTAGTAAATTATGCTAGTTGATCAATAATACAGATGATCAGCATAAATAATCCAATGGATGTTGTCCAAAGACACAAAAATAGTTTTATGCTGTAAGAGAGGTAAGTACAGTCTGGCTATCAAAAGAAGACAACTGTGAGTTGTAAGTGCAAAAAGGGCTTGAGCCATTTATCTGCACACGGAGCGTGTATTTGGGATACCATGCTGTTGCATGTTAAGCAATCAGACTCAGATCTTACATGCCCAATGGACTTCTAACCATGGCGAGTATCTGATAACACTTAATGTTTATATAGTCCATCCCTTCCGCTTGCCTTCTTCTAATAGCCAGACCATAGTAATTACCAGTCAAGGACAAGTTTGCACTGAGTAATAACAAAGACAATAGAGTTTGAGACTTCACTTATCGCACAATTGCATATAACTTATTCACTTCCACATTCTACATAATAAAAAATATATATTTTATATATTAATTTAACTGTATTTCATACCAGTGAATACATAAAGTTTTAGTATTCTATTGTTTGTCACTATGTGACTGTTGAACAGAACATTTTTAATAAATTACTTAGAAAACTAGGGAAGACATAGTTCCAAACTATTTATTAAAAATGATATGTGAGTAGAAGCAGCATTGTTGTGAATTCTTGCTACCTGAGAAGTCAAAATGGAGATATAAAAGTACACACAAAGTATTAAAAGGAATGCTATAATAATTTTCATTGTTGCTAGATCATCTTTTTTACTTACTTCCCTAGAGACATAAGTTAGATTACTTCTTGTTGTAAATAACAATGAATACTATTAACTAATTCCCTAAAAGCAACATCATAATAACATACTTATTATAGGAGAGTGGAAAAAAAGAGTAAAATGCTATAATTCTTTTATTACAATTTTACAGCTAACATATTTGCTCTAAAAATATAAGCCCTCACACAGCTTGTTCAACTCTTTTTACTTGGCTCCAAAGATTTGAAGTGTTTTAAGATGGAATTTCTTCCATCACTTAACCTTTCTATCTCCTGTATAACCATTGTTTTTGTTTCTGTGCATTATCTTCTGTTATGTACATTTTCTGTAATACTGCATTGTCTATATGAAACTCTGAATCTCAGGCTTTTCCTCCAGATTTTATAATAAAAAATCTCTTTAAGCAATTTGAACTGCTTTTCTTCATTGTTGCCATATATTTGGTTTCCCTAAGTGTCTAATTTGTTGTTTTTTCTCATTTGATGCATTATTACATTCAAAATGTTTTCACTTATTGGCAAGGGAAAAAAAAAAAAACAAACAAACAAAAACAAATTCCATATATGCAAACCTCATTTGCACTTAAAATAACAGGAGAGTGGGTGGAGGAAATAATGTAGTATGATGTAATAACTAGAGAGTGATTGGAAACATTATTAGAGTACAATGTTAACACTTTAGAGTTCTGGTTCCATGCTAAGTCCCTTTGAATTAGACAGTACATTATTAATATAGCACAATTTTACATTGGCATGTTTACGTGTGTGCTTTCCATTTTGTCCCAATATGCATAACTTTCTGAGATTCCTCTTTTATTTTTCGGTTGCCAACTGTTATATAATTTTACCATTACCATCGAATAGGAGGGAACAGCACGGGTGGCCAAGGTCATTAAGGCACAAACTCGTGAACGGGAGGTCTGGGGTTCGAAACCTGCCAGGACTGTCCTACCTGACTGAGGTTTTTTCCAGGTTTTCCTCAGTCCTCATAAATGGCAAATGTCAGGGAGGTACCCTAAACATAGTCCTGGAACGTTTCCTACCTTAAAAAATCCTTTCCCAATTTATCATTACATTTCATGTATCATCAGTGTCCACTGCCTATGGCGCCTCAGTAGTAAAAACGGGCATTAAACACTAATAAAAAAAACCAAATCAGAGGTGAGCAGAGGCCAAATAGCTGCAGTAAACTACTCGGTCCTCCAGATTTTAGGATTCACTTGAGGTTAGATTAAATTAGACTAGATTTATGTAGGAGTATGTAATAATTGACACTTGAACCTAAGGACCCTTTGTGCACTTCTTCATTCCCAATTTTGTAGTTTCAGATTTAGAGCTTCTGTAAGTTCTAGAATATTTTTTACAAACTTAAGAATTACATCTCTTAAATATGTATCTAGATGTTCTGTCTTCCCAGAGTTTCACACTCTAGTAAAATGTGTTTTGTGGTCTCATTAGACTGTTCACATAGACAGCATATGGGATTTCCATTAAAGAGTACCATCGTCTGGAATGGTCAATGTTCATACCAGATCCTGGTGTGCTTCCTATCCTTACTCAGTAGGTCTTTAGCCAGTGTGCCATCATAAAATTTAATAAGAATTTTACCCAGTTTTTGACTCTGGAAAAGTTCTTCCATCTTATCTGATGTTCTTTCTTAGTTCATTGGTATACTGCTGTTTTAGTAGTTTTCTTGCTCATGCTACAGAAAGTATGAAGTAAATTTTAGTTCTCTCTTTTGCCAGTTTATCTGGCACTTCATTACCTTCTACGCCCTGATGTCTAGGTGGCCAACAGTTCTAATTGATCATTTGTGGAAAGGTTAATGGGAGCTTAAAGACATTCTCGTACAATTCTAAGAGTTGACTTTATGAATTAGGTACACAAAGTGCAGCTTGACTGTCTTTGAAGATGGGTATACATTGGTGAGCATACTTTCTCTTCTCACAGAAGCTAAGGCAGGTTAGAAGTGCATTATTTCTGCATGAAAAACTGTAACAAAGTTTCTAAGACATTTACAAATCATTGCTTTTGAAGATAATCCTTAAACTCCAGCTCTTGAAGAGTTCCCAAGCTCTTGAGCCATCTTAAAGAAGACCAGATCATCCTTAGGGGAATAGATGAATTTTTTCCCATTCATTCAGATTTTGAATGGTTGTGTAAAATTATGCTTCGTGAGCATGTAGTAAGATGACATGTCAAGCATTGAGTTACGTAATAATGTTGAGAGTGTCCAGCGTTATGATGACTTTTTCTCCAATTGTGCTTGAGGCTAGCTTATGTGTATGTATGAAGTTATCTGGCTAAGGGTCTGAGCTGAATGCCTAGTCATATTCAGAATGTGTATTTGCCTAGTACAAATAAAATATATATATGAATTGATTGACTATGAATTTCCACTTTTTCAACCTTTACCCTTCCTGATGTTCGCTGCTATCTTGTGCATTTCTTGCTGTTGGTACAATTTTGATGCTGTCACACTATGTTGCCATTTTCTTGTTCTTGCTCTGATTTCAGCTATAAAAGTTAATGCCCTTTTTTGGGTGGTAGGAGAATTACTAGCTTTCAACACATTCACATCATCTTCTAATATTGATTATGTTAACTCTCCCCTGTTATTTTAGCTAAGTTTAAAAGTTTACTTATGCTTTACAAATATAGAAGGTTCAACAAAAAAAAAATATGTTTTCATAGATGCACTTGTGAAAAGAAATGTAATCTAAAATCTAGAGAAAATCTAACAAACAACTGGCACAACCAGATATTAAAACTGGGGCTACATGTTAGTATGCATTTCATATGCCTGTCTGTGCTTAAGAACTTTTTCATACAAAATGTAAATTTAATATTTTAACCATTACTTTTAAATGCATGACAAACAAGATGCATTGGCATGGATACAGAATAAAAAAAATTTAGAAAATCCTTTTACTAATTCAAATGCTGAAAATGTTATGTAAATCACACTGAATGTGCTCTATTGTATTTACTACTTTACTATAATATTGTTACATATTGAAATCATACTTTTATCTTATTTAAAACCTTGAATTATCACTATGCTTAATATACTTGCAAGTAAAATTTGCAAAAAAGAGAGGATGGTTCTAATCATATATTAGTGATATAACAATGCCTTTTGGCTTTCTGGCTTTGTTTCAGGATGAGTCTTTCATATTTATATGACTGTTATGAAAAACGAAAGCAGTTCTGGGAGAATTTTGAGAAGAAATACTTTAAGCTGGTAAGAGAATTTCAATCTCATTCATCTTGCAGATGGGCCCATAAAGTATAAAATCTAATGCTGATAGCATGATCCAAGTATGGTAACCTAAAACAAGTGTCTATATTGGGTATGGCTTCTTTCAGAAGGGACGTAAAGTCGTAGATCCCATGTCATATATTTATGGCATGTAAATGAACCTCAAGCCCGAAGGAAGAGGTTTCTGAGCAAAATTTATTGTCTATGCCCTGAATTGAATGGGATGTTAAAGAGCCTCCATAAAAAAACTGAAATAAAAAACAAATCTAAAAACAAGTGAGTGCTAAGCGTAGGAGAAATAGCAAAGATGTTTCATAACCATTCTAAAAATCATCTTATTTCTTAAAATTGTAAGGTAAAAATGAAAAAGAGGAAAGTTCTGCTATGTATAACGTAAAAAATATGTTTTTATTCTTTTCAGCAGCCCAATGAAGATGCTGATTATTCCATTACTGATTTTCACGAGTGCTGGCTCAGTAAGTCCTTATTCATGAATATTACAACACAAAAATAACAGTCTATAAATAAATGTACGTTATAATAATTATGTATGTAAATGATCATAAAACGATATCATTTGAAGCATTCTGAGTGTTGCACAGACTTTGTCATTACCATAGTTGGGAATTTTAAACCTTAAAAGATTTCAAACAATTCGAAGTTGATATGTAACATTTTAGTAACTACTTAAGCAACTAGCATTACATTTCTTACCCTGTTTTCATTTTTCTGTCCTTAAGTCATTTAAATATCTGAAAAATGTTAAATATATCCATAATCTTTTAGCAATAAAATAATTAGGTAGATTGTTTCACTATGTTGATTCCTACATGTCATTAATTGATCAAATAATTATTAAAATTGTGCACAAGATCTTAATCTGCACAGTAAGTATATAGGTAACAACTGTTCTACCCCCAAAATATTTAATAATAATAATAATAATAATAATAATAATAATAATAATAATAATAATAATAATAATACTGCATTCCCTTAATACATTGTAATACAGTAGAACCTCAATTATCCACCTCTAAATTATTACTGCCCAATAATTTTTTCCATAATTGTGAAAATCCTGGAAAAATTTTATCTGTGTGATTTAGTATTATAGGTCTAACAAGGAAATTTGGGAAGTACAACTACCCCTTCTTTTAACACTTTGGTCATTCATAATACATAACCTTAAAACTTATAAGCCAATTTTTCACTTAGTTATATTTTGTGCTACAATGTCTACAGTCAGTTAAGAGAATACATAAAGTTTTAGATATAGAAATGATAGTTAAAATTATATAAAGGTGTGACAATAATGAAATGGTGGTTAACTTAGGTAATAAATTTGGTGTCAATATCACAGCAATATGGGACATAATTTAAAAAAAAAATTGCTGTTTGTCTCATGTTCTGGCATTTTCCTTGGACTACAGGAAAGAAAAAGCAAGAAACATCCTAGTTTTAACATGCTAAACAATGCATTATTAAAAGTAGTTTCAGCTGAAACAAAGTGAAAGTGTTCCTATAACTGGACCTATGCTACTGAAACAAGAATAAGTGTTGCAAATGAGCAGCTTAATATTACATTTTTCACATTTAATGGGTGGTTACAGCATTTAAAATCTTGCCACGGCATTTGCAAATTGCCAATCTAGGATGTAAGACTACAATTATGAGTGACATTGATGGTCATAACAGAGAAGAGATAGTGTTGGAGTGTGTTCCGTAGAAATGGCTCTTGAATCAGCACAGACCTTCATGCAGTTTTTGAAGCATGAAAAATGACACTTCATTCTCAGACATCATTTTATTTTGTAAAATAAAATGGACATCTACTGGTAGGAAAGTTTAAAAAAAGTGACAAACTTCTTCAAAAGGATAAAACAGCTAATTATAAGGATTGTTCATCTTTTTCAAATAACCATTCCTCCCCTCTCCTTCTTTAGAATGGATAATTGGGGTTCTACTACATATGTATAGGGTAAAATGTGATAGAAATTTCAAAAGCCTTATCTTATAAAATAATTACCATTTTTTAAAAATAGTTATATTTAAAGAACAATTTTTTAGATTACTTAGCTTCTTAATTCAATACACAATTTAAAAATTGTACAGAGAAGCAAATCATGTATAATTTTTGTGTTGAGTCAAACCTAAATACTTGCACTCACCTATGTTTTAGGAGAACAGATGGACTTTTGTGTACATCACTAGATTCGAAGTAATCCTTAGAGGATAAATTATCTCTGATAAACATCTGATGAGCTACAATTAGCATTTCTTTCAATGCGTAAATACAATAAACAATTTTTAAAATTGTAAATGTAGACTGTTTTTTTATTAGCTTTATTCTGTGGGCCCATGTGCTGTCTTTAAAGCTTGTGCTTTATTTTCTATTTCATGATCATTTGTCAAAAATTGAGCTCACATAGCAGGTTTTATTGTTTCATGTTTATGATGTGCTTTTTTTAACTGGATATTCATGTTTTTTGCAGTTTTTCCCAATTTTATTTTGTCACAATCTGTATAAATTATAATCTCCTTTCCAGCAATAAACTTTCTCTATGCCTGTTCTTTTTAGTATTTTTATATTGAACTATTTTTAGGTGCTAAGGTGATGTTACATTACTTTCTGAAATGTACTAACAACTAAATGGACTACTAAAATCCAGCTAAAGACTAAAGGTAAAACTAGGGATGAGAAATGCCTTGAGAAGCGGAAGAATTGCTTGATGTCTTGCAAAAGAAACATATTTCATGAGGCTCTTGGGAAGACTAAGCATGTTTATGGCATACAAGGCACATGAGAGCAATAAGATGCTGTGATATCTTAGTCAACTACACAAGTCAGGCACTTTGGCCTTTCATGCATGGCAAATAGCTATACATATGTAAAAGAAGGAAGATGATAGAAAGTCTAATTCCATAAAGCAGATGATAGAATTGGCCATTTCATTTGAAGGCTGAGCCTTCACTTTAATGTACCTGTACAGCATGAACTGCTCTGGTTTCCTTTCACAAATGACAGACAGTGTTGGGCAATAGAGAAAACCTAGCCTAGCCCAATTCCAGTCAACCATTACAATGATGCTCATGTCAGCCTGGTGGCTCAGTTAGCCAGTTTCATGCCACCAATGAGAAGGTAGTGGGTTCACTTCCCCCCAGTGCTAGCTTTTTTTTAATCTTAATACTTTGTGTACATTTTTCTTACTATAATAAATGTTATCTTTTTTAAGGAGGACAACACATAGGTTGCAATTTTACTTTTATTTCGTGCACATTCCAAATTTAATTTAGGTTCAGTTTAAAAAAAATCGCAAAAGTTATACTATTAATGCATAGGTTGCAAATCTAGGTTAGCGTAGCTTAGATTTAAAAAAAAAATACAAAAGCTATACGTTAACACATAGGTTGTAAATTTACACTATGTTAGGTTAAATAAACTTGAAAAAAAATTGCAAAACTTATAATCTTAAAAGCTTATGTTTTTTCCCATATCAGTTATTTCCTTTATGTTTTAGTTGCTACATTACAGTTTCCCATTTAATTTTACTGTATACTGAATGTAATTATCTATTAACATACATAAACATTTTTTGCATTCCATTACTTGTTTCTGTATGTTACGACGTATATCTGCCTATATTTGTCAAAGTCACATTATAACTTCTCTGCATCGCCCGCTGCCCTCCGTGAATGGTTTTCTCTGCTGCAGTTCTTGAAAAGAGGTTATATGTTACTCTAAAGGTAAGGACTTCTAAAATGACAGAAATTGTGATCCTATAAAACAGCTTGAGAGCCTGCTTTGAGAGAGTAATGCTTGTAGCACTTGTGATTTGCACATGCACACAGAAAGTGTAGCACTATTCACTTTCACTTGAGAAGGATAATGAGATTCCAGAGATATTGGCTGCTGGCTCCAAGACAAATTTCCATCCCTAGTAATAACCCTAAACAGCACTGAATATTAATATCTGAATAGCACTGTATTTAGTTGTAAATTTAGACAAAAGTTTTATATGTAGCACACAACATTTCCCTTGGTTTTTATTAGGGCTGGGACAGATATAACACAACCAACAACCATTGTAGTTGCAGCATCACTCTATTGTTGTGTTCTTCACTGGTACTGACACCAGTAACTGATTAAGTGATATTTCACAACCTGTGCTTACACAAAACTCACCCATATTTGTTGTTTGCTTAACATTGAACTTCTCATCTATGTGCAGCAGTACTAGCTACAGTAGAAGTAACAGCTATTTTGAAATAATTTTTAAGACAATTGTCTGAGCATAAATGTTCTATAAAACAACTGTTTTGTCCAGTACTAGCTTTTATGTCTTGGGTCATTACAAGAACTTGAAAACATACGTTTCGTTTCCTTAAAAATAAAATTATATCTTGATCATTGAGATATGTTTGTAAGTATGCCAGAAAGCTACAAATAACACAATTATTTTGCAGTAAAACTTACATTATACACTCAGCAGATGTGATAGAAATAACCAACAAAGGAATTTCTTTAGTGCATAAAGCTTTACAAGAAAGAAAATTGGTGACTTTCAAGCTGTTGCTGAACGTATTTTATTAGGCATTTTTGTATTTGTAGTGGTAGCTGTGTCATTAATAAAAAAGGTTGCCAAGGCAAGTTTTCGTCAAGACTATTTACTTTTGTTTTGGATAACCCACATTCAAACCCAACAGCCACATTTACAATTTTGTAACACTCTAAAGCTGATTTGAATAGGACTTTATTAAATACTTTGATTTCTGTTCCTTTCCATTTTGCCAGCTGCTGCATCAAGGTCTCGTGCTATTTATGTCCTAAATAATGAAGTACAGAATTAGAACAGCAGTTCTCAAACTTTCCTTGGCCACAGACCCATAAGATTTAACTAAAAAATCATGCTGCCGGTTCAATTCTTTTCATGCCATTAATTCCCCCCCAATAATTGAAATGGAGCAATAAGAGTGTTTAGTCCAACTCAATCATACAATCATTTCAATTATATGATTAGTTTCACTGTGCAAGTTCCAATTAACATTATTTGATATGAGGTGCTGCAGTACACATACTAAAGAATTATGAAGTTTACTTAATGCTTTCAAGTTCTATTCTCTTTCTCAATAATGAATATATTACCAAACTACAATGGATAAGTAGTTTACTACTAACAGAATGCCTAAAACTTAATTTGCCTAACATATACTCGGGATACAATTCTGTTTGGCAGGTCAATAACTATTACAAGGGCTATAATTATGTGATTTAATATTTTATGATTTAAGTGTATAAATTGAAACATCAACTTAAAAATAGCTATATTATTAGACCTTAATAAAAAAATGAATAAATAAAAGAAAATAAGATGATGAACGAGAGAGAAATTAAATCTCAAAAACAAATGACACCTCTTACTCAAATGCTAATATAACCATTACATCAAAGTGATATGTTCTGAAACCTTCCTTGATTATTGTGTGTTATGCTTTCAAGGGACATCTTCATTAGCCAGTGTACCGGTGCTGTAGAAACTTATAGCCACAGCTTCAAAATTTAAACAGATAGGCCAAGGCCATACATTTTCTATCTCAAAGTACCTTTCTAAGACACCTCTACACTCTCTGAAATTATTTTGATGTATTTCTTTTAACATCCTGTATATTGGGCTTATAGGAGTAATTTCTATTCTGAGTTCTGATTCTACATGATCAAAATGGCTTCCATATTTGTTTTAGCTTATGAAAGATAGGTGCCTTTACTTTGATTCTAATTTTTTTTTCTTCAATATATCGTAAATTTGTATCATCTTTCATTTTGTCATAATCCATTGTTGTATATATACACCAAAAATAAATGTTGTTAATAGTACCCTAATACTTCAAGACCCACTGGTAGAGTCTTGCAGACCACAGTCTGAGAACAACTGAACTATAATGTTAATGGTTTGTTTTATTTTTCAGGTAACTCTCCAAAGAAGAAATGTGCTGCAAAAGAGTCTGAGCCTTGCACCATTGTTAAATGCAATGAGGAACGCATGAGTGAAGATGGAATTGTATATGACAAGCAGAACTTGAGTGAAGATGGAATTGTACACAACAAGCAGAACTTGAGTGAAGATGGAATTGTACACAACAAGCAGAACTTGAGTGAAGATGGAATTGTACACAACAAGCAGAACTTGAGTGAAGATGGAATTGTACACAACAAGCAGAACTTGAGTGAAGATGGAATTGTACATGACAAGCAGAACTTGAGTGAAGATGGAATTGTACATGACAAGCAGAACTTGAGTGAAGATGGAATTGTACACAACAAGCAGAACTTGAGTGAAGATGGGATTGTACACAACAAGCAGAACTTGAGTGAAGATGGAATTGTACACAACAAGCAGAACTTGAGTGAAGATGGAATTGTACACAACAAGCAGAACTTGAGTGAAGATGGAATTGTACACGACAAGCAGAACTTGAGTGAAGATGGAATTGTACACAACAAGCAGAACTTGAGTGAAGATGGAATTGTACACAACAAGCAGAACTTGAGTGAAGATGGAATTGTACACAACAAGCAGAACTTGAGTGAAGATGGAATTGTACATGACAAGCAGAACTTGAGTAAAGATGCAATTGCACGTGACAAGCAGAACTTGCCTAACATCACATGTGAAGTTATGATTAACAGTAATGTACAAAATGGCTCAAAAAATCCTGAACTCCAAATACAAGAGACTTCAAATATATCATGGACAGAATTTGAAATGGCACATTGGCAGGTAGACAGTCCTCATGTAAAATATAAGACATCGGATAATACAAATGATGTAAAGACAAAACATAAATCTGGTGCAGAACTGGAACATATAACTACAGAAAATAATGTTGTACATACAAAAGATTGTGATTTTAAACCTGTATTTACTGCAGAATGTGTCAGTAAAGCTGCAGTGGAAATACAACAGAAATCCCGAAGACATACACCTGAGCTGCATCGAGATAACAGTGTAATACACGGCAGCAACATAAGCCTAACACATACAAATATTTCTCTTAGCAGCATAAATGCAATTCCGCAGTACTACAAAAACCATTCAGCACATTCTATTAGCAAAAATATTCCTCCAGCTAAAATAAAAATAAACAAACAAGTATCAAACACAGTAAGGAGTAAAAGTAAATATACAAATGAAATCACGGCTATAAAATATAGCAAACCCTCAGGTTCTGTACGAGCACAGTGTAATACAAGTGCAGTAATATTTGATGCATATACCTCAGACAATGCAGCCCATTTATTGGGAAATGTAGCAACTATTGGTGAAAATGAAGTGCAAATTCAAGGGACATTCCCAAAGACTAATTTGATTAAAGATGACACTATGTTCATAAGGCACAAAAGTAGAGATTTAACAGATATCAGTACAAATTTATCTTGGAGGAATATAAGTAATATTCAGAAGTACCACAAAAATACTTGCATTCATTTAGACAGTAAACATGTTCTTCCAAATACAGTACAAAGAAAAGAAAAACAAGCAAATACAGAGTGCAATAAAATTGAACACACTAATAGGATTAAAACTACTATGTCATACAACTTATCAGATATGTATGATGTCAAAGAAAAGTGTAATGCAAATACAACAATGCCTTATGCATTAGAAATATATAAAACAAGAAAGAATAATGCAGCAGCTGTTGTTTCTGCTACTGCTACACCATGTGTCAGTGAAGCTAAAATGCAGAAATCTATCAGAAGTATGCCTAAGTTAATTAAAGAGCCTATTGTGCCCACAGTGCATAAAAATGGGAGAACTTTGACAGATATTGATACATATTCATCTTTAAAGCATAAACATAACAGACATAAGCATTACAAAAACATATCTGCACATGATAGACATGTTTCTCTAAATGTGATGGAAACGAAAGAAAATCAGGCAAACACCAATGGAATCACAAGTATAGATTTATGCAGATCTTCTAATCTATGTACAGCGAAGTCAGACAATGCAAATCAAATAGAGAAAAATGACTCAACAGCTCTAATTTATGCTACTGCTACAAAAACTGACAATGATGCTGCTGTGCAAATTCAGCAGAGATCTCCAACAAAAAAGTTAAAATTGTTGGAACATGGCACTAATCCACATATAAATCACAACAATTGCAGAGACCCAAATGATACTTATACAGGATCAACTCCAAGCATCAGCAATATTGAGAAGCACCCCCACATCACTTTGGCACATTCTGAAAGTATACATACTTTTCCTCATTTGGCACAAAGAAATGAAAAATGCACAGATACAAAGCACATCAATGCAACTATAAAAGCTGCAAAATCTAAGGATTTTTTACATGCTATCAGCAGCAAATTTTCAAACAATACCTGCCTTGTTAACAATTTTAAAATTTTTGAAAAAAATTACAAAAACTCTGTCAGTAATGAAAATATAAAGAAAATACAACATTCATTAGAAAGAAAAGGGACTTATAGCACCTTCACCAGCAATGTTACTACAGATGAGAAATTATATAAAGAATATAAAAGTAGCTTTAGAAACAAACCGACTAGAAAGCAGATTGAAACAAATCGCAGCAGTAACACTGAGCAGCTAATTAAAGGTTCTGTTTCAAAGAAAAGTGTGACATACTCTTTATCAAAAACAAATATCTCTTCAGTCATAGAGCAAAGTACAAATTCCACAAATAAACGCAGAAAGCTGGGACATGGTATAATTGGTACCTGTAACTATACAAGTAGAGAAATCAACAGCCACAGTCACAGCCAAAGAGGACAAAGTAAACTGCATGCTTTTGAAAGAATGAGTGTTAAAAGTAAGGCCTCAAAGAAACCATTATGTGTGCTATTCCAGGTGCCTTGTGTTCCTAGTGACAGTGAAAAGAGTCAGATTAATTTCATTCCTTCAGACTACAATGTTTCAAAGAAGGTAATCAGTTTCAGTCCTGAAAGCTGGACAACATTCAGAAGTAGCCCAGTAAATGAATTCCAAATGCCTTTTCATAAAGTGAAAAAGAAAGTTACTTTGTTGAATAATAAATAAAAATAGTTTTAAATATAGGTAATGAGTACAGCTGTTTGCAGGCTGCAAATTATATGTACTATGTAAATTAATAACTGGCTTTGCTGAACATTTTGGTAAATTAGAGAAAGTTTATTCTAATGTATGTTATATGAAAATAAATCGCCACTTTTACACATTTTTTATCTGTATTACCTAAAAAGTTACATTGTACATAATTTCAATTTTGATATTATTAAATGATTTTAGAGCATTATGAATAAATATAGTTTTTTATAATGCCTCAAAAATGGTATCCCTCCTAAATTAGTCTATTTAAAATATATATAGATGGTGTTAAGAAATCTCTCCACAATATTTTCGCTGTATATAGACCTGGAAACCTAGGATCACCGGTTTAAAATATTGAAATAATTGTAATTTGATGCTCAGAAATTCATCCTAAAGCTAAATAACATTTCTGTCTTAACAATTAAAGCAAACCTGGTAGTTAAAAGCAAATAATTAACTCCACATTTTAGCATTAAAATAATCTGCAAAGTTTCAGGTTAAACACAACTGCATGCCACTCCATTGGTGTACTGATAGGAAATTATTTAATAGAAATAATATTCAATTCTTCTTTTCCTACGATGCAAGATATCTGTCAACAGTTTTGTGCAACAATGATTTGTTTCTTAATCAAAAGATATAAAGACAATATAAGGTTACTTTTTTCTGCACCTGATTTATGGGGAAGCAAGAGATTATGCTGTAAGAGCTGCTGAGGTCTACAGGGAAAGATTCCTGAATAGAAGTCATCCACATTCACTACATTTCAATCTGTTGTTAGGCATTTGTATGAATTGGAATGTTTTAAGGTTCAAGTAACAGTAAAATCAATGAGAAACATACACTTTTGAAACTTTAAGCTCTAAACATGCAAACTTGAAACCTCTGAGTGTGGGTTCATCATCTCAAATTGCTCATCAAAGACCCCTCTATTACACATATTTGACATTCATAAACATCTTGTGTATACAGTTCCTGGGCATATTAAGATGCATCCTAATATTTTAAAGTTCTCCTCACTGAACATTATAGGAGACATGTTGTCTACAATAATACGTTTGTTATGTGTTTCATTCTTGTAAGTGTTTAAGTGCAATTTAGTATTTTGTGTTCACTAATAGTCATACTATAAGAAAATTGTTATCTGCCTGCAAGAATAATGAGCAAATGGTGTCTTGAAAGATTGCAGAGGTAAAAGCACAACACTAACACTTTAAAATCAAGAGATTTCTGGAAGATTGGAGCTATCTGAAGCATTTTTAATATAAATTAGGAAAAAAATTGAATTGAATGTGGAATTGTGCCCTCAAAAGAGGAATAAATGTGGCCAAAAGCCAAATTTCACCCAAAGGGCAGAATGTAGCTTGAAGAAGATTTGTGAAGGAAACAAGTTTTCTAATGCAAAACAAATTAAATTTGATCTTTAAGACATTAGAATCACAGCATCTGAAAAAAATTGTGAGGTGCAGATTTTCAGAAATGAATTAAGCATGCAGACCTGCCCGCAAGCCCAAATTAACCACTACTATGGCTGCAAAACATCTCAAGCTGGTAAAGGATCATAGGGACAAACACTTATACTTCTGGCAATCTGCCAATATGTAAATTTAATTAAGATCATTGAGTCAAACCAGACACTCTTATTGGCTCCACTTACTTGTTTAAATTTAGTCGATGGTTTGGATGATTGCGGATGAGTGTATGTACTAAATTTAAACAAGTGGAGCCAATAAGAGTGTGTAGTTCAACTCATTTTTACAATGATCTCAATTATATTATTAGCTTCACTGTACAAATTCCAATTAGCATTCAAGTTAAAATGTAAATTTAAATTTTAAAATGATTTTTATGAGGTAAAATCCACCTTTAAATCAAATTATCATTGGACTTCTCCATTATTTCAGGTTTGTTTTAGTGATGAGAGCACTTCTGAAATTCTGGTAAACAAAGCTCAGTTTGTATGATGGCATTCTGGTGAAAAATAACTTTTATTGTATTGAACAGACTGTAAAACATCCTACTAAAGTCATGATTATGTCAGTCATCAGTGGCAAAGGCATTAGAGATTTTCGAGGGACAATGTGCTAGGACCAGTACAAGGAGGTGTTGAGAATCAGGCTGCTGCCTCAACTATGGGAATAGTTCCCAAATGGAACTATGTATTTTTATGTGAGATGGGGCCAAATGCCATACTGCTAAATCCTAATTACTTTTAATAAGAAAAGAATGTCCCTTTGCTGCTCTGGTTGGGAAATTCACCAGATATGAGTCCCAATGAGAATATTTGGAAGCTGTTGAAGAAGGAAGTGGTTAAATAAAAACTCAGCTGATTGAAAAAATAATCAAAATTCGGTATTATCATCGACAGATGCAAGAGCAAATATAATCATGTACTAACAGTATGCCAAGGCAAATTAAAGCCTTAAAAGCTGTCAATGGAGATTGAATAAGTACTAAATTGTTTATACTTGACAAAAATTAATAATACATCCTTATTATCACCATTGTATATTGTATTTTAAATTCTTTATAAATTTTAAAACAACCGTAACTCTCCATTGTAGGCTAGTAAAAATTTCCCTCACAATTTCAAATATTTAACATTCAAGGTGCATCTAATAAAGTCAGGGACTGTATATTTTAGGTGATTATTTGACTATTTAAATGATAACTAAGTAAAAGAAATATTAAAAAACAACTAGTAATTAAAGCATTGTTAACAATGAATTGAAAGAGATATTATCAATACAGACATCCTATTTCTACAAATCATTCTACAGTTGTAAACTGAAAATGAAACAATGCAATGTTGTCTAAGCTTCCTTTGACCAGTGTTAGAGATCATTTGGTTGTCTTGAATTAAATTATTTTCTGGCTATAAAGTGTGCTATAGGAAGACTGGCCCAATTGATCCGACTGTTTTATGATCTGTCGAGGAAGACCAATCATACTTCTCCAAATTGTGATGCAACTTGTCCATCGTGTATGTTAATATCTTTGTTATTCTTCGCATTTTCTATGGGCTCTCTGATAATGTAATGCATTTTCTTGTCCATGTTGGTCAAAATCTATAGTATACCAAGATTTATAAGTGTTCTCCATTATAACCAGTTTATTCATAGGTTATATTTTTTGTTCCTGATGTGTTATTTGACACATTTTTTGTATCAATTTCCAATTTATCCTATATATACCATTCCACAGTGCATGTGATCTCATACATGCCCAATATTTCATTATTGGAAATGCTGTCTTTTTTGTTTTCTAAGGAAGTTAATACTGTTTTTACAATAGCAAATTGTCTTGATTAAACATTTCTTTAATGTTTTGGAAAAAAATCTTGTTTTCTTTTTGTTTGTTGTTTTCCTAGAAATGATTCAGGCCTCTACATTCTGATTAATCCTATAGGTCTCCTACTTCTGCAATGTTTCCTTGATTTTTGTTTAAATTTTTCACAACTTCCTTATATATTTTTATAGTACATTGCTGGAGAACCTATCGTTCTTTAACACTATAACAGCTAAGAATGGCAGAAAGAGGTCATTATGACCCCCAACATATAAACTTGCAAAACGTTTACTATTTTCTTTATTAATAGCATCATTTGAATTTACAAATACTTTTAGAACAATAAACAAGTGGATATTAAATTATGATCAAATATTCAACTTGAAAAAGTTATATATTATTCCTAATCTGGAAATTTCATGATTATTACACCTCCTAGTGTTTTTTCAGTTAAGTACATTTATTTGAAGGGTTATAACTTCCCCCCTCCTGGACCATCTTACGCATTTTGCACAGATGATTTGTACTTTTCATGCATATTTCCTATACAAGCTTTGCATTTCTCACAAAAATCACTTGTCTTGTTTCCATTACACAAACTCATTTGACATTTCTTTTACTTTTTGGAAGGCCTATACCCTTCATCCTCTTCCTCTTGTTTGAAGGATGAATTTCTTCCATTTGATATGTCTGTTTTTACCTCAATGTAAATGACTTATGAATTGATTGCTGCCATGTCCAGCTCAGGTTGATTTCTCATCAAATTGGAGAATCCTTTCCTGAAGTCTGTCCTATGACATTGTATCCTTGATGAATGTAGGTCCCCAGAAATGCAATCAAAGATCATCTTTTGACATACCTTTCATATAGATTACTCCTTTGGTATACAAGATGGTGATCATCTTTTCCAGTTCATCGAGTGAAAGTCCACTGGTGTTTCAGTTCCATCTGAGCATTGGATTCTGTATACTTCTTTGATGTAGCATCAATTCATCAAAGAGTAAACGGAAAGCACTGATGGGAGAGTCATTCACTCAGAAAGCATTAAACAGTGGGACCTCCTCGCTCTTTTAGGACATTTATAGCAGCCCTTCTTCCTAATGAAGATGATGGTATGTTAATAATCTCCCATTTGGATCCGCCTTTAGCCACCGTTTTCACTGTGGAAGAATTTGATGAAGTCTTGCCCTGCTGAGATGACTAAAGCAATGTTTGAGGAATATTAGCACTGGCACCTGCTTTGGATAAGGAATCCTCACTAACATTTACAACATTGTTACAAGTTTTTGGTATAAATTCACTACTCGAGTATAATAGGCCAATTTTTGATTCAATGTCGGAACTCTTGGAAAAAAAAAAGGTGAAAAGTCATCCAAAAGGCTCCTCTGACGATACATGATTCAAGAAATCGTCTTGAGCACACAACACTACCTAAATGGGAATGTAATATTTACAGATAAATTGATAGTATACACACATACCAGATCCCAACAATGAGCCAATATTTCTCTCTGCACATTGTTGATTACTGTAACTGTATTATTGGACATTTGTTGAAAGTTTTACTGTACAGTTACACTAATTTTGTAGGGATCAAATTAACCTACCTTGCCATTTCAGGGATAGGAAATCAAAAATAAATAAAAACATAAAATATATTTATATAATGTAACATTATAAAGAGAAAGAAAATTGAATAAAAGTCATGATGTTGGTGGAAAATTATGAATACCCAAGGAAACTGTTCAACAATAAATTTAGTCAGGGGTCACCCCTTCCGCAGTACTAGTGTTAAACTGTCTCTTAGATGGTTCAGTTCATTGTTCATTCAAGTTTTGTCACTGATCATCAGGGTTGTGAGGGTTTTAATAATGCCAGCTTGATTTTTGGATAATAATTTGATTGCCATTATAAGTACTGGTCTCTGTGCAATGGTTATTTGTATAACTTTTTCCTATATGTTGTCAGATTGGTCAATAACTAACACATCTAGAAAAAGCAGGTTCCCATTTTGTGTCCTACTTCCATTGTGAACATTATGTTTTTATGTTCACTATTTATGTATTTAAGGAACAAGGGCAAGGTTTTCATGCCATATGGCCAAACTGCCACAGTCTGGAGAAAGACTTTGACAACAAGCCGAAATGTCGACTGGAGTAAATTCAGGATGTGGAGTAACCCATAAAACATGTCCTGATTAAACCTTAAGTGAAACTAGGAAGAGCGTTTTTTTTTTTTTCCCCAAATAGTTCAATTCACAAGAGTTTATTAATGCATGCCTAACTGTGTTAGATTCTAAATTTAATTAAAAGTGAAACATCCTTTGTTTGTAATCTCTTATGAGTCCAAATATTTAGAACATTCTTTATGATTTCACTTACATAAGATTTACTCAGGACATGTTCCATGGAACAATTGTCCACATCCTCAGCTGTTAATCTGAGCTGTAATTGCTTATTTACTCACATGAGTCTTGCTAGCTACAATGGCTGAGATTTTTGCTTTCTCTTTCTGTTGTCCTCTCTCTCTTCCTGGACTATGTATAAATAGGTAAGCATCCTATTGGTGCTCTAGCTTCATAACAGCAATGTTTCATGGAGTGGATACTATTATGGACATCTTTGCTGAATAAATTTCTTAAACTGATTGCTTCCAATTCATCATTTAAACTTGTATACTTTAGAAGATTCATATAGTTTCTGTGTTTAATCTACAATGCATTATTTCATATATTTAATGCCATTTCAATATTAATTCAATTTGGAATCGAACACAGTGAAACACGCATTAATAATCTGATATGTAGATGATATATTCGCCATTATAAACAAAAAGCATGTGGAAGATATGCTAAAACATTTAAACCTGCAAGAGCCTACAATTAAGTTCACCGTATGTTGCCATTTTTAGATATGTTAAATAGATAATAAAATGTAATAATAAACTTGAATTTGGCATCTACAGAAAGGACACAGACAATTATATCAAAGCCCATGGTTTCAATTCAAGATCACATAAGGAAGCAGCATTCAACAGCATGACATACAGATAATAAATATACCACTGAACAAAGAATAATACAAGAATGAATATCTACACATAATCCAATGCTAAATCCAATAGGTTCAGCAAACAGATGATTAACCAAAAAATTCAAAGATTCCAGAAACAAAAAAGAATTAAACAAATCACAAATTTGAATAATTTATCAGGAGAGAAAACACTTAAAAAGTTCATTTATCAATCAGCCAATAAGAAATTTCAAAAAATTTTCAAGCAGTACTATATCATGTTAGTGTAAAAAAGTTATTGAAATTAAACAAAACAAATTCCACGCCCAAAGAGTATTTACCAGATTAATTGTAAGGATTGTGAAAAAAATTTAACATAGGAAAAACAAAGAGAAATATAGGCATTAGGTTGAAGGAGCATTGGAGAAACATCTGTTACAAACAAATAGATAAATCAGCTGTGGCAATACATTTGTGGAATGAAAACCATGAAATAGGAAAAGGCATCAAGTTAATAAAAACTGTTCAATAACCAAAAGAATTAAACATATGGGAATAGATTTATATATAAAAAAAATACCATGAGCAAAACCTCATGAATTTTAACATCCTGGTAGCAGATAGCTCTTTATGAATTTTAACATCCTGGTAGCAGATAGCTCTTTATTTAAGTTTATCACAAGATCACCAGAGTCAACCCAGATACTTACCTGCACAACTTCTAAGAATGATCCAACACTCATTTAACAGCTGAAGATGTAGACAATTGTTCCACAAAACATGTCCTGAATAAATTTTGTGTAAGTGAAACCATAAAGAGGTTTCTAAATATTTTGACTCGGAAGAGATTATTATGCCATTTTAAATGCACAAATTTTCTTTTGAAAATGTTTTTAATGCACTCTAGCTTATTATCTAGGTTCAGCTATATATTGTTGTGAAAATGTCAAATATAATTTTTATAGATACCATAAATGACATGCTTGTCTGAAATGGCAATAATAATGAAAAAAGGCCTCCATTAATTCCAAAAATACATTCATTCTTAACTTTCAGCATTACAGAAATATTAAACATATACTAAACCTCAATAATCACAAAAATACTAGTGTCATACATAGTACAATACATATTCTGATGAGTATTAGATATTTCTAAGTATCCCTTTAAGGGCACTGTATAATTAACAAGAATGGGAGTAGAATATATAATGGTTACTCAATGTTATGTAATGTCAAAAATACTGAAAGAAATCAAATCTCATACATATTTAAAAAAGGGGCTACAATGGAAAGTTGGTTCTGTAACAGTTCCTAATATTGTTACACTATTGTTTCAGAAATTCTGTCTCATTTCAACCTATTTTAAGCATTTACTGTGTACATTTAAAATATCACAAACATTTGTAATGTTGAAAACTAATATTCTTAATGATTACATCAAACCTGCTCTTCGATACCTCACTTGATGGCGATGCCCATTACATGGGTCTTCAACAGTTTAAGAAAGAAAGATTCTGAGCTAAGCTTAAAATGCTGGTATGTAACATCAGAAAAACCAGCCTGCTTAATATTTGATTCAATGTTCCGATTTAAATAAACCCCTCCAAGGAATGTTGGCCAGATCCTTGTACTACAGAGTAGATCTTGTACTATGCGCAAACATGTCCATTTTTTCCCAGGAGTGTGCTCCAAGAAAAAATACATACCACCCTGAAAATACAATGTAATTTTTATTTGTGAAATATATTATTGCAAAAATTCTTAAGTTATAAATCTGGGAAATATCAATGATTAATTATTAAACATATAAGCTTTTGCCTTTGCCAGTTTCTAAATATATGGTTATTCTAAAGTCTGTTCCCTATTTCAAATGGTCATAACTTTGGCAAATTTTTAGATTCTGCAAAAACAAAAACACTAATTTATTTGTAAAAAATGAGATTAAACAAGAAATAGTTTAATATGATTACCATCATGTTTTTTAGCAAGAAATTCATTTTTTATTGCTATAAATGACATTAGTAAGTGCATCCCTAGAAATGTTTTCAATGACATGGATTGTTTCAGTTCATCTATGAAACAGTATTAATGAGACGCCGTCCCTAATTAAAATAATATAAAATGTTAACATGGTCAATTCCAAATATGATAATTAGTATAACAGTTAGTGTGTGCAATTTATGTATATTCATATTAGTTGTTAAGTTATTCATGCATTGTATATTTTTGCATATTTTGAGTTATAGAAAAGAAAACCTGGCGACAGACACTTTAGAAAAGAAGCCAGAGTATGTTGATAGTAAATGTGTTTTGAGAATGGGACGAAAAGAAACAGATGGTCCTATACATCTTTTGTATTTGTAAGAGGCTTTGTATTTGAAGGGTCTTCTTTAAGAATTTGGAGAAAGATTGGGTCAGGTCTCTAGATATTGTATGAACGGATAGGAGGGTTAGTTTTGTTAAAATCCATGACAGGCTGGGCAATAAAAACCTATTGATGTCACAGAACCTTGTGGGTGTCATAAATTGTAACTGACATTACGTAAAGTAACACAGGGAAAAATAGATGCAAAAAAAAGGGTAGCAAGGGAGTCGACCGGGCAGTTTTGGAGGAGAAAGACTTAAACTGTTAACAGGGAGCTAGATCTGAAAGAGTGTACGAAGAGAAGGACCGTGGTTATAGTGAAAGGTTCACACTGACCGGGCAGATATAGACTAGAACTCATTGGGCTAGTTGCAAACACATTCAACAATTTTCTAAAAACTTAAAGGCAGCCCTTGAACGATAAACTTACTTAAATATAAATAAATGGTGTAATTGTAAGCTCTACCATTCGTGTTTGTCTTGTGCATAATTCCTAGTCCTCTCCCATAGGCCTGTGAGGGTCATATAAATTCCAGCAATCTACTGACGCTAGCTTGGCACGGCAGTATTCGATAGGCAGCAGGAGAAAAGGAAATCGACAACAATCCATCAATTATCAATTAAATCTACATATTCCTCCCCCACTTATCACAGAAGCTTATTGAAAATTCCTGCATCTATTAGGAAATATACTTTCTTTTAGGTAACACCATAACCAATAGTCAACCAGGTTCATATCTGGTGACCTAGGGAGCCAACTGTTAAAAAAATGCTTATTAGTTACACATAATCGAACGTGCTTTTATAATGTTGTGATAAGGTGGAATTATCTTGCTTAAAAAATGTTTTTGATATCAAGATACTGTAATGCTGGCATCATCAAATCTTGCAACATTTGAAAATATTGCTGTTCATTTTTCATTTCTTCAATTAAATAACGTTCTAATATAAAATGGGAAATCAAACCACACTAGACTGTAACCTTAATATGTTTGGATCCACCCATATCCTGCATGTATATTGTGAGCGTTAACACCACCAAATAATTAAAAATGTGCCTCATCGATCCACAAGGTTTTGTTTAGCCATTCAACATTTTCTGAATTTCTGCTAATATTTACACAGTGAATGTAAAGCAAATCGGTTTATCTTGTTCTTCAAGTTCAAAGTGCATTTTCATTTAATAGGAATAGAGCCAAAGCTGTCTTCTCACAATTTGCCACACTATTGAATAACTCACCTCCAAATGCTTTGCAATTTTATCAGCACTACAAGCTTTTATACAGAATTTTCACGAACTTCTTGTAAAACTAAAGGTGCATGACTTCGCTTACTACTAATTTCAGTCTACCTGATTACTTTTTATTGGTAATTGTAACATTTTCTCAAATGTTAAAATTTTTTGGGAAAGTGATTTTTATTTCACTCTGTATTGCAATGCGCTCAGATTATAATGCAACTACAAGCCAGCAAATCTACTTAGCAATGTGCCTATCACCAGTCATTTTCCACCTCACATGTTTTTTCAGCTTAGTGTTCAAATGCTGCCTTCATAAGATTTGTTTACTTTTACAATATATGTAAATTCTATCTAATCTGTCGTCTAACACACTCTTATGTTTCACTTACTTTTAAATATGGTGGGACTGGTTTCGAAGAGACAGGATGTAAGTGAAGCATAAGAGTGTGTAAGACAACAGATTAGATAGAATTTACATTTAACAAGCTTCACTCTATGAGTTCCAACAGAATTTTTTAAAAATTTCTTATTTTTTGAAAGTTCTTAAATGTTGATTTGGTTTATTTATAAACCCCTTTAACACCTCAGGTCATCAGCGTTCCATTCAATTCAGGACGTGAAATAACCAACATAGTTTTCTCAGAGAGTTTTGTAATACAGTTTATTTTGCAATTGCTTAGAAAATAGAACCAGATACAGATTAAATAGTAAGTGTTTATATGCAATAATTATAGTGAGATTATTTGGAGTTACAGGCTGGTAGAGCACTGCTGTATATTGGAAGAAGCCAGTTGTCAGGGTCTTATAATGCATGTGCATGTAGCATATTGTAGTTAGTTTGAGGGAGGCTTTGTCAGCAAGTGGTTGTGCCTTCATGTGTTACTCAGTGCTTTCATTGTGTGTAAACTGAGAGCTAATTGTTCTTTATTAGTTATGCCACTATATAAATATAGTCTTGAAGAATGGTTTTTATGTACAATACATGCGCGAAAATGGATTCTTGCAGAGAAGTAGCAAGGAATCATGTTGCAGGTAAAAAGCTATTTGCTAGCTTGTTAAAAAGTTATAAGCAACAGGATCTCTCAATGACAAGAAACATTTTCCAAATAGCTCAGTTTTTATGGAAGTAAAATTAGATGTAATACAGGAATTTCCTATGTAGATACTGGCAATTGTTGCTGCTGGGTGCCTCATTTTCATCATTTCTTACAACACAGTTTAGCGTTTATTACTATCAGTTTTAAATACAATATAATTTTATGCTTTCAGTAAAAATATAAATACTAAAATAAAATTATAACTAAGTAAAGCAACTCTATTTTCCTTTTCCTGGTTCCTCAGGTGGCCCTTAGCTCAAATATCCTAACTGTATTTGTTAACAATATGCCCATAAAGTTTGAAGCTGATTTCAGGAAAGATACTCTGGCATTACTTTTAGAATAATTGGCCCCATTTTCTTTGAACAAACCCTTAAAGCTGCAAAGATTTATGATTTATTCAGTAAATATTTAATGTCACCTCTTGTAACATGCTGTCTTAATACTGCAACAGCTGAAATTAAGCCATATATATTCAATTATATAGGGTGGTTCATAAAAAGTGTTACAATATCTCTTAAATGGGTCAATAAAACCAAATGGCGAGTTTTGAAACTTATTGCAGGAAGGAGCCTCATGGTAGCACCATGAGTGAAACTTAAGTGGGCTCCCTCTGGGAAGATAACTGTAGATTAAATGAAACAGGGATAATAATTTGTAGATATTTAGAGTCAAATATTAAAAAAAAGTTGTTTAAAACATTTTTTCTACGAATAAATATTGAAAAATTTAGTTTGCTTGAAATAGTACTTGATGCAGTTAGAAATTTGAAAAGGAATCATTAAAGAGAAAGAATACTACTAAAAGTATGACAACTATGAGGAATGAATTACCTATTCTCTTGGGAAATGTTACTCTAAGGGGGTTACATTTCTTTTCCTGGATCAAAATTTGGGAGATGCCCCCAATATATTGCATGCAAGAAGCATGTGATGTGAAAAAAAAATTTAAAAGGTTAAAATGATTTGAAGATTTATGCTTTTCTACTGCCATGTTCACGCTGCTTAGCCAGGCATTCACACAATTAGTGACCTTGGTATCATGGATGGTGTATGAGCAAGTAATGACTACTATAGCTCCCATGTGCAACTCGCTTGCATATGCACCTATTGCAACTATTGTCCTAAAGTAAATTGCTCCTATTGAAGCAGTATTTTATTTTACCACATTCTCCATTGTATTTCATATTGAAAAAGCAGTGATAAAGGTTAAGATGCCCAAAGTAGCAGAAGTCAATTATATTTGAGCAATTCCATAATTCACCAAGAAACTTAAAATTATAGTCTTAAAAAAAAAAAGAAATGGAAATGGATTACTGAGCAAGGGTGTGAGGAAAAGATAGAATCAGAAATGATACAATAAGACAAAAAAATTATATTGTGGTGGTCATTTAAACAAGACGATTGATATGGTATGGTCATTTAATGAAAATGGGCATATAAAGATTGCCAAGAATAATACATACATCTTCCACTCAGAAGACAGAAACAAGGAAGGCCACAGACAACATGGATAAAGGGATGTATTAGGAAAGGGAAAATTAACTATTAATATTATAAGAATCTGTTTAAAGAAGATTCCAAGTATGAGTGTAACATGGCTGGGGAAATTTTATTTAGCAATGGTTGAATAAAAAATTATGTATGGGGTTGAAATATATATTTTTTTTATTTGGTTTATTTATGGATGCTCTTTAACATCTCAGGTCATCAGGGTCCCCTTCAGTTCAGGGCGTTAAATGGACAACAAATTTTGCTCAGAGGTTTCTTCTTTCAGGCTTGAGGCTCTTTTATATGTCGTAAATGTACTACATGGGCCCATGACTTTACTTCCCTACCGAAGGAAACCATACTTAGTATTTTTACGCCTGAAAAAATCCATTGGCTGGGTTTGAACCCGTGATCTTGGGTTTAGAAAGCAAGTATGGTTACCGTTACACCACCAGAACCAACTAAAGAATGGAGAGAAGGTATATGGATTAAGAAATGGGACAATTTACAGGTAGTAATTGTGATAAAATTTGGTGATTATATAGGAAAGGTAAGAAAGAAATAGTGGAAAAGAGTGATTAAAGTTAAGGAAGAATGTATATATGGAGATAGGGAAGGAACCGGGGAGGGTGGAATCTAATACACATGAAAAGCATTCGTTGAAACATTTTGTAATGACTCAGTGAAATAAATATTATATTCTAATTACTGAGCCATACTTTACATGTGTAAAAACTGGAAGTAGAACTGTCTTCATGATCAGTCTGGATAATGTTTTGTTGGGGAAAACAAAAAACAGATGTTCTACTCTCCAAAGCATTACTGGAATGACAAGAGCTGCATATGGCCTCAATAGGCTTCCAGCATTCATAATCCGAGGCCAGAATGTTGGACAATGTATCTTAAGTATTTTTTCCTGTCATAGGAATAACCATGTTCTCTTGGGAATTAGAATGACTGTAGCTACACAATTTACAGTGTACTGCAAATTTAAAATGTGAGATGTAAACATTTTAAGAGCTGTATTTACAGAAATGAATTCAACAACATCTTGCTGCATGAAGTGCAATGAATTTGATTTTGTTGTTTTGTTATAACCTTTTAGTACTGAGGGATTGCCTATTTTGATAGGCAGGTGCCAACCAAATTAGCCATTATTTGGAACACTAAATGACAAAAGACTGTCAAGAATAGGGCACAATCAAAGAAATTTTTGACTTACAGAATTCACATAGCAAGAGTCACCATCAGTATTCTTGATCCCTGGAGCATGGCATAATGTGTTCTTTGAAGAATGGAATAATGCAGGTCTATTGTTTGTTCAATAGTAACTGCACACATTGGGAAACATGTCTAGTCAGGGCTGCTTGGAGTTATCAAAGATTTTTGCAAGTATTGTAAGTGCAGTTGACCACCTGTAATCTGACTTTTTACAGAAAGGTGAGAAACCAAACAAATATTGGTTTGTGGTAGCTGAAGTAAGATTTTGAATAAGATGCGTGCAAATGCGGAATATTAGAAAATCAGATATCTAGTTGTATCATTCCATCTGTAGGTGGTTTGTTCAAAATTGTATTTTTTAAATTGTTTGTAGAAAATAAATTTAAAAGTACTTGAGGTGGAGACTTTGTACATAAGATCACCGACAATAACCAGATGTTCAAAAGCACTTTCAGCTACAATTTTTAGACAAATTTCAAGGGCTTACAAGGACTTACAACCTTACAACACTAAACGGAGTTGAAGGGGGTTTGTAACCAGCACAAACATAAATACCACATATTTTCAAGAGCACCAAATTGAAACTTTTTGACCTCTGCTCATTATTGAATTCAACTATAACTTGTGCATAGTTTAAAATTTATTTATGCAATATACAAGTATTCTATAATCATGGCAGTAGTTTTTTTCATCCACATGATGCAATTCAATGTGATTAGGAGCAGAATACAGATTGTGTACTTTCATCCGAGTTTTCAAAAGTATAAAATTGAAGCTGATACATAACACTATCTGCAACCACATCAAGGTGATAGACCTGTAACAATTGTGACAGTTCATTAACAAATTTGGAGAATCTGGAATAAATGGTATAATTAATTGTATGTTTAGTGCCTAGAGCCTTATTAACTGTACACTGTATTAAGTCATTAGGTTTAGGAGGGGAATGGATTTTAAATTTACCTACTAGAAAGAGACCGTGAAGTTGCTATACTAAATGCAACATAAAGTTCATTTTTCAGCAGACCACTGAGGTGTACAACTACTTCCTCAGAAGTTCCGCCTTGGCTTTAGCAGGGATACTGGAACTTTCTCCTTGTGACCATGTTTTTCCATGGTCTGATGTTATGACAAACCTTATGGATAGGAGTCCAAGTTGAGTTCAGCTTCAATTGTCTGGAAATGGTTAAAAAAGGTGCGCTACATTCTTTTCCAACTTTTACTTCATTTAAGTATATCCTCAAATGAATAATTTCATCACTGAGTTCAAATTCAACGTGCTTCAAGACACCAACTGCTCCATTATAATCAGATCATCAGCTACATTTATTAGGAACAGAAAATGTACCCATTCTGCCAACTTTAAAGTTGTTGGCAGGCTGTATATCTTATGAAGTTCAGTTGACTGCCAACTCAAAAGATCAAGTTTGACTGTATCTGATACACTGCCAATTACCTGATCTATAGCATTAATGACCACAACATTAGATGGACCTCAAAAACTGAATCAATATATGCATTAACCTCTCTATTGGTTCTGAAAAGCCTCAATGCATCAGTTGGAATGCTGGACATATAAGGTATTATTCTTGTTTGAAAAGTTTAATCTCTTTGGAAGACAACTTCCCAATAGCTAAATGTTTGAGACACTGGAAAAAACAGAATCATCTTTTTGCCTCATGATTTCTGTAAGTCTTTAGAATTTAAATAAATCCCATAATGAATTACCAATAAATTGTCTATACTGGTTGGAAAACGTATTTATTGCCAACATGAGCTAATTGGTTAAAATTTTCAAATAAAACAATGGATTTACCAGCTAAGGATAAAGTTGACCTAAATATTTGTCTAAGGTGTTGATTGACCATGCATTTTAGAACCTATCAAATTCATTATTATTAATTTCAACATGTAGTTGGGACAACAAAAGGTTACTGATACTACTACTATTGTGTGCATAAACTGATTTAAGGACAAAGTGAAAGGAGAATGAAGGGTTATGCCATTAATAATAAATACTTCCTTACCAATTAGTGCACCAAGAAGTACTTTGACAAAAAAAATTGACGCCAGTAGAACATTATTTAGGATGCCAATAAATTAAAAAATTTCATTTTCAAAACTAAACCATTTTTCCAGATGTAACAATAATTTTATATACCTTTTAATCAATAATTTTATGATATAACTGCTGGTAGAGCACTTTTTAAATTTTCATTTTCAGGTATATCCCCACTCCTAAAGGTCAAATTTCCCTGGTTTTCAGAAACTATTTTTCCAAACAAAAATTGCTGCCACTAGAGAGATTTTTAAATTTTTGATTTAGGTTAACCCCCAATCCTAATGGTTCAAATTGCAATTTGGCTGAACTCGATGAATTGTTTGTTAATTGATTATTATATGCCAAGTTTCATTGAGAAAAAACAAAAACTAGATTAACACACACATGCACTTATATATCATATTTGGTGTCTAATATGAGATTTGAAGAAATTTTTCAAAGATGTTTTAATGAGTACAACTTCAATAGCTGCATTCCTTAAGAATGCGCTAATATATAAATAAATTAATTCATATTTAACTAACTTCCCCATGGAAAACAGTAAAAGCAAATATTACCTAATTGCTGTTTCTGACAAAAAAAAAAAGTGTCAACTTATGTTCCATCAAAAACTACTCCCTAAAAATAATGTTAATCTATATTTAGATCATGCAGGCCTAGCCTGATGCATCCACAGGTGCAGTACTGAACAAGATTTAACTATAATACTTTGATTTGAGAGTGATAAATGATAAATCTACTGGTATGAAACGTAAATTTCTAATCTAGTTTGAAATTATTTGTTTCCACTTATCTTGGAACACAAATATGAAAACTATATTTATTTTAATAATTATGAAAAAAATTGGGGAAGAGAAAAGTATATAGATGATTGTGACCAGTTTAGAAGAATAGGTCTGGCATGCATGCATACAGGGGTATTATTCCTTACAAGAGTAAGAAAAAGTGATAAGGTAGGATGCATAATGTGTGGGAAAGAAGATAGTATGTTTCATCGCTTACTAGAATGCGAAATGGTAAATGGAGGGATAACATTTGGAATGATAAATGGGATAATAATGCCATGATATAATGGTAATTAAAATACTAACAGAGAAGAAGATGCAGAAAAATAATGAGTTTGGGGAATTTTTAGGGAAGGAAGGGAGAAAAGCAGGAGATGTTTAGGGAAGGAGTTCGAAGACACACAGGAGGTGGGAAGCAAGGAATTGTAGGTGGGGTTCATATACCATACATGTAACCATGTGGTTAAGATATGGATGAACCAGTTGAGGTATAGTAAATTTGCAGAGAACAGAAGGTGTAAGAAATTGATTGTAGAACAAATTCTTTTGTTTTGTTGAATACAAGTCTTCTGGATATTCCAGTTTGAAACCACTTGAACTGAATGAACTGAAGACAAGGGCCCAATAGTTAATTAAACAAAATTGTTAAAATTAAATAAATTTTATAGATATATTAGTAGGAGAAATTTGATATAAAATATTACGTTTTGATATTGTTTCAAAGAATGTAGGATAAATTGTAAAAGAATTTATAAAAGAATAATTTTTGTATGTAGATCTGAATGTAAATTGGAAATTAGAAGAAATAAATTCATATTCAATTTAATTCAATCTTAAGAATTTGCAGTTTTACCCTATTTTTATTTTTTATCACCTTTGTGGGGGAAATCATTAAAATATGCATAAAACAAATTTTCTTTTAATCATATAAATTAATCATTATATTTTACAAATCATTACATTCAATAAGATAAGAACTTTATAATGAGCTATTTCAGAGGTTGAAGTAAATCTGTATAAAAAAAGGCAATTTTAATTTAATATACAATAGTAACTTTGATGAATTTTCTCATGAAAATGATTACACCTAGGGATGTCATGTTTCACAGAAACATTTCATTTTTACATGATGTAGTGGTATAGAATTAAGCATTTGAGGTTTGTTTCTGCAGGGCATTTTACTATTCATTTCTAGGAGATCCATCCAGAAATTATTCAATCATTTTGGATTTGCTGAAAATGCTTGCTTTGCCTTGATTAATTTGGAAACCTGTCAGAGAATACATAAATGTAAATTTTTTATATGACATTTCTGCATTTACATCTTTGGTAAAACATCCTATTTCTCAGATTTAGCTCTGTAAGACTTTTTGTCATTATAAGGTTTCGAGTCCTGGATGAATTTAAGGATAACATGACAAAGCAGAAGGGACTTTGGAATAAATATATGCAGCCCCAAGAGGAATACTTCAAAGGATAATAAATTGCAACTGTACTAAGTGTACTCTCCCTTCTCTTATTAATATTAAATGACTGCATGCTTTCTGGACAGACATGTTAAGCAAAAGAGAAAAAAAGTAACACTTACTGGAGCAAGAATACGTTTGATTTCTTTCAACAAATAGTTAACTTTATTTGTGGAGCTCAAAACCAATGTGCCTATAACAGCATCGACTGATCCACTTTTAATATGCCGCAGTTCATTTGTTGAAGAAATAAGTATTTGCTCAATCTCTAAGTGTGCTGTTATATCACGCTTGGATTTATAATATGATTCTGCATACAGATTGCAGTCCACCAAAGTAACTTTGCTGTTGATTGGGTAATATTTCAAATTGGTTCCTGGAAAAAAGATGCCATAGTTCATAAGCTTCAATCTTACAAATATTTACATTCATTTATCCACCATTTGATTTATACATACATTATACATTTTAGTGTAAATAATGATTTACAATGAAATATAAAAAAGAAATAAAAAATTCAATTTTTTGCAATACCATTCATCAAATACCAAAAGTAAAGCAAGAAAAGAAACCAGAATGAAGTTTTATAAAATAATGGCAGCATCTGCTTACTCTACTGTTTTTAATTACATAAAAAGCTCAAAACAAAATACTGAAATAGTACTTAAATGTAAATTGGAACTTGCACAGTGAAGCTAATCATATTAATTGATATCATTGTATGGATTCAGTTGAACTACACACTCTTAAAGCTTCACTTACTTTTCATAAATGTATGGAACCAGTTTCAAGAACATTTAGTTCCCATCTTCAGCCAGGCTAAAGTTCAACTGTCAGATTGTTCGTTGAGCTGTGGGAATGTATATTCTGCTCTGGTGGCGGTGTGATAAACTTGTAGTTTATGTTTTCATCCCCGGCAATGTCGAAGTTCATGAAAACATAAACTACAAGTTTATCACACCGCCACCAGAGCAAAATATACATTCCCACAGCTCAACGAATGATCTGACAGTTGAACTTTAGCCTGGCTGAAGATGGGAACTAAATGTTCTCGAAACCAGTTCTATACATTTATGAAAAGTAAGTGAAGCTTTAAGAGTGTGTGGTTCAACTGAATCATACAATGATATCAATTAATTACTGAAATAGTATTTATATATGCTCACTTACATGGGAACTTCTAAGGAAAAATTATTTGCCTCAATTTTCTCAAAGTTTTCCCTTGTTATATAAAGGTGAATACCAGTTAACTTACAGCACTATCAAATTTGGGCTAAGTGTTCAAATTAACTAACTAGTATGTGAGTAAATGTATAATTAAGT
The DNA here is from genome assembly GCA_030762175.1 of Metallyticus violacea. Taxonomy (NCBI): domain Eukaryota; kingdom Metazoa; phylum Arthropoda; class Insecta; order Mantodea; family Metallyticidae; genus Metallyticus; species Metallyticus violacea. The sequence goes on from CM060831.1 coordinate 142,539,822, forward strand.
TTTTAGTTATTCTGAATTTAATTACATAGATTTTATTTGACAGAAAAGAAAAGCAAAGTTTGCATTTATAAGTTATTTAAATAATTTAGCGATATACTTACATACTCATGTATTTTTCCCCTTTAGAGTTTTTGCATATGCTTTGCAAAAACTCCCTAAGTTCGGTAAATGGTTTTGTCCACAAGAATGTTCAATTCCTGATACCATATTTCTCACTTTATTATTTGCATATACATTTTGATCACAGATTCAAATTACTAACCCGAAAACAGTCCGTTACCCAAAATTTCTTGTTTTATTCTTTGCACATACGTACATTTCAAGGCTCTCAATCACATAAAGAAGCTGGTATTAAGTGACACTATAATTCACTAACTGATTAATTGATCAGAACATGTTTCAAGAGCTTGAGTTGGCCCCAGCTGAGGATGAGAGCAAAAGCTCTTGAAACATCTTTTAGCAAATTAATCAGTTAATGAAGCATAGTGTCTTAATATCGACTTCTTTATGTATATAATCATAATCTACCTCACTATTTCTAACTTCACATTAAGTTCCATATTCAATTGTTCCCTTCAAACCTCATTATAATCTGAAAAGTACAGTTTTCTGAGATATTTTAGAATATATTAGCAGTAAAGAATGAGATTCTTGAGATTTAAATTTCAGTTAGTGACATGGAATTTTGTTTATGTAGGTACCAGTATAAACTAGGTAATCTAGAAGGTAAATCTAAGTAAAATGGGAACGGTATGTATAACAATATCAAGAGGAGTACTGGTAGTACATAACTGTAACTGACATCTTTGAAATGTATATATTAGTTTGTTCATATACCCATGTCACTAATGAGTTAAGCTTTCCTTTTTCCCTCCTCAGAATAGTATACACCATTTTTCCCCTCTGATAAAATGAGTAAAAAAGGGAGATAAATATGATTAAATATGGTAATATCGGGAGTTTTGTATCTTTATATTCATGATATATGGTAGATGTTAGGTCAGCTATATAGTGTTTAAGCAAACAAAATTAATGGTACAGTGAGAGTTAGATTTTTTTTTTTCTTTTTTTCCCCCCATCTCTCTATCATACTCTCTTCAGTTCTAAATGAAAATTGTCTCAAGAATATTGTGGGATGAAATATGTACATGTTTCACGTCATGTTTAAGTAAAAAAATAGCAAATTTTTACTACATATTTTTGTGAAATGTTGGTATTTCTATGAAGAAGCTAAATATTTGTAATAAATATGGAAACAAGTCATTTTATTATTTTTAAATTAATTTGTTAGTAATTTCCTCAAAACACCTGTCCAGGACACTAAAATTGTCATCATTCTGGCAGAAATCACTAAGTTCAAAATTGTGTTTGGGAGGTATAAGGATTTTAGTAATTTACTTGACTAACAGATATAAAAGCTAAACTTAATGAGAATCCAAGGTATGTGTTATATAGACATAATGAATTTTGCTAGATTATAAAGCTCCTTTCCTTAACACAATATGCTAATACAAGTCTCAAAACAGCCAATTTTGGACTCAGTAATTTCTGACAGAATGATGTTTAAATGATTAAGTCATTTCTCATTTATGGACCTTGGAGCTAGGTTTAGTATTTGTGAGTGATGGTCATTTGAAGTGAGTCACATGCAGTCTTTGATTTCAAGTAGATCTTATCTTAGCACTAATTTTTCCAAATCCTTCTGGCCTGGAAATTGGGCATGCAAAACAATGAAACCTTTCTAAGAAAAGCAGGATTCAGAGGTTGAAAGGGTAAAGGATATTAAAATAAATTATGATTAGACATCAGCTTCTAAAAACCAACATAAAGGAAAAAAAATTTCTCCCATCAAACAGCATATATAAAATCTACTGTATTACCAAATATAATTATACTGAAAAATTGGCAACAGTTCATTATTTTTGGTCCAAAAACCATAAATTTAAAAAAAAAAGTATATAAAAGCTATTTAAAAGCCAATAGAACTGACTGACTGGGAAATATTATGTATATAGCCAAACAAAAAAGAGTTGGTTAATTTTGATCTGCCAAAATATTACTTATTTTCAACATCTACAGATCTACATTGTGGGAAAGTTGACAATGAATCCATGATCAGGAAGAAGGCAACCACTTTTGAAGCATGTCTAAATAAATTAAATCTGCTGTCTAATATTCTTCATGCTTCACTAACCTTAAAAATATCCGGAATCGGTTTCAAAGTTGGAGGTAACATATCTTTGAAACCAGTTGCAGATATTTTTCAAAGTTGGAGATAACATATCTTTGAAACCGGTTCAGGATATTTTTAAGGTTAGTGAAGCATGAAGAGTGTTAGATGACAGATTTAATTCATGTGAGCTTCACTGTGTTAGTTCCATATGAATTTTTTAAAGTTTTTACAATTTTTAAAAAATTTTAATGTCTAAGTAGGTTGCTAAAAATTTGTGAAATTTGAGTGATACCTAGGCAAAATTATAATTTAATTCTTCATTTCACTGTAAAAATTCCCACAAATTAAAAATGTATACATTTGGCAAAGAATATATTTTTAACATTCCTTCTAAAAAGGTTTTCAGCTCCTGACTAGCAAAATATAAAAGAAAGGTGAAATTAGCATTGCATCTAATTAGTGAAAGTAACATAATGTAATGTAAACATTGCAATACACTTAGAAGTATGGTTACAGACTGCAAAAGATACAATTTTTGGTGTATACAGTACCCTGAATAACCACCAACTAAATTTTGGCTTATTTGAAATTTTGAAATTTACTGAAAGTGCTAAGAAAAATACAACTATAAGGGGTTTCCATCTATCTGGCCCAGGCCATTTTAAGTGCACCTCCTCACGATCACAGAAATTTTAATACAATAATGATTTTGTACTAGCTCTTTATCTAAATTCTAAATAATTAAATAAAGTACAAAATTTCCACCTTGATTGCATCAGACTCCAGTCCTTGGTTCACTAGCAATAGCCTACTGGAATTCCAGGGGACTAGGCTCGAACTCAACCCAGGGGACTAAAATAAAATATTTTAATTACTCTACCTACACCATTATTTTATCAGCTAGCTACATTCTCTACAAACTACTTATTCTTTTACTTCTCAAACATCTACTATTATGAAATTTGAAATTTATAAAGTGCTAAGAAAAATTTAAATACAAACTACAATGAGGCCTCCTATCTATCTTTAGGTGTAACCCCTCACAATTACAATTGTTGATATAATAATACATTTATACTAATATCTTTACCTAAATTCTAGATTGCTAAACAAAGTACAAAATTTCCACATTGATCGTGCAAGTTCTCAATTTACAGTTCATCAGCAGCAACCTACTGGAATTCCTGGGTACCTCCAACCCAACCAAGGCACTAAAATAAATATTTCACATACTCTACCTGTACCAATTATTTTGTCAGCTAACAACAATACCTACAAACTACTAATTTCTTTAAATCTTGACTTAATAAAACATAAACAAAATACTTTAATAGGAGACCTGAATGGACATTCAAAACAATTCCTCCAATGCAGGAGGAAAAACTAAAGAAGAATTTTGGAAGGAAGCATGTCAATTTAATATACAAAAAATATTACCTCAAAACTTTTAATCGCTATACTGGGAACTCAACAAATCTGATAAGGTGATTGCTTCTTCAAGCATTGCAAATCACACCACTAGAAGAGCATTGAAAAAAATATGTAGTGGTCTTGGAGTTATCATAACTGTAACCAACAATAAATGACACTTTATAAAAGGTAGCCAACTGAAGAGATTAAACTTCCAAAAAGCAGACTGAGTAACGTTTTGGAAACTCACTGATGAAAAATTTGAAAATATTGACATGGAGGAAAATCTGCTGGAACTAATCAACAAAGTTAACAAAAATCTGATTAATGCTGCAATAACAACAATACCCAGAGGAAAGGGTATTAGGTACAAATCTTTTTGGAATCAGAGATTAACCAAATTAAAAATAGACCGAGATAACACCTGAAATATAGCAGAAGCAACAAAAGATCCTAACTTAATGAGAGATTGGAGAAAGAAAACTGAACTTCTAAATACAGGAATAAAAAATAAGAAAGCTTCATTTAATAAATTTCTTAGTTCCTTTGACTACAGAAGTTAAGAGCACTAAAGTACATAAATATATTAATACATTAAACAATGTCCTGGGAATAAAATAAGAGCCTCTTATTATCATCAACAACAAAGTCTTCATTCATGATAAAAACATAGGAAACAAATTCTTTAATTCATTAGAAATAAATTGAACAGAGACAATGAAAAATTAAACAAAATAATAAATTAAATAATTATAAAGCCCAAGATATTTGCAGGACAACAACATCTATTTTATGATGACTTTACAATTCAAAAACTCAACCAAGCAATGTTATCTCTGAAGAACTGAAAGAACCCTGAACCAGACAAAATTCATAGTGAATACATAAAAAATTTATCATAGTGAATACATAAAAAATTTAGGCTGCAGAGCTAAGAAAATTGAACATATTTAACAAAATAGCATTCCTGTTATATGGAAAAGAGCCACAATCATTCCAATTAAGAAGAGAGACAAACCAACAGGCAAGTTGGACAGTCATAGGCCTATATCAATAAGAAATACTAAGATTTAGCTAAAAATAAAATACCTCTTGCTCAGTGGAAATAAGTAAGTCTTGGTTATCTAGCTGCATAATCTCTTTTTTTCCACAAATGAGTTTTTATTTTTTTTCAATGCAGGAGCAACTGCTTAACCATTGATAACTCTAAGCACTGTAAAATAGTAAACAATGCAATGTACCCTTTTATAAGAGCAATATATGGACACACTTACCAGTTCGAACTCCTATCTCCACAATTCGAAGCAATCCTTCATTTCGTAATTTCCAGTCCTTAGACTGCAAACGGTGCAAGGGAGCAAATAGTACCTTCTTATAAACATACATTGAATTATCATATGCATAATCAAATGCTATTATAGACTTTGAAAGTACTTTGGTTTTTATTTCATTATAGTTATTGGCAATGAGCAAGATCAAAGTTATGAGAATCAATAATGGCATGCCACATGTTGAGAAGTACTCGAAGACCAATACATCAAGAGCACTCATGCTGCTTATAAGGTCCTGCAACATGGAGAGAAAACAAATTCAGGTATATCAACACTACGCAGGAATTTATGCTAGCATATATTAGATGATGAATTATACCTTAAGGTCTTTATAAATAATATTTCAAGCAGCAAACAAATGTAAATGAGTAACTGGTTTTGCAGAACATATTTTATTGTACATTGTATATTAAATTGCTACTTAATATGTAAACAAAGATGTAACAGTTACAGTAGCGATGTCTGATATGTGTAGCAACCATTAAATAAACAAAAAATTAAAACAAATAGAATAACAATATTTATTTCAAAGAAGAATTATGTAAATATTATAGAAGAGGGGCTCCTATGTGTGTGAAACACAATATTTTTAGTTGAAAATAGCAGAATGAGCTATGTCCCATCTGCCTCCACAACCCCTCTCTAATGCCTACAGCTACTACAGTTCCTCAACCTCCATGTTAATCATTTGTATAAATGCTGTATACATTTCATAACATTATAATAAAAAAATGAATCATATATTACAGAAATAGGTATTTATTTTCTTACATTGTACTGAATATGAATTAAGTGTATAGCATTGTTCTAACCAAGTTTAGGGAGTTCCTCACTATCTATATAGAGAAATTGCTCTTGAATGGTTAATCTTAATAATCATTTGACAGGTGAAATTTTTGGCACATGTTGATTATGTACAAGTCACCTACAATATTAGTAAACCCAAGAAATGGCCATATTTATAAGGTAAACCGGAAAAAAAAAAAAAAAAAAAAAAAACTAACAAGAATTTATTGCATACCTGCTAACCTCTGTGTCTTGAGTTTCTAATATCTCTTAAAATTAACATTTTATTCACCATTCATAGCACTATACAAACGAGTTATAAACTTCAAATGGAGTGCTAAATACAATTTCAGAACAAATTCGTGACCTTACGAGGAAATATTCCACTGCATGCTAAAGTCATATAGCTAACACCTGTCATTTCGGCAATAATTTACATTATGGCATCTACAGTATGTAATTTAAATCACATTTTTAAAATGTGCGATGCATCGCTGTACAAAAATTATTTGCAAAACTTAAATGTCAGTTTTTTGGCTGGGTATAATGAGATATAACCTACCTCATTCAACAAGTATCACTCTGCAAGTTATCCGCAGCACTTTCATGGCCCATTAAGTTGACTTTTTCCCTCATGTCACCTCTTTCCAATGTACACATACATAGGCGTTGTCCGGACAAAGTACAACACACCTATGCCTCACTCTCAATTTCATGACACTTAGCAAACCACGTGCTAATACCGTAAATAAAACACAAATAAAATCAAGCTCACGTGTAGCCAACATTATTTATGTTACAAAACTACCAACATTTGAAGATGAGAGGGGTTGCTACGAGTTATCTATGTAATGCGCGGAATTCTCCTTGAATTCTTTCGTAGCGAATATTCTGATTTACTTAATTACGTTAAAAATGTGCAAAACGGATCATTACCCTTTCTACAACCGCGGCCATGCTTTATTAACATAAGACAATAACAAAGTTTACCCTTCCTTCTTTATACATCTTTTGGAAATAAAGGGGGGGGGGAGCAAGAAAGACCTACATTATAATTTTGAGATGTAAATCTTAATTCTTGCATACTTGTCAAATAATTACGAACACCTGCAAGCTGAATTCGTTTCGTGTGTGAATGAATGCGTCACACAGCTTCCCAGGACTGACTGTATTACTTTTTGCTGACGCCTGAATGCCGAATGGCGAAGTTAACACTTCAACGTTAATTGCAGTTTAGGTCTCGGAGACTTTGATCAGGCTTTTGTGCAATACTGGTCCAAAGAATTTTGACTTCTGTTTCTGGCAAAAACGGATTTTGATGTCTATTACCCGTTTCTTTTTTGCATCACGCTGCACACGAGTGCATTCACGCACTTTGCAGCACAAAAATGGTGTTCCTTAATACATCCCAGCATTAAATCTACGACCACGAAGTACTTGCTGAATGCTGCATCACGATAATAATGCACGACCGCACATCGCAAATATTGTTGCTGAATATCTCACAAAAATCGACATGAAGTATATTCCTCATTCTCCCTATAGTCCAGAGTTAGTCCTGACCTTTTCCTTTTCCCCAAATTGAAGAAATGCCTTTTTGGAGGTATTTTTCATCATCAAGCAATGGTGAAGGCTGCGGAGGAGATTCTGCCACACACACAAAAAAAAAAATTGTTTTCAGTTTGTCTTTAAAGACGACAGAAACGTTGGAACAGGTACATTGCGTTCAACGGGGACTCCTTTGAGAAAGATCATCAAACTTATGATAAGATTAGATATGTTATCAAAATAAATTATGTCCATTCTCTATTGAACAGCCCTCATATATGAAAGAACTATTTGTCAAAAAATATACACGCTTTTGATTATAGTAATTCCTTTTGTCTAACTACCTATATAAAATTACCTCTTGGTACATATGCACATGCGAAAATAAAATATTGAAAGAAAATAAACAACACATTTTACGGAAAGAAGCACATTTAGATGAGTTAGCAACTGTTTTGAAGGAACTAGGATAAATTAATATTTATCTTCAAAAATAAATATTAATTAATTTTTATGGACTTTTCATATTTGAAAAAGCATATAACTTTTGTAAATGTAACGGAATAGGTCTAATGACCATCGATAAAAGGCACCTATCACTTATAAGTTAGCTGTTGATCAGGTACTAACAATTAAAAAATATGTTGAACATATAACTTAAACTTAATATTGAGGAGTTCAGTTATGATATACAATACAAGCTTTATTGCTATTTCACATTTACTGTGGTGAGCATAAGCTCGTAAATAGGTGACTTGACAATATGTGAATATAATTTACATTATACAAGAAAATCGGAGATATATAACAGATATAACTAGACACAGAAGACTCATGTATATATAAAGCCAAATACTGGATATAAACAATGCTTAAATAATAACATTATGCACAAATAAGCAGTGTATACTCCATATATTCTTTAATGGAGTGATAATGCTTTTTAGGTAGGTGGGTTTTATAGTGATCTTTTAAAATGCTTATGCTTTTTGTTTTCTTAATATACTGTGGCAATTTATTAAATGTCCTTATCCCCGTGTATTGTGGACTTGACTCTAGAAGTCTGTGCATTGGAAATTTAAGTATATTTTTACATCTTGTTTCGTAGTTGTGTTGACGTTGATTTTCTATGAAGTTTGTTAAGATTTTTACACATACATAGGGAAGTTGTACAAATGAGAGGCAGGTTGGATCATAATATTATTTTTAATATTGCTTTACAGAAGTCCTAAATTCTGAATCATTATTCTAATTATCTTTTTTTATTTATCACTTTCTGGAGCGTTGGTCCAAACAATTATTCCATATGATAAAATTGAATAGCAACTATGGTATATCATAATTATTGTTAATAAATTGGTTATGTGTGCTAAACAAGACATTCTATAGCAAGTCGTTGTATCTATAAATATTCCTCTTATTATTATTTTTTTTTTTTTTGCATTGTCTGTACTTGGGCTAAAAATGTATAATCATGATCCTCAATTACTGTTAACTGTATGGTTTTGTTTTACTTTTATTTAATTTCAGACCATTGAAAATAAATCAATTATTCAATATTTTTATGCCCCTATATAGATTAGGTTTTAGATTTTCAATATTTTAGGATAACGTTTATGTTTTCTACGTACAACACTGGATGTCAAATAACACTGTATAATAGGTCATTTGTATATATTATTTAGAGTACTGATCCCTGAGGAATGCCGTTATAAATAGTATGAACTTGGCCATATTCAGTCTCAAATATTATTCGAGCATTCTAAATATGATTTGAACCAATCTAGGTTTACAGACATCATGCCATAATATTACAACTTAGCTATTATATATTGTGGTAGAGGCATTAAAATCTTTTGAAAAGTCACATATTACGGCAGCTTCAACTTTATCATCAAGATGTTTTGCAACTATATTCACAATACAAGGACACTAGAACATGATCATTTTTATGAAGGCATGTTGATAGCTATTCAGCATGTTAGCGTTTTCAATATAGATTAGTAGTCAAACGTAAACAATTTTTCTAAGATAGAGAAACTAGTCAGTTTGGAGATTGGATGGTAATTATTTAACTCGTCTTCTCCGCTTTTGTGTATTAATTTGATTATTGCGTATTTTATTCTCTGTGGAAAGATATCCGAGGTTTGAGATTTAATGTATAATCTAGCCAGAGTGTCGCATAGTTCCCCTGCTACTTTTTTATACTATAGCTCTTCCCACCCCGTAGAGGTTTTTGTTTGAGTGCCATAAATATAAAGAAAAATAATACTTTTTAGATAAAGAGTAACAAGGCATTGTGATAAATGTAGACATTTATTTGCATTAAAGAGGCAGGACACGTGGATTGTAATATAATATTATATCATACACTTCTGAGAAACTTTAAGTGGTTGTATGTGTGTATTTACATGGTCATTGTTGTAGATGGTATTTATTACAGCGTAACATAAGCGCCACTTCCTCCTGTAGTGTTGTTAGTGTTGTTAGTGTGGGAATCACGATTTAAATTTGTCAAATAAGTTATTAAAACGTTCAATATCGCAACACTCGCGTCAATGCTCTAGGTCTTTTCATTTTGGTGTTCTATATCTCGTGACGAACATATGCTATTATATGACGTAAATGTCTAAAATAGAGTGGGTGTTCGTTGCTAGTCTTCATTATACCGTATTTACCTATATCAGTATATCTATGCAAATGTTTTTCCCTCTCCCTTTATAAGTGTGTTTACGATCTATACGTAATAAAAAAAAATCAGAAACGTTTGCTGGCTGGAAGAAGAGGACACTATTAAATTCAGAAAACCTGCAGTGCATCCACAGCCAACCATAGATCTCAAAAATGTCTATCTCATACTATTCTTTTGCTAGATAAGGTATGTTTTATATGGTTCATTTAGTTATTGAAAAACAAAATAAATTAAGAATTCTTGTACAATATATATATATATATATATATATATATATATATATATACACTTCAGAGCATGGAACAAGTCAAGATGTACAAAATTGTGTTACACTAATGATATATATAAATATATTTGATTTGTTTATTTAAGGACGCTCTTTAACATCTCAGGTCATCAGCGTCCCAATCTATTCAGGGCGTGAAACGGCCGACAAATTTTGCTCATAGGCCTCTTCTTTCAGGCTTGAGGGTTTTTTTCGTGCCGTAAATGTACGACACGGGACCCACGGCTTTACTTCCCTTCCGAAAGAAGCCATACTTGCGATTTGCGATTTTTACGCCCGAAAAAATCCATCGATCCTGGCCGGGTTCGAACCCACGACCTTAGGTTTAGAAGGAAAGTATGGTTACCACTAAACCACCAGGACCGACTAATGATATATATATATATATGGTATATAAATGTTTTAAAGTATATATGTACACCCGCTTAATAATCTCAAACTTAAGACAACCAATACAGATAACAAAAGAGCATAGCTCATTTCATGCACTGTTATATGCTATACTGTGATATTAGGTAGATATGTTGTCTTATGATAGTACATTATTATACTCGTACAATATTCAATTGGGAATTCGTTAACTAAATAATATGTTTAGTTGCAAAAATATCATGTAAGAGCAGTCTATTATCGGAGGATGATTATGGTGATGATGATAATATAATAATAATAATAATAATAATAATAATAATAATAATAACTTGAGAGCAAGGAAGAGTATTCTGATAATTGATAAACTCCTTTCTCAAATTAAATTTGCAGTGAGTCTACCCAATTTCACTTTTTTCTAGATTTATATTTGCACATTTTTAATGAATGGTCTTAATTTTTAATGTAAAGCTCACAAGAGAAAGTATATACTCACAATGAAGTACTAAACATTTTAGTTTTGAAAATAGTTCTCCACATGGTTTTCTTTTGTCGGCCGTTTCACGCCCTGAGTTGAATGGGACGCTGATGACCTGAGCTGTTAAAGAGCGTCCTTAAATAAATTAATCAAAAAAAAAATCACATGGTTTTCTATTATTGATATCACATATTATTCACATTGCTTTCTTTTGTGATATAAAAATACATTTTCTTTGAACTTAGTTTTCCCCAAATATCAAATCTTATTTTATAATAGAAGGGAAATATGCATAATAAATTGTTTTGAGGGTGACTTCAGAGCTAATATGACACAATAAGTGAAGCGCGTAGGCTGCCGATTTAGTTGTGGTATAATGTACTCTATTTATATGTGCTTTCCATTTTAAACTTCTGTCAGCTTGAAGATCTAGAACTTTGGTATCATCGTGTTTGTCTAGTACGTGAAGTACATACTTTTTTCCGCAAGGTTATCAAAGTTACTGCTAGAAACTTATACACTGAAGTAACCAGCAATAGAATAGTATACCAATGTGCTATTTAATTATACGAAATATGAATGACTACGTAGAGATTGCTAAAACTTTTATGTAAATCGATTTCATCAAGGAAAAGAATAAGAGAGAGTCAAATGACATGTAACAAGGAAATTATAGAAATGATGTAAGAAAGACTTGAAAGAGGAAAACAGCGCAGAAACTGGGCAGAAATCGTGATCCTAACATCCTTAAATGCAACAGGCTTTTCCAGGTATGCTGTTCGGTGAAACTGCCAGACTCCTCGGTGTAAAGTCTGGCCAATGCAAACATCGACGAGGATGCGTCACGGCGAAATGAATCACGCTTGTAAACTGCCTAATCATTCCTTTTTACAGCGTGAGAAAATGCAATTTAAGAAGATTCACAGGATAATATAATGTACCAGTGAAACTACCCGCGTTGTTCGTGTGTATCACATGTGTTACTAAATAGACTGCTAGAAGAAGCCTAATAACGGCCTAAGTTTCTCAGCCTAAATGTCAAAACGATTAACGAAATTGTTAAAATACTATGCTTTTAAGCTGCGGCTCGCAGCAGCATAAAACCAGGGTGCACAACTTTAATCAGCTGTTAGTTGATCTTCGCTTTTTTTTTGTTTATTTTTAATGGCTAATACTTACGCTTGCGCCTTTCCTTGTGAATGCCTACACACTATAAAGTTTACGAATTTCGTCTTATTTTAATATGTTACTGTTAAAATTTTCATTGTGAATGGGGCTTAACAGTCGCTCATAGGTGCGTAAGGACATACGCAACGAGACAGAGAATTCAATAAAAATATTGTTGTAATGCACCTAATTAAACAAAAATATCCATTTTCCTGGTTTTCGTGGCAATAAACTCTTTGATTAAGTTCGGAATCTATAGCATTAAGTATCTCTCTATAGAAAGCACTATACCTAGATATATTTACTCTGTTTTGAAATCACATTTTTGCCTCAAATTAACACTTGGAGTTGGTCTACATAGTTTTTAATTTCAATTTTCTCTTCAAATGATTGCAAATAAAAATGCTTAGAATGTAAGTTTTTTATAGTGTTCATTCTTTTTACATTCAATTAACACAAAATAAATAAAGCAACTACTTCTCGAATTCACACGAAACTCACTAGCCGGTCATTCAGCAACAGCGATTACTATCCAAATAGTTGATTATTATTTGCCTGAGGGAATTCCAAATATTTATAAGTCAATGAAATTTTAAAGCTTTCTTGGGAGGTGAGAAAGAACTATGTAATTAATAAGCAGAGGCCTCCCCTCTAGGAATTTGATGGTTTGCGCCAACCCAAAGCATTTCAACATTTAATTTCCTCTAACTATTCCTTAATCAGTTTTTATGCGTAAAAGGTCTTTAGGGTACTTCTTGCGCCCGATGTTTCTATTTACGATTATTATCTGCAGTGGACTTAGTTTGCAGTCGGGGTGTAAACCAATGTTTCAGTAAGTATTTTGACCGGGAGAGGTGAGAGGAAGGAGGAGCCTTTTGCCTATGAGTCATTACCGACTGAAACGTCAATCTTATCACGTGCATACCCAAGAAAGTTTGTCTCCAGTTTTACACCACTGCTTGATGCGTCGTTACAAAGTTAAATAAAATATTAGACACTTATTTTAATGGCAATACGATAATGTATACTAAACATGGGAAAACTTTAAATTATTTCTGTATCAAACAATATTACATTTGGAGATATTCTCATACACTCTCCAGCAGCGATAATTGTAGCATATACATGTTTGAAATGTGCAAATTTGCTAGTCAGGAGCTGAAAACCTTTTTAGAAGGAATGTTAAAAATATATTCTTCACCAAATGTATACATTTTTAATTCGTGGGAATTTTTACAGTGAAATGTAGAATTAAATTATAATTTTGCCTAGGTATCACTCAAATTTCACAAATTTTTAGCAACCTACTTAGACATTAAAACTAACACTTTCTTTTTTATTATTTCAAAACGAATGATGCTAGTCACAACTTAGTATACCTCAAGTGTAGAGTATTTTTGGGAGATTATTAACCTCTATAGAAAATGTTGAAAATGTCCTCCCTAACACTATATGACGTTCATTGTGCAAAATCCTGGCATATTACCCATCACATGTTTCACAGATAAGGCACAGATTCCATTTATGCGGCTATGCGAACTCACAGAACTCATTCTATTGGGCCATACAAAATCCATGTCATCCCCACTTAAGTAGGGATTTGGTGTACAATATCCGCACAGAGAATAGTGGGAACAGTTGTTTTAGGCCTTTCTGTGGACACTGCAGAATACCACCGGATGTTCATGGAGTTTGTACAGCAACTGGATGATGTAGCGCTGGGTCATGAATATTTTCAACAAGATGGCGCTACATGCCATACATCAATCCATGGCGTTGACTGAAAGTTTCTTTGACGATCAAATAATCTTCAAGAACCTGTGGTCATCGAGGTCTCCTGATTGTACAGCTCTGGACTTCTTCCTACGGGGTTAGAATTTACGCCAACGCCCCCAGACATTACGATTACAGGAGATTAATGGTATTGACAACACAGTCCCCCAACGAGCGACCAGTAACATGGAACGACTTGTTCAGTTATACCTTATGCAGGAGAGAGGACATTTTCAACATTCTCAATAGAGGTTAATAATCTCCCAAAGATACTCCACATTTGAAGAATATGGCTAACATCATTCGTTTTGAAATAAACAAAGAAATAAAATGTTAGTATTAATCATCATAGTATAATTTCATTTCCCAATAGTTGTATAGCACTTATTTGAAATTCCTAGTAAAATAATATACTGTCATTAAACGTTGCCATAGTAACAACATGGTAGCCATTAGGTTCACATAACATTTTGTTAAGCGCTAAGCATCTTGTTGTAATATGCTGAGGCTTATAGCTGTATTATCTACAGCGTCTGCTGTACATTTTCACAATCAGGAAAAGTTGGGGTTTTCCATACATCTAAAATAGTCGCAAGATTAGCAATTCTGCAATCTGATCCAGATTGATTGAATACTCGAAGTGAAACTTGCCTTTTTCATGCCCCAAGGGAATGAAATTAGGAGAGAGTGAGATTTGTCAAAAGTTTAACAGATTACATGTTTTATACAAGTATGGATCTTTCGTCTAATTACCAAGAAAAAATAATGCCATACACATAATATTGTCTAATGAACAACACATATTTTAAATAAAATTCTTGGTATATCTAAACAAATTGAAAATGGTGGGTAAATTTGGGTACTGTGTTAATTTGTCTATTTACTAATTACCATGACAATAATTCAATATGTGTTTCAGCGAATTCCCAAGGAATGTAGCTATTGCGGTTGTACCCATAAAAGGATTTTAAAAAGTTTCTTCAATCTCATGGATGCTATCTATAAACATTGAAAATGACAATGAATATATATGCTTGAGTGTGTGTGTATTAACGAGATAATTGTATATTTTGTTAATTGATGGTCATATGCCGAGTTTCATTGAAAAATAACAAAAATTGCGACCGCTAGAGCGTTAATGCTTTCTCGGCTCATTCGAAAAAATTTGGCCCATTTTTATAATGGTAGAATATGAGGGGGATTCTTCCCCTTATACAGCGTCCAATAGCTGCTTAATTTCACTTGGAGTAAGTCCTTCTTTTGTGAAGAACTTAATAACAGCTGGATACTCCTTTTTGAACATGCCACAATCTTCTACACATAGCCTTTTTTATGCAACTATATCTGAACGACTGAACACAGCGGAGCGGAAGTTACAACTGCAATTATTTACTTAACAGATAAGGTATGAGACCAATTAAGGATTTTGTGAAGGCGATAATCCTTATCGGCGAGGCCGGAAACTTATTGACCTACCCTCTTAAGAGCCCTGAGAGAAAGGAGATCAACTTCTGTAAAACGTTGACAATTTAACTGTTAGAAATAGACTACACGAAAGAGTACTTCGTTCCTTTCGTCAGTGATCCGCCATGGAAATCAGCAGGTTGTATTGCATGGTGCCGGGAGCATGTCCATTGTCAACAGAAACAATAGAGCAATCATTTCTTCACAGATGAGAAGAAGAATATTCATATAGAAACAATGTAACCCAGAAAGGCTGAGGTGTATACAAGAAACTCACAAATTCAAATAAAATACTACCGCCATTGGTCTGCGGAGGAATAATGACAAATATCTCGTTTTCAGCCTAGGAATCATGAATATAAACATTGAAGATGTTTTGAAGCTTGTGCTCCTTCTAGATTGCTGAAGCGTCTGTTCTGAAAGTATTATAATGTCAAGGCACGTGATGCAGAATGTGTGTGTTCGTCTAGGTAGTTAAAAAGATACGATGTTACAGTTCTAGAGTGGCCTGCTCAGTCCCCAGAAATTCCGATATGGTACCTGTGAGGTCCCTACCCTTCAACAAAGATTAGAGGATTAAAACTTTGTGTCAGCTATTCATGCGTCTCCATCATCGCTGGCAAATATCGAATAAGATGAAATTTAATGCATTTCCTCAACACCAAGTAGGTGTGGAGTCATATACTTAAGAACTGATGTAACAAATTACTGATGGTACAGACATCAGAGGAAACTTGAGGAAAGGAGCAATTTAACATATTTTTGTGATTTCGTGTTAGTGTCTTTAAAATAAAAACAAAATTGTTATTTAATTTAAAAGGATAATATATTGCTTTTGTGGACTAGTGTGTTGTATCACTGAAGTAAATATTGTAAATATTTTTTACACACTTGTATGATGATTCTATTCATGACTATTAAAAATTTAAGAAAAATGCTGCGTTCCTTAGGCAAGTTATATGTTATTGTTACATGGTCATTATCGCATCATTGCATTTAAAATAAACTTGGAGAAATGTCCAGCTCAGTTTATGAGAAAATATTACTCTAATTATAAAAAAGGAAAAAGGATTAACTTTCATTAATAATAAATGGTTTAACAGTGAAGGAGGCAGAATATTTTCTTTCATGTTCTTGATTTCTATTGCTAGATGAAATATTTCGTGAACACTAAAGATAAATGAAACAAAACAAAATTTTAGGTAATCACATTAAAGCGGTTCTCAGGTTTAACATATAAACATACATAAAGATAGCCTACTGTGTCCGTTAAGGACAAAGGCCTCCTAACAAGTACGGAAAGGTCGCTTTTTCCTAACGTGCTGAGCTATTCCACGCTAGTTGTTCGTATGCTGTTTAAGACACTCTGACGGATTTGTTCTTTGGTTACTCCATTTCTCATTGCACAAGTTGCTTCTCGAGAGATTTCCATTTTTTTTTTTTTTCTTTCCTTCCTCTTGCTACTCTAGACCAATCTGGACCTGCATTTTCCTTGAAGAGGTCTGTTCATCTTCTTCTGGACCTGCCTTGCGTTCCTTTTCCTATCCCACATGGAGATCTTTTGGTCCATCTATTGTCCTGCATTCCTGCGACGTGACCGCTCCATTGCCATTTGATTCTGGTAGCTATTTGTGCGACGTCTGTTGTCTGAGATAACTGAATTTATTAACACTGTAGGTATTTTGTCCTTCAAAGTTATTCCCAGGAACTTACGTTGCATTTTTCTTTGGCATATTTGTATTTTGTTCTTCTGTTTTTCCGTTATTGACCATGTCTGACACTCATATTCAGGGTATACACAGGTTTCGAGCTTCTGGAATCTGATTTTCTTAGTGTTTGTTTTAACAATATAAACTTAAGGGCCAAAATGCTCTCCAGGTTATGAAATTCCTCTTTGTACTTGTTTTTCCATTTTATCATGGAAGGAAACCTGTTGTCCTAGGTATGTATATTCGTTGACATATGTGAGGACTGTTGACTATATAGACTATAGCAAGGCCTTCGACTCAATCGAACATACAAGCATATTACACTCTCTGGCAGCTCAAGGAATAGAGGAAAAGTACATTTGTATCTTACACAGAATCTATAGTAAAAAAAATTGGCGAAAGTAAAAACAGAGGAAGAAGGACAACCATTCCGACTAGAAAGAGGATTTCGCCAAGGTGATTCACTCTCTCCCAAACTCTTCACCTGTGTAATGGAGCATATATTCAGAAAAATGAACTGGCGTAATAAATTCGGAATCAACATAAACGGCAGTTGACTAACAAATCTAAGATTTGCGATAGTGTGATCTTGTTTGCCAAAACACCGAAAGCACTACAAACTATGCTAGAACAATTATGTGAGCATAGCAAATATGCAGGGCTAAACAAACTGAAGACACGGTTAATTTCAAACGGACCCCGATAAAAACATACATATCTAAAACAAAATGGAAGCTCATTTCGATCGCAACGAAACTGCGACTATTTACAAACATTTTTAAGTCATACTGGAAACTGAGATGATCGTATCATATCGTATCATTTCAATCTGTGGGTCCTATAATGTGTTTAGCCAACTCTAAAACTTAACCGTGTGCCTGCCTAGATAATGGACAGCTGCCATGCAAAATTTACCGGCCGTTTCACGCCCTGAATTGAATGGGACGCTAATGACCTGAGATGTTAAAGAGCGTCCGTAAATAAAACAAATCAAAAATGCAATGCAACCGAAACGTCGCAAACAGTTTAACGTTAATGACATGGTTGTCGCCCGAACTAAAAGAGTTAGTCTAAGTCTAGGATGTAAACTTCGACAGAAATGACATTCAACATGTACATTTGATAAAATTGTCACTCTTATGTTTATAAATTTTAAACTCTAGTGCAGAGTATGTCAGATATGGTCATTTTATAAAGTTTACATTAAAATGCCATCTTAGAAAAAATACACATTAATGGTAACTTAAATCATTTATATCTAGAATATTTACAAAATGATTACTTAAAGTATTTACATTTAGCATATTTACAAAGCTGGATTAATTCAATGGAGAAAAATTAGTACATTTATTTTTTGATTGTATGAAGTCCTCATCTGTATAGAAGGTGTGAGTGATAAGGTATATTTTTAAGCTAATTTGAACTTATTTTTATTAGTATGCAAATCCTTTATAGATGATGGAAGAGAATTAAATATACCTGTAGTAAATACCTTGTTAGAGTGTCTGCAACTTGCTACTTGGTCTGTGTAAGTTCTGCCTATGTATAGTTTCTTTGCGTGTATATGCCTCGGTTTTTATGAATATTTCTGAATTGTCCACTACAAATAAAAGTACAGCTAGAATATACTCGCACGCTAATGTTAAAGTTTAAACTGTTTTGAATAGTAGTTTACAATTAGTTCATCGTTTTGTCCCTGCCATTTCCTTATTACTCTTTTTTGTATAAGAAATATTTTTTTAGCATTACTCAGTACATTATTCCATTAGTTATTAAGGAATAAAAGTAAGCATAATATATTGTTTTTAAGATGCTCTTATTTATAAAAAGAACTAATGATCTAATTGCAAAACATGCCGAGCTTAAGGTAAGATGCAATTAATAAACAAATGAAAACCGTAAACAAACCTAGAACTGAAACGCGTCTTTCTAGTTGAAATAATAGTTTTCGATTTTCTCCGTTTTGTCAGGCCTTGCTTTGTTTTGTTGGTGTTTCAAAATCTGACTAATTCATTTGGAAGAAAACCACCTCTAAAATTCTATGACTATTGTCGGCTTCAAAATTAGCACAGGGTAAGTCATCCAATTTCTGGAAGGTTAACGTGGGTTCCACAATGCGAGGGATGTTAGGCATGCTAGGATGACGCACCGAGGTGCTAAAAAGGGATGGGAATTTGACGTTCCTCAGAAACGGCTACTGTATAAATAACATGCGCCTTCATTGATACAAACCATAGACAAAGCAGCTGGCAGAGAGATCGGCAAATGCACAACCACTGCGAAACAACAATGGCATACATTTTGGTGAGTTAATTTCTTTCCATTCTCCGCAGAGACTTAAAGCATTAACATTAAATTTAATTGCAATTGGAATATTAAAAGGATACATTACATTTTCCTATCTAGTTTTGCTTTCCATATCGTACACCACGAAGCTCTAGGGATCTTAAATAGGGTTTGATATGAAAATAGGAATTTTTACCACAAGAAAATTGTAGCATTTACAAGTAAGGGATAGAATATTTTTTAGAAAGCAACATTCTAAATTAGAGGCATTTGTTACTAAACCTATCAAACGGCAGAAATAAATAAAAATAAGTAAACAAAACACAGTTTCTTAGAAAATACACCGTAATTCATATGCGAAGTTAATTTTTATTTGTAATAATAAATTAATGGTGTCCATGATATAATAAAACCATAAAACAAAAGCATTATTAAATATAAAAAAATCTATAAAATCATGACATACATAAGTTTCCGGTCTAACCATTTTCTAGGTACGATAAAGACAAAAGTTATATTTCACTTTTCAATATAGTTACCCTTTATTACAATACACTTCTCACATCTTTGAATTAGCGTGTCAATCCTCCCTCCAAAATAGTCAGAAGTCTTGTCTGCAAAATGGGCATAAACAGCATGCATCACTTCGACACACTTAAATTTCCTTCCTCCAAAGTTCTTCTTGAGTTTTGAGAAGAGAAAATAGTCACCGGGAGCTAAATCCGGATTGTAGGGAGGATGGTCGATCTCCTTGAAGCCACATTTCTTCACAGCTTCCTTTGCAACAAGAGCTGTGTGCACAGGTACGTTGTCGTGAAGAACGCGCACCCATCACTCAGCTTTCCTCGCCTTTTCTCTTTGAAGGAAGCACGGTCTGTGCAGTAGCCCAGCATCGTACTCCCCAATTACGGTGGTGTTCCTCTCCTTGAAGTCAATGAAGAGTATTCCTTCACAGTCCCAAAAGATTGTGGCTATGGTTGACTGAGTGACCTTGGCCTTTAGAGGCGGGGCTTCGCCAGGTTTACGCCACTCCATTGATTCTCTTTTGGACAAGGGATCATAGTAGAGGAACATAGTTTCATGTCCTGTAACAATGGTTTGCACAACTTCACTCTAGTTGCCATGGCAGAGCTCCAAAAATGCCTGGCAACAGATGACTCGTTGCTGCATTTCGACTGAGGAAAGAAGTCAAGGCACTAACCTTATTCTTGTTTAAATGTTCATGAATAATTCGAAGGACTGTTGTTTTAGAAAGACACAACCTTGCTGCTATTTCTGTAACTTTGAGTCACCGGCCTTCCATAATTTCTCCTTCCACAAGAGTTCTTCGTCTTCAATGCTTTCTCGACCCATTGGAAAAAGTTTGGCCCATTCTTTTACGGTAGAATATGAGGAAGATGCTTCCCCATATACACCGTCCAATAGCTGCTTAATTTCACTTGGAGTAAGTCGTTCTTTTGCGAAGAACTTAATAACAGCTCGATACTCCATTTTGAACATGTCACAATCTTATAAACACAGCCATCTTTATGCAACTATATCTGAACATCTGAACACCGCGGAGCTGAAGTTACAGTTGCAATTATTTACATAACAGATAAGGTAGGACACCAGATATGGCTTTTATGAATACGATAATCCTTATCGGCGAGGCCGGAAACTTATGGACCTACCCTCGTATTTACTCTTATGAGAATTCAAAACTTGTTTAAATTATTAATGTAATTTTTTTCAGTTTATTTTTTTTTATATGATTTAATATTGACTTATTTGAAAGCATTAAATCAATGGCTATAAAATGAAAGACGATAATAACGTAATTTTCACAATTATAAGCACAATGTTACTGTAAAAAGATTGCCTCTGTTATAGAAAAAAGGGAAACGTCGATATGAGATTTTAATTCGCTAATATACGTTAAATGTCTAGCATTGGTTGTTTCGTATATGACAATAGAAGACGATAATAACGTAATTTTCACAATTATAAGCACAATGTTACTGTAAAAAGATTGCCTCTGTTATAGAAAAAAGGGAAACGTCGATATGAGATTTTAATTCGCTAATATACGTTAAATGTCTAGCATTGGTTGTTTCGTATATGACAATAGAATTGTATATCATATATGAATTACTTAATAGCAAAATTCAACACCTCACAAAGCGTAATTTTTTCAGGACTACTAAAATAAATGTTGTACTTAAAATATGAATTCTTCAGTTACAATTTTTGTATTAGTATTTTCAGGGAAAAATAAAATTGAATTTTACAAGAAATTTATGCATATTTAACATAAACGGGGGGGGGGGGAAACCATAAAGATAAAACTGTACTTGGAATGTTTTGCAACAGGAACGAGGATTTGATGAGCACAGTATGACTTATAGAATAACTACCAGTGATTATATCCTCCCTCAGTTAAGTGAGAAGTATCTTGTGTTGAAACTCTTCGCGTTTTGTAACAATGAAAATTATGACGCTAGTGCGCCTGCGCGTGATACAACAAAACACTTTAAAATGGCGGGATTCGCAGTTCAGCAGAAAGTAAAATGTTGTTATTGGTTCGCGGAAGTCGGGCAGGAATGTGGTGCAAATGCTCCAGAGCGTCATACCGTTGTGAAACAGCATAATCAGTTGTTCGAAACAGATTCTGTGTTAAGAAAACAGGGAAACGGTTGCAGCTAAAGTTGAAGACATTAGGCAAGCGTCTGCAGAAATTAATTGGATAGGCCAGTTCAGATCTGGGTATTCCAAAGTTCATTGTTCATAAAAGATTGCGACTTACAGCATACAAAATCCAAATTGTGCAGAAGCTGCAGACAAATGATAAACCCAGTCGGACGTAGTTCTCCAGTTTTCAATGTTATCTCAAATTGATGATGACGATGGATTATTCAATCATGTCGCATTCTCAGATGAAGTCACCTTTCACACGGCTGGTAAAGTGCACCGGCATAACTGTAGAATATGGGGAGAAGAAAACCCACATGTTGTAATGGAATACGAACGTGATAGCCCTAAAGTTAACGTGTGCTTTGATTTGTGATTCTATGATTGTGCCTTTCTTCATAGCTGAAAGCACGGCGACAGGAACAACATGAAGACGGATTATTCTGTCACTATTAGTAGTGTAGGAGATATTCATA
This sequence comes from Metallyticus violacea, assembly GCA_030762175.1. Taxonomy (NCBI): domain Eukaryota; kingdom Metazoa; phylum Arthropoda; class Insecta; order Mantodea; family Metallyticidae; genus Metallyticus; species Metallyticus violacea. Next base: position 142,562,440 of record CM060831.1, read on the forward strand.
TTTTTTATCGGTAGATAGTCCCCCCCCCCGCTTCCTTTCTGTCTTAACACAGAACCCTTTTCTAACAGCTGATTATACCATTTCACAAATCTCAATGTGTCATATGCGCGCAGGCGCACCGCGACATATTTTTCATTGTTACAAAACTTGGAGAGTTTTTATACAAGATAAGATGAAAATCATATTTCTAACTTAACTGAGTGAGGAGATATTCACATTTCATATTGGGAATGATTCCACCGGACACACTGTATATTCTGTATTTAGATAATTTTGTTGCAAATTGGGAAGTTGACTTTTTTGACTTTATTGAAATTGGAAAATGATAGTTAACAACAATGAAGACAAGTAGTAAGAGAAAAAATTATATACATTTTTAAGAACACGTATTTTACATAATTTATATTTATAGTATTTGTGTTTACGTGACAAAAATCATCTTCAACAACTAAACATCATATCCCTTGGGATCGTTTTTATCATTTTTCATTATTAGAGTCCAGAGCAGTTGAGACTGTGGATTTGGGCAGTTTCGTTATAGTGTGACAGATAATTAGTGAAATTAGATATACAAACATTGCATCTTCTTGTAGGACAGAAAGTGGGGGAACAAGATGGCATTAAATCTCATTTTCGATAATTTTAGAGTTAGGAAATGTTGAAATATGTGCTATATTTTAACGCTGCCAAGTTTTACTACATTGCAGTGGTGGCATAATATGAATGATGACATTTTATTTGCACTGATTCATTTCACAATTCGTGTTTTTGAATTGCGAACTACATTTTTCATCAGCACGTGATTTATTTAATGCAACACACTATCAGGGACCAAATTTTGCAAATTATTTAACATTTTTATGGCATATTCTCAACGTTCGTGTTAGTTTATGTATTTTATCTGCAATATGTGTAGATCTATTTTTTAGTTTTGGAATTGCAAAGGAATAGAACGTGTATGTGAAAATTGTTGCGTATTTCGCTTAAGTGTGTGTGTGTGTGTGTGTTAATATAATAAAACATGTCATGTACAATAAGACAATCTATTTAGAGTGAAAAATTGTTATTTGTTGTTTTATTTACATATGGAGTTTGTAATCCTTTTTCTTATAGGTTGGAAATTGTTAGCTTTGAATGATATTACGCTCAAACCTTTCACATTCATATGTCTAGTGTGGTAGGCTCGTAGAAAAATATTAAGCGTAACTAAAAGAAACATTTCGTGCTTGAGGGAAAATATAATTTACAAATTCTGAAGTTTTGCCTTTAGCTGTAATTACATTTTAAAGAGTGCCTTTACATTAAATCACGATCAAAAAAATGTATTATATAATTCAACAGCAAATATTTATAGATAAGACTTGGTTTCAACATAGTAAGCCATGCATGGCCATACACTTTCGATATTATTGTTTTGTTCATTCATACTACCGACTTATTGCTGAAACATGAGCTGAACTGGATGCCGGGTTACACTTGTTTAGACATTCTAAATGAGAATAAATACCGCGTCATGAACTAAATGTTAGAAAAGAGATATATCAGTGGGTGCTTTTTCCATTTCTGCTTTTGACAGTCGCGTAATCAATATTTAGCCTATGTTTCAAGTTTGTGGTGTGTCATTGCCAAATTTTCATTGAAATCTATGACGCTTTCAAAAAGAATGTTAATCCATTCACAAAAGATTCGTTTGCTACAGTTACAGTTGTGTTACTTTTATTATTATTATTATTATTATTATTATTATTATTATTATTAAAACAATTGAAGCGAGTAAGCGAACATTCCTCAATTGTCTTAACCTCAAAGTCAGAAACTTACTCATGTCACTTACGTTTAGGATTAATTAAATTTGTAATTGTGTAATACAAAATTTGTAAATGAACCGCCACGGGTGGCCAAGGTCGTTAAGGCGCGGCCTCGTGAGGTCTGGGGTTCGAATCCCACCAGGACCGTCCTCCCTGACTGGTTTTTTTTTCCAGGTTTTCTTCAGTCCTCATAACTGGCAAATGCCGGAGAGGTACCCTAGCCTGGAACGCTTCCTTCCTTAAAAAAATCCTTTCCCAATTTATCATTTAATCTCGCATATCATCAGTGTCCACCGCCTGTGATGCCTCAGCAGTAAAAATGGGCGTTGAACTCTACTCAAAAAAAAATTTTGTAAACAGATTTCTTATGAATTTGTAAAAATCACCAGTAAGTTGTTACCTTACTCCTGCTCTTAAAAACTTGTCATTGAAGGTAAGTAAAACTTTTGTAGCTTGCAAATGATACAACTTACGACTTCTTTTCTTCCTGGTATCCTAACCTCGTAATTCTTTAGTGAAACAGGCCCAAAACATAAATTTCTGATTTCTTCTAACTTCTGCAAATTCTAATAACCTCTAAGAACTAAGAATTTTAAGCATGATCTAAATGTTATAACTTCCAGGCATTCGACTTTTTTTAGAATTTTTTTTTTTGTGTGTGTTCATGAATGTTATTGAAATTGAGCAAAGAAGTTGGTTGTAGTAATTTTTTTTAGCCTGATCTCTTCATTGCTGCCTTTAAAAATCAAAACTTCTTAATTAGTAACGTATGTACTTTTCCTCTCCAGATATTCTTGTGCTCTACGTTGGTTATTTATGTGAATGCCCATCCTGAATTGGAAGCTGCCGATGCATCTACTAGATCAACCAGCGAGCAGAATTTGCCACCCACCCGCGCTGATCTACCCCTAACTGGAGAAACTGCACAACGAAACAACCCAACCGGATCATCAGATGTACCGAAGGATACTGGTGACATGGATGTCGCCGAAACCATAGTGTTCCGTCCACTCTTTAAATACCGCCAGGACACAGCTGAAAGGAGATGGGGCTCCAACAGGCACAATCACTGGGGAAATCGACCATCACATTACTACTAGATGGCATTCCTGCATCTCAGAAAAAATACTGAGTCGTTTGGCCTTAAGACTACTTCAACCTAAGAATCACCCTATGCCTCTCGGTTTTTGCAATGTGTTTCATAGTTGGGAAACTAGCGCTAAGTCAACACATTGTCTAACGGCTGAAACCAAAGGTAGTGCATTGATAATGAGTCGTACGCTTTCATACTTCTAAATGAATATTTATTTATTAACATGACAGATTATTGTTAAATGCCTGGCAAAGGTTCTTGTTAGGCCGTTTTGATAATCTCGTTTATTTTCAGATCCTATCTTTAGATCGACTTTAACGCTGTGCAATAATTAATAGTTTATTTATTATGACCAAAGAAAACTATAACTTGTTCACTTGGAAGTTTTGGTTAAATGATATAGTCCGTGTTGTGGTTCTTTTGATAATGCAGCCTTAAGAATTTCTAATTAAAGCGCATTTAATTATGATTCCTTTAACTAACTAATGCCGTTTTACGAAGATAATCTTGTGGCCAAACAGTCACTATCCCCACATTGTTAATGAGTACTGATGACTCTTGCCTGAAACTGACCCAAGAAAGACAACGATATAAATCAAAGCTAAGAGATTGGTAACTGATTAATATCTTCACCATGACCACATTATGATAGTTTATAGCACAATTTAACATCATTTTTACCTTGTATGTTTGTACTTTTATAAGTTTGTACCACTTGATATATGTATGTAATAATAAAAACCTATAGTTTCCAGCTGAATTTTATTTTCACTTGTAAACTTCTTTAAAATACTAATCCTTTTACAGACTGAAAATTAAGACTTCTGTAAAGTTTAACGAGTCACAGATGATCAAAGTGGGTACCTTCACGTCACCCGTTTAGAAAACAAGCTGTGTGCAGGTTGATTAGCTAACACACTGACTTTCTTACACTAGTTTAACTAGAACTTCAATTTATCTCAATCTTCATTGAATTCTTAAAGAAGCTCCCATCCTCTCCAGCTTTTTCACAACTTAGCTTCTTGCAGGAACAGCTGATAAAGAAGTGAGAACACCACAGCGTTCTAAATTACAGAATTTCCTCTGCGTTTAGTAATAGCAAAGAACCTCTGCATAAAGATAATAAAAACAGAATAATTTTACTATTAAACACATTCTCACACCGAAAGTTTGTTTGGGAGATGAGTGCAAGATTGAGAGAGGAACATGGACAAAGTGATGAAAGAAGGAATTCCGAGCTACAAAGGATCATAAACAAGTGAGTTTAACATATTTTATGTTATTTACTTTTATCTCCCGCTCAAGGAAGTTTCTCAAACCCTTGTAGGATTAAACGCGTTATCTATACATGGGTGTCACAGAAAAACACACGTGCTCATCTAGGGTAAAATTACTGGACAAAGAATATGGCGTGAAATGAGAGCTTGTCGATTTTCTTTCTTTCTTTCTTTCTTTCTTTCTTTCTTTCTTTCTTTCTTTCTTTCTTTCTTTCTTGCTTTCTTTCCTTCTCTCTTTCTTTCTTTCTTTCTTTCTTTCTCTCTCTCTCTCTTTCTTTCTTTTAATAGTGTTTAACGCCCGTTTTTACTACTGGGGGACCACAGGCGGTGAACACTGATGATACATGATGTGCAATGATAAATATGGAAAGGATTTTTTTTAAGGAAGGAAGCCTTTCAGTCCTATGTTTAGGGCACCCCCTCGGCATGCCTTATGAAGACTGAGGAAAACCTGGGAAACATTTCAGTCAGGGAACAGCCCTGGCGGAATTCGAATTCCACACCTCCCACTTATGAGTTTAAGTTCTATGACTATTGTAAATATTTATCTAAGTAACCATAACAACAACGGGTTAAGAGCAAAAACTGGCAAAGAGACGAATATTTACACTTTTAACTTTTTATCAAACATTTTTGCCCTGTAATTTGAGTGCCAATAGTTACCGTAAATTTTGAATATCAGAGTTGGGAGATACGACGGTGATTTATGTCACTTTTACTCTATACAGACAGTGGCGGTTTATGACATAAAATATTGGTGCAGCTTACCTCGACATAAGTTTAATTTGAAAAGAATGTTGAATTGCTACTACAAAGTTTGAGTATATACATATACCTACTGACATACAAAATTAGTTAATGAGTGAGAATAGGTTGCCTTACTAACTTGTTTTTTGTTTCCCAGAACTGCCACTAGGGGGACGCGGATTGCATGTAGAGAACCACCGGAGTCAAAACATACATTATTTTTATTAAATAGCAATGCTAAGCAGTATCATTGCATAAAAACACATAACCATAGTTACCGTGATTGCAGTGGATAGCTGCAAATCCTTTTAAAATACACAAACACCAAAATCACGAACATATAAGCAGAATCATGGGTAATATCGCTGCGCTCCGTTAACGCTTACCTACGCTGCGTGAAAGTTTATCATCCAGGAATAGTCATTTTGCACCTGTTTTAAATATCTCCTTACGTGAACATAAACTGTGACCCTCGTGCATTCTGCGTTAAAAAAACAAACAAACAAACGAATAAAGCGACCGATTATAAAATATTCGAACAGTTATATACACTCGCTTAGATCAGAGGCACTACAGTACATGTATAATAGGAAAATGACCTTTGAAAGATATATATTAACCTACTTATACAAGATGCACTGTCTGTACGTTATTTTATGTACATGCAATAATATATCTTATCTCCGGAACAGCGCCATACAACATCGAAGCTACCATACCAATCGCTTCAATATAACCGGAGTTAAAATGCAATAGCAATTAAATAATATGTTAACTATCCAAAAAGTTGTATTTTTGTAGCTATAGACTATAAAACCAGTAGCTAAACTACTATACAAGTAAACGTAAAATTTAAAAATTGTTGTAGCTAATCAAAGTTTCAAAAAATTATATTTAGCAACTTGGCAATGCTTGTCGGCTCGCGCATTCTTTTGAGTTGCTATGAAAGCGAGACAGCCAATAAACGACACACATTTCTACCGCCCCTAGATGCTCCCCACTGTCCGAATCTCTTTTTAGGCTGTATTTGCTATCTTGGAGCATAAAGCAAGAGTCTGCAGTTGCCATGGTAGCCGCTATGAAACAGGTCGCAAGCGCAGCCAAATTTGTTCTGACGGGATTGAGTTGTTCCAGAGGATACAGGTGTAAGAATCTGTCAAAGCAGCGCTCCTTTACCGTTAAATTCATATGTCGGCACTGAGAAATAATTTAAATTTGAGTTAGAAACGGAAAACAATGAAATTAATAATTACATGTAGGTAAATAAACGCGTAATAAAATCCCATCTTCACTTCATTCAACGACTCTCCTGCTGCTTGGCGAGAAGGGTAGATTGCATTTTTTTTTTCAAGTCTTGATAATAAGACTATACTTTTTTTTTGTTTTTTTTTGTTTTTTTTTCCCCCTTTGCAGATGGACTTTGTTGGTAGATTCAAAACACAAAGATCTTAAGAATTAGCGATCTGGAAAAACGTTCCTTATCATGTGGCTAGCGCATCAAAATTGCTCACCCATTATGGTCCATCAGTTTTGATTAAACTTGAAACCCTATTTAGGTGTATCTTCCCAAAAAGTATACCGAAACATTTGAGGAACAGGATGTATTGGACATTAACAGTAAAAACTTCGCCTAACATTTTTGTATTCAGAATTTACAAACAAAAAATGTTTCTGAGATTACAATTAAAAAGCTCACTACTTAAATTCTTTATTTTCAAATGACGCTTCAAATAATAAACATGCAATAATGCTTGTAAGGTGTACTGAAGAATTGGCTGGATCAGAGCTGCTCTACAAAAGCATATGTAATACAATCTCACGAAACAATTAAAATACCTATTGGAATTTCAGCCACACCTCCCAAAAACACATATATTCGTATTTCAGAGAAGTCAAGTTATCTATTTCAAGGCTCAGTGTTGCAGGTGGTTGCATAGATAGAGATTTTACTGGAGAAATATGTGTTTTGCTGAGAAATAATTCTACTTGCAACCAAACCCCCCCCCAAAAAAAATACCTCAATTAATATGTGAAAAAATAGTAATGCCAAAAATAAAGCATGTTAAAGCATTAAAATATATATCTAGGGGTAATAAGGGGTTTGACACCACCGGAAAATACTAACATTATTTTTTTTTCCTTTGGTAATTATAGAAGAACTATAGGCCAAAATAAATTGACAGAGCGATACCTAGCCTTACAGGCACTAGCAGGCAACATCAAGTTTTTGAAGAATTCACCCCCATGCACTTTCCCATATTTTGGCCCACCCTCGTATGGATATGTGCCATTAACATATGACGGGGTGTGCAATAATAGAAAACTATATAGCATATTTAGCTGGTAAAATACCTAGAAAATCTTCCTATGTTACATTATAAATAGCCAAGAAATGTAAAGATGAATTTTATTTACTAACACAACACTACTCATTGGTGTTAAAAATGCACGATTTACCTTTATGTATGCTAAACATGTAATTACGCAACTACGTCATGTGGGGAGTAAAGAATGAAGGCACAAAAAAGTTTTGTACTCACGGTTGTATGTGTAAATGTTGAAAAGAGTGCTTCATTGCAAAACAATTGGGTAGATGTTTTGTATTTCATTTATAAAACCTTAAATTTTACTTTAAAAATATGTAATATTTGGTTCATTTATTAATCAATCATTTGTATTAAAATATCTCTGTGATCCTACAGTAAATTCAAATGGATGGAATTGTATAAATAAATATGTTACTTTATTCGAATGCAATTAATTATTGATTTGTATGTAAATGTTTGTCTTTATGGTTATTTGATTTTTTTGCAGTGGATATTATTATTGATATTGCTTTCGTCAAATTTGTATAAAGAATCCTTCTTCTCTAAAATGTTTAGCATCTAACATTTTCTTTCAAAACAACAATTTACGTTTTTTTCACGCAGACACCAATTATGATAATTATTAATTTATTTTGCAGCATGGATACGCCTTTGATATTTCAAATTAAAATATCGTTCCATTTGAATTTCCAGTCAGACTTACAGTCAAATATTTCTGCATGGAAAATGAAAAATTATATCATTTTATGTGTTACAGAAAAAATACCTATAAAACTCTTAAGCATACAAAATTGTTTACTTATGAGGATTGTTTTATTTTTTAAATGTTAAATTTATATAAACTTTGGTGGTGTGGAGTGTGTCTCAAACCTTTGTTTGAATTTGACGTGTAAAATAAACGCTTAATATAGGACTCAGTTGTATGATTTCATTTTGCCGTTTTCTTGCAAAGAACCCCTCCTACTAGTAACTTATTGTTTCCCCTCCCATAACATTCAGTCTTCCTTTTTTCTTCCCACAGATAATTATAAACACAACATATCCTTATTTCGCTATGCAGAAAGAATACTATGTGTATAAATATGTTTCAAGAGCAAGCTTAAACAAAAAAGAATGTATGATTTCATTTCTTGCAAAGATCAGGTACACCTATTCCCCCTTCCACTAATAAACATGTCACTCCCACAAGTTACCATTACAAACAGATTCTTCACAATATACTCTTAACTCTCTATAGAAATTATGATTGTGTGAATATATATTTGTTACAAAAACCATTATTTACTATTACAAAGCACATCTAAGAGTGGCGATACCCCACAACAAAACGGCTGAAACCAAGATGTCTCCCTCCTTAAAAGTTTTTTATCACCTCACACAAATAAAATGGCTGAAACCAAAAGGGTTGGCATAGAGCTCCTTTAGCCTACCTACCAAGTAATGAACTCACGTAGCCTACATGCCAAAAGCAATTTCCCAAACTTAATGGGCTAGAAGTAGCGCTATCAAATAGTGCATTTAAAAAAGCAAAAAATGAACACGCGGTACTTTAATTTGAGCAGTTCTCAAAATAGGCTGTTAGGGGAGTAGGGCAATTTCCTTCATACTTAAAAAATGGGCTGTTATGGGGTGAGCGGTGTATTTTTGGTGTGATACCGATTCAACGTGACAATACTTGGCTGATATATTTTTGGAGTATCATCGATTCCTTCATACATAAAAAATGGGCTGTTAGGAGGTTGGGCGTTATATTTTTGTTCTTTATAATATTATTTGCGAAAAATGGATTGTTAAAATGGTGAGCGGTGTACTTTTGAAGTATCACCGATTTAAGGTGACAATACCTGACGTTGTAATGGGAGTGGGTGAAATATTTTAGATGAAGCGACGTTTCCTTATAAAAATGCGCTGTTAGAGGGTGGTTTTTTTTTATTAACTTCGATTCCTTCATACTTAGCATGGCAATATAATACCAGAGGACCAAAAATGGGTTGTTAGGAGGGTGGGTATTATACTTTTCAGTAGCGTCCATTTCATGTGACGTTACTATTGGGGGGGGGTGGTATATTGATTGACAGCCTATTCCACGTCACAATACCTGGGCTGTTAGGGGACTGGATGATAATTTTTGAAGTAGCTTCTATTCAACATAACAATACCACCAAAATGGGCCGTTAGAAGGATGGGTGTTATACTTTTGGAGTATCAATTTCTTCGTATTTTACAAGACAATACCATACTAGAGAACCAAAAATGGGCTGTTAGGGGGTAAGCAATATATTTTTTCTTGGCAGCCTATTCCTTCATGCTTATTTTGACAATACCTGGACTGTTAGGAGGGTGGATATACTTTACGATGTCATTAGTGATGAAATAAACTCAACACTTGTATCCTAAAATAACTAAAGAACAAAATGTTTTTTATTTACCTCTTTCCTTTCCAATCATCATCAGAGGAGAGAGTATAAGACTATATGATACTTAGCATTTATAAAATCAAGAGACAAAATCATCTTTTTATTTACAATGGCCAACCAATCATAAGAGGGGAAGACCGCCACGGGTGGCCGAGGTCGTTAAGGCACGGACTCGTGAGCGGGAGGTCTGCGGTTCGAATCCCGCCAGGACCGTCCTCCCTGACTGGGGTTTTTTCTAGGTTTTCCTCAGTCTTCATAACTGGCAAATGCCGGGGAGGTACCTAAACTTAGGCCTGGAACGCTTCCTTCCTTAAAAAAAAAATATCCTTTCCCAATTTATCATTTCATTTCATGCATCATCAGTGTCCACCGCCTGTGGTGCCTCAGTAGTAAAAACGGGCGTTAAACACTACTCAAAAAAAAAAAAAAAAAATAAGAGGGGAAGCCTCTCACATACATAAAAAAATTCATTGCCTCCAAAAATGGGCTGTTAGTAGCGCAGTTTCCAATAAGGGAGCTCCGTTTGAATTTCCTTCCAGGAGCATTGGGATTGGCTGAGGGGGCGGGGCCTAGGTCACGTGACAAGAATGGAGCCCTCTGATTGGCGGACTTAAGATTTACTATTACTACTATCGGTGTATATCGTACACCCACAACAAAGCTGCAACAAGATCTCCGTTCTGCCAAGGACACACGCGACTCACTGTCAACAGCAGGTGTTTATAAAATTCCATGCACCTTGGCATGCAGCATAAAACACGTATCTCCATAAACAAAACTGCTCTTTAGGACAATGGGAAAACTCGGCTGTTTCTGAACATGTAATTAACCTGGAAGATCATCGCATGGTTTATGAAAACAGCAAGGTTTCTTGCTTTTGACAGAAATTATTGCAACAGATTCTTAGGGAAGCTATTGAAATATCTAAAGACCCCAATAATGTAATCAGAAAAGCAGAAGGTATGAAACTTAACAGAATTAGGATTCCTGCTCATAAGAAGAATTTAGAACTCCTGTTGTTGATCAATACCACAACGACCATGACCATGACCATGCCACTCCCCCTCTGCTTTCCACGTCACAGCGCCTCTCTCACCTCAGTTATTGACGACGAAGCCTCATTCTTAGAATCAGTCGCTGAGTGTCAAGTAGATATTTTATTGTATTCCTCTAAAGATGTCCGCCAAAGTGTCGGTCGAAATGCCAATCACCACAAATATGAACTGAACATTATACCGGTAAAGTTTGTTAAGATCCAAGATTCCGACCGTGAAAGCCTACGTATGTATTAAACTTCATGTACACCACATTCTTTCACATATGTAATGTCGCTCTTTTCGGAACCATCATCTAAATTTGCCATATAATTTATTAAAAACGTTCAATATCACAACTTTTGTGCCGATGTTCTATGACTTTCCACTTTAAATTGACTCATTTTGCTAGAACTACACTTTATGGGAGAAAAAGATACTACTAAAATCCGAAAACACGTGATAAGTTCAAGAACCATCAAAGATCTCAAGAACACGTACCGTATAATACATTATTCTTTCGCTGGATAGAATGTACAAAATCTTTTCAATGACAATGGATAATAATTACATTTTATATGTGTATCACTGTGGATGCTGAAAAAAAAAAAAAAAAAAAATCAGGAGAGCATATAATTTGTAAAAATGCAATTTATTACATTTAAGAAATGCACTCTATCTACATCCCTTAGATTAAGAATATAAAATTTAAAAAATCAGTGTATAAGATGTGACCAAATGAAAAAGTATGTTAGAAATTACTCCTGATTTTGAAATAAAAACTCCCGTTGAGCTTGTTTCATAGCTTGCATATGACATGACACATTACTGGACACGTGTTTATAACAATCACCGTCAGTTGTTTTCATAAAAAAAAAAAAACAATAATTACACTGAATTCTTCGCACATTAACGGCCGTCAACAGTGCAATCTACTGTGGGTAGAGCACTATAGATGTAGGTATTCTCATCCGCTATTTCCACTCCTTTGGTGCTAACCGACGCTGCTGATTAGATGTATTACTGTGTATTTGTTCAGTGTTTTTAATCGTTTCGTACATTAAAAATAGTGGAATTTTATTAATAAGGTGACTTAAAAAGTGTTTGTAGTGATAATTAAAAGACTGAAATATATTGCGTGTAAAATAAAAAAGACAGTTTCGCTCCATATAAGTAGTGTTTACTAGGTATAGGTACGTATTGATAATAATAATAGTAACAGTTGTAGTTAAAGTAACAGTGATAATTAAGTACCTTTACAAAAACATTAAATAATTCTTTATTTGACTGAGCGTCATGATAATTGATTCAATAGTTTTTATGAATATCAATGTTACTAAGAAAGAAACATAACCTATAATTTGTATGATATATACATACCTATGTATTGTACACACGTATACAACTTTTGTTTCATTGTATGTGATTTATAAATAATGAATTGCGCAACACATAACATATACATTATATGTATATAAGGATTCAATATCATAGTTTTTGTATTTAATCATAACAAGTTATAAAATTATAGATTATAATTATATTTTTCAGTTAAGCAACTTATCTAAAAATGCCTAAAATTTAAATAAATGCGTTTATATACATCGCTTGATGACGGTGCTATAAATGTCAGCGTGTTTGTGTTCCGCAACTGTTGCTCCGAAATAAAGGAGTAAAAGTGGCGGACGAGAATACTCATCTATTCTAGTGCCTTAATACAACGCTTCCACAACGATGGTATTGCTGGCTTCAGCCTAATGACAGTCAAAGTGTCCTCATTATTTTTTCATTTGACCACACTTTATGTAAAATGACCTTACATTTCTTCCTAAATAATGCTTAAATACTAATAGAAAACAAAAGCGTATATACATAATACTGATGTATTCATAAGTGTCTTTCCTTTAGAACTTTTGAGTATTCTTTAGGTACATCTAGGGCCTCTTGTAAAACAAATTGACCTTTATTATTTGCTTGCTGTATTTTAAACTTAAGCAAGCATCAGGACGGTCAGTAGAAACAACATTTCTTGTTTAATATATTAATGACAGGAACATTAAAACACAAATGCTCATATTTTAGAACATATCTATCAACAATTATTTTTAAAATGTTTGATTTAAACTATGCAAATAAAAACTAATGCAGAAATTCTGCTCAGTCCTTTACTTTGTGCGTACTTATATCTTAAAACTTACAGCCTAGAAGAATAATTGCTTCTTGAATCGCATAGAATGAGTTGATATCACTTGGTTACCAAGGTTACTGCATAGCAAACGGGCATTATAGTCATGTGCAATTCTTTTGGTGGTCTATGTGCAACTGTCTTGCCCAACAGAGCAAAATGAGCCTGGTTCCATTGCTTAACAGCTCCTCTAATAGCCCACGGACTTTAATCAATGGCTGTAGCTCGAATATTTGTGCAAAAACGACTTAGATCTCGTTTTCAACCCTAAAAGTTAATGGTACCAAGTGAAAAACTATCAATAATAGCAGAGCAATCAGTCAGTATGTGACACATGGCGTCAGCCAGGAATGGTTTTGAACTCAGTTCGGCCAAACATCACATGTAGATATACTTATTGCAAATTCTCTAGACATACTCGCATTTATTGGTTTCTCTAATGAAAACTATAAGGCAAAAGAGAGAGTTAGAGTATAACTTTGCAAAGTTTCTTCGACGAGAGAATGTGTAACTGAATGTGCATCAACTAATTAAGAAAAACGAATGTTATTAATTAATAACAAGAGTTAATTAATTAATGTCAACTATATTTTCTGTAACACACAGGTATTCTTTTAAAAACTATTGTTAATGCTCCTGTTTTAAATCATGATCATAAAGTGTCAACTATTTATTTTGTTATTCAGCTTTAGTTTAAAATAAGTACTAGAACATATTCGTTAAATATATTATTAAGCTATTATTAACAAGTTTGCCTTATAACCAGTAATATGTTGTACTTTCAGTCTCGTGAGAAAATTCTAAATTAAATTATGACGTACGAAGAGAATGGTAATCACCCCGCAGCCTATCTACACCCCTATTTTACTACTTTCCCTCCCTTATTGCTGTCATTCCTGCCTAGACCTAACAATAGTAATAAAGGGCCCCTAAACTTAGTGCCCACAGAACAGAGCAAAGTGGGTTCATCTGAATAATGTAAAAGGAAGAAATCATTATTATCGTAACCCACCCCTTAACTCTACTCCTTTCTCTTCAGCAACAAGATCGCGGTCTAAATTGGTTTTAAAAATGCAACAATTTCACAGTGTATATTAAAGCATTAGTCAGACAATTTCGATCACTTCCTTAGCCATAAAAGACATAAGGGTAATATAACGCCCTGCCATAACCTCCATAACCCCAAGGATAATATCCACCGTAACCACCCCATCTCCTTCCGTAATAGTATGGAGAGGCGTAACCCCAAAATCGTTGCTCTTCTAACTGCATCATTTCATCACCCGAGGCGGCTCTCTGGATGTCCCAGGGCACGGTTCTGCCAGTGGTGTCTGCTTTCTCGATCGCTGCTGACTCTTGCTCGCTGACAGGGTCCAAAGATTGCTTCACTTCGGCATAAGGTCGTATTCCTATGGAATCCAATGGGCTTGGATGTCCGTAGCTTGAGTTCAGTAGGACTGCGGTCACGACGCATGCGCACTGGAAAATAAAAGTGTTTGATTCGGTACAAAAGTATTTCCATTTAAAGATTATGTATATAAATATAAGCTCCGAATCAACGATTTTCAACTGTTTACATTGTCTTCTGAACGGAATTGTTCATCATTCCTTGATGTTAATTTATTTCTGTTATTTTGGCCAAACAGTTAAAATGAATGACCAAAGCAACATTTATTATTATTATTATTATTATTATTATTATTATTATTATTAAGTACCCGCAATACTGTCTTATTTAAAACATCTACAAAGAGATATAAATGCCATTTAATCTTTAATGGTTAGTTTATGATACAGGTTCCTAAAGTATCTTTTGTACAAGTGAAAGGTTCACGAGTACGTAAAAATAACGTTGAAAATGTGAATCATACAATGTTTTTTCTAAAAAAGGACAAGATTTACACTAAATAAATATTTCAAAATGGAGAGGTTATAAGATCACCATTTCATACTCATCTAAGCCGACGATATCTACAAAGTGTTTAGGAACTACGTCCGGTAGTAATATCGAGAACAATGTAAATAATTTGTACAGAGCCGTTCATTAGTATTGCCGATACGACATTTTATCATTTTCCGAGGTCTTAAGAAAACATGACGAGATGCAGAGATTTTCTTATGGGATTAATTATTTTACTGTTAGCATTATTTATACACTCAGGTTAGTTAACTCACATATCAAAAGTGTATGTGGTTTTGGTGTTTTTATTTTTTAAACTACACATCTTAATGGACAAATGCCTATTGTAACGCAGGACTTCAAGAAAAATAACTATTCACGAGTTACAGGAGGCTGTGGCTAGGCTTTTGTACCTTTCGTAGAGCAGTTATTACGCACAAATTATTATTTTATTTGAATTGATTCTTATATTAGAATAGGCGAACATTTGTGGTTGTTACAATGAAAAACACAAATGCGAGCACATATTTAAGCGCCGAATATGGAAAAACTTTCGATTTTGTGAACATTGTAGTGTAATAATGCTTTAAACTAAGAAAATACCCTATCTCACGGAAAGAAAAAACAGTAACAGCAACTAAAGCAACGTATTTTGTATGCTCAATCGCATTTACATGTTGAAGATGTTTTTTCTGAACTGTATAACTTTAAAACGTACACCAACATGCTGAATGACATTACAATAATAGAGCAATATTAGGTTTTATATACAATACTTTCTGTATATTACTCACTACATCTTTTGTTTCCTAAGCGAAGTCCTCGTAAGATGAAAATATTTCAAGTTGATAACAACTTCGACTCGGCAATACTAACGAACGCAATTGTAGTGTCCAAGTGTCAGGTATTCGAAATGGAAAATGCAACGATATTTGAGGTTATGTAATTCGCTGTAATCAGATTTGATCCCACAAAAATGAAAGGAAATATATAAATTGCTGTATAAGTTTATGAAGTGGTGTTAAAAGAAAAATGTGAATCAATATACAGATTCAGTTTTGTTTTCTGAATTACTTCAGAATTAATGTTAAATATGTTACTCATTTGTGTTATGTGTAATATTTACGTCATGAAAGAGTGAGGCAAATAATTAATTTCTTACTAAATGTTTTTTGTGCATTGAGAATAGGAATTCTTTTTTGGTGGGTAAATCGATAGCAGTGCGTAATGTAACTAATTTATTTCTTTAGGCACAAAAGTTTTAAAGCCTTCCCTTAGGCACTAGCATTTGCGCGATTTGCAACTTCGTGGACTTTCGTGGGGGGAAAAATGATATTACACTGCGAGTAGACTTTTTATTTATTATTTTGTATGTTGGATTGAGCCTCGTCAGCTGTCAAGATCTTTTAATTAATTAATTAATTAACAACTTGGTTACCGTCCTGGAAAAAGCAATTGAAGCTGTGATTTCTCTTTGCTTTTGTATAGCATATTATTTTATTATCCTGCTTGAACATTATGGGACAAAGGATATTAAAATAAAACTTATGTCAGATCTCGATGACCGATTTCAAATTGGTTGGTTGTGAACAATCATCCCTTATGACAGGAGTAGTTCAGAATCCATTTTAGGTCCTATTTTATTTTTGATAACATAAATAATGTAAACAATTGTTAATTCCCTTACTAAATTTATGTTTTGTATGCTGGTGATATAATTTGAAAATTTAAAATCACTAGTTATCTATGATGGCTGAACGTACCGCAGTATTGTAAAGGCTAGGGTTATAAAAATAGATTTTACACAAATAACGGAAAAACATAAAGCAGGAGTAATGTACTTATTAAATGACTTATTGAGATGCGTTAAAACGAGTAGAGGGGCATCAGAGTGACCGGATCCGTGACTTAAATCACTAGTGCACAGAGCGGAATGTCTTGGCACGCGTTTCCTAGGTACAGGAAATATACCGTAGTAAGCATGACGTTCCGCTGCGCAAACAGAGAGAGTATGCTGCTGCTATAAAAAAAGAAAAACTAATGCAAAGATATTATTTGAGAATACAGGTATCCGACATATACGGTCCAACAGGGCAGTTAGGAACAAATGTGTGTTATTTATGTTGTTATCTATCTGATTGCAAAGAAAAAAAGCAGAACGTCTTGTACTCGAGTTCGGAGGGAATATCTTCAGCATTGAAATAAAAATAATTATGTGTAATATATGTATATTGAAGTTAAGAGCTACGATAAAATGGCAATTAGAAAGGTGCCGCAACATTAGAAAATATAGGAAACATATATAGAAGTAATTGCGTCAACATTGGTTGCAAATTCAAAACAGACTTTGTTACGAACATCTCATTGAAAAAATTGGATAATCCATGCTATCGAGACTTTCTACCTAAATATACAGAGCAACATATTCCCAGTGAGTCGACATTACGGTAAAATTATTTCCTCTCTTTGTTACCAGGATTTTGTGAACAAAATCAGAATAGAAGTAGGTGACAAAATATTCGTTAGTATGGATGAAACAACAGCTGTAACAGGAAGGTTCGTCGTAAATGTAGTACTAATACTAACACATAACTCTCCTAGGAAAAAATATTTACTAACAATGAGACGATAGAAAAGGTAAACCATACAAGAATGCCATGGTTCTTTTGTGACCTAATGGTATAATAATAGATGGAATAGTTAGCTGAAGGCTGCCTTCTATTATTACACTTATGATAAAAGTGTGAGTATTAATGGTTTAGATTCCACAGAGGCACATGTAATTAAAATAGCAAAATCCATCATTTCAGTTTAACTTTCGAATAGTTTAGTTTCATACAGAACAATTTTTGTCATTTACCGAATGCCATAACATCATTAGAAACATTGATTTAGATTTTCCAAAGTCTATAAACATTGTGGAAGAAGTATCTGGAAACTTAAGAATGTGTTAGAAAAAAATACTATTTTTCAATCATGTGTGGCGTTTGAGATGTGTTGCTGCAAAAAGAAACGGAATCTTTACTTTTCCCCATAAAGCAGGAAAATAATCCATTAGGATTAAACAGAAATGTTGATAAAATCCCATTTCACCTGTTAGAAATATATCAGAAAGTGATACAGTATATTATTCGTAAGCATCTATTACGTTTTGCGATATGGAAAGGAGTTTCTCACGGTTAGTTTTTGTTTAAGTGAGAGACGCAGAACGTTCACTTTCTACAATCTCCGTACATACATTAATGTTCACTGCAATGCACAAACTGCGTAGTATTCACTTTACGCATAAGTACAATGTAGTGTTCTGTAACGGAGTAATAGTTAACAGCCTATAGTACAGCATGTGTATGCGTTCTTTTGATACGATCTTACAGGTGCAAGCACGCGCCCGTTATTTACTTCCGGAGTCATCGTCTATTCTTCAACATAAACGTACTATTATAAAGGGTCAGTAAACATAGATAATAGATAATATTCATTCTGATCAGCCCTCTGCAAATGAGCGTGTCTTAATTGCATGTTTTGTCTTTTTTAAAATGTTCTATTGATTAAAAAAGTATTTAGAATGCTGAGAGCGCAAACTTTTTGACTTCTTATTATACAAACAGGTATTCACATATTACTTATGTACTATATAAACGATGTCCTATAATCCCCGTACATTTCTTCAAGTTATACTGTCATGCACTTTCACAGCACGCATGTCATATTGGTTGCATCTTGCAGGGGTTTTAAGGATGAACAGTATTAGGAGTTATTGTGCTTTTCTTTTCTTTAATTTTGTCTGCAATATTTTCATTGCCGAATAACCTACAACACCAATATTCAAACGATGCAATTACTGATAAATGTTCATTTCTTCCTCAATTTGGGTATCCATATTACATTTTTAATACCGTTAGTGCTTTTGATATGCTGAACGGCGTTATATGGGTTGCCTAATCCAGAAAATTATACAACGATTCTGGTATACCGTGTATATGAAACTGCGTAATAAATTTAGCTAAAGAAGTGAAATATATAAGTACTAAAGGTCTCAGCACGAGCCAATTAATGCATTTTTAAAAATAATGATGTAGTAAAACAAAAACTTGTCATAGAGTGATAGGTATTAATGCTTTAACAAATTCTTCAGCTATAAGCAAGCAATTTAATACATAATGTTGAAAGTGAGGTAAAATTAAAAACTTTAGATCAACTTTTCTATTTAGTATAAATTTAATATCTGTAAAAGAGATTTAGTTAGCATTGTAATGTGATCAGTATAGTATTCCAGGACACGTTAATTTATTAATGACGTCTTTAATTAAATTATATTTTACAAAATAGGTAATGTTTACATTAAATATAATTTTTATTTGAGTCAATTATTAAAGGAGTTCATTTCTCTTTTCTTCCACAGTTTATGAGCATCCGATTCTACCCTGTCATAGGGAAGGTCGCATATCTTCGATTCGTTTATGCAGCATATTAAATTAATTTTGTTAAGAAAGCTTGTAAATAATATATTAAATTTTGTTGAAAATTATACTTAAAGCTTTAATACATGTTTTGTGCTAAGAAACGCGGTTTCATATTACGACCTAAATTATCAGATTGCTTTAGTTAGCAGGCTGTATGGTTTAAGTTGAAACATGGCCAATTTTGCTGCTACCTGAGCTGTCTAAGAGAAGGGTGTGCTAATGACGGCCAAAGGGGCTGAGAGGTACCGTCACAGTTATCCTGCACTGCATAGTCTCTCAGTTGCAATTGTACTTGTAATACGTGTTGTGATATGTTTAGCTATGCTTATTTCGCTGCCTTTTGTGCAAGAGAAAGTGTGTGTGGGATACAAACGCTCTTTAATGCTTTTGAGATTAGACAGTAAAGAGTTGCCTATTGTCATCCGGAATATAGTGTTTTCTCTTTATATTTTCTATGTTTCAACTAAAAGCAACTGCACTGTATATGCAGTGAAATTATTTGAGTTACGGGCCAGCAGAACTTGACTGCATATTGGGAGCAGCCAGTTGTCAAGAGCGTATAATGCATATGCAGGTACTAAGCTTGCAGTTAGTTTGAGGGGGGTATTTATCAGCGAGTGGTTGTGCATCGTGTGTTACCCGATGCTTATTTTGTGTATAAATTGTATGATAATTGTTCTTCGCTAGTTATGGCACTACATAAAAATAGTCTTAGTGAATTGGTTTTAAAGTATGATACGTATTTGAAAACGGATTCTTGCAGAGAAGCGATAAGGTTATTTGCAAGAAAATATTATGTTAATCGTGTTCCAGGTAGAGCTGTTCACCAACCTGTTAAAAAGTTACAGAGACAGAATCTTCCGATGACAAGAAACGTGTTCCGAATTGCCGTGAAATACAGGAATTTCGTACGCACAAGCCGACAATGTATTACCGCTGAGGGGCACCATTTTCGATATCTCTTATAACATAAGTTAATGCTCATTATTGTTATGATCAGCTTTAATTACTATATACTTTTTTTTTTAATTTTCAGTAAAAATTTAAATACTAAATAAAAATATGAACTTTACGCGCGGTGACTCTATCTTCCTTTTTTCGGTAGTGGCGGCTGCATTACCGCAGTAAGCATTCGCGCTCAGATGGCTCGTAACTTAAATAACCGCACTGTACTGACAATAAACCTTGCTCTAGTTTCAGTGATGTACAACAATTTGATTTCTGTTATTTTCATTCCTAAAATTAGCATACAGATCGTAAAGGCATTTTCAAGAACCAATAACTGCACAGAGAGGAATATATATATATATATATATTTACACGTTCTTTAGTTATACATTTTCCAGAAGAAATATAGTACTTAATAAGCGAAGATAAAACAGCTAATAACAGTCAATATTAGATACGGCAATAGCATCGAATACGCAACTTTTCTGACCAGCATTATAATTCACTGTTATTCCACAAGCGATTTTTAATCCTGGCAAATGAAGTTGCAAAACTTTGCCCCTCTTCATCAAGTTTCAATGGCCAATTTTCACATTTGTAAATATTTCGCTAAAAACGGGATTTGAGGTGAATTTGGCTCAGAGTTATTGTGTCTCCAACTGTAAATGAACATGCATGGCAGTGCGGAAATGCTAACATTTACTATAAATTAAAACCCTTTTGAAAAAGTTACGTCTCTATATTTGCTCAAATATTGTCATTCTTTAAGTTCAAAGTTTTGAAGATGCATAACCCATAAGCTAACACCATTTTAGTGTTAACAATATATAAAACATTCACAAAGCAAAAAATATATTGGACAAGTACATAGAGAAATCTATAGAATGTCCTAAAAGGTTTTCTAATCAAAACTTAGAAGAAAAAAATTATACGCACCATTGTTCAAAAAACCAAATTAATGCACTGGACGGTAATTAAAAAATACTCACAAATGTGACAGTTGCTGAAGAAATCATTTTCATGCTACAGCGGTACGCCCACTCCCCTGAGTGCCAGCTATGCATCCCGTAGAACGCCTTATATACCGGCATCCCACCTTACCTAGCCGGAGTCGAAGACCGTGTGCCTTCTACTCGAGGGTCAAGGGCAAACTACTCGTGTGTGAGAAATGCCATCACGCCGCTCATGTTTTATTTCCTTCTTTTCTTTCATATGTTTTGTTCGCTCTGAATCCACGTCGTTTTCGCTGCCTCTTCATTACATCTGCGTGCCAGCACGAAAGATCTGAATAATTATACTGCAAATGTTGATAAACTAGCTGGAGAGAGATCAAGTTCTCCTCAGTTTTTAAATTATGCATAACATTTAGTTTCATTAAACTTGATATCAAAAAATGGAGAGGCTTAATAACGATAATATTGAATAATAAAATGATCTTGAATTAAAACAAAATACTCTAACTAAGTAGTCTAGAACTTGTCTTCCATTTTATTCATTTCATATATAGATCCCACCCTTACGCACTGCGTTAACTGGAAAATGAATACTTTTATAGCGTTCCACAATATATACATTCTATAATATTATAATTTGATCTAATTTATACCTGTCTTCTAAACCCAAAATCGTGGGTTCAATCCCGGCCAGGATCGACGGATTTTTTCGGGCATAAAAATCCTAAGTATGGTCCCTTTGGAAGGGAAGTAAAGCCGTGGGTCCTGTGTCGTACATTTACGGTACGAAAAACAACCTCAAGCCTGAAAGAGGAGGCCTATGAGCAACACTTGTCAGCCGTTTCGCACCCTGAATTGAATGGGACGCTGATACCTGAGATGTTAAAGAGCACCAGTAAATCAATTGATATAATTACTAGCTGCCTACAGTTCTGGGCATATACTGAATCACTACTGCATTAGCACAGATTTATTCTGCAGGTTGCGGCAATTTTTATTTTGACTCGTTTGAGTCAACGGGATGGGCAAGGTGTCTAATACACTACACAGAAACTCGTTGAATTACAATTGATACAATTTATTAACCAGCTGTTTAATGTCCTTTCATATGCTTAGGGTATCAGTAGCCTTGAGGAATGTTTTAAGAGTTCCTTAGTTCACTCTTGCACGGCCTAAACTAAGCTAGCTGAGGTAGAAAAATTCTAAACAAATTTTTCATAATACTCAATATTTCATATTTGTTTTCTGACGATTGTTCACTAGCTGTTCGTTATGCACTAACACTGTGTAATTGACGAGTGAATTGAACTGCCCTGACAACTCAAACGAACTAAGGACAATAAAGTATTCGACAACTGTCTCTCTGATGACGACCAACTGTCCCGATATCAAAATCTGGCAAATTTCTATCACTATAAAGTCATTTGATGGTGATGTTATAAAATATCCTGTATTACGATTTCCTTGAATAGAGTTTACGTTTCCTATTCCATGCAAGAATTTTCATCGGTTAATGTCCAACCCTGACCTACTCCCCTCATTTTCTTATTGGACCTTGACTTATAACTTAATTATTTTGTTTACAGAACCATCCCCGTTACCATAAATGTAAGATATGTTTTTCAATCCCTGCAACATTACGTCAAAGGTCAGTTTTTGGTACGTTAATTAACAAAGAAATCTTTCGGCATTTTCACACAAAAATGATCACTTGAGTTTCCTTTTTTTATGATCTGTTTTCTAGACGAGGCCAGTCCCTAACGCTAGCGGAACCCTTGTTATAAATACAGGCATATACAAGAAATATGGGTCTGGTCCCTTACCCTAATAAAATATATAATAGCAATTCCTTAAAAGGTCCTTGCACAAGTGTTACCCGTTAAAAAAATCAGAATAAATACGTTGATCTAAATAGATGTCAGTTTCAATACAAGTCATATACGTACATCAGAATATATTTATAAAATATTCATGTTAATTGTGAGCATATTATCAACTTACGGAAATGAAACTTGAACTTTGGTCTCAAGATTCAAACACATGTGTTTTCTTCTAGACGTTTTCAGTGAAATTATATATGGAAATAGTTCTTTCATTTTAACCATGTATAGGATAGATATACGTTAGAAATGAAGAGTCAGGCTTGAAAAAGAATTACAACCGGGATTCAAACCACGGATCTTTAGTCTTCCAGGATGATGCTCTAATGAACTGAATTACCGTGTCCTCCTCCAAGTAATGGAACCGCAAATCTATTTCATCTGAATATGAAATTATTTAAGGACTAAGCAAAACTACAGATGATCTGTACCTTGTATCATCCCGCACTGCCATCGCGCATCAACGGAAAACTTGTTTCCACTGTGTCGCGCATGCGCAGAGATGGAGAATCAGACAGTGCGCACATACGAGGATGAAAGACGTGTGGCAGGTATCTGGGTAATGGACGTGGTTGAAGTCGCACAAGTGGAAGGTTATGCGGCGATTCATGTGTACGAAATGTGGGAATATGACATGATAAACTACGATCCCTCCACTGGCGAAAAGGGCTTTTTTCAGGACTATGTTAACCAGTTTCTGAAAATTAAAACCGAAGCCTCCGGTTGGTCAAAAGACTGCGGCACTCCTGCCATGAAAAATCAATATGCTGAGCAATTTTTGGTAAAGGAAGCCGTTGCACTGGATAAATACGCAATTGAAAGCGGGCATGAGTTGGCAAAAACTTATTTATGTTAAACTCCTTTTAGGGAAAGTGTGGCCAACGAGACATGTTCACTTGTGAGCCTGTGAAAAATTATTGGAGGCTCATAGACCTAATGACTTAGGTGAAGAGGTAGTCTTACCTGTTTACTACAGAGGGGATGTACGTAGTTTGGTGATACAGTGAACAGAATCCAAAATTAAATTCCACTACTAACACCGTTATAGCTGCACACACAACGGCCCAGTAAGAATTGAGTTACATTCCTGTCTTAGGAGATAGGGTGAACGCGTATGTTATTTCGACACAGATCCTGTTATTGCCACGCACAGACCGGGGGAATGGATGCTTCCCACGGGACTGTTTTTGGGCTGTATGACCGGTGAAATAGAAAAGTACGGTAAGGGTGCTTATATTTCCATATTTGCATCTATCGGCCCAAAAAGTTACACGATAGAGTTTTAAGTGCAGGATGAAGATGCACTCTGCAAAATTAAAGGCATAACCCTCAATTTAGGAAATATGAGAAATGCAAATTGTAGTGTCATTGGAACACCGTTTTGAGGGATAATACACTGTCGGTGGTACTGGAAGGCAATCAGATTTCCAGAAAATTCTTGGGTACAGTGGTTACCGAGCCTTCAGTGAAAACTTATAGGATAGTGGTCAATAAACGCGTAGTGTCGAAACTTTGATTCGCATCCATATGGGTGTAAAAGAAAGCGCTTTTAGACGTCATTTCATCAATCGCTAACAACGTTTTTAATCAACACATGAAGAAATTTAGTTTCCCGTGTACCATGTCCTTTGCGTTGTGGAAAATCAACATTTGTGAAAAGTTTAATTGTAATGCACGTCAAATGTTTGACAAACCCTTGAGAAAAGTGTTGTGGTGTCATCCACAGGAATATTTTCCTAAACCAAGTTCGTGCTTCGTGATGCATGCAGGTATACAAGATTTGGACATCGCCACGGATGGCCGAGGTCGTTAAGACGCGGAATCGTGAGCGGGAGGTCTGGGGTTCGAATCGCGCCAGGACCGTCCTCCCTGACTGAGGTTTTTTCCAGGTTTTCCTCAGTCCTCATAACTGGCAAATGCCGGGAAAGTACCCTAAACTTAGGCCTGGAACGTTTCCTTCCTTAAAAAAAATCCTTTCCCAATTTATCATTTCATTTCATGCATCACCAGTGTTCACCGCCTGTGGTGCCACAGTAGTAAAAACGGGCGTTACACACCATTCAAAAAAAAAAAAAAAAATTACAAGATTTAGATACTGTTAAGAAGGAGGTTTGGTTATTTTAGACGATTTAATATACGAAGCAGACGGACAAAAAGCATAAATGTTTTTTCACCAAAGATTCACTTCACAAACGCTTTATTTATATTTTTATATACTACAAAGTATGTCTCCACAAGAAAAAAAATTCGAACCATAAATCTGAATGCAAATTACATTGCCGCATTTAAAAACAATAGAGATAAAATGCAAATTGATAGATTATGCCAACAGATCAAGCCAAAGTACTCTACATTTCTGTTAGAGGCGTTTGAGAAAGCGACAAAAATCTCCGCGGTTATTTAGTGCTGGATTGCACGCAGTACAGCCCTAATCAATACACGTATCGAACCAGCGTCCTCCCGGGAGAAAGGCTTTCTTATTTTATACCCAATTAGAAACTATATCAGTACAGGTATCGCTTTTGTGATTACATTCTGAAGGATTGACCCCTTGGTTCACAATATGCAAACATTTTCCCCGAGAGTTTAAAATAAACGAATAACGAGCACACTTTTGTAATTTTAGTAGACACAAGGAGTGTAAGCATAGACAGACTAAGTAATTCACTGATAGCAAGGCAGTACGTAAACTTGACGGTGCTAGCTAAGGCAAAGCCTGATTTGGGAGAAAACTGTTGAAAAGTGCTAACCCAGAGCTAATAAAGACCTTTTCCGAGTGTGTACTCGTGTGCAGAGGGCATGTAAATTTGCCTATAAAATGCTTGAAGCGTTTATAGAAACATAAAACTTGCTGGAGAAAGATAATCAAAAATTACTTTCCTTAAAGAAAACGTTTCTTGAACAGAAAGGCAGCTTTTTATGTGCATTTCTAATTCCGATATGGCTTCACTGGATAGTGCATTCCTGTCATAATTTACTTAAATAAATGCGCTAAGCAAATGATTGTAGCTTTACAGTAAAAACCTGCCGAATAGCTTCATCTCATAATTAATCAGAGAATAAAGCGCAGCGTTCGTAATTTGCAGCTCCCGAAAATTAGTGGATGATTAAATATTAATTGGAAAATTATCTCGATCTTGTGTCGTATGTGACAGAGTCATACTAGGAATCGAAACACGATGACGCTTATGACTGTATGTACCACAACATTGAGGCAAAGAGAAAAGTACATAAAATCCCGTTGCCAGTAAAAAACTCCAGTTCTTCTTATAACTTTCGCAGACAATTGCAGGGACCGCTGTATAATTAAACTATGAAGGAAAGGAGCGAGTTGAAAAAAATCAATTTCAAGCCGAAACACTACGCGAGTTTTGGTACAGCAGAGAAACTTCACAAGGCCACGGACATGCCAAAATCTAAGATCGAGTCCTTTCTTCTAACTCATAATAATGAAACATTTTACAAGACGATAAGGAAACGATTTCCCACCAGAAATTAACACGTGACCAACATAGAATACCTTTGGGAAGTCGATCTACATGTAATGAACAACGTTAAAGAACACAACAAATCTTACGTTTACATCTTGACGGTGATTGACTTATTATTATTATTATTATTATTATTATTATTATTATTATCATCATTTTGGATATATGCTTGGACAATGCCATTAAAATCAAAATTAGGCACGGAAATTACACAAGCGATTAAAACTATATCTTCTCATCGCGTTTCCAAGGTGCTTAAAACCGATAAAGGAACCGAATTCACGAACAACATCATTAAAATATTTTTAGCCAAAAGTATTACAGTAAAAAATAAATGTCAAAGCTAGCGTTGCAGAACGTTTCAATAGGGCATTAAAGACGAAAATGAGGAAACATTTCAACAAAAACATCTATAGATGCGTAGAAGTTCTCCCTCCACTTTTACAGTCCTACAAATAGGAACTATTTTCACAGGTGCATAAAGACGGCTCCAAAGGATGTCAATGATGGCAACATTTTGCAAATTTACGAAAATCTTTATGGTCAGAATGCTGAAAAAGCACGTAAACTTAAATTAAATGTAGATCGCATGTGCATATCTAAGGAGGAAATAAAATTTGTTAAGGTGTACGAGCAAAACTGAATAGATAATTTTTTTTTTAAAATTGACAAGTTGATACACGGCGTCCCGGTTGTGCATAAATTAAAGAACTTCAACGGCGATCCATAGACGGCATCTTTTACTTCTGAGTAGATACAAAAAGTTGCTCTTCCGAAATCATTCAAAGAGTACAAAATACTCGACACTAGAGATCGTGGATGTAATAAGCAATTTTTGGTTAAGTGGATAGGTTATCCAAACAGGTTTAATTCGTGGCTTCAACTATTGATTCGATATGATTAAAACAAAACCATTTTCTCTCACGCTCGTGAGTAATGCACGGTGTTAAGATCTTAACTGCAGGGAGAATAGGGCAAACATTTAATTGCTGACTTGCAGATATTAAGTTGTTTCCAGTGGAGTGCGGACAGAAGTGTTGTCGCGGTGTAAAAGGGTTCCATGCATATTATATACTTAGGACGCTTCGTTCTCATTATATTGAAGAATGGGGCACGCATTTTGTGGTATACCACCTGGAAGTGACTGTTTTTATCACCCTAAATAATCGTCACAATGGTACCACTGGCTGAGAAGAAAAAAGAAATTATCTTCTTGCTGATGCTTTTCACTCGCCTCATTTTTGTTGGGGGACCCTCTCGTGGGAAGACACAGGCTGGTAAATGACGCCTAATTTCTAGACGATAGTACTATATACTGTATTTGTCAGATGTTATATTGTCTTTTTTTTTTTATCTTCCTCCATCAAATATTTCCAACATTTTCTTGCGTTAATCTACACGTGCTTTTTTCTGCTCATCATTGAGGATGGGGTGCCAATGACTGCAGAGCTTCTTGATACACAAATTTTCTTCTAGGATTGTTTTCACAGCTTCAATGCAATATTCAGGGCTTCTTGAATTTGATAATGTGCACAGAGATGACCTTTCCGTACATTACGCACTGCTTTCATTCGTTGCTAATGTAGGGGGTCACGCTGCTTGGTATTCATCCGAGGGAGTTCCTTTACCTCCAGAAATCTACAAACCATAGATAAATAGTGGATTGCAAAGGACAAAGAACCCAAATTCACGATGCAAGCTTCCAAGACACACCCCTTTTTTCTAAACCTTTAAAGTCGAAGTAAATCATAGAGGAAGAGCTCTCGCTTTAGATCCATCCTAACATCCAGGATCCAGGGCAAAAACACCCGAGTACACAACAGGAAGTGTGCTCAGACTTACGAGTATGTTGCTATTTGAATTTCAATCTAAAACTAGAATAATTGCATTGGTTTCTCACAACTCATTGTTGCCCATTCTCAAAACTTTCAGTGATGTTCATATAAGTAAAAAACCTAATTATGTTTGTGATATTAAATAACTACGGTGTACCGCCACGGGTGGCCGAGGTCGTTAAGGCACGGACTCGTGAGCGGGAGGTCTGCGGTTCGAATCCCGCCAGGACCGTCCTCCCTGACTGGGGTTTTTTCCAGGTTTTCCTCAGTCTTCATAACTGGTAAATGCCGGGGAGGTACCTAAACTTAGGCCTGGAATGCTTCCTTCCTTAAAAAAAAATCCTTTCCCAGTTTATCATTTCATCTCATGTATCATCAGTGTCCACCGCCTGTGGTGCCTCAGTAGTGAAAACGGGCGTTAAACACTACTCGAAAAAAAAAAAAAAAAAAAAAAACTACGGTGTTTTCCATTGTAAACTAAATTCATATTATTATTTAAAATTATCATCCAGTTATATTTTCACGCACCAAGTGTATACCATTTGCAAGTTTTCCAACAAATTGGCAGTCAACTTTTTTGTTAAATAAAAAGCAATTTTACATTAAAGTTGAAAACATCTTGCCTATATTCCGTCTCGTCAACTACTAAACATTTTGTACATACAAGCTGTTCTCACTAATGTGTTAAAAGATAGACATACGGCCTTATTGCACATTATTCTTTCATATATTTTGAAGACATTCTTAATATTTGTATAGTTACGGAATTAGTCTGAGCAACTTAGCTCCACTTTTCAAAGAAAATGATCTTGCATTTTTCCAAAACTATACTTATGCAGTCAGTCGCTTAAAAACAGAGCAACTGATGGAAAAACACAACAATCTTGATTGAACTGGACGTAACCGCCATATTTGTTTAGATACTTATTTCGCTGTGAAACAGATTGATTTATTTAAGGACGCTCTTTAACATCTCAGGTCCCATTCAATTCAGGGCGTGAAACGGCCGACAAATTTTGCTCAGAGGCCTTTCTTTCAGGCTTGAGGTTCTTTAACCTGCTGTAAATGTATGACACGGGACCCACGGCTTTACTTCCCTTCCGAAGGAAGCCATACTTAGGATTTTTACGCCCCGAAAAAATCCATCGGTCCTGGCCGGGTTCGAGCTGTGAAACGGGCACACGGGGATATGTTAGGGCTATAAAGTGGAAGTCATTACTTTCCATCTGAATAGCTGCAGCGTGGTATGGCATAATTTTTATTTTATTATCCGCTGCATCTTCGTGAGTGTTTCAGCATTAAGCACGACATTCACAATTGCTGCTCTTTACAGAAGCTTCACGAGTAGTGAGCTATGTTCAATGAAAATGAACGTCTGCATTATCTTTCACGGCGTCTACATTGCTACGAGAATGGTTCAAATCATGCACCGTGTCACGTGAGGCTACGACACGTTGTCTGGTGTACTACCTTCCATTCCATAAGACAATTCCCACCAGAATTACCGACAAATTTCCACAATCCTATCTATTTGGTTTTTAAATTAGTGACCTTCATACAAACCTTACGAAGATGGTTTACCATTAGAAAGTTTCATACACGTGGGTTATACTGCACACATGTGCGCTCTTGCTTACGGCAGATCAATATCGTAATCGTATGAAAGTATCACTTGTGTTCTGATCGGGTGGCCGATGTCGTAAAGGCGCGGTCTGGGGTTCGAACCCCAGACCAGGACCGTACAATCTGAGTTTTTTCCCCCAGGTTTTCTTCAGTCCTCATAAATGGCAAATGCCAACGAGGTACCCTAAACTTAGGCCTGGAACGTTTCCTTCCTTAAAAAAAATCCTATCCCACTTTATCATTTCATTTCATGTATCTATCACCAGTGTGCATTGCCCGTGGTACCTCACTAGTAAACACAGGCGTTAGACACCATTAATCATAAAAAAAAAAAAAAAAAAAAAAAAAAAAAAACAGCAGCATCAGAACTATTTTATAACTGGTTATACTTGCATCCACCACCACACACCAAAATCCAAACAGCAAACAAAATAATGAACAGGAGCCGGTTGCTCAGCATCAAAGAAGATAGAGTTGCTTTTATCTGCAGGAATGATGTCATAGGTATATTGGGATGCTAAAGAAATTATAATAATTTATCTTCTTAAGTGTAAAACTAAGACAGGAACCATTGTTAAAAATTAATTATGTGAACAAATGATGAGAAATGAAAATTATCTTCATCAAGATAATGCAGTGCTATCGAAAGTGTTTTAGCAAAGGGAAAAACTAAAACATGTAAAGTATGAATAGTTGGAGCATCCACCATATTCCCAGGTTTGGCTCCTTCCCAGTTTCATTTGTTTGCAAAGCTTAAACTGTTCCTCCTGATCAATGTTTCTCATCAAATAGAGAATGGATTGCTGCTCTAGAAGGGTATTTGTCACAAGTTCTGGGAAACCAGAGACAGGATGATGGCATCAACCTTAAGGGAGATTAAGTTGGGGAGGAAAAAAAAAAAAAAAAAAAAAACTGGTTCCTCTGTTGTTTGGCCAAGAATATTTCAGACCAACCTCCAGTGTAAGAAATTACTTTTATACATGAATTGTGATTTTCTAAAGATGTCAAGGATTTTAAAAATGTATTTTTGGATGAAAACACTTTATAATATCTTAACTTTTACTTAATGCTAGGGCAGAGTTCTGGTCCATGCTATAAAATTAATTTTAATATGTTGGTCAGCAGTAAGATGCAACATTAACTGCATATTTAAAATGATTTTGAAAAAGGGAAGTGTAGCATTTCCTATACAATTTTATAACTTTTTGACTAACTAAATGCAGCTTATTGTAAACATTTGTTTTCATAGCTGTATCATACATGTGAGTAATAAATGTAGTTTCTTAGAAGAAACCATCGAAAAATAAATTTGTATAGAAATACTCAAAACTTTTTGATAGATGCATCTTGGTTAACTCAGTCAAAAGGTTAACAATTATTGCAGACTTTATATTTCTATTGATTATTAGATAAGAAATTTATCTTTTGCATTGTTTTAGTCTTATATTTTGAAAGTTAATACATGATTAATACAAATTTATTATAATACAACAGAACAATTAATTATCAATGTTCATATATGTACATGCATAGTAAACTATTAATAACTGAATCACTCTGGTTTGCCCTGTTTATTGTTTTTTATTAAAAAAACTTTTATAATTTATATATACAATAGTTCTTTCACACTAGCCATGTAGAGAAGGTTAGTTGGAAGGAAGAATTAAGACATATCACAGTCGTGATTCAAACTACAGATATTCAGCTTTTTCTTCTGAATAAATCTTACAGTAGAGAAACTTTAGGGAGGTCTTTGGGATGTATAAAATCAGATGAGAGAGGTTTGTGCTTCCGTGCTTGGAAGACATTGCAGCTCAGTTGGTTCTAGTATCAACATGAAGGCTGAAGATCTGTCTATAGCCTGATATTTTCATGTCTGATTCTTCCTTTCCTGCACATATATTTATTTACTACTGTACTAACTGTTAAAACTACTAATTGTTATCTCTATAATCAGGTAACAACACAATATATAGGTAAACTGCATAAAATATTGGCCTTAACCCAGAACATACAGCAGTCAGATGTTAGGGAATTAAATCAAGAATTAGGTGAACCTGAAAAAAAATTGTCAAATTACTGTATTTCTCCAATGTAATGTTTAATTTCATATAAGAGAATGGGGGGAAATGTGCCTTAATGCTAAAATTTCCAAATGTTGCAAAGAGAAAATGTCGTCCAGTAACTCGTAGATTGATCGGCTTATGCAAAAGGCACTAGGAGAGTATCAGATATTAGTGACAAATCTTCT
Source organism: Metallyticus violacea (assembly GCA_030762175.1). NCBI lineage: Eukaryota > Metazoa > Arthropoda > Insecta > Mantodea > Metallyticidae > Metallyticus > Metallyticus violacea. Next base: position 142,594,672 of record CM060831.1, read on the forward strand.
CAAAATATTCTTTACACCTTGTCATTCTTCTGAACCAAGACAGAAAAACTGGCATAGTTCATTTTCCTCAATGGTGCTACAAAATCTTGAGCTTGAAAATATCTTCCCCTTCAGTTGGTTCTTCACCATAGGGAACAGAATAAGCCGAAGGGTGCCATATCATTTGTAAGGACAACAAGATTTACTACAGAATGTTCCAGGAAGATGGTGTTGGGGATACATGGTCAAGGTGCAGCCTGTTGCTTTAAGTTCCGTTCTTGCACATTTTTCACAATCCTTTTGGAAAAGTTTGGGAGACATAAGGTTGTGTACCATTCTGTTGGTAATGACCTTTTGATCTTCAAGGTAAATTGTTGCCACATGACCGTTAATAGAGAGAAATGCCACCACTCTTCTTCTTCCGCACACTCCCTCTCTCTTTCTTTGGGATGTGTTGCCTGGAATGACTCAAATGATGACAGATGCTTTGTTTCCGAAAATACTGATAGATTTATATTTTATCATCTATTATGATTTCATACTCATGGCAAAAGACCCGATTATCTCATTTTTAATGCATTTTGCGGCATCATTGCACTTGAGTGACAGAAAGAAGTGACACCCAGCAAGAACTTTTCTAAACTTTTTTTTAATAGATATTTTCCAATCCTATATTAATGGATGCCTCTTAATTCTTATATTATATATTATTGCAACATCATTGCCTGTGGTGCCTCAGTAGTAAAAACAGGTGTGAAACACCACTGAAAAAATTGCAACATCATTTCAGAGCAGCAATATTTTCTGTTACCACTGTACAAGGTCTGCCATCAGCTACTTTGCAAACCAACTAAAGACTGTGGCATGCAAATAGAGGCCCCTTAAAACATCTTTAAGTCTGTCAAGATACTGTTTGTGGTTTAAGCCAATATTTGTAATGTTGAGAATGGAGTACTGCATGGTAATTACATTTTTACAAAGGAAGGACTTCACCTCCAAAAATGAAAAACGGCTTAGATGGAGTGTAAGGTGAGGTTTTCCCTTAATGTTCAACAATAAAATAAGGGCAACAGTTTTCTTTATGATGAGAAAACAATGATTATTATCACATGAAGTTGAACCAGTAGATGTGCTGACACAGGAATATAATTGTTATTGTTGAAGAGGAGGTGCTGAGTGACAGGAAAGTAAAATTGAAAGAAATTGCTACATGGTTGAGCATTTCAAAAACATTCTTTAGAAGTCAACACAAACACCTCCATATGAAAAAGTCAAAGCTGTGAATTCTACTGACAGTTAAACAACAATATCGAGTTGAGTGCTATGTAAAGGTGTTTGATCTTATGTCAAGCAAACAGGAAGGTAATGCTGGAGTCAACTGTGGCACAGAGATGAAATTATGGTTATTTCCCATAACCCACTTTAATAAATAAATCTGCTGAGATGCCACCAAGAAAGGCCAGGGTTGTCCAGTAAGGTCAAAGAGTTTTCTGGGATTGTTTGTTGACTCTAGTGTCAACACAAACTGCTACTGCAGCCTTCTACAGAAAAGACATATGGTATGTTGAAGTATTAATAAAAGTGAACATTGATTTAAGAGTCGGTCTCACTGTCATATACATAAAAACGACAGTCTCCAGGTTAACACATCACCCTCGTATGAGTAAATCATGACTCTGGTTGCAGAATAAATATAACACAGTAGTGAATTCATGTTAAGAGCCACTATTTACATTTTCTTAACTGCCTGTGTCTGGTTTCTTTGCTGTGTATATCAGAGTATTTTTTTTAAAGAAACTTCTGAATTGTCTATTAGAAATAAAAGTACAGATAGAATGTATTATAAGTTAATGGTAAAATTCAAAATGGTTTGTGTAGTAGTTTAGAATGATATGCTTATGTGCCATATTTACCTTTTGCAAGTTGCCTGCCAAAATTCTTTTCAGACAAAAATTACATTCCTGTTTTCTATTTTAATTCTTTACATAGAATAGCCACGTTGAATAAAATAATAAGCAGAAAGATTCCTGGCCATTCTAGCACTAGGTGAAATTTCAAATCTAGAACTGTGCAGGCTGTATATAAAGTATCTAGACAATTGAAGTGAATGCCTTGATAGAATGGAGAACATATTCCAAATAAGTAACGACCACCGAAACCTGGGGCTTGCATCTGAAATTAGGATGGGCAATGTTTGAATTTTGGCTATTGGTAGATATGTTGTACAGAAATGCAATGCAGAACCACATTGCATTGAAGACTTTGAAACTGTAATACACAAGATAAGAGACATTAAGGCTGTGCTAAGAACTATTCAGAAATGCTTCACCAACTTAAACAATGTAAAAATTACATAGAAGCCTCTAATACAAAATATATTTAATGTTACTTAAGGTAATTAGCACTGCTTTGGAGCACATACAGTTATAGGTAAACAAATAAGTCAGCAATAACAAAAGAAAGTTTAGAAATTTATAACTAAAACCTGAGAAATCTAAAAATCCAGAACCTAAACTGAATTATGTGGAAAATCTATCCAAAGAAAATTTCAAGAAAGAAGAATTAGCATTTCTAAATAAAAGCCTAAAAACTAGGTCGAACACTTCAATAAAATAGAAAATTATTTGGTAGATTTAGAAGTTTAGTAGATTTGGTAGATTTTGAAGGGTTAAACCATAAAGGAAAAGAAATATAATTAGATCGGAAAAAGTTTTAAAGGAGGTAACTAAAAAGAAAACACCAGTAAACAAGACATACAGGAACAGAATAATAATATTACATAAAGAAGATTATAATACAAGGATGCAAGAATTAGTAAATAAGAAAGAATATGTACATGTCCATTCAAAACCATTGAAAAGATGTATTAATGAAGAGAATGAGGCACATTTATTCCAGAAGAAAAAAAGAAAAAAGGAAAAAGAACAACCTAACAATAGCAAAAATTTACTTTTTACCAAAAATTCACCAGAATGATAATGGTATGTGACCCAACATAAACAATATTACACCTTTGTACTATTCAGCAAAATGGCTAGCCTATAAGATTTAGGACACTGCCAAAATTTTAAAGCAGGATTATAAACAATTCATTTCAGCTAATAAAAAAAATTAAGGATATAAAATTTCTGACACATTAATATCTTTTGATGTAGAATCACTGTTTCTTACTATACTTAAAGATAAAATCCTAATTTTCTGCATGATTGGCTAAGAGCAAGTGGAATTAATGATGCACACATAAAGGAATACATAACACTAACTGAAATTTGCATAAACCAATCCTATTTTATCTTCAATGGCAAATTATATAAACAATAATTAAAACTTACTATTGGCAGCCTCTTATCTCCATTTCTAGCTAACCTTTTTATGAGCAAATTTGCAACACACATCACCTTAGCAATCACATACAAATTTAAAATAGGGTAGAGATATGTGGATGATAAATTTGCCACAGTTAACAAAAATTTATTGATGATGCCATAAAACTTTTAAATATACAGATAAAAGCATGTCGTTTACATAAGAAACAGAAAATTTTACATGTTAGCACTTCTGGACATAAAAGAAATGAAGCATCAATAAAACCTGGAATTTTGAATACACAGAAAGAATATGCATGCAATCAAAGCTGATGGTTTTAACCCCAAAACACATAAACATGCAGTGATCAACAGCTTAACACAAAGGCTTTATAACCTACAAATTAGCAAGGAAAATATTTTCAAGAATATAAGTAAATAGAAAGAACTGAGATTAAAAATGGTTTTAAAAAGTACAAAAATTCAAGGGGCAAAAACTTATTAAAGAAATCAAAACACTTTCGGCAGGAAAAAAAGCATAATTTTAAAAAAAATTCACTTATCATCCATTGGGTATTTAAAAAGTTCAAAATATTCTAAAGATTTTAATATCAGGTGGGCACCAGTAAACAGTTTTAATGTTAAAAATCTCCTGAAATAAACATTAATGACCGTATTGCATTAGAGAAAAAAGCAAGCATTTACCAAAGAATTTGTGTAGAATATGAAACAGTTTATATTGGTAAAACAAAGAGAAACAAGGCACATGGTTAAAAAATATTTTAGGAACATAAAATACAAACAAATGGAGAAATCAGCAGTAGCATCTCATTTCTGGACAGAAAAACACGACACAGTGAATAAAGCAAAATTATTAAAATCAGTACAAGGACAGAATGAGCAAGATGGGAGAAAATCTACATTTACAAATAAAAAGACAAATTAATAAACTTCGGCACTTCCAGGAATGCAAATATAAACTTTTAAGTTCATCACAGCTCCACCAGAGCAGAATACACATCCCCATAGCATAATGAATTATCCAGCAATTGACAGGTAGTTCATGATGCAAATATAGGCTCATGAAACATGTAGTACACTTAAACAAGTAAGTGGAGCCAATAAGAGCGTGTAGCTCAACTCAGTCATATAAGGATTTTAATTTTATGATTAGCTCCCATGTACAAGTTCCAATTAGTACCTCTAGTTAAGATATAAACTGTTCTAGAGACTACTATATACACTTTTTATTAACACTTAAGGTGAGCATTAAATATCAATTTATCCTCATTAATATCAACTGCTTACTTATGAGATGATTGGGGAATGCAATTATGCACATTTCAGTTTATATCGGTGGTTTACTTACGGGTCTTCAAATAGCATATGTTTGCATAAACTCTTTTATTCACATTCATGTGTTTTATTGCTTGTAAATCAAAAGATATTTCCATAAATTTAATACGAACGTAAAGCTCTTCCTAAAAATTTCACATTAATGTGGCTTCTTAATGTTGTGCATCAAAAGATGTTTTTTTAAATGACACTTCTGGGTAAAGCTTTTCCCACAAACTTCACATTTATGTGGTTTCTTACCCTCATGTATGAAAAGATGTGTCCTTAAATTACATTTCCATGTAAAGCTCTTCCCGCAAACTTTACATATATGTGGTTTTTTACCCTCATGCATCAAAAGATGCGACCTTAAATGAGATGTGCAGGTAAAGCTCTTCTCACAAACTTCACACTTATGTGGTTTCTTACCCTCATGCATCAAAATATGTATCCTTAATGTAGATGTGTTGGTAAAGCTCTTCTCGCAAAATTCACATTTATGTGGTTTGTTACCCTCATGCATCAAAAGATGTGTTCTTAAATTAGATATCTGGGTAAAGCTCTTCCCACAAACTTCACATTTATGTGGTTTCTTACCCTCATGCATCAAAAGATGTGTCCTTAAATGAAATTTGCGGATAAAACTCTTTCCGCAAACTTCACATTTATGTGGTTTCTTACCCTCATGCATCAAAAGATGTCTTCTTAATGTATGTATGTAGGTAAAGCTCTTCCCACAAACTTCACATTTATGTGGTTTCTTTCCTTCATGCATCAAAAGATGTCTCCTTAATGTAGATGTGTGCGTATAGCTCTTCCCACAAACTTTACATTTATGTGGTTTCATACCTTCATGCATTAACAGATGTGTCTTTAAATATGATGTCCGGGTAAAGCTTTTCCCACAAAGTTCACATTTATGTGGTTTCTCATCCTCATGGATCAAAAGATGTTTCCTTAATATAGATTTCTGTGTAAAGCTCTTCCCACAAACTTCACATTTATGTGGTTTCTTACCCTCGTCTATCAAAAGATGTCTCCTTAAAACAGATATCAAGGTAAAGCTCTTCCCACAAAATTCACATTTATGAGGTTTCTTACCCTCGTGCATCAAAAGATGTCTTCTTAAATCAGATAGCCAGATATAGCCTTTTCCACAAAATTCACAATTATGTCTTTTCCTTTGAGTTTTTTGCATTTTATTTTTTTGATGTTCATGCTTTGATGTTTGGCTTTTTATAGATAAAGTGCTGGTGTGAGTGCTATCATATAATTTGGAAGAGAATGTCTGCTTCTTTGTGTTTCCTTTACAATCCTGGGTAACTTCAATAAAAGGAGCGTTGGTTGAGTTTCTCATATATCTGCTCAGGTCTTCCTTATTTGGCCTGAAATGTGAATATAAAAATTTATTTACATTAGAATACAAATTACACTCAAATATTGCTAATGCTGTTTACTCATGTAGTTCATAACACTAATTCTAATCAACCCAATGAAACAGCTTGAAAAACAGCTTTTGGTCAATGTAGAATACTACTCAAACATTTTAAATCTTTACTCTGTTCTTGGATGAATATCCTTGGAGAATGAAATTTTTATTCTACTGTACACACATAATAAGAAAATTATTATTAGTACCCCCATTATTTAATTTCAACCATAATTAAGATTGTCAATCATCCTTTGTGGACAGTATTTTATATATTTTGAAGCACAATAAATGTATTTTGTGTTTATGATAATTTGAAGGAATGGCAGACTACTTCATCTTTTAACATTTGTAGCTGCTAAGTGTCACTTAATTCAAATGTTCCATATTGTTTATCAAGTACCAGAATAGGCCTTAGGCATAAGCCTAGTAAGTCAATAATGAGGTATGGAATTGCATATACCAACATCTTTATTTTGCCAAAAGGAACAAAGAATCAATTGCTCCTAAATCTGAATAATGTTCAACAATTCCAGAAGATTTTTAAAGATGCCAACATTATTTTGGCTCCAGTGAACAAATGCAATACAAAAAAAATTCCCTAAAACCAACACAAAAGACAAAATTCCACATGAAATATATAGGTGAAACAAAAAGGAACATTACAATATGGTTCAAAAGAACTCATAAGAAATGTGAAATATAAACACACGGGAAAATTAGTAGCAGCATACCATTTCTGGCAAAAAAAACAACAAATTCCAAAATGAAGCTATACTCTTATATGCTTTTCAAAAACACACAGAATTATCTGTGGGGGGGAAATGTATTCATAAATGAAAATAAGAAAATTTAGATAATTTTGATCTTCCAAACAACAGTAAATGCATTACAAAGTTCATAAAATCCAGAGGGTAATATCTTAATATTACCAAGCTGGGAAGCGGACAATGGAACATGCTGATGATGAAGTACATGTCCAAGTTAAGTGGAACAAAACTAGTAAATATTTATTGAATTCCTCAAAAATAATTTGTTATAATGTTCAACTTACTCATAGCTGTATACTGCTGCTTTCCTCAGACTGTTAATTCCAAAATCCTTTGTGCTTACAACCAATAAACAGATTTGGCAGAATGCAGAACCTCTTCCAGAAGAAATATAACTTAATTTCATCTTTATTTTGCCCAAAATAACAGATGTCCTTCCACCTACCACTGCATTAAAAATTACACCCAATTTATGAAAATTTAATTTTTCTAAAGAGGCATCACTGGATCGCTAATTGACAAATGGAAATTACTTAGTATAAGATATTGTTGCAGCATTTAGGACAAAGTTAAAAGGTGCCTTTTTAAAGCAATTGGTGATGAGCTTCAGAAATTTTCCATTTGATCTACCATGCAATCAGTTTTGTTACTCCCTGGAATGTTTTGCCTAAGGGTCAGTATGCTGCTTGTTAGTCATTTAGTCAAAATACCAGGTCTGTGTTCAGCAAGATGTAAAATAAAATAAACCAATGGTACAACAATACACAAACCAATTTAACAGGCTCATTATTTACCAAATTATTGTGTTCAGGCTGCCTGCCTTAATCACTTACTGCAAATCATTTTCAGAAATCAAGATAAATATTGCCTTTCAGTTCTTTATGGTGTATGGGTTCATCTTGTATTTTCCAAAATAAATAATCGCAGGCTGTTAAATCTGGGGAATGATGGAGCTGCAAATTCCTACCAATAACTATGTTTTGTGGAAACACATTGTGAATTGCTCATAAAATTATTTGCAGTGGCAGAGTCTTGTTGAAAAAATGTATGATCATGCTCATTATTGGTTAAAAAATAAGTAACATGAGTAATTACTGACCTTCTTACAAACCTTATGAGAATGTTTTACAATTGGAAAGTTAATTATTTTTATATTGGTATATGCACCTTTGTAAGCATTAATTTGTAATATCAAGTCATTGTTTCATACAGTTTATTTAATAAAGCTTTCTAAAGCAGATTTGTTTTGGGTATTCCAAAAAATATATAAAATTGAATATCGTGCAGATGGTTTAATGGCAAATTTATAAAAGTTTATGGGGGCCTCTTCTTTATTTTCAATGATTAAAAATGATCTTTTGAATTTAGACATGATACACTAGGTTGAATGTGACCCATGCGGATGTCCAAAAAATGTAACAGCAAAAGAATTCATTGAACAAGCACATGATAGTATTGCAGGATCAACAAGTTAATGTGAATTGCTGAAGCTATAGGCATATCAAACATGTGGGCACTTGCTAATGGTAGATCAATATTGTAATTGTATGAAAATATCACTTCAGTGTTTGGAGCATTTTAACAGCAACAGAACTGATTTTATAAATAGTATGACTTGGATGCACCATCACACACCAAATCCAAACAGTATTCAAAATAATGAATAGGAGCCAGTTATTCAGTGTCAAAGAAAATAAAGTTGGTTTTATCTGCAAGAATAACTATGTCATAGGTCTTTTGGGATGCTAAAGAAATTCTAATACTTTATTTCCTTTATTGTAAAATTCTGACAGGAAGCATTGTTAAAAATGAATTATATGAACAAATATAAAAATTCTAAATCATCAAGATAATGTAGTGCCCCCTAAAGTGTTTTAGCAATGGGAAAAATTAAAACACGTAGAGTATGAATAGTTGGAGCATCCACCATATTCCCCAGGTGAATGTATTTCATCAAATGGAGAAGGGATTGCAGCTGTAGAAAGATATTTTTCACAAGTTCTGGGAAACCAGAGACAGGATGATGGCATAAGGGAGATTATGTTGAAAAATAAAAACTGGTTCTTGTGTTGTTCAGCCAAGAATATTTCAGACAACCCTCGAGTGTAGGAAATAACTTTTATATGTGAACTGCAATCTTGTAAAAATGTATTTCTGGATGAAAAGAGTTTATATCTTAAATTTTACACATTACAAGGCATCATTCTGGTCCATGCTATAAAATGAACTTTAATGCGTTGATCAGCAGTAAAGTGCAACATTAAGTGCATTATTTAAATGATTTTGAAAAAGAGAAGTGTAGCATTTCCTATGCATTTTTATAACTTTTTGACTCTCTACATGCAGCTTACTGTAAAACTTTTTGTTTCCATAGCTGTATCATACTTGTGAGTCATAAATGTAGTTTCTTAGAAGCTTGAGATATACTACACATAAATAAAGTTGTATGGAGATAGCTGAAAACTTTTTGATAGATGTATCCTGGTCAATTCAGTCAAAAGGTAAAGAATTATAGCACACTTTATACTTCTATTGATAAGAAATTTATCTTTTGCATTGTTTTAGTCTATATTTTCAAAGTTAAGACATGATTAATACAAATTTATTATAATACAACAGAACAATTAATCTATAGATGTTCATATTTATACATACATAGTAATCTATTACTAACAGTATTACTCTGCTTTGCCCTGTTAATTGCTTTTTAAAAATAACTGTTTTTTTTACATAACCCTTATAATTTATAATTCTTTCACACTAGCCATGTACAGGATGTTAGCTGGAAGGAAGAATTAGACATGGGTTATAGCCGAGATTCAAACTACAGATATGCAGCTTTCTCCTTGAATAAATCTCTCATTGTAAAGAAACTTTAGGGAGGTCTCTGGATATATGGAATCAGATGAGACAGGTTGTGGTTCCATGCTTGGAGGACAACATCCAGCTCAGTAGGACAATGCAGTACCATCAGCATGGAAGGCTGAAGATCCATCCATAACCTGACTTCCATGTCTGATTCTTCCTTTCCTGCATATATAATTATCTACTACTGCTTCTAAATGTTAAAACCAGTAATTGTTATCTTTACAATCAGGTATCAAAAAATATATATAGGTAAACTTCATAAAATATCAGCCATAAACCCGAACATACGGCAGTCAGATGTTAGAGATTGAAAGTCAGAATTATGTGAACCTGAAAAAAAATTTCAAATTATTGTATTCCACATTTTAAAACTCACCTCCAATTTGACATTTAATTTCATATAAGAGAATGGGGGAATTCCTGCCTTGTTGCTAAAATGTTCAAAAGTGAGAAACAGAAAATGTCGTCCAGAAACTCGTAGATTGACCAGCTTATGCAAAAAGACACTAAGAGAGTGTCAGATATTAGTGACAAATCTTTTCAAAATATTCTTTACACATTGTCATTCTTCGGAACCAAGACTGGAAAAACTGAAGTAATTCATTTCCCTCATTGGTTCTGCAAACCTCTTTTTATGGTGCTACAAAATCTTCTGAGCTTGAAAATCACTCCCCCACAATTGGTTTTTCACTTAAAGGAACAGAATAAGTTGAAGGATGCCAGATCATTTGTAAGGACAATGGATAACAAGTTTTACTACAGTACATTCCAGGAATGTGGTGTGGGTGGATACATTTTCAAGAAGCAGCCCTATGCCTCCAAGTTCTGTTCTCTCCCATTTTTCAGAATCCCTTTGGAAAACTTTTGGGATACATACTGTTCAATATCGAGAAATGCCACCACTCTTCTTCTTCTCCACATTCCCCACTCTCTTGACTTTCTTTGGGGGCCTGGAAAGATTCAAACTGATGACTGATGCTTTATTTTCGAAACATATTGATAGATCCATGTTTTATCACATGTTATGATTTCATACTCATGGCAAAAGACCCAGTTATCTTATTTTTTATGTATTTTGCGCCACCATTCCACTTCAGTGACCGGAAGAAGAGACACCCCGCAAGAACTTTTCCTAAATTTTTTGTTTGTTTTGTTTTTGGATATTTTGTGATCCAATATTAAGGGATGTTTCTTAATTCTTTTATTATACCATTGCAACATAATTTCCAGAGAGACGATATTTTCTGTTCCACTGTAGAAGGTCTGGCATCGGCTGCTCTTCAAACCAGCTGAAGACTATTGTATGCAAATAACTAAGGTCCCTTAAAACATCTGTAAGTCTGTCAAGAAAATGTTCGCAGTTTAAGCCGATTTCTGTAATGTTGACAATGGAGTACTGGGTGGTAATAAACATGTTTACAAAGGAAGAACTTACTCCTGCAAAAATTAAAAACAGCTTAGATGGAGTGTATGGTGAAGTTTACCCTTTATGTTCAACGATAAAAGAAGGGGCTAAACAGTTTCCATTATGATGAGAAAACATTGTGTGAATATTACCACATGAAGTCTGACCAGTAGATGTGCTGACAACGGAATACATTGTTATTGTTGAAGAGGAGGCATTGAGTGACAGAAAGTAAAATTGAAAGAAACCACTGAGTGGTTGAGTATTTCAAAAACATTCTTTAACATGAACATCTTGATATGAAAAAGTCACAGCTGCAAAGTTTCCTGATAGTTAAACAACAATATCCAGTTGAATGCTATGTAAAGGTTTTTGATCTTATGTTAAGCAAACAGGAAGGTAATGCTGGAACCAATTGTGACACGGAGATAAAACTATGCTCATTTACCACAACTCATTAAAAAAAAAAAAAATAAATAAACAAATCTGCTGAGATGCTGCCAAGGAAGGCCAGGGTTGTCCACTAAGGACAAAGAGTTTACAGGGCTTGTTCGTTGACTCCAGGGTCAACACAGAATGCCACTGCAACCTTCTACAGAAAAGACAGATAGTATGTTGAAGTATTAATAAAAGTGAACATTGATTTGAAAGTCAGTCTCACTGTCATATACATAAGAACCACAGTCTCAAGGTTAACATATAGTATGAGTGAATCATGACTTTGGTTGTAGAATAAAATAATACAGCAGTGAGTTCATTTTTAAAGTGCCTATGTCTGGTTTCTTTGCTGTGCATATCTGAAGCATTTTTAAGACACCTCTTAATCATCTACTAGAAATAAAAGTACAGATAGAATGTATTTATAAGTTAATGGTAAAATTCAAAATGGTTTGAACAGTAGTTCAGAATGATATGCTTATGTGCTATACTTACCCTTTCACAAGCAGCCTACTTAAATCCACCAGTCAGAAAATTCTTTTCAGACAGCAATTACATTCCTGTTTTCTGTTCCAATTCTTTACACAGAATAGTCGCATTGAATTAAATACTAGGCTGAAAGATTCTTGGCCATTCTAGCACTGGGTGGAATTTCCAATCTAGAACTGTGCAGGCTGCATATAAAATATCTAGACAATTGAAATGAATGCCTTGAAAGAATGGACAACATATCGCAAATAAGTAACTTGATCATCCAAACCAGGGCTTTGCATCTCAAATTAGGACTGGCAATATTTTAATTTTGGCTATCAGTATTTTATGTCATCATGCCACATATAGCTATACTGTACAGAAATGCAATGCAGAGCCACTTTACATTGAAGACTTTAAAATTGCAATACTCAAGATAAGAGAAACAAAAACTGAAAAGCTGTGGAAATAACTCTCAGAAAGCTTCAGCAATCCAAACAACGTAAAACTTACACAGATGTCTCTCATAAAATATATATTTAAGGTACTTAATGTAATTAGCACCACTTTGGAGCATATACAGTATTGGGTAAACAAATAAATAACCAATCAGAAAAGAAAATTTAGAAATCTATCCAGAGATAGTTTCAAGAAATAAGAATTAGCATTTCTAATTAAAGGTTTAAAAAGAATTAACATTTCCAATTAAAGGTCTAAAAATAGTGTCCAATATTCCAATAAAATAGAAGATTATTTGGTAGATTTAGATGGGTTATTGAAGGGTTAAACCATAAAGAAAAAGAATAATTACAATTAGATTGAAAAGGTTTTAAAAGAAGGAACTAAAAGGAAAATACCAGTTAACAAAATGTATAGGAACACAATAAAATCATTAAATAATAAAGATGTAATTTATACAAAAGGGGACAAAGGGAACAGAATAATAATATTAGATAAAGATTGTAATGCAAGAATGGCTAAATAAGAAAGAATATGTGCATGTCCATTCAGACCCATTGAAAGGACATATTAATTCAGTGAATGAGGCTCTTGAAAACATGCTGAAGATACAAAATAAAAATGAACCCAACAATAGGAAAAAATTTATGGTTTACAAAAAGTTCACAAGACTGGTAATGGTATGCAACCCATCGTTAACAATAGCAATACACCTTCATACTATTTAGCAAAATAGCTAGCATTTAGATTCATAACACTACCAAAATTTCAAAGCAGGAGTATAAACAATATTTCAGCTAATAGAAAAAATTAAGGATATAATAATATATCCTGCTGACACATTAATATCTTTTGATGTAAAATGGCAATTCTAAGCAACCTAAAGATAAAAACTAATTTAGCTGCATGACTGGCTAAGAACAAGTGGAATTAATGATGCATGCACAAAAGAATACATAACACTCACTGAAATTTTCATAAACAAATTCTACTTTTCATTCAAGGGTAAATTCTATAAACAATAAGGACTTACTATAGGTAGCCCCTTGTCTCCAATTCTAGCTAACCTTTTCATGAGCAGATTTGAAACACACATCACCTCAGCATTCCAATACCTATTTAAAATGTGGTACAGATATGTTAAAAGATATATTTGCTATAAATATCAAAAAACTTAATGATGATGCCATAAAACTTCTGAATATACAAGATAAAAGCATATCATTCACACAATAAACGAAATGTTAACAGGTTAGCATTCCTGGACATAAAAAAAATGAAACATCAAGAAAATGCAAAATTTGTAATAAACAAAAGGAATATGCACGCAATCGCATCAAAGCTGAACGTTTCAACCCCAAAACACATATGCGTGCAGTGATCAACAGCTTAACACACAGGCTAGTTAACCTACAAATTAGCAAGAAAAAGTATTTTAAAGGATACACGCAAATAGAAAGAACAGCAAATTAAAATGGTTTTAAAATGTACAGAAATTCAAGAGCCAGAAACTTATTAAAAACACCAGAACACTTTCAGCAGGAAAAGAGAAGATAATTTTTAAAAACTTTACATATCATCCATGGGCTATGCAAAAATTTCAAAATATTCTAAACATTTTAATATCAGGTTGACACTTGTAAACAGATTTAATGTTAAAAATTACTAAAAACAATATTAATAACAGTATTCTATCAGAAAAAAAAAAGCAGACATTTACCAAATAAATTGTATAGAATGCAAAAGAATTTATATTGGACTAAGACAAACTTAGGCACATTATTAAAAGAACATTTCAAGAACATAAAATACAAACAACTGGAGAAATCAGCAGCAGCATCTCATTTCTGGACAGAAAACTATTAATTAATGAATAAATCATAATTATAAAAATTAATACCAGGACCTACAGAATTAGCAACATCGCAGAAAATCTATTTACAAATACTGAGACAAATTAATAAACTTGGACAATTCCAGGGATGAAAACATAAACTTTAAGTTCATCACACATTCACCAGAGCAGAATACACATCCCCATAGCATAATGAATTAAAAAAGCCTCATGAAACATGTACTACATTTAAACAAGTACAGCCAATAAATGTAGTTCAACTCAAAATGTAAAATGATCTTAATTATATGATTAGCTTCACTGTAGAAGTTCCAATTAATATTTCTAGTTAAGATATAAATTGTTCTAAAGACTACTGTAGCATTTTCTGTTAACACTAAAAGTGTGCATTAAATGTTAACTGCTTAATATACCTTGTATGTCTTTAAATAATTAATACAATGTATATCCATGCAAAGCCATGATAAATATCTTCAGACTATTTTTTCTACAAAGGGCAAAGTCATGAAATTTTAAGCACTAACAATTCCAACAAAATTTGTACAAATTAAATTTATTCGTACTAAATTTTCAAATCTATCTTCATTAATACCTACTGTTTACTTATGAGATGATTGGGCAATACTATTACCTCACATTTGAGTTTAACGGTGCATTACTTATGGGTGAATAATGTCTTCAAATAATATAAGTCTAGATAAATTCTTTACACTAACTTCACATTCATTTGTTTTATCAAAAGAGGTTTCCCTAAATTTGATATGACGGTAGAGCTTTTCTCACAAATTTCAAATTAATGTGGCTTCTTACTCTCATGCATCAAAAGATGTGTCCTTAAATCAGATGTGCAGCTAAAGCTCTTCCCACAAACTTCACATTTATGTGGTTTCCCTTCATGCATCCAAAGAAGCCTCCTTAATATAGATGTGTTGCTAAAGCTCTTCCCACAAACTACACATTTATATGTTTTCTTACTCTCGTGCATTAAAAGATGTCTCTGTAATGTAGATGCCGGTAAAGATCTTCCCACAAACTTCACATTCATGTGCTATCTTACCCTCACATCTCCTTAATAGATGTGTCGGTAAGCTCTTCCCACAAACTTCATATTTATGTGGTTACCCTTCACGCATCCAAAGAAGTCTCCTTAATGTAGATGTCGGTACTTCCCACAAACTTCACATTTATGTGCCCTCACGTTTATGTGGTTTCTTATGCTTCATGCATCAAAAGATGGTTCCTTAATATAGATGTGTTGGTAACGCTCTTCTCTCAAACTTCATATTTATGTGGTTTTACCCTCGTGCATTAAAAGGTGTTTTTTTAATGTAGATTTCTGTGTAAAGCTCTTCCCGCAAACTTCACATTTATGTGGTTTCCTACCCTCGTGCACCAAAAAGTGTCTTTTTAATACAGATCTCTGGGTAAAGCTCTTCTTGCAAACTTCACAATTATGTGGTTTCATATCCTCATGTATCAAAAAATGTCTTCTTAAATAAGTAGTGCAAGCAAAGCTCTTCCCACAAACTTTACACATATGTGGTTTCCTACCCTCATGTATCAAAAGATGTGTTTTTAACACAGATTTCTGGGCAAAGCTTTTCCCGCAAACTTCACATTTATGTGGTTTCCTACCCTCGTGCATCAAAAGGTGTTTTTTTAATGTACATTTAAAGGTAAAGCTCTTCTTGCAAACTTCACATATATGTGTTTTCTTACCCTCATGAATCAAAAGATGTTCCCTTAAATAAGATGTGGTAGTAAAGCTCTTACTGCAAACTTCACATTTATGTGGTTTCTTACCCTCATGCATCAAAAGATGTTTCCTTAAATGAGTTATGCAAGTAAATCTCTTCCCACAAACTTCACACATATGTGGTTTCTTACCCTCATGTATCAAAAGATGCATCCTTAAGCTATAATTATGATTAAAGCCCTTCCCGCAAACTTCACATTTATGTGGTTTCCTACCTTCATGCATCAAAAGATGCATTTTTAATTTCCATTTCTGGGTAAAGCTCTTCCCACAAACTTCACATATATGTGGTTTCTTACTCTCATGAATCAAAAGATGTGTCCTAAAATATGATGGCTGAGCAAAGCTCTTCCCGCAAACTTCACATTTATGAGGTTTCTTACCCTCGTGAATCAAAAGATGTGTCCTAAAATATGATGACTGAGCAAAGCTCTTCCCGCAAACTTCACATTTATGTGGTTTCACACCCTCATCTATCAAAAGATGTCTCCTTAATTTAGTAATGTGGATAAAACTCTTTCCGCAAACTTCACATTTGTGTGCTTTCTTACCCTCATGCACCAAAAGATGTTTTGTTAATATAGATGTGTTTGTAAAGCTCTTGTCACAAACTTTACATTTATGTGGTTTACCCTCATGTATCAAAAGATGATCCCTTAATTTAGATAAGTGGGTAAAGTTCTTTCTGCAAACTCCACATTTATATGGTTTTGTACCCTTATGCATCAAAAGATGTTTCTTTAAATTACCTTTCTGGGTAAAGTTCTTCCCACAAACTTCACATTTATGTGGTGTCTTACCCTCATGAATCAAATAATGTGTTTTTAATGTAGATTTCTGGGTAAAGCCCTTCCCACAAACTTCACATTTATATGGTGTCTTACCCTCATGCTTCAAAAGATGTGTCGTTAAATGAGATGTCTGGATAAAGCTCTTCCCGCAAACTTCACATTTATGGGGTTTCTTACCCTCATGCAAAAAAAGATGCCTCTTTAAATGAGATGTGACGGTAAAGCTCTTTCCACAAAATTCACAATTATATACTTTCCTATGAGTTTTTAAGTGCTGTTCATTTATTATTTCATTTTTTTGATGTTTATGAATTGTCGTGTGGCTTTTTATAGATAAAGTTCTGGTATAAGTGCCATTATATAATTTAGAAGAGAATATCTGCTGCTTTGTATTCTCTTTACAATCCTGGGTAACTTCAATAAAAGAAGTGCTGGTTGAGTTTCTCATACATCTGGTCAGGTCTTCCTTATTTGGTCTGAAATATCAAAAACATAATGATGAAAAAAAGAGGAAATTTTTTGTTGCAAAAATCAAAACCAAAATATGTTAAGTTTTAGATTCATTATAGGAAATATGAAACTACATCTAATATAAATATTTATTTACATTACATTAGAATATAAATTACTCTCGAATGTGCTACTGTTTACTCATGTAGTTCTTAACATTTATTCTAATCAACCCAATGAAACAACTTGAAATTCAGTGCTTTTGATGAAGTAGAATACTATTGAAGCATTTTAAATCCTTACTATGTTCTAGGGTGAATGTCCTCAGAGAATGAAATTTTCATGCTACTGTACACACATACTAAGAAAATTATTATTAGT
The DNA here is from genome assembly GCA_030762175.1 of Metallyticus violacea. Taxonomy (NCBI): domain Eukaryota; kingdom Metazoa; phylum Arthropoda; class Insecta; order Mantodea; family Metallyticidae; genus Metallyticus; species Metallyticus violacea. The sequence goes on from CM060831.1 coordinate 142,612,364, forward strand.
CCCCTCATTATTTAATTTCATTCATAATTAAGATTGTCAATCATCCTTTATATACAGTATATTCTATATTATGAAACACAATATATGAACCTTTGCATATATGAAACTTGGAATGGCTCACTAATTCTTCATCTTTTAACATTTGTACGTGCTAAATATAAAACTTAATTCAAATGTTTCATATGACCTGTCTGGTACCAGAATTGGCCTTAGGCATAAGCCTAATTAATCAAAGAAGATGAGATATGGAATTGTGTACACATCACCTTCATTTTGCCAAAAGGAACAAAGAATCAATTGCTCCTAAAACTGAATACTGTTCAACAATAGCAGAAGATATTTAAAGATGGCTCTGCGAAAAAATGCAGTATAAAAAAATCTCCTTGAAACCAACACAAAATACAAAATTCCACCAGGAAAACACTCAGACATTTATGAAATCAGTTGCAAAGGCTGCAATATAAAATATATCAGTAAAACAAAGGAACATTACACCATGGTTTAAGAAACACATGAGAAATGTAAAATATACACACACATAAAATCAGCAGCAGCATAACATTTCTGGTAAAAAAAAAAGGGGGGGGAGGGAAAAAAAGAGGAACCTAAACTTTTAAAAGTTCTTCAAAAACACACAGAATTATCTGTGTGAGAAAAAATATTCATTAACGAAAACAAAGAAAATTAAGAATATTGCATATTGATTATATATCATTGTATCAAATTTTACTAGTTTTGTTCCACTTACTTGGACATGTGCTTCATCATCAGCACAGTTCCACTGTCAGTTTCCCAGCACAGTATTAAGATGTCACTCTGGATTTTATGAACTTTGTGATGAAGTTGCTGTTGTTTGATTGAATTCCTCATAAATAATTTGTTATAATGTTCCACTTTTTCACAGCTGTACACTGCTGTTATCCTGAGACTGTTAGTTCCAAAATCCTTTGTGCTTATAACCACTAAACAGATTTGACAGAATGCAGGACCTCTTCCAGTATGAGGCTTAATGACCTCAACAATTTTCTTTTCACCTTTCAGTACAACTTAATCACTTAATCAGCTATGATGAGGCACTTTGCATGTTTGGGAATCAAGTGTTGGGACTCAATAAAAGGAGAAGGCTAAATAATGAAGAAATATAATTTAATTTCATATCTATTTTGCCCAAAATAGATGACCTTCCATCTGCCACTGCATTAAAAATTATATAAACAACCAAATTATGAAAATATAATTTTTCTGAAAGAGACATTAATGGATTACTAGTTGATTACAGACAAATGGAAATTACTTAGTATAAGATATTGTTGCAACATTTAGTATAGAGTTAAAAGGTGCCTTTTTAAAGCAGTTAGTGATGAGTGTCAGAAATGTTCTGTTTGATCTACCATGTGATCAGTTTTGTTTTCCCTGGAGTGTTTTGCCTATGGGCAAGTGTGCTGCTCGTTAGTCTTTTAGCCAAACTTGGATTTTAACCAGGATGGTAAAACAATAAAATAAACCATTGGTACAATACAAAAACAAATTTAAAAGGCTGATTATTTACCAAATTATTGAGGTGTTCAAACTGCCTTCCTTCATTCTCCATACGTTTTTGGCAGTTCTTTAATAGATTATTCATCGCTCACTGTAATTGATTTTTGGAAATCCAGACGAATACTACCTTTCAGTTCTTTATGTTGTATGGGTTCATCTTGTATTTTTCAAAATGAATAATTGCAGGCTGTTAAATTTGGGGATTGATGGAGCTAACAATCTGTGCTAATAAGTATGTTTTGTGGAAACATATTGTGAACTGCTATAGAATTTTTTGCAGCAGCAGTCTTGTTGAAAAAATGCATAATTAAGATCCTATTGTTAATTTTCTGAAGAAAGGGATAGTATGTTATTCATATAAGTAACACAATCAATTGTATGCTCAAAAAAAGTTGAACTTATGATTCTTTCATCACTAACTTAACACATATAAATCATACGTAAAAGACATGTGCCATTGTAAATACCTGAGACAAAATACACTCCACGTATACTGTCAAATAAAGAAATGAACAACACAACATACACCCGGGAACAGCTGTACTAAGATGACACCCGGGAACAGCTGTACTAAGATGCAACAGTCAGCAAAGTCAACACGCAGGCAGGCTTGTTATCCCCTACATGGTGCAGCAATTGAGCGGGGGCTCGCTCATAGGAAACACCCTGGGTTGCAGAGTAAAGCATGACTTTATTTTGATTTAAAGTAAAACACTAAAAATCATGTCGTCACATTAAAACTCTCTTTAAGTTTCACAAACACACTTATAAAAGTACTTTTGGAACATGTTTTGTGAGGTACATTCCTCACATTGTCAAGCAAAACGACGACTGAGGATACATCATCAATGGATTCGTTAGTAAATAAAATCAGACATTTTAAAAGCTTTAAAAACACCACCACTCTTTCCACAATATAGCAGATTGTAGGTATTAAAAATTCACATATCCAGGGGCAAACAAGGAATTCATGAACATTATTAAAAAATTTGATATTTTGTTAGCCTTGCAAAATAAATTTAACATTGGGAATGTTTAGAACAGATCTAAAAAGATGCTATTCTGTCCAACCAATAATAAGGACTATATCAGATAGATTGTTTGGATTGTGATCAGATATATATTGGCAGAACAATAAGGAATTTGGAGACAAATACAAAGAACACTTTAGAAATGTAAGATATAAACAGGATGATCATTTTTAGATTTACGATTATGACATCACAAAAGAAACCAAACTGTTGAAAGCTACCAACAATCCCAGGGAATTTGTGAAAAGATTTTCATTTTAAAGAATAAGCTACATGTTATGAATTTTGACATCCTGCCATTAGACCCTGTTTTGCTGTATATTGGAACTACCAGAGATCACATAATTACCTGCGAATGATAATCGGACCCCAGCTGAAGATGAGAGTAAAAGTTCTTGAAACATATCCTGAAAAATTAATCAGTTAGTAACGTACAGTGTCATCTAATACCAACTTCATGTGTATATTCAATCAACTTCACTGTTTCCAACTTCTATTAAGTTTACAGCCCTATTTATATGTGTGTACTCCAGCAGTTACAGTTTAATGAGAACAAATGGAAAGTGCTATATAAGAGTGGAATTCATATATATGTAAATTAAACTTAGTACAACATACATAATGCTACTGACATCCATAAAATGAATAAACATATTTGCAATTAAGATTAGATAGGAATACTTTCAAATTTCGGCTAGGAATCGAACCATGAATCTTTGGCTTACTGTGCAAATGTTGTTTCATCTGAGCTATACTGCCCTATAGGACTACAACAACAAATATCCCCCATTTGAGTCTATATATCATGGAAATCTCTTAACGTAATGTTATAGAGAATTTATCCCAAATAAGCTTAACAAAACCCTAATAGTATGGTTTGGGTCACAAGCAGTATAAAGTTTTGAGCTGCATCTTAAGGATACCTCTATAAAAAGATAAACTTAGAGGCCTCCAGGGAACTCATTTGGGCACATTTGTAGTTATGGTCAGACATGGCAACAGAAGAGCATTGGCACAGTAAATTAAAGATCTGCAATTCAAGCAGCAGTACTGACTGCAAATTTTTTCTGCTTGATACAAATTCCAAACAGACTAACACAACATTTAAAATATATATAATATTAGTCATTATTTTCCTGTGAATGGTATTAGTCTACTTAAGAAATTTCTAGTTAACTAATGGCAAGAGCTTCAAACTATATCGAGCAAGAAACTGGATATAATACAACTTATGATTTTAAAACTTAATTTGGCATGCACATCAAATGAGAATAAAGATTATCACTATATAAAATGCATGTAGACAAAGTTTATGTGATAAGTGACTACATTAAAAATCTTTTAAAGTAGTAAAATGGCATTTTTGTTGCTCAATATTTATTTCAGTTCAGTACAGAATACAAATAAAATTCAATTTTTGCAGAATATATTTTGATTTTTTAATGGCTAAATAGGCCTATTATTGACAGAAACAGAACTTTGTAACAAAAAAATTTCTCTATAACACCACAAAACATTATGCTTTACTTGCTGTAAGTTCGTGATTTTCTCATTTAGCTTTCAAACTAATGACATAGTTCATTGACATCATGGACATATCTTGGTGTATGTCAGAATAAGTGCTTAAAATATTGGATATTAGCATCAAGGTATGTTTGGACATACATCTCCATGTTACAGAAGGCATTTATAGTTACATCAAGAGACACAGCTTTAATTTTCCCCCCAAACTTTTCTTGCAGTTTCACGACAGTTTGTAGCTAAGCAATGCACATTTCCTATCAGCATGCTCTATAAAACTGGTGATCAATGTCCTTCAGGAATGCAAAATTTTCTAGGAAAGAAAACATTCCAGACTTGCAGTTATCATCCTACTAAAAATAGCATGCACAAAGATTCTTGTTACCCAAATGTTTCATATGCTCATGGAATGTAGAATGTGATATCCAGTATAATATAAATGTAGAAGGGTCAATAATGCACTGCCATGACACATTATAGCATACCCTAAATATTTCATCATGAATAGGTGTCTCAAATTAACTGTGACCACTCTCACTAACATAATAAAAACATTCCGCACACTGATCCCTATTTAAATAGAACCATATATTAAAAATGAAAATGTAAATTGGAACTTGCACAGTGAAGCTAATCATATTAATTGATATCATTGTACAATCCAGTTGAACTACACACTCTTAAAGCTTCACTTACTTTTCATAAATGTATGGAACCGGTTTTGAGAACATGGGAACTAAAGGGAGGATGGGAACTAAATGTTCTCGAAACCAGTTTCTATATATTTATGAAAAGTAAGTGGAGCTTTAAGAGTGTGTAGTTCAACTGAATCATACAATGATATCAATTAATAGAACCATACATTATTGGAGAACCACTTGTATTAACTAACTTATAGAGGTGAACTGATATACTCCAGAAGTCAATGAAATGAGATTCCCTCTCTTTGTTAGGAGGTTTCATTCTTGCTCAGCAGCAACATGATCAACGTGTTGACACCTTATCTCCTGCAACATTTTACAGAGATATCTATGGAGAGACATTGGAAAATTGGCCAATAACAAACACCCTGCAGTTATTAAGCACTTGGTAAAAACAAGTATGAAGGCAACAGAAATTCACACATTTGTGACTAACACTCTAAGGAACTCCATCATCATTTTCAATCTTCCCGGTGGACCATGGAGATTAAATCTGGTCATGAAAGCTTGGAAGATGACCAATACAGCAGACAACCAAAATTCATGGTAATTTCAGAAATTAGCAATAATATGCGCAACATGTAATATCTGTAATTGCTGAAGATCTGGACATTTCAGGGGAATGTGATTTCACACTTTCAGGAAAAACTGTACTTGAAAAAATTATCAATAAGATGGTGCCACAACTGCTGAATCAAGACCAAAATCAAATTGGAATGCAAATCATTCAGCAAAGTTTGGCTTGCATTCAGATAGTATAGCAACTTTATGTGTCAATTTTAGGCCAATGTTAAAACATGGGTGCACCGCTACACATATGAAACAAAACAATCGCCTGAACAATGGAAGAATCATGGTTCAACATTGTCAATGAAGGCCAAGCATATGAGATTGGTAGGGAAGATCATGGAATTGGTTTTCTGGGATTCCTGATGCACCGCTAATTGATTATCTTCCTTATGGAACAACTATTACTGGAACATATTATGCTAATCTTTTGGACCTACTAAAATACATAAAAATGCATGATGTTTATCTGTGAAGAATGTCCCCTTGTATCAAAACAATCCTCACACCTGCACATGTGTTGTTGGAATGGTGAATATCAATGAAATGGGGTACACTTTACTGCCACATCCACATTATTCCCCTGAATTGTCTCCATTTGACTTCCATCAGTTTCCTAAACTGAGAAAATTGCTTGGTGCAAAGAAATTTTCATTCAATAAAGAGCTTAAATCTTCAGACCAGGCATATTTTGCAGGCCTGGAGAAATCTGACTTTTATGATGGGATAAAAGCTTTGAAGTATCACTGGACAAAGCGCATTAAGAGAGCAGAGACTATGGTGAAAAAAAATTTAATTTAAAAAATCTATGCTGTCATTTTGGGCTTCAATCTGAGAATTTTTTTAAATGACACTTGCAGCTAGAGACTTAGTTTACATTCAGAGCATTATTAACCAGTAGTCCTTTTATTGTAATAATTTTGTTTATAGTAGATCATCTTAGATTATATTCTGCTGTGTGGAATTTTCTGCTTTACTTAATATTTTACGACTTACAACACTGGAACACCATTAATGTTGTGTGTGTACACATGTATACAAATGCATGTATTTATGATTTTGATTGCCTTAAACCAAAATTTTGTGCAAAATAAAATATTTGACAAAATAACTTTCTAAATAAAATCAGTGGTAAAGAATGCAACTAAAGAGTAGCAATAAAATCAATTGTCTTCAGTTACTATTCCAGAAAGACCACATTTTTCACTTGTATTTGAGGTATATGATTAAAGTATTCCTTTATCGCTATAATTTTTTTTTCCCAGGTACCTTTAGTTCTGTTTAGATGATAAAAGTATTAAGATGGTTGGGCATTCTCTTTCAGCCAGACAATGATATGCCTCAAAGGCCATATAATGGATATTATTCTCATTTTGCTTGAGCACTATGATCCCCTTGTACTAGCACTGCATTCTGTTTCATTCTTAACTATAAAATATCTGCTCTTATCTCCTAAGTTGAAATTAGTATGAACTAAAAAGACAATTTAAAGTCTCTTCTTTTATAACTTTATATAGCAAATGTACTGACTGGTTTTCTGCAATTGGCAACAGTTTACTCTAATCACATATTTTAAATTACTTTAAATTACTTAAAATTTTGTATTCCTCCTCACAACTTACACTTGCAAGCCAAATGTTACACTAGCAGAATATTTGGATAAAAAATGCAGGTTAATAGTAATAAAAACAGAGCAGTGACTTACCCTGTATCACTAGCTGGTAAATTTAATTCCTCAGCTTTAATCTTCCTCACTAAATCTCCAACAAACCTTTTCTCCTCCTATGACAAATGAGTTTTATTTTAGTATAAACCTGCTAACAATATAACATGCATGAATGAATTAATTATATCTCCACAAAAACAATTAATTATTTTTATCAATAGCTAACATCTAGGCAATCTTCGGCTTATCAATGATTATGCCCTGGAATTTCCTAAAGACTAGGGTTTGGCTACATATACAATTTCTACAAACTAATAATTCTCTTATCTGCCCCATACACACTCCATATTAATAAAAAATAGGTTAACAAACGGAAAAAAAAGCACTAAAACTAAACTCTCCCATACCTTTACCATCTGGTTACATGTATGGTACAGGACCTCTAAAATAGATCCCCATTTTCACAACTATGTATGCTTTCAAGTTCCTTCCTTAAATATATCTACTAACCCTTACTCATCCTAAAATTTCCCCAATCTTATTTATTTTCTCTGACCTCCTTTCTGTCAACATTTTAATTGCCACTATATCATTTGTAACATTTTTCATCTCAGATACTGTCCCTTAACTGTTTTACTATTTCACATTCTATTAAGACATCCACTTTCCCATTTAATATATCCTTAATTATTTTAGATATAGTAAACCTGTATGCATCCATGCAAGACCTATTCCTCTGATTGATCACAATTATCTAAATATTTTTCCCATACCTGATTTCTTTGAATTATTTTATATAAGTCAAAAGAACTTTTATCCTCTAGGCTAACCCAAATATCTTGTTTCTCTATACCTTCAACCCTTTACCTCGTTTTTCTCCAAAATCCACTAACATAACTTTCATCCAATTGCCACATATCTCCCATTCAAATTTTTCAAACAGTTTCCCCCACCTACCAAAACACACTCACTCTTCCCAGTAAGTCTCTTTGGTATTTAACGCATTCTTTTAGTAGCATATCTAAAACTAAAATAGGACCATGACACAACAGCCTGAAAGTTTTTAATTTTAACATTTCTTTAGTATATTGTTATTATATAATATTAAACATCTGTGCTAATATTTCATGATTATCTCCACTCTTATATCTTTCCTTAAAACTCTTGTGTTCTCTCTTACAGATGAACTGGGATTTCTTGGTGTGTTGGTGATTAAATGGAGAAAATTACTAGTGAAGGTATTGACTGAATTATTATGGTCGGGTAGGAGTTTTGGTATCACTGGGGAGGAAACAGATTTGTTTTATGGGATTCTCTCAGGGTGTGTATGGGGGGATTCAGGAGATGAATTGTTCAGTATGGGGAGTTGATCACCTTGGAACCACCTTTGCTGATCCCATCTTACTCTTCTATGCTCTAATCTTCACAATTCTTCCTTGCTTCTATTAATTACGAAGGGAAAATTCCTTCACTGCCCTGGCTAAGGTGAGAAGTCTAGAGCATTTTGCGAGATGCCTCACCGCTCCTCAGGTAAAAAAATTGGGGAGACTTGTCAAAAAGAAAAGCACTCAATTAATAATAAATCACTGATATCTGGCTCTTTATTTAACCTCTTTAATGAGGCAATCACTGCGACACCAGGCTGCTTCAAATGATATCTCACTTAACAAAAGAACAAAATCAGTGAAAAAGTAGCAGAGCACAATCAGTGCAAGCAGAGAATTGTGAACTGTCCCTCACTCCTGGCGTTTCAATAATTTTTTATTTGACTTCAGTAAGACTGTCTCATGATGCTGCAAACATCTTGCATCACTAGAATTTAAGTATTCTGATTGCAATTCATCTCTTCCCATTGGTGACTTGATTTCGTGCTTTTCTCGACATTGTCACTTATAGCTTCAGTTCTCTGACCTAGCTCTATGCAATGGATCCAATATGAGTTGTTTACACGTCCTTGAGGAAGAAACCGGGGTCAATTCCAACAAAGTCCAATGGTTCAGAAGAGAAATCTGTTTTCCCCCTATGTAGTCTTTAGAAAAATCCTCCAGAGTTTTATGGTCCTAGGTATAAGGCCATAAACCATTACACCGCTATACAGTTTTGCACCCTCCTGGATAATTTTGTGCAAAGCAACTTTTCGCTTTATCCAACAAGGAAACTATGAATATGCTATAAATGGTTGGATCAAATATACAGTGCTTATGAGAATTATAAATTGGTTCGTTTATATATGTATACTGAATTTGATATCATGGCTCATAATTGCCTTGGTTTTAAGGGGTAAGGGAAATCCCTGTTTCACAGAACATTTAGAACACAGTCATTTAGATAACAGGCAAATCAGCCATTGCTTCAACATGCTCTCTAGCTGACGGAGAACATGAGTTCGGTTTTCAAGAAACAGACATAATAGCTTCAAAATATCATCCTTGCATATACCGGAAGGCAATTGAAATTTACAAACATAGAAACATTTTACCAGTAAGGAGGATGCTCTGAAATTGCTCTCAGCATGGTATCAGACCTTTTAAATACCAAGACAAAGAAACCACACAAACCAATCAGCAACAAAACCCTGCTGGGAATGCCCATGATCTTCAGGTTTGACCCAACTTTCTTAACCAATTCGAGCTTAGTTTCACAAGCATCTTTATTATATATATCATCGTCCCCTCCAGCAATCAGTCAGTCACTGCCTTATCTCAAAGCAGATCACATTGATCATACTATTGAAGATGTCCACCACAGTCATGGATGAAATGTTTGTCACAATCTCATTGGTGGTAGCAATTTTGGGACTGCCTAAGTGCTCATAATCTTCAATAGATATACAACCATGCTTAAGTTAACAGCTCACTTTTTAACCATCGAAAACAATGCGGAAAAATCCTTAATGTGGAATCTAATTCCTTTCGTATTTATGATGGGATTAAACCCCTCAAAACAAAGTACTTTATCACAGCTTGTATTTCAGTTTTATCCATTTTGTATAAGATGTTGACACTAGTTTGTTTACACAATGACCATAAAATAAGTCTGAAAGTTTAAGCTGCCATCTAAGGATGATATTTAACAACTATCATAGTAATTTGGCCATCTTCATGACATCCCTGACTGCAGCTGAGAACTTTTAGAACATCATATTATATGTATAACAAAAGTGTTTTACCATTTTTATGCATGTATAGACTGTGCACTACTTTTGTGTGGGTAGAATGTCACAGAGTCAATTCTAAGAATGAGTGGCATGTACATGTACATCTTTTAGTACTATGTAGATACAGCTCTTTAATTGCTATAGGTCAAAAAGGCAAATTTCTTCAGACTCTTTATGAATTCCATTAGAAAAAAGGAGGGTGGTTGCTCAAGAGCACAAAAATGTTGATGGTTTTTAGAAATAACCAAAACAATATTTTAACGTCAAAGTAATTAAAATTCTACATTGATTGGTTATTAAAACATAATGCTAACACTCTTTAAAATAATAATTCAAATCTCCTGGTAGCACAATGTTGAGGTTGAAATGAGTACTTTATTACAGTTGTATATTAATGTTTTTATTTTTTTTATATAATGGAAGCACTTGCTATTTATACTCAACAAGAATAAACCAGCCTTAATATCAGGCAGGTTTTTCATTCAGCCCATTATGGGCAGTAATGCGAATGTGAATGTGAGCGCTCTCATGTTTGTATTACCATTTTCTACTTAATCTACAATTTTCTCATTTTTTTTATATGAATTTACTTATATCTATTTTGTTGAATTAAATACATATCAATGACATTGTTTCTAAGACATTATTTAAACTACAAAACAAAAATACAAAGTATTATGATGAATGCTGAAGCCATTAAAAAGAAACTAATCAAATGGTTATGTCACTCAAACATTCATATATGTGCAACATTCCCTCACTAACACAACTCTCTTCATTCTCTTTTTGGTTCCTCCACGGATGTTTCTCATTTTGGATAACATGTAAATGATCAAAAAATATTTTTCTTGTTCGTGTAGAAGTCTGTCCACATATAGCAATTTAATTTAAAAGCCCAGAAAGAGAAACTATGAGGGTCATTCAAATGTAAACTGGATTTTTTAAAAATAAACTATTCTCATCTTAATAAGGTAAAACAAATTGCATTACTTTTTTACATATTTTCCTTCAACAGAAATGCTTTTTCTCCTCCAAATGGATAGTTTCCTTATTCCCTCATCAAAATAAGAATATGGGCACATAGCAGTCAATTGTGCAAAAGGTGCTCAACCTCTTGCTTTGTTATTGAATCTCTTCACTCCTCAGAGGCCTCATGCAGTAATGACAAGGGGATAAATCACGACTGTGAGGAGGGTGTTCTACAAGGTGCAAGTTTAATTTTCCCCAATTGATTCCAGCTTATGGCTGCCGTATGTGGCTTTGTGTTGTCGTACGGAAGCAGGATATTATAAATAGTTGCTGGCCTCTTTTGCTATGATAGTTAGCTCTCACACCTTTAACAGTTTGCAGTAATACACCACATTCACAGTCCTTCAACTGTGAAGAAAATCTATGAGCAACATAACTTTGGAAGTCCTTTAGTCTTGACCAGACCATGTTCCTGTCTATTTCATACCTATTCTGTTTTCAGGAGTGTAGTGGTGTAACCACATCTCGTAACAGGTCACAATTCAGTCAAAAATTGCTCATCTTCTTACTCAAACTGATCCAGAAGCCTCTGATTGATGTCATTTCCAACATTTTCCCATTAGTTAGTTAAGAGATGTGGCCAAGCTCTTGCTAACACTTTCCGAAATCCTAGTTCTTCAGAAACAATGGTGTGTGCATTTTCACAACTTATGCACACCTCTTCTCTTAAGTAATTTTGACCACACTTAGGCATTGATCATGTTCTGCTAGGTCACAAATGGCCTGAATGTTGTCCTGAGTGACACTCATCTGTGGAGTATCTGTTGGATCGCTTCCCTCCATACATTCCCATCAAACTAACACTATGGCCCAGCCCTTCTTGAAACTCTCTCCTAGCCCAGAGAACAAAAGTACAGTTTAAATTTGAATGATTGTTGTAATGTAGAAAATGATGAAGTAGTAAACATGGAATACAAAACAAAATTAAAGAGGCACTCCACTTACAACCAGGTGAGCCTATAGCACACGATACACATCTACATGTTGAATCTATTCAATTCATTCAAAGTAATAATGCACTTATTCTCAGTATATATGAATTATTTTTCTATTTTCTGGGATGTAATTATGCATAAGAACTGTGAATTTTTTCATTGACCACTGTGATAAAACTATAACCAAAGTTTAATGAATCACAAAATCAGTAAAACAAATTTTACAACAAACTACAAAATTTAAATTATATGTAGATAAATTAATGATATATGTTCCCTTTTTATACACATATATGTTAGATCCTCATATAAGCACAAAAAGGGTACATTTTTTAAAGCATAGCTATATTTATAGCTGTACATTATGCCCCATTACCTCATCTTTTAAGACAGGATCATAAGAATCTTCCTCTTCAGTTTCTCGTTTCAGCTCAGTTGAAAATGTTTCACAGTTAAGCAGTTCTTCTTTAATTTGTATTTTGTCATCCTCCTTAAATTCATTTTTTATCTTCCTCTGAAACTGCAAAACAAATTTGGAAAAAACTAAAAATCCATAGCCCAGCTTACCAGAAAATAAATAGCTCAAAATAAGGATGGAGCATGTAGGACAGAAACAGAAATTGTATGAGTTAGGAAAGTGAGAAGAAAGAATTAGATTTAGGAAAGGGATTACCACACAAAGCACTATTTATATCATTCAGAAGATGAACACTCCCAAAATGACTGGTTTCACAGAATTAAATTGGACACTGTCTCTAATCATAGCTGTTGATATTAAAAGATCCCCCTCCTCCATTTGAATTTAGCATCATTAAACACTCGACAGTTCAGAAAAAATCTTGAATACCAATGTTGACACTTAGTTTAATGCACAAGGCTAACAGACTGGCCAGTATCTGCAAAGCAGTGCATATAGACTACCAAATTAATTTTCAAATTTTTAGCCTTGGAAATATTCTAAACAAATTCTAATCCACTAAGTTCAGCAAATGCCCATTATCAGTAGACAACTTATCAACTAAATGTCCAGTAACAAATGGTAGAATGGAACTACAGTTTAACACATTTGTTTACTAGTCAAAAGTCCCAATGGAATTTCCATACCATGATCTATTTTCAGGCAAGAATGAATTAAAACATGCAGAAACATATACCTCCCCTGGACTGGTTTTGCTTCCATTCCTAAACTTCTAAGCAACATGGCCAGGATTGCCCCAAAATAGGAGATAAATCTACTAATTCCAAAAAATCTTTATATACAGAGATAAGCAGAATTGTACATTTAGCATTTGTTTTATAACAAATTTTACTGATAAAATTTTGACATACATAAGCAAAACATTGTATATCAAAGATTTACTGTCATACACACATGTTAAAAATCTACGCAGATTTTAGTTCTAGAAATTCATAATGAACATTTGTACTTTAAAAACTAAATTTTTACTGCTTACCTTTAACTCAGAATCATGAACAGCATCATAGGAATTTTCCCCATGAGTTTCTTGTAGTTTGAACTGAAGTGAACATGTATCAATATCCTTTTGCTCTTCTTTAATGTCTAGATTGATATTCATTTTCTCTAATACTGCAAAAGAAGAAAATATAACATTATTTGTAATGAAAGTCTAAAATATGAGCAAAAACAGAGCAGAGGCAATGATGACCATCATAGCCTACCTCATAATGCAAGACAGGTTTAGTTTTCACAAAGTCTATGTATGGTAGGTGTTGTGCATGCTGACCCCTCATACAAAATGCAAAGAATGGATTTGGCATTACATCTCAATCACTATCATGATGAACGATATGATGTGCTAGCTTGAATTATTATAGGTGACAAGTCTTGGTTTCACCATTATCAGTCCTGAAGAAAGCTTGTGTCAGTGGAGTGAAAACATTGTGCATCATATGCAAAAAATAAGTATAATGACACCATCTGCTAAGAAAGGTTGCTGACAGACTTCTGGGATCATGAAAGCATATTGCTCACTGCATTCCAGCCTCAAAGACAAATTGTAAATGTCAACTGCTACTGTAACATCCTCAGTAAACTTTGTAAGGCTATTCAAAACAGAAACAATCATGACTTCTCACAAAAGGCATGTTGCTCTTGAATGGCAATGCACATCCTCATACTACTAACAATACAAATGAAATACTTCAAAATTTGAAGTGTGAAGTCCTTGAGCATCCTCGTATAGACCTGGCCTTGCTCCTAATGACCTTCATTTGGTTGGCCCTCTAAAATGGTGTCTCAAATGTGAACATTTTTATGATGAAGATATAAAAAGGAAAATCACCGCATGGTTCCCATACTACCCAAGAAGTTTATGCTGCTGATTTGTGGGATAATGGGGCAAGATTCTCACTGTATAAGGAGATTATGTTGAGTAATACTTTTCTTATTTAAGTTCCATATACATAACTTATTTAATGACTGTTCATAAGTTGAGACTATATCGAGTGGATTTAAAGATATATTTGAACTTCAAAAGTTAGGTGTATCTTTTGGTGTTAAGGTGTACATTTACATTCATAATTTCATTTAGAATTTCTTTCTGAGAAGTGATTTGCAAAGTCTTAACAAATTTAGAACGCATAATAATAGAAATCATTTAGAGTATATTTACTTTGCCTATATTTGTGGAGGGTAAGCAAAGTTCAAAACGCAAAACAATCAAGTTGCGTTTCGATACATGCGACCAAAACTTCGAACTGTAACAAACTATCTGCATTCATTCTCCTGCAATTAAGCTTGCTGTAATAATGTGTACACTCACTTTATGGTAAGTTTTTATAACTTTATAAAATGGAAGTTCTAGTTGACTGCTAGTTCAATTTGTTGTCAAACATTGTGCCATTTGCTAAGAAAATTAATGGTATAATTAAACCTCATCTTTTTTTTTTTTTTTTTTTTTTTTCCGACTCTTGTACTTGAACTTCTTTTACTTTTGAATCCACTAAGGAATTGAGAGTGGGTTACTTTCCTAGATAAACTGAAAACCGCTAACTAGCACTGAATATTATCGTTACAAGCATGGCTGAAAACACTATTCTGCATTGGTTGAATAATTGAATCTCTTGCCGCTTGCAACGCCCGCGACTTGAGTTACACCCTGGACAGAGACGTGTGGAATCTGGGAACCTGGCTGCAGACCCGAGCGACAGCGGAGAGAGCCGAACTTCTTACACTCCACGATTGTTAAATGTTTTCTCTTCTTACGGAGCATCTGGCTGTGACTGCTAGCTGCAGTCTCGAGCGACAGCGAATACAGGACAATTTATTACTTCACTCCACGCACTTGTATAATTATATTTAATTAACAGTAATAGGCGTACTGTCACTGTCTATTTTTACAAGTGGCGCGAAAGCATTTAATTTTTCGGGGAGTGCTATAGAGACATGCTTTTCTAGATGTTTACTGTACTCAAATAATGTATTCGTAGGGATACCACATTTCAAGCATACGAACTGTTTTGATGATGCACTGAATATTATACAAATGTTACAATGAAGTCAAAGAAAATGCAATGGTATTCAGTTGTATTGGCATGGGTAATTGTTCATTTTCGTTGCGAACAACGACTAATGTTGCCCCTTTAAGGATGCCGCGAGTTTCTTCACAACTTCAAGTTCCATTGTTGTGGAAATTCCTATAATGACATCCGAAAAGACGCAAACAAAATTTTATTTTTGCTCTCATAGGGGCACAGAACACTTGCGACTTTTTTCATTGAGAACAGAAACATCTCCAGTGCCTATTATCAACTCTTTAATAGCTTCAGAATGTCTTATAGGGTATTCATTGCGAACCTGAAATTGCTGTGTGTGTGTGTGTTTACACATATTCCATTTAATGCTGAAATCAACACACGTTCAAGAATATCCAAGAATTTATATATTACATTCACTGCAAATTAATTTGCATTTACAATGCAGATCATTATCTTGTACAAAATATATTTCGGCCCCTGTCGATGAGGACGGGATTTTCCAACCACCGTCTTCCTTAATAATGCTGTCCTTACTTATTTCCAAACTTGCTTTATGCCTACGACATATGTATTTCATTTTAGATTTTAGTTTTCCTTTCGTAAACACAATTAGCCTGTTGAACAGTTTGTCTTTACAAAGAACATTATAGCACATATTGCTTTATCCAGACATTTCACACGTTTTCCATGCGGATACATCTAAAGTACACCCCATACAACAGAAGTGAATACCACCACATTTACTTTGACTTCAACCCCACATTACACTCGTAGTGGAGTGGATAAGTGATGTATATTTTCCACCTCTCTGTTTCAGCACAGTATGAATACGGCAATTATTGCATGCAGACAAAATACGGGGTTTCAAAGGATCAACTTTTGTTATTAACATAAATGTAGAAATATCTAACCATTCTATTTGCTTTAATATTTCCTACACTTTTGCAGTCGCTTGGGACTGTAGCCAGCAGCCGGGTGACTTTCCGTGACTTTGAGAAATCAATTGTTAAGCGAATAAGTTTGCCTCTCTCATGCACTGTAGCCAGCAGCCACATGTTCTATGAGAAACACAGCTAGATGATGATATGGTGGCTAGGATTTACCCGAGGTAAGTGTTAGGTTAGTGTCTCTATATATGGATTGTGAATTGCAATAAGATAACAGGTGGTAAAATGTGTAAAACTCCACTTTGTAATAAGAAAAATATATTGTGCCACAAATGACATTGATCTGTACAGCAGGAAAAACTGATTCTGCTGGAGCTGCTGGTGTGGTAGAACTGCAGCTCTAGCAGACTTAGTATTTTTCTTGCTGTATGGCCAAGTTTAAGATTTCAGTTCACAATTCAACACCATGCCAAAGAAATTGAGCATTTAAGTGTCAAACTGAACAAATTTGTTAGTTATCACAGTGGATGTTAAACTTCTTTTTCTGTTCTGAAAAATACATTGTCTGGCAAATGACAACATTAAAAAGGAGAGTCTAGTATTTTTCTGATTTTTCTTTGCAAATAATGTTGAAGTTTAAAAATATAAGTACCTTTTTTTTTACTGCCTATATTACATTTTTAAGTGTCTTTTTGCCAGCCCTTTTCTGCATTTTTTATTGCCTGAACATCAGTGCTCTACTGATTATGAAACAATCCTATATTAAGTGGTGAACCACAACAGTTGTCTTGATTGAACAACATAATGGCAACAGCTAAAAATTGTTGTTGCAAAAGCAACCCTCCTTTTTATTAGTGGCTACTTTATTTTCCAGGGTCTCTAAGGTAAAATAGTTCACTGGCTAAGAAATGCAACTTTTCATACTTGATTGTTAGCTGCCAAATATGGTAATTGCTGGTTCACTTTGGGAAACCCAGGAGACTGCTCTCAAATGTAAATATATAGATTATTATTAGATGAAAGTGAAGCAGCATATGCCTTAGGTGTTGAAGTCCTCACATGATAATAATTCAAACTGGAGAGTAAGATTCTGTGAAACATTTTTAGGCAAAATTCACGAGGTATTTTCAAATAAAAGTTAATATGGTGGTCAGATGAGCTATAAATTGGCACATTAACTGCCATAATTATATGTGTTATCTTAGAATAAAATGCAAATCTGTCATTATAAACAGCCAGGGAGCAATTTCTTGAAAGGGTTTAAATGCACTAATATGGCATTATGGTAATGTTAATCAGGATGTGCTTATATGTTCCAGAAAACAAATTCAGATCTACAGTTGAAAATGAGTTTGAAGTTTACTTTCACCGGACAATGCAATACATTATGATTTATGCATCAGAGAATAGTTGGCATGAGCTTTGGAGGAAGCTATAGGGTGTCATTAAAAGTTGCATAGAAGAACAAATCTACAGCAATTTCTGAATTGAGAGACAATATGCATAAAGCTCATCAATTTTACTGTAAAATTTTGCCAAAGTGTTGCTCAAATGTAAATGATTATTTCATATTTGGCTTGTATAATGAACAGTGTTTTGAACATTATAATGGTTTCAAATTTAAATAAATTTTGTATCTAACACAATAATTATCTCTTGTGAGCTGAACTAATTAAAAATATACATGAATGAATATATATATACATATTAGAAACCACAAAATCAAATGGGTTCAGAAAAGAGATGTTATGGGGAAGGAGAAAAAAGAGAGAGAAGGCAGGGGTTTAGAAATGCAACAGAATTAAACAGATTACAACTTTATCTGATATTCCAGAGACTAATAGTTACAATGCAGAATTGAGAGGAATAAGAAAATTATTTGTCCTGACCACTTCTTACATGTTTACACCACCATTTCCTAGGGGAGAGCTCCACCAACCTCATCCAATTTTCTTTATGTTTTATTCTTTTTTTATGATTTTTATTTACATTTCAATAAAAAATATGAAATAAAGTTGGTGAAATTGTATAATAAGTAAGATACAATGAAAAACATTGTTAATTATAAGAAATGAGCAAAGGAAAAAATCTATAAGCAATAATCAGGAAAATATTTTGAATGCTGTTTTAATGACCAGAAATTAAAAAAGAAAAGATTATAAAACTATACAAGAACATTATTGGTAGTATTTGATTAGCTCTGTTCACTTTTATATTTGCTCAATTAAACAGTAATGTGAAACACATTTAAAAATAAAATGGAGCTTCTAGTTTCTTACTTTCTTCTACTCTCTAATCTTAAATGTTTCTTTTGTCTTCCAGTTTCTTTATTTCATCTTGTAATTTTAGTTTTAATATCAACTCTTTTATCTTCTTTAATTTAATACTGTGTAGTGCTCTGAAGTTTATTTTCAGAATTCCTTACAAGTTTCAACATCTGCATTATGGGGACCTTCTGCATACAGCTTTAACTTAGCATCATATAAAAACTATCATAATGAGATTCAAAACACTGCGCATGCAGGATAGTTTTTACGTGAAAGTCTTATACTTTCTGTTTTTTTTTAATAGTGTTTAATACCCTTTTTACTGAGGCACCATAGGCGGTGGACACTCATGATACTGAGATAAAACTATATATTGGGAAAGGATTTTTTAAGGAAGGAAATGTTCCAGGCCTAAATTTAGGGTACCTCCCTGGAATTAGCCAATTATGTGGACTGAGCAAAACCTGGAAAAAACCTCAGTTAGAGGACGGTTCTAGCAGGATTTGAACCCCAGACCTCCTACTTGCAAGTCTGTGCTTTAACGACCTCAGCCCGTGGTGGTACTTTCCTCTATGAAATAATACTTCCTTCATTAGGTTTTTAGTAAGACTTTTATTCTCTGAGGAATCACTCTCAACTCTTCATTGCCATCAGAAAATATTAGACATTATTTCACAAAGTGCCACAGTTCTCGATATTTTTGACTGCCAAGAAGAAGAAGAAGAAAAAAAAGATCAAGCCATTAAGAAGTGTCTGGAATTTTTTCCAAGATCTTTTTTTGATCTCTTCTTCCAGAATACATTATGCTTCAGTGCAATGAAAGGATACTGAGCCTTTGCTTTCTACCTTGTTCTGTAACTCTATTTTTATCACTGAACATACTTCAAGTGACTTTTCTGTCACTCTTCTTAAAATCTGCTAGTTTTCCATTTTAAATATAAGAATTTCAGCTTTATTCAACCAACCTCTCTAAGAAGTTTATTTGCCTGAAATCTAATATCAATCTTTTTTATTTTTGTACATTTGTTTGATTATTTAAATCAAGAGGAAATATCTTCCCAACTGTGGTAGGCATTTGATTTAGCTGCTAGACAAATATTTCTATTATTCATCAACCTGAGAACAAATAAAGAGCAAGTGTACTTCAGGTTTGATATTTCCTCACATTAGACAAGTGTTTCAAAGAAGGAAGTTTACACTTTATGAACTTAATTGCTTTTTATATACATTAATATGTTCAGTTGTTAACACTAACTCCATTTACTTTTTAAAACTTTGGACTAGTTTCGGGAGAGGTTCCTCCCATCATCGGCTGTTGTTGACTGAATGCTGTTGTTCGGCACGGGGGATGGACACCCGTTCGCTTCTGTGGTGGTATCTTGTGGTTCTAGTAGAAACTTGCGGAGTTCATCCAGCGGCGGAAAATCAAAATTCATTAAGTTGTTCTTATTTTTTAAAATGAAGATTCTCTCCTATGTGGATAGTTCTATTGGGTTGTGAAGTTGTTTCAGTAATTTAATTTCTGGTTTTATTTCATGATTTTTGTTCCAAAAATGAGCTGCTATTGCTGATTTGTCTATCTGTTTCAATCTAATGTTCCTAAAATGTTCTTTTCTTCGAATTTCTAAATTTCTTTTCGTTTTTCCAATGTAGCTCTGCTCACAATCTGCACATTTAATCTCATATATTTCTGATTTTTGCTCTGTAGGGATGGTATCTTTGTGCAATGTACTACATTTTTTATATTATATTTGTTCTTTGGGGCTAACATAATTCCATGTTCTTTGAATATCTTCTTAAATTTGTTGTGGTAAGTTGGGTGGTATGTGAAACTTTTGAATTCATAACTGTCTTCGGTGATCTTAAGTGTGGAAACTTCCTTAATCAATTTTTGTCTTTTTGCTTTATTGATGATTTTTGTTACTGAGTCTGTGTTGAAACCGTTGGTTATAGCCGTCTTCATTATATGTTGATGTTCCATTTTGTACTCGGTTTCAGTCAATGGGATGTTGATTAGTCTGTGTGCTAAACTGTGAAACACTGCATATTTATGTGGGATGGGGTTATAGCTATCATTTTTTTATGTAATTTTCTGTGTGTGTTTGTTTCCTGTGAATTCCAAAGCTAAGACTGTTTGCATTTCTTATTATTTTTAAATCCAGGAATGGGAGACATCCATTTCTGTTTCCTGTGAATTCCAAAGCTAAGACTGTTTGCATTTCTTATTATTTGTAAATCCAGGAATGGGAGACATCCATTTCTCTCTTCTTCTATGGTAAACTGTATAGATTTGTGTTGTAAGTTAATTGCTTTTGATTGCTCAACAAATTTCTTTACATTATCATGAAGTACTAAAGCTCGCTCTGTTCCAACATGGAATATTTTTTTTAACCCTCTTATAGTACAATACTCACAAGAAAAATCTTTTTGCCCAGTTACTGAAGTAAAATCAAGATGTAAAAGATATGTATAAAGATCTGAAATCACTGTATCAACACCATTTATAACATGCATACCACAAACACCAATGATCACAGGAATCTTCTACTATATTGCCAATTCTCTTCATATTTTCATCCAATTTCTTAAAAAAACTTCTCACACTACATCCATTGATTGAAAAACTCAATGTTTTTTGTGGTAGTGTCTGATTAATAGTAGTAAAACTATATACAAGTTTTTCAGCTGTACCATCCTCCAAGAAAACACTTAAAATAATGTGCAAAGACTTGTCAAATATACAACATAATTGCCACAAAAACTTAAATAATCTCAATATGATCAAAATATGGTGCAAGTTCATGATTAATAATAGAGTAACATTTTATTTCCCTCATTTTAAATTTTGGAAATATTAATTGAAATATTTTTCTTAAACCTGCACATGAATGAAATGACATCTTATTTACTATCTTCAATGTCCAGACAGCTTTTGCTCTTAAGCAGAAAGACCTAACTGATTACAAATATTCAGGAATTGATGTCATATTTTGAAGACTCAGGTTAACTTGCATTTACTTTTCATTTGAAATATCTATTATTTTAGTCTTTGTACTTTGATCATTATGAGATGAGACACTTGAATCCGTAGATCTGAATAAGTTTTTTAATGATAACTGACAATCAGATATATCTGCTGTTTTTTACTTTTGCATGTGAAATAGAGCCTGGCAGCCCATATTTACATGTCCAAGAGTCTTTTTACATGGTTTGCAATGTCTTGAAATATATCTGGTTCTTTACAAAACCTCGAGGAAGGTAATGGAATAAACACTCTTACTTCATCTTTGAACTAGCCATAATATTTTTATTTCTAGAGCTTGTCACTAGGGGACAGACCTGTATTTTATGAAACGTGTGACTTGTGTTCCATGAAAAGTGGAAGTGTTGTGAGATAGGAAGTCATTATTCAGTGATACTTGTACTCCAGCCCCCTACACAGCCAGGCATCAAACTCAGGATTTAGTTTTGAATCAAGCCACTGTTTACTGAAGACATTTTTTTATGTCATCTTAACACCAGCCTCCACTTCTTATACATTAAAATTTACAACAAAGTAGGTAATAAGCTACATAATAGTAAACACATATGTGCTGATAAACATTCAGATTAGTACACTGAAGGATCAACTAAAAACCCGCTAGCACCTCAGTTAAATATCATGAACACTCATCCAAAATTCATAGACAAAAAAATAATTTCCATTATGTGCTTAAAACCCAGAAAATATTCCCTTTAATTTATATGTAGGACTCATTTTTCACAGACAATAAATATTTTCACAAAAATTCAATGACACATAACATTATAGAAAGAAATCCGACTTTCAAGGTCTGTGGGAATCCAGAAATATTGACTCATGCGAGAAAATTACACTTAAATTTTTGTTTTAAGTTAATAATCACATGCCATATTTACTGGCCTAGAACGTGCCCCTTTTCCTCCCTTATTTTTAACTTCAAAAATAGGTGAAACATTCACATAATACCGGTTGGGCTGGCATGGTTTAAAAGCATAAGGAAATCAACACAAATATTGAAGTATAATTTATTGAGGCAAAAAGTAATACATTCAACAGTTTTATCCTGCATAAATGAAACCAACTGCTCCCATGACTAAGTGCCATGATGTTGCCATGCAGCTAGGCTGCAAATGCCTGAAATATTTCATTCTAGTACTGACTAACTTCTATTAAACAATTGAATTTAACTAGCTATTAAAATTAATTTCTTTCTACTTTTTGTGCCAGTGTGCTCGAAATCAATCAGTGGCATCATCGCTGCTTATGTAGGCACTAGGCTGGTCCATGTTCTATTTTTCACTTCCCTCTTCTGCCCATAGTACTTAGTCTTTAGTTCTGCCCGAAGCAGAAGAAATTCCTGTTTTCTGAAAACTATTCTTGAGTGATCAGTCCTTATGCTCTTATGATCCACTTGCAGGTTACATGAAAGGATGCTCATTTAATCTTACCTCCCTTTGTCATTTTGTGCTCATCATTTACCATCCAATTCATGTAGAACCTTCTGACACGAGCTTTAAATGGCTTACTTATGAGCAAGTCCAATGGCTGTAAAATTAATGAGAGTCCTTCTGAAATGATGGCTGGATAAGTCTGCGTCATGGTCATTTGCTTTTTCATAGCATTCACCAGTGGCTGTGGATGCTGTCTAACAACAGCATAGACTTCTCGTTCAGCAGGGCTCCTAGTTGATGTTCCACAATGTCTTCAACCAATCCTTCATTAATTCAGCATCCATCCAACCTTTCTCTTGGACCCAAACATGTATGTCTCTTGGAAAGTCTTCTTTTGGTAGTGTTTTCATTTTAAAAATGGAATATGGGAGAAGCTTTCTGCCATCAATGGTCATTGCTAACATCACAGTACACCATAGTCTGTAATTTCCAGTAGTTAGAACGTTTGCAGCACTGGCTGCATTGATTGTTGTATTTGAAGACATATTGAAAAACAGTGGCTTATGATCAATAATTTGATGTATCAGAAACTAGTGCTCTTTCTGAAGTCTTGTGACAAAGCGATGAAATTCAATCACTTTGTCATATAATCTGATGGAAGTTGCTGGGACAGTGATGTTTGTCTCTGCACACTTAGTTTATTATGGTGCATAAAGCATTCTGCCCAGCTTCTACTTGCTTTAAAATTCTTCCCCGCAATACCAAGACTTTGTGCAATTTTATGCACTTTAATCTGCATCATTTCGTGAATTACAATGTTGCCATTATCTCTTGTTTCTGCAACCCATTTCAGTACTTTTTCATCCACATCTTCATATTTCCCTTTCCTCACAACATGGAAGGATTTAGATGTCTTTTTTGCTCTCAATAATTTGTCTCTCTGGTTACTCCAATAAAGAATCATACTTGCTGCTCTCACTCCATTTTTTCCAGCATATTCCAACACATTTAGCTTGAAGGGTGCTGTAAAACTCAATTTCTTACTCATTTTCAGATCTGCTTGTGTACTACATGCTTCCAAATTATCTATTACACACACTAAGCATGTGAGTTGGGATGCTGAACCCTGAAGCTGGAAGGGCATTTAGAAATCTAAGGTGGGGGAAGAGAGTAGCCCAGGGTCAATGTACATGTGTTACAGAAGCTAGGGATTTCTGTTAGCAGAAATGCTGCATTTCCTCTCTGATCATTTGAAAAATTTTATGCAAATATTTTTTTTCTGATAACTGTTAACAATTATGAGGGATGTTATATGTGATGGGGTTTTATAGGCAAGTAAATACAGTAATTATGCTCTTTTAAAGTGATGTTGCATGAAGATGAACTTCTATACATTTATCCAGTTCATTTATTTTACAAGCAGAGAATACGACCCACTAAGAAATTTGTATTACTGGGCCAAACCTGTAATGCAAATATATTTTAAATGTTTTAGGCATTTTTTATATCTCTCAAGAAATATTTAGGGACAGAACAGAGGAAGAAATTAACCACACATTAAGACATGTACTTAACTTTAATAACAAACTTTTACAAAATTAGGAATTCATTGCTGAGAGTAAAACTATTTTATGTAATTCTAGCATTATAAACATTGTATTATTTATAATCAAAATCATTTATAATGGCTTTTTTTTTTTTTTGGATGTACATGGAAATAAAGATTGTATAGCAACAGAGAAATGATGAGATAATAAACCTCATATTTAGATATTAAGGCATCACATCTACATGCCTTAAAAATGCAAAACGTGCTCTTATAATAATTTTGTCCAGTTCTGATCTGGAAATTTTCCATCTTTTATTCCATGGAAAACTTTTTTAAAAATTCAACCATTTTACTAAATAACCAAGTACTGATTTTCCTTCACTGTTAGCACAGTTTTAAGTTTGAAATACTGGCACCAGAGTGATGAAGCATTAAAGTGTTAGCTGGAAACATAAACAGCATTTAAATTTACAAAAGTATCTACATTAATAAAAGACATGTTTAAATCATTACAAGTTTAGATAAGTATGCCAACATGGCATTTACTGTTGTAACTTTCTTCCAAACTTTTCATATTCTTTATCATGCAAATCTTTTGGATTTTTCATAATTAACAGAGCTTGAACTGTCTGAGCTTGCTTTATAATTTTGTCAGGAATGTTGTTCATACTTTGGTTTACTTCCATTTATTTAGTTTCCATATAAAAGAACTCCATTTTACCTCAGGGTATTCTAGAGTTATAGTTTTAATTAATTTACATAATATTAAGTTAAATAATAAATGATAAACAGCCATTGTTCCAGTTATTTATTTAGTCTCCAAATAACAGAATTCCATTTTACCTCCGGGTATGCTGGAATTATAGTTTTAACTAATTTACATAATTAATATTAAGGTATATAATACAATGATATACTAATGACCTACAATATTTATATGAATGATCTAAAGAAATTGAAATATTTATTTTATATAGTTCTCAAAGGTTAAATTACAGAAATTTGTACAAAAAAAGCCAATCTATCTGATTATGAGGTAAGTCAACATTACATGATTGTAGATATCCAAGAAAGTTGCATCTTTTCACATGATGAATGTCACAATAGGCAGTAAATGAGGCAATGTTTTTTCAGACATTTCACATTTACACAGCAGAACAGTCTATATTAAACCTGTGAAAGCTACTCTTAAATTTTCCACTGTTAATGAAAATAATGACAAAAAAGGTTTGAAGAACTTTGAAGTAAAGATAGTATATATGCTTGGAAAGAAATAGTCTTGATGTGCTGCTCTTTATCACTACTCGTCTATAGAGTATTGCACTTCTTGATGTTATCTTTCTTTAGCAAATTTTAACATAAGTGAATAAGCAGGTTTTGGAGCTGGAGTCAAGAGCACATTGCAGGACTTTCCTGTGAATACTTTGATTACATTTATTGTAAATGTTGTTCTGTATGTGTGTTGCAAGGGAATATCAGTTGTTTTTATCTTGTATTGAGCTAAGTGAAACTTGGAAGTGGCTATAAATGCAAGTTCTTTTTATTGGTCAATGCATGCTACATGGCCTAGTCCATAGCAAACAATGGAGGGTATGTGCCAACTTATATCCTTGTTGAAGAATTCTGATGTTATCTTTATGTATTATGAAAGAACAAGCAATATAAATCATATTTTCTTCCTCTTTGACCATATGGAAACTGCCTGCATAGATGAAGTAATCACAAGATTCATTGTAGTTTTCTTGTTTCATTAGTTTGACGTACAGTCCAGGATGACCAACTCTAAAAGATGGACTTTTATTTCAACCTCATGTGTTTGGGTAATGAAATAAAATTTGATATCCTTTCTTAAGAGAGCTTAAATTTGAATTATAAACAGCTCTTAGAACTTGAGGCTCCATATTAGCAATGAAGATGACAGTGTTATTGGCAATATTTCAGTATCCTTGAATGATATGAAGTAAGAATCCTCTTTGTATTTATTTAAGTTTATTTTGAGCCCAGCATTAGCACAAGATATCTTGATATGCAGAGGTACAACAGAGAAGAAAAAGTTCCTCAGCTTCATGGTAAAGTATCTTCATTACTTATAAAATGAGACCCCATTAGGATCTAGTAGCAACTGACAATTTGTTCAATAGTTTGGTGACTTTCTTAGCAAGATATGGAAGCGTTTCACTTTGTTTGATTCCAACATTAATTAATATTAAAATGGAAGTGTTGTTGGAATGTAAGTTTTTTGTTAAGTATTATCCCTACATTGGAAGATTGCTGTTGCCTGTTTGCATACAGAATAGGGGTTTCCTTTCATTCATCCTTCTGTAACCATCATGGTACTTCCTGCAGTATTAAAGGGAAGTTTGCTATCATGACCCCAATTATTTATTTGTTCTAATACCAAACTGATAGTCATGCATAACTTATTAATATCTTTGGTGCAAACAAGCAGGAGGACACTGTCTAAAGGCTCATAGAGTATATTCCATAGACCGGAGCTGCATTGTTATTCCATATAAGGTCAATTATCTCTTCTGTTAAAATAAGTCAATTTGGCATTTTTTTCCTTATTAACTGAAAAAGGATCTTTGGCCAAAGGACAAAGTTGAAAGTTTCTGATATGTCAAGTGATATTAGAAAGCCTAGCATTCTGCAGTTGAAGGTCTCTTTGATCTAATCTATAACAGTTATTACTGCATCTTCTGTTGATTTGTTAAGTTGAATCTAAATGGGTTATTGTTTAATTGACAGTTACTGAAGAGATGAAACATATTTCTGTCAAGCACAAGTTTTTCAGTACTTTGCCCATGAATGATTGGAGACTAATCACTTTCAAACAGTTGATGGTAGGTTTTATAAACTTTCGATTTAGGAATCATTTTTACCATTGCTACCTTCCAAGCATCTGGAAAAAATCCTAGTGCAGGGCATTTATTGTAGATCTTTAGCAGGGTGTAATGTATGAGTTTTATAATATCTGCTGATATAGTCTGTATCATTTTGCATATTGATAATTTGATTGATGTCATTCATCATCTTGTGTTTCAGGAGGAATGCAACTTTGCTGCAGATTGGAGTACTGATTTGCATAGTCTGGTGAACCTGCTAGGAAGAAAGCATTGCTTAAGGCCACTGCCTTTTCAGAGGACCTATTGTTATAGGTGTTTCCTGTATGAGTTTTGTTAGTATTTCCCAATTAATAAATAAATGCAGATTGTCTTACAAACAGTTGCTATGAAACCATTACATCAATACATAAAACAGAACATTATGGAAATTTAATTAAATTTTGTAATCTGTTATCAATTTGTATTGCTAGAATTGCATATAATGTTGCACATGGCTCATATATAATTAAATTAAATCACCTGTGAAAATTTGTGAATGCTATTTGTGCACCAAACATTTGGGAATTATATACTTGTTATATTAGGTGACTATTAATATGGCTGATTTATATCCTTAACATTATGCAAAAACATTAAATTTTTAAAAATTTATTTATATATAAAGTACTTTTAATTTAATTAGTTTTTCACACTTCACAAATGTTATGTTTACTGGTATCATAGAAATAACAGTTACTATTGAAAATGTGAGTAGGTCTCTAAATTCGCATTACTGACCTAAGAGTAAGGTATATCTGTAGAAAAAACTGTTTCTATATATTTCTCCCCTCTTTAATCTTTTTAATTTGAGAAAAATAAACATGAAATTAAATTTTACTTTAACCAATGCTTTCCTTCTCTCTGCTTTGGACAGTTTGGCAGTTATTAAAGCATCTGTAAACTTTAATGTGATGTCTGTCCAACCAAACATTTTGGGCATCACAGCTATGCATGAAACAAAGTGAATGGCATTAGTGTGAACAAAATTTTATTACATTGTTTTTATAGCTATGTATTTGTTTACAAAACCTATTTTGTAACATCATAGTTAATATCTCTGAAATCTGTCCATTCTCTGGTACAAGCACTCTATAGGGGAAAACTAGGACAATAGCTTTGAAACAAAGAGATCTGTAGCTTGATGTGAAATTAACATCATATGGAATATGAGTTCTGAAAGTTTAGGAGCCTTAGAAAAAGTAAATGCAATAATGATTGAATTTAAAAACTGCGACACCAGACAAAGGATTTAATTTAGGTTCTAAAGAATGAGTCTTCTGGAACGTTATGCTGTATTTCCCATACCATTTAAAATATACATACATACTTTGCTTAATTAAAACATATCTTTTAAAAAAGAAATTATTTTCAAAAATATATATGGAAGTAACACAGTGAAGCCCAAGTCACATGAATTTATTCATACTTTGCTTCTTTCTTGGAAAGCAAATTCCATTCTAAATCAAAATGTAGTTTTCTGTTCCTGTTTAACTAAAGGGGGGAAGAAAAAAAGTGTGAATGCACAACTACTGCTCAGAATTTTTTAACAAATCATGTACAAAAAAACACTTTAAGACTGCTTTACTGCTGTTGATAACGTCCATCTTGCTCTTGTGCTGAGGCCATCTGCTCCATGAGATCATGGTTGTATGTTGAATGCAGCATTAATGCTAGCACACCTGCTCTACTTGCCATTAGATGTCGCAATTGTCGCTCCTGTTCTATCAATTCATCTAGTTTCAACCACTGAAAGTCAACAATTTGCATTTCATAAACAGCAATGCTAAAGAATACACAATTCTTAATGCTACTCAGCTCATTAGAATATAGCAGTTATAAATACTATTTAATTAAATTATTGTATTACTGAATCGAACTACACACACTCATGGCTTCACTTGTTTATATTTAGAACACATTGTCAATTGTCAACTGCTGGATAATTCACGGCATATCATATAAACATATTCTGCTCTGGTGGAGGTATGAAGAATTTAAATTATGCTTTCATCCCTGGAAGTTCAAAAGGCAAAAACTATTAAAGAAACCACACTATCAGCAGAAAAAAATAAGATAGTTTTTTACAAATTCACATATCATCCATGGGCTATGCACAAATTTCAAAATATTCTAAAAGATTTTAATATTATATTGGCACTAAAACACATTTAATGTTACAGATCTCCTGAATGGCAAAATTAATGAAAATATTCCACCGCAGAAAATAGGAGGTACTTACCAAATAAAATGTTGAGGATGTTAAAAATAGTATATTGGGAAAAAAAAAGAGAAACAAGCATATAGTTAAAAGAACACTTTCGGAATATTAAATACAAAAAAATGGAAAAATCAGCAGTGGCAGCTCATTTCTGGATAGAGAATCATAACATAAGAGAAAATGCAAAATAAAATCAGTATAGGGACCTAAAGAGCTATCAATGTGGGAGAAATATATATAAATACTTTAACATTTCCCGGAATGAAAACATTATTTTATTAGTTCATCTCACTTCCACCAGAGAAGAATATGCCTCTAAAGAAATACTGTGAATTATTAAGCAATTAACTATTAGCTGAGGATGCAGACGATTGCCTGCAAAACATTTTCTAAATATGAGGGTGGATCGGAAAGTAATGCACAATAATTTTTTTCTGCATTGGTATTGTACCTGGAATGTTGAAATTTCACCAAGATATAATTTGAAGCTTTCACTGCAGATGCAATTTTGTTCTCATGTATAGCTTAGCAAGAGAAGCGTGAATATGGGGACGACTATATGGACTATAGCAATGTCTGCAGGCGGTGTGCATTCTTCAAAGATGACTGTGATAACCTTTGTGTTTCACCACATTCCAGACAACTGGTAACAGCTGCAAACCTGCAGAATGTCACAGTCATTAAGGCAACAATTCTGAATGACTGACGGATCCAACTGCAAATATCTCAGCAGTTCAACATTTCATACAGTGCGGTGTACAATATTGTGCATGACACAATGATGTTTCATAAAGTGAGAGCTCACTGGCTGCCTTCTTAGTTCTTACCTGAAAAAACGACTACAAGGGCCAACGAATGATGACAAATATTGTACTTACGAAGCTGTTGACAATGGAGTGGCAATATAACCTAAACTTAGGTATTCATTTTTTACACTAAAGTCCACTCACTTACACAAAAGTAAGACGTGTTTCGGGAGAATCTCTCCCATCTTCAGTTGCTCACTGAACTGCCAATATCAAAACGATGGCTGGACAACCGGATTTTACTGTGGTCACCTCTGTTGGTTGAAGTAGGAAGTTGCTGAGTTCATTCATAGGAGGAAACTCGAAATTCATTAGGTTTTCTCTATTTTTTAATATGAAAATTTTTTCCCATGTGGATAATTCCAATGGGTTGTGGAGATGTTTCAGCAGTTTAATTCCCGGTTTCATTTCATGGTTTTTGGTCCAAAAGTAAGCTGCTATTGCTGATTTATCCACCTGTTTAAACCGAATATTCCTAAAATGTCCTTTCCTCAGAATTTCCAAATTTCTTTTTGTTTTGCCTATGTAGCTCTTGTTCACAATCTGCACATTTTATTTAGTAAATTCCTGATTTCTGTTCTGTTGGTATGGAGTCTTTTACATTGCAACATAATAAATTCTTGATGTTGTATCTGTTCTTTGGGGCTAACATTATCCCATGTTCTTTGAAGATGTTCTTGAACTTGTTGTGGTAAATTGGATAGTAGGTGAAATTCACCACAATCCAAATCCACATTAGAACTTTGGTAAATTTGCATTATGCCCTTTGTGACAAACACCATAACATTAATGTTGACAATGTCAAATTTCTTTATGACAATAGTCGCCCCCATTGCTGTTTGTGAGAAAATCCACAAATTTGGTTGGGAAGTGCTCCAGTATCCACCATACAGTCCAGATCTGACACCACCGGACTTTTGTTTGTTTGGTACCATGAAGAAATTCCTGGTTGGTCAATGCTTTGCGTCAGAAGCAAAAGTGAAAACAGCAGTCCCCAGATGGCTATACTCTAACTGAATGGACTTCTATGAACAGGGTTATTATGAAACTGGTATCACGATGGGAGAAATGTGTCGAGAAAATTGGTGACTATATAGAAAAATAGACAAAAGATGTTAGTTCATTTGTGCATTTGTTTGTAATGGTATCTATTAAACTTTTCGTACAAAAAAATGATTGTGTGTTACTTTCTGATACACCCTCATATAAACAAGTGAAACCAAAGCATGTGAGTTTACAGTAATTTAATTATATGCTTTGCTTCACGTACAAGTTTTAATTAGCATTTCAGTTAATAAATAATATTATTTAAGTCATAATGCAGCAGACATAAATACTATAATTTAAATTAGAAAACAGCAGACATAAACACTATCAATTAAGTCATCATTATAGGAACAACTAAAAGTAACATATTGTACAAATATGTCCATTCATAAAACTTTGTTCCCTAGGAGCACCACCACAACATAACCGATTTTACTCCATCACTAATGAAACACTGACCTCCTTGGAAGTCTGGGTATGGTATTACAACCAGGATTTATCACCAGTCACCATATAGTCATGACCTTCTTCAGCATAACATATCAAGTGGTTCAAGCATGACATTTTCTGGTATTTTTGTTTCTTCTGACAGGTCCTTGGGTACCAAGTCACCAAGCACACTGGCTTTACAAATTGCAATCTGTTATGCACAATATCATACACTCTGATGTATAAAATGTTGAATTGTTTGCCAAATATTGCAGATGCACCCATTGATCATGTCATCTCAATGCCTCTGACATTGGGCGGTGTTGAAACAGTCACAGGTTGGCCAAGCATGATTTATCAGCAAGGTTTATTCAGCCCTTTTTCAAAGAATCTGCACCATTTGGAGGTGCTGCAATTCAGACTATCAGCATCGTGCACTTCATGCACTTCCAACAATTCTCTGTGAATTGCACTCAGGATTTTCCTTTTGCCCACAAAAAATTCACTACACCTTGATATTCCTCACATGTTTTCAATGCTAGCACATGTGCCACTTTGCTCATAGTTTATTTGCTCCACCAGGGTACCACCGGATTCAGCTCTTGCTGTCTGTAGCACAAAATTCAAACTTACTATCTGCTAGCTTTGAACATTTGGACCCACAGAGTATTTCATACAAAATTGCATTATTTTTTAACCTCCCTTGAATTTACTGGTAAATAGAATCTGCTTTTCAACTCTGCTTTATCACTAATGCATAACTCATAAATCATTTATTATATTAATTTTAAAACATATTGACAATCTAATCTGTTTTCAAGATCAATATTTGCATAAAGATATGAACATGTAACTGGCCAATTTTACACAGTAATCCACAATCTGCTTCTCTCACACTTACATTTTTACTATTTGTAAATACGTACTTTTTTACACTTTAACTCAATCATCAAAAAAAAGGGGAAGGGCACTGCCATAGCTAGGCAGTAAATTTAAGACTATCTTTGTGTAAGAATTAATACAGTAAAGCAATTTATATATTCTTAATTAACTGATGAGTTGATTTAATACTCTTATGCTTCACTTTTATGCAACACAAATCTAGGAGTCTTTAATATGTGATGAATTTTATTTGTGAGAGAAAGGAGTTACGGTTCTCTTGTCTTACCTGCCTTACTCTTTCCATGTCAATCTCTGCTCGACGCAACTTCTCCCAACAGTAATGCTTCAAACAGCTCTTTTTTGGAGCTCTGCAGAACTCCCCAGTTAAATCAAAAACATTTGTTACCAATGGGCAGCCACAAACCTACACAAATTAAAAGATGTACAATTAAAACCAACAAATCAATATTAAATATTAATTTATTTGTACAATTGGGTTAAAAAAGAATGGGGCAAGTCTAAGTGGAACTCTGCCTGTATGTAGGCAAAAAAAGTTTGCACTACAGTCCACAAGTTAGCCTGTATACAGGCACTCTTGTTTTCTAATTTTATGCAGTATTTTGTTTCTATTTCAGTGGCTCATTCTTTTTATGCTAATACTACACATATATCCAAATCATAAATATAAACACGGTACAAAGGAAATGTAATAACTTGTTGGAAACGCTATTAAAGTTCAAACTGCTGATAATTCCAACAACCAACACCACAGCCAGAAATGTTTTGAAAGGTGTTAAATTCAGAGATCAGTATTTTTTTTTTTTTTTTGCAAATTTATTTAAATATTTTATTTAATAAAACAGCATTTTTAAATTCTTGCATACCAAAAATATGTTCTCTTAAAAATATAGCAAATAACAGAGATATTAATGTGCCTATAGAGTTTCAGTCTTAAAGCTTTCCTCTTGAATATTGACAGCAACCATTACAACTTCACTATCAGCTTTTATAATAAAATTTTGTTCCTCCAGTGCTACCAAATTTCAGATCAAATTGGCCATGAACATTAATCAAGGCATGAAGCTGCACAATGCAGTAATATATTTATAATTTTTCAATAATACAGATTATAAAATTGGTTCATTCTTATTTCAGTTTCATGGTGAGGATAACTTTTTTCAGAAAGTGTGAGAATAATATAACATTTAATTTTGTGTCAAAACCTATACAGTGAAGCAACTATTATGTTCTTAATTATCTAGTGAGTTGATTTGATAATCTTATGCAAAACTAGTTTCACAGGCTTTTGCCTGCATCCTCAGTTGCGAGTTGACTGTCGGCTCATAGAAATAGGAGTGAAATTATTGAAATTCGTGGATCGACCCATTGAGCTGGGAATATGGGAAAAAATTTATATAAAAAAATATGAGGATAAGGTAATGAACTTTGAGATCCTAACAGAAGAGAAATTAATCCAGAAGTTCATAAAATGTCCACAAGAGCTACACCAGTCCTCCAGCCAACCAACAACGAAGCCGACAGTCGATTCGCAACTGAGGATGCAGGTAAAAGCCTGCGAAACTAGTTTTGCATAATTCAACAGTAAGTGGAGCATAAGATTATCAAATCGACTCACTAGATAATTAAGAATTAATCCACAAGTTCATAAAATGTCCACGAGAGCTACACCAAGTTCTCCACCCAACCAACAACGAAGCCGACAGTTGACTTGCAACTGAGGATGCAGGCAAAAGCCTGCAAAACTAGTTTTGCACAATTCAACAGTAAGTGGAGCATAAGATTATCAAATCGACTTACTAGATAATTAAGAACATGTGAGGATAACTTTTTTTAGAAAGTGTCTTGATTGTACTCAATGTTTAATAACTGTAAACAATACAGTTTGGTTGGGTTTGGAATTTTTCTTTAATTAGTTCAAGTATGTCAAACTGGCAGTCCTTTGTGTGGTAAATGCTGGGAAGGTGCCCTAAACTTAGGCCTGGAATGATTCCTTTCTTAAAAATAAATCCTTTCCCCTATATATCATTTCATCTCATGTATCATCAGGGTCCATCGCCTGTGGTGCCTCTGTAGCAAAAACAGGTGTTAAACACCATTCATTCATTCCAGCAAGCTAACTACTGTAAAACCTCAATCCATCATTCTCAGAAACACAGTTTTCCCACATCTATTATTAGATTTATGCAGTCCCAATCAAGGTGTCGTTATAAAGAATAGGCAGAAAATCTGTATTATCATTCATCAGAGTATAATTTTTCCAAATACTTGCTTTCTTTATGTAATAATTATTTTTTTTAGTTATGAATCATTGATTAATTGTAAACAGTACAGTAGAGTGCAATATTTTTGAAACATACTATAGCGAGGTGCATGTTGTTTTATCATCGCTCATTGTAAGCTACCATATTGTTACCAAAGTAACGGCACCTCCTGTGAAGCATATGACACCTGATGAAAGATCTAATGGTTATTTTAGACCATGACATCTTTGTGACCTGAGCCACCTTTAATATTTTAAAATGAATATAAGGGCATATTTTTGCATTCTATAAAATTTCTTTCATTTTAACCAATAAGCTTTTACCTCATTTTTAGCAAGTCACAGATGCCCACTTTTTTACTCCTTTCCCCATCACTGTTTTTCTGCACTTATCTTTTTCCTTCACTTATTCCACAAAAACAATGAATTGAGGTTTATTGTACATTCAGTTTCTGATTGAATAAATTCTAGCAATTTAGTATCTTCCATTATCTTATTTAAGTCATTGTTTCACAAGTTAAGAGACATTTTTACTTTAGTTATACTATTTCTGTTGGCTATGCTATATCAGAATTAAATTTGTTTTACAGTTTGTATTTAAAAATCATGAAGAATTATTTTGAGTTTTTTTAAACTGTTTAATGTTCATTTTTACTGTTGAGGCATCACAGGAGGTGGACACTGGTGATACATGATATGAAATGATAAATTGGGAAAGGATTTTTTAAAGGAAGCATTCCAGGTGTAAGTTTAGGGTACCTCCACTGCAATTGCTATTAACGAAGGAAAACAAAAATATCAGTCAGGAGGATGGTTCTGCAGGAATAAAACCCAGACCTCTTGCTTATGAGTCTGTGCCTCAATGACATCGGCCACCTGTGGCAATGTTTTGAGTTATAAATAAGTATTCATATGATTCTGGCCTCATAATGCTTTCTCAGTCGTACAAAAATAGAAAGGTTGGTGAAGACCAGAAAACTCCAACAAAGTTGTATTATCAATTTTATTGCAAAATAAGCTATTGTTCACTAAAATGCTCTTTTATCATTTTATTTCCATTAAAATAGTTTATATATTTTCAGTTGTAAGAATATAATAAAAATGAATCAGCAGCAAAAACTCAGTCAATAAAAAACTGTAGGCTTAGAAATGGCAATATCTATAAGACTTGTTGTCAGGCCTCTGGTGGTGTAGTGGTTGCTTCCTAAACCCAAGACCATGGGTTCAATCCCACCCAGGACCAATGAATTTTTTTTTGGGTGTAAAAGCCCTAAGTATGGCTTCCTTGGGAAGAGAAGTAAAGTCGTGGGTCCCATGTCATACATTTACAGCATGATAAACAACCTGAGGAGTTATCATGGAGTTTTTTTTTTTTGGATTGATTTATTTATGGATGCTCTTTAACATCTCAGGTCATCAGCGTCCCATTCAACTCAGGGCGTGAGCTCAGAGGCCTATCTTTCAGGCTTGAGGTTCTTTTTCGTGCCGTAAATGTATGACACGGGACCCACGGCTTTACTTCCCTTCCGAAGGAAGCCATACTTAGGATTTTTACGCCCGAAAAAATCCATCGGTCCTGGCCAGATTCGAACCTGCATTTTGGGTTTAGGAGGCAAGTATGGTAACCATTACACCACCAGGACCGACTTATCATGAAGTGAAAACACAGAGAAACCAAAGAGTTGGAGACTTTGTCCTTCGCTTGAAGACTCTAGATCACAATATATGTAGAGAAGAACATGGATAGAGGACTAGTACCAAGGAGAGATGGAAGAATTGGGACTATCATGCTTCGTTTATCTGATGGTGGAAGAGTAAGCATGCCCATGCAGTTGGTCATCCCACAAGACAGACCAGGGTGGGGAGGATTTCCAGGAACCATTGTGGAATAGATATTCTTGCTCCATCTTTGAACTATATTTGTATTTCCAGAGCCTACAAATGTTAGCAGGATTATAAGTTGAAAATGAGTGACAGTTTACCAATAAAGATGGATGTGTTCTGTGAAAGGAATTCTTCCACTCGCATTTAATAATGACCCATCCCCATTTTCCAACAGCTACATTATTATATTAATTGTCTGACTTTCTTTGTAAAGACATTATTTGTATTGAAAGAGGAGTGAAAAGATTATTTTCCCTTAAACATTATTAAATGATCTTAACTTATAATTTAACAAACCACATACACTCTTCCACAGTTCCTCTGGAGCTTTCTTTTATTTTTTTCATGCACTCATTCCACATTTAGCACAAATGATAAATTATGTAGTTAAAAAGTTACCATGTTGCAAAGTGGTAGCTTGAGCATGGTTGTAAATTATTAAAATAA
This sequence comes from Metallyticus violacea, assembly GCA_030762175.1. Taxonomy (NCBI): domain Eukaryota; kingdom Metazoa; phylum Arthropoda; class Insecta; order Mantodea; family Metallyticidae; genus Metallyticus; species Metallyticus violacea. Next base: position 142,650,003 of record CM060831.1, read on the forward strand.
AAGTCACACATTTTAAGGAAATGTCTCATAGCCCAGGAGTATTTGGCTCACCTAGATTATTTAACCGCTATGGGTGGCCGTGGCCGTTAAGGTGCTGAGCTGGAGGTCTGGGGTTCGAATCCCACTAGGATCGTCCTTCCTGATTGAGGTTTTTTCCAGGTTTTCAGCAGTCCTCATAACTGGCAAATGCCGGAGAGGTACCCTAAACTTAGGCCTAGAATGTTTCCTTCCTTAAAAATCCTTTCCCAATTTATCATTTCATTTCATATATCACCAGTGTTCACCACCTGTGGTGCCACAGTAGTAAAAACAGGCATTAAACACTATTAAAAAAAACACACTTAGATTAGGATGCTCCATCAATCAGGTAATTGAACATTTTTCCCTACTATAATGGAAATTTTGTGTTGCATGAAAAATGAAACATTCCTTTTAACATCAAATAAGCAAATATTTTTAAAGTTTAATACATTCAATACCTATCTGATGTCAAAATAGATTTAAGGTTTCTTGTTTTCCCAAGGTTTAACTTATTTTTCATGAGAGCTCCTTTATTGTCCCAAGTTCTTGATTACACTACGAAACTATGAAAGAGAAGCATAAACAGCTGATTGTGAGCAATAAGCAGCTTACCTCTGTGTCGCTCACTTTAGGATCTTTGCTATGCTCAGGACATAGTACCCTCAGTCTTTTGCAATAAGTTCTACTAGATGGGTTGTAATAATCACAAAACATGTTGTTGCCTTCTATTCTGGTCTTGTATATTGATCCAAAGGATGACTGGCTTTCATACTAAAAATAAAAAAATATTTGTTGCATATTCATATAAATTATATTATGGTTATCAAATAAAAATCATAATACTAATTTATTTCCTCACAAACCTTTGAGACAGGAACTTGCATTTAGTAAGAATAGCTGATAAACACAGCATATCAGATGTTATAAAAGTCCATCATGCAGGAGATGTGTAAACTAAGCGAATTCCTCAGCAACTTGAATAACTTTAAAAATGAATATAAGATTCAAATTATGGACTTATTAATTAATAAAATTAAATAAGTTATGGCATTACAGTATGGTATTAGGGGAACAAAATTAGAATTCTTGCAATCTCTTAAGTATCAAAAAAGAGATATCACATTTTTATTATAATAATAATAATAATAATAATAATAATAATACCATTATCATTATTATTGGCATTAAACTCAATAATTAATGGTATACTATTAATTAAATGAAATATATGAACATAAAAAGCTACACTGTGTGGGTATTTTTAAATGTAATCTTATTTTTGAACATCTTTACATTAACTAAACTATAGAAAAACAAGAAAATTTGCTGTTTTCACCACAATGCTTTTGTCAAATATAAAACATATGAATTATTATAAATACGGTTTATATGCTGAGTTAATTTGTCCTTTTATTTTGAAATAATTGAAAAAAAATTTAATGCTAGGGAGCTTTTTAAATTTGTTTTCAGACATATCTCTACTCCTAATGGTCCAATTTCCCTAATTTTCAGCAACTATTTTTCTTACTTTATTTAAATGATTTATACCAAATTTTGTTATGGGGGGGAAAAAAAAAAACCCAGTGCCACTAAAGCGATTTTTAAATTTTGGATTTCAGGTGAAACTGCGAGTCTGATGTGTTTTTAGGTTGAAATACTTTAATGTGTTCAAAGGCAAATAAGCTGCAATACATTGTACCTCTGCTGACTGTACTATGGCATTAAATTCGATCTCATTCATGAAGACTCAGCATAGGTTATTAACTACTCACATCTTTGAATTAACATTTCAAATCCCCCCCCCCCCCCAATAGTCAGAAGTCTGGTCTGCAAAATGGGCATAAACAGCATTCATCACTTATTCGTCAGACTTACATTTTCTTCCTTAAAGATACTTCTTGAGTTTTGAGAAGAGGAAATAGTCACTGGTAGCTAGAACTGGACTGTGGGCAGATGGTCAATCTCCTTGAAGCCACATTTCTTCACAGTTTCCTTTGCAACAAGAGTTGTTTGCACAGGCATATTGGCATGAAGAAGGTGCACACCACAACTCAGCTTTCATCACCTTTTCTCTATGATGGAAGCACATAGTCTGTGCATTAGTTCAGCATAGTAATCCCCATTTTCTGTGGTGTTGCTCTCCTTGAAGTCAATGAAGAGTATTCCTTCACAGTCCCAAAAGATTGTTGCTATGATCTTCTTGGTTGACTGAGTGACATTGGTCTTTAGAGGTAGTGTTTTGCAAGGTTTACACCACTCCATTGATTTTCTTTTGGACAAGGAATCATAGTAGAGGATCATAGTTTCATCTCCTGTAACAATGGATTTTCTCTCTTGTTGCCATGGCACAGTGCCAAAAATGCCTGAAAACAGATGACTCATTGCTGCTTTTGGACTGAGGAAAGAAGTCCAGGCACTAACCTTATTCATGTTCAAATGTTCATGAATAATTCGAAGGACTGTTATTTTAGAAAGGCCTAACCTTGCTGCTATTTCGGTAACTATGAGCCACTGGTTCTTCCATTGTTTCTCCTTCCATAAGTGCGATGTTTTCCAAAGTGAGTACCTCCAAGGACCGACCTGCAAGCTCTTTGTCTTCAATGCTTTCTCAACCCATTGGAAAAAGTTTGGTCCATTCTTTTATGGTAGAATATGAATGCTTCCTCATATACACCATCCAATTACTGTTTAATTTTATTTGGAGTAAGTCCTTCTTTTGTGAAGAACTTAATAATATCTTGATACTCCATTTTGAACATAGACAATCTTCTACACATAGCCTTCTTTATGTAATTAATTTGAAAAACTGAACAAAAGGAGCAGAAGTAATAGCTGCAATTATTTACTTAACAGTTAAGGTATGACACCTGATAAGGATTTTGTGAAGACGATAATCCTTATTGGCGAGGCCGGAAACTTATGGATCTATTCCTCGTATATAACATGGAATTTGATAAACCCAGAACAACAATTCAAAATGTCCTGCATTAACATCTAAGACCTCATGCTTACAAAATTCAACTGAGACATGAAATTTAGCAGCAGATATACCTAAAAGTGTTGGATTTGCAGTATTGATGCTGAATCAAATTGATGAAAATGTAGTTATCTTGTTAGAATTTGCTTTAGTGATTCTTGGTTTGGGCTCAGAATATTAGTGTTGGTTGATGGTAGAATAAATGCATGTGTTTATGAAAACATTTTAGACAATAGTATGCTCCCCACCTGTCGCAAAAGTTTGGAATTGGACCTTTTCTGCATCAGCACTCCTGTCTACAAAGCAAGAATCACTGCGTTGTGGTTTGAAGACAATCAGGTGGATTTGCTGTACTAACCTCTCAAAGCCTGAATAATGAACATCTTTAGGATGAACTAGAGCGTTGATTGCCAGTCAAACCAATTTGCCCAAAAACTTGGCAACAACTATTCACCATGCTTTAGGAAAAATGGCAACAAATTCCGCCTTCTGTGTATCAAAACTTAATGGAAAGCCTTCTGCATAGATTAAACACTGCAATAGTAGCAGAAGGAAGTCCTACATGCTATTAGTTACATACATCTTTGGAACAAACACCAATAGATATCTGGAGATTTTTGGCCACATATGTATGTAGTTCTATCCAGGATTGTGTTGGATTTCTGATCCAGGGTGAATAGCAGTGCAATGATGAATGAAATAGCAATGGTGATATTAAGTTCTTCTTCTTCTTCTTTTTTTTTGGACAGAATTAATCTAAATGATACTCGTGCTGGAAGCAAGGCAGCAGATTTATTATCATAACAGTTGTCCAGAGTGGTATTGAAGAATACATTATATGTTCAGTGATCTGGAGGTGATTGATTGATTTATTTATGGATGCTCTTTAACATCTCAAGTCATCAGCGTCCCATTCAACTCAGGGTGTGAAACAGCCGACAAATTTTGCTCAGAGGCCTCTCTTTCAGGCTTGAGGTTCTTTTTCGTGCCGCAAATGTACGACACGGGACCCACGGCTTTACTTCCCTTCCGAAGGAAGCCATACTTAGGATTTTTATGCCCTAAAAAATCCATCGGTCCTGGCCGGGTTCAAACCCGCGTTCTTGGGTGTAGGAGGCAAGTATGGTAACCACTACACCACCAGGACCAACAGTGATCTGAAGTGGCTGACAACCTAAGAGCATATCCACTATTCAACTTACATTAATTCGGAAGGGAAGTAAAGCCGTGGGTCCCATGTCTTAGATTTACAGCATGTAAAAAAAAACCTCAAGCCTGAAACAGCCTCTGAGCAAAATTTGCTGGCCGTTTCATGCTCTGAATTGAATAGAATGCTGATGATCTGAGATGTTAAAGAGCATCTGTAAATAAAACAAATCAAAAAGTTACATAAAATAATGGTGTAGCAGAAGAATAAACAGTATAACCATATCATATAAGACTAATATATAGCCTTAACATCACCACCCTGACTGTTCCCCAAGAGGTCGAGGACAGAGAGCCTAAAATTTGTAAAGAAAGTTTATATCTACCATGTAAGGAGAGAAGGCAGACATTCCAATGTTCATTCATAAATGGTAATCCCTCCAAAATAGAACTTGGTAGCTTTAAGCTCCTTTCAGTACACATTTTGTTTTGACAGTTGAAAATTTAAAACCAAGCAAAAGATTACAACAATGTATAGCATTTAGACAATGCTGAAGTTTCCATTCAATGAAGCTGGTATGTCCCCAATGCAGCAAACAGCAAAATCATCCACAAATAAATATAACTAATGCCATTAGGGGAAAGCAAAGATAATTTATAACTATAGTGAAAAGAGCTACACTTAACACAGAGTCCAGGGAGACTCCAAGTTCTTGTTTTAAAGTAAGTGAAAGATCAGTATCCACTCAAATTCTAAAATATCTGTCATTAAGTTTTTAATAAAAAGTTCCAAATGACCTCAAAGATTCCAGTCATTAGGTGCGTGCAATATGCCATGTGGCCTACAGGTAACTAGGTCTTCTCCAGATTAAAAAAAAAAAGGACAGCAACATATTCTTGGATAATAAAAGAGAGGGCTACCAAATGATCAATAGCAGATCTTTTATCATCATATGGTGTTAACAGAAGATGTTTCCATGTTTGAAGCTTATTTATAATTTTTTCAAGGAATTTACAAAGATAACTAGTCAATGAAATGGGTTGATAATTTGATGGTTTGCTTGCACTTTGCCTACTTTAAGAATAAGTACCACAATAGATATATGCAAACAATTTGAAAAAGAATCTATTTTCAAAATAAAATTATTTAAATCTAAAAGGTATAATTGGTCCTGAGAAGAAAGGTGCCAGAACATTTGATTATAATCAGGACCTTACTCTAAAATGTGCATGTTTAATGATCTAGGCCAGTTAATAAACCAGATATGCCAACTTCTGTATTATTTTTGGTAAACCCCTTATATTCAACATTCATTTGGTTCTTTTTGAAAATTTAATAGATAGATGTTTCTAACCATGCTCAAAAAGCCTATGTTCCCTGCACTACGACCTTCTTTGTTGTTAAATTGCCATTAAAAATCCCAAGTATTATTTATACAGGGCTTTTGTCAGGATTTCAAAAAATCAGTACAATTGAGATGGGAATAATGTTAATTCATTGTTTACAGCTCAAAAAATCTTCTTCTTCTTCTTCCTCCTCCCCCTCCCCCTCTTCTTCTTCAGATATGTCTTATCAGCATTAGTCCTGTGTCACATCCATTATTGCAGTATCAAATCATCTCTGACCTCATTTAAGTGCAGTAGCAGTCATTCAGTCATATTCAAATAAGTTTGCCTGTTACTGTCTTCTGGCAAAGAAAAAAGGGCTGCACTCTCTTGGAAACAGCACAGAACCCATTAACTTTCACAGAGTCTCGCTTATATTCAGTGTAACAATGGGAATTTCCTGTCCTCAATATGCAAACATATTTAATGATTTTTTCACAAGGTTGATTTATTACTAAAAATCAGTTTGTCACTAAATACCATCACCTTCCATTCGCTGCTGCAATGCAAAAAGCTTCCCATCGATGCTTGTCATGAGGTGTTCAATATTGATGCAGTCCAAGATGTTAAGACTTCATTCTTATTTGAGTCTGTAAAACAAGCCAAACTGTTGTTTGCAGTATGCCCAGTTGAAGATTTCCCTGCTGAAGATTTCCAAGGGCTGCATTGGTATGCTTTTCTGATCTTGTCTATTATTTCCTTTAGACAAAGAGCGATATTTGGTACCCTTTCCTTTACTTAAGTAACCCATCTCCTCAAACTGTGCATACAATCTAGAAATAAAATTTTCTAACAGAGGATTTTTTCAAATTTTGTGCAGAAGTGTTGTTGGACAATGATAAGGAACCAAAAATATGATATTCACAGTACAAAATTCTTTCTGCTTATTGTTCTGCCATGTTGCAAATGCTGATACCTGTCGACAACAGCTGTAACTGCATATAGCAAAGAGCAAAAATTTAAAAGTTTTTCTATTCAGCAACACGTTACATTATCAATTCATTACCTTTAGAAATTCAAATAACTCCAACAATCATTTTGGAAAGCCCTGTATAATTGGCACAATAAAACACACATACTTTGCTCCTCAACTTCTATACGTAACCATACACACACACACACACATTTAGGAGACTTACCTTATTAAAGCACTTTTCCATATGCTTGATTGCCATTCTGGAATGTATTTCATGGCCACAAGTAATGCAGTACATACTCATTTCACCTTCATCCTCGGTATCCTCCTCACTTCTTAACTCCACTGTTGCCATTTTGGCCCGTTCTATGATGGCATCAAGTTCCTAAAATGCATAAACATAACGTTTCTGTAGCTGGTTTAAATTCTTCCAACAATCAAATACCCAATTAGATTCACAAGAAAAATATTTTTTTCTTCTATTTTCTTCCATGGATTTCCTTTACAAATCCCTGAAATAATTTCTAGAAACTTGTTATGATACTTCTATTCTTCCTTTGCTGTTCTCTAGAAGAAACAAGGTTTTTAATAGTGTTTAAAGCCCCTTTTTACTACCGAGGTCTCACTGGTGTTATGTGAGAAGCAATGATAGACTGGGAAAGGATTTCTTTTAAAAGGAAGGAAGATTCCAGGCCTGAGTTTCAGGTACTTTCCTGACATTTACCTTTTATCAGAAAGGAAAACCTAAGTTCTGTGGGAACCAAAACTCACAGCTCCCACCCTCAAGACCATATCTTAATGACCCTGGCTACCCATGGTGGTCAGATAAAATGATCATGACTGATTCCAAAGCAGAATTTCTGATTCAATCAACAAATTTATTTGTTCACTTACACTTAAATACTTTTCCTAAACACCTGGGTCACTAATTAATTTTTCAGATTTGAAGAAGCTATGAGAGATACAGTAGAACCTCGATTCATCATTTTTGGAGGTACCAGGTTTAACGAATGATGGATGCAGGAAAACGATATGAGAAGTGCATAAATCATGTTTAAAAATAAATAAAGCTAGTATATAAGAAATTGCATATTTTTTTACAAGTTACCATGTGCATACTTTACAATTTGTTGTCAGTTCTGGTGGTAAACCATATTTGCCTTGTATACCCAAGATCTCAGGTTCAATTATGGCCGGGGTTGATGGATTTTTTTTCGGGTGTAAAAATCATAAGTATAGTTCCTTTGGAAGGGAAATAGAGCTTGGGTCTGGTGTTATAGATTTATGGCATATAAAAGAACCTAAAGCCTGAAAGCAAAGGTCTCTAAGCAAAATTTATTGGTTTTTTCATACCCTGAATTGAATGGGATGCTGATGATCTGAGAAGTTAAAAGAGCATTTATAAATAAAACAAATGAACAAAAATGAAAACGTTTGTAAATTTCTTTGAAAAAGTCATTTACTGACATTTGCTTCTTTTCTTATGTGAAATGAATTTTTCACATTCAACCCATTCTGTTGCTCACAATGTCTATACCGACATTAACATGTGCATAGAATATGCTCATTCAGTTTCACATGCTTTCAAAGCTTCAGGAAACATTGGTATGGTTTTGGTTGTTGCATCATCTTCCCCTCTTCCTACACCTCTCCTCCATATCAAAAACACTTCAATTCCTCCCACTTCATCAACACTTTGAATGCCATATGTGAAAATGTCCTTGTCCACTGCCTCATAGGTGTCAAAACTGATGGCAAAGCAACTCTGGCCCATTCTTTGCATTATCAGCTGACTCCCTAGTTGGCCTATACTCCAACTTACAAAAATGCTCAATTCATTGCATTAATCTCTGCTATTTTCCATAAATGTGGATAAAAGCTGAAATTATTTGCATTTTGAAAAAAGAGAAAGACCCAATCCACCCTTCCAGCTATGGCCAATCAGATGCTCCCCATGGTGTTCAAAATGTTTGAATGAACACTATTGCTCTGCCTGGAGTCGCTGTTTACTCAGCTGATTTCCGAACACAGTTTGGCTTCAAACCGAAACACTCAACCACTCAGCAATACTGAGAGTGGTGGAGAAGGCTGCATTGAGATTCAGACAAGGCATGTTCTCTGCTGCTGTGCTGCTTAACATTGAGAAAGCATTCCCTATTACCTGGCACACAGGGCTTATTTATAAGCTCATGTGAGCTGGCCTACCAAATGCAGTTATAGAGTTAATTGATAGTTTTCTCTCAAACATCTGTTCTGTGTCAAAGTTCAAGGTGGAAAATCAGATACACAAATGATGCAGATGAGATTACCAGAAGGAGCATGCTGTCACCAATACTCTTCTCTGTTTACAGATTTTCCTACAAGACATAGCATGACTACTTATCAGTATTCTGACAATGTTCTTATTTTGGCTCAAAGCAGAAACTTACATTTTGCACTAACTCAACTCCGTCGATGCCTTACCCAGGTGGAGGAATAGAGTGAGAATTGACGTATGCACGTCAGTGGTGAGAAGAGCGAGGCAATTCTTGTCATCAAGCCTGGCAGACCAGCAACCTGGGGGATCTGAGTCTGCAGGACCAGACAATTTCCTGGAGGAACCAAATCAAATACCTTGGGGTTACCCTGGACCAGGGGCTGACCTTCCAGTCCCATGTGCAAGTACAAAGTGCAAAAGACCGAGCACCCATTTCAAAATCGACTCCAAATATTTTATGTTTCCCACAAATTTCCTTTATGAAACTTCTGGCCTCCAGTACATTAAAGACACCATAAGGAGACTAGTGCAGAAAAGTATATGCACTCTACACTAGACATCTAAACAGGTTAGTATATGGCCCCATCCCTGACCCATCACCCATCCGACTCACAATGTTACTCACATGATGTGTTAGCAGACAAGTGGTATACAGGGAGATATAGCCACCTAGTGGCCAGGTGCTCTCCAGAACCAGGCTCCATAACACAATGGAGTTGGCCTATGCAAGGCGCATCAACTATCATCATCCTGCAGCTCTAAAAGTATTGGCAACATGGGGAATTTGAGTCATGCTTTATCGGATCAAGTGTGACGAGAACTTTGCACATGTGACGATTACTGGTTCACTGTTCCAGTTGGAAAACGATCATTCCACGATAGAATTTCTTTGGAACTGAACTTTTTGAATGAATAATGCGGAAAAACAACTTTGAAGAATGATGAATGCAAGTTTTATTCACAAAAAATTTAACGTAAAACATTTGGGATCACATAAATTGAACAATACATCCGGGAAAATGATGGTACTGGGAATGATGGATTGAGGTTCCACTGTATAAGTAGACTGTACTGGAAAGAGCATATCTTGTGTGTGTGAAATAATGTTTAATGCCTGTTTTAACTACTGAGGATAACAGGCAGTGGACACTGATGATACATGAGATGAAATGATAAACTGGGAAGGGATATTTTTTTAAGGAAGCATTCCAGGCCTAAGTTTAGGGTACCTACCTGGCACATGCCATTTATGAGGACTTAGGAAAACCTTGAAAAAAACCTAGTTAGGGAGGACGGTCCTGGTGGGAATCGAACCCCAGACCTCCTGCTCATGGGCAAATGAATGTTTACAAATCTGTGCTACAGTGAAAATAAATGGGAGGCCTGTAGTAGTTTTTTTCTTACAGTGTGTAATTTGCATTAATGTTATGTACTGTACTATATATTATTTCTTAATCATGGTGTTAGGGATTTTGATCAATCTAGAAGACTTCTGGGCCCAGTTAGCCTGGGTAAATTAAGTTCTACTGTAAAATGAAGCAGAATATAAAGTCTTTTTAGACAAAAATTATTTATAACATTTTACTTGTAGTTTTAAAATTAAATTACAAAATGCAGTGAAATCCATAGGGTGAAAACAGGTTATTCATTGATGCAAATGGCTATTTCAGTTTAAGTAAACTTCAAGCAGTCATTTTTTATCTCATTTTGTGTTAAATTTTGTTAACCAAACATATATGTACATATCCTCTCCAACTATACCATCCTTCTCAAAATTATATTCACTAATTAGATGAATAAATGTCAGCAGTTCCTAAAAATCTAAAGTAACACCTTTATTCAGAATAAAATATTTACCAGTCTTATTCTTTAATTGAATAAAAAATTTAATTTTCAATTAGCTAACATCAAATACTCATCTTTCCCTTTTTGCTGAACAAAACACACCTTATGTCTCTTGTCCAGTTCCTGCAGAATTCGACGCACCTCTAACTGATGCTTGCGTACACTCTCTAATGCTCGCTTGTTACTTTCCTCAGCAGCACAAGGAGATAGAGCCCACTCCTGAATTCGTTGTGGTAGAACCTGTAATTAATCATAACTACAATATATTTCATTACATTTTTAACCCAAAAAGGCATGTGCAGAACAATTATATTCCTGGTGGCAAAGCATGTTAATTGTTTTACTATTAACTTTTCCTTGGTTTTCCTTTCCTTTGCAAAAAAATATTGCATTCATTACAAACATGTTAATAATTATACTTCTTTGTTAGTTCAAGACATTTCTAATTTCTAAAATGGTGCAGTTAAATTAATAATGATTATATACTGCATAGTACCTGATATATTCTATTAGTTGCAAGTTTTAAGCCACAGTCATCACTGCAGTATTTGCTGCCAGGACGAGCAGCTCGCACACATGTTGGGCCATAACACTGTCTTGGTTTATCTGACCACCGAGGTCCACCTCCTCCATCTGAGCTTGAGTCTTTGCGTTTCCGTCGTGAAGATGCTGGTCCTCTGGTTTTCCAAGACTGGTCAACATCCTACCCCCCCAAAATATATATATATTAATTTACATTTCAGTTATCTGTTCCCTTGGCAACTCCACATAGGAAGTAGTATTTGCAAGTTTGTCCAATTTGTTAAGTTACACACCTTTTTTAATTTCATTGAATTGCATTATGGCTAGAATATGTAACATGCTAAATTTTTTACATTATAACTATTAACTATAAATCAAAATATAATTTAATATGCATATAGTGCTCCAATACAAAAATATTCACAGAAGTTTGTAAAGTGCCAAGAATTCATTTATACAATAGAAGGCATGGGAAAATGATTGCTTCTTAAAATTTGCCTAAAAAGTTTTAAGTCTTTGTATTATACATCCACAAAAAGGTATGTGAAAAATAGAAATCAAGCAATAATTATGATCATTGTATGATTGAGTTGAACTACACACTCTTATTGGCTCTACTTGTTTAAATTTAGTACATGTTTCACAGTCGTTAGCTGCATCCTCAGCTAACCATCAACTGCTGGATAATTTGTTATGCTTTAGGGAAGTATCTCTGTATTTGAACTTCGACATTTCCGAGTATGAAAACATAAACTTCAAGTTCATCACACCTACACCAAAGCAGAATATACATCCCCAAGCATATAACGAATTATTTACCTGTCGATGGTTAGCTGAGGATGAGGACAACAACCTATGAAACATGTACTAAATTTAAACAAGTAAATGGAGCTAAAATAGTGTGTAGTTTGACCCAATCATAAATGATCTTAATTATTTGATTTGCTTCACTCAACAAGTTACAATTAGCATTTCAAAAGAAATTAAGCCTTTTCTTTTACTTCATACCTGTAAAACACTGTTCACATTTTGACGTTCACGAGATTTATGCTTTGACCTGCCAGATGTGTGACAGGTCTCACAACGTCCACAACTATCTGGACATCTCCCAAATGTCTTTGATGATGAGAGTGGCGATTTGGGTTTCTCTTCTACTGCCAACACTGACCAAAAACAGAGAAAGTTTTGTGAGGATGCTATTCCTAATAATACATTTACATACAGGTTACTTTTGGTTTCTGCCTCTTTTTTCAAAATTGGTGGAGGGAGTTCTTTAGTTTGCAGGTTATCTAAAATACACAATAATCAAGTGAAGTTTTGCCATACAAACTTAGCTCGCTACTATCTCTATTATTCTTCAGAAACATCTCTTATTATTTTTCAGAAACATCAAAACCTATTGTGTTTTTAAATACACCAATGCTATCAGATCTCCCAGCGAATAGGCTAATGCCACGTAGTACTGGTATACTTGTTGCATATACCAGATGTTGCAGCCCATGAAGATTCATTCTTGATGCATCGATGGCTATGTTACAAACTTGTGGAAGTGGTAGAGGTTATAAATGTTCCACTTGGTATAAGGTGGTTTGATAAGTAACTTGGTTTGTGTACTAATAGAGAGCAACAGCATCATCTATATACATGATCATAAAGTTTGTTTTCCATGTATCTATATTTTATGGTCACAGGTCATTGTGATTTTAACTCATTGTTTGGCAGTTGTTTAAACACAAGCATTTTGAGACAGAGTGAGAAATATACTGCATGTCAAAAGTTTCCAGATACCTTTTAAAAATTACACAAATATGTTCTGTAAACCTATAACACATGACCCAAGGATTTATATCCCTTCCAAAGGCAGTCATAATTAGGATTTTTATACCCAAAAAAATCCATCTACTCTGGTCAGGATTGAACTCATAATCTTGGGTGTGGAGATTTTTATAATTAAAAGAGAGATTCCTATAGATGACAATTTAATTACAGAATTTTGTAATTTCCCTCCAAAAGTCAGCTGTAAGCATCCAGGAGGATATTCAGGTTCCTTGCCAGTCAACTAGCAACTGAGTTTAGGACAAGGGTCTGCGAAACACGTTCTACTAATAAATGTTGGCAAATGGAGAAGTAAGAGTATATAATAGAATCATTAACCAAAGTATTTAATTTATAAATATATCTCTACTGTGGAAATTCAACAAAATTACATATATATAATAAAGTACTATGGTACAGAAAAACAAAATTATTTTTATAGACTCTTAATCACTTTAGGTTACCTGCTAATATGTAAAAAAAAGAAACCAGCTACATGCAAAACTAGTATCTACCAGAAGATTTCTGGAAATAATTTCCTACATGAAAGCTGTCCACATTGATCACTTCTACTGCCACTAAAAGTGGATTCTATTTCGCAATGATTCTTCCTTTTCCATTTTTAGGAGAGTGTAATCATTACATTTACTTTCTGGCCATGCATTTCATTTCCTTGGAGAAGCTCAATGAAGTCAGATGTATTGCATAATACAGCACGATGTTTAAACTGAACAGAGCAGTGATTAAATTATTAATTAAAGAAGGACTTTCACTAAGTGATATTCAACAATGCCTTGATTGTGTGTATGGGGAAGCTTTCCTTTCACATATCACTTGAAGCAGTGGTCAAAATGACTGTTTGGACATAGAGAGCCTTGAAGATGACCCATGTGTGGGTAGAACGGTGGATGTGTTGATACAAGAAAACATCTGCCTTGTTAAAAAGGGTGTTCTGAGTGAACAACATCTGAAGACAAAAAAAATTATTGCAAGGTTGGGGCTTTCTAAAACTACTATGCTTTGCATCCTTCACCACATTTGTATATGCACAAGGTTAAGGAAAGATGTGATCCAGATTCTTTCAGCAGTTCAAATGCTAGTATGCATGTAATTTTGAGCATTTTCCATGGTAAGAGAGGGCAGTTTTGAAATTCATCATCACTGGGGAAGAAACAACGGTCCTCTATATTACTCTCTTTGAAAGATTTGTTATTGATTTAGTTTATTTATGGATTCTGTTTAATATCTCAGGTCATCAGTATTCCATTAAATTCAGGGTGTGAAACAGCCAATAAATTTTGCTCAGAGGGCTCTTCTTTCAGGTTTGAGGCTCTTTTACATGCTGTAAATTTATGATATGAGATCCTGGCTTTACTTTCCTCCCAAAGGAAGCCATACTTTGGATATTTACACCCGAAACAATCCATCAATCCTGTCCAGGATTGAACCCACAATCTTGGGTTTAGGAGGCAAGTATGGTTACCACTACACCACCAGAACATACTCTTTGAAAGAGAATCAATTCAGTAGCTGAAGAGTGAAGTACCCCCTGGAAAGTCTAAGGTCACACAGTCCATAAAGAAGATCATGACAACAATTTTTTGGTACTGCAAAGAAATTCTCATAATCAGCTTCAAAGAAAGGAACACATTGGTGACTGTGAAGTACCACATTGAGCCCAATTGCATAGTACCATCAAGGAAAAGAGTGGAATGCTGAGTCCAGGAGTTTATATGCTGCAGTATGAAGAGTTCAAATGGCTACTGTGAGCAATGTGGCTTTCAGGAGATGGCTCTTTCACTGTACAGCCCAAACCTTGCCTGCAGCAGCTATTACCTGTTTTAAAAATTAATATCTGACTTTTGAGGGTAGGAATTCACAAATATGAGTTCAAGGATGCTGTTTTCCAGCATTTTGCTGACAAAGCTATTTTTATAGAGGGATTGAAAGGTTAATCCAGAGATATGAGAAATTCATTGAAATAAAGCCGAGAATGATACATGTATTTATTCTATCACTTACCTAATATGGCTGGAAACTCATTGACAGCCTCCTAAGCTACGTAGTACTGAAATGATGGCTATGTAATTTCCCATTTAAATTACTTATTTGTTCAAGGGAAATCTTCTACATACTACTCATGATCAGTTGCTTGCTCAGATAGAGTTGCTGCTCATTTGTTTATTTTGAGAATTTTTAGTCAACTAGGAGGGTTGTGGTATCTAACATGTTTCAAGGGGCATTTCCTTTCTAGCATGTATCACCATCTGCTTAACATTTTATTTAAATTCTGCATGTTTTTTAAAATTGTATATTAAGTTTGTAATATAGTAATGAACTTATTCAACCCTGCCAAACATTAACCACTGTTCTTGATATTTGATATATTAAATTTTGCTTCTTTAAGTATGAAAGTTGAGAGTTACTACCATATTGCTTTGATAAAAGAGTGGAACCCAGGAGATCCATGATTCAGACTCAGCTGATCTAAATATTAAGATTATATTCAAGTACTTCAACAACTTCTAGATTTCTTTTCACCATAAGTTTAACCCCATTTATAGTTTACCAGGAAAGATATTTAGCTGTTTCACTCACATGCATCCAATTTGTCCTTTCTTTTTTTAGCTCTTCTTTCATCACCTGCTCCACGTTCTCCTTCTCTTTTGCGAGGTTTATATTTTGTCACCAGAGTAGGATCTTCCTCTCGACAGCGCTGAAATAATGAAAAAATCTTAATAGAAAAATAAACAATCAGCAAACATATCTTGCAACTGCAAATGAGTTTAATCATGAAAAAATGCTAATTCCTATCAAATATGTACTTAATATCACAAAACATATACTTACTTCAATGTACCATTTAGGATTTTGTTAAACTGATGTATTACAGAAGCAATAATATGAATATGGCTTTACCAGCCAACAGATATACCAATTAAATGAAGTAAAGCCACAAATTATTTGAACCCTTGCTTTTCTAATTTATTTACCCAAAAGTAGGGGTTGAACAAGTATGTAATTTGCATATACCCTCCAAGAAGAAGGTTTTTGGTTGGTCGTGCAACCATTTATGTATGGCTTCCCTTACTTCTGCATCTATAGAAAATAGACCTCATAAAGCATCTTTGAACAGTTCAAAGAAAATCGTCAGAAGGGGCAAAATCTGGACTACAAACCACTTTATCTTGCACTGTTGGTTGTACACCCCCTATAGTCCCAAAAATGGTTAGCACCACCTCTGTTGAAGATTGGGTCTTGAATTTCTTCTTCATGGGCAATTCTGGATATTTCCATTCCATCCATACTCTGGCATTTGAATCCTGGTTCATAGTGATGGTCTCACTCATTCCCTGTGACTATTCTGCTCAAAAATTCTGTGCCTACATTGTTGTGGCAGTCAAGTAAGTGTTGGCAGATCTCAATATGGTTATGCTCTGCAGTAAGTTCTCTTGATGCCCTTCTTGCATAGACTTTATGGAAGTCAGCTCATTGTAGATTATTTGACAGGTAAAAACATGACTAATCGGGTGAGAACACTACCTTATCAATTGCAACTAACCAGTTTATCAGTTACCATCTCTAGAACATGTTGAATATTCTGGCCAGTGGTGGTGGTTGATGAACATCCTGCTGTTGTTCATGTTATCACATTTTTCAGGCCACTTTTTAACTTTTCTATCCACTCATAAATACTATGTGGTACACTTCTTCCATATTGTAATGAAAGCCTATGATAAATTTCAGGCCTTGACACACCTGACCAGAAAAATTTGTTGCTCCTTGGTGCACACTGGTAGTAGAGCAGTCATATTTAATGTCAATCCTGGTGGTGTAGTGGTAACCATACTTGATTTCTAAACCCAAGATCGCAGGTTCGATCCTGGCCAGGACTGATGAATTTTTTCAGGTGTAAAAATCCTATGTGTGGCTTCTTTCAGAAGGGAAGTAAAGCCATGGGGCCTGTGTCATACTTTTACGGCACGACAAACAACCTAAAACCTGAAAAAAGAGGCCTCTGAGCACAATTTGTTGGCCATTTTACTCCCTGATTTGAATGAGATGCTGATGACCTGAGATATTAAGGAATATCTGGGGAGGTAGGAGTCATATTTATACTGTCACAGTAGCAAGACAAATGATGCGATGAAGATAAAATTTGATAATGTACCCACAGTAGTTCCAACTCTACATGAATATGTACATGTCCATTCAGACCCATTAAAGGGATGTATTCAGTCAGTGAGGCTCTGAAAACATGCACAGCTATCCCAAAAGAAACAAAATAAAACAGAACCTAACAATAGCAAAAACATATGGTTTAGCTAAATTGATAATGGTATGTAACCCCATCATTTAACAATATCAACATACCTTCATATTATTTAGCAAAATGGCTAGCTAATAAGATTCAGGACACTATCAAAATTTCCAACCAGGAGCATAAAGCAATTCATTTCAGCTAAGAAAAAAATTAAGGATATACATTTACAACTTTCTGGCACATTAATTTAAGGATATACATTTACAACTTTCTGGCACATTAATATCTTTCAGTACAGAATCACTGTTTCCAAGCATACCTAAAGATAAACTTCTAATTTATGTGCATGATTAGCTAAGAACAAGTGGAATTAATGATGCACACATAAAGGAATACATAATATTCACTGAAATTTCCAATCCTACTTTTCATTTAAGGGCAAATTCTATACATGAGAGTCAGGATTTACTATGAACAGTCCCTTATCTCCATTTCTAGCTAACCTCCTCATGAGCAAATTTGAAATACATATCAACTCAGTATTCCCATATATATTTAAACAGATATGTTTGCAGTATATTTGCCATAGTTAAGAAAAAACACTTTGATGTCGTGAAACTTCTAAATATACAAGATAAAAGCATATTGTTCACATATGAAACAGAAGCAGATTTGTTACCTTTCCTGGACACTAAAATAATGAAACATCATGGGAATTCGGAATCTACAGAAAGAACATGCACACAGACAATCACATCAGACAGTTTTAACCCCAAAGCACATAACATGTAATGATGAACTGTACAGAAACTCAAGAGGCAGAAACTTATCTAAGAAACCATAACACTTTTAGCAGAAAAAGAGAAGATAATTTTTAAAAATTCACCTATCATCCATGGGCTACACAAAAATTTCAAAGTATTGTAAAAGGTTTTAATATTAGATTGGCATCTATAAACAGATTTAATGTTAAAAATATCCTGAATGACAATGTAAATGACAGGATTCCAATTGAGAAAAAATATAGGTATTTACCAAATAAGTCGTGCAGAATACGAAAAAGTTTATACTGGGAAAACAAAAGAAATACAGGCACACAGTTAAAAGAACACTTCAAATACAAATAAATGCAGAAATCAGCAGTAGCATCTCATTTCTGGACAAAAAATCATAAGTAAATAAAGCAAAATTATTACAATCAGCACAAGGACATACAGAGTTAACAACATGGGAGAAAATCTACATTTACAATTACAGAGACAGATTAATGAAATTCGACACTTCTGGGAAAAAAATGTAAATATTAAGTTCATCCCACCTCCACCACAGCGGAATGCACATATCCCCAAGCATAACAAATTATCCAGCAGTTGAGGGGTAGCTGAGAATGCAAAGGTCCATGAAACATGTACTACATTTCAACAAATAGAGCCAATAAAAATGTGTAGTTCAACTTAATCATACAATGATCTTAATTATATGATTAGCTTCACTGTACAAGTTCCAATTAGCATTTCAAATTCCAGAATTTGTTCATTTCTTTCCACTTTTTTCCTGTAGTTCTTGAGCCTTAATCAGTATTTCTGCTTCTAATTGACTTTTATTTTAATAGCAGTACTAGAGCTAAAAACATATGGAATCTCCTCTTTTTAATTATGCATAGTTTATGTATTTTTTAATCTTTATGTTAAAAATGGAAAAAAAAAAATAAATAAATAAAATAAAAAACATGTTCTGTATGGACATGTCTCGGTTAGGAACTACAAAACTACTGACAAATGTTTCCAAACTTCATGCTCATGCTCCCTCCATTATTTTATGGAACTAAATGGTGTCACAAACCTCTAAATACATGCATTACTTTTATATAAACACTTAGATGTATCTAGTTATTTTAGTTAGGAATTGCTCCATCCTATCCGGCTGGAATGTTGTTGTTTAATGCCTTACATCCCACAATAAAGCCATTTGCATTTCTGCTTTTCAATACTTCTGTATTACAGTATTCTATGTAGATAATACAGCTTCAGCTGGTTCTCCTCTCTTCCTAAGTACTGCAAACTACCGCGGGTGGCTAACGTCGTTAAGGAGTGGACTCATGAGCAGCAGGTCTGGGGTTCAGTTCCCACCAGGACCATCCTCCCTTACTTAGGTTTTTTCAAAGTTTCCCTCAGTCCTCATAAATGGCACATGCCAGGGAGGTACGAGGTAGATCCATAAGTTTCCGACTTTGCTGATAAGGATTATCACCTTCACAAAATCCTCATTTGTTAAGTAAATAATTGCAGCTGTAACTTCTGCTCAGCTGTGTTCGGATATAGTTGCATAAAGAAGGCTGTGTGTAGAAAATTGTAACATGTTCAAAATGGAGTATCAAGCTGTTATTAAGTTCTTCACAAAAGGGCTAACTCCAAATGAAATTAAACAGCGATTGGTCAGTGTATATGGGAAAGCATCCCCCTCATATTCTACCATACAAGAATGGGCCAAACTTTCGAGAAAGCATTGAAGATGAAGAGTGTGCAGGTCAGCCCTTGGAGGCGCTCACTCCTGTCCAACTTCTGTCAAAAAGAAAATGCAAGGAAATCTGAATGGTGGTTTGCTCCTTCTTCACGACAATGCGCCTGTGCACACAGCTCTTTTTGCAAAGGAAGCTTTGAAGGAATGTGCCTTCAAGAAGATTGCAACCCAGATCTAGCTTCCGGTGACTATTTCCTCTTCTCAAAACTCAAGAAATTCAAGGAAGGAAATTTAAGTGTGACGAAGATGTGATGGATGCTGTTAATGCCCATTTTGCAGATAAGACTTCTGACTATTTTTGGGGGGTTTGAAATGTTAATTAAAAGATGTGAGGAGTGTATTGCAATAAAGAGCAACTATATTGAAAAGTAAAATATAGGTTTTGTCTTTATCATACCTAGAAAATGCTTAGGCTGGAAACTTATGGACCTACCCTTATACCCTAAACTTAGCTGGAACACTTCCTTTCTTTAAGAAAAAAAACTTTCCCAGTTTATCATTTCATTTCACCTATCATCAGTGCCCACTGCCTGTGGTGCCTCAGTTAAAAGGAGAGAGAGAAAAGAACAAGAAGAAGAGCAAAGGGGGCATGATGGCGAAGATAAAATTCCTAGTTTGTATAGATTATTTCACTATGTCATTACAAATAGTTTAACAAATGCTTTTAGATTTCCACTATTGTTGCCAGAGTACACATTTCTGGGATTCTATACACTGAACACCCTGGTTATAATATTTTAGATCCCACCCTCTCTGGTTTCTTCCCTATCTCCATATATACATTCTTCCTTAATTTTAGTCACTCTTTCCCATCATTTCTCTCTTACCTTCTCTAAATAATCTCCAAATTTTCACAAAAAATCCCTGTTACCAGTTCCAAAAATTTTCAGTATTACAATTTTTAACTGTAATTGTCCCATTTCTTACATATACCTTCTCTCCATTTTCTAGTTTGTGAACATTCAACTATATAATGAAAATCCTTCTCATTTCTCCACATAGTGGACACTCACCTTCTTTTACCTTTAATCTACTTAACCCTGATATAGCTGCTCTATCCCAAGTAAATCCCTTCCTTCCCCTTTAGTTAGAAATATCTACATATTTTTCCTGTCCCCATTCTTTTTTAAATTTCTTATATTGTTTCAAGATACTCTTGTCTTGTAAACTATTCCATATTTCTTGCTTTCCATTATCATCCATCCTATGCTCCATTTTATTCCATAGCCCTTGTCTATTTGATTAACTGTTGTTTCTCCACTTCACCTATTCCAAACTATGGGACTCTTCTCTTTAGCTGAGCTAACCAACCTCTTCACGCTTTAACTTTTTCTCATATCTATAAACAATCTTTGACTATGTCTCCTTCTCTTGATGTTATCTTATACCAATATTTCAACATATGTTTAGTTATCATGCCTGACAACTCCTCCCAATTCCACCCCATTTGGAATTGCCCTCAGCAATCCCAAAATCATTTTACAAAATGCTCTGTGAATATGGTCAATATACTCCCACCCCTTTCTCTGTACTCCATATTTCAACCCCAACATAACTTTTTATTCAACCATTGCTGAATAAATTCTCTCCAGACATGTTACACTCATTTTTGGAATTTTCTTTAAACAGGTTCTTATAATATTAATAATTAATTTTTCCTTTCTTAATTCATTCCTTCCCTGCTCTGTCCATCTTCCATTATTATTTAGCCTAACCCCTAAATATTCCAATCTTTTTACTACTTAGATTTCATTACCCTTCAGTCACTATTTCTCATCTCTTTTAAGTTTATTGCCCATCTTGCATACCATAATTTTCGATTTATTTCTATTTACTTTTAACCACCATTTTTTACAATATCTTTATATTGCTTCTAATGGTTTTACATAAGTGGCTCATTAAACAGTAATGATTTATAATGAGTATAAAGGCTGCAACTGCTGTTTTTCATTGTTCTTGTGGGGTTTAATGAGTTTGGCGAGGAGGGAGTTCCATTTCTTATCTTCTGCCCTTTTTCTATTTATTGTTTAAACAGATTTATTAGTTTTGATGTAATCAGGCATTTTACTGCTGCAAAGGACGTGCCTGTCTTTCTCATCTGATGTATTGTGGTGCCTTTTCTTACAAGCATATCAGATAGCTCATTTCCCTTATTCCCGCAGTCTACTGAAATCCACTGTGTGTGTGTGTGCGTGTGTGGGGGGGGGGTAGCACTTTCAGCATATACTTAGATATAAATATTCTACTTACAAAGCTGTTGACAATGGAGTGGCAATATAACCTAAACTTTTATAGGTTAAGTTTAGGTTATATCCTTAGATGTTTCTGACTTCTTCCATTAAATATTAATTATAGTTCATTTGTATTAATTCTAATGCATTTTAGCTTATCTGCAATTTTTCTTTAGTGTCGTGTATATTTAAGAAAGATTTGAGGTACTTTTCTTTTCTAGAAAGTTAATTTGTGTTTTTAGTTTCTTTGTGAGTGGGTTTTTTTTCTCCCATTTAGTACTTGGTAATCTTAACATTTTTTCATGTTGAATCATGGCTTCTTGTAGTATGAATAAAATATTTTATTGTTATTTTAATTAAACCACCTAGTTTTATTAAATTTTTCCATTATTTTGCATTTTCAGTTGTATGAAATCTGAGACTTTACTGCTACATTATTAAAAAAGTGGTGCATGTGTGCACCCATGATACACACACAAAAAATATTAACTGGTATAGAACAGCTAAAATAATACAAACCAGAGATATAGAAATAAACAAAAAAACCTGTCTATTAACATAATATTCAAAATATTGCACTATTTATATGAGTATTTTAGTATTTTATTTATTTCTGCATCTCTAATTATCAGCACACTATCACCAAGGGCAACCAAGTTCTTCAGACATGTACTTATGTACATTAGTGAGATTTCCGCAGTTTGATTCCATAACCGTTCTCCCTGACTAAGGTTCTACCCAGGTTTTCCTTAGTTCTCATATATGTCAAATGCTAGGGAAGCATATCAAACTTAGGCCTGGAAATAACTAGAGATGCATAAATAAATAAAATACTCATACAAATAGTGCAATAATTTGAACATGAAGTTAGTAGATAGTTTTTTTTTTTTTTTTTCTCTATCTCTGGTTTGTAATATTTTTAGCTGTTCTCTACCAGTTAATATTTTTTGTGTATGCATGCATATGCGCACGTATGCACCACTTTTTCAATAATGTTGTAGTAGTCTCAGCTTTCATAACTGAAAATGCAAAATAATGGAAAAAAAATGAGTTTAATTCAAATAACAAAATATTTTATTTAGTAACTGCAAAATAGAAACAACATTCAAATATTGCCCAATAAATGTAATATATGAAACGTTCCTATTTTCATATTTGTTTATTAATGTAAAAAAATTCCAATTTATCATTTTATCTTATGCATCACCAATGTCCATTGCCTGTGATGCCTCAGCAGTAAAAATGGGCATTACTATTTAAAAAAAAAAAAGTATAATATTCTAGAAATGCTAACCAATAATGACAGAAACAAACAATTTTCATATGAACTGCACCAGTGTAGAATACTCTTTCTTGCACATATCTATTGTCACTTAAACGGGCTGTTAAACTAATAAACCTTACAAAGTGGAGATGTAAGCTTCAGCTGCTCGTGTTCATTGTTAAACTTTTGGCTTCCAGTTTCTGTGGTGTTGTGGTGGTAAAACTCAGCAGTGACCAATTTAACATCAAGCACCCAGAAGCAAGGTTTTATCTAAACCCTACAATGTTTCAAGCTTAACTGTATATTGAGAAATTAGAGGGAAAAAATAAAAACTGATATATTTTCACTTACAACACAGAAGAACTGCTTGATGTATTTAGCTTCTCTTTCTGTGATGCGTATGCAATCTCCATGATACCATTCCTCACAGTTGTCGCAACCTCTGTAACAAAAAATAAATGAATCAATAAACAAATAAAAAAAAAAGTAAAAGAAGTGGAATCAGAATAGTTACCTGGTAATAAGAATGCTTGTAACCTACCAAGAATAGGTGATACTCTGACTCACTGTTCTGGGGATCAATTTAATGTTCACTCCCAAAACAATCACTTTATATGCATGCACACACATTATGTGGATTTAGTAGTTTTACCTTATTAATAACAACTTATGCTAATATTATACCTGCTAAACATGGCTAAACTTTTTTGAATGCATGTAATACTCTCCTTTTCAGGCTAAATGCAATACTGCACAAAATTCCTCACACCAGACATAACTAGCACTTGTATTTTTCAAGGTAAAGTAAAATATAATTTAGAAGCAAAACAATATTTTACTCCATTCAGTTATTATAAATAAACAAATCTGCAACAAAATAATAAAAACAGGTTTTCAGTGGCTTGAAGAGTTATGATGGATTAAATGACTGTCATGCTTTCTTATAAAATCTGTGAAGATGAAAAAGAAATTCTTGTTCTTCAGATCTTATGTGAGCATAGGCCAAGAATACTGAACATATTAGATAATTGTAAAAGCATTCAAACACATGACAAAATATAACAAACCACAATTGTGTGATAAATAAATTTAAATTAGTGCACTGTATACCGATAATTAAAATGACCAGCGTAAGCAATCAAAGTATCTGCCACTTTTCCCAATTTTGTGAATTTTGTTGGCAAAAATAATAACACAAGGGATCTAAAGATATTTATTAAGATATTCATGAGTTTTTAGGAATTCTCTGAAAAGAGATTGCATGTTCACAGTCTAAAAACTTATACATTTCTAGAAAGAACTTTTAATATGCATGCACTGGGACTTTAAATTTAATTGTGCAACCAACTACTAAAAATTTTCAGAAAATCTAATATTAGAATTTTTTTAAGTGGGGAAGGGGCATGGGAATTTTTCCCAGCAGAAAAATAAATGCTTACTATTGCACAGTTACTCATTTATTTTATATATAATGATATATTCAATTACTATCTTACAAGAAATAAGGGATAAGCTTGAAGTAGGGTACCCTTAGAATTTTGCAAATTTCTCCACTACTTGTGCTTTCTAATAGGATCAGTACTATATGGACTAAGGACAAACATAACTACGTGCTAACATTTTTCCATCTTAAAAATGCTCAACTTTACAATGTTTTTAATTGCTGTTTTAACATGATAAAGTACAATCTTCCTTCAGAAAATGAAATTTGATTGTGCCAAGCTAGTGAAGGAAGGTCTAAGATTTCTGCCATTAGATGGCATTGAAAAGATTTGTCACTTTTGTAATATGTAATCTGCCAATTTAGCACCAAAATCAAAATGCCATGAAGTTCACTAATGCAACTCATTAACTTAAACCTAGCCTAGGGGTTACATTTTAGCACTGTTTTGGATTGCAAATGTGCTTAAGCATGCTAAAACACACATACAATAACAAATTTAAAATACAAGTCCTATTATACATTAAGGTTTATATTTCAAGAGGATTCTTGTAAAATGAATCTTTCATTAGGTTAAGCATTTCTGAAAATAAAACAAATTGTTACCACTATCAATTCCCTGCATGTACTGTAAATGGCTCAAGAAGCTTCTGGAACACAATAATAAATTTCAAATTGCCTTGTTTTTCATTATTACCTTGCAGATGGTTTGCTCTTTATTAGAAATGCGATTTTTACAGTAGCTTCAACCATTGCCATTGTTAGGTATATTGCACCTGAACTGCCATTTGCTACAACATAGTTATTTCATTTCATATGCAACAGCAAACAGGCTAATTAACACCACTATCTCTTTAATATTGCCTTCCCTGCTTTAGCATTTCTGAAAGGTGATAGGAGAAGTAGTAGTTGGTGGGGTTAACAGGTAGGAGCTGTAGGAGCTGCAGAATGAAAACAGTGCTTCTGTTGTTGCTCAGAAACTACATCAATATGTGTTATATATCACATGCGTATAACTCCAAATTATCAAAATGCATTAAGGTTTACTATGCTTACTGCCTGGTTCTGGTGTATGTTTCACTAAAATGAGAGATCAAATTCTACAGTTAAGAATACCTACCTCATCACCATTTGAAGCCACATCACTTATTGGTCTTCTATTCATGAAAATTGCAAAACATGTGCTGAAAAATGTTAGGTACCTTATTCATTTATTTTTTTAATTCCCAGAGTTCCCACTAGGGGTTATGGATCACATGTACAGAATAACCGGAATCAAAACACAAGTTACTTTCATTATATACTGGAATTGAATTTCATAATATAATGGAATATGATGATGATGATGATGATGATGATGATGATGATGATAATAATAATAATAAAGACAGAGCACCATGGTGTAATAACACATTACCATTGATGTCTCAATTGCAATGGATAGCTCCAAACCCTTATAAAAACACATGAGCACTGGAGGGAGGATAAAGTGTGGGATAAATTAGACTACTGTTCTTTTGTGATATATTTGGTGATCCCTAAAGCTGCCTTTGATACTGTGATTGAAGATAATAGCTATAGATGCTCTTAACATTGGCTGGTTATTGCAGAGTGGTACTTGTTGACAATGCAGAACTGCAAATACATGTCATAAATAAGCAAATACATTGGAATGCATTTCTCTGCCTTCAATACAAAGAAAAATGCCTGTGAGACAAAGTGCTAGTTTCTTTTGCACCCACACCTAACAGAGAATAAAGCAAAATAATGCAAATTACCTAAGATGCCACAAACAGTTAAGTTCATATAATCATGGATAACATTACTGTGCTCATTTAGTGCTTATTTATAGCTGCCTGAAAGTTTATTACTGTTGTTATTGTTTGGATACTCCATCCAGAAATAATAATAATTTCCAGATTCCAATGCAGATACAAAATGGTAGTAATTAAGATTTTAGCTATTATGCACATGGATTTGTTTATTTTGTTTATGGCAATTAAGTGGTTTATAGCTGGAAGTATATCAACAGTAGATGGATATTATTTCTTTTGTTTTTTATAAAGTTAATATATTTAGTGAAATTACAACAAGGAACATTTGTAATATAAAGTGTTTAGTACGTCATGGGTTGCTCTTGTGTGTTTTAATTATGGCAGTGAACCACATAATACCACATTTAATTGTTCTAAGGAGCAGTCATTAAAGGAGTAGTGGATAAACAGTACAAACCGTACAAGTTGTGAAGTTAATCATACAATTGTAGTGTGTTTTAAACATTTTGTAACAAAATTTGTGGTTAGCGAGGACATTTTTTCTGTGCAATTTTCCCTCATCTATCATCATATGTAACAGTGAGGCTTAGCAATTAAAGGAAAGATCTAGAAGAATGTAAGAAGTGGGTTTTGGAGCAAAATGACTAGTTTGAATGAATGGCGTGAGCTGGATGTTATAGCATGTTTCAACTCCTTTGCAAGTGAGGTTAAGAAAAGACAGGTACACTGTTTATAACTACTGCTAAAGAAGACTGTCCTTTTCATTAAAATAGATGATGACAAATATGATGCTGTCCCATGTATCGATTAGGTTTAAGGTGTCTATAATTTGGAAGCTAGTGTATTAAGATTTGTGCTTTCCTATGGGGAAGTTCAGTTCAATCTTACAAGTACAGTGGAATTACGGAGTTAAAATGTAACAAATGGAGCAAATTGGATTATTTAATGAGTTGCCTTGCTAATTATATCTTGCTCATTGAAAAATTGACTTAAATAAACAGCCAAAGAAAATTTACCACTAGATCATGATTTGGATAGAGGGAAAATGGTAAAATAAATTTTGCAATAGAACAATTTAAGCTTTCATAGGCAAATCAAATTACATATTTAGCAAAGCTCTTGAAATAGACTGCAACTTTTTCTTACACATATATAAGGTAAATTGTATTTTGTATTATATTTCCTTTTCCAGTATTTTGATTAAAATTTTTTGTTCTACTTGTAGAGAGCATTGTAATTAGATATAAATGGCCAACCATTTGGCCAAAAGTCAAATCAGAATATAGATGCATGTGTGTTTAAATGATCCATTAATTTTGTCCTGCAGTAAATTAGTTTGAAATAATTTTTATGCATGTTACATTAATGAAAAATACTTTATTAAGAGATTGTTATTTGTGAATGTTGGTGGTATAAGTACTGTTCATCTTCTCATTATTTTATTACTTATTGCAGTGCTGTAAATGGTAATGGATAGTAGTTGATTAAATATTTTTTGAATACGGATGATTTTTTGTAAGCTTAATGCATATTATTTCATGTTTCTTTTACATGAGAAATACTGTTTGTAAACAATTTCAGATTCTTAAAAACCATCAAAATGCTTTTCCTAATTATAAATAATATCATCTTATAAACATAATAATGCATAAACTTTTCATGTTTGCCACCGACAGTAGTAGAAGATGGCAGTTATTATTTTATGTGTTGGGGTCTGGGTAATGGAGTTGCTATTGGTCTTGTCACAGTTTACGGAATTACACGACCAGGAAAGGAACCGAGTTTTGAACTTAAAAAGTGGGTTCATTGATTTCACAGTTTGCCACTAGAAGTCAGCTAACTGAGATGAGTTTAATAATCATGAAATAGAAAGTAGAGCAATTTTACGTCTTGTTTTGCACTAAATGAGATGAATTTAATGCTTGTGAGATAGAAAGCAGAGCAATTACATAACATTTCATGAATATGGTGAATTACTGTATACCGCAATGTACATTAGACACTGCAAAGAAGTTAAAAGTTGTTACTTTTCACACTTTTGCTATAGAACAATTTCTAAGAGAAAAATGGAGGATTATCATTTTGAGATAGGATGAGACTTCGGTCGCAAATATGTAGCTACTCTAAAGTCTATAGTTTATATTTTCAAGAGAATGAAATGAGTAAAATGACTATGATTTCAGTATTCAATGACTATCCAAGTCATAAACAGAAAGGCAGGATATTTTCATTTCCTATTCCTAACGCATCACAGCCTAAATGAAGAAAGTAAAACAGACAATACCCAATAATGATACAGAAAATTTAATACCAGCACCAACGAACTAGGAATACATGCTGATTCACTGGCTGTTTTCAGAAATCCATTAAATACATTTTTAATAAGAATTTTTGAGGGGGAAAAAAAAGTGTGCTCACTTGAAAATAATATTAATAAATTTGAAGAACATGGTGAAACAAAGGCTGTATTCCTTAGATCTATACAATTAAATAATTTTTATCAACTAATTATTTTTAATATTTCTTTTCAAAACAGTCAATAATCATGATTGGGGTTACTTAGTAAGAGTAGCTGAGGAGAACAGGATTATCTTATGTAGAACAACTGTCAAGAACTACTGACAGCCCTTTGATATGTCTTATTAAACTGCAAGACTGAGCGGTGCTCCACTAACCATCAAGACAATTTGTGTTCTTCCTGAAAAAGATTTAAAATTCACTTGTCACACTTTAAAATTTGTGGGAAATGACCGCCCGGTGAAAACTTTTAAAGTTTTCATTTAGAGAAGTTTAAATGCAGGGATTGTGATAAAAAAAAGGATTAAGTGACATTCATATAATAAAAGTTTTAAATCAAAAGGTTCTCAAATTTTAAATAACGCATCCTGAAAGAACTGTCATCAAGAAATCAGGTTGCATTAATAATAGTATGTTGATAATATTTTGCCCAAACTTTAACTATTTTTTTATTTATCATCATAAAATTGAACTAAACAACTGTTCCACCAGTGTTAATATTATATAAATGTATATTGTAAATTTCTCTATAGTGAATATTTTAAAATAAGGCTTACATGTAAGAAAACTATTACATACAAGTTAAATTATTGTACATTTCTTATTTAAACTAAGCAGAATCAGATTTTAGTTAAAAGCACTCTGGCGGATTTGGGAAGAACTACATGGTCACCAGTAAGAAGTGCCTCCTTTCCAGGCAACGTAATCTTGTATGTAAAGGTCTTGCACAAACCCTCGTGCCTTTTGGGTAAAATAAACAAATTATTAAGACGACCTATTATAAAACATTACACATTTTCTTTAGCTTTCTTACCAATTTCAAGCGTGTATTCAGTACTGATATGTGATCTGTACGTACGTTATATTCAGCTTGGTGGGATTGATGAATCGAATAATATGCTCTTTATTACTTACATCATGAACCTCGAAGAGTCTGATGATCTACAAATGCAATATGCCTGGCCATCCTGCTTCAATAAAGTTGCTATTTTGGATTTCCTTTCTGGAAGCATAAACTGTCGAGCGATCTCCTCTTTCTGAAACAGATTAAGATAAAGAAGATAAGATTACAGTTTATCTGTTTAAACAACATTTATATAACGGCGCAATTTTTCTTGCTTACCGAGAGGCCAACATATTCCTTTTCTGTCATAGCAAATCAATTTATAACTTACAATAATAATACACCTATATATACTTCCAGTTTACGAAACACTCTTTCACAACGCCATGATGGCATAATCCAGGTTGACCAACGCCAAATATTGGAAAGATCCATTCCTGCCTCAAAATCCCTTTGGTTTCTTATGCATTAAACCTTCAAGCCTATTAGCTATTTATTTGTAGGCATTCGTTGGAATAATTATTTAAGCTATATAAAAATATTACCTAACATATACTCTCCTTCGATACTAGGTGATCTGTTGGAAAGCTCCTGTAAAACTGTGTTAATTCGTTATTGCACTTCTACACACTGCAATTATAAAATTATTATTTTAAGTATTCCAATTGAAAATTAATAATATAGGCATACCAAAGTAGATATCCTGAAGACCGATGTTTAAAAGGCAGGTTGCGTCACTGAAATGTAAGTGTCAAGGTCTGCGAAACATTACTAATGATGCAGCATAGCAAAGCACGTGAGCTCAGCAGTTACACCGAGTATAAGTGAAGCTTCTGCAGAGGTCATTGTGCATACAAACAGATAACTGATACGTACGCCAATTGCTCTCTGCTGATATGTACCTTGTGATACCATTATGGAAAAGGTACATTACAGACAATATACACGTTTACTTCATTAAAAAGAGAATTTTATTTCTAGCATATTGAAATCCTGATCTACAAGAGAATATGTACGTTTTCTGCATTAGGAAGAGAATTTTGTTTCTAGCATATTGAAATCCTGATCTAACTACCTAGTGCCTACCGTTACTGCAGTATTTCTGAACTGATTCAAATGTTGACGAAGCGCGCTATATTTGAACCAAAAGTTGACTTGTGTTAATGAAATTCAAAACGCACATGAGCCCGCTGACATCTACGTTTATTGTAAGAAAAACATTTTTTTTTCAGATTTTCGAATCAAAAATTTGAAATAGAATTATTTAATATGTAGCTCCGATCTTATATTATGTTGTTAATATAACAATGGTAGTATATTTTTGTTTATTTTAACAGAAAATAAACAAACAGCCCTTGAACTGTAGCGTGAATATCCTTACCATAGCAAAATTTCCCAGTATTCTTCCTTTGACCTTATACAAACCAAAACTGAATTTTTACAATATGACAGAAACTAAAATTGATATGCATAAGAAACCACATACAATGGCTTCGCCAGCTGGAGACCAAAAACTTGGATATGATGCTGGTCTTCTTTCATTTAAACTTGAAGAGCAGCAGAAGCTGATAGAGCAACTTAAACTTTGTTTCAAAACATCAGAAGATAAACGAAAAGTTATGGAAACACGAAGCAAGAATCTGCTAGCAGAAAATCGGAAATTAAAGTCTCTGTAAGTCTAAATCACTTGATTTAGTAATTATTTATAGTTTATGAGATTATTACAAAGACGTCGTCGTTATTTTTGTGGATTGAAAGCTGACATTGATAAGTTACCGGGTCAAAAAGGGCGAATTTATGTATGAGAGTATACTGATTAGTTTATTTTTCACATGTTTTAATAAAGCATTTTCACGAAAGTTTATGTTTACAGCCTGGACATAGAACAAGCCAAAATGATGGACTTGCAGAAGAGAACCATGCAAGTCAAAGTGACAAAGACCAAGGTTAGTAAAAATACCATATTGGCTATATACAGTTATATGAACTTCATTTATCTAAACTATGTTGAAAAAAGGAACAATATACTATATTTTTATGGAAACGCACAAGGAAAAAGGAGTAGTTTTGTTTACATGAACAGTTTACTACAAAAAACGGTGTATGCTTGCAGTTGTTTTACATTTGTCAGATAAATGTGTAAGAAACTGCTACGTGCCCCCTCCTCTCCCAGAAAAAACAGCATGTTTTATAAATTTTACCGATGGATAGTGCTTGCGTAACTTTTTTAGAATGCGTACTATATGTATTTTCCCACAACAATGTTTAATTTTGAGAATCAACGTTTTGTCACTTTTTTACCTTCTAAAATGTAACCTGCTGTTGCTCACATAATTTTCGCTCATATTTCTACCTGAATGGTGTATTTGGTATTTCTATAAACTGTGTACATTTAAAAAGTAAGGGTGCCAATACTGAGAATCGAGGGTACACTTCTTAAGTTAGTGATAAAGGGCTTTAGTTCTAACCTTGTGTGTTTTACATCTATACTATGAGGATTATCCGTATAAGCTCGTGGTGCAGCTCTTTTCTTAAATCCCTAACGTTAAGCACAATAATCCCTAAAGAAAATTACAGTTTATACTTTAAGAAAGAATAATTTTCATTGAGAAAATCATATTAGTAATTACTATAATATTATTGAGCGATAACAGTCGTTATGAATACCTTTATTATGCATTTTAATTGTTGTAATTTACACACATGTTGCTCTCTGTACAGCGAGTGCAGTCAGTTTCAATTCAAAGGGGCGCCCTGGCGGATGCATGTACTGGTCCTAATAGTATTGTAAAACACTGTAAAGTAAATTCTTGAAAAGTGGCGACAAGATTAACGCGCAAATGTTTTATTTATGAAGTTTTTGAATAGTATCAGACCTATCAATTAAATACATTGCATCAACTGTTTTTAGGACTAACCAGCAGGAGCGATGCACCGCGGAGTGATACATTAGTATTTGTTTACGTCGGGATAGAAGTTAACAGAAAACGCAGTGTATAGACATACAGCAGCCTGTAGTGTCTAAACTTTGATTTCTCTTTCCTCTTCTAGAGGAAATAGTAAACGTTCATTTGAGAAGATGGTCCAGAGTTACGCATTATTGTGTGTAAAAGTTATTTTTAATTCAAATCAGCTCATCTTGTGCATACGGAATTTATTCAAAATTTTCCTGAACAACTGTGTACTTCTAGAACTTCAATTCACGATATTGTGCACAAATTTAAAATGTACTGGTAAAGGGAAAAATATAATTACACACTCACAAGAAAAGCGCACGGTTTTAACAGAGGAAAAACTAGACAAAATTGGCTTAGAACTTGAACGTTCATCAACATAATCATTCTTGAAATTAGGAAATGTTGGGATTTGGAAATATGAAGGAAAGCATTGACGATAAATCAAAAATATTACGGATGCCGTTTTACATGTTTTAGGAAACGGAGTTGAAATACAAGTGCCGACTGCTGTTGCATACTTAGTAGCCGAAATGTGAAAAAGCACGTAGCGAACAAGGTTTATAAATAAAAGCTAGTAGTTATTACAATATCATACAGTTCCTGGGTACAGTATTTTTTAAAATATCGTGCTTCAGTCACGGATGCGGTTCATAATTCTGCAGGCAGTGCGAGGGCACGAAATTGTTTAGAGGAGGTACTCCATATTGCTATAAATGAGAACATCGCTAGGAAGAGGGTACACCAGGCTAGCCTAAACTCATGAAAACCTACCAGGAGCTCACAATTCATTTCCGATACCGCTTTCACTTCAGTGATATACTAAAGATTCAGTTTAGCGACGTTACACATTTAACCGAAGAGTGTGAAGGTTTTGGGAACATTTTGCAGCAAGTATTTTCTCGAAGAGGGAAACTTTCGGTGGTGGCTTCATGATGATATGTGAAAAAATGAACTTGGTTGCCCACACTGAATTTGCTTTCGTTGAAAACGGCTCATAATCAAGTCACATGGTGCATGATCTGCACTAGCGTAAGGAGAAAATATGCACATATGGTCAGCAAGGTGTTCTGATCTACATTTTCTCGTAATTGGACGTCGCATAATGGTATGTACTTTCCAAATCCTGAGAACTTGCATTGCTTACATTGCTTCAGGAATGAAATTAAATATTTACTATACACAGTGCGCGCACACACAGAGCTTTGGTATTGTCGAAAATAAAGTATGCATATTTTTTTCTGAATTAAAGTGACGTTTTACCATAAAACCACATTTGTTCACTTTTTATCTAGGTATAACCTATCTCCTCTTTCTCTGTGACAGACAAATGCGGACCTAGGCCCGAACCGCTGCGTCCTTATACCTCTAGAGAGCAGTATTGCAGGAGGCATGTGATTACGCGGACTCTCCGCCGGTTTCCGAAATAGAAACTTTAATAATGTGTAGTTTTTTCAGAACTTTTATAATTTGGGACAGTGTATACGAGATTATTTTAAAAATTGAATTATAATGGCTAATTGTAATTGATATTAAGTAGTTAAATTAATTTTCTTGCATAAGTTATAATATTACACTATTTGGCATGCACAGGAGTGCACTTTTACATACGAAAGAGTACATTATAGCATAACGAGTACTTGTTTTCCTTCCATCGGTTGACGTATTCCAACAGATACTGTAGCGGAAGACATTCCTTTCGATAATATTAATGAAGTTACTCAATTTATTTTAATTTGTATCAATATTCTGGCTCTATGTAGTTGCCAGGCTGCATTGCCAAGTTACACAATTTAAGATGCATAGGTGAGAGTGGATTCATAAAACTGCCTTAGATCATAAGTTTTCAAAGAATACGTTGTTTAACTGAGTAAGAATTTTGAACAGCATTTATGGCGATAGATGTGAATTTTCTTCTGTACCTATTCTCTTCAAAAACAAAACACATTTGTAGAGGACTTATATAAAATTAAAATACATTTTTTTTTATTTATAGGACATCAATCAAAAGTCGAAGAGGAGAGAACACTTCACAGAAAGATTTAGACATTCAGCAAAACCTCTTCATACGTTGATGGAATCAGCAACGCAAACGGAAATTTCAAAGGAATGTCCATCCTGCGCTTCAAGGTGTAGGCGTGCAGAAGGAACTGGAATTAGGTCACTATATAATTATATATATATACATATGAACAAAAAATACGAGGAGCGGAAGGAAAAGTCTTATTATCGCTGTTGACAAAGAATAAAAGTTCAAAATTTTGCTTTGGGGTGTGGAGCGCACACTTCTGTAGCTTTATTTTATACAAAGAGTCCTGAGCTTTTAGCCGCCGAATGGCACTAAACGTTTAATACAAAATAATTGAGCCTTTGGAGAGTGGACATTTGGCGGTGATTCTTTTTGTACATTTGAAGGGGAACAATGCCAAGGTAATCCATGATAACCTAGTGGCTGTATACGACAACAATGCCTTGTTGTGTGATGTTCTTGTTAAGTACCAAGTATGGAAGATAAGTCAACAAATGACTTAGTGAAGAAATAGGAACGAAGAAATTGCTCACTGTCGAAGCAATAGCTTAGATGTCCACATCGGTCACGAGTTATTTATTTTTTTTTTTTTTGAATGTTTAACGCCCGTTTTTACTACTTAGGCATCACAGGCGGTTGACGTTGATGATACATAAGACGAAATTATAAACTTGGAAAGGATTTTTTTTTTCAAATAAAGGAAGCGATTCAGGTATATGTTCAGGGTACCTCCTCGGCATTTGCCATTTATAACGACTGGGGAAAACCTAAAAAAAAAAAAATCTCAGTTAGGGAGCACGGTCCTGGTGAAAATCGAACCCCATACCTGTCGCTTACGATCTCGGCCACCGGTAGCCAAAGGTTAGTACTGTTACTCCTAAAGATAGGTTCGATATCGATCGATGCTTTTCTATACGATCTCAATACTTTTTCGATACGTTGTTAATAAAACAATTTTAATTAATATTGACACAAAGTATTCGCAAGAAACACATAAGCTTCTAAATAGCAGGTACCAGGTACCAGGTACCATATAAGCCCAGCTACTCACTGACCCATAATAAAAGGGGCTCCGCTTCTTTATGTTTCTGCAGAGGTTAGCGACAGTGTGACAGCTACAAATGCCTTTAAAAATCATGTACCAGGGTAATAAACGTGCACATTTGCAGTTTGAAGTAAATATTTTCGAACATGTTATTGCATTAATTTTAAGCACGTTTATGACTTTTCGCGCATATGGGAAAACCACAATATATGTACAAAATAACCTCAGATCTGAGCCTAACCAATAATATGCTTACAGTAAGAATATCATGTGATCTGTCGAGGTATCTAATCACAATATAATATTTATCGAAAACTGATTTTACGAGGGGCGTTTTGTAAAGCACCGATTTACTAATAACGCACAATCTATGGGCACGTTCAATGGTAGTGCTATAGACTGTAGTACGCAATGCAGGCGCTAGATAGCATTATAAGAGAGTTTGTAGCGCAAAGTCAGTGCTAATTTGTTGTCAAGTAGAGAAAGACGTGTACAAGATAGAAGGCGATTATCATGGGCACAGATGAATCGCATAGTTTAGGATGGCGTCAGAACTGTAGAAATTTACAGACGTTTAACTGCGGCATATGGTCAAGAAGCTCCTCACAGAAAACTGTTTACAGTTGGGTCTATGGGTTCGCCAGCGACAGGATATCTGCACACAAGAATGTGAATACTGGTCATATGTTAACATCGCGGTCTCCCAGGAACATTGAGGTTAGGTTTGAATCTATAATGGCTGATGAAACATAACCTTTGATGAAATGGAATGCCAGACAGACTTCGGCCGCGCAACCGTACATTCCACTATTCACCACGATTTGAATATGATAAAGGTGTACGCATGTTGGGTTACACGGGACTTGACAATAGAAGGACAAAAGGGTTAAAGTCTATCGTCAGCTGCTGGAAATGTATAATGAAAATTTGTATTTTTTTTTTTTTTTTTTTTTTTTTTTTGAGAAGCTGGTGACTTATGACGAATCACGGTGTCACACCAAACAGAGAAGAAAATCCAATCCATGTAATGGAAATACTCAGGAAGTTCCCAAACCAGAAAGGTTCATACGGGCCCATCTGCGGGCAAGCAGATAATCACCGTATTTTGGGATATTTCAGGCATATTATTAACGGATTGACTTCCTCAGGAAACGACTGTCAGACTCTTACAAGGCTTAGACGCAGGATTCTGTATGACAGGAATGTTCTTCCAACATTCAATACGTGGTCTCACACCCACCAACATTACGACCGCAAAGTTAGCATCACTGGAGTTTATTGTTGTACTGTACCTCCCATATTCACCGGATCTCGCTTAGTTTGCTAATGTATTTATTCGATAACATGAAGGATTAGTTGAGAGATAAAACACTGGGCAACAACAACGAAATTCAGGCAGCTAGCTGTTCACGAATGGTGGCGTACTGTAAACTATGGTTTTGCGACGCCATAATGAAGTTACCAGGAAAATTGCAACAGCACTGACGTTGATGGGGAGTATATTGAGATATCCCATGTGCATTGAACTATGTTGTTTAATAAATAAGGTATAAAACTGCTATTGCAAATAATTTCCCAACTACCTATTATTACTTGAAGTGACATAAAACCGCGTGCTTTGTGCTCTATTTTTTTTCCGGATAATATGAGTGAATGTTCAAAATATTTGCAATTTGATCCCATAAGTGATATACCCCATTTGTCACACTTGTAAAAAGAGTTTTGTATCGGGGGGAGGACCAAACAATACTAGCAAATTAAAGAAATATGTGATATCAGTGCACATAATTGTTTTTACTGAGCATTACAATCGGCTAATAGGGAAATTTAAAGATATTTGTTTGATGTGTTAATACTCTCAAAATAATATGAGAATGTGCATTTTTTTTATAAAATATGAAGTATTCAGAGTGATACATGAGTAGCTTTGAAGTATAGAGTATCAAAGACATTTGGTATTGATCCATCTTTGCTTCACAATGTTCTCACATGACAAAATTGCCGCCAACTGAGATCCATAATTACTCACATTCATTCAAGGTGTCGCCTGTCTGGCGAATATGTACAGAAGAACTAACATCGCATAAAACGCCCATGACTGCAGCTCTCTTCTTCCTGGGAACAACAAACTTATGACCACGTCTATACAAATAAATTGTACGGTGAGGGAATATTTCCCTTGATGTGCAATTATATCCACAGAATTCGTGGTGCATTTAATGAGTCATTTACTATACATATCACTAATCTGCAATGAATTAACTTCATTCATCTGATTTTTAAGCCGCATTCACGAGACTCCCGCACAAAAATTTACCGTACAAAGGGCATTCAAAAAGTTTTCTACGAGAGTATGAAACTGAAACCTGACGGTGAAAATCGCTTCATTATTTTTTTCTGTAATCTCCCTTGATTTCCACATACTTAGTCCACTTTGTCTTCAGTGATTGACTCCCTTTGAACTGTAGGGAAATATCTTGGTCCTTCAACCAACTCATTACCTCCTCCTTTATGACATCATCATTGGAACATTTCCATTCACGAAGGAATTTCTTCACTTTTAGAAAGAGAAAATATTCACCGGGGGCCAAACCTTGGCTATAGGGTGGATAGTTAAGCTCCAATGTCCAGATAACAGCTGTTACGTTAAGGAAATTGTGGAAAGGTACACTTTTGTAAAGCAGCAACACTACCGCTGGCACTTTTCCACGCCGATTCTCCTTGATACCACTTTACTGTAAATGCGTAGGTTTCTCCAGTGATGGTGGACTTATATGGCACAATTCCAACGGCAGGAAACCCTGTGTACCGCAAAAATCGTTGTCATGCATTATCTGGCTGACTGATGCACACAGAATTACTTGGGGATGGGGAGTTCGTATGCTTCTATTGCATAAACTCTTGTTTGGTTTCTGGGTCATAGGGATGAACCCGAGTTTCATCTCCAGTGACAATATTTGAGAATAAATATCAGAATTTTCTTGGAAAAAGATCAAACTCTCCTGACTGAATTCCTGGCGGTATGTTTTGTGTTCATCAACACATGGGTATGAATAATTGTGAAATCCTGACAGTTGAGACGCATAGTTCACAAGTATTGCATTATGTTTGACGCGACCTTCTTGCATAATTATACCTTTCACTTTTTGATACATTTCTTATAAGATCCTTTCACAAGATGGCTTGTGTGAATGTGATTTTCAATGGACTCCCATTCCATTTTAAATTGCTTGGCTTAAACGTTTACTTGGAAGTTGAAAGATGTATCATTGACAGCAACTGTGGCCGAGATTGTTAAAGCACTGAATCGTTAATAGGAGGTGTGGGGTCCCATTTCTACCAGGACCGTCCTCCCTGACTGAATTGGGTTTTTTTTTTTTTTATTTATTTATTAAGGTTTCTCTCAGTCCTCATAAATGACAACTGCCGGGAAGGTACCCTAAACTTATGCTTGGAACGCTTCCTTCCTTTTAAAAAAACTCCTTTCCCAGTTTATCATTTCATCTCATGTATCATCAGTGTCCGCCGCCTGTGATGCCTCTGTACTAAAAACGAGTGTTAAACAATATTAAAAATTGACAAATAAAACATTAATTTTCCCTTGGATTTTTTTAGGCTTCTCAGGCTTCTCCCTTCCTTTATGAGGAATTTAATTACGGAACGAAGCTACAAATCACTTTTTACTGGACCCGCATGGCAATGCACTTGGCATCCTTTCAATTACAGTACTTAGTGCAGAAGTGCAGACTGATTTGTGATTGTGCCTGTTTCAAACCATGTCCCAACTTGCATGCGCAAGCTCAGATTTCCAGCAATGATAAAACATAGTAGATAACTTATAAACACCCCTCGTATTTAATGATAATAATTGTTTATAATGCTTGAAAATTAGCTATAAAGAGTTTCGCATAATATATATATTTAAAAATGTCTTATTATATTTGTGTGCAAAATTTTTGTTGTAGTTAATTATGCTTAATGTTATAATAATGGAAAAGTTTAACCAACAGAATAATTTTTAAAATATTTCTTATGCATTTTATAAAACGTTTTACTGAATATTAAGTTTACAAACCATTTGGATTGTTATAAAAGACATTAAATTACCACAAGAGGCATGAAATTTGGTTGAATGGTTTCAAACAAGTGGTCCCAAACATTTTCGGTGGTGAAAAAAGTTCATCACGGGCGCTAATTTTCGCATTGCACTTGTATTACTGCACTATTTAACGATGGAAAGTAAACATTTAGATTTTTTATTTTAAACGTGTGAAACATGGTTTATTTAATTTATAAGTTTAATTTTATAGTCTAATTTAACTAAATGTCTTTACAAAACTGAAAAAAACAAAAAACAAAAAGTAATATAACACATTTTAAACTCAAAGCAAGTATTGTAAATGCATGAATATTCTCATAGATCTTATGATTAAAACCATTTTTAAAGTTTCAAAACCAAAAATGTCATTTGAGATTGTAAAAGATATCTTATAATGTAAGGGATGAAACTTTTTACTAGCCAAAGGGCGCGAAGCTAGAAACAATTTATTTTTTGGTTAGAACACAATAACCAATATAATTATAAATAATGTTTAATATGTTTCCATTCACATATCTGTAAATATGGTTCTTCCCATTTTAATGTTTATTTTTATCATTATTAACATGATTTATTTTTATTTGTTCCTCTTTCTAATTGCTTATTATACTTAATGTACGGTCTACGACGCAAGCATAACAATATTCATAATGTGTATTTAGAATTTTATAACAATAAAAATACTCCTGCTACTCCTGCTACTGCTGCTACTACTAGTACTACTACTAGTACTACTACTGTTACTACTACTATTACTACTATTACTACACTAGTACTACTACTACTACTACTACTACTGTTACTACTACTAGTACTACTACTATTACTACTACTATTACTACTACTAGTA
Source organism: Metallyticus violacea (assembly GCA_030762175.1). NCBI lineage: Eukaryota > Metazoa > Arthropoda > Insecta > Mantodea > Metallyticidae > Metallyticus > Metallyticus violacea. The sequence goes on from CM060831.1 coordinate 142,690,721, forward strand.
CTACTACTACTACTACTGTTACTACTACTGCTACTACTATTACTACTACTACTACTACTACTGCTGCTGCTGCTACTGCTACTGCTGCTATTACTACTAGTACTACTGCTACTGCTGCTACTACTACTACTAGTACTACTACTACTATTACTACTACTACTATTACTACTACTACTACTACTACTACTAGTACTACTACTACTACTACTACTACTACTACTACTACTACTACTACTACTACTACTACTACTATTTTTTACTACTTTGTCAATGTAAAGAAAATATTCAGTTTAACTGTACATAAGAATTTCAATTCGAGTAAATGTTTGATTTTGTGCTATTCTTTCTTAAAGTATGTTTTAATTTATTTTCTCTAGCATATTTTCAAATATTGCCAGTTTTAGTGTGGTTATAAGCTCCTGAATATCTTTTACTAACAACACAAAAATATAATTTCGACTGTTCATGTGATCAGCAGAAAATATTTAACATGCCTATAAATGGAAACCACCACATTTCAAGTGCCTAGTTTACGGAAGTGGCGGGTTCTATAAGTGATACTGTTCACATTCTGTATATGTGATATTCAGAGTTCAGTGTATAAATATTAAAATACAGGATGATCCGTTTGAGATGTCAGAAAAGTAGAGTTTTATAACACAGAGTTTACTGTACATATCTCTGAGCAGTTTGTTGTAATATATGAAAATAGGGTGTAAATTTCAAGTGGGCGGTGTTTCCAATCTCAATCGCTTGCCGTCTCAGCGCTAAAGTGAGTGATAGACAAAATGGTGGTCACACCACAACAATAATCGTCACTGAGAATACGTGCCTAGTGCACCACTCTTCACCATGACTATTTTCACGAATGGAAGCAGAGGGAAGCGGCGAAAACCGAGCCCAATTCCAGTCAGATAATATAGGCGGATAATTACCATGTTGTTAATGTCGATCTGGTAGCTCAGTTAGTTAAAGCTCGTGCCATCAACGGGAAGGCAGCAGGTTCGCTTCCCTCAGCGGCTAGCTAACCTTCATAATTTGTCTACACTTTTCTTACTATAGGAAATGTGTTACCTTTTTTAGGGAAGACAGCGCATAGGTTGGAATTTTACTTCTATATCGTGTACGTTGCAAACGTATGTTAGGTTAAGCTAGATTAGCTTAAGTTAAAAAAAAATATGCAAAATGTATGCTGTTAACTTTTACTTTTATTTCATATACATTGCAAACTTAGGTTAGGTTAATTAAAAAAAAAATATGCAAAACTTATACTGTTGAAAGCATATGCCTTTTACTGTATCAATTATTTCCTTTACGCGATACATTCCCACATTACAGTTTCCCACTTCATTTCGCTGTATACTCAACGTAATTAATTATTAGCAAGCACCCAAAAAGTTTATTTTTGCATTACATTGCTTGTTTCCGCGCGTTACAACTATTCTATTCGCGTGCACTTGTTGCAGTCACAAGACGATGATGTTCATCAACCACAATTTGGGCTCGGTTCTTTCCGATGCCGTTCGTGAATGGAGGCGTTACTGCAGCACCAGGCACGCACTGTCTTACGGGCAAGTCGCCGTAACAAAGTGTTCAGTGTGTTGTATGGTATGCGAGATTTTCGAGTGTTGTAAGGACCCGCTTATGACATGAGTATAACAATTGAGACATTGTTAAGTGGTACATGTTCCTGGCTAATGGTCTAATACTGCCTCACACAGACGGAAGGGTACGTGATAGCAACAAAGAATAAGTCATTCGACAAGCTATGCCTCAAAACCCACGGAAATCACTCCGCCGTTTATCAGTAGAGCATGGCAACGCGTCAGAGGATTGTAGGCAGTACCTCAAGATGTTTCCATGCCACAACCAGCGAAAGCAAGTGTTGACGCAGATTAATTATGACACCCGTCTTAGCCCTACTGCTATGATGCCTCCAGATTTTTTTTTATCGGGGTATGTCAAGTCAATAGTATGCGCACAAAAACCACAGAATGAAGTCAACCTGTGATATACGTTTAGAGCGGCCTTTGAATAGACATCTCCAGAAATACTGCTTGCCATGTGGCGCATTGTATCCGTGCGGTTTGAGTTGTGCAGAATCACAGTGGCGATCACGTTGAGTACTCTGCTGGGTACAAAACAAAACTCAAAGCTCTCCTACACATATGTTCATCATTACCAGGTAACAAATGTAATTAGGTTCTAGTATATATGGTTTTACTTTTCTGACATTCTAAACGGATCAACTGTATTGAATTGTTGATTATTTTCGGCATAGAACTGTTTCGCATGGAATGACCCAGCAAGAAATGCTATCTAGTTAGTATGCATATTTAACAACTTACAAAAGAAAAAATAAGCTAAACGAGATCTTACTTCCTGTACAGTTCTACCCTGGAATTGAGTAAACTGGGAAAAGATATGCAGCAACTGAAGGAAGTCCTGAACAAGAGGGAGCAAACATGGACCAAAATAGCGGAGAGAGATCGAGAGCTACGAGAAAGAATAGCTCGCTTAAATTCCGAACTGTCCTCTGTGCGCCAGATAGCGAGCATGCGCAGTGAGAATCTGCATGAGAAATGCACTGCCTTGAAGGCAAGTGAAATATGATAATACCTTTATTATCCACTAACCCATATGAGAGTAGATTCATAAGTTTCCGGACTAACCATTTTCTGGGTATTATACAGACAAAAACTATATTTCACTTTTCAGCATAATTACCCTTTATTGCAATATACTTCTCACATCTTTGAAATAACATTTCACTCCGCCCCAAAATAGTCAGAAGTCTTGTGTGCAAAATGGGCATAAACAGCATCTAATCACTTCTTCCTCGCACTTAAATTTCATTCCTCGAAGGTCCTTCTTGAGTTTTGAGAAGAGGAAATAGTCACTGGGAGCTAGATCTAAGCTGTAGGGTGGATGGTCGATCTTCTTGAAGCGACATTTCTTCACAGTTTCCTTTGCAACAAGAGCTGTGTACACATGCGCGTTGTCGTGAAGAAGGCGCACATCACCACTCAGCTTTCCTCACCTTTTCTCTTTGATGGAAACACGTAGTCTGTGCAGTAGCCCAGCATAGTACCCCTCATTTACTGTAGTGTACCTCTCCTTGAAGTCAATGAAGAGTATTCCTTCACAGTTCCAATGGATTGTGGCCATGATCTTCTTGGTTGACTGAGTAACCTTGGCCTTTAGAGGCGGTGCTTCGCCAGGTTTACGCCTGCCACTCCATTGATTCCCTTTTGGACCAGCGATTATAGTAGAGGATCATCATAATTTCATCTCCTGTAACAATGGTTTACAAAACTTCTCTCTCGTTACCACGGCAGAGCTCCAAAAATGCTTCGCAACAGATGACTTGTTACTGCTTTTGGACTGAGGAAAAAAGTCTAGGCACTCATCTTGCACTAACCTTATTCATGTTTAAATGTTCATAAAAAATTCAAAGGGCTATTGTTAGAAAGGCGCGACCTTGCTGCTATTTCTGTGACTTTGAGCCGCCAGTTTCCCATAGTTTCTCCTTCCACAAGAGCGATGTTATCAGGAGTGAGCACCTCCATGGGTCGACCTGCACGGTCTTCGTCTTCAATGCTTTCTCGACCCATTCGAAAACGTTCGGCCCATTCTTTTACGGTATAATATGAGGAGGATGCTTCCCTATATACACCGTCCAATCGCTGTTTAATTTCATTTGCAGTAAGGCCTTCTTTTGTGAAGAACTTAATAACAGTCCGAAACTCCATTTTGAACATGTCACAATCTTGTACACATAGTCTTCTTTATATAACTATATCTGAACTACTGAACACAGCACAGCGGAAACTACAGCTGCAATTATGTACTTAACAGATAAGGTATGACACCAGATAGGCGTTTTGTGAAGGCGAAAACTTATGGAAGTTTCTTGTATAACTTTTTAAGCATTGTCAATAAATCGGAGTAATTAATTTTATAAGTGCTTACATTATTCAGTTAGAGAAATTAAGTGTTTATTTTAATAATTAATGGGCTGCAGCGGTATTTAATAAGTGAAGTTTAATTAATAAAGGAGGTTAATTAAATGTGTAATAGATGGAGGGAAGGAAAGATTTTGGAAAAAGGAAATTTGAATTGTTAAGTTTTGGATGTTATCTCAGGGGTAAACAATTCCTTCCTCTCCGGCGATGGTTACCGCTCTCTTATATTTTGCCACGGCTGTTGAGACTCTGCTGGTGGATGTTTTTACGGTCCTGTGACCATAGGGGAAGGAGTCTTGTAGATTAATAATCTTTTGTTATGTAAGATGGAACACAATTTATTGTACATTAACTATTTCACCAGGGCACTTAACTAATGAAGGTCGCCCTTGCAAAACTAACTATCGCTTTCCACTAATTTATTTGAAACTGAGGAAGCCTTTCCACTGGCAATCAATCTAATTGAATGTGGGGGTGACAGCTCATAAATACTGCGTCAGGGTTATGTACAGGTTGGTAAGGTAATCTACTTTTTAGGTTTTTTTTACGTAAAGTACGCGTAATTTAGTAGTAATTTAGTCTGCGTAAAAAACTGGTTTTCCGTCATGTATTAATAGTTAAAAAAAAACTACTTTAAATACACTACATTTTGAACCATAATTTTATTTGGTATTTAATATTTAAAAAAATTTTATACTGTATTTTTAAAAATTGAGATATCTGTTGATGCGTACGTCTTATAGTACAAGCAGTACTTATTTTTTGGACATGCTTTTAAAATTTTAGTAACAGTTTAAATTTCTCGAGTGTACTTTCTTACGTACGAGGGGAGGTCCATAAGTTTCCGATCTCGCCGATAAGGATTATCGCCTTCACAATACCCTTATTTGGTGTCACACTTATTTGTTAAGTAAATATTTGCAATTTTTCATTATTTTAATATTCGCTGGAAAATATTATGCACCTTAAATGTTTATAACAGCCCATTCTCACACTCCCTTAAAATAATCATCATCACTGATCTGATCTTGTACCTTAAGTGTGAAATATATTTGAAGCTGTTTCTTGGAACGTTCGAAGCTGAGTCTATTTCTTGTGGTATTATAGCCAATAGACCAATTAGGAGAAATATTTCAAGTTGGGCTGAAGATTCGATGATGTTAAGAAACTTCAATGTAACTGTTGACACCTTTTTCTACTGGCGAACAGCGAAGTACCAGAATGTTCTTGGAGATCTAACCTCCTTCTTCGTTAGCTTTCCAACCTTTCAGATTTCACTGGGTACTGTTGATAACTGGCTACGCCGAGGAACCAATGAGTTCCTCTTCTTATCCATAGTTTCACGTTCAATTTCAGCCCTTATGGTCATCAGATAGACAAAGTTCAAGGGCATATGCAACAGTTGGTTTCTTGTTTTATACTTAAATACTGAAGTATTCTTTCTTTGTACATATTCCTACTCTCATAATTGTCATTACTTTCGGCAAAACTTCACATATTTAAGCCAAATGATCCCAAAATTATTTAAAAACATTAAAACGCACTAGTATTTCCAGTTATTAATTAATATTTCTACACTTGTAAATAAATCTATATAAGCTACAAGTGCATGATTAATGCTAATTCTTCTGTGTAATAAAACAAGGAAAAATTACTTGTTAAGTATGGAGAGTTATGAGGTACAAGAGTAGCACAAACCTTTGTTGAACAGAATTTTACTAATAACTAACTACAAGTTACAAGGCTATACATTTGTAATGCATTAGACCATACTTTTGTGGAACAGGACTCAAGAAGTGAATTATGCGCTCAGAGATAAAAAAAAAACCGCATGGGCATAAAAAAACTCCACCATTGTGCTTAGTTTTGTCTTCCCATAATAATTGGGTTGTCCAGAAAAAATAAAATAATTATTTTTATAGCATATCTCGCAAGGTATTTTAATTTTTGATCATTTAATTTATTTAATTTTTTAGGTTACCAAAACTGAACTGAGCAAAGCAAGGAAAGAACTGTCGCTTCTAAAGAAATGTACAAAAAAACTACAAAACGAAGAAAGGTTTGTAAATATGTTTATATATTTATTATTTTGTAAAAATGCTTTAAAGTATCAGTTCAAAAATAGCAGAAAACTCGTATATCACAATTTTTATTCCTTCATACATGCAAACGCGCACAAAATCTCATTTCATAATGCCGTAGGCAACTCTGAACAGATATGCAACTGACAGATTGCAATGGAATATGTGTTAACACATGGTGGCGAGGCATTTACAGTTATGTGCTCTATGCATTTGTGACAGTGGCATTGTTATATTATTTAGCCTTTTAGCCCTTTGCATTATCATGTAACATTACTATTTAAATTGTTTTTCACTAAATTTCTATTACTTACAGTGAATATATGACTCTCTTCTTTAAAAGTATAACAAATATTTGTTTATTATCATAAATAATATTAATAAAACATAATATTCACCCGTCAAAAGTCACGACGAAGTCTGGAAATCAAGTAGAATTCACGCTTTCTAATGAATGTTTCGAAAAATGCAATGTATTCATTCCAGTGTATTAAGAAAGAGTTTCATTTTTTATAATCGTAATGCCTTTTATTCCATTGGATTATACAGGGCGATTCTTCGCTAGAGGTTCAAGCTATTTTCTATAAACACATGTTATTTAGTTAATGACTTGCAAGAATTCAAGACGGAACCTGCTCACAATCTATGCTGAAATTCTCCCTCCAAATCCAAGTACACTTGTGTGCATTTCTTCAAACTTTGGAACATTTCTCTCAAAATGGTAACATCAGCGGTTTCCGTCTCTTGAGTCGGTCCTGGTGGTGTAGCGGTAATCATACTTGCCTTCTAAACCCAAAACGCGGGTTCGAACCCGGCTAGGATCGATGGCTTTTTTTCGGGCGTAAAAATCCTAAGTATGGTTTCCTTCGGAAGGGAAGTAAAAGCCGTGGGTCCCGTGTCGTACATTTACGGCACGAAAAAGAACCTAAAGCCTGAAAGAAGAGGCCTCTGAGCAAAATTTGTCGGCCGTTTCACGCCCTGAGTTGAATGGGACGCTGATGACCTGAGATGTTAAAGAGCGTCCATAAATAAATCAATAATAAAAAAAAAAACGTCTCTTGACGAATAGATTCTTTGAGTTGTTCGATTGCTGAGTTTTCTTCAAAAGGCCCCAAAGAAAGAAGTAGGGAGGCTTTAAATGGGAAGATATGGATGGCTGAACATGTTTTTGTGGTTCGTCACATTCAGTTTTTGAAAGCACTACCGTGTAGGATGGCTCAGGCGGTAACGCTTGGAGCTTGCCTTTGGATGGTTTCGGGTTCAAATCTCTTGGGCTTGGCCATTCTGACTCGTCGTTTAGGCGAATGCTGGAATGGATATTTCCCTTCCACGAAGTTTCCGCTCTCCCATTTAATTTCATTCTGTTGGTTGTGTTGCAGGACCAAAAGTGTCACACGAAGTGGTTGGTGCTGTGTGACAGCCACTTTTTGGAAAGGTTTCTGTCTCTGGACGTTCTAAGAGGCTCAAACTCACCGCCACGGGTGGCCGAGGTCGTTAAGGCGCGGACTCGTGAGCGGAAGGTCAGGGATTTGAATCCCCCCAGGACCATCCTCCCTGATTGATTTTTTTTCAGGCTTTCCTCAGTCCCCATAACTGGCAAATGCCGGGGAGATACCCTAAACTTAGGCCGGGAACGCTTCCTTCCTTAAAAATTCTTTCACAATATATCATTTCATGTATCATCAGTGTCACTGCCTATAGTGCCTCAATAGTAAAAACGGGCGTTAAACACTACTAAAAAAGAAAAGGCTCAAACTCCTTGGAGAGAGAGAGGTGCTCCGCCTACGTCGAATTGTTCTACCTGGAAACATTGTTGGGGTATTCTTCAATTCGTATCAAAATTGCTCAATTTCGACCAAAAACACCATCGCATTGACGTTGCTAAGGAGCTGTTGAACTCTGTCCGCGACGACCCAAATTTTCTCCAGAGGGTCACAACTGGTGACGAATCATGGATTTATGGTTATGACGTGCAAACTAAAGCTCAATCATCCCAATGGATGCTGCCACACGAGCCAAGACCAAAAAAAGCGCGCCAAGTTCGGCCGAATGTGAAGGTTTTGCTTACAGTTTTCTTCGATTGGTGCATCACGAGTTCTTGCCACAGGGTAGAAGGGTCAATAAGAAATATTACCTGCAAGTTATGCGCAATTTGCGCGAACAATCCGCCAGAAACGCCCGGATTTGTGAAAGAACAAAAATTGGCTTTTGCACCTTGATAACGCCCCTGCTCACACATCGTTGCTTGTGCGCGAAATTTTGGGCAAAAACAACACACTTATGATGCCGCAGCCACCGTACTCCCCAGATCTGGCCCCCTGTGACCTTTTTTTGTTCCCAAAACTCCAGAGGCCCATGAAAGGATGACGCTACGCCACGATTGAGGAGATAAAGACGGCATCGAAGGAGGAGCTGAACAAGATCACAAAAAACGATTTTTTAAAGTGCTTCGAGGATTGGAAAAAACGTTAGCACAAGTGTATAATATCTGGCGGGGATTACTTTGAAGGGGACAAAATAGATATTCATGAATAAATAAATACTTTTTGAAAAAAACACAAAATTCGCGATACTTTTTGAGCAGACCTCGTATACATTTGCAAGTCATTACTTAAATAATAACATTTTCTTACTGGTTCGCTCTGATGGATGACAGTTCATATCAGTTTATTGTGCGGTTAGTGACATGGTTCAAGGTAATGAAAATAGAGGAAATACATAAATGGCCAATGAGCTATTAGTGTATACTTAAATTTACATATGTAACTGTAGCAGCAATGTAAGTATTTATTTCATATATTAATATAATTTAATGTATATTCAATACATTAGTGATGGTGTGGTGGTAGTGGTGATTATAATACCAACAGAAGTAGTAGTAGCAGTAGCAGGATTACGATATCATTTATCTTCCTACCCTCCCCAAAGTACACTTTCTATCGTGTTACATTTTCATACAATATATAAGTATGTATATTATCTATATATTTCTAGAGTATTTAAGTTTATATACATCTTAGTAAAAATAAACATTTGAAAAGTACAATGCGATCATTGATGCTTTCCTCCGCGGTGCAGAGTTTTTCCCATGAGCGAGCTCCCACTCATTCGCCGTGGAGGGGTAGTAATTACTTACTTGTTGACTTTGCTGACTGTTGCAATCGTAGCGCAGCTGCTCCAGGGCGTGTGTTGTGTTATTCGTTTCTTAATTCGAGTGTAATGCCTAGAGTGTTACAACAGCACAGCTTGTCTTTATGTGTGTTATCTCAGTGGTGAAAGAATCATAGGATCTTTTTTTTTTTTTTTTTTGAGCTTACAATTGATTCTGTTAATTATGTGAATCCATACTCCCCCTTTTTTTTCATAGATTTAATCAATCTATCATAATCATGATTTTTTTTTCAACAGGACTCTGCCACTGCTCACACTGCGAATAATTTCATGAGAGCAATTCATAACGTGTTTCCACAAGACAGAATTATTAGTAGGGATATGTGGCCCCTCTCTACCCCGATTTAGCAGCCTCCGATTATTATCTCTGGAATAAGTTAAAAAAATGCCGTGTACAAGACAAACCCCACACCATACATGAACAAGAACAAGGTAACATTCGTTAGGAAATTGCCCACATTTCTCAAAATGAACACGAGTGATGAACAGTTTCCTAAAGAGATATCAAAAATGTGTGGAGAATGAAGACGGTCAGTTTCAACAGCTTATTTTATAATTTAGTAAGTACTGCGTCTCTTAAATTGGTTTGTGTATTGTTGTAAGGTCTATTTGTTTTATTGTTTTACCCTCCCGCTAATTACTGAGACCAGGTTGGACGGCTACCGAGCAGCGCGTTCGCCCATAAGCCAAAATCTCGTGATCGCACAGTACAGTAAATACAGAAATGTTCTTTAAAACCATAGCCAAAATTATCCAGCTATTTTAAATATCCCGAGAACCAACAGAGAATCGTTAATGGAACTTTGCAGCCAGAGGTAGGGTCTTACTGCGCATGTGTGAACAGTCAGTTTTTTGTAGCACTGGATAATGATAATCATATGTTGTGTGCACTAATTCAAAATGACTGCTAACAGCTACTCTTTTCCTTTCGTACAGTACCAGCCCCACACATATATAACTTCTGGTCACTTCTGTACTTTCATCGTTTATAGGCTAAAGAGATAAAGGAGCATTCAACGAAACAGCTTTGGGGTTTTCAAGAGAAAGTTTTGCACACTGTAATGAAATAAGTGTAAGAGTTATAATTGAAATACCTTGAAGACAATTAAGATTTCATTATGTTAAGGAAGAGGTTTAATTTAATATGAAATGCATTCTTTAAGACAGATCACATAAATAAAGCAAATTTTGAGAAGCTCATGTTTATTTTATCTTTTCTTTCTTAACGAGATATCTACAGTTACAGATCTTCTCAGAAGCATGAAGAACACTAGAAGTAGAATTTTCATTTTCCATTTATTTGATTGTTTTCTTTACGTATTTTTCAGGTCAGAACAAGATTCCGCCAGGTCACTGGAGCTGCTACAGAAAGAGTGTCTTTCTGATGAAGAAAAAGAAACCCAAAATGATCCAGAAATAGTGCAATAAAGGTTAATATTTGCTTCCCGTACTTTGATATTACCAGAATGTAAAAACATAATTATAAGAGGAGAGCATTTTTAATATTTCATAGAGATTATTTTATATACGTAAATAAGGGTAAATATTAAAACATATGGAAATATATGGCTGAGACTTCTATAACCAGTCTATTTATTATTTTGAATAGACATTAAACGGTTATTTTCTGAATAACATTACGGTCATGCCCACGGCAAATGCAAAGAGCCTACGGACTTAATAAGATTATTTTTCTGAAGCTAAATAAACCTCTTTATTTTGGGATTTGTTGCAAGTTATTCCTGAATTCAAGGATTTGATAATGTAGGACAATTTTGATATACATACAACCCGGTGAAATTAAGGAAACTCGCTTTATTTCTTTTTTTAATGTTGATATCTTGAAGTAAGCTTCAAACAAAAGAGAGAATTTTCTTCTTTGTGTGTCTGAAAGTGTATACAGATTTGTCTGTTAATTTACAAGAACTTGCCGATTTTATTTGACACACTTGGTGATGTTTCATTATAGTTTACGTTATTATAAGTTCGAACTTGAACTAGAAAAGCACCGAGACATTTTCTTTGGATATATAACTAGAGTCGGTGTGAGCTACAAAGGTGATTTTGGGATTAATGCACAGTAAACCTACACGCTACCGATCGAGGTGACTCAGAAGTAGCTCTTGAAACTCCAGTTCAATTCCCTTTAGACCGACCATCCTCCTTTGGGTTTTTTCTTGATTTCTCTGGTTACTTAGGCGAATTATGGATGTACATTCTATCAACTTTCTGCTCTCCATTTAATATCAATTCAATCCGTGGGTTCTGTTACAAGGACGAAAGGGCCAGAGCAAAATTACCTGGTGCGGTGTGACGGTGGCTTGCGTTTTGGAAAGGCTTCTACCGCGGCGTATGGTACGGAAGGCGCTCACACAACTCAAGTATCGGGGTTTTCTATTTGAAAAATGTGAATGACCTCGTCTGCATACGCGCAGTCCTCATTCAATGTCTTCCTTCCTTTGGGGGCGTATGCTGTAAGCGAGGCCGAGGTGTCGAAAAAACTCCTCCGCCATAGCCAATATCTAAAATTATGGCGCCCTTCCGTCAGCCTTTATTTCCCGCCTACACTAATAGCATAATTTATTTCCAATATAAATATAACTACAGCATAAATGAAAATAAAAAGTACAATTCCAAATGTAATTTTTTTATGAACTCGTGCTTCGCCTCACTTCTTAACTTCACACTCGTCCCAAAATCATGATTCTTTAGGAACTTATATCATAAACACTATTTTTTTCTACAACAGTTTGTAAAGTTTAATTATACGCACTTGTCTGTGTATAAAGTGATACTTTACGACAGTAGTGGGCAAATAAAACTAGTTATTATTTTACGCATTGCAACATCAATTATCAAATTAAATGCATGTTTTAATAGCAATGCGGTAACCTAGAATTTTCCCTAACACACTATTACGTATCTAACTAATTATACAATTGTTAAAAGGAACTAAGTCAAAAATGCAATTTTCATTTTTCACTTAGAAACATTTCAAAGGTCAAACTGCATCAAATCATGTTAAAAAGAACCAAGCCTGACTTCCCCAACGCAGTAATTCAGCACAGTCCGCTTTATAATGCAATGTTAAAACACACTGAGTCATTGCCTTTATTTAACACAGCATTTAAAACAATGATGTGTTAAAGCAACAAGTGACTCAACTTAAAACAGTTGACAGTACCTAGTGTACTGCTCCCTACTAATTATTTTGTTTTCATACGTCATTTGTTTCCCTGCAATGTTGCTATAGATGCAGAAGATTTTTAGTGGAGATAACATACAATACCGGGAAATAATTCTGAAAAGTATTAAATAAATATATTAGAAGAGTGCATCAATCATATTATGTGTGTGTGTGTGTGTGTGTGTGTGTGATTTAAAACTCAGTCAGCTGTTTTATATTTTTAGCATGAAAGACAGGGAATGCATTCTGATGCATGCCCAGATCAGAACAAAAACCGCACATTAATAAGAATGTCTCTTGGCCTTGTAGATTTAGCACGTCTTAAGAAAGTACTCATCACTTCTCTGAACGAAGGCATCCTTTCCTACCATAAGATTGGATGTTTGGTGTTTTTGGATTTACCCTTAAAGATTTTTCAGAAATTCTGGCCAATTCAACAAGAGAGGTGTAAATAAAAGCTGTCACCTCTGATGATGTTCTAGATTTAACCAACTGGTGGTTTACTAACAGTAATTATAAGAGGGCTGTTGTCTCTGATGAAACTAAAGTCTGCCACGTGGCCAAAAATTGCAGTTTGGATCTATTTTCTTTTAAGGAGTTTGCTTTTGGTGCTAACAAATAACAACATACTTCCCTTGCACACAAGCGTCTACCTGTTGTGAATATGTACAATATTCCTAAGATATATTCCGGTAAAGTGCTTATCAATTCTCTATTATTCAAGACTTAGAAAAAGTCTATGCATGCGTGTGTAACACTTAAGATTCAAAGGAATTTTATAAAATACTGGCTTTGCCCAAAGAATAACTCCAGTGCTGCTTTCCAAGCAGTGAATAGAACTCGAGCTGGAAAACAGAACTTCTTATATAGGACAACATACGCACAACTATTATTTGTGTTTTAGTATGTCACTTGTCTTTCTAAACCAATAAGCTTAGCGATGTGTGAAGCGTTTAGTTTTCAATAAGTTCACGATACAAAATTAATATTAACATAATAACATTAACTTTGCTTCCTTTATTATTTAACTATACAATGCTTACAATTATAAGACAATGAAAAAATAAAACAAAATAAAAACAGAATACAATAAATTATATATGACAAAAAAGCTACAAACACAAAGACAAAAACAAAAATAAAACAAAAATGGTAATGTTGGTACATGAAACGTTAATTAATGTATACTGTGTAATAAATGATCACAGGATAAAGCAAAAGTATAAAGATTCATATTGAATTCAACAATATTTAAATAATGTAATTTGTTTCATATAATTTTCATTCTAAGCGCAGGTATGCATCAATATTAACCCTTAGAATAACAAAGATACTACGAAATCGGTTTGGTGTGATATTTGCAACATAAAACATATTGATTGTCTTAGGTTTGAATCATCTACCATATTGTGAAAAGTAACCAGAAACGATTCATTCTATGAGATAAACTTTGGTACTGAAATAATTGAAGTAAAATATTATAAGAAATTACGTTAGGAAAGAAAAAGGAAACTTTTTGAAAAATGCATACTTTAGAAATTTGCGTTGAATTATTTAAATAAATTTAACCGATCTGTCAATGTAAGGATTCCATATAATAGAAGCATATTCAAGTTTAGATCTGACAAATGAGTTGTATAAAATAAATAGAATCCTCAGACCATTAAAATAAGATGAATTAATAATAATAAACCCCAGATTCTTATGTACCTTACTAACAATGATGTTAATATGTTTAGTAAATGATAAGTCTTTGTTGAAAGTTTCTCCGAGATCATTCTTTGTTTCGACTAATTGTAATTTTGTTTCATTGATAGTGTAAATAAAATCAACATTACTTTTGAGTTTAGAAAAAGACATAACCTCAAATTTTGATGCATTAAAAGAAAGATTGTTCGCTTTACTCCATTTATTTAAGGAATTCAGATCAGTTTGAAGTTTAACACAATCGGAGACAGATTTTATAGAGCTAAAGATTTTTAAATCGTTGCAAATTTTTATAATTTTTTTCAGCATGTAAGGCAATCTATATATGTGTCTAATAGATCCCTAATAACACCACAAAGAATACACACATAATGGCTCTCCTGAAAAGTTGTAAGCTTCGTTCCTTTTAACATTGGAGGATTCGATTAATGCAATTAGAAATATTAATTTAATTTCGTAATTCCCATTTCAATTGTTCTAAAGTGTTGTTTACACCAAATACTTCTATGATAAAACATGAAAAACAGACAGGGGAGTCCAAAGCCCATCTTTCCATCAAAGCGGAAATTAGCTTTGCCTGAGTGCACCAATTTTGATTATTACCAGTTTTTTGAAACCGGGGCAAAGCTAGACTTTTACTGCGATATACCGAAAATCGAGGTTGGTTCACTCGGTCCTAATATAATTAATTTTACACAGTGCGTACCATTTTTTCTTGCCCACTCAAAATAACTTTTTTTCCGATGCGTCAAATAAAAAAATCCAACAAATGTTTTTTAACATCATGAGAAAGTTCTTGCTAAGGGTATTTTTTGTATCTCATTAATGCAGGAGATACGGGATACAGCTTCTTCTTCTTCTTCTTCTTCTTCTTCTTCTTCTTCTTCTTCTTCTTCTTCTTCTTCTTCTTCTTCTTCTTCATCATCATATATTTCTCCGTGTACATTTTATTCAATACACTTACCCTCTCCAAGAATTGTTCAGAAATGTGTCACACTGTACCATTTTAGTCAAGATTGGTTCATACAATCCACTATGGTTCCGACAGGTACAGCATCACCGTCGCGTGGCCGAGATCGTTAAGTCACGGACTTGTGAGTGGAAGGTCTGAGTTCGATTCCCGCCAGAACCATCCTCCCCGATTGATGTTTTTTCCAAGTTTTCCTCGGTCCTCTTAAATGGAAAATGCTAGAGAGATATTCTAAGAACACTTCCTTTCTTTAGAGAGAGAGAGAGGGGGGGGGGATGTTTTATCATTTCATGTATCACCAGTTCAGCGTCTGCGATGCTTTGGCAGTAATTTCGGGCGTTATTGGCGATACCATTATTGGTCCTTTCTTTACAAATGATAACCAAAATGGTAGACCATATAACACGTTCTTAAGAAACACTCGATATGAACATGATAGATGCCCAGCACTTAACGCCATAGGAACATGACGCATTTTGGACCGTAAATACCCTGGCAGGTGGATTGGATGTGGTGGACCAGCTCATTGGCCTGCCCCATCCCCGGACCTTACGCCACTAGAATTTCTTCTTTGGGGAGAGGTCAAGGATGTTGTCTATCAAAGTGTCCCAGCAACACCAGAGAACATGCAGCGTTATTGATGCTTGTACAGCTATCCAGCAGGAAGTAGCAGAACGACCACAGAGTAGACATGTGTGAATGTCAATGGTCACCATTTTGAGCATGAGATGTAAAAAGTCTGTTTTGCAGATAGTAGTAGTACCACAGAGCTACAGTTTTCCATATTTATTTTTTTTCTTTACTAAAATGCTATAGTGTGATAAATTTCTGAAAAGCTCTTGGAGGTGATAAATATTTTATTGAATAAAACGTGCATGATGCCATTAAAATAACGCATCTCCTACATTAATGGAGAAACAAAAATTATACTCTCAGCGATAAATGACCCGTG
The DNA here is from genome assembly GCA_030762175.1 of Metallyticus violacea. Taxonomy (NCBI): domain Eukaryota; kingdom Metazoa; phylum Arthropoda; class Insecta; order Mantodea; family Metallyticidae; genus Metallyticus; species Metallyticus violacea. The sequence continues at coordinate 142,706,754 of CM060831.1, forward strand.
ATGTTAAACAACTTTTGTTTGAAACAATTTTTCATTTGACGAATCAGACAAAGGCTATTTTGAGTGAGCAATATAAACAGGACACCAGGTATAATATTTATTTTCCTTTTAATTTTAACCTGACGCAGAAAAACTGTCTGCAACACGTTCGTAAAGAGTTTATTTGATTGTAAAACTCGGCTGCAACTCATTTCAGAAGCTCCATAGACGTATAAAACTACTGCATTTACGAGCCTATAAAAGAACTATTATTTATAACCGAACAATGAATGAAAATGTTAAATAATTATTTTAACCCATGTGAATAAAAACATTTGTTCACAATTAACTGTGGCTTTGATATTAGGAAAATGTCTCTCGGAATAGTTTATGCTGCTAACATTCTCTTTTGTGCGCCAATGTAAGAGTGGGAACATGATAGCTATCTCATGATTGGAGCTAGTTGAACGTTTACTTCCTAGATGTCGCAGGTCTCCACAGCTCTTGTCGCGATTCTAACCTTTATCGCTAGAAAGCGCTAAAGGTTTAAATGCATTAACAAGACGAGAAAATATTTTACAGTATGGTTTTGGCATTTATTTATTATGTTTGTAAGGGATCTTACAGGTGAAATATTTCTACTTATTTTACCCAAACGAATTTTCAAACGTATAATATAATCATGTGCACTAAACTAACAATTCGATAAAAAAAATTGTTATAAGCGAATCCGAAAATATATATAAATATTACGTAGGTGGTAATATGAAACAAAGTATGTTCAAAATATATCTCAAATATTTACTATAATATGACATAACCTTTTCCTACATCAGGCAGAAGTATATTCATGCCATGGCTCATCTACAGAAAGTTTAATGTGATATATCTCTCTGCATTTACATCTACAATTATGTTTAATAATCAAAAATAAAACCAAAAATATGTTTTCATTTAACAATATAAGAATTAAATGAAAATGAATTCAGACGATACAACTGAGGATAAAACTATATATATATACAATAAATTTCTCTCAAAGTTGGAAACAATGGCAAGCTTTTCACTCTTAATCAAATCGAAATATTTCGACATATCTACTTGACCATTAGTACCATTACTACTCTTCAAATGCAGAACCTTTACAGTGAAATTAAACAAATGAATGTTCATAATGATATCTCTAACGCCCTTTATTCATTTACTATATAGTATATTTAAAATGCATTATATGCTTTACACATATTTGTGCATAATCTGTAGTGATTTATTGTTGTGTATGATAATGGAACACTATTAATTTTATAAAAACTTCACCTTTGACTTCTGTTTTTGTTAAATGTAATTTACCTCAAACGCTACTTGTACTAAGTATGTATAAAAATGTATAATTATTAGTTAAGTTCAGATATGGATTTAAATGGAAATATGTATGAAGGTAGGTCCATAAGTTTCCGGCCTAACCATTTTCTAGGTATGATAAAGACCAAAACTATATTTCCCTTTTCAATATAGTTACCCTTAAATGAAATACACTTTTCACATCTTTGAGTTAACATTTCAACCCCTCCCCCCTAAAATAGTCAGAAGTCTTGTCTGCAAAATCGGCATAAACAGCATCCATCACTTCTCCGTCACACTTAAATTTCATTCCTCGAAGATCCTTCTTGAGTTTTGAGAAGAGGAAATAGCTACTGGGAGCTAGATCAGCGCTGTAGGGTGAAAGATGGATATTCTTGAAGCCACATTTCCTCACAGCTTCTTTTGCAACAAGAGTTTTGTGCACAGGGGCGTGAAGAAGGCGCGCACCACCACTCCGCTTTCCTCGCCTTTTCTCTTTGATGTAGGCACGTAGTCTGTGCAGTAGGTCAACAAAGTGCTCCCCATTTAGTGTGGTGCTCCTCTCCTTGAAGTCAATGAAGAGTATTCCTTCACAGTCCCAAAAGATTTTGGCCATGACCTTCTTGGTTGACTGAGTGACCTTGGCCTTTAGAGGCAGTGCTTCGCCAGGTTTACGCCTGCCACTCCATTGACTCTCTTTTGGACAAGGCATAATAGTAGAAGACCATGGGTTCATCTCCTGTAACAAACCGCCACGGGTGGCCGAGGTCGTTAAATCGCGGACTCGTGAGCGGGAGGTTTGGGGTTCGAATCCTGCCAGGACCGTCCTCCCTGGTTCAGGTTTTCCTCAGTCCTCATAAATGGCAAATGCCGGGAAGGTACCCTAAACTTAGACCTGGAACGTTTCCTTCCTTAAAAATAAATCCTTTCCCAATATATAATTTAATTTCATGTATCACCAGTGTCAAGCGACTGCGGTGCCTCTGTAGCAAAAAACGGGCGTTAAACGCTATTCATTCATTCCTGTAACAATGGTTTGCACAATTTCTCTCTTGTTGCCACGGTAGGGCTCCAAAAATGCCTGACAACAGATGACTCGTTGCTGCTTTTGGACTGAGGAAAGAAGTCTAGGTACCCATCTTGCATTGGCCTTATTAACGTTTAAAATATTTGTGAACAATTCGAAGGAATGCTGTTTTAGAAAGACCCAACCTCTGCTACTATTTCTGTAACTTTGAGCCGCCGGTCTTCCATAATTTCTCCTTCCACAATTGCGATGTTTTCAGGTGTGAGCACCGCCAAGGGCCGACCAGCAGGCTCTTCGTCTTCAATGCTTTCTCGACCCATTCGAAAAAGTTTGGCCCATTCTTTTGCGGTAGAATATGAGGGGGATATTTTCCCATATACACCATCCAATCGCTGTTTAATTTCATTTGGAGTAAGTGCTTCTTTTGTGAAGAACTTAATAACAGCTTGATACTTCATTTTGAACATGTCACAATCTTCTACACATAGCCTTCCTTATGCAATTATATCTGAACAACTGATCAGAGCGGAACAGAAGTTACAGCTGCAATTATTTACTTAACAGATAAGGTATGACACCAGATAAGGCTTTTGTGTAGGCAATAACCCTTATCGGCGAGGCCGGAAACTTATGGCCTACTTTCGTACATATAGTTTGAATTTTCCCATATAATCGACATTGAAAATGTATTGTATTGTTTTAGGAATTAGTAAATTTCTGTTGCTGCTGCTATTATTAACAAGAATGTTACATTCTACACCCTTCATTCTATGGAGGTTTAATCACAAAATCACCCATACCTTAAGTCTGATATTATGCAATTTTTAATAAATTATAATGTAACAGTTTGAAACATCTTTTGAAAGTGTTTTTAGATTGTGTTTTGATTCCAAAGTTGTTAATGAAATCAGTATACTAACTAGATATAATTAATATTTTTGTAGATCTAGTGAGTATGGGTCTGAATTAAGTAGCAACAAAATCAGCAATGAAGGAAAAAGGGTATAATCAATTCATATGATTCAATGCTTACTAAAGAAAATCGTATTTCCTTCTGAAATCAACTAAACGAAAGGAAGGAAATTATTTCAAGGTTCTAGTTCCAAAGTTAATATTGGAAATATATTTCAATTTTTTTTTTTCTTTTTCTAAGAGTTTATAGTAGAAATATGGTATCTCTCTCCCATACTTTGTTTAAAACATCCATACAAAAACTTGGCAGTTTGGAAGAAAACATGTAGCAGAATGGATATGAATTGGAGATGAAACAAAATTTTCATTAATATTTTCTGATGGTCAATTGGGTTCAGTTTCAGGAATATTAGACACTTAGGCTAAAAATTAATTTACGGTTATAACAAATATTGACTGAAAAAAAAGACAAACCTTTAGATATGTGAAAAAAGAAGTAAAGTGTTCAATGAAAGGAATTGGTAAGTGAAAATATTTTGAAACAGAAATTAACAAGGTTGTAAAACAGTATGATGAAAAAGTAGAGTAATTAAAGATCGACAGGCAATTAATGTTGTAAGGAAAACAAATAAATGATCCAATATTCATTTGTGTAGACACACACACACACACACACACACACACACACACACACACATATATATATATATATATATATATATATATATATATATATATATATAAACGAATTCATAGGTATGTTCAGGTCATCCAATTATCTACTGACTGACCTGGCAGTGGAGGGGGGACTGCATCGGCCGATAAGCCATTGCTCAAGACCAGCCGATCACATAGTAGGGGCGGGTGAGGTTTACCGATTAACTGCTACGTTGATCTTGAGTCTTACGCCACCCTGTCAATGTCGTTTGAACAGTGAAAGAAACAACACGTGCATAATCTAGAGACCTATTGTTGATTTGTTTTATTTACGGACTCTCTTTAACATCTCAGGTCATCAGCGTCCCATTTAATACAGGCGGATAATTTTTGCTCAGAGACCTCTTTTTTCAGGCTTAAGGAAAATGTACGACATGGGACCCATGGCTTTACTTTCCTTCGCAAGAAAGATATACAACTTGGGATTTTTACCCTCTAAAATCTACCTTGGCCGGGATTTAACCCGCGATATTGGATGTACGAGGCAAATAAGGACTAGGCCACAAGGACCCACCTAAAAACCTAGAGCAAAATCTGCTAAGAATACATATGACAAAAACTAAGCCTAATTATTTTATTCCACTGTACTCGTAAATCTAGTGTTTCTACCACCGAATCTTATATTGCATCGTTCTCTTTATCGGCCCATGTAGTCCCCGCAGCCTTGTAGTCATCAGATAGGTGGATGGTTCCATAATGTTTTATCATACGTAGCACAATATCATACGGGACATTTGCCATTTAAATCTAGAAAATGAGAATGCCAAAGAACATGGATTTCGGTTGGGAGACCAAAGAAGGAAAGATCTAAGAAAAGATGGATAGCGGACATCTGGGCCTGTGATAGAGAAAGAGTTGGGTTAGACTAAACTGATAGACTGATCGAGGGAAAAAATACAAATGCAGAATTATGGGCTCATATGATGTGTAGAAATGCATAAAATAATGTTCTATTATTACACGTTTTTCTTGCTCTATAACAATTAAGGATGAATTGAAACCATTAGAATATCTCTGCTACTTATTTATTAGTTCATAGATATCGCTATCTAATAGTATACAGTTCAAAATGTATATAAACGTTTTTAAAATTTTTGCACATTTTAAGACTATAAGTTGGAATAATTTATGTATTTGTGGGTAGAAATAATTATATGAAACATAGTATAGTATATAATATAATAGATAATTTCTTAAAATATTAATTAAATGCTATCCAAAAAGCTATTTCGCAATGCTTCTAACTCAAGAAAGGTACCGAAGAACAATCAAATGATAATTGGTTGCTATAAATGAGAAGGAAAATCACTTTCATCTCTTCCCCTTCAGCAAACAGATTACCTTTTGGGAAAGACCGGTTGGCTAAGCAAACAGACACTTTATCACCCTCCGTTATGTTCTTTTCTACCCACGTGCCAACTATATATGGCTATGCCAGAGAACGCATACTCTGATATTATCCTATAAAGCACTTTTGTGTTCTTTGATTAATTTTCCTATTTTGCTGTATTGCATTTCCTGCTTATGATACTGAATCTTAAAGGGAGAGTCTGGTAATATCAAGTGCCAATTAAGCATGGAAAGTCTTAACCTTTGTTCATAATGTACTGCTGATCTCTAAAATTGCAATGTCCATAAGAGACGCATTAAACTCCATGTCTCAGAGGGAACGAGTATTCATACCAATTGTCTGAAATTGATCAAAGGAGAATTGTGGCATAGCGAGAATGACGAATGTCAAAATTGGTGCTCGCCGCGAAACGAGTATGAGATAGTGATCGATGCAGGACGAACACACAGACGTGAGGGATCCAAATAGTCTCACCAAACAATCGAACGAGAAGACAGAGATAATTTCCGATGGCTGTTACGAATATAAGCAACGTGTTGCAATTTTAATGGCCAGCAGTGTGTTGATTATTAGCATTATTCTTTAAATACTCACGCATTCTCCAGCTGGTGCTTTTTTGTCATATTCTCATAATTTTCATTAGCATTTATATCTCGTATTACGCAAGGCAGGAAATATTGAAGCATATATAATTGATTTTCCGCTGGCTTTGATGGCTAATGAAAGTATTGGAGATGACGTTCTGAATTAGAGCCTTGCGCAAAACAATAAATATATTTCGCGTAATTTTGTCAATGCACAGTAACAAATCGTGCCTTTAGAATGACAAGATTTCTAATTATCAAAATATCAAAAAAATGATTTAATAGGTATTAAAATGCAAAGAATTATAATAATCTTAAAGCGTATGTCATATGTTGAATAATTTGGAGGTTAGAAAGTTGATAAAGTTCTATGTGTAGGAAAAAATACATTTATCTTTGCAGTGACAATGTTCCAACAGCATACCAGTCATATGTTTGTGCTGGTGTATTTTGAGGTTAAATATAGTATAAGTATAATAATTTATGCTACTATAGGTATTGGAGAGCCCACAGAGAAAAGTAATAAAAACATGAAGTAGGCCAGTTACATGTTCATAGAAGAGGACAGCTAGTGCTAGAGAAGATTAAGCATGTTTGTACAATGTAAGTTCACTGTTCACTACTTATATTTCAATTTCCACCAAAGAAAAGCAATCCTTTATTCTGAAATTAACTGAACGTTTCCAAACAAAGCATCTGCAGTAAACATTGGAAATAGAACTCAATTTTGAGAAACATAGAAGTTCAAATTGCTGATGAAAATTTCATGAGGAATATTAAGAAAATGGTACCCGAGTACTATTAAGTAATGGATCTATAAATCAATTTATTTGTTTGTCATAAGAATCAAGCACAATATGTACAATGGTAAAACATGGATAAATTTAAAAGCAATTATCTATTAATGAATTTTAAAATTCTGTAATATTATAAAATGGATTACAATCAACCATTGATAGAAAACAGTTTTAAATTTAATCATTCTCACATCGAATACATTAAGAGGCACGAGGGCTAGTCAATTAAGACCAAGAATGATTTTTGTTTACCTATAAAGTTCCTAGATAGAGGCAAGATTGGTATGGTACTTTTTAAAAATAGTCCTCATTGAGTATATGCACTTGGCCCAACGTGTCGGCCAATCCTGGAAGACGTGCTGGAAACCGTTTTTAGACATCATTTTCAGAACCGCCTCCGCGTTCTTCACAACAGCCGTTGATGAACCAAAACGCTGACCCGCAGGTCATTTTTGAGACGGAGGAACAGATAAAAAAAAAAAAAAAGTACGCGAATCTAGGTGTAACGATCGTGCGGAATGGTGAAAGCACTACCAGGAAATCTGTAACATTGTGCCAGTCTATTCACTGTTATTCGTTGATCTTCCCGAACAAAGAGGGCAGCTGTGTTAATCATTGTCTCGTTCACTGCAGTGATTAGAGAGCTTGGGCCACCCTGCTTTGTTGTTGAAACACGGCCCTCCATAAACTCTTCGAAGTGCGATTGATTCTGGCAGAAACATCATCGGCATATGCTTGCTATAACGTCGTGTACGGTTCCATACCGAATTTCTGCAGATGGAAGCAAAATTTCAGAGTTGTTAAGTACATACACATTTTGTCGCTTTACTATTCTTTGTTGCATCTTTTTGATGTTTACTTTTATGTATATTATTTTAATTATTCTTCTGTGTGATTATTCCTATCCATTAAATTTATATTACTTTTATATGCTTTTAACGTTATTTTTAGTACTATTTTCCTTCCGTAAACCTCTTTATGTGCTGACAATAGCTTCTCCTCTGTTCCAGAATGTATTTATGCCTATCTTTTTCTACAGCAAACACGTCAGAACAGAACAGAAATGGCCGATACAACATATAAGTTTCACATTCTCTTGTAGATTATACAAAAAATAAAGTGAAGTAAAATGCATGCTCCAAATATATAAAGGATGACTATTCCAAGCATTTTCTCAAGAACTTGTCATTTAATTCTAATAGAAAGAATATATTAGTTTCAAGAAATCTCTATATAGTTATATAAAGCTTTTTCTAATGACCCCCCTGCCTGTTACGCCCATAAGCTACACACTCCTGTATAAACACTAAATCGCGTAATAAACAAGAACTTTACAAAGGCAATGGTAGCCGGAAAGGCAGTGGTAGTCTTTAATGGAGAATGTTCGTAAATTCTTATAGTTTCCTTTGAAAGCTCCGTTTTAACTGTTTATCTCCTTCTCGTTCTTTATGTCGACTATTTCTTTTCTGCTGCCCTGCTGACCCAGCAGTCACCTTGTCACAATATTTAGGAGACCATGTATTTAAGAGGATTATAGCATGACCTACCACATATTCTTCCGGGAAATTCAGCTCAGATTAGGTCAGGAAAACCCTTAGAGTATAAAGACTAAGGAGGGAGCGTGTCCCTTTAAATGGCTACAAAAGACTGAGGCGGATGTAACGTCAAATCACATTTTCAATTCCCACGATCCTCTGCTCAACGCATCCGAGATTATTCCATTTTTAAATAAACAGTAACGTTATTACGAAGCTTAGGCAAACTTGTTTTTTTTTCAATAGTTAACTGTAGTGTTTGTGAAATGATAATAAAAAGATCGCCTATTATCATATATTAGTATCTAATTATTATAATAGGCCTATGTTCAATAAAATATCAGGATAATATAGGTTGGATGTGAGAGGGCCAGGTAAATGCAAGAGTACTCAAAAGTAATAAAAACTTATAATATATTTTGTGATTAAACCGATCTTAATTATAGAATAAAGTTGAAAGTTTGGCCAGTTTGGCAACGATACCAAGGTTTAGACTGCATTTCAATACACGATACATACTGGCACTGAGTATCAACAAACTGAAAACAAAAAATTGCCAACACATAAATACAGCAACGGGCTCTCTAATACCAACATGTACACCCTTTGGCAAAAAAGCCATTTCTTGAACCCAAAAGTCTTCTTACTCGCGGCTCACAAGGTGTGTAGCCATTGCAGTAATCTTATATGGATGCATAAGGCGCTGACTAGTAGGTGTGTGTTCCGTTAGCTCTGTGGCAGAGTGTGCAGTGATGCCGTTGGTAAGAGCGCAGGTTCGCCTGTTGATAAGAATCACTTTTTTTATCTTTGTAACATATTATGACAAACTAGTATCGTAATATTGTTTCCCATACACAGCAAGCTTTAACGTTAGCGCTATAATGTATATTATATCTCCTTCAATACTTGTTCTATCTAAATGCAATATGCTGCACACACATTCCCTGCACATGCAAGAAGGACAAAAGATGACTTATGGATACAAATTCAATGTTGTAGCCTGGAATGTTGTAGCCTCTCGTCCACACTACTGTAGATATCTACATCTATGCCCCGAAGATTGAGGGAAGTTATACATACTGAGGGTTCATATACCTGATATTAATTTATGTTTATTTCTGTGTGTTTTCACTTTAGAAGATAAATGTTTCTGTCCATGTATTTAATTATTATTTGCAAAGAATACGTTAGTTTATGAATAAATTTTTATGTGTGCATAAGTAATAACATAAATCTTAAATAATACGTTAAAATATAATATGAAGGTAACATGATGTAATACATTTTGTATACGCTTATAAAACCAATAATAAAAAATGAAACAAAAATATTATGTGGGATTTGAATCCAGGAGCTTACGCAGAGGAGCGATGCCTTTTAAACCTCTCAGCCACCGCTACTCTACCCCAATATTCTCTTTCCAGATGCTTATAATTGAGATCATTTACAGGAAAAAGCGCCCACTCAATTTTGTTGTTGTGGAAGGGTGTCATATAAGGGTGTCCAGTACCCTTGGAGTCTGCGACGATGTAAGCTGTTGGCATTTTATGGATACTGTGGCTTACAATTGGTGATGTATCAAACATAATTTGCACTAAAATATTTTATCTATTATGATACGACAAAGAATAGATAGTCTTTATTATACTTTCTTTCAATATGAACAAAAATCAAGATTATATACGGAATAATCACCCAAAAAGAAAGTGCTAAACTTTTCGGAAAACTTACTGAGAAAACTGTAAACGTTTCATCAGTATGATATTACGTCAGATAATTCAGTAATAATAATATCTATAAGGAGTAAAATTATGCATTAATATCCACATTAAATACTCAGAAAATATAACGAATACTAGGGCCAGCATTTGCTTTCTTCAGATCCTAAAACCCAGCAGCTAATGTTTGTCTGTTTCTGCAAACTTCACCACCAAACGGGATTTTCCACGCTACATAGGCACAAAACAGCAGAAGCATTACCTCAACTACAAAGGATATTTTCAGCATCGTACAACTTGTAGTTGCAGGCGCGAAGTATAATTTCATATGCGCAAACGTCTTAACCTAGGGAAGAAATTTTGATGAAAGTGTTTTAAATACGGAACTCTTTTCGAGAATACGGCAAGGAAACTTAAACCTACTCATAACAGAGAATTTACAAAACATATTCCATGCTTTTGTTACAGACGTTCCTTTTGGGCTACCGCCAAACATGATAAAACATTCGGGCAGAAGCTGGAAAGGATTTTAATTTGATGTTATTTTATTTTGATTTATTTTATTTACGGACGCTCTTTAACATCTCATTCAATTCAGGGCGTGAAACGGCCGATAAATTTTGTTCAGATGTCTCTTTTTTCAGGCTTGAGGTTCTTTTACGTGCCGTAAATCTACGGCATGGGACCCATGGCTTTACTTCCCTTCCGAAGAAAGTCATACTTAGGAGTTTTGCTTCCGAAAAAATTCATCGATTCTGGCCGGGATCGAATCCACGATCTTGGGTTTAGGAGGCAAGTATGGTTTTCACTACATCATCAGGATAGACAGATTTTTAATTGTAGGACTTGTTTTTTACTTCAGGATGATGCTAAATAAATAATGTTTTATTCTCGAAGGAGTAAGCTCTATTTTGCACCAAGTTTGACTGATAGAGAAAAATCTGACTACATTTATTTTTTGCGTTAGTAAACAAGAGAAATGAAAATTCATGATCATTTTCTTGTTTACAAAAGAAGCAGCTCATTGATAATGCAAGTGGAGTTACAAATTAGAGAATTTCCTGTTGATTGTACCAGAATCCACGTTAAAGAACATCGTACAAGCGTTAAATAATCAATACAAAAATAACAGACCGCCTCCGCAATCTAGTGATAGCATTTGCGACTACTAATCCGGAGTCTCTGGGTTCGAATCCCGGTCAGGTCTAGTTCTATGTTTAAGGTTTTTTTTTTTCGGAGTTTCTTATTTCCCTGAAAAAGTCAACGCCAGTTAGCTTTAAGGCTCTAAGAACTACGAGCTCATTTGCGTCATCATTAATTAATTTTATTTCCTTTATGATTACAGATTTACACCTACAGTACTCAAGCGTTATCTACAGACGTCGCGAGAAGACCTATGCAGTCAAAGCGTCTTGACGCAGTTTCATATGAACAAGAACCGAGGAATTATGTACACAAGCTATCAAAAGTTGAGCTTTTTTATTTTTATTTTTATTATTCGACTCCTAAAAGTAATATAAAACAATAATATTATTATATGCATGCCTTCAGTTTACAATTATAAGAAATATAATGTTAAAGTAAAATAAGTAAAGTAATATAAAACATTAATATTATCATATGCTTGCCTTCAGTTTACAATTATAAGAAATATAATGTTAAAGTAAAATAAGTAAAGTAATATAAAACATTAATATTATTATATGCATGCCTTCAGTTTACATTTATAAGAAATATAATGTTAAAGTATAATAACTAAAGTAATATAAAACATTAATATTATCATATGCATGCCTTCAGTTTACAATTATAAGAAATATAATGTTAAAGTAAAATAAGTAAAGTAATATAAAAATTAATATTATCATATGCTTGCCTTCAGTTTACAATTATAAGAAATATAATGTTAAAGTAAAATAAGTAAAGTAATATAAAACATTAATATTATCATATGCATGCCTTCAGTTTACATTTATAAGAAATATAATGTTAAAGTAAAATAAGTAAAGTAATATAAAACATTAATATTATCATATGCTTGCCTTCAGTTTACAATTATAAGAAATATAATGTTAAAGTAAAATAAGTAAAGTAATATAAAACATTAATATTATCATATGCATGCCTTCAGTTTACATTTATAAGAAATATAATGTTAAAGTAAAATAAGTAAAGTAATATAAAACATTAATATTATCATATGCTTGCCTTCAGTTTACAATTATAAGAAATATAATGTTAAAGTAAAATAAGTAAAGTAATATAAAACATTAATATTATCATATGCTTGCCTTCAGTTTACAATTATAAGAAATATAATGTAAAAGTAAAATAAGTAAAGTAATATAAAACATTAATATTATCATATGCATGCCTTCAGTTTACATTTATAAGAAATATAATGTTAAAGTAAAATAAGTAAAGTAATATAAAACATTAATATTATCATATGCTTGCCTTCAGTTTACAATTATAAGAAATATAATGTTAAAGTAAAATAAGTAAAGTAATATAAAACATTAATATTATTATATGCTTGCCTTCAGTTTACAATTATAAGAAATATAATGTTAAAGTAAAATAAGTAAAGTAATATAAAACATTAATATTACCGTATTCATGCCTTCAGTTTACAATTATAAGAAATATAATGTTATGGTAGAATAAGCAAAGTAATATAAAACATTAATATTACCACGTGCTTTCTTCAATTTTCACATATTAAAAGCTTAAATTTCTACAGAATGTGATGGAAAACCCGAAAATTAAGAATAAACGCAATGAATTAAACATACTTACAAATGTCTTGGACTTGTGGATGAGACGTGGGAAAGTAGCAACAACTCACTAATTTGGAATAACTCGCCCAAAGAAATAATCTGTACTATTTCTTGCTCTGAAGTCAAGGCACATTAGTAAAAGTAAGGCTATGACGTCGTCACTACTATTCTCAACCAATCAGGAGAAAGGACACGGGAGATGGTTATTACATGAATGAGACAAGAGAGAAGGGGGGGCAGTGATTTGGCTCATAGCAACATATAATCCATGCAAAGATAGCACATATATTAGAAAAACGTGCGTTTTATTGTCATCAATGATTCATTTTGTTAATGGCAAATGGAAACTCACATTATTTTTCTAATTCTTCTGAGATCTGATTTAAACGTGCAGTCGTCTATTTTTTTTAACATTGTATTACTTAAAATATAAACTGCAAATAAATGTTTTTCTTTCTCTTCTGCTTCTTCCTTCGCTGTATCCACCCTCCTCCGTTCTTAGGACTTACACCCAACAATGATACGGTAAGTTGAAGCTATTTACTCCTGACATAGAGTACACAGGGGCTTTCTGAATGTATAGTAAATTCTATGTCAGGGCCGCCTCTATGAAGTAACAAACACAGAAGACGAAGACAAACAGAGTTTGATAGAATGAACACGAATGTTGAAAGGGAAGGTGAATTCATAGTAGAGAAGAACTAACCCAGAAGTTTCCCTTTTTTTAATTTGGATAGAGGAAAAGCTAGAAACCCCCCAGTCAGATTAGTGGGCCGCAGGATTTGAGCGTAAGACCTCCCAAAAAGGAGTCCTGAACTTAACCGTCTCAGCCAACGAGATCGGTAGGTTTTCTTTCAACACATAAATGCCGTAACAGTTCCGTAAGTTGCCTCACTATCGATTCCAAGCGTAGCTGAGTACAAATTCCCCAAGAGTTATTGGGTCGTTTTCACAGAGACGCGACTGAGTTTACGCGGCAATTTTGAGATTGCAGATGGAGTTACACGTCAGAGTCAAAACAACAGCCAATGCATTGCAACTTATAGATTACAGAAAAAGAATGGAACGGGAAGTCACACTGAGGCCTCGCGCAGCGGATATAGCGCTGACGGCTGGTCCCGCGGTTGCGCCAAGCATTGCTCACCCTCTATAATCCAATTAAAGAAAAAACCTTCAATATCTCACATAGCTTTATATATTTTTTCAAAGTGGTATTAATTTACGAAGTTCTTTGGTGTCCGATTGCTTTTGATTGGCCCAAACAATACTGCACTATCCAAAACTGGTCTGGTTATGGAGCCCTACGTCACAGGGTTGTTTCGGCAATCAGGATCACTTAGCTATACAAAGGTTAGTGTAGATGAAATTTAAGAAACTTGAGATAAAAACGAAGATATCTATGTGACAAATCATTTGTAGCCATAGGAATAATTAAAAATAAGTTGATGTACTGCTTTGAATAATATTGCATTATTATTAAGTAGTATATGGAATTATATAGCATTAGAACAGGCGGTAAATTATTTTAGTACATTAATTCTAGATAGCCTATTGGAATAACTTGAAATTACATGAGTTAAAATCCATACTTTTTCGACCAAAGGAAAATCGAGTATATGTTAGTTTTCATTTTAGTAAGAATCTTTGAGTTAGTGAGCTGAAAAGTGTAAAAATACTAGGACTGTCTAAAATGTTGTGGGTCTGGACAATAGGGTGGTATGCAATTGGTAAGACGTTTTACATTGGCACCTCTTTCTTAAGCACTCATTTAAATAACAAGCTCTTCTTTAAATAGTTAACTTAATACAGATTTCTAAAGCAGTCGGGCTATTATTTCATAAAATAAATACAAATTGTGTACTGTTAGAGATCTTTGTAAAAGATGGTTTGACGCCAATGAATTCATAACAAATTAATAAAAGTTTGTAAACGCTTTCTCCTGATGAGTAGCTGAATCTTAACATAGCTGCACCAGCCTTAAATATTACCCAAGCAAAGAAAACACAAAAAGTGCAATAACAATGGAAATTCGTTAAAAAATTTATATGATGGATGATGCCGAGCTAAAGTGGGTGACATTTTTGAGGTAATAGGCATTTTAAAGAAGCATGTAGGTTATATTTTTCATTTGAAAAAGCTTTGCACAAGGTGACATTTTTGAGGTAATAGGCATTTTAAAGAAGCATGTAGGTTATATTTTACATTTGAAAAAGCTTTGCACAAGATCACTGCTGCCCGTGTCAACAGCAGGTCAAAAACGGATTAGGAAGGGGGGATTTCAACAGCCAGAACTGATTTTGTGTGATAACTTGTAACTGTAGATGAGACCTGAATCCATCATCACACAGAAGAACCGAAACAGAGTCAAAACAGAAGTTGGTTGCGCAGCGCCAAAGAAAACAAAGTCGATAGGGAAGGTCGTGACATCAGTATTTTGGGACGCTACAGAAATTTCATAATTATCTTCAGAAAGACAAAAACATGCCGGAAAGTATACTATTCCAATTTTTAATCCAACTAGCTAAAGAAATTGACCTGAAAATACTTGACTTACAGGAGAAAAAGTGATGTTTCGCCATATACTCACAAAATTGCTCTGGCGGAGGGAAAATTTAGAAATCTGACGTATGAACGGTTGGAGCATCCACCTTACTCCCATATTTGGTTCCCTCCGACTTTCATCCCAAACTCTTCCTCACATTGGAATATCGCTGGAATAATTTAAGGAAGATTATGTTGAAAAATAAAAGGAATATTCACTTTTCTTTATTGTTGGGCCGAGAACATTTAAAATCGCTTTGGTTTAATAGAATACCACCAGAACACAGTAGTATCTGGCGTGTAAAGTAAAGTAAATTTCAAATAGCAGCGATATTGCTACTTGACTTTGTATACATCAAGAGAAAGGCAACATTCTTGTAATATGTTATCAGAGATAGAAGCATCTGTTATCTTTACAGATTATTGTTAAAGAGCAACTTTATACATTTAGTAGCGTTTCTTTTTGTAATTTGTGACCCAATTTTTGTTCGTTAGAGCCAATGTTTAATCTTCGTCCTTACCTTCAAGGATTATTCTTACAAAGACTGTTCCAGAATAATTCCTGTGGAATAAGAAGGTCTTTAGCGAATTCTGAAGTATTGTAGTTATTGCGGTTGTATCCATGAGGGGGGGGGGGTTTCTTGAATTTTTCTTTTAAATCTCCATCGATCCAAAAATGACGATGATATCTAAATCTCTGTGTCTGTTAACGCTCTAGCAATCCAATTTTAGTTTTTTTATCAACGAAACTCGGCATATAAGCATCAATTAGTAAACTATTTGTTGAGTTCCTTAAGCAGCAAAATTGGACCATTGGGGGTGGGAGTTAACCTAAAGCAAAAAATTAAAAGTCGATCTAGCAGTCGCAATTTTTGCTTTCTCTCAACGAAACTCTGTAAGTATCATTGAAATAAAATAAGAAAAAAAATTCCTGAAAACTAAGAAAATCAAACTATTAAGAATGGGGAGGGGTTATCTGAAAGTCAAAATTTAAAAATCACTCTAGAGGCACCAATATTTGTTTTTTTCGCAATGAAACTTTGTATACATCATTTAAATAAAATAAGAAAATAGTTTCTGAAAATTAGGGGAATCGGATCATTAGGAGTTGGGATATACCTGAAAACGAAATTTAAAAAGTGGGGATCAAAGCGAAAAATTTATAACCGCTCTAGCGGCTGCAATTTTTGTTTTTTCTGAACGAAACATGGTATACACCATTGAAATAAAATATAAAAAATAGTTTCTGAAAATCAGTGAAATGAGACTATTAGGAGTCCACGGTCGTTCTGTGTCGTCTTCTAGTTTAAAGGTAACTATTGTTTATTGAAATTTAATGCGATAATCTTTAATTACTTCCAATAAGTTTTTTTTTGTATCTAATCTTTTGCTGTACACCTTATTTTCAGATTAAATCAGTTCTTTTATAATAGTAAGCATCTCATTTTTGCTATTTGTACTCTTCGATTTTGTTCATCTGTCAGAGCCCAGCGTTTTGCTCTATAATGGAATGTAGGGACAGACATAGTTCTATAAATTTGCATTATAGATATAACACTGGCTGTGGCACACATTTGTTGTAATACTGCTACATAGATTTTGAAAAATTGAAATTTAAAATCAATATATTTATAATTGTCAAGGCTTAAGTTATTGCCGAGGTGTTTAAAATCACTAATTTGTTAACAGGTTAATAAATAAAAGTGTTTGTTCTTGTTCAGTGTATCACAGTGAAGCATGTATTTAATTTCATATTTCAAAATTATATATATATACATACCTATATATAGTGCCAATGTTTACTCCTGCTTTCAGTATACGTCGAGTAGACAGTGCAAATCAGTAGCTATAAGATCGATTTTATCATTACAAGTACAGTCCCTGCCAGAAGTTTAAGGACACCTCCATATATCAACTAAATGCATTCTTTCTTTAACTATGTTGTTCAGCAACTTTGTGTTTCGTCAAATAAATCACCTTATTAAGAGGTATATTAAATAAAAATAATTATGAAAAAGTCATTATTTTTTCTTAAGTTATGGTATATCTTCACTTTTAGAAAAATTGCAAAAATTATCCTTTATTTAATCTTTGTGGGGATATAACCATGAAAATATATGAGGTACAAATGTTATTTTCTCCAAAGATAAACGCACATACACAAGGAACATTTATAAATACAATATTACTGTCATATACTGGTACTGGTATATACATCGTACATTATAAACAAGCACCGTTCCGACTTCACTGGTTCTTTCAACATGCGATTTAAACGAAGGTCAAATAGTGCCAGTTCAAGCTCATTGTTGTCCAATTTATTGCAAAGTAATAAATATTGTGTAAATTTTTGATAAACCAGTATATGATAGTAATATTACATTTATAAATATTCCTTGTATATGTGTGTTTATCCTCGGAAAAAGTAACATTTATACCTTATATATTTTCAAGGCTAAATCCCTACAAAAATTAAAAAAAGACAATTTTTGCAATTTTTCTAAAAGTGAAGATATATCATAACTTATGAAGAATTAGTTACTTTTACATTTTTTTTAAATGCACCTCTTAATAAGGTGATGTTTTTGACGAAACACAAAGCTGCTGGACACAATAGTTTAAGAAAGAATGCATTTAGTTGATATAGGCAGGTGTTCTTAAACTTTTGGTAGGGACTATATAGTTTAAAATACATGCTTTATACTTTCTTCTGTCAAGGCAAGGAAATTATCATCTCTACTGTGTTTTGGGCAGCCCACACAAGCTGTCTATACTGATTACAGCTGTTACATAATATGACAATTGTTTGCAAGGCCTCCTATACGCTTGTCATGAGAAGTATTGCCTTTTTCCGCAACTTGTTTATGCGGTGGGTAGAGACCCAACAGGTAGGCAGATTAGGTGGGTATCCAGTGACAGGTGAAGTCGGAGGGACAATTAGCCATGCAGCTGTCCGGTAGGTCACCCCACCGCGCCGTCCTGATCAATAAGTTAACAGCACCAAGCGACGCCGGGCCGTCACCAGACCACAGAGCCTCACGGCGCGAGTGGGAGGTGGAGGGCGAATAAGCATGTAGGCAGCCCACAGTGGCGGACGGACCTCTACAACTTTTTACCTAACCTTGTTTCGTTTTTCTTTTGTTTTCTTACTTTTTTCCCCCGGTCATTTTCAATTTTCTATTCATATTTTATTTGTTTATTTTTTCTCATTATTTCTACATTTTTTACTTTCTTTTCTGTATTTTTACTGCTAATTCTTCTGTTTCATGTATATTTGATTTTTACCTCTTTTCCTTTTATTAATGTTATTCCTATTGCGGCACTTTCTTTAGATTCCAATTTAATTTGTCAATATAAGAATAATTTTTATTTTAATTACTGTAACTGGAAACCAACTAGAGCCCATACGCAGAATAATTAAACGCAAAGAATATTTCATAGTAAATCGGGATACTTCCATCTCGTGTTTGTTATTTTAATAATTATTAAGCTGTTTCTAGCTATATCTTTAAATCTAAGTAATATATATTGGTTACATATAATATGTATATATACAAATGTTAGATTAGTGAAACTATATTATATACTATATAATATATAGCATTAATACACTAGAACTATCTTTTCTTCAGTCAAAAAAAAAAAAACATGAGTAAGTAACACGATTTTATATCCCGTTAATTAAGTTTTTCACATCATTATTGTATATTAACACATTCGTGTTTAAATAGTAATGCGAAAAAAATTAAAAACATGTACTTTTAGACTGCTCCACGCTTTTTTTTAAATTCTAACACCTATATTCGATCATTTCGAATTTTCTCAAAACAAATGTCCTACAAAAACTCTACATTCTGTTGTTACAGCCCCAAATTATGTTGTAAACTGTTATTTTTGTTATTTTGCATAAATATGTTTTCAAATAATTTGTCAGAACATGGCAGACCAGTAAATTCCGTTTTTTTGTCTTTAATGTTTACAAAATGTCCATCTTAAACTGTCATGGCAGGCACTTTGGTGTTAAGCCCTGCTTTGTGATGACTGTTAAAGAACCTGAATTGCCAACACCTGTTTGTAGTCAAATGGAACAAGTTGTCTGGTTTTTGCTACGACTGTGGAATTTGAATCTCTGTGCTGAAGAGCGATACTTTTTGGGTTTTTCTCGGAGTTCTCCTATATTCGGAATTTCTTTCCACCAACACTGTCCATTTTTATCCATCTTAATCTCTTTTTTTATGTTTATTGTGACTTAATGTCTGGTTGCTATTCTGGTGAAAACCATGACATTTATCGGCTTCAGTACGTACTCATTAATTTCGTATTTGCAGCTGATTTCACATTATGATCTTCGGGAATTTGACACCCAAATCCCGAACTGGGTTGATTGATTTATTTATGGACGCTCTTTAACAGCTCAGGTCATCAGCGTCCCATTCAATTCAGGGCGTGAAACGGCCGACAAATTTTGCTCAGAGGTCTCTTCTTTCAGATTTGAGGTTCTTTTCGTGCCGTAAATGTACAACATGAGACCCACGGCTTTACTTCCCTTCCGAAGGAAGCCATACTTAGGATTTTTACGCCCCAAAAAATCCATCGGTCCTGGCCGGGTTCGAACCCGCGATCTTGGGTTTAGGAGGCATGTATAATAACCACTACACCACCAGACCGACTCCAGAACTCGTGAGAGAATTTGTTTTCACAAGATACGGTCCTCTATCTAATTTTCGATTAACCAGGGATGCCTGATGGGGTCTGTGGACTCTAGCAGATATGGCTTGTGGTGCCGTAGTGCTGTTTGTCCTCACACACGGGAGCACGTTAAATATAAAATGTATTCATTATTATTATTATTATTATTATTATTAAATAACATAGAAATATTTATGACATGAACCTAATTATTACTATATTATTTAATGAAATATAACTTTAAAATAGCACATTCCTGCACTCCAACTCTCAAACTGAGTCTCCTAAGATTTCTCCCTCTTTTTCCATTATGCATTACGCGTGTTTCTGAAAATATGACGGACAGGATCACTTTAAGAGTGAGCGTAGAGCAGGAAGACCGCTTCAAGACTCGCTCTCTTTCTTATCTCCATAGGTAGAGGATTTTTTTGTGTAGTTTTCTTTCATTTGAACAAATGAATGAATAATATATTGAAGGACATCGACGTCTAAACGACAATGAATATTTCTTGAACTGAATAACAGTACATGCTGAACAATTCAAGACTGCTGTATATCAAAAGGCCTCAACTTCATCTGCTGGATCAGGAAAGGCATCATGTAAACTTTTCAGAAATACTTTGCGATCAGTTTTGTTTTCCCTCGGAGTGTTTCCCCTATGGGTTAGCCGGCCAACTGGGTCCCGGTGATTAGCCGGAGGGATATTCACTAAATTATCAAATGAGGTGTTGAAACGGTCCGCCTTCAATCTCCACACATTTTGGGCATCTCTTTAGGAAATTATTCATCACTCGCTGTAGTTCATTTCGAGAAATCCGGGCAATTTCCTAATGAACATTATCTTTGAGTTCTTATGATATGTGGATCGTCTTGTACTGACATTTTTTAATTTAATCGCAGGCTGTTAAATCGGGGGAACGAGGGGGCCACAAAGTTCTACTAATAGCTCTATCTTACAGAAACACGTTGTGAATTGCTCTCTTGAAATTATTCGTAGTCGAACAGTGAGGGAGTCCTGTTGAAAAAACGCACGATCACGTTCCCTGTCGGTTATTTCTATGAAAAAGGGGTTAGTATGGTATTTACAAACAGAATCAACTGTATGGCTCTATGATTCTTTCACCACTGAGTTAACACATATGAATTGCATATAAAGACACGCACATACACCTGGGAACAGCTGCTCTTCGACTGCGGCAGTCAGCAATGTCAACAAGTAAGCAAGCAGACTTGTTATTTCCTCCATGATGCGGCAAACAAGCGCTCATAGAGAAAAACCTAGCGTCCAGGGCGAAAGCATTACTGATCGCACGATATATGCACCCTGAAGAAAGCAATCCTAATCGATGGGCAGCTGTTTAGATCAACAACCTAGAAGTGGCTTTTCTGCATGGAAATAAAACAAATCAACGAAAGTAAAACAATTGAATAATAAACAAACGAGTGAGATATATGAGAAACAAACGAGTGAGATATATGAGAAACAAACGAGTGAGACATATGCCAATGCCAGTTTTAAAAAGTATATCCTGTATCACAAAAGAAGCATATATCGGTGAAATCAGTAACGAAAAAATAAAAACTAATTTAAAAAACAATTCTAATGTATCTCACATTGTGTAAAATTCTCACGACTCGACTACAGTACTGAAAAGTTGCTGCACCTTTGGAAGCATGTTCGGATATGCAAACAGCTCAATGCCTTGAAAAATGTGGACTTCAAGCAGATCGTTTACTATGGAGATAAAGTTTTTTCGTTGCCAGATCAGGAGAGTAAGGAGGATTGTGCTTGAAAATATCTAAACCAAGGAATCACGCTTTATTTAACAAAGTTATATACCATTCATTTGTCTTTTATATTGCAATGTTAAATATTGATGATATATTTGTATCGGCTCTCCGATACACACGCAGGTAAAGCTTTTAACACTTTGGAATCAGAGTCAGATAGAACCAGGACTCAAACCACGGATCTGCGTCATAGTGTGCCGATGCTCCTTCATGTGTACTACCATACCATAACTGCAAGTCTCCCTCATCGGAGTCTATACACGCTTGAAACCTCAAAGTTTATCTCTAAGATGCGATTTGTCTGGAAAAAAAAAAAAAATAAATAAATAAATAAATAAAGTATAACATGCTATTCGTGGCCTAAAAAGTAGCCTTTTGCAGTGTAAACACACATTTAAGCACCAATAACACTAAACGTATGCACCCGTCTGCATAGAATATTTAAAAGTAAACCTAATGCAGAACTTGATAGTATTATATAAAGCATAGCCAAAGCCTGCAGGAAGTGTGTCAGCTAGCCCTTTTTACATCACGACACATTTAAAATCACGCAGAAATGGAAGAATTGCCTTGTTTATGTTAACCTGATCTATTTTAAATAAATGGAACGAATTTATATTGCCTTGGAATAGTGCCTTTACCTCGAGAGCCAAGGTTCGACTTTTTCAGAACTTTTTTTTGGATTCAGAAATCCAGAACACAAGACTTCGGGAAGGGATTTCAATTGTGAGTTTCGTTTGGCAATTTTACGGCACTTTAAAGAGCTTCATACTGGAAAAAAATTATCAGTCATTTATGTCCACTAATACCTTAGTTACCTACTAGATGGGGTGGAGAAATAGGCTAACCAGCCACCATTCTGCTCTATCAGCATACGTCCAAATAATACCTTAGTTACCTACTAGATGGGGTGGAGATACAGGCTGAACCACCCGTCCTTCTGCTCTCAATAAAAAATTAGCGTAATTCCTTTTGGTAGGTATAGTAACCTCTCTTAGAGGGAGTGAAGGCCCAAAAATTCCAAAATAGAAGTCCCAATACCTAACCACATTCCCACTTATCTTCCTACGTGTAACCAACCCATTTCTCTATGCACTAAGGCTATGCATTGAATTTTACTTTTTAATTTAAAATGTTAATTTTTTTGTTATAAGGTGTTGCCCCTCATTAAACGATATAAGAGCTGGGAAGAGTAGAAAATTGTTTAATGCATAAATTTAATAATTGGCACACAGAAGATCTTCATTTCACAAATTCCTGATACTTGCAGTACGCTACCTATACGAGCACTTTAACAAATTGAATTGAAATTTAATGAAAATAACTTAATAGACTACATAATATACTACATTCAAATATGCATACTTTATCAATCCATTACAAAATGAGATCTAAAAATACACAAAAAACAATACTAATATTACTTAGTATTACTACTATTACCACCACCACCACCACCACCACCACCACCACCACTAATAATAATAATAACAATAATAATAATAATAATAATAATAACAATAATTAGTTGTGTAGTATATGCCATTATTCAATTTTCTGAAATATCCTTAATTTAGTTTACTGTTCATTCAACTAGTGAATCTGTCGTAAATTTTTCTGAATATTAATGACAATTCAGGCTTCTCAGTGCTAAAATCTCTTTTCCTCCAGATCTTCAGGCAGTTTTAAGGGGAGTATGAAAGTCCTGTCCTTTAATAATAAATTTACCAACTTCAGTGCCCATTTTCTCCATTACTAAAGATAATGAAATGAAACCCATATAGAGCACAGAATTAAAATTTGATAATCTATTTTCACTACTGTGCTACAACTCTGAAGCAAGCTATAAATTATTTTCAATTGTTTAATTTTTTCTATTTTCCCCAACATTTTACTTTTTTGTAACATTTGGTCCTAGCTCTACCATAATGGATCAACGTCATCAAAATAATTTTACGAAAAGTGGTAAAATTTTCTGAGTTTATATAGACTCTAAAATTGAGAAATTTATGCAAAAAAAAAAAATGTAGTTTTTCAATTATTGCAGCCAAAAAAAAAAGTTTTTACAAAAAAAAAAACTAACTTTTTGAGGAGAACATTAGCTAAAACCCTCCAAGTAAACCAATAAAGAAAGATGCCATTGAAACAAATGCTGCCAATTTATGAAATGCAACTTTTTATCATGCAAGACAAACCACGGCCTTCTAGAGCAAATGTTTCCCGATATATAAAAATTTAACAGACAAATGCTAGCGAAATAATAATAATAATAATAATAATAATAAAAATAATAAAGACGTCTACAGTGACATAATTAAAATACTTATAATCAATTATTAATGAAAAGCATATCAAAACAAACAAAACATCCAAATATTAAAATTGTACAAAAACAAAAATATGATTTTTGACTCTCCCCTCCCTTTAATTCTTTGCTTAAATAAATCAACCAAAGCATCGTAATTATTTAAATTCTTAAAAGATTGTAAACTTACTACCATATTGTAAACATATTGTCTTCTATTTGTTATTACATCGTTGTATATTTGAATTACACAACTTGTGCAAAACCTAAACTTTGTTGACAATTGACATGATAATAACGTGAATGCATAACTTGTTGTGCAATGCTGTTAGGCGACATTAAATAAAGTTAGTGATGATATCTTATCTTAATCTTAGAATTAACCCACCTTCTTTAACAACAATAACATTAGAGAGACGAACTAAATATTTTGCATCGATATACGGACTTCATAAATATAATAAAAGAAGATACTGACTTCATGTTAATTCATCATAAAATCGACGTTAATATAATTTCATTTTATAAATATCGTTTTATAATTCTGCTTTCCAAAAATAAAGTACGAAACTCATAAAATATTGTACAATTTCACTAAGAAATTTGCTTCGCTCATTTTTTAAATACTTATTCTAGCAATAAAGTATAACATTATATCTAAAACTAATATTATTAATAAAAATAATTTTCCATGCGCCTTATGCGTATTTTGTCAATTAGTAGAAGGTTTATCTATGCATATCGTGATTTATAAATGCCGTCTTAGTTTGTTAAAGATTATTGAAGACCTTATTGTTCAGGTATTTGAATAAGTGAAAGTCAATTGGTGAAAGGTCGGGTGAATATGCTGGACGGATAGTTTCCTAGCCCAGTTTATTCAGCTTCTGTACATGTAGCAAGGGGTTATCATGAAGAATAAGGCGTGTTATATTTAACAGTGCTGGCTGTTTTTCTTGCGGCTTCTGATGCATTTAGTCACTTTCTTGCAATACTTCTCTAAAGTAACTGTTTCAGGATTCTAGCGTACTAAACACGCCGCAGATTACCTTCCACTAGTGTAACTTTAGATTTGCGAAGTGCTTTGACGGTTCATCGAAATCCAGTCATTGTGCCCATCGTGTGCGGTCGTCTTAGAAAATCGACTCACAAACAACCCAAAAAGGAATACTTTATTTGCATATAGGCATTTAAGAAGAGTTACGACTTTTGTGATGTTCGTTTAATTCATATCGGGGGTTTATATATATCAAGTTTTTTTTCTTCATTTTTTCTATTTTCAAGTGCTCGCAAAGAGGTGAAGGTGCAAGGTAGCAAGTTCTTGAATAGTTTGTCTGCATTTACTTCAACATTTCCCTGTGATCTTCAACTCAGGGTATGAAATCGCGGGAGGATAGGGGATTTTCCTCCCACACACGATTTTACCTAAAAAAAATTCCCCCTCCACCAAAACTTTTCGAGAGAGGCAATCCTTTCATTATAAAACGAAAAGGAAAATGTACAATACACATATTACTAGAAATAATGTTTTATTCTGTGTGTATTTCTATAAAAATAACAGCAGTAATACAAATATAAATAACAGAATGACCATCAGATCTTCAACAATGTGGCAACTCTGCATGTATTCACATTACAACTGCAGTCAACAATGAAGTCTCAGATTATTAATTGCACTGTTGCCAACTCTGTCAGATTATCCTACTTCTAAATTTGTCTCCCCTTTAATGTTTTCGCACCCTGCATCAACTATTACTATGACACCCACCATTAATTTTGGAATAACTAACTAAATATTTCCATGGTATTTTGGGAAATAAATAATGGTAAGTAAAACCACGTGTAATGGCTGGACATACTAGTGAGCAGAAGTTCAAGAGTCCGCCTGCATGTGCCGTAAATTTAAGCGTTTGCTGTAGGCGACCGCGGTAACAGAAATTCACGCCACTGAGGCACATTTCGGGAGCTTAACTGTAGTGTACTATACGGAACGTCACCTCTGGGCGGGTGATGCATCATCTAACGCGCCTGGCTGACTAGTACACTACAGTCGACCGCCCACCCCCGTCGTTCTTTTGGCCGAACTACTGCAGCGCCACGGTTTTATTGCATCATCACCGTGAAGTAGTGATGCGAATCTCTGATTTCAATCATACACATCAGCCCTTCTCCCCTCTTCGCTTCTTTAGGAGAGTGCAAACCGAGAAAATTGTGGAAACAATTCAGAGCTATTCTTGCTGAACTTGTAAACAAAAACAAACAAAAAAGAAATTACTAGAGAGCGGTGTATTCAAAGTAGATAGACAAAAAAAAGAAACAGCTGAGAGTCCGCCACTGACGGTGCGGCAACCTGCCAGCATCTCACTATCAGCCTTGAACACGTACATCTCTTTCGCTCTCTGGACCACTCCTTGCCTCGCCAGGCGTAACCTTGGCAGCCGTCTTCTAACTCCCCCGCGCGTGCACACAGATCTTATCTCATGAACAGGAATGTTGAGCACAGCTCCACACCGCTTGCGAATTGAAAGTTTGTAAGGGGTGGTGATAATAATAATAATAATAACGATGATATTAAATAGAAATGATAATACACTAGAAGAGCAAAGAGAAGCGTATTACGAGCAATAGAAAAGGAAAGGACAATTAAAAAAAAGAAAAAAGAAAAAGAAGGAAAGAAATTTCATTTCTATTTAGAGGAAGAAAAAGAATAAAAGGAATATCTGTGATTTTTTAAATAGTGTTTAACGTCCCTTTTAACTACTGGGGCATCAGGCGGTCGACACTGATACTACATGAAATTAAATGATAAATTGGGAATGGATTTATTTTTAAAAAAGGAAGCTTTTTACGAGCTTCTACGGCATTTGCCATTTATGAGGACTGAAGAAAACCTGGAAAAAATCTTAGTTGCGGAGGATGGTTCTAGTGGAAATCAAACCCCAGACCTCCCGCTCACGAGTCCACGCCATAACAACCTCGGCCATCCGTAAAATCTCTGTGACGAAAAGGAAGAGAAGAATAGAAAGTTTTCTCTGGGAAAGAAGGGAAGAAATACGTCTACAGGGAAAGGAAATAAGGATATTTTTCTGAAGTAGAAGAAAAGGAAAGGAATATTTCTAAAGAAGAAGAAGAAGAAATAAGAAAATACGCCTATCTTATGAAGAGGAAAACGGAAAGACTTTTTCTATAGTAGAGAAAGAGGAAGATAAGAAAAAGAAATGGATCTCTGAACAAACAACAAAAAAGAAAAATGGAAAGAGAAAAAAATATATCTTCCTCAAAAAATAGACATGGCTATTTTAATTTTGCCAGGAATCGGAATGATACTCCCGGTTTCTGCGACTAATGGAAACGTTAGGGACGCAGTCTAAGTCCCTGCATTGCCAACTTGGGTTCCTGGTCTGGTACATATCAAAGGCGCCGCTAGAATGTCTGAGGTGTCGAAGGATTCCCCTCCATCAACTATATACCTTCAATATATAGTGTTAAAATTTCCTATGCCATTTTTTTAAATTCCGAAAGCAAATACAGGGTGTCCCACAAGTCTGGACCCATAAGAGAAGAACACAATGCATGAAGACGCAATTTTCATCACTTTGTGAATCTCAGTACTGTTTGGTTCATCACTAACAGTGCAAGGCCTGTCATGCACGGACCCAGCCTCTTGAAATTTTATCAGTATGTCAGCACATCTGTGTGATAGGGGAAGATCTAGGTGCAGCGCATAATTAATTCCTCGTCCACTTCCCTATGACTGGGGTTCCCACCAACAAAATAACTTGTATTCGCTCCTCCTTGCTCAGTGGCATCATTTGTCTATAACAGCAAGATATTATATGGGACATCCTGTATGCCATTGCGGCTGATTTGCCAATCGAGACTTGAAATTTTATAATTGGCGCATAAATGATAACCAAGCATAGGATTTATATGTAATAAAATGCTTAAATAGGTCCACACATATGGGCTAAAATGATAAAAATTTGGAATAAAACATGGACTAAAATATTTATTATAAAATAGCGCCAAATAATGTCAGGAATGTGCGTATTTTATACAATGTGAATGCTATTAAAAGTATAATTAAAAGCTTATTTTTAGCCAAGGGTTAAACATTTAATCTTCATAATATTATATTAAAATATTTACAATCCTCTTTACAATATTACAATTTGATTAATTTTAATAGTTTTATAATAATTTCCTATTTACCCAACAGTGGGTTACAAAACATTGTTTTAAACTGTTTCTATTATCTCCTAAAATGCTTTGTTTTCGTTAAAACTCCGTTCAACATCACAAATATTAACAACTTCTTGGGCAGTTAAATTCAAATCTAGTTCTCTATTTGATTTACAACTTAAAATATCCCTGATGTGTGCACAGCTCTCTTGGCTAGTTTTGTGATCAACTTTAACCACTTCTTCTGCAACAGTTGGGACGTTCTGCACTTACTTCAGGATATTGACTTGCTAACAGGAGCAAAATTGGCTTTGGAAAGTATTTGATGCAGTTATGATGTCTGAGAAGTTTGCTTGGGTGGATGACGCGGATTCAACTAAAGTACAGCGCTGCCAATGACGTTCCCCTCGAGTTATGATTGGTCTCCTGCTTTTCAAATTTCATTAAAAAAAAAAAAACCCCGAATTCAGTTTCGAAATGCTTAGGTTAGTAAAATGAATTTTAAATTATTATATCTGACAATTGTTTTGTAACTATAATTACTGGAAACATTTCAGTTATTTGAATTATGTAAAGATTTAGTTTTTCTCAAAACATGTACTTGCACTTTCGACATCTTTAAACATATCACGCCATATTGTTCTTGGTGTTCCTACTTGGCGATATCCTCTAGGTTTATAATTTAGAAAAAAAAAAAAAAAAAAATGTTGAAATCCGTTCCTCTTTCATTCTTATACATGTTGCTAACAATTATTTTTAATTCGTTAATTTTTATCATTTGTTTTCGAATTTCTTCATTTCATTGCTCATCTATAAGAGTAAATCCAGCTGTTGCACTCAAAAATCTCATCTCTGCAGTTTCTATTCTTTTCCTGTCTGTCCTATTATACAGTCCAGTTTCCACTTCCATATGTTGCCATTGACACTGTTATTACTTTATACAATTTTATTTGTGTTGCTTTTGACGTCCTGTTCTTTAATGGTTCCTAATTGTTCCATTCATTCGTCTTAATTTATTTAGTTTTATATTTATATCTTCATTTTTACTGTATGATACATCAAACCTAGATAGTTAAAACTAGAGACTTTTTCTATTATTTCTTCATAAATAACTATCTTACTCTTACATGATTTTCCCTTTAAAAGCCACTGGTTTTGTCTTGATTGTTTAAATCTTTAAATTATATGTCTTCAATCTTTTAGATCATTAACACTTCTATGTGAAACACCTGATCATCAGCAAATAAATTTGTTTTATGTCTATTAATTTGAACACCCCCAGTAGAATAGTTTTTCCACTCTTTAAGTGCTTCGTATATACAATATATATTAAATACTGATGGGAATAAATGGCATCCCTGTTTGAGGCCTTCATTTTGCTACCAATTCTAAGTTAATTCTCGTACTTTTATATTATCTCGATCAAATAACTCGGATATCCTTTCTCTTGCATTACAGTCCATAATTTATTTCGGAGAACCCTATTAATAGCTTTTATATAATTTAAAAATAATATGAAAGTCGGCAGTTAAATTTCCTTCTCTTCTGTATTGATTGTTTCACCGTCAATATACAGCCTGCACAAGATCGAGCTTTTCTAAAACCACTTTGTCCTTCCTGTTGCAGTATTTCATTCATTACATTTAGTCTTCTAGAAATTATGCAATACACCCAGAGATACGATGAAATGTCCTTTAAAGCACTCCAATTATTTTTATTCGTAAATAAATGGCAAACTTTATTTGTAACTGATATAAACAAATATGTATTTATATAAAAGCCCAGGAAATGTAGATACAGCTTGTTGACTGCGCCACTAAGGGGAGATGTGAATATTTTTGTTTATTTGTTACACAAACGACCGCTCAGAGTGATTGCAGTGTTACACTTTTGACAGAGATGGTATCCGTGAGGGCTCATGCTCTCTCACTTCGATACTTTAGCGGCTATCTTCCCTAACAGAAGGGTGAGGAAATGAAGTGGCTTGGAAGGGGAAGAGATTCGACGGTTTCCATTATCACCTAGAAACGGCCACGAGGTGGTGAGATCCATTGATTAAAATTAAAAAGGAAGCCGAGCTGCACGTGGCCTGCAGACTCCCTTATCGCTCCAGATAGGTCCTGAGTAAACACGCGGCCTGCCGCCTTAATTACTTCATTAGCTTCTGTGGAAGGCGCCGCATGTTGCAGCTACCGTAACTTGGTCTTGTGGTGAGAGACGATTTACAAAATTCCAAACTAGAGTCCTAAACGTCACAAGATTCCTGCAACATTACAGTTTGACTCGGGTTTTGGTGGGATAGAAAGCCTGCAATGTAATTAAAAGTATAGAAAATGAGACAGATCGTGCAGGAAAGAACTATACAACAGATTACAGTAAAACTGATGAAATGTATACCAAAGACAAACAATGAAAATGTCAGCAAATAAAGTTAAGTATGTTATTTTTTTATCTTCCTTCCTGATGCCTGCAGAAGTCTACATATTTGACCAACCCAATATTTCTTGAGCAGTACAATGTTTTCATTTCCTGTAGATTTGCAGTTTTTATATAAGTTTGATATTTTATATATTTTCATTTCTATATGCCATTGGCAACGAAAGAAAAATGACGAGATAGCGACATAACAATACAAATTGTAAAAAACAGGAGAAGGATAAAGGATGATGACCTCATGATATTTTACTATTATTGGTACACATTTTATAAATCAATGCTCTCCAATATATAAAACAACATTTAGAGAGCCGTTACAAAATTAACAATTGCATTCCTTAAAATATATAATAATTTTTTTTAATTGGTTTAATTACGGACGCTCTTTAACGTCTCAGGTCATCAGCGTCCCATTCTATTCAGGGCGTGAAACGGCCCACAAATTTTGCTCACAGGCCTTTTCCTTTAGGCGTGAGGTTATTTTTACGTGCCGTAAATGTACGACACGGGACCCACGGCTTTACTTCCCTTCCTAAGGAAGCCATACTTAGGATTTTTATACCCGAAAAAATCCATCGATCCAGGCCGGGTTCGAACGCGCGATCTTGGGTTTAGAAGGCAAGTATGGTTACCACTACACCACCAGGACCACCAGCACAAATATCAGTCAAAGTATAACACAGAAACATTGACATTAAAAAGAAAGAATCGCTGAAATATTTTACATAAAATTATAAAATTAGGCATAATAAAGGAAAGAAAAAGATAAAATAGAAAACATTTGGTACAAAAAATTATAACAACTAACTGGATCCAAGAAAACTTAACAAAGGAAAGCCATGGACTACCCAAATTATCAAAGAATTTCTTACTACAGAGTATCTGGGTCATTGGTACAACAACGAAGTTGACCGGTACTAAATAAAAAATAAATAAACAATAAAATTGACTACACCAGAGAGATCGTCCCGATATCACGAATAACTTTATCACAATGCACGGAACGATGGCTCACCCGGTACCAAGCCAGAGGTCAATATCCTATGCTTTTTCCGAAGAGTACAGATGACAACTTGCTATTGCTAGCGGAAACAATAAACAGGGCAATCGGGTAGAGAGGATGGCATCACGTGTTCTAACCAATCACCGATAAATACCACTTTCGAAAGAGCTATAAAAGTGGGCCTAACATAAAAAAGAAGAAAGAGGAAATGGAGAAGACAATGAGAATTAGTAACGTGTAAATCACGGTACAATGCTTTGTAAAGGTGTAAGAAGTTAGTTATAATCAAATAATTAAAATATTCGACAGTGTGCAGAAAACCAAGGACTGCCGCGAAGACCGCTGCGTCATCTATCTCGGTCTTGCGACATCATTGGCAGAAGTCAGTAGAGAAGAATAAGCAATCAACTTTCACACGGCACGCTAGATCTAAAAGACGCTATCTCTTCCTCTGAGTTTTAAATATCTCCAACTTAGAACATTTCCAAGCAGATAATGGGAATCGAATCCAGGACCTCACGGGAGCAGTCAACAATACTAACCACTAGACAAGGAGGCGGTCCATTCAGCTAGGAAACTGAAACAATAGTTTATCGCATTATAATAAGTGGATGTTTTTGACGCTCCTTCTGCAATAAAATCTGTATAGTTTATTTCTTTAGTACTTTATGCTATACAGATGTCACAGAAGTCAGTTATCCATATTCCCATTATGATTCGTTTACAGAAATTGCTTACATTGACTACCTTTATGTAAACATAGTCACATGAATGCGGGAGCCGTTCTGTATCTATTCAATGAAATTGGTTCACTTTCTTAGTGGAATGTGAAAGAGCACAATCTTGCTGTCAAATGACCGGATGATTTATTTCTCAGTAATATTTTCTAGTTTGAACTAACAATATCCATGCTCCAAATGCTAGTCCAAACGTTCAGCTCCTCTTGTAGCACTAGATAAGAATTATTACCTGCACAGTAAACAGTTGTAACGATTCATTTTCTTTAAAAGCTGCTTCATTTGACCATACATTCCCAAAACTTAGCTTCTGCTTCATTAACCAGCAAGAAAACCATTTCCAAAACTCAGGATGATAGCCTGTCACCTTCGATAAACCGCCACGGGTGGCCAAGGTCGTAAAGGCACGGACTCGTGAGCGGGAGGTCTGCGGTTCGAATCCCGCCAGGACCGTCCTCCCTGACTGGGGTTTTTTCCAGGTTTTCCTCAGTCTTCATAACTGGCGAATGCCGGGGAGGTACCTAAACTTAGGCCTGGAACGCTTCCTTCCTTAAAAAAAAATATCCTTTCCCAATTTATCATTTCATCTCATGTATCACCAGTGTCCACCGCCTGTGGTGCCTCAGTAGTAAAAACGGGCGTTAAACACTACTCAAAAAAAAAAAAAAAAACCTTCGATAAAAGCTTGTAACATATTTGATCTGCACTGTTCCAGTTTTAACCCCCTGTAAATCCTTATGAACTGCTTTACCTATCTCAAACCCGTAGACCCTGGAAGCCCAATGTCTCCCTCAGCTGATTCCTTCCTCCTGAAAGTGTCCCAATGGGAGTGTAGGTACATAGGGATAGCCGTGAGCTAGGCTCACGAAAGTATCCTCTCCCACTTAAGACAGTTCATCCATCCCTTATAAAGTTAAGGATAAGGGATGAAATGAAGAAAAATGAGAATATTGTCAGTTCATACGAACATTTAAGGTTGAATAAACTCTACGGCGCCACAAGGTCCATTTGCCATTCATTTTTAGATATATCACCTGTCATCTATAATGAAAACATATCGCTTCGGAATCCAGGCCAACTTTGTGGAAGCAGCTGATTCTTCTCCCGTTCAGAATTACAAAAATAGACGAGAAATGTCTACACGAGTGGCCTAGATCGTAAAGCTCTAGGGTTCGATTTCTGCCAGAACCTTTCTTCCTGACTATTTTTTTCCCTAGGCTTTTCCCCAATCCTCATCAACTTGCTGGGGAGATATTCTAAATTTAGTTCTGGAACCCTTCCTTCCGCAAAAAGTTCCTTTTCAAATAATCATTTCATTTCGTATATCGCCAGTAGCGACCACCTCATATCTCAATATTGAACAAGGACGTTAAACACCATTTAAAAATTAGAAAAAAATATGAAGAAAATGTGGATGAAGAGAGGAAAGTGGATATTGTTACAGGAATGAAATAGGAGAAATTGTGAAACCTTAATAAAGCTGAAAAGTCTCACAAATGCACCAAGTTTCGAACTCGAGTTCTCAGTCACAGCAACCAATGATCTATTGAAACGACCGTCTGTAATGTTTACTTCATTGTGTCTTAATCTAAGGTGAAACATAACCTCATTTCAGAAATATCCTCGTAACGCCACTGACTATACCAAAATGTGTTACTGCGTGAGTGAGCGAAGAGCAAAGAAAATGGCGACGCCAGTTTCACCATAATCTCCAACTCGATTAACTGTCAATATAGCGATGATCAAGTTTACGCATTTCACATTTTCAATAGAGTATAATTTCAAAACGAAGTCATGTTAATATAATGGCATCCTATTTGCGTGCTTGTTTATTTTGTTTGCTTTATAATGTGACAGGTGGGCATGGAATGTCAATAAAAACTGGTTCAAAAATAATCGACGTGAAAACGAGCCTTAAGGGTTTACATAGTTGCATGCAAGGAAATTATTGGTTATCTATCGCCTACAAATGATGAAATACCAGCATTTGAAGTTGTTAGGTTAATGATAAAACATACAAAATTATAAATAGTTTAATTTACTGAGATGTTGAAAATATTCAGACATTATAATACTTCATAAAGAAATACGAATTCCTTCTTTCACTGTTCTGTAATTGAATAGCACAACTGTCTGGGAATCTTAAGTTTCCGACAGTATCCCTAGTGCCGTGAATGTTCAGTAGATGACAGAACGAATATTTACATAAGATCGCATAACAATTTTCCCTCTGACAAGTATAAGGGGATTTAAAGACTCTCGTTCTTCCCCCATCCGAACTCTCATTAAGCATTGCAACAATGATAAAATTAAAAGAAATTGTGAAATACGTGAAGCTGATAATTTAAAAGTTAATTTTTAAATAAATAAACAAATTGTTTCGACACTTAATGTAATTTAAGTTAGTACATAAAATATATAAATGTAAATAAAACATGAAATCTAAATATTACGGTATATATAGGGTGTCACATAATGAACGCAACTTTTGTTTTAATAATGAAACACATCACTTATTTTAAAAGTGTTATATTATTAACTCAATATGAAACACAAACACTGTCATTAAACATAACACAAAACATTCAGGCAAATGTCCTCCACGGCTTCGTTGGCCCTTGTAGAAAGAATGCCGAAGTGTAATGAGGGAAAAAAAAAAAAAAAAAAAAAAAATGCAATAAAGAATGGGAGATGAAACCGTGACTTAAAAATAATTCTTGGCTTAAATATAGGGTTTTGAGTAGTAGATAAATGATCGATTATTTAAAAATGAATTTATTACTTAAGATTAAAATTTTAAACAACACAATTTGTATTTTTCTACGATATTGCTTATTAAGACTTCATTTTATGTTATATTTGGCTATTTTTCGGCGATTACTAGTGTAAAGTTAGTGACAATAATCAGCAATCATCGGCAACCCTGCACCCGCCTTGTTTCTTATTATAATACATAGGCTCCAGCCATAAGTCGCAAAAGCAGGTTGGGCAACATAAAACAGATGGAGTTTTAGCGGCTTTCTTTTGCTCGGGAAAATTGAGAAGACTGACTGTGGCGTGTACCTCTCTCTTTAGGAAGTTTGAAAATAAATACACTTTTTTATATTTATTTATTTTTTTAATCTTCCTCTCCCGCAGACGTGTACTATAGGTGCACCCGGGTTGCGTGTTGGTTTCAGATATAAAACCATGGAGATAAATCACAATTCCTTTTCATATTACAGCAATAAATAAATAAATAAATAAACTAAAAAAGTAAAAAATAAAAAAATTAAAAATTGCACAAGCTCCGATATCATATAACCACTGAAATTAAATAAACTCTGATATCACATGGTACTAGTATTCTCTTGTGATGTATTTGGTGGATGAAACCGCGACTTAGTTGGATAAATGACATTACAATATTACAAATCGTATACCAAATCGTTATAATTGATTTTTATGTAGGTAACTAATACAACATTCTGAAGGAATCAAGTCTTTCAGCCTGTAAACTCAGGTGAACAAGTTGATGCACTAATTCTCAATCTTAAATGAGGGATAACTTTTACTTATCGAGTGTGTTGACAATATGCGGCGGCTTCCAAGCCTGAAATAAGCATTACAATTCCGTAAATAACAAAATTACAGAGAAAAAAAACTAGCATTTAACAACTCAAATGGAAATATTTCGAAACATTTTGCAAATACTTCGTAAAATGTAGAATGATGCATTTTCCCGCCCTCCTATTACATGAGAATAAACTCTGTGTTCAAAATATACACATATAAGGGTAACGTTAAGTAAGTTACAAATTGATATGGGATACTGCATGCTTGAATACGGCACATTATTTTGAAGCTGAAATAATTGGCTTAGGTGCCCCCGTAATAAATGATAAGAAATAAATTAATTACTGTCAAGTAATATGCATATACCTGTATATAGCTGTAAGGTTACAGTATCTCATGTACCATAATTGTAAGGTTATTGTTATTCCATGTATTATAATTGCAAGTTTACATGTATTCCCTGTAATATGATGTTATTTCCTTACCAGGGTGGAAATACTCCCTAATTTCTGTTCTTAACCTGGAAACGGGAACAGAGAAAACTATTGCCCACCGTAAACCATTTTGTATAGAATGCCTAAGCAAACGGCGAACCGATAATTCTTGGAGAAATTCTAAAGCAAGGTAGATGTTTCTTTTGTACATTGCCGGAGAGTTTTGCTTTCATCATATTTGGATAAGGGTAAGCGTAATAAAACATGTGTCAGCTAGGGGGTGAAGATACAGGCCGATAACCTCTCGAAAAGAGATAGCTAACGGTGTCAGTTGATAGGTATGTGATCGAAGTCACGTAGTCCAGATAGTCAATAGAAATTCTTAGATGCAAAAAAAGTTCGAGATTTTTCTAAAATAATATTTTGAAAAAATAAAGATAGCTTCAGGAGACTGACGGACCTCCAAGTTTACTTAAGTTGGTAATTTTGCGCCTAGTACTCGGTTCAGTATCAGATCTCAGGGAGAGTTCAGTATTCAGTGATCAGTTCAGTTCAGTTCTCATGGAGAGTTCAGTATTCAGTGATCAGTTCAGTTCAGTTCTCAGGGAGAGTTCAATATTCAGTGATCAGTTCAGTTCTCAGGGAGAATTCAGTATTCAGTGATCAGTTCAGCTCATTTCTCAGGGAGAGTTCAGTATTCAGTGATCAGTTCAGTTCAGTTCTCAGGGAGAGTTCAGTATTCAGTGATCAGTTCAGCTCAGTTTTCAGGAGGAGTTCTCAGTCAGCGATCGTTCGTCATTCATGTAGGGTAGCGTGGCGGCAGTTGTAACAGTTTTATAGAATTAACGGTGGGCAGTTTCGGAGGTATCAGTGTCAATAGTGACCATTAATACTCGCTGAAGACTAATATTGAGTATCAAAGATTCATAGCGCATTAAATAGTGCTGGTAAAGTAATTAGGAAGCTTGTAGTTGGTGCTTAAGAGGCACGTATAGCACAAGAGATTCTCCAAGGACTAACGGTGGGACATTTCAGTGAAACAGACTTCAATAAATCGTGTTTCATTTGCAATGTAGCAAATTTAATCATTCTCCTATGAAGTTACTGGTAAGCTCCTTTCCCTGTGGTCTGCAAATTACAAAAAGCCCAGCAAAGAAATTAAGAGCTAGTTGAGGCGACTGTAAACCAGCGGAAAATCATCGGAGAGATATTTTTTTAATAATGTTTAACGCCCATTTTTACTACTGAAACACCACACGCGGTGAACACTGATGATATATGAGATGAAATACATTGGGAAAGGATTTTTTTTTAATTAAAGGAAAGGAGCGTTCCAGGCCTAAGTTTAGGGTACCTCTCCGGCATTTGCCATTTGTGAACACTGAGGAAAACCTGCAAAAAACCTCAATCAGGGGGGACGGTCCTGGCGGGATTCGAACCCCAGACTTCCCGCTCACGAGGAGAAGAAGAAAATTACCCCTGGGCTTTTATATCAAACAATTAATTATAATCCTTTTAAAATCATCCTTCCAATTTCTTATATATTATTTCCCCCATTACTTAATTTCTATTGCAGTTATTAGATGACAACATAACTCCGATGGCAATTTGTGACATTCGACACAAGGCAATCGATGTTTACAATAGTAAAACAACAATTGCAGATAGATGGGTAACTATAGCCGCTACTATTGGTTGTTCGCATGGCATGGCCAACCCATTGCAAAGCCTGTACACGATAGGTGCCGTGCACGTTGACCCCGCAACACAAAATGCAAAGAATAGGTCCGGCATTACAGCATGTCAATCGCTACCACGATGAAGGGTATGAATTGCTAATGACTCTAATGAATCTTGTGTTCACCATTACCAACCAGAGACAAAGCGTGCATCAAAGCAGCAGGAACATCCTGTGTTGCCTGAAAGTGATGCTCACAATCTTCTGGGATCACGAAGACATCTCATCATAACATTCCAGCCTTAACAACAAACCATAAATGCCGACTTCTACTGTAACTTCGTAAGGTTATTCAACGGAAGCGATCAAGACTATGCGCCAAAGGCGTGTTGCTCTTGCATGATAACGCGCGTCCTCATACTGCCAACAAGACAAATTAGACACAAGTCCTCGAGCATCCTCCCTATAGACCCGATCTTACTCCAAGCTATTTCCATTTGTTCGCCCCTCTTAAACATAATCTTTCGGATGAATATTTTCCTGGCGATGAAGCTGTGGAAAGGAAGACACCGCCTGGTTTCAAGAGCAACCTAAAGAATTTTGTGCTGTTGGATTTCAGGGGCTTGTGAATCCATGGAACAAGTACCTCAATGTACAGGGCGATTATGTTGAGAAATAAAACGTATTTTCAAATCAGTGCTCTTGTTTGTTTAAGTTCTATGTCA
This sequence comes from Metallyticus violacea, assembly GCA_030762175.1. Taxonomy (NCBI): domain Eukaryota; kingdom Metazoa; phylum Arthropoda; class Insecta; order Mantodea; family Metallyticidae; genus Metallyticus; species Metallyticus violacea. The sequence goes on from CM060831.1 coordinate 142,745,568, forward strand.
ATTTGCATCTTAATGGTGTACCTTTGTAATTCGTATTATATTTTCTCTTAAAACATTAATTGTGAGTGTTCAAACGCCCCTAAGGCATGAATGTGTGGTTAATTTTTGTGTAATAAAGTGTAGCCTGTAGAACAAAAACATAATTATACACACACACAAGGCTGTGTTGTTCTCTGAGTCAAAATAATGAAGCTAAGTATCACATCCAGTCACTATATTCGAAAGAAGCCCCTCTATCTACCTCTTGTAACAGTCTTTTGAGCTCTCCTTTGTTCGAGAGAGGGTACGTATCTCGTGAACATAATTTAATTTCGTTGCCGCAACAGAAAGTTCGAACGGAAGATGCTTTTCATATAGCACGATAAAAAAAACTGAAAACAGTTATGTCGAACTTGACGCATATTACTAACACGATACGGGCGCGGGTGGCCGAGGTCGTTAAGGCACGAACTCGTGAGCTGGTAGTCTAGGGTTCGATCCCCAACAGGATCGTTAAGTTTTCCTTAGTCCTGATAAATGGCAATGCAGGGAGGTACCTTAAATTCAGGCCTGGAGAGCTACCTTCCTTAAAAAGAAAAATCATTAGCAACTTCTCGTTTCTTTTCATGTATCACCATTGTTCACCGCCTGCGATGTCTCAGCAATTAAAACGGGCGTTAAACAGCATTAAAAATGTCTGTCCTATCCCTAGGATATCATACACTAAACGTTCATAATGTTAGCTCAATGAATTATTTAAAGAAAATGAGCAACGTGTGAATGTATGAACATTTTTTTTATTGATTTTCACTGCAGTGACCTAAATGAACATGCAGCGGTTCACGTCGACGTGATTTTTTAACATTTATATGAAAGTATGTGTTAAAGTGCACTCAATAGCTGTTTGCTAACAATGCCTTACTATTGATAATAAAATTTTTCCAGGTAAAAATATCGTTAATTTGGCAAACAGCTTAATAATTGATTGATATTTCAGATTTTTTTACAATCTGTGCTTTTTATATAAACATTACTCTTAACATTTTTCATTGCTCAGTAGAATTTTTTTAATTAGTTTATTTACGGACGCACTTTAACATCTCAGGTCATCAGCGTCCCATTCAATTCAGGGCGTGAAACTGCCGACAAATTTTGCTCAGAGGCCTCTTCTTTCAGGCTTGAGGTTCTTTTTCATGCCGTAAATGTACGACACGGGATCCACGGCTTTACTTGCCATACTTAGGCTTTTTACGCCCGAAAAAATCCATTGATCCTGGCCGGGTTCGAACCCGCGATCTTGGGTTTAGAAGGCAAGTATGTTTACCACTACACCACCAGGACCGACGCTCAGTAGAAAGGACACTTAGAAAGTTTTCGGACTTAAGTAAACTGTTTATAATAATATGTAAATATGTTTATGCCACGTGGTCGTCCATACTTTCATGTGTAACATGGTTTCCGTCTGCTGCTGCTATTGCAGCCTCAACACTGTGAGCTGAAAGGATCACATGTGCCAGTAGTTTAGTGTCGCGCAATGGAGCTGGGATGAAAACATTTTACTGTTAAAAAACAGCTTAAGCCGTTACGGGACCTTACTACTTGGCGTACAACAGCCTTCAGTTGGTTCGAGGAGCCGAGCATCTTTTAAAGACGAAGAGAGAAAGAAAGAGGAAGACATTTGACGAAGTGACTGCAGACATTGTCTTTATGGGAAAATGTTGCAAGAATATCCCATGACGATTTAGAGGTACCCCTTAATACTGGATGAAGAGGTATTTTAAAATTTTACGTTGTTATTTAACTGCCAGGAGCTTTTCTCCTCGTCGCTCATGGTGCGACAAATTCTCCAAAGGTATAATGATGGGAACTGTCGTCATGTTTCTGAAATCATAATATGACCTGGAAACAAAGTGTCAGTCTTCAGTATGGAATTTCACAGATGTCATACCTCAACGAAACTCTAGAGAACAAGGAATGTGTTCACATTATTCTCAATTAGTGATCAAATGACAACAGTTTCCCTTGAAGTTCGGGCAGTTACTGCAAAGTTGTGCACAACAAACAGTTTGTCTCCCAAAAACTTTCTAAAGGTGTGTGAAAAACGACCGGGAAACATCAGGGTACACCATCCACACTGCCAATGCAGAGCACCCTTCCCATCTCCTTACAGTGCCGACCTGGCAATTTGGGACTACTTCTTGTTCCTTTTAATGAAGAATTGACGTCGAAAGAGCGATTATCAAATCCAGAAGTTGCTGTGGCAGAATACGAAGAGAAGCTTAGCATTGTTGAAGACAATGAGTGACGTCATTGCTTCCAGTCTTGGTTCTGAAGGATGACCAGGTGTACAGAGGCTGAGGAGGAATACTTTAGTGAGATATAGCGGTAAGTTTCAAATTATCATCAGTGTCTGACCCATATCCGGGAACTTTCTGAACGTCCAACATAATATTGTTGTTGACGTTCATTAACGTCTCAGATCATCAGCGTCCCATTCAATTCAGGGAGTGAAAGGGCCGATAATTTTTGCTCAGAGGCCTCTTCTTTCAGGCTTGAGGTTCTTTTACGTGCCGCAAATCTACGACACGGGTCCAAAGCTTTACTTCCCTTCCGATGGAAGCCATACTTAAGATATTTATGCCCAAAAATGCATAGACCCGGCCGGGATTGAACCCGCGTTCATGCTGATAAAAATTACTAATAACGTTTTACTTTTTTATTCTATTACTTTCATTTAAAAATAATAAACGGGGGTAACGCCCAAGAAAGCAAATATATGAACATTTTACATAAGAGAGATGCCAAATGTGATTGATATGGGTCTTTGGCAGGTCAGGGATTGCCGAACTATTCTCCAAATATTTACAGAGCATTGCTACTCAAATGACACTTGATGTTTGACGAGAATGGTAAGCATTTGGTGCAAGAATTTTAATAGGAAAATTCCAGTGCCTGTTGTAGGAAAAGCTCGCGGACCGGCACGGGCTCGCGTCCCCTGCAATTAAGCGGAGTGCTGCTGGTGGGCGGAGAGGGGAGGGAAGTAGGGGCAGGCACGTGTCGTGGTGCGGGTAACAGCGGCTTCGTTCCAATGTAACCACTTGCGTCGCGGAGAACTGGGTCACGCGGTTTCATGCAATTTTACGGCCTAAGCTCAACGCAGGAAGCACCAGAAATGGATTTTATAAACAATTATTAAATGTGGAGTTATTCGCTTACTTAATTGCAAATTATTCCTATGGGCATAAAGTCGCAAACAAAAGTTTAAAATCTCTTTTATCGGCCCTTTATAACAATTATTCTTATACGTATCAAATTATTACTTTATAAAGCTTTAATTTGAAACAAGTTAAGGACGCTTATTTTGAGAAAACAAACGAACAACAATAATAAAACATAAAGCTTAGAGTATTGATATCGAAGCTTTCCATTTTAAAGAAACTTTAATTTAAATAATTAATGACAAACAAATTTCAAGTTATTGTGCTCTTTCTGAAATATTTTGATCATTACTTTTTAACAATTTTGTTATTTTTTTGGGGATTTTAAGACATTTAATCTGAATAATTCTTGTGTTATATTTGTTTATGTTGTTCAATATATTTTCTTCAAAGAAAATACATTCGTTTAATTTTGTTGTAAGTAATAATGAACAATCGGAAAATTACGGCTTGTGTTGCCCGATAAGTTCTATATCATAGTTGAAATTACAGATCTAATTAGCTCAATGACGATATATATATATATATATATATATATATAACTTGCCTTCTTGCCATAGAAGAACTCAACGAGTTCGAAATATGGCGATTTCAAGTGTGACTTTATCTTAGTGTTTTATCCTTTTCTACTTTTATAATTACTGTTAATGTTTTACATTGTTAATAGTGTTACTTTATTTTTATATATATTCAAAAAGTAACGCATAATTTGTTTTACAGGTAGTTGGAAGATTTTAGAAGAAAAAATGCAAAAACATGTAAAATCTTATTTCTTAAAAGGATATATTTTATAAATGCGAAACCTTTCCGTATTCGGAGGGTCAAACATATGACGCGCGCCATTGTGTCCATGGTGTTTTTCGCAACGTGTGGCCGTGCAAGGGATGATCCCACGGGACAGGAAACCCTGGCGTTTGTTCTTGGTCCGAATCGGAGATTGGGTGAAGTTGTTGTGTAGCTGTCGGAATTAATTGTGAGAATGCGGAGGGTAGGGGCAAACTCGATCAGAACTTAAGCTCGAGTATCGAAGACGATCAGCATGACGTTGCCTGTGTACGTTGCATACTGGACCGACGAGTTTGCGGATCGAAATGAGTACCTGTTACAATACTCTACAGAAATCCATCGTTCCGGTCCAGATGTTTTAGTGTTAATCGTACCCACTCGTCCTTCTGCGTAGAAACGAGGCTGGGGGTGCGCATTGTGCATGCATTTTATGGCATTGCAAGTGCTAATGGGGTATTGTGTGAACACTGCCTTAACTGCTAATTGTCAAAAGGGCCATTTCATGCGTCTATTAGTGAACAAGCTCATTAATTATCTCATAGTCGCTGAAGTGATGATATCCCTAATGCGCCTGGTCAGATCTTAGGTCGTCCTTCAATTATGTTCGTTCAGAAAGAAGTCGTGCAAATCATACTCGAGCTTTTGACTCACTCACACAGTATACTTATCGATGGGAATTTCGGAAAACCTAATGACTTCTCGTTATTGCAGCGTTGACCAACTTAACTGCACTTCTGAAGCAGCGCGATTAATCACGGGTAAGCAAACAGGAAGACAGTCAACACTTTGCGCTAAATGCTATAGACACCAAATGAAAAATATAACACCAACGCTTTAGACTGTGGAGTTGTAAGAACTGAGAGTGATGTAACTGGTCTGGGTCCAGTATGACAAGGCAATGGGGAGGGGGAAAAAATATGGACAATGGTTAGAACAAGGCTAGAGGATATCAGTAAGCAGGAAATCGAGGCAGAACGTAGCATGAAAGTCTCCTTGAACCTATCAAAAGAAATTAAATTAACCTGGGGTAAAGAGGTGCTTGTTCTAGGGAGAAAACCGAGATCCGCAATTGTCTCTTTTAGGGTGAGCGATTGGAAGGCTAAAAAATAACGGATAGTTCTCCACTCATTTTGTGGAGGGGAATGGGCACATATTCTGGCAGAATGTACCCACTGAGATCACTGCTCCCAGAAAACTTTTTAAGGCAATTAGAGGTCGATTGGCATGGTGGGATCTGTTTGCGAACCACACTAATTGGTTGAATATGAGCACTTTCCTAGCCAAAGTGCGCGAAGCTAGAAACAATTTGATTGCTCGTTAGAACGCAATAACTAGTGTAATTATAAATAACATGTAATATATTTCAATTCATATATCTATAAATACCGCTCTTCATATTTAAAAATTAAAAAAATATTTATTTAATATAATTGCCTTATATGTTATTATTATTTCATTCTCTTTCAAATTCTGTATTATATTTAAACGTGTAAGGCCTGCTACCTATGTATAAAGTATGTTTGTAATGTGTATATAGAATTTTATAATAAATAAGCTTCACCTATTACTAGTAAGAAATACTGACGTGTTGCAGGCAAGTCTCATAGGAACTCACTTAAAGGCAGCAACAAATATCGACTTGTAGTTCAGTTTTCGGGACTTCGTTATACGAATTTAATTAGTTTACACTAATTTTTTATTGAAGTGCATGAAATTAGATTCGTTTTGAAGAATGTTTCTAAATGGTATTTACTGTAACGGCCTCGGTCGACGGTGATTGTGCTGAGGTGATGGTATATGGGCGATTTCGTTCCATATTCCTACTCGATCATCGGTGGCAAAGATGGATGAGGAGAGGATAGATGTTGTAGTGTCGGGGAAGAGCTAAGGCATACCCTCAAGAAATTCGAGGTGCCCGGGCTCTTAAGAGATAAGCATATCATGTCCAACGAATAAAGAAGAAAAATGTATCATTAAACTGGTTAAAGCTTGCAACAACCTGCGTAACTTTTAGTAATCCAGTTCGTCTGTTTCTTTTGTTTCCTTTGTCTTGACGGGTATTTATGTCTAAAGTACGCGAAAAACAACTCGGTACAAACAGGAGGCAACATAGAACGTATAACAGTATTCGTTATTATATTGCATTTTTATACTTAACATCCTGAGATTGATATTTTTGTTGACCAAATGCTACACAGCTGAGTAAAGTAGACTTTTATACACTTGCTACATTTTGCTGCGTCTTGTTACATTACATTTTATTACTTTAGCAAAAGTAAGTAAGGTATGCGTCATACGCAACAGCCTTGCTTTGCTGCGTCTTTCTGCATAGCAATTTATTTTAATACAGCTGAGTAAGGTATATCTTATTACATAACCATGCATCATGATATATTAACACGCACATATAAAGACACTTACTATTTACAAACTGTTAAACAAATATATTTATAATGTGATATATACTATAGCATTAGCATTTATTGACCAGTGATTCTAATTGGTGCATCTGGCACTATTTGCTATTTAAAATAACGCAATTTCGGGATGAATAAACTGAACACTGCTAATTCTAAGAGCAGATTATTTATGGACGCTCTTTAACATCTCAGGTCATCAGCGTTTCATTGAATTCATGAAGTGAAAAAGCCCATACATTTTGCTCAGAGTCCTCTTCTTTCAGCTTCAGGTTCTTTTACGTGCCGTAAATCTATGACATGAGACCCACGGCTTTACTTCCCTTCCGATGGAAGCCATACTTGGGATTTTTAAACCCAAAAAAATCCATCGATTTTTGCCGGGACTAAACCCGCGATCTTGGGTCTACGAGGCAAGTATGGTTACCACTAGGCAACCAGGACCGACCAGGATGTCTGTGAAAATGAAGGAAACATGTTTGAGAAAAAATTTGACTTATAATTTTTCGGTAATTTAATTGAGGTTAACGAATGTATATCATGATAATTAGTTCGAAACTGACGATAGAGAAATAATTATCTAATGACAACAAGCCTTAATTTGAAAGCTCAATAAATTAAGAAAAAATTATAAGCAAGAGGGGTAAGATAATTGCGGTGCAAGAACGATGCCATTTTTTGTACTTTTGAAGTTATTTGGCGTACCGGTTTGATCTGTCCGAAAACTTATACTAATTTTATTAGCTTTTATTCCAAATAGGATCTATATTAAATAAATACAACTGAACACTACAATAACAATTGCCATTTACTACTACTTTTCTATTAATTATGTAATATTCTCGCCATTTTTACAGTTTGTACGAACCGCCAACCGGAAAATGCATAAGAATAGGCTTTCTATATTCATAATCGAATCGAAGCAGAAAGTATGGGAATAAAAAATGAACGTAGAAATAAACTAACAATTATTTTTGGGCACCATGCTTTAAAACTATCGATTAGGTTCCATTCCGATTGGTGAATAAGATATGACAAACGCAGTGAGTGAATTTATCTGGAAAGCTCAGGCCCTCTAGTGATATATAGGACTATTTCACGAATAAAATAAGAATTTAAATATGATTTCCGGAAACTTGACTTGCAATATTGTAATAATTGTATATTTGTATTATGAATACTTATCCTTTTCAAGCCATCTAGCAGCAGACGAATGTTAATTGTCTATTATGCCAATAGAGACGAGCCAAATACGGGTTTGGGACTACTTCATGAATAGTATAAGAATAAAAACAATATGTATTTGAAATTCACGTACGGATTATTAACAGTTATATAAAATGTTATACTTACTTATGAAACCTATCTATACAGAAACCGTGAGAATGAAATAGACGAATGTCGACGATTAAAGTCGCTACCATTAGATTTAATACTACCAACTGAGAAAAACAAAACAGAGAAAACATTTTATCATTCTGAACAACGTGTTTATTAAGATTTATTGTTACTTAGGTAGATATTGTTACAAATTTATAAAATGATTTTCAATTGCTTGAGTGAATACACATTAATTTAATTAAATTTACAATTCCTGCAAACACAGAAAAGTGGCCAGTGATGCATGCTTCAGGAATTTATACTGGAGTGGAGGTATAGAGTTGGTTACACTAATCATAAGACAACTGCGTGATAAAACGAATTTGACAATTTTTTAAATATAATTTCAGTACGATATCGGCTGTGATTGGTCAAAATTCAATATTTCGTTTCGTTTCATTTATCGGTTTTAAGATGACGTACATTAGTGAAATAATCTACATAACTCAAAAATGATATTCCTGCTGTAAGATTTCGTAGCTGACAAGAGACTGACATGCAGGCGGTTCGCTCTAAAAAATAGGGCGATGATAATAGGCATAACGATAGGCAGAATAATAATAATAATAATAATAATAATAATAATAATAATAATAATATTTTATAATAATATTATAATTTGCACATATTAAAACAGAACAATATGTAAATAAATAAACAAATAAATATATGTGTATTTTTGTAAATAAATAATCTTTAAGCTTTTCGACCTCTGATGTAAGGCCGTAATTCTCATAGCATCCATGCTTTGCATAATAGAATGATTTAAGACAATCTTATAACTTAATTTTATAATTGAAATTGTGAAATGAAGGTATTTGAATATTGAACCTTCCTCTGTGAGTATTAAACATTGTCTTTCCTTTATATTCAACAAATAAATACAAATGTACTCGATGCGGATTTAATAAACAATCGAGAAAGATGACGGCCCCTTCAAATGAACTGCTTTTCGCGACGACTCCTTCAAGAATCACAACAGAATTTCAGTACTGCAATAATCAGCGCGAACCGCCACGCCATCACTACCTCAGCGACGAAGTCCTGACCTCCCCGAAGTGCTATCGGCCTGCTTCTCTCACATTGCACAAAGAGTGGGAAGCTGGTCACCGCTGCGTTATTACTTGGAAGCTTCAATCTTGCACATTTCGAGCGCTCACTGCTGCACAGTTGTTTACCGCTAGGTCTGTTGCCAACTGCGCACGACCCCCTCACTCTTGAGTAGGGCTGCTAACATTTCGCTGGTGCTGTTACTTCTTGATACTACAGACATCTGACTGGCCCTCGTATTTTAAAATATACTAATTATAAATCTACAAATAACAGAAATGTTTGCTAAATATTTATGTCTTTATTTCAGTAAACGCTTTCCGAAAAAGTTTAACAGCAAGGAAAACGGTTGAAATATATTATTGTTTAATTATTGAAGCATCTCTAAAATATAATTACAGCTAGTTTATATCGGGTGTAAAATAAGTTACGGCCAAACTTTCAAGACACACTCCTCACGTGTAGAAGAAGAAAATATATTATATAGACATGGGTCAATAAACTTCTATTTCCATTTTATATGCATTTTCTACAACTCTTTTTTTTTTTGATTGATTTATTTACGGACGCTGTTTAACATCTCAGGTCATCAGCGTCCCATTCAACTCAGGGTGTGAAACGGCCGACAAATTTTCCTCAGAGGCCTCTCGTTCAGTCTTGAGGTTCTTTTTCGTGCCGCAAATGTACGACACGGGACCCACGGCTTTACTTCCCTTCCGAAGGAAGCCATACTTAGGGTTTTTACGCCCGAAAAAATCCATCAGCCGGGTTCGAACCCGAGATCTTGGGTTTAGGAGGCAAGTATGGTAACCACTACACCACCAGGACCGACTTTCTACAACTCTTCGTAGTACATTCATCATGGGAAACACATAGGAACAGAAAGCGCCAGCATGCCACATGAAATTCTTTCTTACATGACATGTTCAAAATGCCCTCCGTTAGCATTGATACATGCATCAATATTACCTTCGTTCAAATGGAACACAAAACACTGACGGTGAATCTAAGAATTACAACTTAACCAGACATAGGAACATTTCATGCAAGAAAGAGCTTCATGTGGTATGCTGGGACGTTCTGTTCCTCTGTGTTACCCATGATTAATTTACGAGGGTAGGTCCATAAGTTTCCGGCCTCGCCGGTAAGGATTATCGTCTTTACAATACCCTTAATTGGTGTCATTCCTTATCTGTTAAGTAAATAATTGTGACTGTAACTTCCGCTCAACTGTGTTCAGTTGTTCAGATATAGTTGCATAAAGAAGGCTACGTGTAGAAGATTGTGACATGTTCAAAATGGAGTTTCGAGCTGTTATTAAGTTCTTCACAAAAGAAAGACATACTCCAAATGAAATTAAAGTGCGATTGGACTGTATATATGGGGAAGCATCCGCTTCGTATTCTACCGTAAAAGAATGGACCAAACTTTTTCGAATGGTCGAGAAAGTATTGAAGACAAAGAGCGTGCAGGTGCTCACTCCTGAAAACATCGCTCTTGTGGAAGACAGGCGGCTCAAAGTTACAGAAACAGCAGCAAGGTTGGGGCTTTCTAAAACAACAGTCCTTCGAAATATTCATGAACATTTAAATATGAATAAAGTGTGTGCAAGATAGGTGCCTCGACTTCTTTCCTCAGTCCAAAAGCAACAACGAGTCATCTGTTGTCAGGCATTTTTGGAGCTCTGCCATGGCAACGAGAGAGAAGTTCTTAAACCATTGTTATAGGAAATGAAACTACGGTCCTCTACTATGCCCCCTTGTCCAAAAGAGAATCAATGGAGTGCCGTAAACTTGGTGAAGCTCCGCCTCTAAAGGCCAAGGTCACTCAGTCAAGCAAGAAGGTCATGGCCACAATCTTTTGTGACTGGGAAGGAATACTCTTCATTTACTTCAAGGAGAGAAACACTGCAGTAAATGAGGAGTACTATGCTGGTCTACTGCACAGACTACGTGCTTCCATCAAAGAGAAAAGGCGAGGAAAGCTGAGTAGTGGTATGCACCTTCTTCACGACAACGCGCCTGTGTACAAAGCTCCTGTTACAAAGGAAACTGTGAAGAAATGTGGCTTCAAGGAGATCGATCATTCAACCTACAGCCCAGATCTAACTCCCAGCGACTATTTCCTCTTCTCAAAACTCAAGAAGGACCTTCGAAACAGGAAATTTAAGTATGACAAAGAAGTGATGGGTGCTGTTTATGCCGATTTTGCAGACAAGACTTCTGGCTATTTTGGAGCAGGGAATTGAAATGTAATTCAAAGATATGAGAAGGGTATTGCAATATAGGGTAATTATATTGAAAAGTGAAATATAGTTTTTGTCTTTATGATACCTAGAAAATGGTTAGGACGGAAACTTATGGACTTACCCTCATACTACGAAGAGTTGTAGAAAACGAGCTCTAACATGGAAATAAAACGTTTCCGGAACCATGTCCATGTAACATATTTTCTTCTCCTAGTGTGAGGAACGTGTCCTGAACGTTTGACCGCACCGTATTGTTACAACCAGTGGAGATGAAATTAAACTATTTTGCAAATTCACTCAAATTAATCTTTAAACGTTTTATAACTTCTATAAATACACTTAAAATGATTTTTGAAGCATAATATTTTGTCTACATAATCAACAATGTAGATTTTTTAAAAAAAATTAACTGAAATGTACAAATAAAATACAATATAAAGGGGAAAAATAAAAAAGATATGATATTAAATAAAAATCTACTGTTCAATTATATATAAGCTTTACTATGAATGATATTAACACGAACAAAGCCTAAAATTCTATAAATATTCAAAAAGTTTACAACAACATCTATCTAAAATTTGTATTAATTTCCAGATCAAAGAATGTTGTTTAAAACGAAAGATGCTATGTTTCATTTCTTTATAAACAAACGCTTTTACAGCTAAATTGCCTTAACTTAACAAAATCTTTGAAAATGAATTTTACATGTGTTGGTTCAAGGTACGTACAATAATAAAGAACCTTAATCTATCTGGGAACAGCTTAGTTCTACGAACAGTAATTAATTTGTACTAGAAGTTCATTCTATTTAATGTTGAATTGGATGAGTGGGTGAGATTGAGGAGAAATGTTCAGTACTCAAAGTTCATGTTCAAGGATTGGCCGTTTGTGCCTACGTTGCTAATGGGGGCATCTCTGAGAGGAAGATATTAGACGAAGAAACCTTTTCAAAGCGCTATCCGCTGTCACACCGCACAGCGCAACAACCCCCTACCTGTAACAGAATGAAAGGACATGAAACATGAGAGCGGAAAATTCGTAGCAAGAGATGATGCAGTGCATTCTATTTATGGCAGGACTAGAGCTCCAATAGCTAATTACAATTTTGTTAAAAAAGTTATCACTGAAAAGTCGTACAAACAAGTTCAATTTTGACCTCTAAAGTAAATTGATGTTCGTGTTTTTCGCGCTATACGGCTGTATAGGCTGCGGTCGTGTTGTCAGGGATTCCCGCCTCGTGCCAGTGCCCAGCTTTGACTTGAGGGATGCTATGGTGATAACAAAAACAAAATAAGAAACATACGCGCACCGGCACCAGGTTGCACTCACTGTTCATTATTTAGAGACGATTGTTTTTTTATCGTTTCGTCTCTGGACCAGAGCATACTCTCTCTCTCTCTCTCTCTCTCCCTCCCTCTCTCTCTCTCTCTGCCCGATATCCAGGCCGACGTCGGCTTGCGAAAGATTCATGAGTCAGTATGGACCCCTCACCATCTAACTCGCTCGCTCGCTCGGCTACCAGTCTTTCTCTCGGCTGCTCCGAGGTTCAAGGCTTGACTAGCTGGTCAGGCGGGTTCCGTTCAAATGTCCATACTTTCCTTCTGTCCGGGGGAAGAACAGCAAAAGATATTAAGAGTATTCGCACCCTCATGTCTCATGGAAAGGGTTACCAACCAATGAGGTAATACATTGAGAATGTGATTTTATTGCATTTGCACTTCTTTTATGGCATTTTTTTTTTTTCATGGACTATATTTCACTTCGCAGTCGTTCTGTCTCCTTTAAAAACAGCCGGACTTCATCCGTTTTACTTTCGAGATTTACTCCTGAAATACGGGGAAACTACTTTACAAAGCGTATGGGACATTTAAAATTAATTTAAATACGAAGCTTGGATATCAATTGAAAATATATCAAATTTAGTGGCAATGAGGCTTTGTTAATTACGAACTAGATACCATTCTTTTAATTTACTTTATCGATCTCTTATTATCAATTAGTACCAGCCAGCACCGTTCTGTTCATAGACGACACAACCTATTAGTAAATTGTGGCAATGCAAATAATTGTTCTAAAAATATTAAACACTGTGTTAAACTTTTTATGTGCATAGCTTACAGAAATAAATTGCCCAAATTTAGATGAAACAAAAATAATACGATTTAATACCCATGGATTATCATACCCACAATTAAGAATAGGAATTTGTAGTTATCTATTAAACAGTATAAAATACATTAATTTCCTCCACTTGCAAATCTAAACTCTCTGAACTAAGAACTCATATATCATTTCTAGTCTTAGTTCTGTATGTTATGCTACTGAGCGCCTGGGAAAATTATTTCCGTGTAGTCGGGTTTACTCTGCCACTCAATCCGCCATTGCTCCAACACCATCTCATCCCCATATTTACCTTCATCATTCGGAGTAATGTAGTCCACTTATTCTCGGTGCGGCGTTACACATGGACTACACTACTGCTCTATGCCGCCTGAGTGCGGAACTTGCCTGAACTGCAAGAGAGTTTCATTGGAACTCCCTTGTTCGTTAGTAAACATTAGGTCGTCTTTGCGTATATCAATCTAATATTAAAAAATGAACTTAAATTTCAGCTAAGTTCACTGGTAAGCAAGCGCATCTTGCTGTTACGGGGAAAATACTATACAAACAATTAAATATATATTGATAGTAGACATTATTGCATAAATTTGTGTTAACATTACAGACCTTGACCTTTAAATGTGAATATATACTTTCTCTGTTAACATTTCATGTAAATAATGAGGAAAACTAAGGCATTCTCAACATAAACACTAGACAAAAACAAATTTTTCATATATCTGCTACAATTCTACGATTCTTGCTATAAAAGAACTACAAAAGAGGGTTAATCTCTATGATGTACCCCTAATTCATTTCTAATTTATATAAAATTGTCTGAAATATAGCTATAAATGCCAGTGGATAACTTGAACAAGGATGAGAGAATGATGACATAATTAACACATTTTTAAGGTTACTCCCAAGAGGGAGAAAGGATCATGGACCTCATTGTCATTAGAGATGAAACATGGAAATTGGGTTCCACTCCAGAGCAAGATACGGAAACATCCCAGTTCGCCTATTGGGAAGCGAATGTTGACGGTTTTCTGGGATTGCCAAGCGAGGTGACACCATCAAATATTTTTGTGGGCAATGTGGTTCTGTTCCACAACCAAGCCAGGTCTCATGTAGCAACCAGCATCACACCAGAGTTCATTCATTTGAATGGGAGATTATGGCTCATCAAAGTATGATCCAGATCTCTCCCCACGTATTCGGTCCACCGAAGGAGTCCCTGGCAGGATTGCGGTTCATTTCCGACGACGAAGTGAAGACCGCTGTCCTACAGTGGTTACACAATTGTAGCGGCATCTCCATGTTAGTAATGCGATATGGGTTAGTAAGCGAATTAGCCAGAAGTACTGAAATAAGCGGTATAACTTTCATATTAATACAATAATTCAACATAGATTTTTCATGCTACAACTAAGTGACCTTCTTTTTATTATGTGCAAACGCAAAGAAATTGCACTATCCAAGTTGTCAGGCACTAAAGTTAGGAATGGCATTTGAAATTTAGGGTGACTGGTTTAAATTTTGTTTTAATGAACAATTTATAAGCTGGCAAATTTTTATTTGCCAGAAGGTTTTGTATATTATTTGTTAGCCGTTTTACGCTGTAACCTTTTTTTTTTTTTTTTGTTTGTTTGGTGGTTAATTGTCTGCGATTTTTTGTTGATTTGTTTATTTGCGGACGCTCTTTAACGCCTCTAATCAGCATCTCATTCAATTCAAGACGTGAAACGGCTGAAAATTTTGCTTAGAGGTCTCTTCTTTCAGACTTGAGGTTCTTTTACATGCCGTAAATCTACTACCCGGGACCACGGCTTTACTTCACTTCCTAAAGAAGCCATACTTAGAATTTTTACGCCCGAAAAATACATCGATCCTGGCCGGGATTGAATCCACGATCTTGGGTTTAGGTTTATGGTTACCACTACACCACCAGGATCAACCACCACATGTGCCTTATATCAAAACTAAATAAATTTTTTTAAAACCCCAATTTTTTTAGAGCAAAGAGAAGAGATTTACTTTAATTGGATGAATCGGTGTTAGAAAATTGTTAAAATACATGCAAATGTTGTCAATCACCGGTTTTGATGGTGGCATGGTCTCTGGTGCCAACTTCTGGGATTATTCACATATCCTTAGCAAGGAATGGTTTAGAAACAGCTAAACTAAGAGGGAACAGTTGTATAAAAGTGCAGTCAGAAAAGTTGTACAGTAATGATATGATGCAAGCAGAAATGAGTAAATTGGTAACATTCGAGTTTTATAACCAACATACCTTCAGCGGGGTCTCTCCCAGTGTCGGACCTTGACCATCTCGTACTGCCGGTACTAGAGGACCTGAACTCGCGATCTGTAATGGTACCTACCAAGGCTCAAACCGTGCCATGTGTCGCGAGAATGCCTCTTCTGTATTCTACCATAATGCGGGCTGCCGCTCTCCGGATATTATATGTACCCCGGGGAGCCCGGCTGGCAGGGTGTATAGCATTAGACACACATTTTATCCCCTCTTGTGAGGCTATCCCAAAGGGATCTACTGCTAGGTTAATACCAGCAAGAGGGAGAAGCTTTCATTTCAATTCATTCAGGCCATTCCAGTCAACGCCAGTGCCCCACTTTATATGTGTAACACATCTCATCACCGTTGGGATATTAAGCACGTCCACATAAAACCACCACGAGTGGTCGATGACGTTAAGGCGCATACTCGTGAGCGGGAGGTCTGGGATTTGATTCCCTCCAGGACCATCCTCTCCGACTGAGGTTTTTCCAGATTTTCCTCAGTCCTCATAAATATCAAACGCCAAGGAGGTATCTTAAACTTAGGCCTGGAAGGTTCTTTAAAAAAACATTTCCCAATATATCATTTCATCTCATGTATCATCACTGTCCACCGCCTGTGGTGCCTCAGTAGTAAAAACGGGCGTTAAACACTACTCAAAAAACCGTCCACATAAAGGAAACAGTCAGAAACATGTCGTGACAACAAAATTCAAATTTGGTTCTTAAAGCAACCTCAGTTATATTTAATGCAGAAACCAAGACAGTCTCTTTTTACATAGTGGTTCTCCAGGCACTAGAAATACCGCTACGCGTGGCTGAGGTCGTTAAGGCGCAGACTCGTGAGCAAGGGGTTTGGGGTTCGATTACTACCAGCATCGTCCTCCCTGACTGAGGCTTTTTCCAGGTTCTCCTCAGCCCTCATAAATGACAAATGCTTGGGAAATATTCACAACTTAGGCCTCGAACGTTTCATTCCTTAAGAATAAAAAATCATTCCTCAATTTATCATTCGTCTTATTGTCTATCATCAGTGTCCACCGCCTGTTAAATAAAGCTATAAATTGCAAATACTCAGCTGATTACAAAAGTGTACCCCCCAGGGAAAACTTTAAAACTGTAATAAAAATTCGAAATTCCGCGCTATGTTGCGTAAGTTGGCAGTAGTGCTACAAATGATTTAAAGAATATCCTGCAGTGATAGAACAGTGTAGACGTGCAAACAGCATCGCCATAAGTTTAACGATGGCGCCCCACTTTAGACATGCACCAGAGAAGAACATCGTTCTTTTATTCGCTTTTGAGTAGTGAAGGTGTGAAACCTTCAGCTGCGAATAACGTTCAGTATGGTTTGTCACAGCAGCATATTCACGAATGGAGCACGAAATTCAGAAATGATGTGTCATCCGGCACATGGAGATATAACGCCAGAGAATCTTACGGAAGTTGAAGCCTTAAGGACAGAAAAAACGAACGAAATTGCAGAAATTGCAGGAAAATTCATTGTTCAGAATAAATATTGGGATGAAAAACATCAGCTGATACTTGTCTGCGCACACAACCATTTTTTTTCTAGAGGAATCCATAAACTTTGTAAGTGATGAAGATATGTTGGCTGTTATGGTTATACAGAATAAATAGCTTGAACTATTCTAGAATTCTTTGTAAATGTACGAGTCTGCTGAATGAAAATATTCAGGGAAAATAAAATATTTATACCGGAAGATGTTTTACGCAATCCTAGTCTGCTTCAATATATGAAAAATAATACCATTTGTTCTGTGAATGGAAAAAAGTTGACATGTTAAAAGAATTAACAAAGAAATTATATTTGCTAATCTTTCAGATCATTAAAAATATGTTTTTAGAAATCTTAATTTGAAAGCTGTTTACTAATTGTTAATTTTATTTCAATTATGAAAAATAAACACATATAAAAGTAAAGCTCTTAATTTGAGCGCCGTGTTAAATAATTATGATTTATTTAATTTCGTTTTAGCTTTTAATATGAGGGATAAGTCATAAGTCATGGCAACTATTATTTTTTCTCGCGAACAAGGGACAGTACGAAAGATCTAAGATGTACGATTGAAAGTGTATGGAATGAACTTTCGAATGAAGCCGACAGATGGTGTTTGTGAGCAGAACTGGGTGTCTCAGCACACCCTGAAGGTCAGTTGGTGAACGAAAGTGGTCAGAAATGGAGATCACGAAGAGTGAACAAGGTGCTTATGTGAAAATGACATTTTTTCTGAGGCAGGAATGCACAAGAATGCCACACACAGCTACAGAAAGCAATGAGTGCACGTGCCCTGCCTTATAAAACAGTGGCGAGGTGGACAGAGGCCTTTAAACGTCGACTGCCGATTTGCCGCGCAGTGGGTGTCCTGTGTCTGCGGACAAGCATGTATAGCCGATATGCATATGTTGCGTATTACTGTCGCTAATGTTGTCCGTTTGTACATGTTTTGCTTCTTCTCTAAAAGAGTCACCAATATCCAGCCTTGTTGGAAGACTCCACTCGGGAGTAAATGCCATACACTTTCAATCGTATAGCTTAGATTTTTTGTGTTATTACTTGTCAGAGGGGAAAAAATAGTTGCCATGACATATGACTTAACCCTCGTAAGTACACCTTACTTCAAAAGTGCACTTATTCTACTCAATTCAAAATGTACTTGGAGAGTGATTGAAATATCAGTAATGAATGTTTAATTCACTCCTGTGAATACAACTATTGTTTAGATTGCCAAGTACACGAAATAAAGACTAGTTTACATGCTAGTGGCGGAAAAATTAATATAAAAATTAAAAGTTACGATTCATCAAAATCAAAAGCAGTTTTTAAAACAGATTAACATTCGATTAAAAGATTAAATACTTCCGAATAACCGATTAGAATTGTTAATCAATCGATAACTCTAATAAAATATAACCATGATAATAACATCCTCCCATTATTTTATACTCTTAAGTAAAATCATGGGATAACAAATTTTCCTTATACAACTCTCGAATCTGTTAGTCCCTCTGAAAATACTTTTAGGGCCAGTTATATAAAGAGTTAACTTAGTTTAGGGCTTAAAATTAACCATCAGTTATACTTAACTTGGAAGTTTTGGTTGTATAAACATTAATGTAAGAATAATTCGTCCTAACCTCAAATTAAATCTAACTAGCGAAATTTCAAAAGTTAAAGTACTAACTAGAGTTTAGTAATTGTTAAATAAACATTTCCCAGAGCACAGAAACATAACTACTTCATTTATAAATAAAATGGTGAATCCCGTTTATTTTAATTTCATGTAAATTTCAATGTTTAATTTTTCATTCCCGCGTAAAAACAACAGAGTTGCGTTCAATTGTAGGTAATGTTAGGCTAACCTTACAAGCTGCATAAGGTACACATTACTATTTCCGATATCTCATCCGATGATGAATTTCACCGTGCTCCTAATGTATTCATGAGAGAAATAATCCTTTCGTAGAGCTGGGTGACAATTCAATGTCGAAGAACTGGAACAAGTGTTACGCCCCGATTACAATCACAAACTAAGCGAAATTATGCTTTGAATTCCATGTTCATGATACGAATAACTTTAAGATTAAGAGAACTTTCTAATAGTTGCATGAGATATATTCAACGTGGAGAAAGGAACGGCCAATAGAACCCTCCATAAAGTTACTAGAGCAATAGCAACTCTGAGACCTCAGTTCATTAAAATGCCAACCGAAGAGGGTGATGAAAAGAAATTGATGCTAGACTTCTATAATATTCGCAACTTTCCTGTAGTTTTAGATGTTATAGACTGCACACACACACATCCCTATTATATCTCCTGGGGGTTATAATGCTTTTCTTAGGCTGGACAGTTGAACATCAACTCGCTCCAAACACGAATTTCCCTATTATATTGCGATGTTGCCATTGACGGTTATTCCATACTCAAGGTTACGGGTTCTGAGGTCATTTTTATACAACTGAAATGATGAATCGCCTCTATTTACTTTTTAAATTACATTTAAAAGTAATCTCCAGTTAGCAACTGTTATACAACTGGGCCTTAAAGTTTTTCGTATTAATCAGGCTATAATTTACTCGCTCCCTTCGCAATCTCGTGCTTCTTCCAAAAAAGTTCTACATTCCGAAAGAAAAAGTGACAGAAACAATGTGCTCTTAATCCCTCGCAGGGTCATACATCCTCGCAGATGCTGAAACACAACTGACCTCATTTTCACTTTGCAAAGAATGCATGACACTGTGCCAGATGCGTTTTGTGAACAGCGTAGCTATCGAAATTTAACAACGATTGGGTCGTTATAACCACAGAGGCGGGTATCGAACCTGGGTTGAGAGAGAGGATGAAAAGTGGATGGGCTGATAGGAAGAGAGGTAGGGTGGGGTCGCGCAGCAGCCCTGAGATAATCACACCCCGGGGGCAGCAGCAGCTCCAGCCAGCAGACCCGCCGAGCTGGCTATAGTGCTTGGAAACCCAGCGCGTAGCCCTGGCAACGGCAAAACGAATAGAATGATTCTTTTTCGCATTGTTATATTATGAAAGTGCTCTTTTAAGGAGTATATTGTTTTGAAAGTTACACTTTCCAGTATGCATACGTCATATTTAAATGTTATTAACACATGGCCAACTATGAAAAATGAGTAGTAATATTAACAATGAACAACTTATTATTTCAAAATAACGTAAATTAGAAAATGTATCTAAGTATTACTCTGTTAATTAAAATGAACACTTTAATTATACAATTAAACAATTGTTATTTCTTTGAAACAACCAATCTGAATGCTTCATTTCTATTACGTTCATTACCACACTACTGGAAAATCCAAACACCTTTCTACAACATTTGTTTGAAAAATTTTCACGTTATTCTCTAAGGAATGATGAAAAAAGTATTGTATTGCTTCCCTTCGCATTCGTAACTATGACTTTACCAATGATTAATATGAAGCTTACCTACCAATAGTTGCTCATTTGTTGCTTGTGTATTATTGTCTTCATTGTTGAACATCTGAATGCACTTTTACTAATAATACTACACTATTTGTTGTCATTTTCTCAGTTTACATTGAAGAAATGCAATATGGACTCATTTCTAGTTAGGGAAGTAAAGTCGTGGGTCCCATGTCGTACATTTGCGGCACGAAAAAGAACCTCAAGCCTGAAGGAAAGGCCTCTGAGCAAAATTTGTTGGCCGTTTCACGCCCTGAGTTGAATGGGACGCTGATGACCTGAACTGTTAAAGAGCGTCCATAAATCAACCAACCAACCAATCAATCAATCAATCAATCATTTCTAGTTGGGCCATTGTGGTGACAAGATGGGTAAAGAAGTGAAATTAACGTCGAGCGAGAAACGCGCTATTCCTCCTTGGTGTAAGGCCAAGCACGTCACTCTACCATTTCAAGAAGTACAGGGGAAGAGAAATAACCGGGGGAAAGGAAGAGTCAGGAAAAGGCCACAACAGACAGAATACTAAAAATAATCTATCTCAGTGATTATAAGCTATCATCCTCAGAACTGAAGAGACAAAGGAAAGACATGTGTGATGTCTTAGTGACCAATGCTGACTATGACAAGGAGATTGAAGCAATTACAATAGAGCATGCAGCAGAGATGTGGAATAGAGTAACTGAGATGAGTCTAAATTTAACCTGCATGGTTCTGAAGGGAACATATACCTGCGTTGCAGAAGTGGTGAAAAACTGTTGCCTTCCTGGATAACACAAACTTTGAAGCATCCACAATACGAAATAATGATATAGGAGTGCGTCTCCAGTCATATGGACTTCGTAAGTGGCGCTGTTAATGCAGAAGTCTGCTTTTTCCATACGATGAGCGGTGTGTTTGTGACAGCACTCGGCAGTAAATGCAGCGTGGCAGTATCTATTACGGTTTGCTTGGAAAGGATAAAGCAGAAAACTGCTACATGTGGATAATATTATGCATTTCATACAAGCTATGGGATTACTTAGGTATCCTTGAAAACAAATTGAAACCCACAAAACGAGACCTTTAAGGCTATCCATCAAGTTGCAGTTTTCAAGATGACTATCCCCTGACATAAGAATAATTTTTATTAACATTTGTTAATAAAAAGAATTAACAGCATGTGGGAAGCGTGGAAAAGAGTTAGGAAAGAGACCAGTTGGAGGGCAACCATTAAACGTGAGACCACCACGAGTGACCGAGGTCTTTAAGGAGCGGATTCGTAAGCGTGAGGTCTGGAGTTCGAATCCCGCCAGGACCGTCCTCCCTGACTGAGGTTTTTTCCAGTTTTTCCTCAGTCATAAATGACAACTGCAGGGGAGGTACCCTAAACTTAGGACTGGAACGTTTCCTCCCTTAAAAAATTCTTTCCCAAGTTATCATTTCATCTATGTATCATCAGTTTCGCTGCCTGTGGCGCCTCAGTAATAAAACGAACGTTAACACCAATTAAATAAAATTAAACAGGACAGACATGTGTCATATCTCCACCAGCTCGGCAAAACCAATTGAAAAAAATGTAGGAATTGCACATCAGGTATGTAGAAATTGTATCTCTTAACTGTTTGACCATACTGAGAAGTAAACATTTTATGATCGATCTGTGGATAACAAATGTTTAATTTATCAAACTTTCCTTTCTTATCCATAGCAAAGCGAGTGTACAGGTAATAAGAATTTGGTTATTCTTCATTTAAGCGAACCATTTAGGGCTATGTTGAATGTCGTAGAACGTGATATTTTTGGCGAAGGTTTGTGACACCTTGACATTCCTAGGTCCGATGGTACTGATGCACAAATTCGGTAAAGTTGTCTCTCGGATCCCGTAACCCAGAATTATGAATTCTGGCTCATATCTTGCCGAAGATATAGATTTGTAAAATACATTACGTAATTTTCAAGGTTAACCCCCTCCCCAGATTTTAATGATTTTCCTACAAATGTAATAAAAATTAAAAAATGGCAAAATAGTAAATTATTAAGTAAAATAAATAATACAGCCTTCAGATTTGTGCTCCAAGGTAAAAGAATATAAATAACAGTTCACATCTAGAATAGAATCCTCATGTCTTGCACGCCGACAGAATTATCACCAACCAGCACTCTCAACTTAAAGTAGTATAGCTGACTTTTCACTCGTTTCCACTACGTGAACATAACTAGCAATGAGCAATGTCTACATGTTTCAAATATAATTTCACGAAATTATTATTTATGGAACTTTTTTCTTGATGGAACATTAAAACTGTCTTGTAACATATCTACTGTTACAAAGAGGGAGATTGTATTCTTGTTTTTACTGTTTTCAATGGCGAAGTTAAAAAAAAAAATTAATTGGTTTATTTTCAAGTTGAAATTTCATATTAAATATGACACACATACATTTACAAAACTGTGTTGTGTTATCAGTTATAATATTACTTTTATGAAATGTTTAATGTTGTTTTTTAGGATTGATATCCTTTTAAGTTGTTGATTTTCACGAATATATGACAAATAGGTATATCGTATTAAAACAATACAATTAATGGGCTTTATAAAATGGCGTTCACATTATCACACGAGTATATAACTCAACCCTCATTGTGCCGTTCTTGCGCATATCCTTTTTCTGCGATTGATAAATGAAATTATCTTTTTATTTTTTACCCCTCCTCCCTCTCCTTTCCCTGTGCTGTGTATATACCTTGATTCTCAGTCTGTTTGCCTGTTGATTGAAAAGAAACAGTACTAAAGGTTGCCGGTTGTGCAACATTGGCAATTCACCACATTCTCTTCTATTAAGTCGAAGTAAGGAAGCCTCAGGTTTCGTGCTTTTTTTGCTTTATAATTAGCAATGATTGCTGGAGGTCTCTTTACTTTGTATACCCAGTGACCCTGGTATTATGTATTAGCAAAGGTTGGCTAAAGACGCATTTTATAATGCTTTATTATGAAATGTGTCCCACTAGAGCAAATTATGTCACGATAATTTTGGCAAAGTTTCTTTTGCAGTTTCTTTTAAAATGCAAGGTGTTATTGAATTTTGGTATTTGCAATTTGTTTGCCCAAGAGTTAATATATTTTTGTCAGTTGAATAGGTCAAAATTTTCAAGATTTTGTATTTTAAAGTTCCAAATCAAATAGTTTCATCATGTAAATATTCTGTGAATTATTGCTAATGCACATTTTCCGCTTACTGTACACAAATTAGTATGCTGCTTTCCGCACTTTATTATTTTAGTTTTAATTTATTCTCACATGTTATGTACCTAATTTTGCTATTTAGTTAAGTAATTATTGTTAAACCTTGTTAATATTTACTATTCTTTTAGCTTTCCATGTCCACATCCTGCGGACTTCCCTCCAGCATCATCCTGAACTAAGAGCTTGCCGACACTAACAGGAGAATGTCGTTCTATTGAGACACGGTGTAACATATTACTTTCAACTTTAAGGCTTCTTGGTGTCCAATTTCATTTAGATTAGAGTAAAAAGCCCTTTCTGTATAGTTACTAGTAAAGTTTTTACTGTAATGTTTTCATGTAAGAGAATATATTAGTATTAAATACATGATCTGGTCATATTTTTAGAGACCGACATCCTGATCTTGGGTATTTTCATGGTTTTCCGTGATTTTATTCTTTTTCACGAATTTTCCGCTCTTCTATTTCATGTGATTTCATTTCATTAGTTCTGGTTCTGATTGCAGGATGGAAAGTGTGATATGCAGTGGGCAGGTGCTGTGTGTTGCGGAGATGGATTTGTGCCTTGGGAAAGGTTCCCTTCCTGGCCTCTGGCGAATTCTGTCTAGGAATCTCTTCGCGCTCGCCGTTGGGGGCTGCCGAGGTCTGCAACTTAAGATCTGTGAGTCGTGTCCTTGGCTAATGCCACCCAGTGTCTCCTTCCTCTTGGTAGGTACAAAAGACCCATCAATGTGGTAGAGTGCCGAAACATCCTCTTCTGTTCCATCATCCCCTATTGGTTATCGAAAATTTTACTTGTAGCATGATGTCCGAACTTACGTTGTCATAGTTAAGCTGTTTTATTTTGCTGCTGCCAACTTCTGCTATTCTTGTAACAAAAGTAGAAATTTTAGAAGCAAGTCTTGTCTCTTACCTGAATGGTGGTTGGGTGTTCTGTTACGTATGTTGTAGCCTTGGAGACCGCTAGGAGTAACGGAATTGGAGACATAGGTACCTTCAAGCAGGAAAGACGTATCGCTGTCATATTTCCTTTTCCTCTAAGTCGAAAACATGCAGACTTTTACGTCAGATATGTAGCAATTGTATCGTTCACTTTCTGATAATCTGGAATACTGCAATACATTTAAAATATTATTTAGATATTCACATGTATCTGTTTTAACTTCAATTTCCTAGTCAAGTGAGTACGTTAGTAATGTAACTATTTTTTCTGTGTGATCCCGTTGAATTACTTTCCCATATTAGGATGTAGATCGTGATATTTATAAACAAAGGAGCCAGGTTCGTTACAATATATCAGGTATCTGCTGACAACATAGTTCAAAGTTCTGATGAATTTTCTCGATAGGGATAAATAATGACCCTTATAATGGATTGAGATCTGGTGAACGATCACGATGCCTGTTCCTTACAACTTATACATTTATTTGGGCATGACTAGCAGCAAGGGGAAAATGAGGCTCAGCTCCATCATGCAAGAACCACATATGTCGCATTAAGTTTACTGAATAGTATCCAACAAAATATTTCAATGGTCAGCTTAGAAGTCACAGCATGACACGTTACAGATAAAATAAAATGTCAGATTAATGTATCGGCTATTATTTCACCGCATACATTAATGCTAAACTGTTGTTGGTGTCTTGTTTCCAAAACTGTATAGCGATTTTATATGAAATTCTGCTTTCCACTGACAACTGTGGTGGATGACAAATGAATTTGACCATAAACCACAACACAATACCAAATTTTCAAGGAAAAAATGTCTGTGGTTTGCTTATTAGCACACAACAAAAATGCCTAAAACTGAATGAAATTGACAATTGAATATATGTTTATATTTTTTCTCTATTTTTAGGTTCTCTATGTAAACATTTCGCACACATTATATAAGTAGCAGATGCTATTACCACGTTTCAGTGCCAAGTTTATCAGGTTACATATACAGATAGTATAGTTGAATAAAATGAATAGATAAAAACTACAACTTCTGTCCCAAAACAATAATCGCATTTCCTCAAAGGCATTATAGAAACGAAAGTGAAGATGGATGCACATAAGATTTAAATAAAGAGAAGGTCACAGAGCATATGAAACGTGCTTGGAACGTTGGGTAAAGTGTTAGGGGATTCAAATATGTTTGGTTGAGAACATGCTCTTGGCAAGTGCAGCGAATCTAAAGCTTGTTGACATACATCGGAATATAATGTGCAGTTTATGTGACCCGAGGGAGAAACGAAGAATATTGCAGTTGATCAGCGGCGGGCCAATTATGATCACCTGCTTCGTGTCAATAAAAAAGTATCTTGCAAAGAGAGGTTTGGTATTGAATTGAATTGAAGTGCTGAGAGTTTTGCCACACAGCCTCTTTAAATTCACAATAAATTAATTTGTTATCATCATTTTGAAGATCTTCCTGCGGATTGTAGCAATTCTTCCCATTCAAATAACCTCACATGAAGAAGCAGAGTTTATAACTACAGAGGTGTTTGTCTTTAGTTCTCCATTGCAATCCCGACCTGTTAGCAGGAGTGTATTTATTTCAATGCATAACAACTTCAACAGGCGCACGGGTCCAACGGACCGTACTGCTTTTTTTTTTTTTTTTTTTTTTTGAGTAGTGTTTAACGCCCGTTTTTACTACTGAGGCACCACAGGCGGTGGACACTGATGATACATGAGATGAAATGATAAATTTGGAAAGGATATTTTTTTTTAAGGAAGGAAGCATTCCAGGCCTAAGTTAGGTACCTCCCCGGCATTTGCCAGTTATGAAGACTGAGGAAAACCTGGAAAAAACCCCAGTCAGGGAGGACGGTCCTGGCGGGATTCGAACCGCAGACCTCCCGCTCACGAGTCCGTGCCTTAACGACCTCGGCCACCCGTGGCGGTACCGTACTGCTTGATATGTTTGATTTAGCATAAAACATTCACATATATATTCAGCAATAAAATAAAGAAAACAAAATAAAAAATACCAGAGGAATCATTTCTAAAAATATTAAAAATACATTAAATATAAAGGACCATTTATGAATGACACACAGCTAGATTCAGTAAATTTGTTTTTCCCCAACCCCCTCCCCGGTTATCAGCCTTTTCAGACCTGAGTTGTCTCACTTTCATCAGAAATTTACTTAATCTCCCCCCATACTTGCCTGACATGACCTCTGTTCGATCCTGTAAAGTATGCAGTAGATACTTTTCACTCCATTCTTCCGTACCTTTACATTCAGCTAGTATATGTGCCCATGATTCTCCCTCCTCACGGATGAGATAAATTCTCTGCTCATATTCGTCAGTGATCTTAATCATCCATCATGCCCTTGGTCTGAGCCACGCAAGCCCCTGTCTAAGTGAGTTTAGTTTCTGTTTCGTCTCCAACCGTACTGCTATAAACCAAGTTCAGTGACTTGTTGTGTGAGAATAACTGCTAATAGCATCTACCCATCATCTAACAGTGCTCTCTGTACATACAGACTGTGAAACATGACCAATTTTGCTGATACCTGAGCTGTCTAGGGGGAGGGTATGCTAATGACGGTCAAGGGGCTGAGAGGCACCGTCACAGTTATCCTTCACTGCACAGTCTCCCAGTGGCAATATGACCAGTTGTATCTTTTGACAGTGAAACATGTGATATGTTTAGCTATGCTTATTTCGCTGACTTTTGTTATAGGGGGGTGTTGAGAAACGAGAAACACCTGTACAATCAGATGGAAGAGAAATTGTGTGCAGAGTACAAAGGCTCTTTAATGTTTTTGAGATTAAGAAATTAAGAATAGCCAACTGCCATGCGAAATATAGTGCTATTTCTTGCTATTTCCCATGTTTCAACTAAAAGTAACTGCACCGTATTCATTCATCGTCAATAAATATATTTCCAAAGAAATGCCACTTTTATTTTGGAATAGAATTAGCGTAAACACAAAAGATCTACCTCTGTAGTTTGAGGTAATCCAATACTCGTGGGTTGAAACTCGGCTGTGAATTCTTTCGAAATTCAGGGCGGAAGTTTTCAGGCCGCTAATGACTTTCTCAGCGCTAGCCTCTGTAAATTTATGCTTAAAAATACGAGTAATTAAGTACTATGTGGCAAAATGGGTGCAAGTAGAAACCTGAGGAAACTGCAATCCATAAAAAGTAATTTATAAATTCTATCATAGATGATAATTATTGTTGTTTAAAGGGCGCAAAACTGCTAAGGTCATTAAGGCCCAATTCCATCATAGAGAGAGACGAAACAAAGAAATGAAGAATAGAAATCAGAGATGCAGAAGAACAATAAGAAGAAGGAAAAAGTAACAGGAAAGAGAGATTTTTGTTGATTTGGTGTATTTACGGACGCTCTTTAACATCTCAGGTCATCAGCGTCCCATTCGATCCAGGGCGTGAAATGGCCGATAACTTTTGCTCAGGGGCTTCTTTTAGGCTTGAGGTTCTTTAACGTGCCGTAAATGTACGACACAGGACCCTTGGCTTTACTTCCCTTCCGAAGGAAGCCATACTTAGGATTTTTACGCCCGAAAAAATCCATTTTACCTGGCCGGAATTGAATTCGCGATCTTGGGTTTACGAGGCAAGTATGGTTACCAGTACATCACCTGGACTGAGAAATGAGAGAAATAAAGAAAACTGAAATAAGAGGAAGGAGAATGATTAAAAAAGGAAGAGGAAAAAAGAGGGAAATGGAGAGTGAGAAAGAGAAGAAGAAAAGAACAGGAAGAAGGAAGAACAAGGAAAAAGAGAAAAATAAATAAGATGAAAAAGGAAGAAAATAAGACGAGAAAATAAAATTAAATAAAGGAAAAGAAAAAAACTTTAAAAGGGGGGGGGGGAGTATAAGAAATAAAACACAAAATAGAAAGGAATAAATTAATTAAGAATATTAAGAAAAAGAAGATTTAAGAAAAAGGAAGACAAAAAAAAAAGAAAAAGAAAAGAAAAGGAAAAAAAAGCAGAAGAATAGAAACATAAGACAAGAGAAACGATGAGGAATAAGAAGAATATTTGAATAAAGAATGGAAAGAAAATAACATAGGAAACGAAAAGAAAAGGAGCAATGAAAGTGCAATATTTAATTAATGTAAAAAATGATAAGGTATAAAATAAAATTAATATTTATGGTTACACTCACTTCGGGTAAACACGCGCAGAACTAATTCTGTTCTTTCGATAAGAAAGTAGGCACGAGAGCACAGCGATACTCCCAGTTGAAATGAAGGCTTCGTCCTACTGAAGGGATCGAACACGGAGGCTGCTTCTCGAGAAATAGAATTGCCAGCAGGTGTGGGGACTGCCTAATAAAGGGTTCATGCGACTCCTGTGGGCTGCGCGGACATGACGCTACCCGGGATATCGGCTGTCCATATACGGGAACTTGCAGTAGTTTTAGTCAGAGTGGTACTCCTTGAAGGTACACATGCCTCCCATATTTGTTGATCCAGTTCTCTTGAACGACAAATGCTATACCTACTCATTCGTTCATAGGAAGCCACATCTTTCATTCCATACTCCTAATCAAGTCTTCCACCGAAATATTTTCCTTCGGTATAGCGTGGTCTTAGACAAACAATTAGAGATAGTGAGCCCATGACAGCGATGTCCGATTTATGAAATACTGAAGTAACTGCAGTTTAATACTAATAGGATTATACTTTCAAGTAGAATGATTTCAAACCAGCTGTGTAGTAATAGGAACTGAAATGTAAATAACAGAATTATTATTCTACTTTTCCCCTAGTATTGAGATATCTGTCATAATTATTGTATGTAGTAGTTGATCGTCTTATGATCAATAGCTATAACCTTGTAACTAGTGGCCTTTCGTGATTCGTATCTTTCTGTGTTTGAACACATGCCACACAGTAAGCCTGTAGTACTTACGAATGTGCGATTACATGCGTTGTTAATTACACTAAAGTCGAAACTCAATTTCCGAGATGCGGTGACGCGAAACACTGACAAATGAACGTCGCTGAATGAGTCCATTATATCGCAGGGCTTATATGTAGTTTTGTATCGTTAAATATAAATTTGCATGTGATTATCTAAGTAATACAAAAGTTTATATGTAGAAGTTTGTGGCCTGTAGCGACAAAATCACACTGTAGAAGCTCTATGTAGTAATCTTCTGTTTCTGTCTATGTTTTCGGGTGGCAATATTCCCTTATTAACTCACAAACATAAGTAAACAGAATGCTATTACTGGCAAAAAAAAAAAAAAAAAATCTACATAGTTCCATTTCTGTGACTGCTGGTCCCCGGTAGGGGGGGCGGGCTTAGGCTTTGCCTTTCAGATGCTCCAGGCGCGAGCTCTGCGGACCCTGAGCGCCCGTGGTACCTCTGATGAGACTAGAGGAAGCCGGGACGGATTTGAGACGAGCCCCTCCCGAAAGGGAGTTGTCCAGATTGGGTTGGACTCGGCGTGGCAGTGGTACCCGGAACTCACGGCAATTGAGTACTCGCAAGAGCGGTGTGTCCCAGGGGAGTGCCGCAGGCGTGTACCCTGGGGGCCGGTGCGCCGGAAACACCGTCATTGTGAGGCGGTGATGGCTTCCTTAATGCTGGGGTCACTCACCCCTATAAAGGAGTAGGTCTAAGCTAGTACGACCTATCAGCCAGTGAAATTCTGGTAGCTGGGTGTGCTCGACTTTTGAAGCTGCAGTTCACTCGGTGCGCTTGGGCGACGTAATCGCCTGCAGCCGAATGGCAGGTCGGTTTAGGAAACAAAGTGCCGTCCTAATGCATAAAACCACTGGGCAGACTTCTGTGATGTAGTGCGTGCGCTACGCCCTTTGGACCCAGGGCTTGGTAGTACCCGAATCCACATGTGACTGCTGGTTTGATTCTCATGCATAGAAATGAATCCAAAAGGGTACTGATAATTAGTCGCAAAGCTCCGGCTACGACTGAATAACTCTTGAGAAAATTTGTACCCGGCTCATATGCAAACAAATCTAGTAAATGTGATTCAGTAATTCGTAAGCGTTTTCATACCTAATTCTCTGTTAGAGTGTGATGTTACATTATAAATGTACATTCATAACTTTTGAAATTCTGCTTCATTTAATATGAGGGTTGTTCAAAATGTGCGCGGTACTGGTTTAATTGTTGTCACTTCCGCTTCCCGCTGCAAGTTGAGATAACATGCTCAGTTCTGCCTACAGAAAAATGGGACGAACAATATGCTGCTGCTCTGAAATTCTGCTTTGCCTCAACAAAACTTCAGCTGGAGCCTATGCAATGCTACTAGAGATCTAAGCAGAGTTTTTTCTTCCCTTATAGCACACTCTGAAAATGGTTTAAAACTGTGAAATTGGGAAGGCAATCAATTTAGGCAGTAAGGTGGATTTTCAGAAATTCTGAAAATTTCTCTGGGTTCCACCCACAAGTTGGTAAGTGAAAAGTTGCACTTGAGATGTGTTGTGCACAGAAGTTTTCACAATGGCTAATTCCCGAGCAAAAGGGCGTTAGCGTGCAGATTTGAAGATAATGTTACAGGAAAATTTCAAAGATAATCGCTGTTGATGAAACTTGTCTCTATAATTTCGATCCCAAAAGCAAACGCAAAACTCTGTGTGGAAATCTCATTACCAACCCACCCCCCCCCCAAATAGTTCCTTCTGAAGGCAAAGTTATGCTCATCTCAATTTTCAATATTCAAGGAATTGTTTACCAGCACACACAACTGTAACTGGGACATTCTGCAGAGATATCTGAAAAATCTGCAAGTCCATATCAAAAGCACACTTCCACATTTCCGTGCAACAAGCTGGGATACTGCACCATGATAATGCATGGCCACACAATGCAAATGTTGTTGCCGAATGCCTCAGAAAAAACAATGTGAAGTTATCTCTTATCCTCCCTATAGTCCAGATTTGGCCACGCGTGAATTAAGAAAAACCTTTATGGAAGGCAGTTTTCATCATTAGTGCGGAGGCGTTTCTGAAAGATCCATTAAAATAGTTTGCAGCATGTTTTGAAGACTGGCAGAAACGCTGGGACAGGGGACTATTTGAAAAATGTTATCAACATTATAAGGATGAGTAAAGGTATATTGTCAAAAAAAATAACATTCGTTCTGTTTGTGGAATGGTATCTTCAGTCGTTGATGTTTTCGGACTTTCACGGCTGTTATGGCTACATTTATATTGAGCAGCCAACTTCTTCACTGTCATAGTACGGTTCAAAACTATATTCTTCTTTAAATGTTCTCCAAATAATATTCCATTTATATTTGAATTTCTGTAGAATTTCTTTAGTTCAGAAACGTTTTGTACTTAAAATTTAATCTGAAGCATGGGCCTACAATGTTTATAACAAGTTTACAATAAAGTTTGGTATAAACTTAATTTAGCTGTATAAGCAGAAAATACAGCATTAAAATATAAATTTATTTATATCTCTCTGCAATGGAATTTCAAAACAGATTTAAAGAATACATCTTATTACAGTAACTTACGACTAAATGACAGAGGCGAGCTTCAAGTATAGCATGCTTGAGATCTCGTCATTCTGAAAATATAACCCCTAGGTTAGGTTTAAGCATGCGTGGGATCCCAACAAGTTAAAATGTGGATACCTGTAGCTTTGTTCGCTCTCACGATAAATTGGTCCAAGCTTGACTTGAGGTAAGACAGGGCGAATAGGAAAACCGTGATCACGACGAGAATCATTTGTTGTATTATTTATTTATTGGTTTAAGCACCGCTGTGTAATATCTTTGATCAATAGCGCCTCATTGAATTCAGACGTGAAACGACCAATAATTTTGTTCATAAGCCTCTTCTTTCAGACTTGAGGTTCTTTTACGTGCCGTAAATCTACTACATGGGATCTACGACTATACTTCCCTATCGAAGAAGGCCATATTTAATCATCTGTGGTAGTAAAGTGTGCAATTGTCTATGAGGCCAAATTTTGAACTACAAAATATTTTCCTATTCCACATGCACACCAATAACTATCTGCGGTTCCAGAGCTCTTTGAAGAATGTAACGTGCAGAGTGGCGGGGCATTGAGAGAAAAAAAAATTATACAATGTGTTAAATAGACTAAAAATCATCAGTGCTCAATAAGAGGGCGCGTTTTCATGATATTTATCTCCGAAAGCATCAGAACGAAACTTTCATTGTTGCACACACTGGCATGATGACGATTATAAACAAGAATGCATGTTGTGATAACGTTCGAGTAGGCAAGACAAATGTTTTGCCTTCGTTAAAAGCACTCTTCAAGTT
The DNA here is from genome assembly GCA_030762175.1 of Metallyticus violacea. NCBI lineage: Eukaryota > Metazoa > Arthropoda > Insecta > Mantodea > Metallyticidae > Metallyticus > Metallyticus violacea. The sequence continues at coordinate 142,778,486 of CM060831.1, forward strand.
GCGATAGTCATAGAGAGAACATCCTGTTTATCAGAAATATTGTTTTCGTGTTTATAATTGTTGAATTTAGATAATAGAGAACTACGTCGAAATGCGAAATGAAGTCACACGAATTCTTTAATTTTGATTATTCATACGATTAATATTCAGAGTTCTCACACTTTTGATTCCGAGTAATTCTTTCTAGCTATCTCCTTTAAATGTTCCATACCCAGCTCCAAAACTGGTGCAGTTAAACATTAAGCTAAATCTCATTGTAGATTGCTGCTATATGAATTTAAAGGCGCAATAACTTTATGAAAAATATTACTTCGACATTTCTTACTAAGGTTTTTCAAAATAATTATATCGAATATAGATAATGTTACAGTTAGGATTATTTAGTAAGTATTAATTTGAGTTTCAAATACCGCCCTTTTTAGGAAAGTAGACTGCTGATGCATTATTTGAGATTATACGACAATAGTTGTAAACTAATCGTGCTTGAGAAAAAAGTTTTATCAACATGAATACATACCACCTAAAGTCCAACCCATGTGCTCCTCTTTGATTTTTTTTATATTTGTTCAATAGTTTATTGAATACACATTTTGTTGACATTAGTGCCAGGTGAAATTAAGAAACATACAATCATCATTGCATTATAAACGTTTAATGCTTCAGAAGTTACTTTCATGGAAATAACTGATACAAGTTTTAAAATTTTCGCTGTGTTTTAAGTGTGTCCTTGGAAAGGATAACGTTGGAACACATTTATCGCTTACAACCTAGCACATAACACCTCTTCGGCATGAGTATCTCACAGTAATGCTAATTAAAAACAAGAAAAGTAACAAATTCTTAATCGAGTAAACACAAAGATACAAGTGATCTTTTCCCACGTAGTTTTATACTCCAATAATTCCACTGAATGCGACAACACGAGAGCTAAATTGCGCGCGAAACTGGTAGTGTGACGTCATCGCAGTGTCACCTGCTGCATATTCAGGTCTGTTAACTACAAGATAACATTGGTTGCTCTGTATTAGCAACATTGTAACAGAAACAAATTTGATAAGTTCTGAGGCAATCAATGTTGAATTTAGTAATACATTAAAATTAAAAAAAATGTAATAGCTAAACATAATACACTTGAAATGGTCCTGGAAAAGAAGAAAGACACGTCTCAAAGGAAATAGAACAAAATATTGGCTCTCAACGAGCAAGGGATGTCCAACAAGGAAATCGGAAGAGTCTATTTGAACAATTTGAAATGTCAGTCTAAACGTCAGATTGGTCGAAACCCTTAAACTTGGCGTTACACGCAGGGTTGAAAACACTTAACTGCTACTGCTGGCACTAAGTGCCCGAGCGGTTAGCCAGAAGCGAATGACAGTGGAGAGAGTGGAACTTATCCACACGCACTTTACTTTGTAGTTTGTTAATATTTTCACGTATACTGTGGAGGCGAATAATATATCGATGTATTGGTAACTTTATTAGGAGTTTATTGTATCATATATTCTTAACTTTAACAGTTTAGAGTAAATCCAGGATGTACACATTTATTAAAAGAACAACTGGTCAGCCACTTCCCATGATGTCCTATGGACTTTACCATGACATCATCTTCCTCATAGCAACCAGCAGATTTCTGCTGAACTTAGATCTGTCATGTGACTCTGGGAATGTCCTGGAACTCTACATGTTGGTCAGTTATTGGTTCATATACTTTATATTTAGGGCGAAGGCACACCATATTTGGTATATGCCAAGTCAGATTGTACAGACCTCCCTAGGAAACTATAAGCTTATATAAGGAGCTGTAAGCCCTGGGAGTCGGCAGAGGCTAGAGATTGGGGCCTAGGCTGAGGCAGAGGCAGAAATTGAGGCTCTCACTGGTTCTCTGGTCGCTCTCTGGCTGATGGACGGACGGCTGCTGTTCCGCTGAAGATCTACCGGACTCGCCTCATGCACAACGTGACATCTTTCACTTAAGGTAGTATATCAAACCCCCTGTGGGTGTCTGTAGTTTTCGCAAGTAATATTCAAATTGTATACTTGAATGGGCAACTCAACAATAAAAACTACTGTGAACAAGCCAAACGGGTCTGTACATCTTGATCCCAAATCGCTATCGTCCGCAGTCATGTTTACGGGCATTATTATTATTATTATTATTATTATTATTATTATTATTATTATTATTATTATTATTATTATTATTGATTTATTTATGGACGCTCCTTAACATCTCAGGTCATCAGCGTCTCATTCAATTCAGGGCGTGAAACGGCCGACTAATTCTTGCTCAGAGGCCTCTCTTTCAGGCTTGAGGTTCTTTATCGTGCCGTAAATGTACGACACGGAACCCACGGCTTTACTTCCCTTCCGAAGTAAGTCATACTTAGGATTTTTACGCCCCGTCCTGGCCGGATTCGAACCCGCGATCTTGGGTTTAGGAGGCAAATATGGTTACCACTACACCACTAGGACCGACGTTTACGGACGTGACAATATAAATGGATAGTGAGGGTAAATGAGGGCATTATTAGATGGGTGAAATATTGTAAAGGTAGGAAATGTGCTCTTATTCCAATTCGCAACTAATTCATATATATACACACTAACCTTAGTGGTCGCTTAGGCAAATGCTGGGATGGATATTTTATTTCCAAGGATTTTTCCTCTCCCTTTTCATATCACTTCATTACTTTCGTTGATGACAGGGTCGAAGGTGTCAGGGCGAGGTAGATGGCATGCGTTTTGCAAATATTTCTTCGCCGGCGTCTGGTGCGGAAACGGATCTTCTGAGGGGCTCGAACCCTTTGGGGAAGGTGGGGTCCCGTCCATGTCCGTGCAGTCGCCACCCTGCACCCTTATCGCCCGGTATTTAAACTAGGGGAGAAATTACCTTGTGACTGACGTTTCTGCTGTCGCGTAGCAGGACCATCACGTTGTTATCACAAACCGCCACTGGTGGCCGAGGTCGGCCGAGGTGACTGAGGTTGGACTTGCGAGTGGGAGATCTGGGGTTCGATTCCCTCCATGACCGTTCTCCCTGCCTGAGGTGTTTTCCAGGTTTCTCTCAGTCCTCATAAATGGCAAATGCCGGGGAGGTATCCCTAAACTTAGGCTTGGAACGCTTCCTTCCTTTAAAATATACTCCTTTCCCAATTCATTATTTCGTCTCATGTATCATCAGTGTCCATCGCCTGTAGTGCCTCAGTAGTAAAAACGGGCGTTAAACACTATTCAACAACAACAACAACAACAACAACAACAATAATAATAATAATAATAATAATAATAATAAGTATAATAAAAACACGGTTGCCAATCCCGTTACTAGCTGTTCGTCTTTAACGGCTGCACTCCAATATCATCATCAACTTCTTCCTCTCCTCTTCATTGTTGATGATTTCCATTATAATTTCACTATGTTTACTATCATTGTCCCTGGAATCACTGGAGCCACCCAAGTTTATTACAAAAAGTTCCACTACTACTTCTAGGATGCCTTCTTATGTCCAAGCATTCTCTAGCATACCTCCGGTATTTTACACTACTTGAATCGTTACGCCTTTTCCTAAAACACCCCCTTTGCTTTTACCACACCTACATCAATTTTAAAGCCAGCAGTTACCTAAATCTATGACGAATATAAGAGAAATAGTCACGAGAAGTAGAAATATAAAACAGCAAAGTTTAAGATATCTAACATTTTGAATTATGGTTTATCGAATGATATAAAGCACAACCACTACTCTTAATAAAATACTTGCACGCACTTGGAAATGCTTTGCTACTGAGTAATTCCCCTTAACGCCACAACTGTTGCAACGCCGATGATGTCATGCCTATAACGAAATGTGCTTTTATTACCTGATTGGTCAGCGACATGACGAGCCTCTCGCCAGCTGAGTCGTCGGCATAAACATGATTCAAGTGTCAATCACAAAGTAATGTCTCCTGTAGCTCACCCCCTCCCTTTCTCCCCTTCCCCATTGAGGGCGTAGGGTCAAACGACTAGCCATGAGCAATATTGAAGTACCGAAGTATTCTTTTCTGCCCCAAATAATCCAATGAAAATTGCACGGAAGTCGATAGATGATAGAAGGATTACTGATGCATAAACGGACATGTAAAACACATCTAAGGAGGCCAGAGTTAGGAAACAACAGAAGAAATAAATTAATACTACTACTACTACTACTACTACTACTACTACTACTACTACTACTACTACTACTAGTACTACTACTACTACTACTACTACTACTAGTACTACTACTACTACTACTACTACTACTACTACTACTACTAATAATAATAATAATAATAATAATAATAATAATGATAATAAAAGGGAAATCAAAATATTAGAGTTATGTAATAGGAATGTTCTAAATTTGTGAGTCCATTGCTCATATCCACATGTCTATCTTTAATTGAAGTTTTGCGAAAATGGAGCTTTTCATATTTCAGGTGCACTTTTTTTCTCTGTAACCCCTTAAAATAAATGTATACATTTTACTGGTGCTTTTCAGTTTAAGAACTACCGTTTAAAGTTATAGGTAATTTATTCATTCTATTTTATTTAAAACACACATGCGTAAAATTTAGAATAAAGTCATTTTGAGAATTTAATTTTAAATAATCATTCATAAAGGAGAAAAAAAAAATTAGATGGAATGTGTAAAGCGTTTGTATGTTAGGTATATCATATAACATTTTCATTGAATAATAACACATAAATAGTCTCCTAGCAGTGATGGTTTTAAAAATTACAATGTGATTGATTAATACGTGTGTCATTAATTTACAGCATAAACAAGGATTTTGTGTGAATTATCTTTAGAAGAGGTTGTTGTATTTAGTGTAAAAGTTTCATTCATTCTTTACAGAGCAATTAGAACTACTTTTCGACTGCCCAGTGTTCTAATTCTAATTGAAATCAACAGGAATTTACCTATAAGCGGCACCTGTACAGAAAGCTGTAAACGTTTGAACTACTTTTCTAATATTCTAAAGACGAACGCTTTTCTTTCCTTCAGAAAGTAGGTACACACAAATTTTTAATGCTTGGGTTTTTATGTCACGAGATTCTATTTCAATTTAACAAACACCAGTGACGATATTTCCGACTTTTTCCATTAGCTTAATACTTTTATTGCTTCACTAACTTTATTCTTAGGAAATGCTGAAACTGGGCAACAAGCCAAAACTGTGTCATGATAGAAAATCTTCTATTAAGAAAATTGCTTTGAAAACACTCAGATATGTAATAAGTTTACCCATCACATTTCTATTCTCTCTTCCATGCTCTCTTTCTTTTTGTCTTTGCTTTATCACATTTTTTTCGATTTCTTATTACTGTGTTCTATGTTTTCTCGTTCTCAATTTTCCTTTTGCTTCTTTGCATCTATAATGTTATTTCATTTTTTACCTCTAGTTCTCACTCACCCATTGTTTTTATGACGTTTTGTTTTCGTTTCTTGCAATTCATTTCTTTATTTACTTTGCAGTTATTATTAATTGTTCATTCTCGAACGGTACAAAGCTTAACACTATATAATTTGTCTTAAAACTAAATATTTTGTTGGTATAACATCTTTTAATATTATCTTCCGTATGTACGTATGTTAAAAATAGACACCCCCTTATCAGTCCTTAAAGTTAGAAAAGAAAAATTTTAAAGTTTTGCAGAATCGTTGGGTTCCCAAAGCTGACATATAGTTTCGAATTTTGGATAGCTATAACAAATTTAAATTAAAAATAACAACTGAAATGAGATTTCTGAAAGCAGAGTGTGGTTGCGAGCTAATAGACAAGAAAAGCAAAGACTGAAATATAAAAGAAACTAACTATCGGGTCATCCAATTATCTGATGACGCATTCGCCTGCGGGGAATGCATCGACGATTAGCCACCGCTCAAAGCCTATTAGGCTACACAGATTCGGGTAACATAAGAGTCGGCAGTAGAAACAATGGAGAGGCCATCTAATAAATGCCAATGCATTCAATAAGGTACGTACTGACCTATGTCAAAACAAGGATAGCTTGCCTTCACTTTCCACACTTTTTGGCATCTGCTTATTAAATTACTCATTATTCTTCTTAATTTTCTTTGTTAAATAAGAATTGATCTCTTAACGAATGTTATCTTATAGTTTATATATTTTTAATAGTGAACTCCCGTTTTACTACTGAGGCACCACAGATGGTGAACAGTGGTGATACATGAAATGAAATCATATATTGGGAAAGGAATTTTTAAGGAAGGAAACATTCCAGGCCTAATTTTAGGGTACCTCCCTGGCATTTGCCAGTTATGAGGACTGAGGAAAACCTGAAAAAACCCTCAGTCAGGGAGGACGGTCCTGGTGGGATTCGAACCCCAGACCTCCCGTTCATGAGTCCGCGCCTTAACGACCTCGGCCACTCGTGGCGGTTTTTAGTTTATATAAAGTGTATGAATGCTACTAATTTATGAATCATATTACAACTTGAAACTCAATCACCTTGAAATTTACCTTCAAATAATCTCTCGTAAGCAAGAACGGACTTGGTACAGGCATGCATAATCATAAACATTCGCTGTTGAATAATATATTACGCGTAGTATTTGCCACTAGGTTAGGCATGTTGTTTCTTTCAATGTTCGAACGACATTCACTGAGTGGAGTGAAACTGGCATAGCAGCTCAACAAACCCCGTTCATCAGCGTGACTCGTGCAGCTCTGCTGGCCTTGAGCGATGCCTTATCGGCTAATGAAGTCCCCAGCACCGCGTCGGTCATTAGATAATAGGATGAAGCGATATACGTGGTTCTTTTACAGTAAGCTCCCAGTTTGAAATTACACTCTCTATTGTACATATTATTATTGTTCTATATACGAGATAGATACCTTCAAGCTAAAGAAAGACTAGTTTTTTCCATATGCATTTTTCTAACATTCGTTGCTTTTGCTGCTGTCACGCTGTATAAACAACTATGGTTTAGAATACTAAATAATACTTTTTAGAATAGTTTGTGTCTTTAGGATTTCATATTGCGCTCATTCAGTGCTATTACAAGAGTGTACTAGACAACATCCCAAATGCATTGAAAAGACTTCGAACGTTACGTGGATTGAGAAATGAACTCTACTCTGTAACGTAATTTTGTAAACTGGCGCAGTTATCGATAAAAAGCGATCGGGTATATGAAAATTAGCAGAAATCGAAGTGGGTGCCGCTCTCGTTTTACAAGAAATTCATGAAAATTCTGCATATAATGTTTGTAGTGTTAATAAAGTTGCAAAGCTTTTAGAGATTATTTATATAACAACGTGGAGAATTTTGAGAAGACAGTTCGCTTTTATATGGAACAGAAATTCATGATAGCCAGAACCGGGAAGTTAGGCAATATTTCTATCTGAATGGCCATATTTAAGAGTCAGATAGAAGTGAACATATTTCTGTACACTTGGGATTGGCAGGGTCAGTTTTTATTTTTCCCTTTTTTTATTGCTTCTGTTGCCTATTTAAAGGTTTAAACGTCTTTTTTTCTGTTTCGAATCTTAATGGATTTTTTCTGCGATTATTTACTCGTTTTAAAAATATTATATAAGATTACAATACACGAAAGTGAAAAAAATTATAAAAACTAAACGGCATGTTCGCCTCACAAAAATATCTTTTGAGAATCTAGTTATAAATTTAATTCTTTTCAAGTAATCAAAAAATTTCCCCTTAACTCATTCACTTAAACTCTTTAAATACCAGAATATTCATTAGTAAAAGAAACGAATGGCTACCTAGGGCATACGAACAACAGGAAATAGAGAATATGAGGGAAGTACCGTAGTTTTTAATAGTCCTGGCGAATGGCTTCGATCTCCTCGAGACCATTCTAGGAAATATGTGGTCGGGGTAACTTCTCAGCTGCATAAATGTAATAACATTTGCAAACGAGAAAGATGAGAGCGGTACAGATGTGCAATAAATCGTCCCTATGCTCAGTATGGAAGTAAGAGAGATATCAACTTGATTTCTCTATAAACGCATAAAAAGAAAATGAATTCGACCAGAAACTACTGTTCATCTTTTGCTCATTCACCAGAAATATTCAAAATTACTTTATTTTGTCTTGATCAACTTTTCCAAGATATACTGAAAGGCATTGTATTACGAGTCCTTCCAAAATAGATTGTTTTAAAAATGCTCCAGTCACTTCAGTTGAAGTTAGCATTCTTTTTCTATGATAAAAATGTCCTCTCTGACAAGCGACTGACTATGGCTGTTAATACCTTAAAAAAAAACATCTTGTTGTTGCTTGTAACCCAGAGATGTAAGCTCAAGTACTTTAATTATGAGATAAAGAAATTATTAAGTATCTTAAATTCCTATTTTCATTAATAATGGGTAATATTATCTCTGTTTTCACTTTTAATAAATGCTTATTTTAATTATGTTACTGCTATTTTTAGTATTTTAAGCGTCTTTTTGCATATCTATTTTAGCCAAAATAAGTGCCCGTCCGGGTATTTAATGGTCACATAATATCTCGTGAACACACGTGGCGTATTTAGAATTAAAAGGAAACGTTAACACTCACAATTGTAGGATATAGGCGGATATAAAATCAAACGCAATGGTTCAGCAAGGATAACATGATGTAAAATTTTCTGTCCGACGTAGTTTAACGTCACATTTTATAACATAATTTTATTTTTATGAAGAAATGGAAAACGATAAAATGAAAACAGTAACAGTAAACATACAGAGATATTTTTAATGTTGCAAGACTGTATTACCACCATTACAGAATCGTTATATCAAAAACTTTGTTTTTGTACAAAACGGCGCTCCACCTCACCATAAAACACTATTAAGCAGCATATTGGTGATCATATAATTAGACATTTTCTTTCTAGGTCACCAGATATGAAACCGGCTGACTACCGGTAATTTGTTACTTTCAAGAAAGTATATTTAAAAAGGAACTAAAGTAATCGTTATCGGATGTCATTGGCAATATTCTTAGCAATGGACTTGCAGAACCAAAAAATTTTCTATTTGAAACTGGGGGCTTTGGAATAATATTTATTTTCCCTAAACAGCGATATTTAGGCATATGGAATTAATTGGTTTCAGCACGTAAGGCAAATGCACACAGATAGATTTCCTAGTAGTTTACTGCAATATAGTTAGATATCCGGGAAGATGGGTACAAAAATCGCTATCTCTGAGATATTTGAAACCTGAGAAGGCTAAAAACTTTAATGCTGTTGTTTTCTTTTATTGATATGTTTCATTTTACCTATTACACATTTTTCTGTTACGATTTTAATTGCTGTGTTTTTTAAGTTGTGTTGGAGGAGGAAAACAATCGGTAAAAACCAATGAATTCTATCGAGAGTGTGACTTCTTTGAATGACAAGTAAAGCACATCATTTAAATGCCCCGTGTTATCTGCTGGTCTGCAGTGACCCTAGTGTAAATACTACAAAACAAACAAAAGCTACAGGTGAGGTGGTGAGCGTGTGCATGTCGTTTGGGTTGCCTGCCTGCCAGGAGCCCATAAATTGCATGTTTTCCCCGCGCCAGGTTCTATTCCGCAAAAGGAAGCAAAAGGCGGACAGGCTTGCCGCAATGTAGGAAACCACGCAGCCTTCCCCCTTAATTTGATATGGAACAAACCGGTGAAGGACGTTTCAGGAAGCGCAGTCCAAATTTAGATGGACGAAACTTGGAGGGGACCTCGTTAAGGTCTTTAGTGATGAGCTGGTTTTCTCCGGCAGAGAGGAAGCAGAGAATACTTCTGCGAACGCTATACTCGTATCTTGGCAGTCCTGCAGTCTAGAGTTTTCTAAAATAATATATTTGCAAGGTTGCACTCAAAATCTGCTAAATGTTTCCATTATCGAAAATTTCTCAAATAGTATAGCTCTTCTCAAGAATACTTTATTTTATAGATTTTCAGCTGTGAAACCTGGATGCTATAAGCGTATGTCTCATATAATCTAGTAAAAGTCTCCAGTTTTAGCTTTGTTAACAAGCCCAGTGTGACATACTGCTATTTCATGGTAGAATTACCTAATTAGTGATCACAAATAATTAATATGTTGGCATTCCCAGATGACTTTCCGAAAGCTTGTGGTTCACATACATTTCTTTCTTCTTCGCCCACTTCATCCTTAATTTTCGGGATAGGACAGACAGTCAAGAAAAGGAGAACTCCATCTATGGATCTCATAGCGTTTCAATTTTCTCTTTGGTTTCCTGGCCCTAAGTACATAAATTTCTTTCGGTTCTAAATTCTTTTATAAAAATAACAGCAATATTAATGATTTATTTTATTAAACTCTTTTGGTACAGTTAGGATATAATTTCTAATCTTGGTAATTCAGGCCAAGAAATTCTAACTTTACGTTCAGGAGATACGAAAACTATTTGCGGCGACACGATGCATGCCCAATTCACCAATTAAAATTCTTTGGCATGTCCCATAACCAACGCCCCCTTCATGAGCAAGGTTTTCAATGGTTCGACATCGATCTTTACGAACGAGATGTTGAACTTTGGCAACAATGTCAGGCGTTATGCAGCTGACGGGCCTACCGGTGTGAACATCGTCTTCAATAGCTGTACGGCCGGCCCTGAACCGAGCATGCCACTCAAACACACGTGTACGGCTCATGCTTTGTCTCCTAAATGCTTGTTGAATCATTCGAGGATCTCCGTAGCATTTTCCCCGAAATGTTCACAGTATTTGATGGATACTCTCTGTTCTAATCTTGGATCCACCGTAAAATCGCCACATACTACACACAGAGTATCATGAAAAATACTACAGAATCTCAGCACATCTACCCAGCTGCGTGAAACTTTAAACACTCACTCATCAGATGTGGTAGTATTGCCACCTAGCGGTACAAAACTCTACTGCAACTACTGTCGAGATGGCAGCATCGGTCCCGAATATTGTGAATACCACCTCGTATTCTAGTCATTTTATAATTTCTTCCATATTAATTCCATAAACTGCGATTTCTTCATTTATTGCAGTTTATTTCCTAATAGCCATTTCTTCACACTGGAGAACAGAATGCAGTTCTAGGGAACCAAATCCGGAGAGGAGGGTAGACGAGGAAGTATTTTATAATTTAAAGCCAATAATTCGGAGGTCCCAATTATTTATTATTTTTTTTTGAAGATATCAATTGAATTCATGTTAAAAAGTTACATTCAACATATAACTTTACACTTCATTTTAATGACACTGCAGTTTTTATTTTTGCTACAATTGCTCTTGCAGGATCTCTGTTCCTGCTGGAGATGTAACTTGTGAACTGTGCCAAGGGTACTTGTAGCTAAACCCTCAGTCAGTACATTTGCTTCCTCAGTAATAATAACTCATGGGGGTTGACCAACACTTGACGAGCTTTGGATCGTGACCAGCATAGAATCATATGCAATTTTTTTATTTCTTTCCACCGCCTTTTATCAAAGGAAAATATCTGAAAAAATACAAAAAATAGTTCCTTTGCGTCTATTACGAACATTTTTCAATCGTAGACATTTGTGCTGGCGCATTATTGTGATGGAACAAACCTTTTTCTTCGCCAATTGAGGACGATTCTCTATCGCGACATTTAAGAAAGTAGCATAGCGAAACATTAACTGGTTATAGTTTTGTTCTGTTACAAGAAAGTCGATTAATTACGCCAAGGAAATCTGAAAACACTTTTGTTGATGAGGGGATTGTTTTTGTCTTCTTTAGATCACTTTCCGGTTGCACTTGCCGTGGTGAATTCATGTTTCGTGAACTATTACATATCAATCTCCTAAATTCCTTTGAATTCCATTTGAACAGCTCCAAATTCTGCACAAAAATGAACACTTCGTTCTTTTTTCTGGTCAATCGCTAGCAAACGCTGTATCCACTTCGCCAATAACTTTTAATCTGCCAGTGATTGTTCAAAATATTAAGCACTCCATCTGTAGAAAAGCCTATAGTTTCAGGAATCTACCGCAATTTCAGTCACCGATCGCTCAGCATCATGTATATATTTTATTTTCAATTATTTCGGCAGTCATTACTTCAGGATATCCGGAACTGTCTGCATCGCTTGTCTTATGCCAGACATAGTTGTTTCAGAAAACCGCAACCTTGCAGCTAGTTCTTTTGTCCTCAGATGTCTGGCACTCAGTGCATCTTCCTTCAAAAGTGAGGGTAGGTGGGTTATCTTCAACGCTCACTCTGCCCAAACGAATCAATTTTGACACTGCTTCCCATTGGAAATAAAGGGGAAACTTCCCCATACACACCGCCTTCATTTAGTGAAGAATGTAATCACTGCTCTGTGTTCAATTTAAACATCACGCTGTATTGTGCAACATATCTGACTCAAATGAGTTTCTCCAAGTAAATGGATTACATAGCTGGAAAGGAAATGCAGTGTTTGCACTCCTGAAACTTGTAAGCATAAGACAGAATGAATAACCATTACTTATGCACCGTATCTTGTACTTGTACATTACAGGTTTGATATTTCTTATACATAGAACTAAAGTGAACGCTCTCTCGACAACAAGACTAACTTAATTACTGATTAATAAACCCAAAATGTTCCTGATACTTAAATCTAACCTTCGAGTTACATTTTTAAGTAGTTAAATGATAAAACCCGTGTTAGTCACGCTTTTACACACGTCTATCAATTGTAAGTTTAAGTACCAAATTGGCTTGTTAAATAAAAATACATCTATAGTAATAATACCTGTCAATCATTGACTAATTTCAGCGCTAACATCTTGCATAATGTTTTTTTTTTCTTTCCCGAGCCGATCGCAGCCCTGGCTTCCAAGCACTATACTTCGAGGGCGGCACGTGACGCCGACAGGTCTACGGGGTGGGGGGTGGCGGCTCATCAGAGTTGATTCTCTCGGGTGTGGGCGAGAGAGCGAGCGAGAGAACTGCTGCTGCTGCTGCCACAGGTACACTCGTGGTACACTACAGTATCGCACCCTACGTCATCGCGTGTGTAGTACAGCCAAGCATAACAATAAACGTTACTTTTCCATTCTTTTGGATTTAGAAGTGTCTGGGTAGAGAAGGCGAACTCTTACATGCAGGATATTAAACACAGTAAATTCACAAGGGCTTTGCTTTGTGTTGGGAGCAAAAGAAATCAATATTTTGTAAACATTTTCTTCTATACACAATATTAACAAACTCTGGAAAACAAATCCAGTTAATTGCAAAATTGTTTATTGAATGGGAAAACAGGAACAAAAATTGAAAAATTTCAAATTGAAAAATTACATTTTATAATAAATACAACAAAGATAGTTTAAATACGTTGTTATGTTCATTTATTGCACAGCACACAATTGCAAGCTATAAACGTACATTTTATAGTTGTTTAGAGTGAATTTATACAATCCTAGCATGCCAGCGAGCCAACTTATGTAGCAAATGCAAAATAATGGAAGCTAAGGAACGTTCACAAATACTTAGAAATACAATTCTAATGTTCATACCATTTTTTTATTATATATGTTATGGTCACAGTCAGAAATGCAGTAAATTTATGGCTATTGTAAATGTTTGTTTGGTAAAAGTAGATAAACCAAAGAAATCATTTTGTACTTTACCACATTCTTCCATAAAATTGTTCACATTTACTAGAAAGTGTGCACATTCACGAGGCCGTGTAGTAAATATTGGTTAACTAAATGAATTAATGTTCTCCCTACATGTTGGGTGTTGCATCGCTTCTGTCTTTTTGTAAAGGGGCTTTGATATTGCTGAAATGTCAATACATAATCATATACATTTTTGAGGGCAGTGGTAGCATATTTCATTAGCATCTGTTTTATTTTGTGCCTTTTAGGTTATGGTAGTATGGTACTATACATTAGTTCCAACAATTATCTATCTATCTGAACACATTAACCAGCAATTGTTCACAATGTCTTGTTTTCTACTTTGGCCATAAGATAAATAATTCCTATATAAATACTTTTGGAAATACAATTGAAATATATTGCTTTAATACATTTTGAAGAAATACTAAGTTTTTTTTCTACAGGTGTTAAATCATACATTTAAATGCAAATATCCTAATGGAAGTTTTCTAATAATAAATTAATAAAGGAATTTTAAAATCAGACTGTTTCTTACAAGAAATTCTTCTGTTATAACAAGAGGTGTGGAAAATAAGCCCCCCCTTTTTTTTAAACCCACACATGTTATGTAGGTACCGGCACTTTTAAATTAAAATACATTTAGATGAATAATGGACTGTAGCATTTGTGAGCAGGTTCCCTGGATTACACACGCTGAACCAATTAAAATTAGAAACATTTTTTTTTGTAATTTTCGACACACACACACACACACACACACACACACACACACACACACACACACATATATATATATTTGAAATGTATCGTATGTTGCTTTTATAAGAGAAGAATAAAACTTCTGTGTAGAATAACCATTGGTACCTCCAGAAACTACTATGGTCGTCATATTTTCTCAAAATCTGCAATATATATTAATTTATATAAGCATCAGAAATCAATATATATATATATATATATATATATATACACAGAATGAAAATAATTCATTGCAATAATTTTATGTGGCAATTCGCTGCTTTGAATAGAACAACAATTCCTAATACCTTTTTTATTTTAGCTAATGCGGCTGTACCCATAAAATTTTCTTCAAATCTCTATCAATCCTACTTACTAGGTACTGAAAACGACAATGAAAGATATGTATATATAAATATATATATATATGTGTGTGTGTGTGTGTGTTAGTTAATACTCTAGCGGTCACAACTTTTGCTTTTTTCTCAATGAAACTCAGCATATTAATTGGCAAACAATTCGTCCAGTTTGTTAACTAGCAAAATTGTACCATTGGGGGTGAGAGTTAACCTAAAGCTAAAATGTAAAAAGTGCAAATTTTGCTTTTTCTCAACGAAACCCGGTATATAGAATTAAAATAAACTAATAAAATATTTTCTGAAAATTAGGAAAATCGGACCATTAGGAGTGAGGGTATGTCTGAAAAACAACATTTAGAGTAGCGATTAAAGCGAAAAATTAAAAATTGATCTAGCGGCCGCAATTTTATTATTTTTAAAGAAAAACTCGGTATATTCCATTTAAATTAAATAAAAAATGAAACAAAGTTTCTGAAAATCAATGAAATAATATTATTAGGAAATTTATCTGAAACCCAAAATTTAAAAATCGCTCTAGCTGGATTAATATTTGTTTTTCTCAAAGAAAACTCTATTTATGCCATTTAAATAAAATAAGAAAAATATTTTCTGAAAACTAGGAAATTGGACTATTAGAAGTAAGGGTATACCGGAAAACCGAAATTTAAAAAGTACTCTAGGGTATAAAATTCTCTCTATTGTTTTAAAATAAAAGTACAAATGAACTCAGCATATAAACTGTGTTTATGACGATGCTTATGTTTTATTTTAACAAAAGTATCGTCGTGAAGGTAGCAAATGTGATATATTAATCGAACATGTGTTTGAGAATTATATTTGTATGTAAGAGCGTTCTGTAATAAACTTCAGAAAACGTTTGCGTTACATGTTAATAAAATTTAAATTAAATTTCAAAGCCACTGAATAACGATGCAACTTTCGATTGTTTATTATTGATTTACTTTTATTTGGTACATTCTAATTGTTTTGAAATAATAACACGTTTTTGTTTTATTGCAACTGTTAGTATTTTCTTAAACACACAAGATAAGTTTTTTTTTTTGATTGATTTATTTATGGACGCTCTTTAACAGCTCAGGTCATCAGCGTCCCATTCAACTCAAGGCGTGAAACGGCCGACAAATTTTGCTCAGAGGCCTCTCTTTCAGGCTTGAGGTTCTTTTTCGTGCCGTAAATGTACGACACGGGACCCACGGCTTTACTTCCCTTCCGAAGGAAGCCATACTTAGGATTTTTACACCCCGAAAAATCCATCGGTCCTGGCCGGGTTCGAACCCGCGATCATGGGTGTAGGAGCCAAGTATGGTAACCACTACACCACCAGGACCGACACAAGATAAGTGGAAATTATTTAAGTAAATGTAAGAATGATATCAAGGGCTCAGTTTTCATAAACATGGCTACATTTAAAAATACCCACGCAGTATAGATTTGCCTATCAGTGGTCGTATATTTAATTTAATTTGGCATACTATTAATTTTTGTGATTTAATCTCAATAACAATAACAACAACAACAACAACAACAATAATAATAATAATAATAATAATAATAATAATAATAATAATAATAATAATAATAAGTATAGATTTGCCTATCAGTGGTCGTATATTTAATTTAATTTGGCATACTATTAATTTTTGTGATTTAATCGCAATAACAATAATAATAATAATAATAATAATAATAATTCTAATATGTAGTTTATCTTTTGTAATACTTATAGATTTCAAAAATAATAATTTTTTCCCTTAATACCACACAGTAAGGCCATAACTTATTTCATTTCATTAATTAATAAGGCCTAATTTGGATTTTATATACATTTTTAAAGTTATTCAACTTAGTGAGGAATTCGTTTTGTTTACGCAACACCTGTGGGATGGACTTTTGGCTGTTGAATGGCGTCTTATCATTCATGTTAAGGCGTCGGCTTACATTCCGATCATAATAATGGATGGACAAGGAGAAATAGAATAAATCAAGCTCTAAGTGATTTTTTTTAAACTCGAAGCTTTTCATGTAAAATCGTCTAAAAAGTTTACTTGAATCATTTGGGTCGTTAAGTTAGATTTGGATTTCCTGATCTTAACACTGTTTTCATAACGATGATGTTCATAAATATTTAAAAAAATAAAGTGAGGAACTTTAGTTACGAACTTGTTCTTGAAGCAGCGTTATGCAAACACACACTGAATATCTGCAATTACTACATTCCAAGTTTATGAGTTAAACAGCAGAACTTTAAACAGTATTGTCATATGTTAGATATAAAATACTTTCTCAAAAACTCTAAGAAACAGAGCAGCGTTCTGACTTTGTAGTATTATAACCCAGTTTGTAGTTAGGACATCATTAGAACTCAACTTTTATGTTATTACTTATTAGTGCACCAGTGTTATTAACTATTACAGTTTGTTAATGAAGTAAATGTTGACTGGAATGTAATCACTAGGAAACAGAAATGGTAAAACTTGAATGTGGGTACTCAACACAAATAGAGGTTTTAAACTTCCTAGAATAAAAGCATTATCAGGAGACGATGTGATTCCGTTAAAAGCTAATTTCCTGCCCCAACTCGCCACAAAATGTGCGTCTACTTTAGCTGAAATCACACCAAGAAGAAGAAAATGACAGCTTAGTGCACTAACGTCATGGTTGTATCAACAGCAAGAAATGCACTAAATGAACAAGGAGTCCTGGCGGGAATCGAACTCCAGATCTCCCACTCAGTGTCCGCGACTTGAACGGCCTCGGCCATCCGTAGCGGAACTAAAGATCCACCCTGGTGGTAGAAAAGGAAAACCATGCGAACACGCCGTTTTTGCTATAATTAATAACGCCACGTATAACTCTAAACTGTTCACAATATGTTTTAATAATACCCTCACTCACTTTGCTGTTACTTTAGGCAAGTTCATCTCAGGCCATCAGCTTCCCATTCAACCCAGGTCGTGAAACGGCCGACAAATTTTGCTCAGAGGCCTCTCTTTCTGACTTGAGATTCTTTTTCGTGCCGTAAATGTACGACACGGGACCCACGGCTTTACTTCCCTTCCGAAGTAAGCCATACTTAGGGTTTTTACGCCCGAAAAAAAATTCATCCATCCTGGCCGGATTTGAACCCGCGATCTTGGGTTTAGGAGACACTACACCACCAGGATTTACAAATTAAACTTTGAACTTTGGCTACAGTGCATACCAATATTCAAGTTTTTTAACTGTGGAGGATGGGTGAACTACTTCGAACACTTATAGCCACTATTAAATGAGGCTAACGTTGCGCACATGCTGTTATTGATCAAATTTGTGAGAGTAGAAATATTAGGTAACTTGTCCATCGACAGAACTGGCGCCTGGCGCAAGCTTAGCCCCGCGCGGCTTGCGTTATTCTTTATAAACATACGCTGTCGTACGTAATTCATCTCGAGATAATAGGAATTTAAGATTCGGACTTAAACTCATCTAATCTGATACGAAAATATAACGGCAAATAAGAGTTTAAAATATCATCTTTTTCAACAACTGTACAAGTAGGAGTGTAATATAAGTAAGAGTATTAGTAATACACTGTACGCTTTGTTCCACTTTATGGGCATCTTTCTATCTTTGCCGTGAGAATCGCGTTAGTCAGTAGGTTGAAATTAATTTGTGTGTAGTTTGAGAATGAATTTAAGTTAATTCTTGCAAAGGAGAAAATATCCCCTCAAATGAAAGAATGGCGTTTTTGAAGTTTGTGGAGAACAAGACATGTTGCCGCATCACCTCGAAATTAATACCAGGGCAGGTCCATAAATTTCCGGCCTCGCCGATAAGAATTACCGCCTTCACAAAATCCTCTCTGGTGCCATACCTTATCTGTTAAGTAAATAATTGCAGTTATAACATCCGCTCCCCTATGCTCACTTGTTCAGATAGAGTTGCATAAAGAAGGCCATTTGTAGAAGATTGTGACATGTTCAAAATGGAGTATCGAGCTATTATTAAGTTCTTCACAAAAAGAAGGAATAACTCCAAGAGACATTAAACGGCGATTGGACGGTGTATATGGAGAAACATCTCCCTCATATTCTACCGTAAAAGAATGGGCCAAACTTTTTCGAATGGGTCGAGAAAGCATTGAAGACGAAGAGCGTGCTCACTCCTGAAAACATCGCTCTTGTGGAAGGAGAAATTATGGAAGCCCGGCGGCTCAAAGTTACAGAAATAGCAGCACGGTTGGGTCCTTATAAAACAACATGCTTCGAATTATTCATGAACATTTAAACATGAATAAGTTTAGAGCAAGATGGGTGCCAACTTCTTTCATCAGTCCAAAATCAGCAGCTGTCAGGCATTTTTGGAGTTCTGCCGTGGCAACCAAAGAAAAGTTCTGCAAACCATTGTTACAGGAGATGAAACTATCGTCCTGTGCTATGATCTCTTATCCAAAAGACAATCAACGAAGAGACGTAAACATGGAGAAGCACCGCCTCAAAAAAAAACTAACATCACTCAATCAACCAAGAAGATCATGGCCACAATCTTTTGGAACTGTGAAGGAATACTCTTCATTGACTTCAAGGAAAGGAACATCACAGTAAATGGGGAGTACTGTGCTGGCCTACTGCACAGACTACGTGCTTCCATCAAAGAGAAAAGGCGAGGAAAGCTGAATGGTGGTGTGCGCCTTCTTCACGACAAAGCGCCTGTGCATACGGCTCTTGTATGCTTACAAATTATATGTCCTATAATTGTAGACTTGTCAAGGTGTTAATTACACAGACTGTGAATATACGGCAGTATAATTAGACGCACAGCTTTAATTAAAAATTAATTTTATTCCTCCAACGTTTCGAAGTTATTGGGAACTTTCTCCTCAGAAAAGGTTGGAACTATGTACTAGGTGATTTATATTAAAATGAGTGATTTGAAACTTCTCACTTCTGTTAGGCAAGGGTAGGTGGTTTGCGCCACCTTAAAATTGTCAACGTTTAATTTTCTATAACTATAGTGTAATATTTTTTAATGCAAAGGGAGGGGGGCAACAGCAATATTTGTATGGCGTTACATATTTTTAAAGACGATTAGATAATTATAGTAAAAAATATATTTCTGGCGACACAGTCATATATAATAAATATGGGTTAACTTGCAGTTATTTCAATATCAAATAATCTTACATTTGAAGTAACAGTAGTAGTAGCAATAGGAGCGTATTTGTTACAAATGTATCAACTATATACAATACAAAATAACTTAAACAGGCGCCGACACTATACCATAAGAAAAAAATTAAAAATATTGAAAATACATATAACAATATTAAAAATACATATAACAATATTAAAATACATATAACAATATTAAAAATACATATAACAATATTAAAATACATATAACAATATTAAAATACATATAACAATATTAAAAATACATATAACAATATTAAAATACATATAACAATATTAAAATACATATAACAATATTAAAAATACATATAACAATATTAAAAAATTAAATGAATGACACACAGTTGGATTCACTCAATTTGTTTTCCCCCAAACCCCTCTCCGGTTATCAGCCTTTTCAGACCTGAGCTGTCTCACTTTAATCAAACATTTACCTAATCTCCCCTCTCCCTCCTTGCCTTACAGCAAAGCGCAAAATGAACATCTCTCTCTCTCTCTCTCTCTCTCTCTCTGTTCGATCTTTTAAGGAGTGTGGTAGGAACGTTTCCTCCACCTTCAGTACCTTTGCAATCAGCCAGAATATGCGTCTCTCTGCTTCATTAATCATCTGCCCCCAGTCTGAACCACGCGAGCCTCTGCCTAATGAGTCTGGCCCCTATTTTGATGCACTGCTCCACTCCCCATCCAGATTTTAACCCTGATTGTATTTCTAGCGAGCTTATATCCCTGCATTATGCGATTGTCTGCTGCCTATCCATATCCCTCAAACGGTTCCTAACCCTCCTCCACGTCCTCTTTCAATTCCCCTGACTCGCCACCCAAATGGAGCTCAGTCCTATTGTTTCTAGTGCTTTTCTGAAATTCGATGCCCTTCTGAGGTTCCCTCTCTGAACGTTCCGTGAATAATTCGCAGCCAGTACTTCACTACTCTGCTTTTACATTCTATGGTTTCTCTGTAGGCCCCGAATTTCCTCCTCATTCGGCAGTTTGCGTGTCTCTCCCCAGCCACAAAATTCTATTAAAAATGCATGCCCTCACCGAGTCAAGGCTTGCAGTTTGTTCTAATCCCCAAATTTACTAGTGCCCCATAGGCGTTTTCCAGTACATCTACAGGCATTCTGGGATGCTGTTACATGGCCGCTTTTACTCTTGCTTTATCTTTGTCAAGTCAATGTGCTTAGTCCACCTTCCGTTCATTGTAAAGTTAATGTCCAAATATATGAAAGTCTTGACGTTGTCTAGCGTCTGTTTCGCGTACGCCCACTTCTCCGCCCTACTACTAACCGACCTGTTCTTCAAAGTCACAGTCATTGTCTTATTCACGTTAAGGATGAGTAACTCTTTGAAGTAATTCCAAAGTCTTTCTAGTCCTCGCTACAGGCCATAAATTGTCACAGAACAATTATAATACCATCCGTGTACAAAAGCGCTGGTACCTGCATACCTCCCAGTACTGATGTCTCCATATTCACCTAAGGAAAACACATTGGAAGTTACAATATTCTCTAGCAGATAATTGACCAAGACAAGCCAATTAAAATTCGTGTGAAATCGTGAAGAGGTTTCTTTATTTCGATTAGTATTAATATACAGTCCCTTCCAAAATTTTAAGGACACCTAAACGTATTCATCCTTACAGCAGCTTTGTGTTTGGTCAAAAAATCACCTTAAGTAGTATATTAAAAAAAAAAAAAAAAAGAATTATGTCAAAGTGATTATTTTTTCATAAGTTATGGTATTTCTTCACTTTAAAAAGTTTCAAAAATATCTCTTTTTTATCTTTGTGGCGATATAGTCATGAAAATATATGAGGTACAAATGTTAGTTTTTCCGAAGATAAACGCGTTTAAATTTTTAGATAAACCCGTGCATGATAGTAATATTATATTTATAAATGTTTCTTATATATGTATGTATACCCTCGGAAAAAGTAACGTTTTTATATTTTCATGGCCAAATCCCCACAAAGGTTAAAAAGGGACAAATTTTGCAATTTTTCTAAATATACCTTTACTAACGAAAAATTAGTGATTTTTACAAAATTCTTTTTTTAAATGTACCTACCTCTTAATAAGCTGATATTTTTGACGAAACACAACTCTGCTGGACAAAATATTTTAAGCAAGAATGCATTTAGTTGATTTATGTAGATGTCCTTAAACTTTTGGTAGGGACTGTAATGAAAAGAAAATGAATACTATATAAAAGCTACTTCCAAAGCATACTCTTTGCGCTCACGAGAAGAGAAGATCGAAATGAAAAAAGCTGGGTAGATCAACGCCCAAATATTAATTTCAATCAAAATGTGATTTCAAAACATAGGAAGTAAATAATACTTTCTGTAGAGACAGACACCTTTCTGTAGATTCCAGATTTTCAGGACAATTGATAAGTTTGTGTATAGAAACCAGGAATATATAAGTTATTAAGTACTACTCCTAGTTATTAAGATTCTAGATTCTATATTCTAGATGCTTGCAATCTATATTCAATAGCAGAAGTGGTAAAACTGTGCACCCAGAATTAATGCTGCCGCGGCTGATGTAAAATATCTCTGGGAGAAACATTTTGCGACTAATGTGTTGGGCTATTCCACGAAAGTTAGGAAAAAAAAATATAGTTTCTTGTCCTTTTTGAGTCCTTGCCACTTCTCCACCACTCATTCTATTGCCGGCGATGAACTCCGAGATGCTGCTTGAATGTGTCTGAACATCTTCTCGGTCGTCCTGGAGTCCTCTAGAGGTCCCACATGGTGTTATCTGCACCCATCTGTCCTGCTGTTGCCTTCGCACGTGCAGTTCTGTCAATGATGCTTTCTGATTCTGTGATTTCCTGCAGTGTTGGAGATCTTGTCTCTCAGTGTTATATCTAGGATTTTCCTCTCCGTTTTCCTTTGACATATTGCTATGTCTGTCTTTAAGAGATCAGGTTTGATCTCCATATATCAGCATCGGGAAGACACACGGGTTGAGCGCCTCGGATCTGTTTCTTGTTTAGAGATGCGTCTTGCAACTTTCCAAGACTTTCCAAGCTTGTGCTACTTTCTTCTGAACGACAATACTTTGTTGATTGGCATAATTTTCCGTACAAAATTTTTACTTTGTAATCGCTTGTTAGCTTGGTAGAGATTTTGGGTCAAAAATCAATTTTTGGCTTTATAGTTTGCAGATAATGGCCATCTGAGTGATTGTAGCATTTAAATAAATTTAATCAAGTCTTTAAATATGGCGGCCTGGTTCCCAATCCCCTTTTCCAATGCTTTCAGATTTTACGATATTTTTTCTTGTTTTTTTTTTTTTTTTTTTTTTTTTTTTTTGCATAATATGGAACTTCATAGTTTGCAGATTACACCAATATATAATTTTGGTTTGTTTGGGGAATTTAAATTGTTTAAACAGAAATTTAAATATGGCCACCATTCTGTTTGTTGCCCAACACACTATCATCTATTTTGTCATTTGCCCTAACTTGCACATTTTAAAATTTAGGTGCATTTAAAAAAAACGCATTAGAATAGTGCTGTGAATTCTTTTGTGCATGTGTAATAGATATTCTGTATATAACTGGTGAATTTTAAATTATGCATGCACGAGAATTATGAAAAAAAAAATTGAAGTTTACATAAATAATGATACTTTATGCAAATATTTTCAAAAATTAAACTTTTGTTTAAATTACATATTATTTCAACAGCAATGATAAGTAACAAGTTTACAAACTTATTTTTTGAGGATGTTGAGATTTATAATTTATACTTTTATAGGAAAAGCGCCCCTAAAGCAACAAAAATGTTAAAATTTGTTTTATACCATTTTTAATTTTGAAATAATTGCTTAACTTTGGATAGACAGTATAGTTTTTCAGAAAATTTAGCTTGTATTCTGTAAGGTTCCGCACCAAAATTGCCATCATGTCTCTACTAAGTGTCCTTAATGCGTAATATGCATGTGGTACTAGTTTCATTGCTGTCACTTTCAGTTCCTGCCTTTGAGAGGTGTGCAAGTTGAGACATGTTCAGTTCCGCTTACAGTAAAATGGAGGTGACACTCGATGAGCAATGTACAGCTCTAAGAGTCTACTTCCTTCTCAGCAAATCTTCAGCTCAGGCCTATGCAATGTTATAGAAGGCCTATAGAGATTCTTCTCCACTACACAGCTCTAAGACGATTTAAAATGTTTAAAAAGGGGAGGCAATCAGTTTCAAAAGCAGTGGGCTCGATGCTCCAGTTTAACTCTAACGAAATAAAACATTAACACCGCTGCTATCATTATGAGAAGAGGATGGTCGAATAACGTTAAGAACACTTTTAGAAACTCTGAACATTTCCTTGGGTACACTCACACGATGATAGCAGAGCAGTTGCACATGAGACGTGTTTGTACTGGGTTCTCAGATAAATGGATTTTCACGTGCAGGTCAAAAACCGAACGAGAAGGCAGACATCATTTGCGCATGGATATTATGAACACACTCAAGATGATGCAATTATACATCAAACAATATTGGAATAAATCGCATTCTTATTCCACTATTTAGCCCTCTATTTTTTTTTTACTGACAACTGACACTAGCGAACAATGGGACTGAACTCCCCCAGGACCGTCCGCCTTTACTGAGCTTTTTTCAGGTTTTCCTCAGTCCTCGTCAATGACAAATGCATAGGAAGTATCCTAGACTTAGCCCTGGAACGCTTCCTTCTCAAATAAATAAATGGTCTTTCCCAATTATAATTTCCTCTTACGTGTAATCAATAGAGCATTCCGTTTGGTCGCCAAGAAGCTCCAAGCATTCCCAACAGTGTAACTGTGCATGGAGTATTGATAGGCAGCAACCCACTTACACACCCCTCCTGGAGATAGTAGATGGGAGACAACTTCACTGTAGCTTGAACTGTTTTTACTCACCATACTCTCCATTCAAAACGAAGATTTTATAATTAATGAACACCTAATGTATCCAAAGTGAACAAAGGAGAGAATTTATTCATCACTATACACTGCTTATGGTACACCAGCAGTGTTATAATACAGAGTGAGCAATGCTTGACGCAACTGCGGGATCGGCCGGCAGCGCTATATCGACGAAGCTTCAGTGTGAGTTGAAATCTTGCACGCGTTTATTAGTCGACGCAATACAGTGTATCAAGTGAACCTCGCCGGATGCCGCGGCACCGGTTGCTTCAAGGATTGTTCACCCCGTACTATTCAAATTATTTTCTTAACTTTCAAACAAATTTTTGATTTTATTAAATTATAAACATGTCGTTGGCATGATCAGACAATGTACTGTTTCATATTCTTCTATTACTGTCCATAGTTTCTTGCAGTAGTTTTATTTAGTCGTAAGAATATTGCCTGGGATGCGCAATAACAAGTGACAAGTATTATGTGTTGATTTCTGTGAATGTTATGTACATAGTTAGTTCATTAAAATGCCACGTTTTGCTGTTATAACGTACAGAATTAGGGGTAAGATGCATAAAATTAAAACGGTGGTATATCGTACATTTCCTACTGAAAAATAGCGTTCGTGATAGATGGGTTTATATGTGCAAGAGAGCAGACTCGCTCAAGCCTGAGAAATATTGTGTGCTCAGATCCTTTGATACCAAGGATTACATCGTAATTTCAAAGCTGAATTCTTTGGTCTACAATCAAAGCTGAGCTCAAAAGCCAATGCAGAACTACATATGCAACTACCAGGCAGTGAAAAGGTTAGTTGAGAGGGAAACAGTAAACGATGTGCAAGAAACTTGATTCTAATTAGTGCAGCAGGATACTTTTAATATTATAAATGAATACAGTAATGAAAAAAAAAATCAGAAGTAACATAAAGATATGCGGACTCTAGGTAATGCTCAAAGCAGATAATGCTCAATTAACAGGGAAACTAGAAAGCGCCTAAAATAAAATCTTGTGTTTAGAACAGCAAAGCTCAGTTCTTAAAATTAACTCAATATAGCAAGAAGAAATTTTACAAAATTCACTTCTGCGTTTTCCAAATGCCAGGAACAGAAACTAATTTTTTTTTTTTAATTAATTTATTTATGGACATTAACATTTGAGGTCATCAGCGTCCCATTCAACTCAGAGCGTGAAACGGCCAACAAATTTTGCTCAGGGGTCTCTCTTTCAGGCTTGAGGTTCTTTTTCGTGCCGTAAATGTACGACACGGGACCCACGGCCTTACTTCCCTTCCGAAGGAAGCCATATTTTGGATTTTTAGGTCCGAAAAAATCCATCGGTCCTGGCCGGGTTAGAACACGCGATCTTGGGCGTAGGAGGCAAGTATTGTAACCACTACACCTCCAGGACCGACAAAAAAAAATTAATTCGTGGAGCTAATAAAATAAGAGATAGCAAAGATATCGCTACAAGAGACTTTAGGATGTTTAAAATATTCTTTGCAACGTCCTTAACCGAATCACCGTATTATCCAGAGACATCCTTCGGGAT
Organism: Metallyticus violacea; assembly: GCA_030762175.1. Lineage (NCBI taxonomy): Eukaryota > Metazoa > Arthropoda > Insecta > Mantodea > Metallyticidae > Metallyticus > Metallyticus violacea. Next base: position 142,804,852 of record CM060831.1, read on the forward strand.
TAATTGAACTAGGCTTGCACATAATGACAAATCAGGACACTTTCTTACTAGCATAGAGAAAAATTGTATGCACACATATAAGTATGTTATCACATAGCAATCATACTTGAAGGTTTTGTGTGTAAAAGTATTCGAACTTTTTGGCATTATAACAGTAGAACACACTATAACACTGAAATACTAGTCTCACAATGTTCAATTCCTGTTCAGCACGCAGACTTCGTGTCAGCACACGGAGAGGCGGGAAAGTGGAGGGGAACAGAACGGGTAAGAAACAGGGCAGGTAAATTCCCGTTAAGTCCGTCACGCATTCAATGAAAGCTCTGTAATACAACACAACGATTAAGCAGGGTAAAATGTGTTTTGTTTTACTGTAGATGTTTATTATTGGCTTCTAAATGGCAATTAAGCATTCTTGTTATTACTTTATGTTTTTCTCCTAAATACCTACTTTATGATTAGCTGAGAAAGTGTAACGTTTCCAAATCAACGGCATCTTTGAAAACTCTACATTGTGTTTCCGGCTCTTTACAGAAATTTTACCATATAAGATTTCTTACCAAATAATCTAAGTTGATAAGGAAGAGAAGAATATTGTAAAGGTGTTCTGCGAAATTATTGAATAAAACAAACCATTATCGAGGAGTAAATTTTGCTGTACAGACACCACCTCGATTGTTAATTTTTATTTTCGTTTTCTTGGCAGTATTTTTAGCACACAAGAACAATATAACATAACCTGAAAAAAGTAATAATAACCAAGAAGGTATCATGGTATTTGATTTAGAATTGCAGCATCAGTTGGTGGAACACTTCAGACTTTGAAAACTTTCCAGTAGTGACAAAGCATGAAATTGGAACCTCTAGGGTCATTTAGTCAGGATTATTCGATTCAAAATTAAATGTTATATTTTAGCTATCACCTAGGCAACCTGTGCACGAGCACCACACCATGAGAATCCCAGAAAAACGTAGCCACGACCTTTCTTGCAGATAAACCGTTTTTGCTTCCTTTGGTGCACTTTCACCTGTTTCCACTCACTGTTTAAACTAATTTTTCGTCTCTGGCGTGTAGTTATGAATCCATGTTTCAACTATTGTTACAAAAGGTCGTGGGAATTACGTTTAAACAAGCTTAAACACTATTATGAAATGTTCATTAAAATGCATTTTTGGTCCATTGTCAGGAAATATGGCACCTATGGAGCGAAAAGCTTTTTCATATCCAAAAGTTTGATAAAATGTAGTGGATACTTTTTATCGAGGTCTTTGCAATGTCAGTCAACTCGCGTACTTTCAATCCATGATCACTGAGTATGGAATTGTGAACTTTCATCGCAATCTCATCGGTCGTAACAATTTTGGAATGTTATGAGCGCCCATATTTAGAATGGATGTACGTGCTTAAATTCAGTAGCCCACTTTTTATCCATCGAAAACGAAGGGGAAGAAGTATTTAATGTGAAATCTAACTCTTTTTGTATTTCTGTTGGGATTAAATCCTTCAAAACGAAGTATTTTTCTTCGATAATTTCATGCAATATCCGACCGAGATTGGTCAAAATTGATCGATTTTAAGATGATGTCACATAGTGACATAGTCGTAGTAATTTGAACATGTTCAACGCATTTCTGAGTTGGGTCGTTAACTTTTAGAACATCTCTCGTAACCATCAGCTGGTGGTGTAGTCGTATGCTTGCTTTCTAAACCCAAGATTGTGGGTTCCAACTCGGCCAGGATCGATGGATTTTTTCGGGCGCAAAAATCCTAAGCATGGCTTCCTTCGGAAGGGAAGTAAAGCCGTGGGTCCCGTGTCGTATATTTACTGTACGATAAAAAACCTCAAGCCTGAAAGAAGAGACCTCTGAGCAAAATTTGTCGGTCGTTTCACGCCCTGAATAGAAAGGGACGTTGATAACCTGTGATGTTAAAGAGCGTCCATAAATAAACAAATAAAAAAAGTAACAATCAGCTTAGAACTTATGCAGATTTAGACACGTTGCTTCTCCCAGAGTTAATGGTGCTAGTAAACAATGGGAAAGCCCGCAACGCAAGGTTGAGATATATTTTTTACATTGTCTATGCCGTACTAAAATAACCTCATATCATAAAACAGTACAGGTATCAGCAAACACTACAGTTGATCATTTGAACATAAATTTGCCGAGACTCCAAAATAACATGACTGTTCTTTTTAAAAGTAAACGGTCCTCTGTGTGTTGAGCACATGATCGTGGGATATGAAAGTTGTAATTTTATGTCCTTCACAAGTATTTACAGAATTGAGTTCTTTTGTTAGTCAGTTCTCTAAGACAATGCATATAACAGATGAATATAAACATTTGCGCATCGTTCGGCAGGCAGTTACGCGCAAATTGCATTTGTTTATATCTAGTGGTTTTCTTATACTAAATATGGTAATGAAGGAGAGAGAACGGTAGAAATCCGATATTGAGGGACTGCGCCACTGCGGGGCGCCACCGACAGTACGTCGCCCGTCCGGAACAAAGGGGCGGTCCAGCGGCTGCTGATGATTGATTCTTGGAGAAGGAACACGCCAGCCGTTTTAACGACGTGTTTCACCTCCCACATGCCTCGTGCGGCATGCCAAATCCAACCTGCCTGCGGTTCTCAGGTCCTTGTGCAATTTTATTCGTTCATCGATTTGCCTTCCTCGTCAGTAACCTTAGCTATGTAGTACATCGGCTAACATCCCAGTCGATAGAAGGAGAAGGTAGAGAAAGGAGCAAACAGATAAGGAGAGGAAAGTGATAGTTGGAGGGAAACGATGGACAGGTAGAAAATATATGTTTACTGTTGCGAGATTCAACCGACAAAAACAATAATTAAAATACATTAATCAAATAACCCAGTACGCCTAAAGCTATTCCAAATTCTTTCTTTTGATTCCGAAATTCAGGGATAGAAAATAAAAGCAAGCGAAAAGAATCGAAAGGTACAGAGAGAAAAAGAAATGAAGTAGATATTGCGCTTTAAAAAGGGGAGAAAATAAAACCAGCATCAATCCAAATTCAAGTGTAAACATTGCTTCGTATGTATTTAAATGGAAAAGGCAGCTGTTAAATAAAATGAAAATTATCTAAACTTACTGGAAAGCCTACAATACTTAACTTGTCCTATGACTTTAAAAGTTGTGCACTATTGGAATTACAGGCAATTTGAAAGTGAGATTATTCATAGCTTCTCAAATCGAAGAGTATCACCATGGGAGCTTCAATATTCAGTCTCTAACTGAATAAAACGCAGAGCTGACCCAAATAATGTTAGGGACCCTGTCTGCATTTGAGTCTTGCCTTCCTATATTCTTAAGAATTCAGTTCAATTGTGTGGTCAACCTTTGAAGCAGAAATGAATAAATTTGAGATGTATTTGGGGATAAAAGGATTACAGTGTTTAAAAATTGATTGTGATAATCGCTGCCCAATTACTACATTAATTTTTTTATAAACTTGATTAAATTGTATACACTTTTAAGTTCCCCTAGCCCTTGTTAAAATGTTTGATTCAAACGGTAATCTAAATTAGGCCTCTAGAGTGTACCATCTTTGATGCATATCTGGCTACGATGAAAGTAATTTATCCATAAATAATCTTCAATATTGGTCTCTATGAACCTAATTTTACTCTGATCAGCTTAGCTATTCACTTCTTCAAATAAAATGCTTCATAACGGCAAGAAACTCTTTCTTATCTTCTGCCTGTCCATATTTATAGCAGAGATTGATTCAAATGGGCTACATATCACATCTGGCTGAAATTTTGACACTTACTCTTAGAATAATTGTTTTTTAACAGCGATTGGATTGGATTGTTAGTGATAGTAGAGGATACTTCAGCCTTGCCCAAGGGTGGTTCTGTGGACGACTGCCAGATGAAACATGTGGCATCGTAGTGTTTTCATATTCACACTTGAGGAAACAATAAACGTCCGTATAGGCTGACGGTGCCTCAAAGATCGCTTTTATTTATTCTCGTTTCAGTTCTTACCTTTGTTCTTATATAGAAAGGGACTTTAGTTGAGCAAATGATGAGTATTTGCAATAGAAGCAAAATTCCCCAATAGGCTATGTGTTTCAGAAAAATACATAGTTTTTAAATGTTTCAATCTCAAATTTGGAACAAGTGCGCAATTTTATTGTAATTTTCTTACTATGAAAATACAAACTTTTTTTAAGGATGAGAAAATGGTGCAGAGATATTTAGAAATGAAAATTTGCTTTTCATTCACTGCGCTGTTTCGTAGTGTTAAGAGAGCAAAGACAATGGGAGGTATTGCTAATATTTGCCCTTTGCTAGCTTTCAATAATAACAACTTTGTTAGTAACATATTTAAAAACTTAAAACAATTAAATTATAACACATAAAGTGCTAGGTTGTATTTGTCAAAATGTTCTTAAATGAAATGAAGTATGAACCCACATAGCAAATTCGTTAAACTAAATGTTTTAACGTGCATGTTTTAATTACATGGTACATGGTTTGATAGTATGAAACGATACTCTCTAATCTACTATGTGTTCTGCTTTAACTTATTAAGTTTTCATGACTTTCTAGAACGGATCTGTTTGCAGTAAGGCGGGGATATGGACGTACATAGGATAGACGCCAGATATATCGTTAAGAAATTTATATACTTGGGCATTAATTTTACGATGAACGGAAGGTTGACGATGTATATTGACATGACAAAGCATAAAAAAGGAGTTAAAAGTAGTAGAGGCTCTCCAGTTACACAGTAGAAATTCTAGAGACTTACAGAAAACTATCTTTGGGACACTAGTCAGAACTACGATGACATATGGAGCAGATCTTTGAGGATGGGAGCAAACGGTGAATTTAGGGGTCAGCAGGATGTGTTTTTAAAAAGGGATTATAAGGACGGAGAAGGAATTTTGGAATTAAGAAGGAATTCGGAGCCTACAGTGAAACCACAGAGTGTAACTTCAGGATACACAAGTATTGCTTGGGAATTACTCATGGAAAATTTGATTAGGGCACTATGCTACCATGAACAGTTAAGGTAGGGAGGGAATATGATGACACGAGCCACACCAAATTAAGAAAGAAATTAGTAACTGATAACTTGGAACTGTACTTCATTTGGATAGCTGATAAGGGGAATAAAAAGATTGGATAAAGGAAGGTTAAGAACCTCTTGAGGGATATGGACAGGCAGCAGGCAATTAGAACAAGACATGGAGATACTTTTCTAGAAGTACAATTGAGACTAAACTCTGAATGAGCATTATATCAAAACAGTCGTCATACTCCCTAGTCAAGTGCTCGCGTGACCCAGACTAGGGGCCTGATAGATGATTAAGGTCTGGCCATAGGGGTTGAAATGTTGCCCCATCTATGAGAAAGGGCAATCATGGATACATATATTGACTGAATGTCAAAGTACAGAAGAAGAGTGGGAAAAATATATCCACGATTCTTTTCAGGATGAAAGGCAGGCAAGAGAAGGAGGAGGGAATAGGTAAATTTATGATGGAAGTTAGGCAGCTCAAGTCTGAAAATGCTGATAACAGGAAGGTGGGAGAACAAATTGAATGAATCCATCAGTGTGTAACATTCCTAATGTTCTTTTAATTTTAATTATATTTATTTATAGTTTAATGATAAATGTATGTTTGTTTTATATATTATGAAGAAATGCCTATTGTAATATCTTATATTAAATCAAACAGTACTAGAGTATTATAAAAGCACGCTTGACCTGTTGATGTTTATTGTATTGATGCCACTGGAACAAATGCTACCATTACTATCTGTGCTATCACTATAAGATTTTCTTAATTTTCGAGCTATTTCTAAGTATTTAGTTTTTAATTGCTTTTTTCGGTTTTTAAAAAATAAAAATAATTTATACGGATCAGTTAGCTTAACAGACAGCAAAAACAAGCTTGCTTTCTTTAAACCAATTAATTCAAAGCACCTCAATATCTTTCTAGAATAGAGCATACTTTTGCTTGACTCTTGAAGATTAACTTTGTTCTGTTATATGAAGTACAACCGTAGTTTGTTTTATTTCGCAGTTTTAATGGAGCCATCGCTGAGTGGCGTTGCTTCACGATTTAGCGCATGCCCACGAAAATTGTTTTAGGAATGGTAAGTTTTTGGTAAATGTCTTCGTATTTCTCATTTATATTCGTCGAAAGAGTTCTAATGAATGGCGAATGAAAGTAAAACATTTAATTTTCGTTTGCCATGAAGTCATTCTTTATTGAATTTTGTGTGCTAGCATACTGTAAATATAGGTCAATGGTGCACTTGTGATTTTATTTTCACTTTGAACATTACTATTTATTTTGTTAAATGTTTTAGTGTATCAAAAGCCATGTGACAGCCAGGTAGTCAAAGTGCTACCTCTTTATTATTTAAGAAATAGTTTCGAAGCCTATTATGCCTTTTACTTTCTAACTTCTGCCCCCTTTTAAACCTCCATAAGAATAAAACAAACAAAAATTCCAGCCTACACTTGATGGAATATAATTTCAGTCTGCATCGATATGCGGATGAGCAATGAAACCATTGTTCACTCCACCAACTTGGCCTGTTAACTACTCAAAATCCGCTCTGCAGTAACACAAAAAGTTCGCATTTATCATAAACTCAATAACCACTAGCTCAGGGTATTTTCATCTCAAGAGAAATAAGCAGAAAGTGGAAACGGTTACATCTTTTCGCGTTAGTAACGAACGCAGTATGGCCAGTCCGTGGCAGCCGCCATTGCGCGGACCGTGGTGTCGGCTGTAAATGTCTTATCATAGCCGCGAGTACCTGTAAGGATTCCAGGATTACGGCGACGTCGTGCATATCCAATTTCGTCCCTGTAATCTGGTTCGGCGCCCCGCGGACCACCTACCTCTGTCCTCGTTTTTATTATTTTCAGTTTTAGGCGCGTGCATGGTCTTGCAAAGCGTCGGTTTTATCAGGTATTTGAAAAAATTGCTAGTTAAGAGTGGAATACTGAAGTATGAATGTTCAGTATCGCATACATTCACTCGCGGAAGCGAATCGATAGTTTCGAGTGTTTTTAGTGCCAATATTTTACTTATTTACATCGAAGAACTTTTATTTTCTTTCAGTAAATGTTCTTATTGCTCAGGTCATTCAGTGTTTGATGTTCTGAAAGTTTCAGAACAACATAAATACACTAATATGATCCCCTTAACCTCACTTTCCTTTTCTCGTAAGCACTTCTATGTAATATGCATGGTTTTCACTAATACAAAATTGACATCTATAAATCAGTAGTTTTTAAAAAAAAGTCGAGAAGAAATAGTTATTTATGTAACTAGTGTATCGTCTGAGTAATTATGGCACGAGTGAATGTTTGGCGGCAGTGAACTCAAGTTCACTAGTGTTCAGAATGAATATTATGCAGTGTTGCATATTATATTTTAAGCAATTTTAGCAATGAAATGTTTTTAAAAATGATTAAACATTTCTAAAATGTTAATTAATGATAATAGATATGAGGTATATTATTGCATGGTTTCTTAATACACGTTTCTATAACGACGTTATTTTGTTTTTGTTTACAAGAATTCAAATGGAAATGAATGCTAATTCCGCAATGTTTGATATTGAAAATATGAATGTTATTCCAGAAGAAATTATAAAGGAAGCTGCGGATTTATTGATGCCTCAAAAAACCGAAAAATGTACACGAAAAGGAATATAACAACTTCTGTACATGAAGAAAAAGAGAAACATGTTAGTTCATCCAATAAAAAAAAATCTTGGCATATTTTTCAGAGATGGTAAATACATAATTTTTGTTGATTATTAAACAGCCAAGTAATTTAAAATTTAGATTCTTAGATTTGTTTATTTTTCCAGTCAAAGATTTGTATGCCTTCGACGCTCTGCTGTGTGTATTTGAAAGTAAAATGTATGGTGAAAGTATCATTTTCGTAAGGTTTTTGATAAAGCGATATATATATCAGTGGTGGCTTAGGAATAATATTTTCTAATGTAACTGATTATACTTTTAATATTTAGCAAGCAAAGTAACTGTCATGGATGTAAAATTAGTGTAGTAAGGAAATTTTCTGTTAGTATAATAAAGATTACTAATGGATAAACGCTTGGAAATTAAATAAATTGTAATGTGATTAATTAAGTAATGTATTGTATTTTCAATGATCCATAATCATGGAAGTTAATTTATGATTAATAACTTACAGTGTTGTTGTAGTATCAAAACTTTTTTGAATAAAATGATTCTCGATTTGAATGTTGGTACTTATTAAAGTGACGATTTTAGCTTTTTCTTACATGTACGATGTTTGAAATTGTGTTGCAAGGCGGTGATGATTTCATGCAATACTAGTCGCTAGGTAACCAATTCCAGAATTAGGCTAATTGTGTACGATTTATAGCGACATAAGAAGCGCGTTTTATTGCTAGGATTCCATAAAAATCCGTTGGAGGTGTCCTTCTCCTACCTTTCGCCCCTCCATCCGTCCTTTGATGTACTGTCTTCGCTCCAAAAGATTTACCACATCTATCAACGCATTATCTGTCACCAGTACATTTGGTCTTGATCCTGAGTTTGTCTCAACATTTCTCCCACTGCTGCGAGAGTATATTTCCGTACAGTGCAGATAGGAACGATATTTATAGAAAACGCAAATAGAATAAGGTAAATCAAGCAAATTATGTGAAAAAATGGAAAAACAAGAAAACGAATGAAAATTCGAAACTGGTGACATTCAAAGGCTGTGCAAACTGACAGGTACAGAAATAAATTAAGTTTTATTCAAAAAAGTCTTTCCTAATTTAGCTCTAGATATGTTTCAAGAGTATGAAATTAATGGACATATGTCGACAAGACTTTCGGGGTATGATTTTTAAAACTTTTTAATAAATATTCACGATAAAAATATGTCCAATGAATTTAAAAGCGTTTGAAGATGAAGCACCATCAGCATTAGCGGAATTCAAACATGAACATGCCTACACTAGCGATTATTTCCACGAGGGCTAACTTGCTACAAGAAATGTAACAGAAATATCAAAGCTGCCTCAAATGATTGAAACAGATAATCGAAATACCTCTTTGGGGATAGATATGATGCAATACAAAAGATAGGGAGGAGGAGGGAGTAGGTAAATTTTAGGTGAGACAGATCAGATCGGAAGAGGCAGGGGAACCCGAGTCACAATCTTTTTTAATTACTTGTGCATATATGTGAGGGTGTGTAAGCTATTTACTTTTGTATGGTTTTTTTCTGTTTATTTTATTTAGGCATTTAAAATTTTCATTATATATTTTTCCTTTTTCCATTTATTCATTTATTTAATTTTTTATATTGTTTGTCTCTTAAGAGTTAAATATTTATTTGTGCAATTTCATATATTCCCTAGCGTATTGGGAAAGCTACTACTACTACTACTACTACTACTACTACTACTACTACTACTACTACTACTACTACTACTACTACTACTACTACTACTACTACTACTACTACTACTACTACTACTACTACTACTACTACTACTACTACTACTACTACTACTACTACTACTACTACTACTACTACTACTACTACTACTACTACTACTACTACTACTACTACTACTACTACTACTACTACTACTACTACTACTACTACTACTACTACTACTACTACTACTACTACTACTACTACTACTACTACTACTACTACTACTACTACTACTACTACTACTACTACTACTACTACTACTACTACTACTACTACTACTACTACTACTACTACTACTACTACTACTACTACTACTACTACTACTACTACTACTACTACTACTACTACTACTACTACTACTACTACTACTACTACTACTACTACTACTACTACTACTACTACTACTACTACTACTACTACTACTACTACTACTACTACTACTACTACTACTACTACTACTACTACTACTACTACTACTACTACTACTACTACTACTACTACTACTACTACTACTACTACTACTACTACTACTACTACTACTACTACTACTACTACTACTACTACTACTACTACTACTACTACTACTACTACTACTACTACTACTACTACTACTACTACTACTACTACTACTACTACTACTACTACTACTACTACTACTACTACTACTACTACTACTACTACTACTACTACTACTACTACTACTACTACTACTACTACTACTACTACTACTACTACTACTACTACTACTACTACTACTACTACTACTACTACTACTACTACTACTACTACTACTACTACTACTACTACTACTACTACTACTACTACTACTACTACTACTACTACTACTACTACTACTACTACTACTACTACTACTACTACTACTACTACTACTACTACTACTACTACTACTACTACTACTACTACTACTACTACTACTACTACTACTACTACTACTACTACTACTACTACTACTACTACTACTACTACTACTACTACTACTACTACTACTACTACTACTACTACTACTACTACTACTACTACTACTACTACTACTACTACTACTACTACTACTACTACTACTACTACTACTACTACTACTACTACTACTACTACTACTACTACTACTACTACTACTACTACTACTACTACTACTACTACTACTACTACTACTACTACTACTACTACTACTACTACTACTACTACTACTACTACTACTACTACTACTACTACTACTACTACTACTACTACTACTACTACTACTACTACTACTACTACTACTACTACTACTACTACTACTACTACTACTACTACTACTACTACTACTACTACTACTACTACTACTACTACTACTACTACTACTACTACTACTACTACTACTACTACTACTACTACTACTACTACTACTACTACTACTACTACTACTACTACTACTACTACTACTACTACTACTACTACTACTACTACTACTACTACTACTACTACTACTACTACTACTACTACTACTACTACTACTACTACTACTACTACTACTACTACTACTACTACTACTACTACTACTACTACTACTACTACTACTACTACTACTACTACTACTACTACTACTACTACTACTACTACTACTACTACTACTACTACTACTACTACTACTACTACTACTACTACTACTACTACTACTACTACTACTACTACTACTACTACTACTACTACTACTACTACTACTACTACTACTACTACTACTACTACTACTACTACTACTACTACTACTACTACTACTACTACTACTACTACTACTACTACTACTACTACTACTACTACTACTACTACTACTACTACTACTACTACTACTACTACTACTACTACTACTACTACTACTACTACTACTACTACTACTACTACTACTACTACTACTACTACTACTACTACTACTACTACTACTACTACTACTACTACTACTACTACTACTACTACTACTACTACTACTACTACTACTACTACTACTACTACTACTACTACTACTACTACTACTACTACTACTACTACTACTACTACTACTACTACTACTACTACTACTACTACTACTACTACTACTACTACTACTACTACTACTACTACTACTACTACTACTACTACTACTACTACTACTACTACTACTACTACTACTACTACTACTACTACTACTACTACTACTACTACTACTACTACTACTACTACTACTACTACTACTACTACTACTACTACTACTACTACTACTACTACTACTACTACTACTACTACTACTACTACTACTACTACTACTACTACTACTACTACTACTACTACTACTACTACTACTACTACTACTACTACTACTACTACTACTACTACTACTACTACTACTACTACTACTACTACTACTACTACTACTACTACTACTACTACTACTACTACTACTACTACTACTACTACTACTACTACTACTACTACTACTACTACTACTACTACTACTACTACTACTACTACTACTACTACTACTACTACTACTACTACTACTACTACTACTACTACTACTACTACTACTACTACTACTACTACTACTACTACTACTACTACTACTACTACTACTACTACTACTACTACTACTACTACTACTACTACTACTACTACTACTACTACTACTACTACTACTACTACTACTACTACTACTACTACTACTACTACTACTACTACTACTACTACTACTACTACTACTACTACTACTACTACTACTACTACTACTACTACTACTACTACTACTACTACTACTACTACTACTACTACTACTACTACTACTACTACTACTACTACTACTACTACTACTACTACTACTACTACTACTACTACTACTACTACTACTACTACTACTACTACTACTACTACTACTACTACTACTACTACTACTACTACTACTACTACTACTACTACTACTACTACTACTACTACTACTACTACTACTACTACTACTACTACTACTACTACTACTACTACTACTACTACTACTACTACTACTACTACTACTACTACTACTACTACTACTACTACTACTACTACTACTACTACTACTACTACTACTACTACTACTACTACTACTACTACTACTACTACTACTACTACTACTACTACTACTACTACTACTACTACTTCTTCTTCTTCTTCTTCTTCTTCTTCTTCTTCTTCTTCTTCTTCTTTAACTACTACAGCAAAAGATTCTTCATAATTATCTTACTGGGAAATAGCTGTTTGCTTGATGATTCCACACAATTTGACAAAAGTTGAGAAATAAACATTTTGATTCGTGTTAAAAAAAACCAATGAAAATCATTCGGTTTCTGTCTCCATAACAGGTGAAAGAATTCCCTTCGTTTGGAGAGATATTGGTTCAGAGACTTCACAGCATTTTTCAGAATGTAACTCAAGTTTTCACTTCTTTGATCCCTTAACGGCCACAAAGTATACTCTCTAAATAATCCTAGCCCGACTATACAGAAGCACAAATGGGTTAATCCACATGAAATAGGATAACAAGGAACTTTAAAAATTATTATATTTCTTTAAGTTCTTTTTCTTTTTTAATGCTATAAACTAATCGTATATTTGTTAACATCAGTAATTTAGAAAGACTTAAACTGAAAAAAAAAAACTAATAATAGATATTTGAAGAAGTTGGCATTACAGCTCGCAACACAGATTCTACAAATACAATTTATTCTGACCTTACAGCTATTCAGTTTGAATGAATTACACAATTGATAGTCACCACAATTTGATTTTAGGTGCGGGGGATCAAAGAATTAGCACGACTGCATTTTGTAAACAAACTTACTCATAACTACAACAATTACGACTTGGCTATAACCATTCTCTGTTTCACTCCTGACAACGAATTGTCAGAAAGAAACTCGCTCCGCAATAAATACGTCATTAATTTTAAATGACTCACTGTAAGGTGGGAAAAATTTGATCACCCACTATACATATGTGTCATATTTAATACATGTTTCAAAATCAATTCATTTATATTTTAATAACTTTCCATGAAAAACAGGAAAAAAAAAAACATTTATCGATTAACTGCTTTCTATTTCTCTATGACGAAAAAAGCTTGTAATATTATTTTGATATTATGTCGCGAAACTGTTCAAAAGATACTTTTAACTATATTTAAAACAATTGGATCCCGTTAATTGCTTTTAATAATAGCCGTGCGCTGCCCAGCGAAAAGTCAGCTGTTCTATTTTGATTTGAGAATGTTTGATAACTCTGTTAGCGTGCAGGGCAGATATAAGAACTTTATTTCTAGATATGCAGTTATATATTCATATATTCATTTACCTTAGAACACAAAGTTAAAAAATAAACTTATTTATCTTAATATTTTGCAGTTGTCCATCTTTTTTTTTTTCTTCCTTTTTGGGAAAATCATTCAAATATGCATAAAACAGATTTTCTTTCAATTCTTTTCAATTAATAACTTTGTTTTAAAATTATTATGGTTGATAGAAAATGACTTTAAAATAAGCTATTGTTTATATTTGTTTTAAGCAGTTGGAGAACTATAAAAAAGGAATTTTAATTAAATGCTCATGGTAATTTTGGAGAGTTTTTACATGAAAATTATTAGACTTATGAATATCACGTTTCACAAAAACATTCGTCTTAATATTTTATAGTTGTATGTATAAAATATTAGTATCTATAAATTAATGTCAAACTGTTCTAAATAGCAATTTAATTTCACATAGGATCATGCTGCTGGAACGTAAAATGTTTAAGAACATCTACACAACTCCTTGCATTTTGTGTTTCATTTGTCTTCTCGTTAGAAAAAAAAATTCTGTAATGAGAATTTCCAGATATTAGATAGAAGATAGAATTATCTTCTACTTTTCAGAAATTTTAACGTCAATGCCCTTCCTGTGAGTTCTGCCAATTGTTGAAGTCGAAACCTTCAACTGCAGGGGTCTTCAGTGAACAATGTAACGCGCTTTTTAATCTTCCTCTTTATTTACCGGACAGGATAACGCTTGAGATTCGCATTCGGAAGGCACCTGGTTCAAAAACCTTGCGGCCAGTCATCTTAACCGTCGTTCTTTTTGGTGGTTTCTAATAATAGCTTAGTCGAATGGTGGGATGGATATTTTCTTTCCAAGAACTTATTTCATGCATCTGTTACAGGGTCGAAAGTGCCAAGCGATAGTCTGGAGCAGTGTGAAAGTGGCGTGCGCTTTGAAAAGGTTTCTACCCTGGCGTCTGGCATTGAAGCAGCCCTTCTGAGGGACTCGAAATGTTTGGAGCCGAAGTTTGGATGTTCTATATGGAAATACATTTGGAAATTTGTATGTGTAGCTTAAATAGTTTTAACTCTTAAATAGCAGCCTAGCGAACAGAGGTGATCAATTGTTAAGTATAATTCCCCAGCTTTGGAGGTGATGTACTGAGACATGTTTGTATGGCTCGGTGACTGGCTCCAAATGCTTCTTCCCCATCACACAGTCGATTTCGTTTCCGTTATTCACCCAATACTTAAACAGAACTGTTCTTTAGGGCACCAGTTTGAACGGATTGAATGACCGCTGCACTGCAACCTCCGAGGGGTTACAGGGGAAGCAGGGTGTGGGATATTGGTGGGCGATGGGTCTGCAGGCTCGGCACGAGGCGGCGCGACGCTCTTCTCTCTCGTTCTCTCGCTTTCTCTATCTCGCTCTCTCTTTGACGCTTTCAGCCGGAGCTTCTATAGTT
Source organism: Metallyticus violacea (assembly GCA_030762175.1). Lineage (NCBI taxonomy): Eukaryota > Metazoa > Arthropoda > Insecta > Mantodea > Metallyticidae > Metallyticus > Metallyticus violacea. The sequence goes on from CM060831.1 coordinate 142,820,089, forward strand.
CGTGGCAACGATGAAATTCGACGTTCTCCATCCGTGCTGCGATAAGGCTTTAAATAGCCAGCATTGGTAGAGCAAATGGTAGGAATATTAACATTGTGAATGTTATTTCATTTCTAGTAAGCCTCTGAAATTTTTGCCAATTTGTATTACTTTTCCCTACTTTTCATCTTTAGAATTTTACTCGCTCCATTATGTATTCTATCCTTAAAATCATAGGGGAATAATAACAGAACGAAACACGATTAAATGTAGCAGATAAATTTGTGGATAAATGATGTGAAACATTTATTTGAATATTTTCCTTCCGCACTACAGACCCGAAGAACCAGAGGCAGTTGGGGCGACGGCTGCGTCCTTATGTCTGCGTTGCACACAACTTCTTTAACGATTCCATTAACCACCATTAGATCTCCACCCCTCCACCAGGTAGTTCCTCTATTGTCCTCACCAAGCTTGATAGACGCTTTGCCAAACCTTATAATTCAGAAATTTTCCTAGTATATACAGGGAATCGAATTCGAGATCCTCCAAGCCGCAGCCAGCAAGAGTGGCTAAAGCACAAAGGTGACAGACAGTTAAATATCCACAGAAAATTAAAATCAAACTTCTTTCCAGTACAGCAACTACGGATTATTATCTCCATACTATTGCAGAATCTAAATATGAGGGCTAGAAAAGAATGAACATTCAATGCTCACAGGCTGTCTAAAACTAAAATAATTGTATTCAGGGCGGTTCCACTATTTAATAAGCGTGATGTATTAGCTGTAGGTTTCATACGCCTAAGAACTTACGACCTAGATACTCAAAGCACATTGTTCGGATGGGGAATGTATGACGTATAAGATCTGAAATTCGCTTTCACATTAAAATTCGCTAGTGTGAATTAGAAACAGTTTTTAAATACTTCTAAGATAAAGTATTCTGAAACGTTCAAATCTTCAATTATTTTCCAACAATGTACAAGTAATATAATTTACTTTCGATATTTACTGACAGATGACCTTAGTTGCTCCTTTATACTTTTCCTAAGAAGAGAATGGAAAGAAATTGATTGATTTGCTTTATTTACGGACGCTCTTTAACATCTCATATCCCATTCAATTCCGGCAGTAAAACGGCCGATAAATGTTGCTCAGAGACCTCTTCTTTGAGGCTTGAGGTACTTTTACATGCCGTAAATCTAAGATATGGGAACCACAGCTTTACTTACCTTCCGAAGGAAGCCATACTTAGGATTTTTATACCCCAAAATATTCATGGACCCTGGCCGGGATTGAATCCGCTATCTTGGGCCTGCGAAGCAAGTATATTACTACTAGACCAACAGGACTGACATACGAGGTAGGTCCATAAGTTTCCGGCCTTGCCGATAAGGATTGCCGCATTCACAAAAATCCTATCTGGTGTTATACCTTATCTGTTAAGTAAATAATTGCGGCTGTAACTTCCGCGCCGCTGTTCAGTTATTTAGATATAATTGCATAAGGAGGGCTATGTGTAGACGATTGTGACATGTTCAAAATGGAGTATCGACCATTATTAAGTTCTTCACAAAAGAAGGACCTACCCCAAAGGAAATTAAACAGCGATTGGAAGGTGTATATGGGGAAGCATCCTCCTCATATTCTACCGTAAAAGAATGTGCCAACTTTTTCGAATGGGTCGAGAAAGCATTGAAGATGAAGAGCGTGCAGGTCCGCCCTTGGAGGTGCTCACTCCTGAAAACATCGCTTTTGTGGAAGTAGAAATTATGGAAGACCGGCGACTCAAAATTATAGAAATAGCAGCAAGGTTGGGCCTTTCTAAAACAGCAGTCCTTTGAATTATTCATGCACATTTAAACATGAATAACGTTAATGCCTAGACTTCTTTCCTCAGTCCAAAAGAGCAGCGAATCCTCTGTTGTGAGGCATTTTTGGAGCTCTGCCGTGGCAATGAGAGAGTTATGCAAACTATTGTTACAGGACATGAAACTATGGTCCTCTACTATGATCCCTTGTCCAAAAGAGAATCAATGGAGTGGCGCAAACCTGGCGAAGCACCACATCTAAAGGCCAAAGTCACTCAATCAATCACGAAGATAATGGCCACAATCTTTTGGGGACTGTGAAGGAATACTCTTCATTGACTTCAAGGAGAGAACACAACAGTAAATGGAGAGTACTATGCTGGCCTACTGCACAGACTACGTGCTTCCATCAAAGAGAAAAGGCGAGGAACGCTGAGTGGTGGTGTCTACCTTTTTAACGACAAGCGCCTGCACACACAGATCTTGTTGCAAAGGAAGCTGTGAAGAAGTGTGGCTTCAAGGAAATCGACCATCCACCCTACAGCCCAGATCTAGCTCCCAGTGACTATTTCCTCTTCTCAAAACTCAAGAAGGACCTTCCAGGAAGGAAATTTAAGTGTGAGTAAGAAGTGATGAATGCTATTTATGCCCATTTTGCAGACAAAAATTCTATTTGGGGGGGGGTTGAAATGTTAATTCAATGATGTGAAAAGTGTATTACAATAAAGGGTAACTGTATTGATAAGTGAAATATAGTTTTTGTCTTTATCATACCTAGAAAATAGTGAGGCCGGAAACTTAATAGACATATACTCGTATTTTTTTTATCCTCAGCTTACCTTCATGAGTTTATATTTTGATATACTCAACCTCTACGTAAATTTTCAGTAATAATTCCTCAGTAAGATTTTTGATAATACTTAAAGGCAATCTCACTCTTGCATTTAGCTCTTTTTACTCTTACGGCACCTGCGGTTTGCCGTCAGGTCTCCTCTGAAGTTAATTGTGGCTAATTTTTCAGAAAAATTGTTTCGAAGTGTAGTTTCTTGCCTAGAGAGAGACGTTTATACTACGAGATATTCGCCGAGTTGTAAAGACAGATTTAAAACTAAAATGTGCTTTAAAGGATAAGTATTTAGTTTTTAATTTAAAATCTGAAGTGATATCATTTTTGTTCTCTCTCAAACATTATTTCATTTTCATATTGTGTTTTTGCATTGTTGTAAGAGGGGTAGCCAAATGAAAAAGAGTTACTAAATATAGAAACGAAGGCACAAAAGTTCGTAATACTGTTGTTTACTAACGATACTTATTTGCGTTTGTTTATTGCACGCTAGTTGTTTGTTTAGTGTGCTGGTAGTAAGGTTAGCGAGCGTGTATTGGATCAATATCAGAAATGGAGGCGAGTAAGAAGAGCAGAGGTGTTTCTTCTTCTTCTTCTTCTTCTTCTTCTTCTTCTTCTTCTTCTTCTGAGAGTGTTGGAAGACGTGAAATTCATTGCCACATGTCATATTCACATGTGTTGGAATGGCATATGATATTACGTACGATATGAACTTGTGTTATTTCAAGACGATCTGCATCCAGGAGAGGCCAATCATGTCATTACTCCTGATGTTATTGCGTTGGACATTCTTATTTCGGAAAACCGATAGATAACCGTAGAAGATATTTGTGTTTTGGCGGGATATTCATGGTTCTCTACACGCCATTATCAAAGTTCACCTGCAGTATCGAACAACTTTGCGCACTCATCAAATGCAATATCTCCGGGTTACCTATTTTGTATCGTGGTGTCCATTTTGAATTATGGAAACGTGGTGTCCATTTTGAATTCATGATGACATTCACCTTAGATTGTGAGAAGTCCACAGCCTATCGATTTTCTCAAGCATAGAGCCTCAATCAATACGAAACGCTGTGAAAATGCTTTACAGAATCTAAAGTAGGCCTTAAAGTAACCGGAATGCTAAAGTGCAGCACTGTACTCCTCCATGATAACGACCGACCTCATACTTCCTAACTGGTTACGAGTATGCTTAAAGAATTCAAGCGATAAAATGCAACGTTTTCCCAATAGCTCAAGTTTTTCCCCATGGGTACCTATTTATTGATGAATAGTGTTTAACGCCCGTTTTTGCTACTGAGGCACCACAGGCGGTGACACTGATGATACATGAGATGAAATGATAAATTGGGAAGGGATTTATTTTTAAGGAAGGAAACGTTTCAAGCCTAAGTTTAGGATACCTCCCCGGCATTTGCCATTTATGAGGACTGAGGAAAACTTGGATAAAACCTCAGTCAGGGAGGACGGTCCTGGTGGGATTCCAACCCTAAACCTCCCGCTCACGAGTTCGCGCCTTAACGACCTCGGCCACCCGTGGAGGTTTTGGCTACCTGAAAAGAGACATTCTTGAGCATGGGTTTGAAACATACGAGAACGTGTACAACTTGGTAGACTGCAGTTACGTCAGCAGCGTGAAAGTTGATTTTATCTTCCAGGGGGATGAACACACGTGGAGATTATTTATGAGGTAATAAATGTGCAGTGTTATTTTTTGCGTCTTGTTCGTTTTTATTTTACTTTCCATCATGAATTATTTAAAACGTCAAAAGTTCTGATACTTCTACATGCGTTAGTTGCAATTTAGATAATATTCCAATTGTGTAAGTTATAGTTTAAGTGTTTAGTATAGAAGCTTCGTGATGTGCTAGATATTGTAAGCGCTCTGGCTGCAATCGTACTGCGGGTTGCATGCTTGCGTTCCGCGCACTATGGATACTCTGGTGATGGCACGCGACCAGCACTAGTCGAGAACGAGCTCAGAGCGGGAGGGAGGGAGACGACGCTCGCTGCAGCTCGGCAGCGCACATTGGTCGGTGCCGCCAACTTTTCCAACGTGCTCCGTGTATGTGTGTGAGGCGATGCGGCGGCGGACGGGGGAGCAGAATCCAGCACCCCCCACCTCCCGGCGCCCTAGGTGTCTCTATCAGTGCGGTGACTGCGTGCACCCTGCGGCCCACTTTCCTCTGCTTGTCCGAGCTACCCGTTAATCATTGCCCTACTGTCTACGTTCTGCTTCCCAAACAAAGGCCTCGATATATCGCGACTCACTAGGCCTCCTGCATTTTTATTATTATTTTTTTATCCAGCACGCTCGCTTGTCGTTGAAATTGTTTGCTTTAACCGGGCATTATTATTGATCATTAGCATTTGAAAATTGATGATCGGAAAAATCAATGAAAATTTGTCTATAAACTGACCATACGTTTTTAAAATTTTATGATTTTAAATTGAAAATATATAACGTTAAATATACTACGCGTACAATATATCAAGTCTTGTAGTTATTATTTGATTGTTAAAACTTTATTTGATGTTTCAAACGAAAAAGGCAATAATTTATTTATGGAGCTTAAATCCATTGCACTAATTTCTTTCGTCATAGATAAATAACATTTAATATTAGTTCATTGTATGTACGTTTGGAGAGTAGAAAATGAGGATTTCACGTAAGGAGTGTACAGTTATTGAAGAAACGGAACTGTTTAATGCCTTAGTTGTACTCATTAGTTACCCATGTAGTACTGCAATACAGTTCTAGGTTTTGTTTATGATTTCCGATTCATGTAAACACAGGTATCGTAAGAGGGAGGGGGCGGTAGGTAATCCATCATCGACATCTCTCAAGAACCATCATGGGGAAGTTTTACGCTTCATTACTGGGCCATCTGAAGGATGCTATTCGGGCTAAACGTCCATTCCTTGCGAAAAAGAAAGTTCTCTTTCTTCACGATAATCTTTACACACGTCTGGGATTGTTGCTGCAAAACTGCACGGCCTTCACTTTCAAATACTTCCACATCCGCCGTATTCGCCGGATTTGGCCCCCAGGGATTACTTTCTGTTCCAAAACCTAAAGAAATAACGAAGATTCACATCAAATGATAAGGCTGGAGCTGAGACAGACGCTTGTATTTCACAATTGGAGAAATATTATACTGAGGGTATTAAAAAATTTGAAAGTCGTTGGACTAAATGTATTGATTGCAAAGTGACTCTTTTCATAAAAAAAAAAAAAACAAAAAAAAAACACTTCTCTTAAATTTTGTTTTCTTTGACACTGTAGTCATTCATCAGAGTAAGTTAATACTACTGAACTATCATGACTACAATTTTTCTTACAAGATGTACACGCATGAAGAGAAAGTAGAAATTCTGCTGATCTGCTGAGAATGTAGGTTGGCAGAATGATTACGTTACATTACATTATTGAAGAGGTTAAAGATTGAGTTAAACAAATGCACTGTAGTGCTGTTAAATAAAAGGAGTACATTATCATTGTCATACTACTGTTTTCTTGATTTACAATGTAATACTTTGAATAGTTCTTGGAGAGGGCAAGTGTATTCTTGAATAAATGTGTGCCATTAAAAAAAAAAGAAGTTCTATCCCGTATCTCCTACATTAATGGAGATACAAATAATATACCCCCATGATACTAAAAATATTTATTTGAAATAATTTTTCATTTGATACATTAGAAAAAAAAGTTATTTTCGGTGAGCAAGATAAATGGGACACCCGGTATATGTATAATATTTATAAAATTTACAAGGTTCCTTAGAATCCATTTCATGTGGATTGACTAATGCAAGCTATGAAGATGGAATATCTTTGTGAATGAAAAGAGAAAACCAGCAATGGCAATGTGTTATTTTTTGTACACAGTCACTTTACTTGCTAGATTGTCAAATTTCTCCATTTACCACTTGGTCCAAATGAAGAAAAACTTCTTCAGCAAACGCTATGATTTCTTAGATGTGTAAAAACGCAATCTCCATTTGATAGTAGTGCATTTGAGAAATTGAATAAACTTATATCAGGGCAGAAACTGTTAAAAGAAAAAAAAAACGCTGACAGAATTTTCATTATAATAAGTAGTTAAATATTCAGTCTTATAAATTAACTTGAATCCCCTCTGCTATTTACATTTTAAACAACTACCATACATTATTTATTGCCTAATTTAAATTTTGCTGTTACATTTGCACTTTACAGGGGCAATGAGACATCGATGACATAAATTTGTCGTGATTTTTTTTAAAAATTTAACTGTCTTTACCTATATTACGTTTGTTTTAAATATCATTCTACTTATAAGGAAGAAGTATTTGATGCAAAGCTTTTAAAATTATGTAAATCATTTGACTCCAAGGAAGTTTAACTGTACTTTCAGTCTCTGGCCTATAATAAACGTGAATGATTAAAAAGTTCTGTGCATATTTGTGTAAAACGTTCCCTTAATCAGGAAATTTATAAGAATGTTTAATAGGCTGACACTCTCTTTTCTTTCCCGTATATTCGATCGCTGTATTGTATTTTTGTGTATTTCACATGCAGTGTCTATTTCATAAACTGGCAGTTTTGCAGTAATTTATAAATGTATATGTTTGGAATTACAGTTAGAAAAAATTCAAAAGCATGACCGTGTCTCAGTCAGCATTAGAGGAATCCATTGCAAACAAAATTTTCATACAAAAATGTCTTCTTCAGAGAGAGTGTAAGGCCATCCGTTTGCTGACGTCCTGTCCCAAACATGCGTGTCCATTCGATACATATTTCTCACTCTACATGGCATTCATGCGACGATAAATTTCACTCGGCTGACAGCTTTCCGCTATCAAAAATGGAATCACAGCACGTTGATCCATTTTTGACGGGTTCGGAATTGCTGCCATATTTACTCAGCGCCCGCACAGCAAACGACGCAAGCCAATTGCACCTCCTACCGAAGTATGATGATCTATATAGTTGTCTCTTTCCCCACCCCTTACCCGCATTGGTACACGCAGCTGAGGGGACCGAGCGGTTTCAGTTAATCATGCCTTGTATTTTTATATTCCAAAAAGATAGAAAATCTCCTAGAATGTAAAAGATTAGATAAGAAAAAACTACACAAAAGTCAAGACTTCGGATGACATTCCACTAATGATGTCTCTCGATTGTTCTGTTACTCTAATTTTATCCGTTTGCTTCTATCTCTTCTTTAGATGAAAGGCAATGGTTTGCTTCTGTCTGTACAAAGTGAGATTGTTTGGTTTAAGTATAAAGTACACAATGGGCATCCAAGTGCTTGGCCTCTCCAAGAAGACACAGGATTTTAGAGATCTCACCATAGTCATTTTGTAAATCAATACATTTAGGCCAACGACTTTCCACTTTATTAATACCCTATAAGATTTGTCCAACTGTGTCCAATAAGCGTCTGTTTCAGCCTCAATTTCATCATTTGAGGGAAATCTTCGTCTACGCAGCCATTTCTTTAGGTTTGGCAACAAAAATTAATTACTGGGATCAAATCCGGTGGATACGACGGATGCGGAAGCACTTGGAAACGAAGGCCATGCCGTTTTGCAGCAACAATCCCAGACGTGTATGAAGATGCATTATCATGATGAAAGAGAATTTTCTTTTCGTTAAGTGTGGACGTTTAGGCCAGAATAGCATACTTCAGTTGGTCCAGTAATAAAGCTAATACTTCCTTCTGGAGGTAGTCTACAAGCATCGCACATGGGAATCCCAGAAAACCGTAGTCATGACTTCCTACATATGGAACCGTTTTTGCTTTATTTGCTGCACTTTCACCTGTTGCCACTCATTGTTTAAACTGCTCCTTCGTCTCTGGCGTGTAGTTATGAATCCATGTTTAATCTACTGCTATAAAACGTCGGAGAAACTCACTGGAATTATGTTTAAACAAGTGTAAACATTGTTGTGTAACGTACATTAGAATGCGTTTTTGGTCCATTGTCAACAAATGGGGCACTTATCGAGCGGAATGCTTTTCCATATTCAAAACTTTGTGTAAAATGTAGTGGACACTTATTATCGAGTCTTTGCAATGTCAGTCAATTCGTGTACTTTCAATCCGTGATCGGTGAGTACGGAATTGTGAACTTTTGTCACAATCTGTCGGTCATAATAATTTTTTAATCTTATGAGCACCCATCGTTTAGAATGGATGTGCGACCATAGAATAATAATAATAATAATAATAATAATAATAATAATAATAATAATAATAATTAGATCGATCATATCAGTTCGAAACCTGACAGCTGAATTTCTACTGAGCTTGCGTGATACTGACAAAGTCCTTCCCCGGCTCAGGTGATACCATCGCACGCGCTATCTCCGATGTGGAAACCGGGTGGAAGCTATATTAGTGAGTTGTTGCTCGGTTTCTTTTCGTGTCGTGAGGCAACGCCAGCACGTGGACGCAGCGGGAGGCCGGATCTCTACGTGTATAAATAACAAGTGAGTGTGGCGTGAGCGTGTCATGGGAATGAGTTCCCAAACACAGCACATCTCGTGACCGGCTCGACACGTTACGGTCGATACGACAAACTACAACGTGCCTGAAAGTCGACAGGTCCTGATGACAGCGCTATACCCTCATTCTCTTCTACACCAAACTGTCTTCTTAGTCGACAGCTGCTAACAGCGCATAATATTTTATATATTTGATACACTAATTTATACCACAATCAATATAGCTTCATCTTTAAGACATCTAGAATTTAAACAACAGTTAATCCCAATAAAACAATGTAAACTGATTCCATAAACATACCCTCTTCACAAATAATGGTAAAATAGTTAACAGTAATCGAGAAGTCTGGGGCAACCTTACTAAATTTTTATTTTTTTCTTATTATTATTCGAAGAAGTTCTGGTAAATACTAGTTTGGACGTTTCCTTAAAACCAACCGCAATAAAACCTTTATCGTTTATCGTTAAGATGAAATTTGGTCAAATATTCGAAAAATTCATTTTTTATTTGTTTTAATGCTCAATAAAAGCTATTAAGTTCCTAGCTTCACAATTTATGTAACGTTTTGATGTCCGTTAAGTGATATTCGTGTTATGGAAACTTTTCAATAAGATTTCAAATTGCCTATTTTAGGTGGTTTTTTTTTTTTCAATGTCTGATCACAAGAAATGAACAAAAAAAAATCATATGATTTTCGTAATATTTAATTACTCGAGATATAAGTTAATTAATATGAACAACTATGAAAAAACGTAGAGAATTTAATATTAAACATTTAAAAATATTATTTGGAAACAGTTAGAGAGGTAATTCATAAAATGTTCATGCTATTTTTCCCAACATTAAATAAATATAGTAGTGTTTTTATTTGATAAAATTATAAATTATAAATTATGTGAAGATTTGTCACATTAGCTTAGCTTAAAAGTTAAATATCAAAACAGTTATAACGCTGAACCGAGAGGTTTGGCTCAGGGGGGACTCTGAAGGACCCGGGTTCAAATTCCTCAGAGCCCGCCACCCAGACATTGGGCTTTTCATTTTCCGCTGCCATGAAACATTAATTTCCACGAATTTTCCGCTCTCCCATTTCACATAATTTCATTCCGTTTATTCTGTCACAGTGTCGAAAGTTTCACGGCGAGGTGGGCTAGTGCGGTTTGGAAAGATCTCTGCCCCAGCTTCATATGAAACCAAACCTTTTGAGTGGATCAAACTCCTTGGAGAAGGGGGTCCCCCGACGTCGATATGTTTTATCTGAAAACTCACCTGGCCGCCCAGTGTCTCCCTCACTCGTCCCTTCGGAGGTATATCCATTGGAGGTGTAGGCACAAACGGACAGCCGTTGAGCAAGGCTGAAATACGGAAGTATCCTCCTCCACCTCTAAACATCCAATCCAGCCTAATCCAAAGCTTGGACTGTATTGGGGAGGTCCTGGGCTCAGATCCGGCGAACTAACCTGACAGGATTTCAGTGATTTATCTTACTCCAGTTTCAGAAAAACCAAATGCCAGTTTAGTGTTTATTTACCACGGATTCACCTTCTACTTCATCATAACTCTCATCTGTGTCTGCGCCTTCTGTGTTTATAGTGTCATCTAGACGGCCCTGACATAGAACTGGCCACTTTCGCCGAACCCCTCTGTGTACGTATATACTTTATGTAAATAGCTCCCAACAGGCATCTGAGCCGGGATTGATACAACTCCCAGGGGATGCAAGTGCTACAAAAAGAATAGGGCACCTACAGTGAAATTCACGCGCCGACCCCTATTATGTTACTTACCTTGTTGGGGGGTTATCCAGGGGTTTTCCATTAGTTTTTTAGGAGAATGTCTGGGATACTTGGGCCACAAAGTCTACTAAACGCATTCGATCAAATTATCATCTATTATTCTTCATCTGTTACACTACATCTTAAGGTCGCCGTGGAGGATATTTAAAACTACAGTGAAAAACGAAGAAGTATTATTGGTAGAGAATCTGAGTTAACATTTTGGGGAATTTTTCTTGAAAATTGCAAGATTTAAAAGGTTCACCTATGTGTACCCTTAAAAGCAATCAAAATAGACAATGATACAAGAAAGCACTAGGCAATTAAGATCATCTGTCCAATAAAAAATGACTGGAAAGTTGTATGTATCACGCGACCATTGACCAACAGATGTCACAAAACCAAAATAGTTAACTAACTCTTAGTACGAGACTGAGTTAAAAAGTAAACGTAATTTATTAATAAAAATTCAGAATTATGTAGTGCAGTTCTATACTACCTGTGCTGGAAGAACAAACGCGCGCGACATCAGGGGAAATTTGTCAGCGACAATAACAAGATGACAGTGCCCTTGGAAACATGCACAAGCTGGGAGCAGCGAGCAACAATCCGTGTTTTTGGGTAACTAGGGCAAGAAAGCAACATTGAAGCATGAAGAGACGATATGGAGATTCTTGTATGTCACTCCAGCAGGTCTATGAGTGGCACAGAGAGTGTTAACAGTGACTGGTGCAGCTCGCCCTGATCACCGCATGCTGCGAGTACGCCAGACACTATCGCCGCAGTAGAACAAGTGATACAATCGATGAGGTGGCTGTAGAATTCAAGACCAGTCATGGCTCTGCGTAGCACTTTATCCATGACATTGAATTTCCCTCCAAATTTCCCTCGTCACCCTAAATTTTCCTCCCCATAGTTATTGCATAATTTTCCGGTTTGAAGTTATGACACTTTTCCCCGCTAGGCGCCCTGGTGTAGCGTTTACTCTAAATGACACTAGTATCGTTTTTCAAGACAATCTAGATAAATACACATCAACCTACTTGAATACTTCAAACTAATTAAATACGTGTCAAATTAATGTTAGACTTATTAATTAAACAATTTCACGTTACTAAAAGCATGTCAGTGTAGTATATAAATACATACCAACTTAATTTTATACAATAACTTAATTAATATGTGTAAAATTAAACTTAGTTAAATACATTTCACCTACTAAAATATGTAAATATAATTTTAGTTAGTATAAAAGAACTCGATATACTATCATGATCGATAGTGTGATATAGTTCCCAATAAAGCCTAGAATCGTGTTGGACACTCATGAAGTACATCAATTTACAATTACTTCATAGTTTCGGCATAAGATATCTATTTATGTACTGAGATAAAGCTATGGAAAGTTATGCATGTACAGCTCTATTCAGGAGGGTACACAATAAAGAAAACTACAACATAGTGTGTACAGTAGGATATTTCAGGGGATCGAATTCTCAGTGCACATGTCAGGAAATTGTATTCTTCATTAGATAATAATGCGAAAATAAAGGGATGGCATAATTGATACGAACCGAAAACATTTATATACAGAGGTTGCCAAAAAGTATACACACTTCAAGCAAAGAAAAAACTGTGTTAACGTAACAAAACTGAACTCACACTAACAGAAAATGATGAGCACTAATCATCTTACACTTTTACAGTTACAACAGTTGCTCAAAATGTCCACCATCGGCGTCGATACACTTCTGAGTACGTTCAACTACTGATTGAGCAACGTTTGCGAAAGTGTCCTCAGCTATTGCAGCACTTGCCGTTTCAATTTCTTCCCGAAGTGTTGCCAGTGTAGCTGGTTTTCTACGGTATACAACATCCTTAAAGGTTTTCCATAGGTAGAAGGCCAATGGAGTTAGATGCGGTGAACGCGGTGGAAACTCATTTGGACCTCTTCGTCCTATCTATTGCCTTGGAAGATTGTCATCAAGGTACGCACGTACATCTCGGTGGCAATGTGGTGGTGCACCATACTGTTGGAAGTAAAATTCCTCATTTATATAGAGTGTATGAATGGCGGGTAAGACGGATGTGCCTATCATGTTCAGGTACACTGGTAATACTGTTCCTTCAAAAACGAATGGTCGAATTAGACCCCTAGATGACAATCCACACCAAATATTAATTTTAGGTAAATTAACAGCCTTTTCCAAAATAAATGTGGATTGTTTGCACACAAGTAGACACAGTTATGCCGGTTAACAATTCGGTTCAACTTAAATTGTGCCTCATCGGACCAAACAACTTTTCCTATGAAGACCTCATTCTCTTGCACTGTGTTCCGAAACCACTCATTCTGCATTCTGCTGCATTCTCAGATCAGGGCCATCTTCATTTAAAGCATGCAAAAGTCTTGGGATGAAGACTTTCAACTTTGCTGTTTTAATAATACGACGTACGCTGGCTCTGCTAATCTCAGTCTCACGTGCACATTGCTTTTCTGCGGGGCTTGTTGCTGTGCGAGGTCTCCCAGATCTGCTTTTGTGAACATCGCATACGGTACCACGAGTCTCAAATTTGTCTCGAATGCGTGCAATTGTTACTCGCGTTGGCGGTTCTGTTCTATACACACGCCTCCATTGCATTTGAACTTCAACATCATTCTGGGTTTTCCAATACCATTTCAAAATTGCTTTGCGCTGTTCAAGCGAGAATCTTAGCTTCATTTTGTTGCAGCAACGCTAGCATAACGTAATGTGAGTCACATCTGTTTACAGATCATCATACGATAATCTTGGCTTCTTCGGTTCAATTTTGAAGCATATTAAATACATATCAACTGTGAAAGTGTGTTTACATTTTTTCTCGTTCCTTCGGTATTTCACAAAATTTCCGACTTTTGAATAACGTTTGCTATTCGTAGTTTATATACTAAGGCTTAAATGAAAGCTGTAGCCTTTAATGTTAACGATTGGAAATTTCTAAGTAATGTTCAGTCCAAATATCTCATTACCTAGGAGTGATTTTATTTATTATTATTATTATTATTATTATTATTATTATTACTATAAAATTTAATGATACTGTCGTACTTAACCTCGAACATGAAACTGCTATAGCCTTAAAAGGCTACTAAATGTTTCCTTGGGATTATTTAATTTCCTTGACTCATAATGATAAAATCGCCATTGAACAATGCTAATATTATATCTTGTTGGTCTATTTTGTCAGATTCAGAATGAAAGTGGGTGGTGGCAGATCTAATTCCAGATTTGTGGTCACCATATGGTCCGATTGAAAACCATACGGATTGCTTCGTACAGGGCCAGATGGAGGAGTATACTAGCAGAGAAAAACCTATGACATCAGCTTTTGAAGTGGTATGTAAATGCCTGTTTGTTCAGGCTTTCTGTAGAGTACATGTAAAGATCAAGACTACAAATAGCTGTGGAAAAGGAGCTAGACACAGAGAACCCAGCATATAAAAGTTAAGCCATTAAACAATGTTGAGTTTCTGTTTAATGCAATAAGTATTATTTCAATTATACTTAGTTATTAATATGAACTGAAAATATTATATGCAGCATTATTTTCAACTTGTAAATAACTTCAATTCAAAAATTAAAATAAATGATTACACAAGAACGTGTTTTTTTTAAATAATATATCAAGTTATTGAATCATCTTTTGATCAAAGCGTTGGGGGCACTGCACCATCCTCACAGTCAGCCACGCTAAATGAGTCAGTGCGGACGGGCTGGATTCATCGAACTGCTACGTTGGGCTTGAAACTCGCTAGTGTCGTTTGAACAGTAAAGGGGGGGGGAAAGAGAGAAAAAAACACGAGTTTAATCCTGGAGTAAAGTGGGTTAAGAATACTAGATGGCAAATACCAAGACCAATTATTCTATTTCATAAGAATATTTATTTATGCTTATGCAAACTGAATGAACTGCAACGAGTAAACTGAATATATGTTCTTTTATATATTAAATTCAAATCAAAAATCGTTGGTTACGACAAGCCAAAAGGCAAGGGCAAGCCTCGATCCTTTCTTTAAAAATTCAAACATACGTTTTCCATCGGCTGATTCAAGTTTCCCTGCATCATGTTCTATTCGCTACTTTGTTGAAAGTTTTAAGATATACATCAGTATTGGATAATTTAAAAGGCGAATAGCACCATGCTTGTCGAGGTCAAAAGCCTGAACTAATTTAAAGGGCCTTCAGTTTATTCATCCTACAGCAGTTCCTTTTAAAAAGAAGAAAGGGGCTCGGCACGTGACCCTCTTCCATTTTATAGTTTTATTACCCTGTTGACTTTTCAAGCTATTGTAACGGAAAAACACCAACGGCCTTCTCTTCTTTGTACAATTCTTACGTTAGAGTTACAGCTTATAACACAAACAAATATGAAAGTTATATTACTAAGTACTATGTCAAGGTTTTATGATTGGGCTTGCATAAATACAAACGATAATTATGTTTTAGTTGAGGTGGGCCGTAAGATGTTAGCTTATGCTAGTTGGAAGTGAATTATTGACAAACCTGGTAGGTTTGCAGTTATTATAAATTTTTTTTATATAAGTAAAGTTAAATATTCCATTGAGAAAATAGTATTTGCTTCAGAGCTACTTTTTAAGGAACCGATACACGCGAGACAATTTTGCACGTAAGTTTCGTAGAGTTTACATTAGCTTCAAAGCTGTATGACTGCGAAAAAAAAAAAAAAAAAAAAAATGGACATTCCTACAGTATCAGCATAGGCAAAAGGTATCGCGCTGTTGTACAATAGATCGCTGCCAGAGCTTCCAATTCAAAAGGCGCACCCTGTGAAGAAAGTGGAAGGTGGTCCGTTTCCTGCGTGAGTCATTCGTGAGAGCTGCTTGCCACACACATCACTACTGTTGTTAAGTCCGATGTCTAGAAAGTTAATCATCTCTTTGAGGCAGAAGTAACCTGAAAGCAATTGAAGGGCCTAGTGGTTGAATACCCGGGCATCACTGTCGAGACGGACCACATCAGTAGGTAACATACTTCACATGACCAAATGTGGCCGACTATTGCTCACAACCAGGAAGCAACCGGCAGTTGTAGTTCAGCCAAGCGAACCACCATGGATGAATATTCAAGGTAGCATTGCATTCTCGAAACCAAGGGACAGAGCAAACAGTACAGGGCACACAGATGAGCCGTCATCAGTGAAGGTAATCCATAGCAAGCTTCTGACAGATAATGGACATAACAGTCACAGGAAAATACGGCCGGACCTCCTGACGAGGTTACTAGAGGCCATAAAGCAAAGCGCTGCGGGAAGCTGACCAGGGCAATGATTTTGCTCCATGAAGACGCGCCAGGTCATTCCAAGTACCCAACACATGGAGTTAATTTGGGTTATGAAATTCTGCTTCACCCTCCCATATTTACTCAAATTAGCACCCAGTATCTTCTTCCTCTTTTCACCCATTAAGAGCGTAATGCATACAACGAAAAAAAAAAAAAAAAATACTTTCTACAACATTTGCGCTCTCCCATTTCATTCCGTTGGTTTCAGGCAAGATGGGCTGGTACTATGTGCGGTGTAACGGCGATTTGCACTTGGGAAAGATTTTCGCCCAGGCACCTGGTACGAAAGTGTTGGGATATTCCACGGCCAGAAAAATATCCCTCCGTTATCTACCAATCCAATGCGTAGCAGGCACTTCCAGAACAACGACGAGGTAATTTTCAGGTGGAAAACTTAATAAATGACCAATGTCAAGGGCTCTCCCAGATTGTCTTGTCTGGTAAATATAGGTATAATATATACACGACCAAGGTTTTTTTATTATAATTCTCTTTCTTCATATCAACAATAAGAACTCATGAATGGCCCTTGTGTCGACGGTTTAGGAAGCAGCTTCTCTTGAAATTATACCTTACTTTTAAAACAACCCTGTTAAACATAGCCTAATACACACATTAGAATTATTAGTGCTACAGTATATTTAGGGTGACACGGATGTTTAATTACATTATATTTGCTCTTATGAAATCACATGTGCACATATAGGCCAATACATGTACAAGGAACCTTGCAAATTAGCTTACTTTAAATAACATATACATATATTGCATAAAGGAGGATAAGAGATATAATATTATATGAAGATTGCAATTCTCTAAGCTCATTAATTGTCTTGTTTTAATTTTTCATAATATATCACCTACTTATGAACACAACCAATTTAAAAGGAAAATCAAATGCTAGAAATTAAAAAAAAAATTATGATATTATAGTTTATAGCACACAATGTATAAATGTGTATGTGCCAAATTTAACATAAAATATGAACAACGATATGAACAAATTAAATCCTAAACAAAAATATAGGCTCTCTCTCTGAAAAAAATTAGGTCAGTATTTTTTAAGTTCTATTAAAAATAGCTCTCATAAAAGTCGTTAAATTATATTCGGAATACTCGAATACGAGATACTTGTTACGTCCGAATTTGAGAGTGAGAAGTCAACTGTGCTACTTCGACATGAAATAGCTCGAGCGACATGCAAGACTCTATATGTAGGTAAGAAATTATTTTTATTTTTTATATTCTTTTACCTTTGAGCAAAAAACTGGAAATGCTTATAATTATTTGTCCTGATTTGGCCCTGTTTTTATCTTTCAATGACTTTATTGGGAAATCGTTCAAATATACGTAAATCCAAGTTTCTTCCAATCATATAAATGAAGGCCTATGGTTTACAAATTGTTATATTTGACGAAATGGGGACTTTAAAATTAGCTTAGTTGTGATTTATATTCTAAAGGGTTCGAGAGCTGTTTCTACAAAAAGGAAAAGTTCATTGAATTTTGTGATATTTAGTGATTTTTACATGAAAATCATTAGATCTAAGTATGTGATATTTCTAAAAACATTCCTATATATGTTATGGTAATATAATAAATACTTAAAATTTCCCAAAAAATTGAGAAGTGAATTATTTTAATTTTCCATTCGAATTCGCACGGGATCACCCTAAGGTGCCGTATAGATATTTCAAGATAGTTTATTTTGGTTATTAAGTTGTTATTAAATGGAAAACTTATTTTTAATGCCTTAATTAACGCCCACAACAAAGTTAAAGTTATAAGTAACCAGGTAACATGGAAATAAAAGCCAAAATGGATTCCAAGTCATGACATTGTATATTTTCCTGCATTTTTACGTATCGTCTCGCATTAGGACGGCGGGTCATGACGCTAGTGAGACGACAGCTGTTAGTTTACGACCGATTTTAATCTTTTCGTTTATTACTTGTGCCAAACGAGCTATTTTTACAGAAAAATATTTTTGTTATATTAACCAGATTCCTACGCTTTCCACCTTTTCTCGGCACCCAGTCTCCATCTTTTCTTATTTAGGCAATGTTCAATGTTTATTCCACAGAGCCCTGAGGTTTAGGTATTTATTATAGGCAGACAAAAAGACATAAAAAAGGTAGTAATATAATTAAAACGGGAAGTTATTAAAATTGAAGACAAAGATTAATATCACTTATAATTAATGAACATAGGTATTTAAGATGCTTAATAATTTATTTAGCACATAATTAAAGTACCTAAACATACATTTCTAGGTTACAAGCAAAAAAAGATTTTTTTTCAAGGCATCAACTGTCTTAGAGGCTTTTCAGAGAGAATATTTTCCATCATGGAAAAAGAATGTTCAACTTCTACTGAAGTGATTGAAGCATATTTAAAACAAGCCATTTCAGAAGGATTCATATCAGTTACAACTGAACATTCACCATTCAAAACATTATGGAAATGATTATTTAGACATAGTAAAGTAGTTTTGAATAGTCCTGGCGAATGAGTAAAAGATGCGCAGTGGTTTCTGGTCGAGTTAATTTTCTGTTTACGCCTTTACAGGGGAATCAGGTTAGCATTTCTCTTATTTCCGTACTGAACACCTTGTAGGGACGGTTTATTGCATAGCTATACCACTCTCATCTTTCTCGCTTGCATTGTTTATTACATTTATGCAGTTAATCTGTAACCCCGACCACAAATTTCCTAGAATTGTCTCGCGCATATCGTTACAAGGTCATTCGCCAGGACTATTCGAAACTTACAGCACTCCCTCACCCTCTCAATTTCGTGGTATTCGTATGCCCGAGGCACCCGGACGTCCCTTTTACAGAAGATTCTGCTATTTAAGAGCTTAAGAGTGAATGCGTTGAGAAAGTTTTTGACTGCTTGAAAAGAAATAAATGTGTATCAAGATTTTCAATAGATATTTCTGTGAGGTGAACGTGCCATTTAATTGTTATAATGTTTTCATGTTTATACATTAAAATTCTTTATGTGATTTTTTTTAAATGAGCAAATAATTGCAGAAAAAATCTATAACAATTCTAAACAGACCCACCCAAAAAAGTTTTAAACCTTAAAACAGGCAACTGAAGCTAAAACGGGTAAAAAGGCAAAATAAAAATTAGCCGCACCAACCCTAAAAATTAGAAAACGTGTTCGTTTCTATCTGACTCTTAAAATTTTTCACCCAGATAGAAAAGCCAGTTTGCTTAACTTTCGAACTCTGCTTATAAACATCGCCACATTCATCTGCCGCAATAATATCTTCAGCTATATTCCGCCTCTGTTTCCTTTTGGATGCTCAAAACATATTAAGCCGTTTTTGTCGTATATAATTCATTACATCGCTTTCTATAGGGATATTCCATATGTAATTGCATGGAACAATTTACCTCACACCTTTGAAATGTTACTATACTTTTTCTGCTACTGCATCATACAAAGAGACCGACACAAGTGGCCGAAATTGTTAATTTGTGAGCCGGATGTATGAGGTTCGATTTCTACATGGGCCGTCCTCTCTAATTCAGCGCCCCCCCCCCGGTTTTTGTCATGCCTCATAAAAGGCAAATGCCGGAGACAAATGTACCTTAAACTTAGACTTAGACT
The DNA here is from genome assembly GCA_030762175.1 of Metallyticus violacea. Taxonomy (NCBI): domain Eukaryota; kingdom Metazoa; phylum Arthropoda; class Insecta; order Mantodea; family Metallyticidae; genus Metallyticus; species Metallyticus violacea. Next base: position 142,839,958 of record CM060831.1, read on the forward strand.
TTCCAATTGATCATTGTATTCTTGTACCACCACTGTCCACCATGTTGATGCCTTAGTAGTGGCAACGGGCGTTAAACTACTAAAGATATATAACGGGTAATGATTTTGTAAAGCATGACATCCGCCACTTTACCGAATTGTATGAAATTGTCTTTTTTAAATAGAAATTTAACTCTCGAAACCCTTAATTAAAATAGAAATCTTAACAAGAGCTACTTTATAGGTCACATGTTGCCAAATATAATGGTTTGTACCTCATGGTCATTCATTTAAAAGGTTTGGAGAAAATGCATATTTGAACAAAGGCTATGAAAAGCAAAATTAATACAATTGCAGTTCTGGAAGAGCTTCAGAATTGACACGAAAGGATGAACATATTTGCATTTATAATAATATTTACACACAGCTCTAAAGACTTCGCGGAAGCTCAAGAACAGGCAGGCTACCGTGAGTGGGGAGAGGAGCCGGCCTTGGCCATAACACAAAACCCCATAAGAGCGGTGAGGACATATTCTGGAAACCCGATATTTATGCAATGAGGGTCAGTGAAACAAAGAAAATATACGTACCAAGTTCGTTAGTACGTACTGAGCATTCATATATTGACGGTTATTAAATTAGTTGCTGCTTTTACCCATCCCTTATGGCGTAATTTGAGTTACCTATTCCCGAAAGTTATATGGCGATTCTGGTACAACGCATACATTTATAAATTTTTAGTATTAGTCCTTTTGGATTTGCGTCCTATGAAATTGCTGATTTTTACAATAATTTATCGCATTATATCAAAACAATTAATAAGTTCAAAGAAAAACAACCTTCACATAAACCTATATATGTTAACTTTCTTTATATAATGAATGTTTTGAAGACAATAAATTGTAAGGTTTCTTGGTGCTCTATTTCACATGTTGGATTAACCCAAATATGACTGTATTCTTATGTCTTCGTACTCTTTAACTACTAGGTTTTCGTACAATTATTTTTAAATAGTGCGTCTGTGTTGTCGATTACCAGAGTAACTCACATTATGCTTTATTTTTCGTATAGTCCCGGAAGTTTATGCCTTTTTTAAATAGTTGTTTTCATTGCAGTCTTAAAATAAGCATCATTTTTCCTAATCTGGTTAAATGATATGCTTTTTCAATGCTCATATAGTGTCATATTTAGCACCTTTTATATAGTTTTTTTCCCATAATATGGTCACATTTTACTCCCTTTTCCTCCAATTGCTTACAGTCTCAGAGACTAATTTTACATATGCCTGTAGCTTGTAATTTCTCAGGAGTTTATAATCTAAAAAATAATTTTGAAAACATGTCTTTTTGTGAATTAACTTGTTGTATAGAAAGAGATACTCCAAGCGTAATTCAATTATAGTGAGTTTGAATTTAATGGCAATTATTCAAATATGCTCAAGTGAATGGTGTCTAACGCCCGTTTATACTACTGAGGCACTACAGGCGGTGAACACTGATGAGATGAAATGATATATTGGGAAAGGATTTTTAAGGAAGGAAACATTTCAGGCCATAGTTTAGGGTATCTCTCCGGCATTTGCCATTTATGAGGACTGAGGAAAACCTGGAAAAAACACTCAGTCAGGAAGGACGGTTCTGGCGGTATTCGAACCCAGATCTCCCGCTCAGGAGTTCGCGCCTTAACGACCTCGGCCACCCGTGGCAGAATGTTCAAGTGATATCATACGATGTTGAGGGTGGTTTTTATCGATATATGTAGAAGTAAATGCTTAGTGATAATAGAGGAATATTTATATTTAAAAGCTTTAAAATTACTATGACTTGTTACTATAATTTTCTGTGACTGTTCATCGAATGTTTATTTCATTATGTGTAGTGTTAAGGTTATCTCTTAATTGATTAAATAAATTCTAAATGTATTAATGTGTCATCTATATTTTAAAGAGTTAAGTACGATCTTATAGTAAACAAACGTAAGACTTTGAAAATGTTTATATTTTTGATATTTTTGCAGGTATTTTTCGGTCATAAATGCTTGCATATTTCTATCATTTAGGTCATACACATTGGGGTCCTAATTATATAAAGTTAAATAATGAAACAGATTTTTTTTGATTTGTATATTTACGGACGCTCTTTAACACCTCAAGTCATGAGCGTCCCATTTTATTCAGGGCGTGAAACGGACGACAAAATTTGCTCAGAGGCCTCTTCTTTCAGACTTGAGGTTCTTTATCGTGCCGTAAATGTACCACATGGGACCTATGGCTTTACTTCCCTTCAGAAGGAAGTTATACTTAGGATTTTTACGCCCGAAAAAAATCCATCGATCCTGGCCGGGAATGAACCCACAATTTTGGGTTTAGAAGGCAAGTATGATTACCGCTACACCACCAGGACCGACAATAATGAGATTGGAATATACTACTAGCGTACATGTTATTTTCAGCTTCTTACATGCGCACAATCTTAAACACTGAATATTGAATTTTATGAAATTAAATGGAGGTCATTATTGCTATAAACTGAGCAGATGTGAATTGCTTAGGGCCGCCTACCCTGACTGTGTTTTTTTTCCGTGTTTTTCTCTGGCCACTTAGGAAAATACCCTTGAATTTTCCACTCTCCCATTTCATTGGTTCTGTTACTGGCATGTGAGGTGAGCTGATGTTGTATGCGACGTGGCAGCGGATTTGCGCTTGAGGAAGCTTGCTGTCCTAGCATCTGGTATGAAAGCAATACTTCTCAAGGGTTCGGTTCCTTGAAGGGAGGCTCCGTCAGCGTTGGGGTGGTCGATCTGCCCCCGGCTCCTGCCGCTCAATGTCTACCTTATCTGATCTTTTCCTCCCAGAGGTGCCACCCTTGCGAAGCATAGGCACAATAAACCCCTGTGTGACAGAGATACCGAGTTTTCTCCTCCTTTCCCGAAAATCTAATCCAATAATATGAAAATGTAAAATTAAAAGTAATAAAAACCACGGCTATGACGGAGAAAGCACATATTCGATGAGATATTATAGAGAAAAAAGGATGAATTGGAATGCTAGGGATATTTGGGTACTTCAATCTTGCTCAAGAGCTAGCCGTTTATGGCTACGACCGTTCGGGAGGAAGGGATGCGGTGAGGGGGACACCTAGCGGCCAGGATACGCGGGGCGGCATGGACGATGGACGTAGGCGGCGTCCATAACTTTATTTTCATAAAGAACACCCCGCTGTCAATCGAGCCCCTCAGAAGGGTCGCTTCCTTATCAGACGCTGGGACAGAAATCTTTCCGAAGCGCAAGTTACCGTCACAACGCACCAATCCTCCTCGTCTGGCACTATGATCCTTTAACAGAGTCAATGCAATGGAATGGTAGATTAACATTTTAATAAGGAAACATCCATCCCATCATTTGCCTAAGCGACCAGGTAAAGCACGAAAAAGTCCACAGTCAAGTTCGAAGCCCAAAAGGATGTTAACCCCGGGGCCTCCTGAATAAGAGTCCCGGCGAGCCACCTCCTATACAATTGAAGCACATAATAAATTAAACGATTGCATAATAAAAATATGAGAAAAGAGGCAAAACAATGACTACAGAGAAAAAGCATCTCAGATTGGAGGTTTCACATTATTAATTCCAGTAACAATTGATTTGAAATTAGGAATTCAATACGAGGTTCACTAGATAAGTATTGAGACAACAGTACTCATAAAAACGTTTAGTTTATCCCAGTTTCTCAAAGTATTCCCCCTGGCACTATATGCAGCGTTCCATCCTCTGGAACCACTTCTGGGAGCATCCAAGTCACTCAGTTTCCAGCACTGCAGATAACTCCTCATTTGCTGCAACCGCTTTTTCGGGGCTAGAAAATCGCTGACTTTGAAGTCAGGGACTATAGGATGAATAGTCACTAGTTTTGCTTCAGTTCCTTGCATAAACTCCGTTATTTACATTAGCAGTGTGAGCTGATGCATTGTCATGGTGTAATAAAATACCCCTAGTCCTGTCTGTGAACTTCGTTCTGGGATTTTCTGAAACACTTTCGGAAGGCAAACATCTGTGTACCGTTTTACAGTCGTTGTCATGTGTTCACTTGTGGAGAAGAAAGAGTCAATCCTCTTTCCCAAACTTGACTTTGAAGGTTGGTTGGTCATCAGGTAAAACCCAAATGGAGAACTGGCGTTTTTTTTTTTTTCGATCAAACTGATGTTTGGTCATTCGTAATAATATCTGAAACACGACACTTTTCACAGTTAAATATTTGCAGCATTTCTTGGCACCATTCCACCCTGTGGAGTTTCTCTGCTTCAGACAAATTATGAGCCACCCCTCTTGAAGAAGTTTTTACGCGAAGGATGTGTAAAACACTCGGCGAACTAATCGATAGTGTCAGCTCAATGTCCTTGTAGGTTATTCTTGGTCATTGTTTCCACAGAAGTGATGTTCTTCTCAGTCACTGCCACTATGCTCTTCATCTGTAAGAGATTGCCGCCCCCTCTTGAATTCTCCAAACCAGCAGTACACAGTAGCATGTGAAGGAGAAAGTTCCTTGAAAGTCCCCCATCAAACGCTCAAGTGACTGCGTTTCATTTAAGTCACATTTGAAATCGTACAAGATCATCGTACAAAAATACTTTCTCTTGAATCTCCGTCGTACCTACAAGAACGCTCACACTTTCCAGACTTAACACAAAATTAAGGGAACAGAGCTGTGGCTTGTACTATGGAAACGCCAATGACTTAGCGATTTCGACCCAGTAACAATGCTTTTCCCTAGGGGTGTCTCAATACTTATCTAGTGACCCTCGTAATAGGAAAACAGCTAAGGGAAGAAAGCATAACGGTACAAATACAATATTTAAAAAAAATACAGTGAAAAGAATGCGCCTTCAGGACACCCAAGACAAGTTTTCTTTTATAAACCGACTGAAAAGAGGATATTGGACAGTATAGAACATGTAGTGATCTCGGAACAGGTCTAAAGGCATAAAATTATTGGGAATAAGAATAAGAAGATGACTCTGAATTTTTATTGCTCAGAAACGGCTCTAAAGTCAGTACAGCAAATGCAGAATTGGAAACTTGAGAAACTAGGTCATTAAACGTTTGATTCGGCGTTATGATATGTTTCAACTATTGACACAACAAGGAAAATTAGCCGATATACAGTAACGTATTTAAATATTTTTCGGAAAAGTGTCTTTGCCGGGATGTGCGGCAGGTACCGCCACTGTAGTGTTGAGCGGTATGCAGGGAGCGGGCAACACGCCGTTCTGCTGTAGCGAGCTGTAAGGCTCAGTGCGGCACGAGCCTTCGACCCGCTCACAACTTGGGCATGACGTAGTGTCGCTGTGCTATACAGATATACACACGTACGTACTTACTTACGGCCAAGTTCGCGCGTCCGCCTCTACCTCCATATCGGTGAAACAAAAAAGTGAAAGACTACTTTTATCATTTGTTTTTTGAAATAGAATCCAGTGGAAAGCAAAATCCAAACCAAAAGAAAGAGAAAAAAAAAAGTTATGTATTTTTATGGATGAAGTGTGTTCGTAACAGCTGACGCTCTGGAGTATCGATATTTTAAATAAGCGTTGCCAAAAGGGAGCTACTGAGGTCCTCACCCAGGATCTTGAAATAGAGGAGCGGGCTATTCTCGGGTACCGCTGAATGAAAATACTAGGCTTTCATATTTTTAAACCGCACGTGTGTGCCGCCGCTTATCTACGTTGACACCTGAACAGTGCCACGCTCCTCTGTACACAATTGCGTCATTAAGACAATAAAAGGCCGTCACATGACCGGCTGACGTCGCTCAGCCGACAGTAAACACTTCTGCATTCTTTCCACACGAGACACGTCGGTGAGAACGTTGACACATATCGTTGCTGACGTTGTATTACGAATTCGGCATCAGGCATGGTTAAAAAGTAGTTGCAGCTCCTAAAATGCTTCGTTCCGCCACATAAGTGAAGAAAATAACTTTTTTTTTCCTTCTATTTCTTACGGAATAACTGTTGTGTAGAAAAAGAAAAAAGAACAAGTGACAGTCGAAAAGAAAACAAGTGACAGTCTGAGAGGAAACAAGTGAGGATCGAAATGCGGGAAACAGCTCAAGGCTGCTGTTAAACGCAGTAAGGGTATTGTTGTGAGGACGCTATGACGGCGAGGTTGGCTTCGAGTGGGGGAAGCAAGACCAAGAACACTGCGGGCGCCAGCAACAACGGCAAGACAGGGACGTCGCTGGACATCGTGAAGAAGTGCGGCGCCCCGAGCAAGAGCGCGACTGTTGCCGCATCGTCTGCAGCGGCACTGAGTTCAAGCGGGGGCGGCGGGGGCGGCTTGCCGGCAGGCGCGGGCCCCATTGCCAGGTCCGCCACGTCTACCACAGCGACAGCCGACGGACGCAGGGTGAGTCACCTCAGCTACCTCGTCGAACGATCCTTGATAGCCACGTGAACGGGGCGTGGCCTTCTCAATCCTGAGTTCGAGCCTTGTCCTTGTACTATCTGGGCTTGTGAACCAAATGTCATCTAACGTACCCAAAAACATTTGCTCCATAATTATACATTCAATTCAATCATCTGCAAAAATGTACTAGCATGTTTATTGTTTTTCTTTTTTAATCTGTAGGCCGGAGGTTCGATATCCGTTAGCGCTCATCAGTGAGTGATTTCGAAAAGAGTGCGTTCAGTATTTTGTGATATACTTTCGAGAGATTTGACGTAACATTGCAAAATACGCCAAAGGCGTAGTAGCGCTGTTTACAGTACTGATGGTGTCAGCTGGCGGATGACGAAGAACTTAATAGAAAAGCTAAATTATATAATGATCATATAATTCTTAACAATGGAATGAGACACAAAATAAATTTAATTATTCTATAAATATTTTAGATGGAGGCACCAATAACAATCTTGTCCAAAATATGATCTTACCTTTTAAATAGAACAACGCTTACATTTTCACATTTAAACAAGGGCCTAATCATAAACATTACTCCGTCATGTCTCAGAAGGAAAGAGAAGTTATAGAACCGCAGGTTATTTAGACTGTTCACAACTATTCAGGGCATTCATTTCAAAACTTTTCCATCTGAATAGCTACTATTTAAAATAAAGCTAATATAAACAAAAAAACTCCAATTTAGATACTGAGGGAAAGTTGAAAACAAATGTTGACTATAATTTAGGTTTCATCCCTTCACCCCTAGCCATTCCCACTTTGAAATCAGTTCGTCCTGGTGATCATATTTGCCTCGTGGACCCAACATTATTCACGGTCAGGGTCGATGGATTTTTTTAGGTCATAAAAATACTAGTTATATATAGCCGTTAGTCCCGTTTCATAGTCCTCACTTCACCTCAAGTCTAAAAGAAGTAGCCTCTGAGAAAAATATGTTAAATAAACCTAACAAATAATTACTTTGAACTTTCAAATAGTACCATTATGTAATGACATCTAAACTTTAAAGAGGACAGAATAAAAAATAAACAATTCCTGATTATTCTTCGTACATTTTGTTTTATCTTGTAGGGTATACACTATTTTGAAACAAACCTTTTTAAAGAAAATACAGCAATTACATTAAGTAGTTTTTGAAGTTTTTAGCTGCCCAAATTCAAACAAATATAACAATAAATCAGGTTGTCAGACAACGGTAGAAAATATAAGATATTATGTAATTCTCTTTAAAATTTTGAATATTAAAAAAGATACCATTTGAAATTTCAAAGTGGGGTAGCCAGGCTGTGAGAGGTAAAACCTAAAATATTATCAACGTTGCTGTTTTTAAACTTCTCACCTCAGTATCTGAATTGAGACTTCCTTTTTTTTTTAATTAAACGTATTTTAACTCAACTAGTTCATTCATGTGACGTTATCTTCAAATCGGCCAATGAAAGGAAGTAAAATTTTGAATTTTGACCAATCACAGCCGGATTACGGAGTGAAATTATCAAATATATATATATATATATATATATATATATATATATAATCCGTTTTATCACGCGACGTGCATTTATCTTGTGGTCAGTGTAGCCAACTCTATGCCTTCACATAATTCCTGAACATGCATCACACTTTTGCTAGAGGTAGTGGGAAGCTATTCAAAGCAACAAAATCATGGACAATCGACAATCATAACGCAAAATGGAGTATTCTCCAAAGTGTTTTTGGGAATGCGTCAAATATGCAAATTGATCTTACCATTAGGAATTCCAAACCACATAATACAAAGAAAAATAGAGACATTGTATGCTATTTATTTGCTTTTTCTCAGCTGGTATCAGAAAATTGAACGGTAGCGATTGTAATAGTGGATTTTTGTCCATTTCATTCTCACGGTTTATGAATAGAGCAGATATATGTAAGTATAACATTTTATACAAGTGTTAATATTCTGAATGGAATTTCAAATGTATAAATATATATATCGCTTTTATTCTTATTTTATTTATTAAATAATCACAAACTCGCAATTTTCTCTTCTCTGTTGGCATTACTGACAATCGGCATTATTCTGTCACAAGATTGTTTGAATAGGTTAAAGTACAAACATACAACTATTACAATGTTGTAAGTCAAGTTTAGAGGAATTATATTTAAATTCTTATTTTGTTTATGAAATAGTCTTAATAAATATCACTCGAGGGTCTGAGCATTCCAGATAAATTCACAGCTCACTACGCTTCGTGAATTTATCGGTGATCTCAGACCCCTCGTTATGTTACTTGTGATAAGTTATTCAGAGACGTTTAGAGACGAAACGTCTTCATGTATTTTAGATGTCAAAATTATCAAAATCCCTATTAGCCATTGACGACCAATTTATACTAACATTTTTCTCAAATTCCTATTAAAACATAAAATCAATTTAGAGATCATTTTTAAATCAAAGTTGCATTTGAAAAATTTTACATATGCAGCGGAGAAAACATGTATCAGTAGAAAGGGAGTCGACAAATCGGCACTTTAAGAATAATGAACAAATGGTCTGCGACACTTTATTGTGTCGATTCAGATGTTAACTCCAAATTTTCAATGAGTTTATGATTGGTTAAGTGAACTGAAATCACCATGGGTGCCCGAGGTGGTTAAGGCGGTTGTTTAATGAGTTGGAGGTCTGGTTTCTTATTTTTGACTTTGTTTATTTACGGACGCTCTTTACCATCTCAGGTCATCAGCGTCCCATTCAATTCAGGGCGTGAAACAGCCGACAAATTTTGCTCAGAGGCCTCTTCTTTCAGGCTCGAGGTTCATTTTCGTGCCGTAAATGTACGACAGACCGTTCCCCCTGACTGAAGTTTTTTTTTAAGGTCATCCCCGGCATTGGCCATTTATGAAGCTTATGACCTTAAAAAACACTTGTCAGGGGGGACGGTCGTGGTATCCTAAACTTAGGCCTTCCTTCAAAAAAAAAAAAAAAAATCCTTTCCCAGATTATCATTTCATCTCACGTATCACCAGTGACCACCGCCTGTTACAATGGGCGTTAAACACTGTTAAAAATGTACTGAAATCACAATACCTAAACTTAAACGAGTTTATATTGTATATTGCAGAACATTACTTCGACTAAAATTCAAGTAGAGTACTCGTTTATTAAATTGCACTAAGATAGTTCTCAAGATCTGTGCACCGAAAGAGGTGGAGTTTGCTTAGGGCTGCGCCTGCGCCTAAGACGCTTGCTTATAAGCACACGTCATATAGAAACATAGCTATGACGTAGACCCGTGTGTCTATAGCTCCAAGCTGAAGCGTTTGGGACCATTTGTCCTCACCTTCAAAATGCAAAGCTCTCTTTTTTTTTTCTCATAAATTCATACTACACATTTTTTCAACACCTTGTATAACTCCCTTCCTTGTTCTGGTTGCCTAAGTAAACTCAACTAAGAAAATCTGTTGCTTTTAACGAACTGCTCGCTCGTGCCAACCTGTTGAAAGACATCGGGGAAACTTGTACCAAACTCATCAAAGTGTTGATAACGTCTGCTACTGAGTTGAGAAATTCGTGCCATTCTGCGATTCGGTTTGCTGTGTCGTAAAGCTTTCTCTTATCTAGGCTTGCCAGATCTAAAGAATGTTAAATCGAAAGCTTCCATTGTACGGTACATAAATTTAATGAAACACGTTAATGTCAATTTAAACTAGCAATATGCTTATGAGCCTAGAGCCTACATGAAAGATTCCTTCAGTAAAGTAGAATTCCAATTACTGATTTCATGTTTAATGAAAACTGCTCTCCAACCAGCAGTTTCTTCAGATTTGGAAATAGAACGAATTGTCGGGGAAGGGGTGAAATCAGGTAAATGTGATGTATGTAGAACAGGTCTAGTTTTGATATTTTAGTTAGTGAGTCATGCTTAGCTATTTTAATGGTGTTTAACGCCTGTTTTTACCACTGGGGCACCACAGGCGGTGGACACTGATGATACATGCGATGAAATGATAAATTGGGAAAGGAATTTTTTCAAGGAAGGAAACATTCCAGGCCTTAATTTAAGTATCTCCCCGGAATTTACCATTTATGAGGACTGAGAAAAACTTGGAAAAAACCTCAGTCAGGGAATACGGTCCTGGCGGGATTCCGAACCCCAGATCTCACGCTCACGAGTCCGCGCCTGAACGATCTCGGCCACCCGTGGCGGTTTGCTTAGCTATGAAAAGCAGCATGTTCCTAAGGGAAATTACGGGATTTCAGCCCATAATTGTTGAAAACAACACTTCGATAATTCTTGCTAAATAAATCAGTTTTATTTAAATTTCGATAAATATTTATATTTATTTTATTTAAGGATGTTCTTTGACATCTTTGGCCATTAGCATCCCTATTCAGGTCTTGAAACGGCCGATAAATTTTGCTCAGAAACCTCTTCCTTTAGGCTTGAGGTTATTTTACGTGCCGTAAATCTACGACACGGGACCCATGGCTTTATTTCCCTTCCGAAGGAAGCCATAATTAGGATTTTTTTGCTCAAAAAAACCCAACAACCCTGGCTGGGATTGAATTCCCTATCTTGGGATTACGAGGGAACTATGGTTACCACTAAACACCAGGACCGACATAGAACATCGTGGAAATGTTGATGAAGACAAAATAAAGTAGTTTTGAATAGTCCTGGCTAATGGGCAAAAGATGGTAAGACTTTCAAATCGAGTTCATTTTCTGTTTAAGCGTTTACAGTAGAACTGGGTTAGTATCTCTCCTATTTCCATACTTAACATCTTGTAGTGACGGTCTATAGCATAGCTGTACCGCCCTCATCTTTCTCCCTTGCAATTATTTGTTACATTTATACAGCTGATATGTTACTCCCACCACAAATTTTCTAGAATTGTATCGCGCAGATCGATACAAGGCCATTCGCCAGGACTATTCAAAACTATAGTGCTTTCCTCATCCTCTCTATTTCCTGGTATTTGTATGCCGATGTAGCCGTGTATTCCTTTCACTAATGAAGGTTGTACTATTTAAAGAGCTTACCTGAATGGGTTTAGGAGAAAGTATCAGACTGCTTGAAAAAAAAATAAATAAACGCATAAAGATTCTCTATAGATATTTTTGTGAGGTGAACATATCATTTAATTTTTATAGTTTTTTTAGTTCCAATTAATAAATTCTTTATGTGCCTTTTTAATAAAATGCGTAAATAATGGCAGAAAAAGTTCATAGCGATACGAAATATGCAAAAAAAAAAAAAAACGATTTAAACCTTAAAATAGGCAACAGAAACCAAAATAAATAAAAAAAAACCCACTTGTTCTATGGAAACATATTCGCTTCTATCTAACTCTTAAATATATCCATACAGGTATAAAAGATATTTTGCTTATCTTTGAGCTCTGCTTGTTACATAAAGCAGTGCATTATCATTCATTTATATCAAAAACTGCATATTTCTGTAAACATTTACATGTAGTTGCATCGAAACTGGCGTCTTTGTGAAATGAAAACTAGGTATTGCACTAGCCATAATACATATTTGCAAATTGACATAGGTTATAATTCCAGTATTCCTTCTATAACAAATCATTTCATTTCGTAATGAAGGTTAATTTTTTACATTTATTTTGCTGTGCATTTTCTTGATCTAAATTCCTTATATGCTATTCACGGTTCTTTATTGTATACAATTATTATTTATTATATATAATATTTAACTAACTCGTTCGTCTAGTATTCGCAGCATTAGAGTAGCGTTGACTTTAGCGTATATAATTTATTAACAGCCTTACACCACAGGCAAAAACAAAAGATTAGCTATCTCATTTTATAAGAGATTAGCTTAACTATCTGACGTTGTCGGGCTTAAACTTTATAAATGCGCATATATTTCTTGAAATTACAGGCTTATACTTAGATAATGCGATAATTCCTTTGTAATATTGGTTTCCTACAATATTGAAAAGCGGCGATGCATATAGTATTATTCAATAATATTATGAGTAGTCTGAAGGCCAGTTTTATCACAAGTAAAATCACAAGAGGACCTAAGATATCTATAAAGTTCATGTGATGTCATCTTAAAATCGACAAATGAAGCGAAACAAAATTTTGAATACTCACAGCCGGATATCGCAGTGAAATTATCGAGAAAAAATTATCAAATCCGTTTTATCACGCAACGTGCATTTATCTTGTGGTCATTATAGCCAGCTCTATACCCCCACTATATAATTCCTGAGCACGCATCACTGACCACTTTTGTATGTTTTCAGTAATTGTACATTTAACTAACTCAATCTGTGTTCATTCAAGCAATTGTTTTTGCTTTTCACTCACTAGATTCGTGAATTTATCGGCAATATCAGACCCTGTGGTAATATTACTCATGACTATTTTACGAATAAAGTAAGCATTTAAATATAATTCCCTATAATATTGTGTAATGTGTATTTGTTATTTGAATACTTCTCTTTTCAAGCCATCTTACAACATACGAATGTCGTTGTCAGTAATATCAATAGAGGAGAGCCAAATAAAGGTTTAGGGCTGTTTCATGAATAGAATAAGAATATAAGTAATATATATATATATATATATTTGAAATTCGTGCACAGAACATTAATAATTGTATAAATTGTTATACTTATGAACACCTACCCATTCAGAAACCGTGAGACTGAAACAGACGAAAGTCGACTGTCACTACCGTTCTATTTACTAATACCAACTTAATAAAACAATACAGAGATAACATTTTACCATTCTAAACAATGTGTTTAATAATATTTACGGTTACTTAAAAGATATTGTTACATAATTTACAAAATTATTTTAAACTGTTTGACTGAATATGGAAAAACTTTTGTTTGAGTGAATACACACTAAGTTAGTTAAATATATAGTAATTGTTGAAAACACGGTAATCAAATTTTAATGAAGGGTATACAGTTTCATTGGATACAAAAGATATTTGAGAATTAGTAGATGAAGATGTGTAAATAGATTTCCGCACTTTATTTAATATTGCCGAATGATGCTCAGGAATTAAAGTGGGGTTACAGAGTTGGCTACTCTGACTAGAAGACAAATGCACTTCGCGTGGTAAAGAAATATGATAAAACTTTACTAGTTTCACTGTGATATCCGATCATAATTCAAAAGTTGCTTTCATTTCATCGGTCGATTTTACGATGATGTCACATAAATGAAATAGTCAAAGTTAAATTAGCTAAGTTTATGTTACTACAGTAGTAAAAATATTAGCGGTAGATCATTTAAATTTGGAAATATTGTTTTATGCATTTCATCTGTGCACTGAAGCAGAATTAATAGAATATAAGCATTGTAACAAGAGTTTCATAATTGAATTTGGAGACTATTATTTGTTAAACAATTAGTACTAATTCTTTCAAAATTTCCAGATTATGAAAATTTTCATAATAATTTTGCCTTAGTAGCTTCTTTGTTAAATCTACAAATAACACTGACATTTTCAAAGCAATTTATTAAGTATTTTTTCCTCTGGAGGTATATACACATGGAAAAATGTAGCTTTGCGAAATATTTTATAAAAAAAACTGTTAAAAGTTCACTCGTAGAACCTATTGCATACCTCCGCCATAGATTCTGTTCAGACTATTTACGTCAGAGCAGCCAATATCAAAAGTAAAATTTCCTCTAGAAATGATAAAAACCAGAACTTTCTAGCTCAATTGGTTCGAAAGTTACACGATTTTTAAATGGATGGTGTCAATACCAGAAAAGTTTTAATCTATAAAGATGTATTTTCAAATATTAAAAAAACTTTTATACTACATATCACAATAAATATTGATTTTTGTGACATTCAGCAAAAAATTTACGATGTGCGGCCGTGCATTATCGGTTTGCAGCACCCAACTTGTTTCACGGAAATGTAGCCTTTTGCGTGTGATGTTTTCAGGACATCACTGTAGTATTGCCCAGTTACAGTTGTGTATGAAGGTTCGAGATAGGTAAACCACTTCTTAAACTACGAAAATTGAAATGACTTTTTTTGTGTGTGTTAGTGATGATGGAGAATTTCACACAGAGTTTTGTTGTTTGATCTGAGGATCAAAATGATGTAACCAAGTTACATCAGCAGTTGCCACCTTGAGAAAGAACTCAGCACATTTCCAACATCATCTTCAATTACATGAAATCAGCACGCTTTGTCATTTTGTTCCGAAATCAGCAGTCTTGGAACTCACCGTGCACAAACACATCTCATATGCAACGTGTGGGTAGCACTCAGTAAAACTTGCAGAATTCCTGAAAGTGTTCTTAATGTTATTCGACGATCCTCTCTCACAATGACAGCAGCCGCGTCAATGTTTTAATCCATCTGAGCGCAAACTGGAGCGTCGAGTTCACCTTCCTTTGAAATTGATGAATTGATTAACTATTTTAAACCATGTTTGAATTGTGCTATAGGGAGGAACGAACTCTCCGTAGGCCTCCAGTAATTGAATAGGTCTTAGCTGTAGATTTGTTGAGATGAAAGCAGAATTCCAGAGCAGCATATCATTCGTCGCGTGTCACCTCAATTTCGCTGTAGATGGAACAGAACATTTATCAACTTGCACACCTCTTATTGGTGGGCCGAAAGTGACAACCATGAAAATAGTACCACGTGTAATTAAGCATTAAGCTAACAAAATTTTATAAAGATTCATTTTGTCGCGAGAAAATTTGTCTGTGTAAAATCTGAGCAACCTTTGTAAAAGTATAAAATTGGCGAGTGAACAAGAAAGTCAGAACAACAGGAGCTTTCTCTCCAACAATTCTTTATTTTCTTAAGTTACACCACACGTGTTAACACACAAAGAGCTTTGCTTATACTGAATAAGCTATTGAATATTTTGCATTGTATAAATTCTCTAATACAAGGTGACCCAATAGAATATGACGGTTTGCAGAACGCTGCCGTTTCTAGCAATTTTGCGTCACAATTATGGTATTGTTTGCTATGCAACCTTCCAAACATGCACTTTATTATGTCTGTTTAGTAAACAAAAGTATGGATAGCTGAACGGTTGAAAAACGCTGTTTTCGGTGTATTGGCTGTTACAAGATTTATTGAATCTAAGTCAATCTTTTACGTTCAGAGAAGGTTTAGGATAGAAAAAAATATCTAGTAAAAAGTCGCAATTGCTTTATATAACATTGAGAAAATAATAATAATAATAATAATAATAATAATAATAATAATAATAATAATAATAATTTCTCATATTTAAGGCACTGCATATATTACATTTTTTTCTCTTAATTTTCAAACAATATAATACATCAAATCCATATTGTATATAAGAATGATGTGTAAATGCATATATTGCTACTGTTTCTCTATTTTCGCTTTTTCGTCCTACTACAGTTGCTTTTAGCCAAGCAAATATGGTAGCTCTGCTCGAGAGTAGCACTAATAATATCACTCCTTGGGTTTACAGATCAAAGTTGTCAGGGTCGTAAGTTCGGGACAGTAAAGGAGATGAACTAGAGATGAACAGGGAAGACGATAAGAGTACACAAAGTTTTTGGGCATTTATTTCTATAAAAACAGTACCGTCATGATTGAACACAACTGGGTTCAGAGATAAATACTGATGCGCCATACTCAACGGGTATTTCTTGTGGACTGGGAAGTGTATCTGGACTAAATATCCCAGTTTGTCTTGGAAAAATCTTTATTCCCCTAAAGTACCTAGAATTCACAGCAATAGCTTATGAAATTATCAAAGAAACACTTCCTACAGCAGATAAACTGCACCGACATCACGTGGTTCGGTCCCCACTTTGTTCAGCCGGATTCTAGACAACAGCAGATGATGTGAATATTTTGGAAAAACTGCAGCCTGGACATGAGGTTTAATAACTTCGATAGATGAAAACTGACAGCAGTGAATGTCTTACACTTCAACATTATACATTGAAATAACGAACTCCGGTATAAGTTTATATGGTTGCTTCTGAGAAGCTTCATCTGTATGCAGTGGAGGCAAGTAATGTAGGTTGGGACCTGGAGCTAGATATTTTCATGATGCAAGATGGTCGCTGATACAGAAAAATCATATCATTACCCTGGATTTATTAATTGTAAAGAAATTTCCCTAGAAAAAAAAAACAAACAAATTTGGCTAAAACTGGCGTTTCTTTCCATTTATAAAAATCTCAACCCATTAAAAATGACTCAGAGATCCCTTTCTGAAATAAGCAATAAAATAAATAAATAAAAAGGTAACTATAATTATGAATAATTGCTACCCAAAAAAAAAACAACAAAAAAGACGATGTGCAAAAAAAAGGGGGGGGGGCGAAAACTCCCGAAAATCTCGAAATTTGCTACAACCAATATCTACCGCGGGATCGAGAATATTTAGATAACAAACAAACTATATACAGAATTAATTCTTTCCGCTAGCCAAATGTAGAACATTAGTTTGAAAGAAAGAATCAATAAATCTCTCACAACAGAGAAAACATTAAGAAAGTCTCCGTAATAAATAGAATCAGATAAGGTACATGGTTCCGTGCTTAGAGGAGGACACTGTTGGTTAGGGCGTCAGCCGTGAGCAGAATTTCTCAACTTTAATGTAGTGGTAACCATACTTGCCTCCTAAACCCAAGGTCGCGGGTTCAAACCCGGCCAGGATCGATGGATTTTTTCGGGCGTAAAAATTCTAAATATAGCTTCCTTCGTAAGGGAAGTAAAGCCGTGGGTCCCCTGTCGTACATTTACGGCATGAAAAAGAACTTCAAGACTGAAAGAAGAGGCATCTGAGCAAAATTTGTCGGCTGTTTCACGTCCTGAATTGAATGGGACGCTGATGGCCTGAGATGTTAAAGAGCGTCCATAAATAAACCAATTAATCAATTTTAATGTAAAAGAAGTGTTTCGGTACATAAATTAATCCTTATATAGTTGGTGGTTAAACTATTAGCCTAGGTCAAAACTCTTAGCATTAAGGAATACATTTCTCACAATTGAGAAATCTCAGGGAGGTCTCAGGGATAGAACCAGATGAGAGGTTCGTAGTTCCGTGCTTTGAGAAATACATACATAGTAGCTCAGTTGGTTCGAGTCTAAGCACGACTGCTGAAAATTCGTGGTTCAATCTCGGCCACGACGCAAAATTTTCTATCTGAAAAACTACATAGTTATCTGACAATGCACACATTTGGCATGTAAAAATTGAAAGAAATGTAACTTAAAAGCAACTGAGTAATCTAACATTATAATAAAATATGACGATGCAAATATGTTATTGCTCAGAGTTGAAAGAAAGATTTCTTTCTTTCCTCCCCCCCCTCCGTTGCATTCCAATTTTTAATTAAAATAACAAACAAATAGAATAAAAGTGCAATATTAATGAGATATTCTAAAACGTTACCTATTTCATTGATTGTCTAATAGTTTCTGCCATTTCTTACTGCACGTGTTTCGGATTTGCCTGCTTGCTATTTTGCTGCAGTGCGTGATTCACTTGTTTCGTAAGATAAGTCATTGCGAAACATTTGACTGCTGGTTTCCCCCGACTACGTTGCTGTCACGCGTATTGCATTTCATGACAATATCGTGGGGATATTCAGCAAGCCAAGGAAGGAGTCGCTTGAGTGAAGCACTGTCAGGCCCATTTTGGGCGCTATCGATTTGTTGCGGAACGCCTGTTTACTTCGTTTTGTCTGCACGTAACAAGGCCAAACATGAACGTGTTTTCCCTAACATTTTCCACTCTTTACGTAAGGTAAAGGGTCGTTTGATTTAGAGGAATTTTCGTTCTGGAAGCAACTGCTACGTCCACTGGAGGACACCCGTACTATGGATCTGTACCAAATGACATGTAAACTTGAAAACTTGAAAATTATGGTTTTGGTTTTACTCCTCACTCTCAACCATCTCTATTATAAAATTTCAAATTGTACCCCTACCTTCTGATACTTAAACGCAGTATAAGAGTATACAGTAGTGATGGCTTGGGTATTTCGAGGGATCTTTTATTAATTTATTTAACGACGCTCTTTAACATCTCAGGTCATCAGCCACCCTTTCAATTCAGGGTGTGAAACGCAGGATAAATTTTGCTTAGAGGTTGCTTCGTTCAGGTTGTGGTTGTCCTGGTGGTGTAGTGGTTACCATACTTCCCCCCTAAACGCAAGATCGCGGGTTCGATCCCGGCCAGGACCGATGGATTTTTTCGGGGCGTAAAAATCTTTCGGAAGGGAAGTAAAGCCGTGGGTCCCGCGTCATACATTTACAAGCCTGAAAAGAGAGGCCTCTGAGCAAAAATTTTCTGCCGTTTCACGCCCTGAGTTGAATGGGACGCTGATGATCTGAGATGTTAAAGAGCGTCCATAAATAAACAAATAAAAAAGTCTAACGTTAGCGCATTGATTTATGCTTACAAATGAATGGTAATACCAGAGCATATAGACGAATAAATGTGCTCACTTCTACACATTTTTTTGGCGGTGGTGAACTTTGAAAACTATGGCGCAACGATCATACTGGGCGCTAGAAACAACTGAAGGGTACAAGAAAAAAATAATCAACGTTCACTTTTTAACTTTTTTACAGGAACATAGCTTGAAGGTTAAAAACTTTACAAAATTAAGCACAGTCGATATAGAAGTAGTTTTTTTTTCTAGAGGAATTCTTAAGGTAATTTTCTAACAGGCCCTTCTTTTGAAATTAGTTTCATGTGTTATTTGTTCATGTTATTTAACAATGGAAAAAGTACACATACTTTAAGATAAAAACAGTCGAAGTTCATCATGGAATGTCCCAAATTATATGGTATATTTGCTGAAGAAAATATAAACATTAATGAAACACAATTGAAAATAATCATTCAATGTAAATTATCCATTGTCTATTACAGATAACCTTGTGATGTGGAGCTGGGCATTTTCGGAACAGAATTTCTTCAGGTATTGTAGGTCATCATTTTGCCTTGAGAAGTTGATTTAAACTTGAATAGGAAGGGTTGGACTGCTCATCAATCTGTTTACGAACATTTTGTCAATAATAACATGGGATTCCCAGGAGCCATTGTAGGTTGTTCGACTGGTTTTAGTTCTAGAAGAAATTTTGTCAGTTACAATTTCTCTTATCTTCATTGGACATGTCTTTTTATATTCTTTATTAAGAAATGAAGTCCACGATTTAATTTCATGCGGTATCTTCTGGTGTGTTCATTCCAATCGCTGGGCATTTCAGCATGCATTTTGTTCTCTTTATTAAAACCCACATCTTTGTCACATTCCATATAACTGTGACATCTAATGGGAAAAGTCACTTTTACTAATTCAAATATGTTGTACTTGTTAACCATAGAGTGAATGAAGCACATAATGGTATACTTTTATTTTGGTCAAGGCATAAATCATAAAATTTTGCAAATTTTGAACTAATGAGTCCAGGTGATGGAAACAAAATTCAAACAATGCTGATGCAATTTCATGTGCTCCTTTTCTTGCTATGGTATTATTGCAAGTGTTTTAAAGACGACTCTGATTGTTTTTCCCCTGGACACTATTTTTTCTATGCTGGCTTTAATGAACTACATTGGTTTTTCCTGTATTAATGTGCTGTAATGTAGTACTGCCTACCTACAATCCATTAACACAAAAATCTCAAAATTCACCAAAAGTGGACTTTGATTGTTTTTCCTCTGTACCCTTCAACTACATTAAATTATTGTGAATCAATGCGAAATAGGTACAAACGTGTAAACGTAGAAAAATAAGATTTTAAATATTAAAACAATGATGATTTTTAATACAACGCATTACCTAAGAAGTGTGTGATCTTGTATTTTCAGTTCTGTCAAATTCCCGATTATCGTAAGTGGTAGATGTAAAACAGACTAATTAATTACTTCCGTTATTCTGAATCGACACGTCGACGTATTTTGCCTCAGGATGTAAATCAGGCAACAGTGAAATTGACAATAGCAGGCGTTTTTTCAGGACAGCCAAGGATAAAACTGAAAATATTCCGTAGAAAAATCGCTAACCCTCTGATAAAAGTACTGTTTGTGTTATATACCTAGCAAAGAGCTACAAGCACATTTCACAGTGGAAGATAAAAGTATAGAAATACCCAGGTGTGTTGGAAATTGAAACCGGAAGGAATATTTCATATATTTCCTAACTTTCCGAAATATTTGGCAACAACGATTAAGTCTCCAAAAGCTAACCGAAAACACTCCAATGTTTCATTCACATAGCCTGATTCTTCTTTCTTTTAAAATATCGTAGGTGATAAAAGTTTGCACTTTGAACTACCTCAGTTTATATTTCGGTATGGCCGTTGGCAGAATTGTCATAAAAGGGAGCAAGATAATGTTTTGGGGCTAAATCTTATGACACTTTTATTCGGTCAACATTTCATTACAAGTATATTATACATCTTTTAACACTTGAGTCATTTTTCCACTAGGCTTATATAATATTACGTAATTATGCATCTCAAATAATAACACAGCCAATGAAGGGACCGTAAACATGTTAAATTACTCTCCATGTGAGATTTATTTCTACTTTTTCAATTGAAGTACCGATATACAGTACGTAACTTAATACTATAAGAATTCTCGCATATTGTAGGCTATTTTTAGGCCTTTACCAATTTAGTTTAATTATACATTACCATAATCAAAGGAGTGGTTTCGGCCTTCAAGTGCCCTCGCCTAGACTTAGTGTATTTAATTTATTAGTTTATATATATATATATGTATATATTGGCATTAAAATGGTTATGGATGTTATCAATTACATATGTAAAACCTTTTTCTTTATATGGAAAACGTGTGCAAGCATGTATGTGCTTTTAACATTATCTCAATAACGCAGACAATTTTGTCTAAAATACTGTATATTATACACAGCCAGTGGCCAGGCTAGACACTAGCGCTGCTGCGGTAATTCCATGAGTGAGACAGTACACTCGTATCTCTTCTGTGCCCTGTTTCACGAAGTTCGTGATCTAGCAAAGCTAGTCTCCATTTTTATTACTTGCTTATTTTACAAGTGTGTGCTTCTAGAACTAAACTGCTAGTTACTAGTGTAGCGGATTGATATTATCAGCGTGCAATTTTGTTTATCAGTGTTCTGTTTCACGAAACATTTGGTCTTGTAATATTGCGTATTGTTAACTAGTGGAATTCTACCCGTGAATCTCGAATGGTGAATTTATCTCTAGTGTGCATGTTTTAGGTTAGGTATTGATTCTATCAGTCAATAATGCTGGATACATTTTAATTATAAAGTCCATTAAGGGGTCTCAAATCCACCAATTATTGCAGTACTTCATGAATTATCTATTTTCACCTGAAAAAATACCATAGAAACTGAGTTACTTACACCATTGTTTGTAGATAGTAATGTAAAATAAAAGTAATTGCCATTGTAGCTTTCTTAATGTTTGCCCAAAAGGTATCCCTCACATATGCATAATCTTTCTATGATCGATGTAATTAACCCCTACGCTTTCTCAATTTGAGTTATTTTACTCATATTGGCTCTTTCTTTTTTCGTAATTTTGTTATAGAATTGCCCAAATACTACTTCTTTGTGCTTATTAATTAAATAGTGCACTGTTACTTTGTTCAGAATACTAGAGATCTTTTCGATGTGGTTGATATAATGCTATTTCTTGACTTGAATAAACGGCTAAAAGTACAAGGCGCATAAACAAAATCGCATCAATAAACAGTCCACAGAGTAATACATATACCCTAAACAGCCTTCTCTACGCTCGGATACAGTCGCTGCACTGATAATTTTGACAAGTGACTAACGACAACATTTTGCGATTCTACCATTATGAAATAAATGTTCGCGACACAGGTTTTATTAAAACTGGTGTAATTATTACTAGTAACTAGTAACTAATAAACCAATAGGTTAGTTACTTCTTGAAACTGGGCCCTGTACGCTATGGTAATGCTTTACTTATTACATAATATTAATTATGATCGCTATTTCTGTGCTCAGAAACTTTTGACTACATAGATCAAGTAGTCCCATTGACAGAAAAGCTAATGTCACCATTGCCATTTAAATTGCACATAACTCACGATGAAGCGGTTTAGTTGGCCCCAACAATTAGTGGCTAATTATGAAGTTGTTAGTAGGCTCCGGCTGAGTGCCCAGATTAGGCACCAATTTTGAAGCGATTTGTTATCGATGTCAAGTGGCCTCACGTTGTGATGCCAATTTGGAAGTAATTTTGCAGATTGATTATTGGTGGCTTCAGTTTGTTGCCCATGCTTCAATGACAACTACTTCTCAGGGTGAAGGGACTCAGCAGGGCCGGGAGAGTAGTTCAGTAGAGTAAGTAAGCATAATATATATTGCTGCTTTATTATGTCCAAAATCTTTGCGTCCTCTGGTGTTTTGCGTACGATAGACTTAGCTACGTTGAATATAAGCTTAGTTGCCGCGGTGCGTGAAACTGCTTAACTGATGTATTGGAATTGCCTGCCTGCGTCCAAAGTAGAACATTTTATCTGTGTCTGAAAACTGAGCATAAGAGCTACATCTCACTGCGTCTGAAACTTAAGACTGCCTGTGTCTCGCCGCGTGTAAAACTTCATACTGCGCTGCTTACCTCAGCAAGGTCGAATCTACAACTGCTTCTGCGAAAGGCTTGCCTCCGCAGAGTAGACGCTAATTAGACATTAAAGAACTCACTCGAATGAACCTTAATTTCATTCATGATATAATCCAATTATTAAGATTGATAGCAGATGCTAAAGCACAGTTGTATTAATAGAGGGGAGTTAAACAAGTAAATAAAATTCAAGTCGATTTTTGGAAAAGGATTTTCGGGTTCTCCAAAGGAACATCAAACTGTGGGGTCATGAGGGAGGCAGGTTGCTATGAAGATATGGTTAACAGCAAAACAAGTACGTTGAAATACTGGCTTAGACTACTGCAGGGAGACCAATCCACATTTCGCGCTAAATGCTATAGACACCAGATACAAAATGTAGCATCAACGTTTTGGGCTGCAGAAGTGAAAAGAATACTCGAAGGAATTGATGTAGGTTCAACAATGGCAACGAGGTAAGAAAATAATAGAAATGTATGGAGGCCGGTTAGAAAAGGTTAGAGGATATCAGCGAGCAGGAAATCGAGGCGGAATGCAACGCGAAACTCTCCTTGAGCTTATCGAATGAAATTAAATTAACTCGGGGTAAAGAGGCTTATATGTTCTAGGAAGAACATACGATCAGGAATTGCCTGTTTATATATTAAATCCAAATCAAATAATCATTGGTTTAACGATGGCCACGGGGTCACAAAGGCACGCGCAAGCTTCGCGCCTATCTTTAAAAGTTCAAACGTACACTTTCCATTGACTGTATAAATTCATCTGCCTCACATGCCATTCACTATTTTTTGGAAGTTTAAAACATTTTGTTGGTTTTGACTAGTTTAAAAAAGAAAAGGGGGCTTCACACTTCTTTTTTTCCTCTCTTTCATGTGAAATAATATGGAAAATTATTCCAAATCCGACCCTTGGGTTTCTTCCTATTGAGTAGTTTTAGGACTTTGTTGGTCTTTCAAGCTTTCGTAAGAGGCTTTATCTTTTATACAATTCCTACATTCAAGTTAAGCTTATGACACACATGCATACATAATATATATTAATAATTATCTTGCCAAAATATGATTAGGCTTACATAAATATACGCTATAATTATATTTCAGTGTGGGTGGACCAGAAGAGCCGTTACAACTAAAATCATATTACATTTATAAAACTGGAAATTGTTACCGTAACGTTTAATGGAAAGTTAAAACAAAACACATCTCTAAGCATTTAACACCTAAACTTGTGTATAAGACATTCTGATGTTCGAAATTTCAAATTGGTTTCGTTTGCAGCTTCATTTCCACAGTTCATTTGAATCCGGACTTTCCCCATTGCTAGCTGCCACTCCCCGTACGTAAATTGAGTGTTATTTAAAACACAGCAATCATTTTGTTTATATCTGCACCGTTGTTTCGTTGCTAATACAATTAATGCCACGCGCAGAGACCTACAAAAAATCACAACCTGAGGGTAAAATCGAACCCTAACAGTATTGCGTGTGTAGCGGCGTTTGTCGGCATGAAGCTCTTTGATTGTTGGTGCTATTAATTCTGTATAAATCTCTTGATGCTTTCCTTTAAACTTACACGCCAACTTTCCTCCCCTACGTGATTACTAATATTTACTACCTGCTTTCAACCATCCCTCCGTTTTACGATTCAGTCTCTATCAGATTTTCTTCCTTGCTAGTAGCTAGCGACTGAAGGCTTTTGTTTTCATCTCGTTCTTGCTTTACGTTATGGCAAGTTTTATTTACTCGATCATCTTCCGAAACATTAATCCGCGTGGTCCCCAAAGTTTCGCTCCACTTCAAACCGGAAGTCTTAGAAGCTTTTTTCCGGAATGTAAACATAACAAAACTCCTTAGGTATTTCCTTATTTGTTTTCTTCGGTTTCTTCTGTCCTAGTTTACCTACTTGTTGCAAAACAAAAGGAAATTATATAATTTATATTTTAAAAATGCTAAAATATCTAAATCATGTCTAATTGCTAACCCTATCTCCCGGTATATAATAAAGGAATGTAACACTTGCATTGGCGACATGTATTGGGGCATTTTTCTGTTACAAATTTACTTCATTTAGCATTTGCAACATTTATAAAATCTTCCCATTGATGTTTGTAGTTGTCACTAAGGGAAGGCGTACTGTAAAATATAATAAACTCTAGAAATACCTGAGAAAATGATTTAACAATAAGGAAAAAAAGGGATAACTTAATAAAATTCAAGGGTGCTTTTTAATGCAATTTATACATTGAAATACCGAAAGCAATGAATATAAAATGCAGCACATTTAAAATTTGTACATGGACTCTAAATGTGCAAGAGAATAATAATAGTAAATTGTGAAGAATCAACATTAAAAGATTTCAAAAGTCCCTATAACAAAATTGGGCCCATTTGACTAACAGATACTATTAAAAATCAGACACAGTAATAACCCTTAAGTGGGTTACAACGACTTTTTATACCTCAAAAAACAAATAGCCCAATAAACGTTAAAAAGGTATGACTACACAATAAAAATGCAAGAACGCTCTGAAACAATTCTTGATATCCATAGATCAGCATAAAAAAGTAAAATTACCAAAATAAAATCCATGCTATAAAACTTCTAAAAGCATTATAAACCTATTGCTTTTACAACTTAAAATACCTGGGTGACTGACTGACTGACTGACTTTTCATACCTGAAACAACAAATAGCCCAATAAACGTTAAAAAGGTATGACTACACAATAAAAATGCAAGAACGCTCTGAAACAATTCTTGATATCCATAGATCAGCATAAAAAAGTAAAATTATCTAAAATAAAATCCATGCTATAAAACTTCTAAAAGCATTATAAACCTATTGCTTTTACAACTTAAAATACCTGGGTGACTGACTGACTACCGAGCCAATAGGCTTCTTGTCATTTCTAATCATTAGGCCTGAAAGATTAATCCCACCCCTAAGCGACTAAAATGCATCTTTTCAGGAAGAAAGCTTGGCGAGGTATCTCTCTAGTTGATACATAGGAAGGCCTGCTTGCAAGTTCGTTAATAGAGAGGCGTATCAGCAAATGAGTGAATCGCTTCTTCCTCGATTCGAGAAGGTAGTAGAAGCAGAAAAGGAGGAAAGTGAAAGTATAGATTTAGATTGTCTAATGCAAAATGGGCAAATGAGAGGTGAAAAAATATGGAAAAGTGCTTCAATATTTTTATTGCCCTCTATGGAAATACACCGTATTTCCTACTACCTTAATCAAGCTATGTTTCTCCCATCTTTCTGAAAAAATAAACAAATTGTTAAAAGTACTTAGCTTATATTGAAAGTTTCTGCAAACTGACATTTATAGAATAAACTAAATGGCTTTAGTTAGATAATAAATGCAAACCTGTTTCCAAGATATTACTGTTAATAAGCTCAAAAAACTATTTCCTAGTTTAACTTCTATATTTTAAAGTTAAAAGTCTACCAATTAATGGGTTTAAGGGGACATTAACATCTATATTAGAAAATCATACACTTTACTTAATCCATCTTCATAAATCAGATTTTAGAGCTACATTCATGCACAAGAATTGGTTAAAAAGCTCATTGCAGTATACTTTTTAAAAATCCTATGAAAATGTCCTTTTTATATATTATTATTAATTGTGCACATATTAAATAATTTAACACCATATTTAACTCACTTTTATAAAAAATTATAAGACACAATGAACTAACTTTTTGGTATTGGGAAGAACATAAATTATTTCGATTTTTCGTTACATCTCATGCAAAATTTCAAAAAAATATATTACTCTATAGTGTATATGATTCAAATTATTTAATGTACATGAAAAAGAAATACAAAAATGTATATAATTTGTTTGAGAAAATAACCTTACATAAGTAAAACTTAAGTTTGTAGAAAATGAATGTGATTGGGCCATGTTTATGAAGTATACAGGTTAATGAATGGGTAATAATTCTGTACAAGTAGCACAGGTAGCGGTGCAGCTAGAGAAATGACGAACCTGCTTAAAAGAAAACAAAAATGTGACACATACAGTGTCCCAGAATCGCCTTTAAATGTTTCCGCAGTGAGGCTAGGTAAATCAGAAGCTGCTTTAACAGCCTTCCATATCTGATTATTGAGAACATGCTAAAGACACTATCTACGTGTGTTTTCTTTGATAATATCTCTCTTTATTTCACTATAATTGTTAACAAAACAAAAACAATGCCTTTTAAAAATAGCTACATGTATGATAGAGATGAAAAATAGTACTAAGTGGGCAATATATACAAAATGTTAAACATTTTTATTGTTTGGAAGTAACCTTTAATATGCGAGGGAAATGGAATAAGCACTTACGTTATTAATTATAAAGCGCGAGGTCAACTAAATGAGTTACTACTTTTTCTGACGACTCCCGTTCCAGATAGACCAGAGATACACTAGAGAGGATGTAAATTGCTATGATTAATTCCATTCACTATGTGGAAGTGAAATATGGGGAAGTGGGGAGTTAAACAAGAAAATAAAATTGAAGTCAATTTTTGGAAAAGGGTTCTCGGGCTCCCCAAACTGTGGGGTCATGAGAGAAGCGGGTTGCTATGAAGACTTGACTAACAGCAAAATGGGACTGTGAAATATTGGCTAGACTACTGCAGGGAGACCAATCCACACTTCGCGCTAAATGCTATAGACACGAGATCAAAA
Source organism: Metallyticus violacea (assembly GCA_030762175.1). NCBI lineage: Eukaryota > Metazoa > Arthropoda > Insecta > Mantodea > Metallyticidae > Metallyticus > Metallyticus violacea. Next base: position 142,867,699 of record CM060831.1, read on the forward strand.
TATAACTCTAACGTTTTGGGCTGCAGAACTGGAAAGAATACGCAATGGAATTGACATAGGTTCAGTAATGGCAACGAGGTAAGAAAATAATAGAAATGTATGGAAGAAGTTTAGAATAAGGCTAGAAGTTATCAGCGGGCAGGAAATCGAGGCAGAATGCAACACAAAAGTCTGCTTGAGCCTATCGAATGAAATTATAAAGAGGCATATGTGTTCTAGGAAGAAAGTCGAGATCAGGAATTGCCTGGTTTAGACTGGGCAGTTGGAAGGCTCAAAAAATAACAGACAGTTCTGGTAGGAGAATCTGCCCATTTTGAGAAGGGGAGGAGGAGGGCCAAATGTACCCTATGAGAAATAAGCTGTTTCCTGTAAAAAAATTAAGGCAATTTAATATCGATTGCTATGCTGGACCTATTTGCATACCTCACTAATTGGTTGTGGGCTTTTTCCTAGCCAAAGTGCGCGAAGCTACAGGCAATTTTTTTCCTGGCTAGAACGCAATAACTAGTGTACTATGCCTCCATTCGTATATCTGAAAATATAGTTCTTCCCATTTTAATGTTTATTATTATTATTATTATTATTATTATAGTTTTATTTGCATTATTATTTGTTTCTAATTGTGTACCATGCTTAAGCATGTATGGTCTACTACTCATGCATAAAATATATTTATGTGTATACAGAATTTTACTACTACCGCTACTACCACTACCGCCTTGGGTGTAAACTTTTTCTACCTGAACTGGCACCAGATCATTCAATAATATATAAAAGAGGGAAGCACAGGATAGAGGAGAGAAGAAAATGAACATTACTTCGCGATGGCTTAATATTAGTTTAGTATTTTATTTGGTACTGAAAATATGGCAGAGAAAAATAATGGAAGGAAACGACACAACATCCAAAGTTACCCATCTCTAAAATCTCTGAAAGGTGCACCAACATGGCATGCTTTTCAGGAAAGTACATGAGAGTATAACTTGAAAAAAAAAAAAAAAAAAAAATACACGGCGATTCAGAGCACCTTATAAATGCACTATGAAGACCTGCCGTTGGTTTACGATAACGTGAAATGCATCTAAGCTGTGGTAGAAGTAACCATTTCTACAAACATGCTGTCTGCCACTTTGTTATAGCACGGGACCTTGAACATAACAGCTAATATTTTACCAAAACACGTGCCTGACTTCGTATCACCAAAAAACACAATGATCCCACAGCCGCTGCATTTAAGTACAGAAGATAACGCCCCATTACACTGGAAGCCAAGTAATAGCTAAAACCAGTTCTCTCAGACGGACTATGAGAACAACAGACAATTGGTGAAAGCATCTCTAATTGCTTGTAGGGAAAGCGAAGCATATCTGTAACTAATTATATTTATATTTTTGTACTTTTATTTGTGACGGACAAAATGATGTGTGAAAAGGTTTTCTTCTGGTATTGCGGTTTTCCTCTGCAACTATTCACTAGCTAGTTCCATTGTCAACATCATTCCCAACGGCAGCAAGTGGCAATAGAAGCCTGTAAATTGCGCTGGTTCTTTACTCTTATTTTGCGCGGTCTGTACTAGCGATTAAAGAGTAAACAATAGACGATCATAAAGTTGAAAGTCTCGGACGATATACGGCGCTATGTTCTCTTTCGGTCCAGTCTTGACGCTGTTTTTCCCAATCTCTCCATCAGGTGGTCGATAAAGGAATATGATGTGTTTATTTATTTCCTTAAAAATATATCACTGCTTTAAAATTCTATTTATTTTGCTAATATAAACGTAAAATTATAAATAATACCAAGAATAAGTTTCATTTATATATAATTGCATGAGCCTGAAACGGAGCTGACACTTTGCCGAGTAAAATGTTTAATAAACAGCATTAATAAAGTAAAAATATACTGTGGTAGGATTGCCAAATTCTCAAAATGAAAATATTGAACAAACTTAGGACTACGAGGGTTGTTCAATAAAGAAAAACCAGTTTTTTTTTCCACAATACTCCTTTAATCATCTTCAGAATTTTGATGATATTTCTCATACTCCAAGTTGGTTGCAACGCATCTATCTCAGCGTTTCTGCCAGTCTTCAAAGACATGCTGTAGATCGTTCCCACAGCCTTCACCACTGCTTCTGTTGATGAAAAATGTCTCCCACGAACTAATTTATTCAAACTGGATTTTTTTTTTTGGATTGATTTATTTATGGACGCTCTTTAACAGCTCAGGTCATCAGCGTCCCATTCAACTCAGGGCGTGAAACGGCCGACAAATTTTGCTCAGAGGCCTCTCTTTCAGGCTTGAGGTTCTTTACATGCCGTAAATGTGCGACACGGGACCCACGGCTTTACTTCCCTTCCGAAGGAAGCCATACTTAGGATTTTTACGCCCCGAAAAAATCCATCGGTCCTGGTCGGGTTCGAACCCGCGATCTTGGGTTTAGGAGGCAAGTATGGTAACCACTACACCACCAGGACCGACTTCAAATTGGAGAAATGGACAAACTCACACCGGGCAAAATCTGGCCTATAGGGAGGATGAGGGGCACACTTCACATAGCTTTTTGTGAGACATTCAACAATAACATTTGCGATGTGCAGCCATGCATTATCGTGATGCTGCATCTAGCTTGCTGCAGTGGTCTTTTGCGTGTAATATGGCCTTGAAAAGCTTTCAGGACTTCTTCAGTAATTGCCCAGTTATAATTGTACAAAATGGTGGTAAGCATTCCTTGAATATCGAAAAAATGAAATGGCCATAACTTTCCCAGCAGTAACAACCACCACACCGCCACGGGTGCCCGAGGTCGTTAAGGCTCGTGAGCGTGAGGTCTGAGGTTCGAATCCCGCCAGGATCGTCCTCCCTGATTGCGTTTTTCCCCACGTTTTCGTCAGTCTTCATAACTAGCAAATGTCGGGAGGTACCTAAACTTAGGCCTTGAACACTTCCTTCCTTTAAAAAAAAACATATCCTTTCCCAATTTATCATTTCATCTCATCTATCATCAGTGTCCACCGCCTGTGGTACCTCTGTAGTAAAAACGGGCGTTAAACGCTCCTCAAAAAAAAAGTAACAACCACTTTTATCAGTGTTGAAAAATTCGGATCACTGTAGGGATTTAAACCACAAAACTTCAGCCTTCCGGGCTGAGCTACCATGTCCTCCTCTAAACACGGAATCAAGGACCTCTTTCATCTGATTCTATATAACCCGGAGACCCCCCTAAGTCTTCTGCACTATGAGAGATTATTTCCTTAAGAGGCGACTGGTAATGCTACGAATAATTATGACATGCTTCTAGTTTAACCACCTACTATATAGAAAATATTCTATCTCACTAGCCGTGTGTAATCCATACGCTGAAAATGAAGAATCACATTTAAATCATCTCTGTAGGGTAATTGCTTTATATTACTGTTAAATTTTTATATTAAATATGACCTACATATTTATAGAATGCCTACAATCAGGTATAGCATAAACTCCTATACCTAGCATTTATGTTTAGGGTTTATATCCTTTTAAATCGTTGATTTTCACAAATATACGATAAACTTAACTCTTTAAAACAAAATAAAATAGACTAAGAGAAAAACAGTCTTCAGAAATCATATAATATCCCTTAGTTCTCTTTTATACACTTTTTTCGAGACTATACTAACTTGACCAATTTTATACGACGAGGTGGATGTCAGCGGAATGAATGGCAGAAAAAACTAGAGTATTTTCTAAAAACGAATCAAGTCAATTTAGTGAACTTTATTATAGCACATATCCACATTATTTAAAACTAACAGAGTACGTTTGGTTCATTTTACGATAACTTTGATTGGAGTACAGTTCACTCTGTGGAATGTTAGTGGGTTTTAAATATTCCATGCAGCTTAATGAAAATATAATAAAGGCTTCAGGTAGCACTGTTACCTATATTTACTTTTTCATGTTATGGCCATGGGTACCGGTTTTTCAGATTTTCCTTGGGACACAAGCTCTGGAAAACGAATGCTATATTATTATGAAATTAAGATTGTTAAAAATGCAGACATGTGGGTGAAATTTTTACGGAAAATGCAAAAAAAAAAAAAAAAAAAAAAAAAAAAAAAAAAAAAAAAGGTTCTAATATATAGAAACGAGTAAATGAAGGAATAACAATGGTTGTAATGTAAACAGAACGTTAAATAAATTCCATTTCTGATTCAAAACAGGCTACTGTTTGGGTATTAAGCAGACAATATGCAACAATTAAAGTTTGTGAATTGACCAGAAAGATGTACATGCTAATAAATTATTTTCTTTTAGATGTTCCATATATGTAACAACCAAAATATATAGAATATGTATATAGAATATGTAGATGTTACATATTCTATATACACCTAAAATGTTCTTGCAGTTCTTTCCGTGTATGTAATAGCTTTCGAAAGCACCCTCTTAAGAACCGCTAAAGTTGGAGGGGATGATATTTAAACATGATTTCAAGAAGTGAATTTTCAGAGACATATAGGGACGTTCAATAATTTATTTACCTCAGTGTTAAAGATAAAAAAACGTATAAAATTATTTTTGGTTCATTTTTCAAAATGGTCTCCTGACAATTCTTTACACTTCATTCATTTTGACTGTAATAACTGAAGCCCGTAGACAACAGTCTTCTTGTGATTTGAATTTACAGCCACGTTGATATCTTCATCACTTGAAAACCCCTGTCCTTGAATAAATTTCTTTAAGGTAACCAGGAATGTACATCTAGAAAATCATGCAGCAGTATACACTTTAAACAGCATCTAAGAAAATTATAAAGTTATCAACATAAAACTTTTATAAGATATTAAGAATACTTAACTAAAGATGTTCTCTAAATTTTAATTCTCTAATGCTCATAAAATATTTTTTTAAAAATGTTTAAACAAAACTAAAAAAATTCGCGAAAAATTAAAATTTTGACATAAATGTGCATTTTTATCAGGGTTGGCTGGACCAACCTTGTTGAAAATTTGCACACACATAATGTATGCAAATGTAACTTGAAGTATTTAAATATCACTATTAGTTGATAAAATCAATAACAATTAGAAATGAAAATTGTTTCTATTTTTTTTTAAATTGAAAATTAAATTTCTTTTCAAGAAACTAGCATACATATATTATTCTAGTTCCCAGGCTAGCATGTAATCTGCAATTTAAGCAAAAACATATTCATTTTCCACTAATAGTTTAAAAAAATGCATGATTATGTCACGGTGTTTTCAGTTTTTAACAAGATTTTATTTTGGTTAAAACATTTTTTAAAAAAATGTGTGCACCAGAGAATTAAAATTTACAGAAAGTGATTAGTTAAGTTTTCTTAATGTTGCTCAATTTGTTCATATTGATAGTTTTAAAACTTTCTGAGAAACAGTGTAATATGTATACTGCTGCATTATTAGCTAGATTTTCACTTCCTGGTCACCTTAAAACTTCGGGGAAAAAAAAAAATAATTCCAGAAGCCAAGTCAGGATTGCAGGGTATATGGTTCAGCTGCTGAAACTCACATTCTTGGATGGCAGCCTGCGCTTTGACTAACACGCGCACTGCAGCAATGTCGTGTAGGAACATCTACCTGGAAATCGTCTGGACATGCCGAAATTTTGGTGATTTTTTTCTAAATTGTATCACTGAAAATTGTATTTCCTCTACTATTCGGGAATTTTAATTTTGTATGTATGTCTGTCCTTTAATTTCTTGCACGTTTCTCTGGCAATTTCTTTCGCAGGTCGCTCAATGGACCCCCTACCCCACTAAAACTGCTTGCTCCAAAATTTGACTTTGTAATATGATGGTGAAAACTCACCATAAACTGCATTCATGAATTATTTTTGGAATTTTCCCTTCTCTTGTGGGAAAGTTTATCACCGAACACAGCCATTCCTTGGCGGATACACACGAGGACTCTCCAGAACTCCCGCTTCTTCCAATGTTAGAATTTGCACGGGCTAAGATTGTCACAACATGCACAGACTTGTTTCATCAAGCTAGCAGCTGTCCAAGTTAGTCAGTCCATGCAGTAGATATCTTCCCCTTCAAAAAATTCATCCACCAGATTGACTTTGTCAGGTCGTCATTATCTTCCACGAAGATAAAAGCTTAGGTTGTCACAGCATGCTCAGACTTGTTTCAACATGCTCGCAGCTGTCCAAATTAATCGAGTTCATGGGGTAGATACGTTCACCTTCAAGAAATTCATCCACCAGATTGACTCTGTGAGGTTGTACATTATCTTCCACGGAGATTAAAGCTTAAGTTATATGCACAGACTTACTTATTTCGCATACTCGCAGCTGTCCAAGCTATCATATCTTCATCTTCAAGAAATTCATCCACCAGATTGACTCTGTGAGGACGAAGATGAAGTCTGGATCAACTATACTGTTAAAAATCGCACATTTGCAAGAGTACCATTACCGAGTAAGTGCAGCTGTGTGCAGCCGTTGAGCTGCTCTATCAGTGTCAAATTGGTTGCTTTTCACAATGATCCTGGGACTGTACCGGCTTCCAAGTTCTTTCCAGAACATTGCACAATGAGAATCTTTCTGTAACTGAAGTTAGACTCAACAACTGTAACGAGCTCCTTATTCCACCAATGCAGATACTTCACTTTACACGGAATCTTCTGTGTTGGAATGAAAGGGACATGTGTGGCATAGAACCCGGTTGCCCTGAGCCTCCGTTAAATAATTTTCTAACACTAACTCTAGATGCGGTGATGTCAATAATATGTATCTTGCAGGCGTCGTCCGATTTGCTACAAGATATCGGTCTAGTTGGGTGTTGTTACTCGTGCTGGCCTAAGCCGAATATCTCCCGTGTCTCGGAATCGTCCCCAAAGCCTGGAAATGAGTTATGGCTGAGACCTCGGTCTAAGTGTAAACCTTTTTCAGGCGTTCAATTATTTTATCCTGAAAAAGAGGGACAACTGGTACCTATCTTCCATACCGCTGTCCTGCTTTGAACACTTTATCTGAAGACAACAAAAAATGAGCCACGCTGGGTCTGATACACTGCTTTTGGTTTGTTTTATACCACGTCTCTAATTAGAAGTTAGTGGAACCCATTGCCTGTGCAAAGAACTTAACTTAGCTCAGTTACACTCCTTGGTAAATATTTACAATTGTTAGCATTACCTCTTCCACTTATCTGTTTGACTGATAATGCTTAACTTTTGGATACAGGATAAGAATAACTGAGTGCAATTCAATTTAATTTGAACTTAATTCGTGTGCAGTGCTACGACCCAAAAAAAATTAAGGAAAGTGCGGCTGTTGGTGCATTAAGTACTTAGATGGAAAAAGAAAAAAATATTAAATAAACAAAATATTTTGGAAAGTGATGCACATTTCTTAAAATAAACTTTAATTTGCATTACAGTATATATTGTCATGGTCAAAATGTGCGTTGTTGCTTGGTAAATGTAGCTAAGCAGGGACAAATAGTGGTATATTTTTTCACTTTTGACATAAAATGCTCACATTGGTCAGCAAGTGGGTACATTTACCGAGGAAGCGTGTAAATTTGGTAGACCTAATTGAACCAGTCTTCCTTTTAATTGCTTTTGTATTTGTGAAAAGTATTTTGATTTTAATGAAATGTCAATATATAATCATAAACATTTTTGTGGGCAATGGTACCTATTTTATTAGCGTTTACTTAGGTTCACACCTTTTAGTTTAGCTTATGGCACCATATATGTATTAATACAAAATTCCCAGGAATATTGTTCAAACCAAGGGGACTGTTGGTTAAATGTTTATGAAAACACCAAGAAATAATATTACTAAAAGTAAATAAATAAAAGTGCTCTGGAAGATATGCAACCAAGTTTCATAGCTTTAACCGATAACAGCATTTCGTATTTATAAGATGAGTAAAATAACAAATTCTACACACCATAGTTGTCAGCAATTACTAAGAATAAAGCACTTAATTTCATCACTCCACTTTCAAATAAAAACCGCCACGGGTGGCCGAGATCTTAAGGCGCGGAATCTTGAGCGGGAGGTTTGGGGTTCGATTCTCACCAGGATCGTCCTCCTTAACTGTTTTTTTTTTTTCAGCTTTTCCTCAGTCCTCATAAATGGCAAGTGGTACCCTTAAATTATGCCAGAAACCCTTCCTTCCTTTAAATAAAAATACTTTCCAAATATATCATTTCGTCTAATGTACCATGTTTCCACCGCCTGTGGTGCCTATGGTTAAAATGGGCTTTAAGCACTAATTTAATAAAAATCAACTGAAAGCAAATAACCACTTTTTTACCATCTTCTCTTATGCAGAAACTAGTACAATATACCGGCCACTCAAGAACACGTAAACTAATAAACACAACTATGTATGTTCCACATTCATAAAAAAAATGCTAATTGTTAGCAATTCTCACAAAATTGATAAGCTAAATATATCGATTTGTCAGAGCAACGTTTACATTTACCAGAAATTGTTCACAATAGCGTGTTTTGTACTTTGACTGTGAAATTAATTATATACAGCGCAATTATTAAAAGTAGAATAGCTTTTAATTCAAAATACAGCATTAAAAATTAAAAATACAGGTAAAGTTGGGTAATTCAGTAACCAATTTTTGGCAAGGATGCACAGAAAATATAAACAAAATAATATTAGAAGAAAATTAAAAGTAAAAGGCTGGTCATATAGAATCTATAAAAATAAAGCGGTTTGATTGTACAGAGAGGATGCCGAAGAAGGTATCTGAAACGACAATGAGAGAGAGAGAGAGAGAGAGAGAGAGAGAGAGAAGAGAAAGAAATAGGAGTTTGGAAGGTGGAACATAGAGTAGAGAAGGAAGATAGAAGGTAACAGAGAAACTTGGTAGGGAACCGCAATTTAGCTGTATAAATATTTCATATGCTGACCACTATTTGAAGGTTACTTATAGAAAATGGGACCAAACTCAAAAAAAGTAACGAACCTGGCTAAATATCATTGCATATTTTAAAAGTCCATGATTTATGAAGAATTTCACTTGAAGTGCAGGATATGGTCATATTTTTTCAATGTAACTGCATACACACTTATGAACTATCATGCCAAAATAAGTACGAACAGACCCAGCAACTGTTATTATTTATTTCATAGATGTTCAAGGTGGATGTTTTTGCTCTTTGTTGGTAGCATTGTCACACACGTTCCACGTCGACTACAGATGTAGACGGAGGCACGGTTGATTTCCTCTTGCACAGACAACAAGAATCTTTAAATTGTACATACCATGCACGAATAGATTTATCTGTCTGTGAATCCTTCCCGTATTCTGCTTCGAAAGCGACGCTGGACTTAGTCGTGTGGAATTCCAGCACACAAAATGCCTTCTCCGGTGCTGTGGCCATTTTCACAAAGCACCATCTGATGGTCAACGGATCGACAGCAACATAAATACAATGTTCAAATTTTCTTCGTAGCCTTGTGCAAGATGCACTCAAGAACTCTGAGTATTCAGGTAGTGCTGAGTTTTTAAATCGCCCTAGAACTGTTTGAGTGACTCAGGTGGTAACGCGACTGGCATTTGGGAAGTCCGGGTTCAAATTCCTTAGAGCCAGGTAATCTGACATAGTTTTTTTCCTGGTTTCTCTTTGTCGCTTAGGCGAATGTTGAGGATGAATATTTATATTCCAAGAATTTTCCGCTATTTAATTTATTTATTCCAGTGGTTCTGATACAGGGCTGGGAGTGCCAGATGTGCGGTGTGACGGTAGCTTGCGCTTTGGAAAGTTTCTGTTCCGGGGTCTAATATGAAAGAACCCTTCTGAGGGGCTACGCTGACGTTGGGCTGTTCTATCCGGAAACAATGTTAGGGATCCCTTAAATGCCTTACCGACCGTACTTCTCCCTTACGCCCAGATATGCCCCAATTAGAGGCGTAGGCACAAACGGCCAGCCTTTGAGCAAGGATGAAGTACCGAATGTCCTTCTTCTTCCCTGTCAATTCAGTCCATTCCAGCCCAACCACGTATGTTTAAATTCATTTCTAATTTTACTGAATGGCAAGAATGGAATTGTTAAGATTATAGCATATGTTTGTTAACAGGGAAACAATGAATAAAATAACTGTATAAAAATAAAGTGTATAAACAGAAAGTAAACTATTCATTCTTTAATTCAAATGTGAGTTTTATGCTCTATATTTGAAAGAAAATTAGTCAGTCCTTTACAAATGTTTATGGGCTAAAACTTGATATTTTAAATTCTATTTTATGTTCTATATTTGACAAAAAATTAGTCAGTCCTTTACAAATGTTTATGGGCTAAAACTTGATATTTTAAGCCATATGTACACTCGGATATTCACGTTATTTAACATTAAAAATAGATACTAGCTGATGAAGATGTCTAAAACTGTGTAAAATCTCAGAATAAATAAATAACTTGCAATGGAAAAGAGTAGAAAACTCGATTCTTCATATAAAAAAGGTAAGCTATTTCTCACATATGAAGAGTAAACCTAATTCTAAAACGATTGCATAATAAAACTGTATGGCATAAGTTAATAATTTACATTATGTAAAGACAGAATTTTCTTCAATGCCGATAGTGTTTCTTCTATGAGGTGATTAATTTCTAACATATTTCTTATTTCATGGTATCCTGTTGTGTATCTCTGAATCAGAACGTATAAATCTTAGATTACTGCAGTAGAAAAACTGATCTATTTCATTTGTTTCTCTGCATACGCATAGCCTCTACAGCAAAGAGTATGCAAAAAAAAAAAAAAAGAATTCCGACAAAAAGATTTGTCTCTTTCATTCTCAAAGACCCCGCAAAACGATAGCAGTTTTAACGTTTATCAGCGCTTCATCGCATTTTTCCTACCGTATGCAGTCATGCAACCGAAAGTTCGAATCTTGTACATGCCATTCAACAGGAGGATAGACACTCAAATACCTGGATTATTTTTCGCATTTAAAAACATCGGGTAAAATCATATTACTGAGGAAAGTTGTTTAATTCGAATCATTTTGTTCCTAAACTGGATATACTATTAGTGATATTATAAGAAATGGAACAACTTTGCATGTTTTATATAAAGAAACTAGTAATTATAGCAAAGAAAGTACGAATTATCAAAAAATAGAAAAATGTACAATTTTATTTGTGTTATGATTAATTATTTATTATAACACTTATAATTATTAAAAGTTCTACATGATTTATAAATATTTATACACGTTTAATGTAACAACTGCCTACTACAAAGCATATGTCAGTCGATAAAGTTCTTGCCGTTTATGGTGTAGCATATCAAGGTCCATATTTTTGATGGCAGTAACAATGTATACGCATGCACAAGTAACAATGTAATTTTTTTATATTTATTGATGCCTTATACTTATTTCTTTATTACATAGTTTTACAACAGAATCAAAGTTGTGCCATTCATTTGGAATAACCCTGTATAGTGTCAGTATAATTACTATTTCCGATTTATGTAAAAATATTAAAACGCTTTTCTATATTAAATATTTTCTTTACAATAAACAATCAAAATTGTGCCATTCATTAGGAGTAACGCTGTATTGTTTAAGTACAATTGCTATAATTAAACAATATTTCGGATTTAAGTAAAAATAATTAAAACGTGCAAAATACGTCACAGAAACTACGTATTCATTTTTTCAAGATTTTTGTAAAAGTGAAAATTAAAAAAAAAAAATATATATATATATATATATATATATATATATATATATATTCTAAATTTGCAGCAATAACTTCTTTAATTGTAGTATATCATTGTGTAGTGAGTTGTTCAGTGTTACTGGCCGGCAGAGCGCAACTGCGTACTAGTGGAAGTCACTCGTTTAGGCCTAAATGCATTTGCAGACAGCAGACAGCAGCTACTTTGAGGGAGGGCTTTGTGCTTTCATGTGTTACTCGGTACTTTCATTGTGTGTAAATTATGAGCTAATTGTTCTTCTTCACTGCAGCAAAGACATAGTCTTGAAGAATCGAATTTTATATCCACTGTATATATATATGAAACAAGATTCTTGCAGAAAAGTGGTAATGCAATTCTCAAGAGAATATTCTGGCAATAGTGTTCCACGTGCAGAAACTGTTCGCCAACTTGTTAATAAGTTACGACAGACAGGTTTTCTCAATAGCAAAAAAAAAAAAAAAAAAAAAAAAAAAAAAAAAAAAAAAAAAAATATATATATATATATATATACAAGCATTTCCTATGCAGATGCCGGCAATGTATTGCCACTGAGGAGCATTATTTTCTTCATCTCTTATAATACAGGCTGGTGCTTATCATCATGTTTTAAAACGTTTCATTTTATGCTTCCAGTACAAAAAAATCCTTGAGGGCAGTTTAGTCACTGCTGACTGTTGGCCTACCGTAGCGACCGCTGCGTCCTATATTTCCGTCTTGCAACAAAGAGTGTAATTTAGCAGGAGCGAATGTGATCAACACATCGCATCCCATTGGTTTTTACTCGAAGGCGGGCTGATCAAAGTTCGCTACCTCTATACCAGGCAGTTGTTTTCCAATTGCCTTCAAGAGGCTGGATAGATCTCATTTAGTACTTTCCTAACTTAGAAAAGCAGGTACCGCAGATCGAATCCGGGACCTCCCGGCCAGCATCAGCAACAACGATAATCACTAAGCCACGGAAGCGGCCATTAACTCATCCCTGTTTTTCTGTTGCGCTGGCTGAACTTCCTTAGCATGCAACCGCATTCAGGTGACCGTATCTTAGATAACCTCCGGTATTATTTTTCTCTAGCATTCGAATATTATTGCTGCTTTAAGCGTACAATATAGACTTTTTTTTAACAAGTGACATGATGCTTTGTAGAAAAAGATAAAGATTGATAAGAGCGGGAAAAGAGAGTTGGAAATGACCCTTGAAACACATTCTCACCCATGAGAATGAATGTGCTCGATGGCACCACAATCCCCATCTGTCAACCCTCATCAACGCAACAAGTTAGCTCTGGAGAATCCATATAATTTCGGAAAAACTAGACAGTTGGACACCTGGTTATTGCAAAGTCGAGACTTAAAGAGCCTCAGGTATTGACTTCGGCAAGTTAAAAGACTACACACATAGGCTTCCCCAAAGATACTACTGTTGCATTAATTTAGCTTTGTTTATAGAACTTTTGGGTATTTCAATCATGCATCCATACCACGTAGACTGTTTACGACACTGCCACTGATAGTTGTGTAGGTAGTGAGAGGTCGGAGCAGCTAAGTGTAGTGGTAACCATACCTGCCTTCTAAACCCAAGATCGCGGGTTCAAACCCGGCCAGGACCAATGATTTTTTCGGGCGTAAAAATCCTAAGTATGGCTTCCTTCGGAAGGGAAGGGAAGTAAAGCCGTGGGTCCCGTGTCGTACATTTACGGCAAGAAAAAGAACCTCAAGTTTGAAAGAAGAGACCTCTGAGCAAAATTTGTTGTCCGATTCACGCCCTGAATTGAATGGGACGCTGATGACATGAGATATTAAAGTGCGTCCGTAAATAAATCAATAAAAAAAGAGTTAAGATGAGATAGAAGGGGGGAGAATATTCTGAAAACCCCTACTTATGTCTAGAAAAATACAATGGATCGCTACTGGAGTGTGACTACACTTTCTGGCTATGAACCAATGGGGATACAAAAATATGAGTGTTAATGAGATTCCTGTACACACCTATCAAATTTGCTTTCCAATCTGCAACAACTTCACTGAGCTGTTTTCTCTTCCATATCCGCCTTTTTCTGTCATAGTGGAATGATTAGTTAAATAAATAAATCAGCATGTAAAGTGAGTAGGGATATTAGTCTGATTATATAAACCAAAGAATGATTAGCAACAGGAATATCCAATAAATAAACCACATGGGACAGTTTGCAATCAGGACTCAATCTGTATAAAAACAGCGGTCCTGCATTTGGAACGCCCGTGGTATATTATAAACATTCGTTATACTTTGTTCTTCTCCAATAATTAGCTCCTGCTAAAACTAATTGCATTAAATCCATCAATTATAAAACGAGGTGCACATTCTGACGCTAGATGTCACGGTCGACCAGTAAAATGCGTCTCCGCGTAAGAATCGTAGTAGCGTAAACGTTGGCAATACGTTCAATAACGAAACTGCTATATGTGCGGAAATAGGCAGCACATTTATTGCTCGTTTATTGCACTCTCATTGTTTGTTTAGTGTGCTAGAAGTAAGGTTAGCATGTATACTTGCCTAACATAAAAAAGAGCAGATATGTGCAGCTACCTAAAGTATTAGAGGTCGAGATGTTCCTTGTTTGGTGCATTGCATGTCACGTTCACGTCCAAGTGGCATAAGAGGTTCCGAGAAGAACGCATGTCATTGCAATATGATCCGCGCCCAGGACAGACCTATAATGTTATTACTGCTGGTGTTGTTATGCGATTATGCGATTTTATTCCGGAAAACTGACGAACCATAGAGAAAGCAAATCATGTTTTTTGTCGGATAAACCAAAGTTACATATACCACCAGCAGTAACTAGATATTTGCAAGCACAAAGGACTCACAGAGTGGCAAGGCTTGTGACTAGCATTCGGAGGGTTCCAGGTTCAACTACTTTGTGACCGTCCAACCTGACATTGCTTTTTTTTTTCATGTAATTTCATTCCGTTGGTCCTATTACAGGGTCGAAAGTGCCAATGCAAAGTGGCTTGGTACGGCGTAACAGTGGCTTGCACCTTGGAAATGTTTCTGCCAAAGCATTTGGTTTGGCAGTGGCCCGTCTGAGAGGCTCGAATTCTTTGGTGGAGATCTGGACGGACCAAGGGGCGTTCTATCTGTAAACAATGCTAGAAACCCTATCTAAGTCCCCGCCTGGCGTCTCTAGCACTTGGTCGGCTGTGTTGGTACGGTTGTTTAGTGGTAACCATACTTGCCTCGTAGACCCAAGATAGCGGGTTCAATACCGGCCGGGGTCGATGGATTCTTTCGGGCGTAAAAATCCTAAGAATGACTTCCTTCGAAATGAAAGAACCTCCAAGTCTGAAAGAAAAGGCTCTCAGCAAAATTTATCGGCCATTTTAGGCCTTAAATTCAATGGCACGATGATGACCTGAGAGAATCCGTAAATAAACCAAATCAACAAATTCCCTCACTAACCCTTTCCTACCGGAGGTGCCCCATTGGGAGCGTAAGAACAAAGAACCAGTCCTTAAGCACAGTCAAAGTATCGAGAAAAATCCTCCTCTATTCCTAACAATAAAATCTGATTCAAATCAAAGTTGGCGATGCGTGTCGTGTGTTCATCCAATATCAGAAATGGATAAGAGTAAAGATGAGAAAAAAAAATTAAACTCTTTTTTTTTGACTGCCGAAAGTGTTAAGAGGGCCAGTTTATTGCCTATATCTGTTGTGAACGGCAAACATTGCATGTCATATTCACTTGTAATATAGTAAGATGTGTGTCACTGCAAGAGATTCGGCCCAGGACAGGACCATGGCTTCATATCTCCTGATATTATTGCTGGGTCGGATGATCTTATATGCGAAAACATACAGATATCGCAGTGGAAGAAATTCTATTTTGATATGGGTAAACAGGCCAGTAGTACTGAGAATTTTGTTCGCGGTTGTGCATCCTGCGGATAGCGGATCCATGAGAAAAAATGTGTGCCTCTGTTCCGTATCGTCACCGGGGACGAAGCATGTTGCCACAATTTCGAGCAAAACCACCAGTGGAAATGCATGAAAAATGAAAAGTCCGAAGTCGTACACACATATTGGGGGAAAATCATGAGGATATTTTCTTCGACTGCCAGGAGCCGGGTTTGCCAATGTTCTGGAGGACAGTTTATGCGAAGCGCTGTGAAAACACTGAGGCGCGACCTGAAATGCTATCGAACTTCATTATTCTTCTCTATGATAACGCCCACTTGCAACTCTTCCAGTGAAAAATGCACTTCAGAAGTTTAACTGGGAAACACTTAAATATGCTCCCTACAGCCCAGATCTTTTCCTATGCATTTTTTACATTTTGACGACCTGCTGAGAGACATTCAAAAACATCGGTTTGAAACGGACGAGGACATACATTAGTAACCTAAAATCTTTTACAAGAATGTAAATGAAAGTCTTGACTTGCAGTGAAATAAATGCATTAACAGTTATGGAGATTACTTGAGAGGTAATAAATGTTGCTGTCTTCTGGCCCATTTTCATTTCACAGCCTCTCATGTTTGTCACCAAGGTAACTAAAATAGAAGCTTACACAAAAACATGCTCCACTTGGGATCCGTCATTGTTCACCATATGATCCGTGCTATCATATCAACAGTTTGATTTGGAGTTATAGCAGTTATCACGTTTACGCGGTTCCCTTCCCACACTACAGAAAATATGCTGTATGCCACCCTTTTCAGGAAGAGTTCCTCGATTATCATGGCCGATATGTGGAGCAGCCCTGTCTTGCTGAAAGACTTGCTGCTTGAAATTCAAAGCATTGATCTCAAGGTTGGAAGTGGGTAATGACTTGCTCCCGGTACCTTTCGGCGAGATGGTGGTGGCGCCATTATGATCTTGAATGAAACATGCACCAAAGACGCAGCCCACACGGTGACTTATTCAGAATATAGGGGTCCAAACTTCTCCCACCCAAGGAACCTAATATTCTGCATGTTTACGTGCGCAATCAGGAGCACGTGACCTACATCTGACCACTCCCAATTGTCGATGGTGTGTGGATCCGCGTAGAGATAAGCGCTGCACGAAATCAACAGTCGTGTATCTGGTCGGACAGGACACCAATTTCCTTAATCATACGCCACTCACTGGTGGTTGGCAAATGCGCTGCAAGTTGTTCTTTGGTGATTGGTGATTTGCAGCTCTTTGCCCATAATACGCCCCGCTCTCATTACACCTTGTTATGTGAGGTCTTCCGGACGTCCAGGGTTATGATCAAACATTTCCAGTCAATGCAGGATATTTTTATTTGGTGGAGCAGACCTCAGGAACTCGATTCTAATGGATAACAGGGAAGATCCTTCTGCCCCATAGCTAGGAAAATAATGTGCTTTACATTTCCTGGAGTGGTGTTTAACACCCGTTTTTACTACTGAGGCACACCACAGGCGGTGAACACTGATGATATATGAGATGAAATGATATATTGGGAAAGGAAGCATTCCAGGACCAAGTTTAGGGTACCTCCTGGCATTTGTCATTTATGAGGAATGAGAAAAACCTGGGAAAAACCTCAGTCAGGGAGGACGGTCCTAGCGGGATTCGAACCCCAGACCTCCCGTTCACGAGTCAGCGCCTTAACGACCTCGGCCACCCGTGGCGGTTTTACACTTCCTGGATAGCGTACAACGGCATGCCGGCCTACACTCAACGTCTACTATAAACATAAATATACGACACATGCATATTTAATGTTCAATTTGTTCAATTACATTTTTTGCAATATCCTGTAGTTGTATACGTAATAAGAGATGTTTTATTATGTTGTTTGTGAGAATGAGCCCTCTAATGAACGCAGTATTGGGCAATCAAGTTTTGAAAGTGCGACACTCTCTTAGCGAGCGTCTTGGCGTCGCCCGCCAGTTCCTCCCACGCGACGATGGCGTCTGTTTACGCAAGGCGCCAGCACTGGGTCGTTATCGTACGAGTATGCACAGCACTACCATCGCGTGCTGCTTCAGTTCAAGTGTGTTTGTGGCGTTTTCCGATAATCTTCTCTCGTTGATTAACGTGTTTAGAAGTTACACACCTCATTCTATGTGATTGCTGAATTTCATTTCACAAATTTCTTTCTCTAGATGATAGAAATGTATTCCTTGTAGTGTGTTTCAGATACACCAGATTCTTTAAATATTTAATTATCACGCCAAAACTCCGATTTTTACTTTTTCTCTAATGCCACGTAAATGATGACTTTCAGTTGCTGCAATCTGAGAGATTTCTACTTCCTTCTATTTCCAAAAAAAATTAAACCTAGAATTTCCCACAACCATTGCTTAATACATTTTAATGCGTAAACAAAACAATGTCTCTAGGGGACTTTTATCTTGAACCTGATTTGCGCTTAATATCTGTAGAAGTTTTAATTTGCACTAGTGGTGCAAATGGATGTTTCGGTACAGTATTTTTGCCGGGGAAATGAGAGGAAGAAGAGTTTTCACTAACGGAAGAATAATTCTGCGGTTGCAGCCTCCCGTCCCGAGCCACTCCCGATCTGTAGCGGAAAAAGCCGAGGGTAGTGCTGCTTCCAGAGATATAGCTAGATAATACAGCATTTTAATACAACGTCATGATAGCTCAGATGATTAGAGTGTCATGCTATTGGTGTGAGGGTAGCGGGTTCGAGTCCTCACGTCCTGAAGCTTTATTTCTTTCTTTTAAAATTAAAATAGATTTGCCACCATTACAATGGTTTATTCATTAACATAGCACCACAACAAAATCCGCTATAAATTGATAATTTTTTTTTCTGCTGGGATCAAAGCAGATTTGTCACCCTTACAATGATTTACCCGCCTACTTAGTAGCACACAATCCCCTATAAATTTATATTTACGAAAAGGATAGCATTAAGATTAATGTGTGTGTGCGCGCGTGTGTGTGAATTAATTGCGAATTCCAATAAGGCAATGCGCGATAAAAAGTGAATATCTCAGTTTTGTAATAAGGATCAACATATTGCAGCCAGAAAGTTAAGGAGGACGACGTATAGGTTACGTTATGTTACGTGTAACAAAAATAAAAACAAAAACAAAAACAAAAAAATGTAACATTTACATTTTACAAGCATTCTGTTCATCCCTTCGGGACTACGGAGCTCGGCTCTCTCCGCTGTCGCTCGGGACTGGAGCTCCAGAATTGTCCTGTCTTTAACGACAGAAGTAAGAGAGGCCTCTTGCCCGTAAGTCGTTTTGAAACGTTACGTTTCATGTAGTGCGTACGTTTCCAGGAAACATTGCCTCGAGTTTTATACAAACTGGTCGGTGTTTCGTTACAAATTTAAATAAAATATTGCAATTTGATAATTGTAGTGAAACAATACATTAATGACAACACAATCTCATATATGAGGGATAAGCGATACGTTATGGCAATTTTTTTTTTCTCTCGCGAATAAAGGAAAAGACGAACAATCTAAGACTCGTATGCTATTGAAAGCGTATTGAATGTACTTTTGAATGAAGCCACCTGACTTTGTATGTGAGTGGGTCTCCCGATTTAACAGCCTGCGATTATTATCTCTAGGGTAAATTAAAGAATGCAGTGTACAAGAGGAACCCACACACCATACAAAAACTCGAGGATAATATTCGTAAGGGAATTGTTCGGATTTCACAAAATGAATTTCAGCGAGTGATGGATAAATTTCTTAAAGAGACGTCAAAAATGTGTGGAGAATGAAGGCAGGCAGTTTTAACACCTTATTTGGTAATTTGGTAAGTAATGAACCTCTTAAATTGGCTTGTGTATTGTTGTATGACTAGTTTGTTTTATTGTTTTACCCTACCGCTAATCACCGAGATCCGGCTTGCCGGTTAACCAGCTAACCAGCGGCGCAAAACCCTCCGGGGGAAAAGAAACTGATCGTACGGTAATAACTGTATTAATATATACTTAATATTGGCAGCCTAAATGACCGCGGTTCTTAAGTGTGTAACAACAATTTTAGTCTTAGGCTAATCCAAAGCATTTTTCAGACACACTCACCCTAATGGTGCGGTAAGAATATATAAACATGCAGTGCATTACGCTGGTTTATTAACACTGTCGACCGCATGGCGCATTTGGCCTCGAAAACAAAATATGTCGCTTTCTTTTCACTTCGCTACTTTGCCACGATACAAAAGAACTCAACGGTCGTGGCAAAAAGAAATCCCCAGTTGCCTCGTGCTCGCCCGAGGTTTCCTTCCTTATCAGAGAACGCCCGGATTCATTCATCGATTTCTCAGCAAGGAGCAGGCGTCAAGTCTCGAGTGCATAGCGAGGCGGTTCGATCGATCGATCGCGCGCTCGATTTACTCGGAGGCTGCTGACGTCACGCTGATACAGCTGGTTTAAGGTCCACCTATTAATGGAGCGGCGCCCACTTGAAGGAGACTTTATTGCCAAAACAAGTGTTTGACAGACCACCTACATATCTAGTGATAGTTTCGAGACTACTAATCCAAACTCCTGAGTTCGAATATAGGTCAATATGTCTGCGTAAGGATTTATGGGAGTTTTTTCCTTACCCCGAGAAGGTAAATTCCAGATAGTCTTAAGTCGCATAACACTTCGAGCTCATTTGCGTCATTTCATTCATCCGTGCAGACTGACACCTGCAGTATTCCGTCCATAATCTACAGACGTCGCGAGAAAACTAATACATTCAAAGCGTCCATAAATAAAACATTAAAACATATTTTTAGCGCGGGGAACAAGAGTCATGAGGTACCTACTTCCATTCTGTCCCAATGTGGGAGAATGACCTCGAGAAAGTTGGTTCTACTGGTGTATTGGTAACCATACTTGTCTCGTAAACCCAAGATCGCGGGTTCAATTCCGGCTAGGGTCGATGGATTCTTTCGGGAGTAAAAATCCTAAGTATGGCTTCCTTCGGAAGACAAGTAAAGCCGTGGGTCGAAAAAGAACCTCAAGCCTAAAAGAAGAGACCTCTGAGCAAAATTTACCGGCCGTGTTACCGAGCTGTTAAAGAGCACCTGTAAATAAACCAAATCAAGAGCTCGATAAAATCCAAAACGCTGGGATATGAGCGACTCTTAATGCACTTCTAAGCAGATGGAAGAGAAAAGGGTGGGCCACATTTATAGATTTACAAATATTATGTCGAAATATGTGGATACCTATAACTACATGTTCATTTAATGGGGAGGTAAATTCTCACTAGGAATACTGAAACATAAATTTACTTCAATTCTTTTGGTGTTAAAACTGGCTTCAAAAATTTTTTTTAAAGTGTTAACACCCATTTTCACTGCTGAAGCAACACAGGCTTGTGCACTGGTGATAAGTGAGTTGAGAAGTTCGAAAAGCACAATTTTTAGTGAAGAAAGCGTTCCAGGCCCCAAATTTATGATGACTCCCCGGCATTTTCCATTTATGAGGACTGAAGAAAGTCTGGAAGAAACCTGTCAGGGGGGATGTTCTGGTAGAAATCGAACCCCACACCTCCTACTCACGAATCTCTGAATTAAACGATCTCGGCAACCCGTGGGGGATCTGCAAATATCATTTTCTCAAGATAGAAAGTAGAATGGACAATTATAGTGTTTTCAAATAGCAGAACTCTCATCAATCTTCCAACTCCCGAGTATATTAATCTGCGAATAACACTGGACTCTGAGCGATATCAACCCAGGGGAACCTTCATGAGTTGCTTTGTCAAATGGCATCAGAAATCATAATTTAATCATAAGGAAAATTAGACTTTAATCATTATCATCCCTCTCCGATGTCTCTAATTGACTTTACGAAGAATCTGAAAAAAATCTGGACCTTTTTAGCACCATGTCTGGCCATGGGCCTCAGCAATAAAATGTGGACGGATGACAACCCTAATATAAAAATATATTCAAATAATATCACAATTCACCACTTCCCCTCCACTCTTCCTCACTTGCGGAAAAGCCATGCATTTACTGTTTAAGCAAAGTTAATATTTTATAAAATATTATTCATGCTCAATGGTCATTAAACTTAGGTGGTTTAATCCCATGCCATGCTGTTTCTTAATTCATCTTTTAGTAATTTCATTTTAAAAAATTAACGGTCACTGCAGGCATTAGTAAGCATATTTGAAAGCCACTACTGTCCATTCGGGCTTGTAGAAAGCTTACCCAGCATGTCCAGAGTGTGAGGTTGGTATGCCTGGAAGGCTTGGATTCGAGTGATATATAAAAATTAGGCCGAATGAGCTTAGGGGACTTTGTGGCCTAAGTATTTCAAGGATTCATCTTAAGATATGAGAGAAAAACACGTGAAAATGCTTGTCAGAATACTGACACAACCGGAAATCAAACCCACATTCTCTGCTTAGGAAGCACGAATGCTGTAACCATTATTGAAAGCGAAATCCTCGTTTCACTTTCCATATTAGGAAATACTGAACATATATGCTCATTTTGCATATAAGCGTAAATTTGTTTATGGCAACACAGTTTTCTTCATTAGTTTTTTTTAATAATGTTTAACACCGTTTGAAATCACAGGCGGTAGACACTGATAATACTAATGAGATAATAAACTGGGAAAGAATTTAATTTTTTTTAAGGAAGGAAGCGTTCTAGGCCTAAGTTTAAGGTACCTTCCCGGCATTGGGCAATTACGAGTACAATGGAAAACCTGGAAAAAACGTCAATCAGGAAGGACAGTAGTCCTGATGGGAATCGTAGCTCAGATCTCCCTCTCATGAGTCCGGTTCTTAACGACTTCAGCCACCTTATCAGTGATGTTTGGTTCTACCAGGACAACCCAATTTGGTTAAAAACTGTAATATTACAAACATAAAGCAGAAAGCTGAGCCGTAACTGCAATGTTTATTAATGTTGATTTAACAATCACTCGCTGGCCTCACGAGAACAGTCTTTCATTGTTGCGGCATTCCAGCTTTGAAAGCTGTTCGAGATTTAAAACGTTTCTAGTCAATTATGCACAATTATATATTGCATGCTTTAACATGTAGAAACACTTGTAATCCTTTTAAGTTTCGGTTCCCGTTACATCAACTTCGGCAGACAAAACTGTGAAAAACGCTTTGGGCAGAAACTCGTCACTTCCGACATAGGATGCATCAAAACCGTTAATGTTAATTTTATAAAGATGAGTAACTCATAGCTTAGCCATTTTTTTTAAATAGTGTTAAAGCCAGTTTTAACTACTGAGGCACCACATGCGCTGGTCATTGATACACGAGATAAAATGATAAACTGAGAGAGGATTTGTTTTGAAGCATGGAAACGTTCCATGTCTATGTTTGGGGTACCTCCTCGGCATTTGACATTTATGAGGACTGAGAAAACCCTGTCAGGGAGTGCGATCCTTGTGGGAATGAACTCCGGACCTCCCGTTTATGAATCCGCACCTTAACGACCTCGGCACAGAAATCAAATGAAGCAGTTTTGTTTAATCGGGTTTCTGTAATATGAGTTTGAAAATGACAATCGACCAAACTAAGTGAATATTTTTAAAGTAATTTTAAGTTATTTTCCCATAGCATTTTTATAAAATACTTTGCAATCATTTTATTGCAGCTGTGTGACATTCCTTTTTTTGTTTGTTTGTTTTTTTACGGACACTTTAACATCTCAAGTCATCAGCGTCCCATTCAATTCAAGGCGTGCAACGACCAACAAATTTTGCTCAGAGGCCTTTTCCTTCAGGCTTGAGGTTCTTTATCGTGCCGTAAATGTATGACACGGGACCCACGGCTTTACTTCCCTTACGAAGGAAACCATACTTGGGATTTTTACGTAAAAAAATCCATCGATCATGACCGGAATTGAACCCGCGATTTTGGATTTAGAAGGCAAGTATGGTTACCACTACACCACCAGGACCAACATGTGTGATATTCTAACAACCATATCGTGCATTGAATTTTTGTAAGCGAATGGAGTTGTCCTATCAGAGACGGAGGGGAACTTCAGCCTTCCCCAAGAGTTGGCCGTTTTTGCTAATGGAGAATCTCCGGGAGGAAGGGATAAGGCGAGGGATACACAGGTGGTGTTTTGCGGACGCAGATTGGGTACCTAATATGCTTCCAAATCGAAAAACCCCGTCATCGGTGGAGTCCCCGCTCCAAGGAATTTGAGCCCCTAATTATGTCCAAATGCTGGGGCTTCATATCTTTCCAAAGCACAACTCACCGTAACACCGCACCAGCCCACCTCGCCTTGGCACTTTTGATTTTGAAAATTCCTAGTAGTAAATATCCATATCAGCATTACCCTAAGCGGCGAAGAAGAAGAAGAAGAAGAAGAAGAAGAAGAAGAAGAAGAAGAAGAAGATCAGAATGGTCGGCTACAAGGTATTTGAACCTGGTGCTTTCCGAGTGTGAGTCGCAAGCGTTAACACCAGAGTCAACCCGCTCGATGGGAATCCCCAAAATTTCCCTTGCTTTCCTTGCAAACATCTTTGGACTGGGAGCATGACCATTTTGAGGCAACGACGAACCCGGCGAAGGAAAAGTACTAAAGTAATTTGAAACGATAACTACAGATAAAACCATGCATGATTAAATTTCACTTTTTGGTAACCAAATATTAAACGTAATTAAAAATAAATTGCCTAAAGTCTCAAAACGGATCTTCAAAAGCGTTCCCTGTTCCACAAAAGTAATGTCTAATAAATTACAAGTGTATGGACTTTAACTTGCATTATAATTGTTTTCCAACAGTTTCTTATACACTAATAAGTATTTTACAACTCTTGTTTACAAGTGTATAAGAGATTTTTCATTGATTTGTCGTACAGAAGTATTAGTATTAATCGTTTATTTTTTCTTTATTTTTATCTTTGATTGTATGATTATTATTGCTTTATTTGAGAGGTTTACATGAAACTTGTAAACTTTTCTCTATAAGCGAAAGAATTTTGTTAACTTCAAATATTATTGCAATTTTACTACATTTTAATAATATAGGGAATCATTTGACTCAAATAAGTGATTCAGTAGTAGCAAAAGTGGTGAGCATAATAATAATAATAATAATAATAATAATAATAATGTAAATAGGGTGTGTATAAAGAAAGAATAATTCATTATTTAAGTACAACGAATGTTAGGTTAAGCGCAATTAAAATAAAGTTTTATGACTGACATTGGTCTTTTAGTTTAAAATGCATATTTCAGTTCAGCTGCTTAGTTTGTGTTATTTTTTAACGTTCTCACTTAATGGGGCTTAAATAGTTTGTTTCTTGCCTCATTCTCTTTTAAAATAAATAATTTAAACTCGTTTAATGCCTTTTGCACAATTTTTGATAGCAATGAAAATGAGATTACCAAACAATATGAACAAATACATATTATAAAATAACAAATGATTGAGCATAAACGGGAAACTCGATTCTTGAGCCATCTCTCGACTGAAATTGAAGCTGCGACTTAGCCTTAAGCATGAAAATATGCTACGGCCAACTCAAAATGGAGTATCACGCCTCAATATCGACAAATGCATAATAAAGTTTTTAAATTTTCATTATTTATGAGAGAAATTATCAAAATTAATATCACAAGAGGGTCTGAGATTGCCAAAGAATTTTGGAACGTAATGAATGAATTTATCTGGAAAGCCCAGACCCTCGAGTGATGTTTATTAGGACTATTTCACGAATAAAATAAGAATTTAAATATAATTCCCCCAAAATGGCTTAAAATTGTAATAAGTGTATATTTGTATTATGAATACTTAAATTTTATACCCATCGATTGTCAGTATGTCGATTGTCGATTGTCAGTAATAGAGAAGAGTCAAATGAGGATTTAGAGCCATTTCATGAATAGAATAAAAATATAAGTTATATATATGAAATTCGCGCACCAAATATTAACAATTGTATAAAATGTTATACTTATCTGCCTATTCAGAAACCATGATACTGAAACAGACGAAAGTCGACTGTTACAATCTCTATCGTTCGGTTTACTAATATCAACTGAGAAAAACAAAATGGATATAACATTTTACTATTCTGAACAACGCGTTTATTCATATTTATGGTTGCTTAGGCAGATCTTGTTACATAATTTACAAAATTATTTCAGACTGTTTGGCTAAATACACAAAAACAATTGAGTGAATATACATTTAGTTCGTTAAAGGTACAATTACTGAAAACACAGTTATCAAATTTGAATGAAGGGACTGCAGTTTCGTTGAATGCAAAAGACATTTGGGAATTAGTAGATGAAGAAGATGTGGAAACAGAATTCCGCATTTTATTTACTATTGCCGGATGATATTCTTTATTAATTTGTATGATGCTCACGAATTATAGTGGCAATACAGAATTGGCTACATATACCAGAAGACAAATGCACTTCGCGTGGTACAGAGATTTGATAAATTTTACGATAATTTCAAAGCTATGTCGGACCGTGATTGGTAAAAATTCAAACTTTTCTTTCATTTCATTGGTCGATTTTATGATGACGTCACATAAGTGAAAGGGTCAAAGTGATTTAGCACGAATTATAATTATAATAATATGGGATTTTATTACTAATGAGTGGATTTATTTATTTTTATGGTTTATTTAAGGATATTCTTCAGTATCGATTAAATTTTCTCAAAAACTCTTCTTTCAGGCTTGAAATTCTTTTATCTGCCGTAAATCTACCACACGGGATCCATGGTTTTATTTTCCATTCGAAGGAAGTCATACTCCCTACGCCCTAAAATATCCCTAGGATCCACGCCTTTGAGTGTACGAGTCAAGTATGGTTACCATAGACCACTAGGACTGATGACCTTAACAAAATACTCTAATGTTTCTTTCTTAGTGTATAAATTGTTACTGTTAAGTGCATATTGCAAGATGAATGTATTTCATTATTGGAAAGTGTAGGCATTCAGACACGAGCCAAATTGGCGCGAAGTTTACAGAGGTACTTTAATCAACGGTGAAAGCACGAGTAGGAATTGAAACCCGGTAGTATAAGCAGCTTGCCTACGTCACGTTTAGAACGGAGCAATCAGACATGCAAATTTACGCGCTAGGGAAAATCCTGGACGTATTTTCCACACGGCCGAGCCAGCCGGGGTTCGATCCCCTCGCCCTCCTCGCTATGCCCTCCGCGCTGCTACTGTGGCCATCAATAATCCAGAGCGGTGGAACCGGGGCTCTGGCATGCAATTAGTGGGGCTCACCGAACATGTCCCTTAGGCTGACAGGCACGCATTACCGGCTCTTGTTACCTCCGTCTTACAAGCAAGCGCTTTTTCACCTCTTTTTGCCCTGGGAATTTATTGGGGCATGTACTTAGCAATTCCACCGTCCCTAGCTTGCGTTTTGTATTTATCATCAACGTTAAGTTAACATTGCATGCTTTTACGTTACAGTTTTCTTCTTTTATTCCGTTTCCTTGGCTACTCTGCCCTATTCACTTATAAATAATTCCTGGATACTAATATCATTGAGTTCTTTGTATTGTCTGATAATATCAAGCTTTAATATTTCAGTAAACTCATTTTCTGAACAATACAGGGTGTCCTGATCGAGGTTTTAATATTTACAGAGGTAGTAGTATGGAACAAAACAAGAAAATATTTTCATGTAAATAAGGGTCCTAAAATCACTATCTTCTGAGTTATGGTCTTATTTTGTAAGAGTTAGAACAGCAATGCTACTAAAAGTAAAAAAGAAAAAAAATATTGAGGTAAATTATGTTACTACCCCGAGCACTTTGGCAAGAAAAAATGAAGAAAGTTGTACAAAATGTTACAGAGAAGGTAGTATAGAACAAAACAAAGATCGCCACGGGTGGTCGAGGTCGTTAAGGCGCGGACTCGTGAGCGGGCGGTCTGGAAGTTCGATTTTTGACTGAGGTTTTCTCCAAATTTTCCTTAGTCCTCATAAATGGCAAATGCCAGGTATGTACCTTAAACTAAATATTAAAAAAAAAAAAAAAAAAAACTCCTTTCCCAGCTTATCGTTTAAATTACATGTATCATCAGTGTCCATTGCCTGTGATGCCTCAATGGTTAAAAATGGCGATAAACATTATTAAAACAAGAAAATAAATTCCTATAACCATTGGTCGTAAATTAACATCTTCCGAGTTATGATCTACTACTTTATTGTTTACAACCACAATCAGTTATCATTACAAGCAATTATTTACTTAATAGATAAGGCATGACACCAGATAAGGGTTTTGTGAAGGTGATGATCTTATCGGCGAGGCCGGAAACTTATGGACCTATACTCGTAACTATCGAAGAACAAATAGCACACAATCAAAGCATAGAGTAATATACGAATGCTCAACCAAACGCTGTGTAAACTCCTAAACTAAATACAAGCTGCTACCTGCACATTCCATTATACGTCTTTGACGACTGGCTTCTCTCTATGTGGAGCCATAGCCCTGATTTCAAATAACTTCCTATATTAAGAGTAATACTCGCTTTGTGCAATATTAAGAAATATGTGAATTTCTGTGTTTGGCAGTATTATTGTGGCAACATTGCACCGAAAGAATTTTTTCCGTTTTGCATTGGATGTACAGAGCTATGATACTGGAGTCTTTCAATATTTCATGTTTTGTTCCAAACAGCAAAGCAAGGAAAATATCGTCAAATGAAATTAAACGCGAAAGACAGAAAGATGTGTTGTATTAACTATATAAAATTTAAATATGTTTAATATACTTTGCCAAGTAACAATAGAAAACAAAGGACGTCGTAAGAATTAAATATTTTTTAAACTTTTAAGTTTCGCAAGGTAGGGATGCTGTTTGAACGACGACGACGCCCTTATATGTGCCATCAAGGATTTCATGACAACAGCATGCATTTATCGGCAGCCAACTGCGTGTGCTGGGCTCGCCCCAGGTTTTCCCAGACTATCAAATAAGGCCAGAAAGTATTGATGCATTTATTAACAACTCACGTGTGTGAAAAAGCATTCTCTGCACTGATTTTGTAAAAAGAAAAACAATTAGGAAAACGTAGAATTAGAACTCAGGATACAAAATTCTGTTTTAAGCCCGATATATCAGACTTGTGATTGAAAGGCAGAATCATTCCTCTCATTAACGATTATTGTTAGTAATTTCTAATATGCCTGCGTTATACGTTTCATATACTTCTTTGGATGTATTATTATTATTATTATTATTATTATTATTATTACTATATTATTAAACTCTTGACTTTCGGGCTCTGCCACGTCACGCGAAGCTATACTTTGTCACAGCTTGGATGTCTGGCGAAGGTCTACTTGTGTCGAACGTCAGGTGACCAGTTTTACTACTAAGACGTCCGGAAGTCAAAATTTTAAGTATGGACACGAGCAGCGTAAGATTTCCTCTTCATATTACTATTAAGGCGAGATCAAAAATGGTCCGATTTAGACTGGGAAGTTGGAAGGCTCAAAAATTAACGGACAGTTCTGTAGGAGAATCTGCCCTTTTTGGGCAGGGGATGAGGAATGGGTACATAATCTGGTCGAATGTACCCACTGGGACACCTGAAAAATAAACTGTTCCCAGAAAAAATTTAAAGGCAATTAGAGGTCGATTGGTATGCTGGGATCTGTTTGCGAACCACACTAATTAGTTGGATATAGGCATTTTCCTAGTCAAAGTGAGCGAAGCTAAAAACAATTTATTTTCTGATTAGAACACAATAACTAGTGTATTGTAATTATAAATAATGTGTTTCCGTTAAAATAACTGGAAATATCGTTTTTTTTTTTTTTTACATTTTTAAAAAACTATTTATTTATTATTAATATTGTTTAGTTTAGTATTATTATTTGTTCCTCTTTCTAATTGTGTATCATACTTAAGCACGTACTGAGCGCTAATGACCATGGCTGTTTTGCGCCCTTAAGCAATAATCATCATCATCATTAAGCACGTACGGTCTTCGACCTATGCATAAAATATATTGTAATGTGTATATCGTATTTTATAATAATAAAGATACACCTACATTAACTACTTTACTTCTTCTACTACTACTACTACTACTACTACTACTACTACTACTACTACTACTATTACTACTACTACTACTACTACTACTACTACTACTTCTACTACTACTACTTCTACTACTACTACTACTACTACTACTACTACTACTACTACTGCTACTACTTCTACTACTACAAATTCTACTACTACTACTACTACTACTACTACTACTACTTCTACTACTACTACTACTACTACTACTACTACTACTACTACTACTACTACTTCTACTACTACTACTTCTACTACTACTACTACTACTACTACTACTACTACTTCTACTACTACTACTTCTACTACTACTACTACTACTACTACTACTACTACTACTACTACTATTATGCAATGCTATGTTGCAATAAGTAGAACTTTTTTGAAACAATGTGCTTTATTTCGTTTTGTTTATACATTTAACTTTTGTAAAGCACTTATGAACCACAAATCCTTAATGTGACTTTGTATGTATATATATTTAAAATCTTAGATGTCCGGGACAATGAAAAATGTTTAAAGGAGGTCCGTGGCCAAGGAATGAATGAATGAATGAGTAGTGTTTAACGCCCGTTTTTGCTACAGAAGCACCACAGGCGATGGACACTGGTGATACATGAGATGAAATGATATATTAGGAAATTATTTTATTTTTAAGGAAGGAATCGTTCCAGGCCTAAGTTTAAGGTACCTCCCCGGCATTTGTCATTTATGAGGACTGAGGAATACCTAGAAAAAACCTCAGTCAGGGAGGACGGTCCTCGCGGTATTCGAACCCAGACCTCCTGCTCACGAGTTCGTGCCTTAACGACCTTGGCCACCCGTGGCGGTATGGCCAAGGAAGTTTGAGAACTGCGGAATTAACATTTGCTGAAAGAAACACCTTTTAGAGAAAGAGCAAATTGAAAATTCAATAATGGAACGAAGTTCATTGCAGTCACCTACTGACCTAAAACTGTCCACCTCCCCTCTTTCTTCTTTGCCCCTGCTGCAGTTTTTACGATTTTGAGGTCCCTGCGTGCTGTCTTACTGTGCTGACAGTTAACTCAGTTGCAAACAACGCCTGTCCCTCATCACTAATTTTCTGTCTTGATGTACCAAGTTTGTTCCCGTCACACTTATTTTTAGATTTTTATTAGCCTCGCATTCATATTGGTTTTCGAAATGGCAGAAATGGCAGTAATTCTGAATTTCTCTTTTGAAACAGAAACATCTATAGAACGCTTCGGATAAATTTTGCATTTTGACCTTGCTGACTGTCTCAGCCGTAGTGCAGCTGTTCCCGGGCGTGTGTTGTGTTGTTGTTCGTTTCTTAATTTGGCAGTATATATACAGTGCATTATGCCTTGTGTGTTTACAATGGCACAGAGGTCTTTATGTACTATTCATATGTGTTAACTCGACGGTGAAAGAATCATTGGGTCAATTTATTTTTTGAGTATACGGTTGGTTCTGTCACTTATGTGAAAACCAAAATAACCCTTTTTTCAGAGAATTAACCGACAGGGAGCGGATTATTTCAAAGGACTCTGCCACTGCTCACACGGCGAATAATTGCACGAGAGCAATTCACAATACGTTTCCACAAGACAGAGTTATTACTAAGGATTTGTAGCCCCCTCGGTCTCCCGATTATTACCTCTGTAGTAAATTAAAAAATGCCGTGTACAACACGAGCCCGTACACATACAAGAACTCAAAAATAATATTCGTCAAGAATTTGCCCGGATTTCTCAAAATGAACTACAGCGAGTGATGGATAATTTCTTAAAGAGAGTAAAAACTGTGTGGAAAATTAAGGAGGGCGGGGGGCAGTTTCAAAACCTCTCGATACAAAGCTGCATCCTCCGGAACCAATAATGCCATGCACCAACCTCCTCTTTCGTAGGATGCAACGTTTTGCTTCTGACTGCCAAACTGGTGGCCTTCTCTATTTTTCATGACAGTTGGAAACAGGAAAATTTCCCAAGGAGCCAGATCTGGACTATACGGTGGTTGGTTCACCAGTGTCACTCCGAGTTCTTGCAGAAATATCATTGTTTCCAAATTTCGTGGTGAAGCAACATGCATCGCAACCTAGAATTCGACTACTTTCTGTTATTGCTCTGAAAATCCTGGCGACGTTGACAAAATGACTGTTTGTGTGTGTGTGTGTGTGTGTGTGTGTGTGTGTGTGTGTGTGTGTTCTGGAGTAGAATGTTTGCAATGCTGAGAAGAAATAGGTGACCATCTTCCGGCCTGCATTTTGACATGAACTTCACTGGGGGGGGGGGTCGTCAATTGGAAAGACCCAGATTGCCTGCAATCTGATTTGGATCGATTGTTAATCCACCTCTAAAGATTTTTTTTAGTAGTGCTTAACGCCCATTTTGCTACAGAGGTACCACAGGCGGTGGCACTAATGATACATGAGATGAAATGATATATTGGCAAAGGATATTTTCTTTAAGGAAGGAAACGTTCCAGTTTGGGGTAACTACCCGGCATTTGCCATTTATGAGGACTGAGGAAAACCTGAAAAAAAAAACCTGTCAGAGAGGACGGTCCCGGCGGGATTCGAACCCTAGACTTCCCGCTTACGAGTCCGCGCCTTAACAGCCTCGGCCACCCGTGGCGGTTACCTGTAAAGATACCGTGGACACGTCGCAATACCTTTAGTCCGACTTTCCAGCTTTTTAATAGTCTCAGTAAAAAAGATTTGTTCAACTGTGAAAAACAAGAGTGTCTCAATTTTAACCTCATTATTTGATGTGAATCTTCGTCTACCTCGGCTTTTC
This sequence comes from Metallyticus violacea, assembly GCA_030762175.1. Taxonomy (NCBI): domain Eukaryota; kingdom Metazoa; phylum Arthropoda; class Insecta; order Mantodea; family Metallyticidae; genus Metallyticus; species Metallyticus violacea. Next base: position 142,900,174 of record CM060831.1, read on the forward strand.
CTCAGGTTTCGGGGACAAAAAGTAATCAATAGAAGCCAAATCTGGCGAATCTGGCGGATGTGGAAGCGAAGGACATGCAGTTTTGCAGCAACAATCCCAGAGATGTGTGAAAATGCATTGTCGCGATGAAAGAGAATTTTCGATTAAGATTCAGCTCGAATAGCATCCTTCATTTGGTGCAATAGTGAAGCGCAATACTCTCAGGTGATGGTTCTGTCTTTCTGGAGGTAGTCTACGAACAGGACACGGAGACTCCCAGAAAACTGTAGCCATGATTTCCTACAAATGGGACCGTTTTTTCTTTCTTTGGTGCACTTTCACCTGTTGCCACCCACTATTTGGACTGCCCCTTCGTCTCTGGCGTGTAGAGATGAATTTCTGTTTCATCTACTGTATGAAACATGAGAAATTTACCAGAATTGCGTTTAAATAAGTCTAAACACTTGCAAAATGTTCATTCGAAGGCGTTTTTGGTCCATTGTTAACAAACGTGGCACTCATCGAGTGGAAAGCTTTCTCATACCCAAAACTTCACATGTAGTGGACAGGGTCCATCGAGGTCTTTGCAATGTCAGTCAACTCACGTACCCTCAATCGGCGATCATTAAGTACAGCATTGTGAATTTTTGTCATAATCTTGTTGGTTGTAGTAGTTTTGGGATGCCCTAAGCGCTCATCATTTTGAATGGACGCAGGAACACGCTTATATTCAGCAGCCCACTTTTTAACCGTCGAAACAAAAAGGTAGAATCCTTTAATGTGGAATCTAACTCCTTTTGTATTTCTGCTGAGGTTAACCGCAAAGTATTTTATCACAGCTGGTATTTCAGTTTATCTAATTTGTAGAAAATGTTAACAGAGGTTTTTTTACACGATTGTCTCAAATAAGTGACTACACTTACGCGTCTGAAACTTTATATAGTCCATCCAAAGGATAATACTTGGCAACTATCATTGTAGTTTGGCAATCTTCACCGCATATCTGAGTCAGGCCGAGAACTTTTAGAATACACTTATTATCTGTAAATAGCTCGCGGATTGTTCTTCACTATGGCTTCTACATGAGCGATGTTTTCATGATTGCTGGACGCCCCCTGCGCTGCACGTCTAAACTCAGCGAATCAGCTATAAACCTAGTACGTGAAAGATAACGAAGTCTGGAAAGGGTTTCTGTAATTTTTCTCAGGATTCCGTTGGCTCAATCCGCATTTATAGATGTAATATAACCGAATGAAAATGCTCTCAAGTAAATATTTCTTAGAACATCAGACAGCGAGAGCATGATTACAATTAGCATTTTGCTGTAGCTGCAACAAAGGGTGCCGCTGTGGTTAATCAAGACATTCTCTTTACAGGGCTGCCAATGGAAAATGTATACCTATCATAGTTTCTTAAAATCCGTAAAATTACATGGCAGCAATCTTAAGTATTAAAATAATACAAAATGCATAATTTCTTTAGTAGTTAGCCTCGTAAACCCAAGATTCCCAATAGAGTCGATGGATTTTTTCAAGCGTAAAAGTATGGCTTCCTTAGGAAGGGAAGTAAAACCACGGGTCCCATATCGTACATTTGCGACACGAAAAAGAACCTCAAGCCTGATATAAGAGGTCTCTGAGCAAAATTTATCGTCCGTTTCAATTCCTAGTAGGTAGGTGAAAGGTAAATTACTCACGCAATGAAAGAATTATTTCGTCATTTCGCTATTTTTGTTGCTCACCCTTTTATTTGTGGCCGGAACCTGTGGTAATATAAAAGATACATGCAGAAGGCGCTGTGGGGAAACTTGAATGACAGCTAAGAATTGCAAAAAATTGCGGAACATTTACCATTATTTTGTTTGAGATGATTAAGTCTCTTTATTCTTCTAAAACTGTTCTCTGTCTTATACGACTTCTTTTCTACTTAGATAAGTTTTATCTCAATATGAATAAATTGAGACAAATTACAGTTATTATTATTATTATTATTATTATTATTATTATTATTATTATTATTATTATTATTATTTACATAAACTTTAGCATTGCTACAGACTTCGGGTTTTCTGAGACAGTTTTGGAAAAAAGTTCGGTCCGGGCTTGTCTAAAGAAATTTACTGTAAAATCCTCCTAAGAATATTATAGATATAAAGAGTATTTTTATTTATTTATTTATTTTTGGAAAAGTTAATTGAATTGAAGATTTGATTTTGCATTGTGTGGAATACCTTTTAGCTGGATTTTATTTTAAGGATTTGCATTTGTGTTGAGGATGTCAAAATAATAATAATAACAATAATAAAACATTAATAATAGCAATAATAAATAATAAACAACAATAATAAATAAATAATGCTCACAATTAACAAATAGCATTGAGAAAGCGGGAGAAATGCTTTTCCTAAATACATGATATGAATATGTGCTTATTTTTAGCTTCTTTGAGGATTGCGTTTATATGTTGCTGTAAGCATAAAACTATAGATCTAGTTTTTACTAAATAAAACAAAATTGTGTTAAAAGGCCATTAAATTTCTGTAAATTATTATTTTAGATTATTATAAATAGTAAATAATAGCTAGATTTGAAATTATTTGCATGGTAACTGTTTACCAACTCTATAGACAAGAAGAAATAGAGCTAATTTACTACGATCACAAGTTCTAAAATGCATGACCACCACCTCATTATATTAACCTTATATTTTGTTTACTTACATTTAAAACGCTGCCTTCTTAGTTGCTTTCTTTACCACTTTTTAATTACTACCTCGTAATATGAAAAGAATAGCATAACTATATAATTTTTACCAAAACTACCTTACTTATCTTTACATTAAAAATGACATTAACATAAGTAAACAACATTAAAACAAAGGAACGCCGACCTTGAGGTGCGAATCTAGCGACTGAGCTGTAAAACAATTGAACCAGCAAAAGTGCAGTCCTGTGGTGTAATATAAGAAAACGATGTTCTTAGCCTTCTGAGAATGCCATAGTCAGCTGTTTCGGCGTATGTTTTTTTTAACAGCAAGGTCATGCCATTCCATTGGAAATGGCCATTAAAAGAGACAGAATTAAAGAACTATTACAATATTCAGTTATTTAATAAATGATAACTGACACGCTTTTAGCTGCAACAAAATATTGCTATGCTGGAGCACAGGGGAAGATGCAAAGCTAAACTTTTCTAAAGTGGTGGCGAAAACTGGGTCATGTTCACTGAAAACATGTGTTGATAGTGCAGAATTGAAACTTCTGTGTTGCTCTATTTTTTCCCTTTATTTTTTACAATCTCTGTTTTCTTTTTTCGCTTTATCAATCGTTTCCTCCTACTTTTTTGAGTTACAGCAGTGATTTTTGTGAGAGAGAGAGAAACTTTGGAATAAATTGTAGAGGCCGCTTTTATAATTACCACTTATCTCCAGCATTCAATGAGTGAAACATTGTCAAATATATGAAACAATATAATACTTGGCCAAAAGTAATTCAAGAAAGTGTAATTAGCCACGGGTAACCGATATCGTTAAAGCACGGACACTTGAGCGGAAGGTCTGGGGTTCGATATCTGCCAAGACTGCCCTCCATGATTCAGGTTTTTTCCAGGTTTTCCTTAGTCATCGTAAATGGCTTAAAAATCCTTTCCCAATTTATAATTTCATCTCATATTTCAGTATCCACTGCTCGTGGTATCTCAGCATCAAAAAAACGGGCGTTAAACTCTATTAAAAATATCTCCCATTTACATAAGGTAAAATGTATTTACCTTAAGGGATATTATGTTAAAAATAAAAATGATTTTCAAGCTAAAAACTCGTTTTCATGTATGTGGTCTAACAAACTAGAGGAACTGCAGAGAAAGCAAGTAATAAATTAATAGATATTGCCTGTTACTTTCGCTATTAGTTTTAACGCGCATTCGCTATTGAAAGATAAATGTGTTTGTACATGTCTTTGTTTAGAGCATATTCTGGAAATTATAACGCTATCGGCATTTCTTCTAAGAATATTCATGGAAATACGTGAGAAGTATCGGGGAAGACCACAAACCACAAATTCGATTTCCAAAAGACTAACCAACTGCTATACGTTCAGTTCTTTATTGTTAATGAAAATGCGCACAATGTGCAAGAATAAACTGGATTACATTATTCTAGTTCGTTTTGTTATTGACATATGTCTTTTCCTGCAGATTTGGGCGTGATACCTTTCACAGTGTTTTTGCACAATTCACACATTTGGCTGATGGAATCTCTTGTTTATGCAGAACTTGTGGTGAAAACTATAAATTGCGTATTGAGTTACTGTGTGTTGAAGCTTGTAGTTTGCCTTTTTCCATTCATCCATCATTATGGCGCCGGTTGAGTCATTTCAGGTATTGTTTTTCTTTTCTAGGAGTATTTGGCGTATGCTCTCGTAGGCCTTGGTTGATTTGCTTTGACCCTTTTTAACATCTCAGGTCATCAACGTCCCATTCAATTCAGGGCGTGAAGCGGCCACAAATTTTGCTCAGAGGCCTCTAAGATCAGGCTTGAGGTTCTTTTTGTGTCTTAAATCTACGACATGGAACCCAAGGCTCTACTTCCCTTCCGAAGGAAGCAGGCCTTGGTGTTTGGCAGAAGTATCTACGTTCTGATGTCCTCTATGAAGAACGTTAAGACATTAGTCAATTTTGACCGCGCTGTCTTCCCGATACCCAGGATTCGTTTCATATAACCGGCTTTGACTTTCTCTGGTGTTATAAGGTCGTTGATTTTTAGCTTGCCCCAGATTATATGGATTCCATAAGTTTGCTGTTTTTGTTGAGAGTTTTTGGGACTGTTGGATGTTGTAATTTGCTTTTATTGCCGCTGTTGCTCTTTCTTTCACATGAGTGTTAAAGGATGTCAAACTCCAAGATATTTGAATTTGGGTGTTACTTCTAGTGGTTTATTTTGAACCGTCAGTGAGTCCTTGGGTGTGAGTGTACCACCTTTTCTGGAAATCATTTGTTTGGTTTTTCCATGGTTTATTTGTATGTCGTTTTCCAGGACCCATGAGGTGAGTCTGTTTAGTACATTTTGTGGCTCTTCTTTGCTTTCTGAAGCTATAGTCATGTCGTTTGCATCAAGTATGAGTGTTGCTGAGCTGTCCATAATGATTTTTGTGATGTCTGCTGTGGTGATGTTGAACAGGGTCGGGTTGATCGGATCTCCTTGTTCGGGTTTTTATAAGAATTGGTTTCTTCTTCATTTTGTCAATTTGGAAAATAATGGATTCACTTATATATATATATATATATATATATATATATATATATATATATATATATAGTGAGGTTATTTGAGTTACGGGCCACTTGGGGGGCATGGCTCAGATAGTGACGCATTGTACACACATTCGGAAGGTCTCGGTTTCAATTCCATTTGGATGGCCCATCCTGACCTACGGTTTTTTCATGGTTTACCTTGGCCGTCAAAACGCTGTGATGGTTCTTTACCTTCCACGCTCTCCCATTTCATAAAATTTTATTCCGTTGTTCTGAGGGGTTAGAACGGCATCGAGGTTTTCTTCAGAAACATGTTAGAAATCCGCGCATCACAACCTTGGATTCTGGCCATACCTCACCCCTGAAGGTATTTCCATTGCTGGCGTAAGCACAAACGGCCAGCCGTGAGCAAGATTGAAGTTCTCTTTTATCCTCTTCCACCCCAAACAAAGCAATTCAATCTTGCGTAGCTGCAATCTGCCGACTGATGACAAATAATCATGGTCCAACAATTCTATGTGCATAATTGGACACACCTTGTATTTTAAAGTATTTTGGAGAGACATCCAATATTTGCTTCGTATTTTTAGCTGTTTTAACATATCAAGATGTCCTCGTTGTTATTGAAAGATACTAAGGAATCCACTATTCCGTGATTCTTGTTGCAACCACAATATAACAGTAATTATTAATTCAACGCCTGGGGTTCTACTTTGACCTAACGAATTTTATAGGGGTTTCATTTAAAAATGTATGTGACGTTCGAACGGAGGATTTTGACTCCCACCTGTTGTGCCAAGTGCTTCAATAGCTTTTGTTTAAACTTGTAGTTTATATTTACTTTTTCATATAAAAAAACAGTGTTTCTTTAAGTTTTCTTTAATCTGTAAATTACTCTCTTAGAAGAAATGGGGACCGTTTTGTTGAATACATTGGTCAAAAAAAGTATTTTTCCTGCTTTTTTTTTTTAATTCAAATATGTTTTCAGTTTTACTCTCTAGAGCTATGTTTTTAAACATAATCACATCAAATGTAATAATGTACTTATATTTTTGATGAAATATTAATAAGTCTGGATATATAGCTAAGACAAAACTGTTTGTTTAGATTTCATTTTAACTTAAATAATAATGAATATATTGAAAAAGAGAGCTATGTGTCAATAATTATGAACTTTCAATTTCTTTTTTCACTATTAGACAAAATTAATTATTATTATTATTATTATTATTATTATTATTATTATTATTATTATTATTATTATTATTATTATTATTATTATTATTATTATTATTTAAGTTGTATGTCCATCACTAGTGTCTCTTTTCAAACATCAACAATAATCAGCCGTTATTTACACATCCCAATGGCCTTGATAGTGGTATTCATTGTTTTAATGTCTTTATGAAACCGCTCACCTCATTGCACCAAAATTCGCAGGAAAGTAATCGATATGACTATTAATAAAATGCACTTTAACTCCAATTTTACACCCTAGATTTCTAAAATGTTGTAACATTTCCCCCACAATTTCTTTATAGTTCTCAGATACATCGACTGAGGAATTCTCATTCTGCATAAGCTCTCGAATCTATGGGTCCGTCGAAAACACCTGCTGCTGTCTTAGTTTCAGTTCTCTGTGGGAACTTTGTAACAAGAAAGTTGAAACTATCGCTATCCTTATTCAGAGCAGTTAAAAATTTCTTCATTAGGTCTAACTTAATATGGAGTGGTGGAAATTTGACATTAGAAGGAGAAACAAGTGCTCTTTTTCTCCAGGAATTAGCCCTAGTGTTCCTTTCACGAAGTGAACCATTTACTATCTTGTTTAAATCTCTCAGAATATTTATTTTATTAACCTGTACAATGAACAAATAATAAAACCTCATATTTTCTATAATACCCATTTCTGAAAAACTGTAACCCGATGAAACTGGTTTGAGAGATTCCATGTGGTAATGAATCAGAAAATATGAACAGTTTTCATTCAGCAGAAAATGTGTACACCAGTATAATTGTTGACACCTTCTTTGCTTAGCTCCCTTAATGCATCAAGCCAAGAGATTTTGGCGCTAATACTTGGAGTTCGCATTCGGAAAGTTCGGGATTCAAATTCTTTGTGGTAGGACATTCTGACCTTGGGTTTTCACGTGGTTTCCCCTGGTCGCTTAGGCGAATGCTCGGACGGTTCGTTCCTCACACCTCTCATTTCATTGGTTATGTTACATGGTAAAAAATACCAAGGCGAGGTGATCAGGTGCGGTGTTACGGCGGCTTGCGCTTTGGAATGATTCTGCCTGGGCCTCTGGTGTGAGGGTTAGGGACTCTGTCTACGTCCATGCTTCATCGCTCGTGGATCCTAGGCTCACATTCCCTCTCCCGAAGTGTCTCCAATGAGACGTAGGCACAAACGACGAGCGGTTGAGCAAGACTGAGGTTATGAAATATCTTCCTCCGTCCCTAACAAGTCAATTCAATTTAGATTTCTTAATAAACCCATAACAAATAACAATCCTTTCTTGTAGAACGTATTTCATTTCACTTATTCACTGAAAATTACATGGCAATATAAACCAAACAAATACACTTTCTTTAATTTTCCCATCGTAACAGTCACCAACTTTGAACTGACATGTGCAGGTTGGCAAACGCTGCATCGCTGAGAGAGCATGCGCATTATTAGAGATGTATAGCACGCAATAGCTGAGATGCATTGTACACGCAGCAAGTGCCGCACTAAAATAACCTCCTGTTATTTACATTACTTCAGTTTTCCCTGTCATGCCCTTGTATCTTTTTAGCCGATTGTAACGGCTTCTTTCAATTTTCCTTTCTTCAAGTCATCAACACTTTAATTGCGGTTTCTTGAATTATAGATTTCGCCATTATCTTTAGATTCTTCTTTGTTACTCTGTCTGGCTTTCTTCTATTTTCATCTAATCTCCCTACTAGTCTTGGAGCTTTCCATTTTATCTATATCAACCTTGTAACTATACGTACAAACTTGGCAGTCTGAATAATTAATTCGGTCCTGGTGGTGTGATGGTAACCATACTTAGCTTCTAAACCCAAGATAGCGGGTTTAAACCTCGTCAAGATCGATGGATTTTTCGGGCGTAAAAATCCTAAGTATGGCTTCCTTCGGAAGGGAAGTAAAGCTGTGGGTTCCGTCTCGTACATTTACGGCACGATAAAGAACCTCAAGCCTGAAAGTAGCGGCCTCTGAGCAAAATTTGTCGGCCGTTTCACGCCCTGATTTGAATGGGGCGCTGATGACCTAAGATGTTTAAGAGCCTCCGTAAATAAAACTAATAATTAACATTTTAAAATCAATATCATTTCATTTACACAAAGAGCTCCACATTTTTTGGTACTATTGAAACCAATGTAGATTAAAGTCAGGTTTTACCCCCTAAACCTCAGCCCCCCTATATTTTAAATTTCAAATGGCACCCATTTTCTTATAATACTACACTTTTTAAGGAAGAATATATTATCACATTTTTTTTTATTTTATAACATTTGTGACAAGTTGGATGCTTGTTTGAATCTGGGCAAAATAAAAATACAAAAACTATTGAGAATTTAATGTAATAATTGTGTTTTAGTAGTGAGTTGCTTTAAAATGGTGTACACACAACGAGAAAGAACAGAATGTAAACGAATTAGTCAGCAGTTACGAAATTACTGTAGTATTATCCAAAACGAAGGATGTCAATTGGTCCTGGTGGTGTAGTGGTAACAATAATTGCCTCGTAGACCCAAGATAGTGGGTTCAGTCTCTACCAGGATCGAATGATTATATTGGGCGTAAAAATCCTAAATTTAGCTTACTCAGGGAGAGAAGTAAAGTCGTATATTTACGGCACGTAAAAGAATTTCAAGCCTGAAAGAAGAGGCCACTGAGCAAAATTTATTGACTATCTCACCTCTTGAATTAAATAGGGCGCTAATGACCTGAAATATTGCACAACGTCAGTAAATAAACCAAAATAAAAAAATAAAAAATAAAATGTGTTTTCACCCAGCAACTGACTTATTATTTTTATTCTGACCAATTCACATGACAATAACACAACAATGCAGATTAAAAGGCAACACAATTGAAACAAAAGACATGATAACAGCTGATTCCTCTAAAATTAAGGTATCATAGGCAACGACCCATTTGAAATGTTGAAATAGAGGGGCATGGAGATAGGGGAGTGATACCTAAAATTTAATCAACATTGCTTTTAAATTGTCCCGTAATGCATCGCTTTATAATAAATTGATTTTACCATATTTATTATTACAGAACATGTTCACAATGTGTTGATGAATTCAATTAATTAATTTAAATAAATATACCAATAATGCGGCACTTTTCAAACTTGCAAGATAAACGCATAACTCCTTTTTCTCCAATACATATAATCAAAACTTCAATTTAAAACAAAGCACATATCTCCATATTGTGAATATATTAATTTGGCATTCATTTTTTATTTCTAATGTTACGTAGCAAACGCCGCAGGTCTGTTTCTTTTTGTAATGTTGCGAAATTTCCAACCCCTCCTAATGACGACTTTAACTGTAGCATCATAAATTAACATTTTCAACTCGTGCTCAGGGCACCTGCTAATTAAAAAGTGAGTTAAAATTTAAACCATAATTGTAGCGATATGCATGAGAACTGTATTTTCATTTAATAACATACAAATTGTTTTTTTTTTTTCCCCTGCAAATTTTAAAGCTAATTTCTCCGCTGTTTCGTTTATTTTAATGATCCGTTTTTGACGCAAGCCTTTTGATACTGGAATGTTTAATGCTCCAGGCGAAGAAGTGCAGGTAATATGCACGGTTTTGTTTGCATTAGTGTTCCTCTGTAATTGGTAAGCATAATTAGTTGTGAAGTCAGAGTGTAGTAACTAAAACAGAAGACAAGCTAACTTGATATTTACAGAATACATTTCTGCCTGAATGTGTGTTTCAAACTGGACTATTATAGGAAGGAAATACACGGGAGCTGTCAATAACAAATGACAATAACTTTTTACAGGCATAGTTTCTTGCTTAAAATTAACTTTACATATTTTGTTAGCTTCATGCATTATGTACAAGCGACACAAGTTTTATACGAGTAGTTGTCACTTCCAGCTGAGACATGGTCAGTTCCCCTTACAGCAAAATGAAGGTGACATACGATGAACAATACGCCGCTCTGAAATTCTGCTTTCGTCTCAATAAATTTTCATCTGAGGTCTATGAGAGTTTGTACTTCCCCAAAGCACAGTCTGAAGATGATTTAAATGTTTAAATTTCAAAGAAAAATGAACCCGGACTCCATTTTTTATTTGAATGGTGTTTAACGCCCATTTTTACAACTAAGGCACCACAGACAGTGGACACTGATGATACATGAGATGAAATGTTGTATTGGGAAAGGATTTTTTAAGGAAAGAAACATTCCTGGCCTAAGTTTAGGGTACCTCCCCGGCATTTGTCATTTATGAGGCCTGAGGAAAACGTGAAAAAAAAAACCTGTCGGTGAGGACGGTTCTTGTGGGATTCGAACCCCAGACCTTCCGCTCACGAGTCCACGCCTTAACGACCTTGGCGACACGTGGCGGTGCGCATGATTGTGTTCTTACGGAAGAAAATATTAATATCACTGTTGTCATTGTGAGAGAGGAACGTTGAATAACGTTAAGAACAAATATTCTAAAAATTTCACTGGGTGGCAATCAATGTTGGTAACTTAAATGTATGACTTGTTTGTCCAAGTGAGTTCCAAGGCTGCTAACTTTCGCATGCAGGTTTGCATGCAGTTGAAGATGAAATTACAGGAACATTTTGATGAAACTTAACTACATTATTTCGATTCTGAGAGCAAACTCAAAGCTCCGTGAGGAAATTTCCATCATCACTTTGTTGGTTTGTTTTATTTATGTACCCCCTTTAACGCCTCAGGTTATCAGCGTCCCATTCAATTCAGGGCGTGAAAAGGCCGACAAATTTTGCTCAGAGGCCTCTTTTTCAGGCTGGAGGTTGTTTTTCGTGCCGTAAATGTACGACATGGGACCCACTACTGTACTTACCTTCCGAAAGAAGCCATACGTGGAAATTTTACGCCCAAAAATTCCATCGACCATGGCAGAGACTGAACCCATGATCTTGGGTTTACCAGGCAAGTGTGGTTACCACTCCACCACCAGGACCGTCTCCATTATCACCAACACAAAAAGCAATAGTGGTTGCTTCTGCCGAAAAAGCTATGGTCATCTCATATTACGATGTTCAAGAAATGATACTCCAGCATGATGTACACAACTGTAACTGAGCAATGCTACATACAGAGATATCCCGAAAACTGTGAAACGCCAAATCATATGCAGAAGTTCACTTTTCCTTGTAGCAAGCTGGATACGTCACTATGACAATACAGTGCCAGACCATGCAAAAGTTGTTGCTAAACACCTAACAAAAATCAACGTGAAGTATGGCCCTCACTCTCCCTATAGTCTTTTCCCCGAAATTAAAGAAACTCCTTCACGGAGGGGGGGGGTTCATTATCAAAAATAGTAGTGAAGACTGCAGAGGGCTGAAGAGCACGTCAAAAATTTTGTTTCCAGCATGTCTTTGAAGGCTGGCAGAAACGCCGTGACAGATGCATCGCATCCAACGGGAACTACTTTGAGAAATATCATCAAAATTATGAGGATGGGTAAAGGTGTGTAAAACTTGTGCTACTCTTTACTGAACAGCACTCGTAGAACTTCATTTTATTTATCTTATTTACAAAATTGTTCACCATTGTCGTTAAGAAAAGCAAATTAAATTTGTAAAGGTACCTTAGTGGTAAAGAGGTTGAGAGATGACAGAATTCTGTTAGAGAACTTGTGTACTGTAGAAATAAAAGCAGGCTGTTTGCAAAGTTTAAGCAATAGCTTACGGACATACAGGCGAGCAATTCTTATGAGCTCCATACTGTTAATCAACGTGTTGCTACAATTATTTATGGTGATATTACAAACAAATAAGACAGTATATAGTTGTGATAAGAGTACTCAAATTTAAAGTGTAGTCCATATAAAATGACGACACATCAAAGAGTGTCCATCAAAGTACAAGAGAAAATCCAATGATACTAGATAATCGTATCTTTGAACTTCTCTTTTTTCTTACGCGAGCCGCCACTGCAGTTTATCTAAACATATGGTTTCTGATATTCACAACAGTCATGTGCACTGTAACTGTTCAGTACGTGTCATCTCTTACTAACTACAGTTACAATTGATCCGCCTCTCTCACAACCAGCCAACATTGTAGTCTACATAAGCATATCCCAACCTAACACCCACGACAACTACTCTATGTACAAAACGAGCAGTCACTGCAACTAACTAGTTTTTATTCAATACTGACTCTGTCACACAACGAGCCACCACTGCAGCTGTCTAGGCACTTGGCACTTATTACCCATCTGAAGCCGCTTGTGAATTAATTAGGAGCTTGGTACATATTATACATGACCAGCCGCCTCTGCATCTGATTGGACACATGACCTCTATTGCCCCAACAGCTATCTCCACAGACGAGTCGCCACTGCAAAATGTTGGGAACGTGATATACATTACTGACGACTATCACTTTTATTGCAGTATTAATGGACGGTGACACGCCTGAAACGCTCTCTACATACCATAAGCCGCCACTGCAACTGACGTCAATTACTCAGACAAGTCGCCGCTGCAACTGACTAGTATGCAGCACCTATCACATCGGTCTAGGTGGTGCAGTGGTAACCGTACTTGTCTCCTAACCCAAGATCGTGTGTTCAATCCCGGCCAGGATCGATGGATTTTTATTCGGGCCTTAAAATCCTAAGGATGACTTCCTTCTGAAGGAAAGTAAAGTCGTGGGTCCCATTTCGTATATTTACAGCATGTAAAAGAAATCCAAGCCAGAGAGAAGAGGCCTCTGAGCAAAATTAATGGACCGTTTCATACTCTGAATTGAATGGGATGCTGATGACCTGAGATATTAAAGAACGTCCGCGAATAAAAAACCAAACCGAAAGACACCTATTACTGACTAATGAAACTCGCTCTACACATCACAAGCCGCTACTGCAATTTACTGAGCATTTGACTAATTACCCATGACATCCATCTCCATAACCAAATCGTCCTGTAAATGACTAGTACTCGGCACCTATTACGCTTTCTACATATGACAAGCAGCCACTGGAACTTACTGGACACTGACACCTATTACCCATAACAGTTAGTGTCTCCACAGAAGAGTCGCCGCTGCAAATGACTAGGAACGTGGCACCTTATATTACTACTGACTGAAGCGCTCTCTACTCATGACAAACAGCCGCTGAAACTTCTGAGAGTCGCCACTGCAAATGACTAGGTACGTGGCATCTATTACTAATGACTGAAGCGTCTCTGCAAATGACAAGCCGCCACTGAAACGTCTCTACAAGTATCCACAGAAGAGTCGCCGCTGCAAATGACTAGAAACATGGCACCTATTACTAATGACTGAAGCGTCTCTGCACATGACAAGCCGCCACTGAAACGTCTGTACAGGTCTCCACAGAAGAGTCGCCGCTGCAAATGAATAGGAACGTGGCACCTATTGCTAATGAATGAAGCGTCTTTGCACATGACAAGCCGCCACTGAAACTTCTGTACACGTTAAACCTATTACCCATAACAGTCAATATATCCATAGAAGAGTCGCCATTGCAAATGTCTATACACGTGGCGCCTATTATCTGCGACTAAAGTATTTATACCTGACGAGCCGACTGGGCAACCGACCAGGCATATTACACTATTACCCACTACTGTTTGTATCTCATCACTGCAACGGACTAGGGACCTATTATGCCGCTTTCTCCACGCAGGAGTCGCCACTGCTACCGGCGGGGCACGTGGCACCTATTACCCACGACAGCCGCACCTGAACCGCCGCTCTCTCCCCATGAGGGAGGGACACGTGGCATTCTGCAGCAAAGCGGCGTGAAGACACGACACACATCACGAAGCATTTAGCTTCTAGCAGAATCTGTCAACTCCCCTCCACCTTTCTCCTCCCTTCTCCACCAAGGGACTTGATCAATTTAAAAGGGAGGGTACGCCGTTGAAGCTTTGCTCTTGGTCCCTTCTGAAACCTCTTGTAGTACTTGCTACTTAAGTTTATACCTCTTACCTTATGCTAAAAGTGGGGAGATGAAAAGAAGGAGAAGAAGAAATTATAAGTGGCCGGAAGTCAAGAGAAATTAATTATAATGAAAGAAGCAATAGAATAAATATAAACAAACTCATGATGAAGAGATGAGGGATATGGAAAACGACAAAAGAAAGAGGGAGGGGTAAATAGCATGATAAATTATAATTCTGGAGATTTTTCCTTACGGAACATATTCAGGTGCGATGTCTACAACACGTTTCAAACCCCCCCCCCCCAACTATACATTTCCCCTTCTTTTTATTTCTCCTTCTTAGGACAGAAACAATTAGATAAATGAGTGAATGGGGTTGTTTTACCTTTCTAAGCGAACGGACATCAACTTTCGTTTAACTTATGAATTGCATTTGCCACTTGATGGCAGTGCGGTTCTAGCGTATATATTCCATATTAGGCAGATTGCATGGTTATGTGTTAAGAACGACTCAGAGTTTGAAACAATGAACACAAGCTTAGTAAAACTTTTGTTACCGATCTAAAACACAAGTAACTCACGTATAATGAAATTCAACCATATGGAAGTTGCATTAATAAAGGGAGAAAAACTAAAAGTTTTGATTCAATATATCATAGATGCTCAATGTCAACTCGGTCATTGAACACCCAAGAATTCTGCATTCCATTTGAGTTTGCATACTTGCATCATAAAGTACATCCTTTTAGTGAATTCTGAAGGATTGCAAGCTTGTAAGCTACTGCGGTTGTATCCGCAAGGGATTAATATATAATATATGCAATATGTATGTATGTATATATATATATATATATTACATAATATACGCTGTCGCAATTTTTGTTTTTTCTCAATAAAACTCGGCATATACTATCAATTAACAAACGATTTATCGAGTTCGTTAACCAGTAAAGTTAAGCCATTGGGGGTGAGGGTTAAACTAAAGCGATTTTTTTAAAAAATTAAAAAGTCACTCTGGCGACCGTAAAGTTAGCTTTTTTTTTGAAACTCGATATATTTCTTTAAATTAATGTATAACAGCAAAATTTCAAATCATGGCACTCGAACCATTGGGAATGCCGATATAGCTCAAAAATGAGTAGGGGTTAAAACATTTTTTTTTAAAATCCCTCTAGCGGCCGCAATTTTAAATATTTTAATTGGAAATCGGCATATTCTATTGAAATAAAATAAAAATATTTTCCGAAAATCAATGAAATTGGGTTATTGGGGGGGGGGGGTATCTGAAACCAAAAATTTAAAATTGGCCCAAGTGGCATTAATGTTTTTTTTTTCGCAACAAAATTCGGTATATAAAATTTAAATAAAATAAGAAAAATAGTTTCGGAAAATTAGGGAAATCAAACCTTTAGGAGTAGGGGTATACTTAAAAATTGAAATTCAAAAATTACTCCAGCTGCACCAATATTTGCATTTTCGCTACTAAACTCTGTATATACCATTAAAATAAAATACGAAAAACAGTTCCTGATTATCAGGGAAACTGGGCCATTGGGAGTGAAGGGGTAAAAATCGCTCTAGCGGCACCAATATTTGTTTCTTCGCAACAAAATTCGGTATATACATTTTAAATAAAATAAAATATATTTTATGAAAATTATAGAAGTTGTACCATTAGGAGGAGTAGGTGTATAATTGAAAACCGAAATTTAAAAAGCGCTTTTGCGTTTAATTTTCTCTATATTGTTTTAAAATAAAAGAATAAATTAATTATTTATAATTATATATACGTTTTATATTTAACAAAAGCATCGTCGTGAAGATAAAAAAAAATATTAATCAAATATGTGTTCGAGAATTATATTTGTATGTAAGAGCGCTTTGTAATATCTTCAGAAAACATTTGCGTTACATGTTATTAGTGCAATAACATTTAATTTAAATTAAATTTCAAAGTCAATGAAAATCTACGTAACTTTTGATTGTTTTCATTTGCTTTGTGCATTGTAATTTTTTATGAATAGTAACATGTTTTTGTTTTATGAAGTACATGAACCGCTTCTTCTTATATATACAATGTAACTCGAAACTTTGTGTTATTTTTCTCTATTTTAATAAATGTAACGAGGATACGAAGGAGCCAGGATATAACATGGTTACATTTAAAAATATTTAAAAATACCCATACAGCACAGCTTTGTCTATCAGTGGTCATATATTTAATTTAACTAATAGTATGTCTTAATTTTTGTGGTTTAATAATAATAATAATAATAATAATAATAATAATAATTTTGAAAATGCAGTGTCTCTTTTGTGATACTTTTTCTACAATGGCCACAAGTAAAAAATAAAATAATACTAAATGCCCTCCCCCAAAAAATGAACCCGGGACCTCCGCTGTTTGGTCGCGCAAACGTTTGCGGTAGCGTCTTTACCGAAAACAATTGCTGCAGGTTCTAAGGCCAAACATACTGCAAGACTCTTTCTCCAAGAGTATGCAAAGCCTAATGGGAATTGACTTTGGTTATATGGAATCCTTAGTGTCCAGTGAAGAAATTAGCTTGCAACTTTCTGGTACAGCAAACAATCATAACTTGAGAATCTGAGGAACTGAAAACCCTGGTATTTGCTTTGAGCCTTTGCGCAGTTCTAAGTGAACGTGTTCACCCAAGTGAAAGTATATGGCCCTTCCTTTTTTCACTGAACGAACCATAAAGAATATTTTATACCTGGATATTCACAGCAATGGCTCTTACCACAGCTTAAACAGGATAGTCCTGATTTTCATTCTCCAGCATGATGGAGCACCCCCACATTGTCACAACGTAGTCAGAAGAGAGCTTAATTCTGGCTCATCGTATGACGGAGCATTTCTTTGTTAATCTCCATATTGCCCAGTCTACGTGCCACTTTTAACATGATCTGCTTTTGCTGATGCTTTGTTACAACGTGTTACAGCTCAATACCTGCGACGGCTCCGTGAAAATGTGCGGAGACGACGGCCCGAACCGAAGGGAACTGGCTGTTGCATCATGAAAATGCGCCCTGTCACAATTCTTTGTTCACCAGGAGCTTTTTGACGAAAAACAACATAATGTTGTTCCCCACCCACCGTACTCGCCCGATTTGGCACCCTACGACTTCGCCCTATTCTCCAAATTGAAAATCAAGTTGAAAGGACGCCGGTTCCACACAATTGATAGAATTCAAGAAGAAACGCTGTCTATGTTAAACACCCTCAAAGAACATGACTTCCAAGATGCGCTTGGTAAATGACAGAATTGCTGGGACCGGTGTATACGTGTGGAAGGAAACTACTTCTAGGGTGACAGCGATCATTAGTCTCAAAGTAAGTTTTTGACCAGATGGCAGCACCAGTCCCGAATATTCTGGATATCACCTCGTGTGCGCCCTATTCCACAGCTTATACGTCTTTGCCTTAACTGTAACAAGCGATTATAGTGAAAGAAAATGAAATGAACATGAAGAATAGTTGAAAAAATTGAGGGTGTAGATGTAATGAAACTGAAACGGAAACGGAAGAACCCCCAAAAATTGCAAGTCTCAACTTTGTTCATCGCCACAAACGCCACTCGGGTTCGTTTTTATTGACAATATTGTTGATGCTACAAATGGCAATGACTTAAAATGAACCAATAAACGTCGTATTCATATTAAGTAAAAAAAAGAATCGTGGCTTTAACCACGGAAAGCAGATGCCAGCAGTGAATGCTTCAGAAAGGAAATAGTTTCAGAAATCTCTTTGTTTTATATAACAGTATCAGAAAGTACACTAAAAGAAAAAGAACAACGGAAATATTTAATTTACAAAGAAGATGCCCAGAATTCCCTTTCCAGATCTTCATTGGGTGTCAGTATTTTTGTGGGACGCGCATTATCATCACGTTTGTGACAGATGTTAATTAAAACATCGCTTGCTATATCGATTTCTCTCGTGCTGCTGCACACGTGCAACGCGCAAGAGGAAGAAAGACTCCACATCTGTCTGAAGACCCTCACCACATTTACAAAGAAGCCGTACTTTGCGCAATATACCCTGTCTCCCATGAGACTCATCAATGTCGAGTATCAACGCCAAACATTCGTAATGCCCTCACATTCTGACAAGAACGAGAACGTGAGAAATCATGAAAGACATCCTCTACTCTGAAGTGCGGGTTATGTTCTCCTGACCCTCATTGCATCTCCGGTTCGAGCGTAGCTGCTGAAGCAGCAGTTTTACGTCCGTACTTAAAATATTTCTAGAAGTAAACCTTAAACCCAAGTTGCGAGGGTAGGTTCATAAGCTT
The DNA here is from genome assembly GCA_030762175.1 of Metallyticus violacea. NCBI lineage: Eukaryota > Metazoa > Arthropoda > Insecta > Mantodea > Metallyticidae > Metallyticus > Metallyticus violacea. Next base: position 142,918,875 of record CM060831.1, read on the forward strand.
CCGGCCTCGCCGATAAAGATTATCGCCTTCAAGAAACCCTTATCTGGTCTCATGCCTTATTTGTTAAGTAAATAATTGCAGCTGTAACTTCCGCTCCGCTGTGTTCACTTGTTCAGATATAGTTGCATAAAGAAGGCTATGCGTAGAACATTGTGACATATTCAAAATGGAGTAAAGAGCTTTTATTAAGTGCTTCACAAAAGAAAGACTTACTCCAAATGAAATTAAACAGCGACTGGACGGTGTGTATGGGGAAGCATTCCCCTCATATTCTACCGAAGAGCGTGCAAGTCAGCCCTTGGAGGTGCTCACTCCTGAAAACATCGCTCTTGTGAAAGCAGAAATTATGAAATATCGGCTGCTCAAAGTTACAGAAATAGCAGCAAGGTTGGGCCTTCCTAAAACAACAGTCCTTCGAATTATTCATGGACATTTAAACATGAATAAGGTTAGTGCAAGATGGGTGCCTAGACTTCTTTCCTCAGTCCAAAAGCAGTAACGAGTCATCTGTTGTCAGGCATTTTTGGAGTTCTACCGTGGCAACGAGAGAAAATTTCTGCAAACCTTGTTACAGGAGATGAAACTGTAGTCCTCTACTATGATCTCTTGTCCAAAAGAGAATCAATGGAGTGGTAGGAGTAAACCAGGCAAAATACCGCCTCTAAAGGCCAGAGTCACTCAGTCAACCAAGAAGATCATGGCTACGATCTTTTGGGACTGTGAAGGAATACTCTTCATTGATCTCAAGGAGAGGAACACCACAGTAAATGGGGAGTACTGTGCTGGCCTATTGCGCAGACTACGTGCTTCCATCAAAGAGAAAAGGCGAGGAAAGCTGAGTGGTGATATGAACCTTCTTCACGACAACGCGCCTGTGCACACATCTCTTGTTACAAAGGAAGCCGTGAAGAAATGTGGCCTTAAGGAGATCGACCATCCATCCTACAGCCCAGATAGCTCCCAGTGTCTATTTCCTGTTCTCAAAACTCAAGAAGGACCTTGGAGGAAGGAAATTTAATTGTGACGAAGAAGTGATGGATGCTGTTTATGTCCATTTTACAGACAAGACCTCTGACTATTTTCTTGGTGGGGGGGGGGAATTGAAATGTTAATTCAAAGATTTGAGAAATATATTGCAACAAAGGGTAACTACGCTGAAAAGTGAAGTTTAGTTTTTTTCTTTATCATTTCTAGAAAAGGATTAGCCGGAAACTTAAGGACCTACCCTGGTATATGATGCCGAACATCCATTCTTATCGTTCGTGCAAGTGTATAGACACCACAAAAAAATAAACGAGTAAATACTGATATAGTCAAGCGTAAAACTTTCGAAAGAATAAAAAATAAAACATATCAAGCCTATACAAAGCCAAAATAAGAATCTTCGGACGATTTCAGCTTAGACTGTCATTGTCGATTAATGTTTTAAAATTTTTTCTTTGACTCCTCTGGTTGGTTGTTTTTGAGTCACTACTTTTAACTCATTCAGGTGCCAGATCTCAGTAGAATGTGAATGTTTAAATTTCTCTTGGGCATGAACGTGTTGTGGACAAAGCGAGATGGCTTGGTTTAAGTACTTCACTCCTACTTCACTCCACAGAGAGTTTTTATGATACGTTTTGCATTAAGGACCTACAATTTCAGATTTGCTTGCTTTGTTGGGGACAATGTTGAATTGTGTAACCAAAATGGATAGTTAAAAGTGGCATCGCTTGATACTTGGGAGGTCCAGTGTTCAAATCACATGTTGGAATGGATATTTACATTCCTCTAATTTTTCGTTCTCCCATTTCCTTTAATTTAATTCCTTGGTTCTGTTACAGAGTCGAAAGAGCTAGCGCGAGGTTGACTGGCGTGGAGTTATGGTAGCTTGCACTGTTTCTGTCCCTGCGTCTGGTATGGGAAGCGAACCTTCTGAGCGGTCTGACTCCTTGGGGTGGCATGGGGATGTTCTATCCGGAAACATGTTAGGGGGCCCCGTTTACGTCTGTGCTAGCGGATCCTGGCCGCCCAGTGTCCTGTCACCAAATCCCATCCCTAGAGTTGCTTCGTTGGGGGCATAGGCACAAAGGGTCAGCCGTGATAAAGTACCGAAGCATCCTCCTCCGCCCCATACAATCCAATCCAATTTGTTATCCATCTAAACTCCATAAATGAGAAGTTTACATCGCTGGCTATTCCTGAAGCGCCCTTTGGGAGTTCTATTGCCAAGCGCCATTGATAACCCAAAATTATCACTCATAAAGATGGAAAGACACTGAATGAACGAAGTCTAAATACCAAATGCTATTTGATTAGAACTGTTAGTGAATTAGAACAAAATATTCTGTCCTTATTCCGCAGTAACCCATTGTTAATGAAAAAGCAAAGCGGCCCGTGCTCAGTAGGACAAAAATTTGCCCAATAATTGTTTTAATTTTAGCCTACCTTCATTATAAATTAACTGTCTCCTTTTATTGAATGCTGCTTATTTTATAAACATTAAAACAATAACAAAGACGTCATTATGAATTAAATTAAACCATAAAAAGAGTATCAGCTCTTATCTTTCAACACGTACAACGTTGTCTTACTTCTGCAGTGATTGTCCTCACTGTACACCGCCTATTCGCCTCCATCAAAGATCGAATTAACTCCACAATGTGAGCTGTAATGCCAGGGAGACTTGCACATGGAGCATTCTCCATCTTATCACGGGCTTATCGAAATACAGACACCCAATGTGCCACCGACTGATGAGGTAGTACATCATTGGTGCATGCTTCCTATTCCACTCCTTCCACGTGGCATCTCAATTCTGATCTATGCTTTTGCTCAAATTTAGAAAGCATGTTCTTAGAGAGGGACACTACTTCCTGTCTTTATAAGTTTTTTGTAAGCTCTACAATAACAATAACGACTTCGTTCTATCAAAGATAGCAACGCCTATGCCTTCAGTGTTATTGTGCAATGTGGCGAATGCTTTATCAATATTTTTTACAACTTGCGCAAATATTTGAACTGTGAGTTAGTGATCTAGGTTATGGGTGAATGATCAACTTGTCCTTCCTTAACCCCTATATGTTTCAACACAAGAGATTTCAGATGTTTCAAATAGTTCAATTCTACTAATTAAATATATATATATATATATATTATATGATAGAATATGAATTACACATAAATGTGTAAATAAATACATAATTGCACCAACACAATTTTAGGGAGTATTTGGGGCAAGTTTTAAATGTTTGGAATAAGGCACTTATGGGTGATTATGCCTAATTGCCAAATTTTGAATAAAACATAGGTTAATCCCTAAAGGTCCCTAAGGTATGGCGATTTATGTTATATTTTTAATCACTAGATACACAATTTAGAATAAATTTTTATAGTGTGCAAGTGTCATCTACATACATTATGGTGCAATATCATGCATTGCAGGTGTGTCGTGCACTTTCCCTCAATCGCCATAAGCATATACTAAACCAGAGGAAAAAGTACAACGGTGATAGGTCAGTGGATCTTGCTAGCCATACGATGGGACCACTACAATGGACCCAATGAGATCCAAACTGAAACCCTTACTCCTTCGAATAGTTAGAGGCGCATCCTCTGGCAGTTCCGGAAGAAAATGTCAGTAAACGCTCCGTTCAGTGTTAGGTAGAAGTATGTAAAGTCCTATCAAATAGTAGACCTATCCAGATGTTTAAAAGGAAGAGTGGATGTGGATTTTTCATCCAAAATAATCACAGTATCAGTTGTTGAATGTCCTCTTCGTCTGTAGCTGGAAAAACTGGGGTGTTTTGCTCAGTGCTGAAGAAGAATTGGCAAGAGAGAGAGAGAGAGAGAGAGAGAGAGAGAGAGAGAGAGAGAGAGAGAGAGAGAACAAACATAACGGCGTGGAAAATCTTCTGGTAGGAATAATTTCTGAGGGTGCAGTTGCAGCATGTGTACAATTCTCATCGAGGAGGAATCAGCGACAGGTTCGACTAAGAGTATTGCACAGAGATCATTGGAAATTATATCCAATATAATGTCTTCCAAATCCGCTTTTCGCTTTATTTGTGTGGTAGCACTGTTACAATTACAAAAACTTAGTACACTTTAGAACAAAAATTTCATGTATGATTTTGTGTGAAAACTAACTCTAGCGATTTGAAGAAAATTCCCTAGTTTTGCTGCACCTCATAGATATGTTGTTCGTAATCTTGTGAATGTATTTCGGTGGATGGGGTCTGTTCTCGACGAGGATCAAAAGCAAATCGCTTTGTGCCTACCGAGAAACTTGACGAAATGTGAAAAAGTTTAGGACAAAGTCCAAAGCAATTTCTGAGAAACAGGAAATAGGAGTTTGCAAACCTCGGCTTGTAGTAACACCATATGTTTAAAGACAACTTTGTTCAATCACGAGTTAATTAAGCGCAATAAATATCTACAGGTGTTTTGGATAATGTTAGAAGCTACTCTGTTGATCCACATTTAACTTTTCTTGTGGACAAAGCCTAGTTGCAGTTAAATGGTCATGTAGCGACAGAGAGCAACAAGTACTGAAGTGCAGAACAACCTGATCTTGCATACAAACAGGAGGGAAGAGGGTGAATACAAATTAAGAAACGCTTCGGAGACCTTGATAGGAGAGTACAGAAAAAGTTTTGCTAGGATACAATCGAACTGAAATTTGGAGGCGGATGGAGCGTTACATCCAAACAGGGCTAAACACTGCAACCAGGGACTCGCTTGGTTTAGGTTAGGTGGAGGTGGATGACTAAAGTAACAGGCAAAGAGGGCATGAGATTCTGCCCTATATGTGCGGAGAAAGAATCATGGGAGCATATTCTGGCGACTGAAAGTGGACGGAAGAATGGAAGAAAAGATATCTACCTGCCCCATTTGTTAACCGGGGACAGGAGAATGGCAGTGCTGGACTTTGCTGGCAGATAGGAAGGAGGAGGAGGGAGTAGGTAAACTTTCAAATAATATGAGATAACTCAGATCGGAAGAGACAGACATCTAGAAAAGGAGTTAGGGGAACGTGAGCTACAATTTTTTTAACTATTGTACATATATGTGAGGAAGTTTAAGTTACTTGTTTGTTTTCATTTTTTTGTTTATATAATTTTTTCCTATGACATATATTGTATTTTTCCATTTATTTATTTATTTATTTATTTCATTATATATATATATATTGTTTGTCTCTTAAGAGCTAAATATTGGCTTGTGCAATTTCTAGTATTTGGGAAAGCACTTTTGGTCCCAGGACCCGTGCTAAATGAATGAATTAGATTTGTTTAAATATATTTTGTAAATAAATACACCACCAGCGCAACCGCCACCACCATCACCACCATCAGCACCATTACAAAATGTAATTTCATGACCAAAATATTGGTATATTGTGCGCAGTTAGTACTTACAGAAATATATGACCTTTATTTTACGAAAATCCACGATACTCAGAGATACAGAGATTGTGTAAACATGCCATTTTTCGAAGAATTATCAGATATAGCATTTTTTTTTTCAAAAAGACTGCACTACGCTATAGCAACTGATCTTCCCTCAGCTTTAATTGAGGACGATTTTGAGGATAAGATCGTTAGTAACGGTTTGTAAATAGCTCAACTTTCAGATCTTACCTGATCTTTTATCGAAATAACGCGCATATGTTGGAAGAACTGAAAGACATCAGAAGAGAAATTACAGCAATTTCAATAGCAAGCTTTCTTATAAAGTGTGAGAGATGTGGTGGCACAAGGCCATTATGTTAACAACCATGTGAGGGTCGATGGTTATTAATATTATTGTAGTTTGCATAAGAGATCTACGTGCTTGAATTAAGGGGCTGTGTATTAGTAGGCAGAATGCTGCAGCGCGGGCCGCCTCTCATCCCCCCCCCCCCCATAAGTGTTTAACGCACGTTTTAACTACTGAAGCATCACAGACAGTAGACATTGATGATACGAGATGAAATAATAAACTGAGAGAGGATTTTTTTAAAGGAAGGAAGCGTTCCAAGCCTAAGTTTAGGACCGCCACGGGTGCCCGAGGTCGTTAAGTCACGGACTCGTGAGCGGGAGGTCTAGGGTTTGAATCCCGCCAGGACCGTCCTCCCTGACTGAGGTTTTTTCCAGGTTTTCCTCAGTCCTCATAAATGGCAAATGCCGGGAAGGTTCCCTAAACTTAGGCCTGGAATGATTCCTTCCTTAAAAATAAATCATTTCCCAATTTATCATTTCATCTCATGTATCATCAGTGTCCATCGCCTGTGGTGCCTCTGCAGCAAAAAACGGGCGTTAAACACTAATCATTCATTCCTAAGTTTAGGGTGCATTCCCGGCATTTGCTATTTATAAGGACTGGAGTTGGTTAAAAGGGGTGCTGATACACGTTTTCTTGGCCCTGAGTCCATGTTCGGAATCAGTACTTATATTGCTAAGACCGCGGTAAAAACATGAGTTGGGATAACATCAACTAAGGTGGCAAATCTGTCATGGACAAATCCAAGCTAGGAAATTTTCCTAGGTCCCAGCATTTATCTCTCCACCACAGCTCTTCTGCAATTGGACAGAGGAGGAACGAGGAAAGTAATTGCGCTAATTACTGAACATGGTCACTTCAGGGAACATCTACGAAAAGTGGGTCTCTGTAAAGATGAACTTACTAGCAGAATGTGTAAACAGGACGAGGAATTTGCCTCGCACATCCTGTTTGAGTGTCCAATCCTGGAAAGGAAGAGACTCGTTCTCTATAAACAGGAAGACCTGGGAACGGACGCCAACATTGGAACCAAAATACTGCAACTTGTACAAGCAACGGATTTTGTGGAAACAATGAAGGCGTCCCTTCCAATGGGCTGACGTGGTGAAGGTTGCTAAATCCCCCAATACCTATGTGCCTACCTAACTATAAGGATTGAGGAAAACCTGGAAAAAACCTCAGTCAGGGAGGACGGTCCTGGCGGGAATCGCACGCAGACCTCCTGCTTACGAGTTCGCGCCTAAACGACCTTAGCCACTCGTGGCGGTTTTTAAGGGGCCGGAGAGCTATGCCTTTATAAAATGAAAAGTTTCATAAAATTGCGGTAGTTATGGCGAGTTTTTGGATGAAAACTATTAGATTTAGCCATGTCATATTTCACAAATATGTTCGTATTCATGTGTTGTGGTATAAAAATATATTAACATTTAAAATTTTACATCAATTATGTCTTTCGTCCGATTTCACATGCCCGTATAAGAACGCAATGTGTTAATGAACAGCATATTACACCTGTTGATATGTTCTTTATTTGAAAAGCTATCACTATTCTGTTCCAGGATTGGATAGAGTCAAAACATTCCTTATCCGAAGCACGAAGTTCCTTTGGTCCAAGTGAAACTCTAGCGAAAATGAATGTTCTGTATGCACCAGAGCATTCCCACTCACTCAACGTCGTTTTGTTAATGTTATAGGCTGCATAAAAGAACTCATATCTTTTGATGTGCTATCTTCTCTTCGCAAACACAGATATTGTACATTATATGTAGATCTTAAGCGTTCAATAACACAACGCACTTGTGCAGCGTGCCATGTATTGAATCATTGTGGGACAGGCTAGTGACGTCAGGCTACAAGAGGACCTAACGGTTCGACATGTGTCACCGGCAGGACCTGCTTCCCACACGAAGAAAGAAAACGCCTTCCCACATGGCAGGCACACGTATTTATGTAAATGTTCGTGACGACAGTTGCCTGGAATCTAGCGCTGAGTCACGAACGACCTAGCGTGTGCTCAAACACGTGTTGCGTTATCATTTCTTGACACGAAATCTCTTCATGCTGAGAACTGGGAAGCCCCTGTTCTATTCATGTGTCAGATTATAATGGCACACAAAGCGAACACGAACTGGCAGAAAGAGATGACCAGAACTGCGTTTTTTCTTAAAAAGTTGCATCTCACATTGAACATTTCGTTGTGTGATTATAGTTAAGATTGTAAATATTAATGCTATTGTATCGCAATACTAGAATGCAATGTTTCAGCACTTTACCGACAGATTTTCTGGCAGTAATCGGGGTAGATATCTGGTCACCTTTATAAAGGGAAACAACGCTCTTTTTTTTTTTTTTTTGATTGATTTATGAACGCTCTTTAACAGCTCAGGTCATCAGCGTCCCATTCAATTCAGGGCGTGAAACGGCCGACAAATTTTGCTCAGAGGCCTCTACTTTCAGGCTTGAGGTTCTTTTTCGTGCCGTAAATGTACGACACGGGACCCACGGCTTTACTTCCCTTCTGAAGAAAGCCATACTTAGGATTTTACGCCCCCGAAAAAAACCATCGACCCTGGCCGGATTTGAACCCGCGATCTTTGGTTTAGGAGGCAAGTATGGTTACCACTGCACCATCAGGACCGACAAACAACGTTCGTTGAAATAGTGGTTCAGAGTTACTGGGATTTGCTTATTGAATATGGTACCACACATACCTATAACAAAACAGTAATATCAAATGCACTCATCCGTACATTTATCCCCGAGAGTGCGGAGCGCCACGGGTGACTGAGGTCGTTAATGCGCGAAGGTCTGGGTTCGATTCCCGCCTAGATCGTCCTACCTGACTGAGGTTTTTTGCAGGTTTTCCTCATGCCGGGAAGGTACTCTAAACTTACGCCTGGAACGTTTCCTTTCTTAAAAAAAATCCTTTCCCAATTTATCATTTCATCTCATGTATCACCAGTGTCCACTGACTATGGTGCCTCAGTAGTAAAAACAGGCGTTAAACACCAATTGGGAGGCCCGGGTTCGATTCCCGATATCTACTTATGGATTTTTCTAAGTTAGGGATGTCTAGAACGGAGTTCATCCAACCTCGTGAATACAATTGGGAAGCTGTCTGATGGAGAAATGAGATTCTTCGATCACGAAAGTCGCGAGATAGGTGACAGGCGGAGTGCCGCCATACTGACCATATGCCCCCTGCAATACTGCCCTCTATCAATGAAGTCGTAAGACGGAGGTTGATAATGCAGAGGTCGCTGCGACAGGCTAAGGCTCAAGCAGAGTTGTAGCGCCAATGAGAAGAAGAAAAATATCTGAAAAAATATTATGAAATTACCTAAATATACCAATAAATTTACATAAAATTGTTTTAAAATATTAATATCTTAATTTCAGCGTATGACAGTAAAACAAAGAGTGTCCTGTAATAAAAACACTTTTTAATTGAGAGCCTTTGTTGGCTTGTTACTTTGCTGGACCTGAAATTTAACATACTATCATCTGCGATTAACGATTGTCATTGGTGTGTATTGTTATCAGCTAAAATGGAGCGATACACGAAGGACCAACGAGTCCAGATTCTGAAATCTGGAATTTTAAATACAGCGAATGTAATGCAGTGAAGACTTTGTGTAATTTTTGGTAGACGAAATGCACCTAGCGTGTCGACAGTTCAGTGAAAAAAACTGGTAAGGACATTTGAAGATACAGGATCGACAGAGAACATCACCTGGACGTCCTCGTTCTCGTCAATCGGTAGAAAATGTTGCCCTCGTCAGACAGAGCCCGATGAAGTCGATTCGCTACCGTTATCAACAATTAACCATTCCGATTACTGCGAATTTAAATCTTGTACTTATGTAGACAATCCGCGAACCATCTCTCAACTGAAGGCAGAAATTAGACGTTTCATGGGCGTAATTCAGCCGGAACTTTGCTCTAAAGTCCTTGAAAAAGTTGCCAACAGATTGAAGGTGTGCCAAAGGTGGACGTTTGTCTTATGTATTGTTTTATGTTTAATGGCAGTGTTTGTGCTTCATATTAACTTTAATTAAAAAAATTAACTATGTACTTACATTCGCAAAATTTTCTGCTTTAAGAAGCCCAGCCTTCAAAAAGTATGCGAATTTTCGGTATAAAAATTGTATCTTATTCACTTATTGCAGTAAGTGGCAATAATCTGAACAAGATGTGGAAAGTGAGGGTACGCCTGTTTTATGATAACGCATTTTCATACTTGAAGAACTCTTCTTCGCATATCTGAAATGCAAGTCTCGAATAATTCAGCGGTTAGCTTTGGCCTTGCTTTCCACTTTCTTACTCCCTACATTTTTCAAACCAAATGTAATTTTTTTTTAAAACTCGTGTATTAAAGAATCGTGTTTGCTTTATAAAGGCCAACTACTCTTCAATTAAAAACAGTGTCTTAGCAGCTTCAATTACATTAGCATTGTCAAAAATCAGTGTTTCTACAACAGATTTTCTCACCTGGAAATGATCGCAATAACAAATTGCTGAACCATCCAAGTACCCCACCGGACGATGACAGGTTCCGGTGGGGGTGAAACACTTGAGGAGCAATTTACGAGCGGGAGCTTTGACAAGCACTTTCTTCGTCTTTGACACAAGGGCATCCATTTGAGGAAAATTTGCTTCAACTTTCTATGCATAGAACGTGCTATGTAAGTAATGTGTACAATTTTCGGAGAAAAAGCATTTATTGGCTTTCATGCTTTGAAAATGTATGGTGCTGCGTCGGTAACAAAAAGCAAGACATCTTTATGTCTGATACCCTAAGGTCAAAACAAAAACACATTTTTGGTTCAGCAAATTGTGGAGCGGTTAACAGCTTTCGTAACTAGAAATACTTCACCTAGTCCGTCGATCTCCAAAGTACCAATATCAACGTTAGCCACGTAACGATTTTCTATGTCGCTCGTTTTGTCCATAGATACGAAAGTCTACTTTGCATGTACTTTTCTCTGTATCTCGTTAATAGTGATGTCGTAACATTGTAACAGACAATTGATTCTTCTGAGATAGGACATTCAGAATACAGTTCCAGAAAGCTCTTAAATTTAGCATTGTTTAATGTGCAAAACGGAAAGTGCTTAGAAACTAGAATTTCACAAAAATCTGTGACAATTTAGCGATTTATTGTCCTACACGGATACATTTTCTTGTAATAAAAGTTGCTTGAATTAGTTGTTCTGCCCATGAATGCTAATCGTGAACTCTGTGAATCTTCTTTTGTTTCGTACATCCTAATAGCTCTACACCGTCCGTAAGGGGGAAAAAATCTCCGAATTCAGACTTGAGTATGGTGCATAAATCTGATAATCCATAAAGAATATGTTTAGAGAAATAAGCAGAAATGTTGAGCGAGATATTAATGAACACTGTACATAGCAACAATGTGAATTTTTATTCAAGAATATTCTACATATATTGCATTATAACTGTATAAATTTTACCTGCTGAAATGAAATATTAAGAAAACTGTTCAAATAAATTACAAATATTGACTGACGTTCTCAACCTTTCAGTACAATTATCTGATAAATATAAATTTCTTTTAATTTCTTAATGTTGTATTTTGCTGAATTATGGAGAGTAAACTATTTGATGATGATTTTTATGGTGTTTAACGCCCGTGTTTGCTACAGAGGCACCACAGGCAGTGGACACTCATAATACATCAGATGAAATTATATAGTGGGAAAGGATTTTTAAGGAAGGAAGTGTTCCAGGCCTAAGTTTAGGTATCTTCCCGGCATTTGCCACTTATGAGGACTGAGGAAAACCAGGAAATAACCTCAGTCAGGGAGGACGGTCCTGGTGGGATTCGAACCCCAGACCTCCCGCTCACGAGTCCGCGCCTTAACGACCTCGGCTAGGCAGTGGCGGTTTTTGTTCGATGATGAACTTTCATTCCCTTGTTTAGATGAGAAATTGTTCCCTTTCCTCTTACTTTTGTTGGAAACGTGTGCTACTTGTTAGTCCAGTATAGAAACCCCTATGCCCCTCTGGAATACACTGATCACTTTTATTTTTCTGCCTCTTCCTTTATCTAGAGTGAATGGAAACAATAGTCATTAATGCCCACAAATATGAAATATTATTCTATTTAACTTATGTATGTTCTATAGGTTTATATGCATTGAAGTTAGTATCATATTACAAATTGCATTTGAATATTGCTATGAAAGTTTAATGAGTTATTTACCTTCCTGGTTGCTCTTTACTGTTGGTGAGTCTGGCAGCTTTACATTCATGGGCATATCCACAGGTTTTACTTCTGAAATGCATCAAGTAATACTATTATTACATAATTTAACGATAGTGTAATCCTTAGTATATGCCAGAATTTTAATAAGAAAAGCATAGTCAATAGATCTGATGAAATAAAAAAAATGACCATTTCTAACCTGTGTAATAACATGCTTTGTTCGAATAGCTGCTTCTTTCTTCATTTTCATGATTACAAGACAAAGAAAAGATATTGCCTGGGTCCCTTTCTGCAGGAAAGACGTAACAACATCATATATTCATTTCGACAGCCCAATTTTAGTAGTTAATATTATTTAACGTGTTTATTTAAAGAGAATTTAAAACATAATGAAGATAAATAACTGATGTAATTTCCGTTTTACCTGCATTAGAATTGCATAAACTGAAAAATCAAAATTTCTAGCTGCTGGAATTCGCTCACTTCCAACTGCATCCATTTTGTTTGGGTTAACAGGTTCCTGCACTGAACAACGTGTAGGTATAAACTGCACAAACAGTACTGCCCTCTATTGCCAAGAAAAGGAAACATGTATGAAGCTAGTTATTTGTGCTTTGATAACAGATGGCAGGAAGAGTATAAACTAAATTTTTGCAAAAATGTGGGATATCAGGTTCATGCACCACAACCCATTTTATATTATCTCAAATTTGACGAATTATAAGACTTTATTTTAGGCATGGCAAAGAAACCACAGATACAGAAAACCTAACTTTCCTCTCTGAAGATGTTCACTAACCAAAAGTGTGCCAGTGAAGATAAATCAAAAGCGTGTCGTGACAATAAGTCCATTCCTGATAATAAGTATTCCTGATTTCATTCGCTGGCTAAAATGAGTGAATAAAATGTAATTTAGTAATATTGTAATTAATATAATAGCTACAAAAATTGATCAGAAAAGAACTTACAATGCAAAAAATCACGAAAAAAGACGAAAAAATTTAAAAAAAGATCGTAAAGCTTGAAATAATAATAATAATAATAATAATAATAGTAATAATAATAGTAATAATAATAATAATAATAATAATAATAATAATAATTCGCATTTTTATAGCCATAATGTCGTATTGAAGATTTTAATACTTAAGAACAATGAAAAGTGCACAAGGGGAAAAAAAAAATAACATGTTATCAAAATTCGAGCCCCGGTTATGACACACCCATTACTCTTAAGTCAAAGTAGTACAGCTGACTTCTCACTCTGCCCCACATGACCATCTAACAAGACCAGTATGTTTGAAATATAATTTAACGATATCATTTTTTCCTGGAAGTACTTCGTGATGGAACATTTACACAATTTTTGTCAGAGATAATAATCAACCGATTTTCCTGTTACACCAGGGATGTTCGATAAGTTTGTGCCAACTCATAGGGTAGCACTGGTTTGTTTTCAATGTTATGTTGGCAACGTGATACTGTTGAGGAATGATATACGTGGTTATAAATCGTTAGGAATCTTAATCTGTGTTTGAGAGTCACTTTCCCGCTTACATTTCTAAATAAGGATTCAAAATGGAACATAAATTTCGTGTGTTAATAAAACATTCCTTTTTGAAGGGGGCTACGCACTCAGCAACTAAGAGCTACAGCGTTCCTTAATACCATGTACCATAAATGGTTTGGTAAGTTTAGGTGTGGCGGAGGGAGCATAAGTGATACGGCCGCCTGTGGTGCCTCAGTAGTAAAAACGGACATTAAACACCTTTCAAAAAATAATAAATAAATAAAAAAAAAACAAGCGATATGGAGGGTTCTGGACGCCCTGTCGAGTACACGACTGTCGAAGTGATTTTAAAAATTCGCCGCTGCTGAAATGTGAACATTTCTTGAAATATGCAAATGAAAAAGTTACCTGCAAGCTGAGTGCCGCGTTTGCTAACGATTAACCAGGATAGAGAACGAACTGTCACTTCTGCGCAGAATTTTAAAGTTTTAAATGGAAATCAAGTGAATTTCGGAGAAGGTGTGGGACAGTCAAGAAACGAAAGTGCTATGGAAACAGTTGCCTGCAACCGGAGGAAGCGTTCCGAAGAAGACAAAAACAATCCTTTCTGCAGGAAATATGATGACGACTGTGTTTTGGGATTGCCATGGCGTAATTTTAATTTAATTTTTGGAAAAGTGTGAAATCATAGTGGGTGAATATTATGTTTACTACTGGAGAAATTAAACGACGTGATCAAGAAAAATCGTCCTTATTTGGCGAAGAAAAATGTCGTGTTCTGTCACGATAACCGCCAAATTGCGACCTCAAAATTATTCCCTTTAAGGTGTGATATCCTTCTTTATCTCCCACGTTCTCCGGATTGCGGTGCTGGTGGTGTAGTGATAACCCAAGATCGCGAATTCAATCCCGGCCAGGATAGGTGACTTCCTTCGGAAGGGAAGTAAAGCCATGGCTACCGGTGTCGTACATTTACGGCACGATAAAGAACCTCAAGCCTGAAAAAAGAGGCATCTGAGCAAAATTTGCCGACTGTTTGAATAGAATGGGACGCTAATGACCTGAGATGTTGAAGAGCGTCCGTAAATAAATCAAATCAACAATAACCCTCCGAATTTGCCTCTCTCTCGAACTATTTGCCGTTTCCCAACCTGAAGAAATGGCTAGTAGAAAAGAAATTTGCTGTCACTGAGAAGCTGTCACTGAAACAAGTTTATATTTTGCATAGCTGAAGAAATCAAGTTTTATGGGTGGGATAAGCAAATTACAAAACAGCTGGATGAGTGCATAGATTTGAACGGAGATTATGTTGAGAAATAAAACGATTTTTCCCCAAATAGCTGTTATGCCTTCTTTATTATTTATGAAGTTAGGAACAGCCCTTAGAACGTGTGGCATCAGCTATAGAATCAAATCTATGTTGCAGAAAAAGGAAAGAAATACTTTATGCAGATGCAAAGCTGTACTTGAAATGTTCTGAATTGTTTCTACCAGTGTCAACAAATTTCATTTACCTTTCGCAAAAAAACATTTATGAAAATATACTGTCAATAATGTGTGCGATTAAATTGACATTCCACTTTCTGCATAAACTTTATATGCTAATAAAATAAAACTATACGTTTGCTTATGTTTTGATTAATATCGGCCTAAAACTAAATTGTACGAAACCTAAATACGACCTAAAATAAAACCTAAATACTGTTTTATATAGACACCTAAATACCCAAAAATGCAGTTTTTTATGACCTAAAAACCCGGGGTCTGTTGATAACGAAGTGTGTTTACTTCCTAAGGAAAGTTTGTTGGCGCCGGCTTTCTGCCGAGATGATTCTGGGCGATAAACAAATGTCTCGGGTCTCAGGCTGTTACATGTAGCGGATAATAAGAAGGTTGGAGGTTGCGGGATCGATTCTGCAAGATTTCCACAACTTAAAGTACAAGTGAATTGCAACACGACGAAAAACATATTCAGCAAGGTGACACACGGTGTTGTCTGGTTTCTATTTCAAACTACTATAGAAATATTAACACATTAGTAGGCACGACCGCCACTAGTACATACATAGTGATTTATATACAACATTTCTATTTGAAGGCAGCCACGTACTTTCAACTACAGAGGTGTGAAAAATATAACTTAAAACAAAATAATTGTTATTTACTGGTTTTCTTTAAGTAGAAATGTACATACGCTACTAATTTATTGAAGTCCTTAGGCACTTAAAGTTTATATAGCTTTTTATGCTGACCGCCAGTTAACTTTGGTAACCATGTGTATGAAAAGATGTTGGTAACACTGGATAAGCGAATGGGTAGTTAATATTGTATTATTAGGAACTTGGGAATTGTTTTCTTAATTATATTTATTTAATCAAAAAAGCATTTTAGGAAAATTCTATCAGTTCTCATTATTTCAATAGGACATTATTTGAAATAAATATTCAATAAAATGTATCGTAATTTTTGTAGTCATATTTTCTCGCGCTAAAATTTAACCTTGTAAGTTTAGTGCTTTGTTGTCACTTACGGTTCCCAACTGTGCGGTGTCAAGTTGAGATATAGTTCAAAATGGAGGTGATAGGCGAAGAACAATATGCTGCTCTAAAATTCTGCGTTCGTCGCAACAAATCTCCAGCGAAACCTGTGCAAGTTACGGGACGCCTATGGAGAATATGTTCTTTTCTATAGAACAGCTCCAAGATGGTCTAAAAAGGGGCGGCAAATGTTTCAAAGAAAGGTAAACCGGTGCCCAGCTTGACGTTGACACCGCTGCTGTCATTGTGACAGAGGATCGTCGGATAACTTCACCCACATGTTGGTAACTGGAAAGTTGCATATGAGAGGTGTTTGTGCACGGTGGGTTCCAAGACTACTGCGTGCAACTTTGCATGCCGTTGAAATAGTTTCTTTCAGAGGTAACTGCTAATGAAAATTGACTACAGCATTTCGATCCTTAGGGTAAACAGCAAACATTTCTACGTGGAAACGTCATCATCATCAACACCAAACAAAGGAAAAATGTTTTTACTGCTGGGAAAGTTATGGTCATCTCATTTTTTGATATTCAAGGAAAGGTTTATAGGATTTCGTATCTGTACACACAACTGGGCAATACTACAGGACTGTTCGGAAAGTCCTGTAGGGCATATGGCACGCAAAAGTTCACATTTACGAGCAACAAGCATGCTGCCCCACGATAATGCACGGCACACGTCGTAAATGTTGTTGTTGAATAACTTTATAATAAAATTTAAAAAAAAAGAACAATGTGAAGTGTCCCATCATTCCCCCTAGAGTCCGGATTTAACCTGTGACACCTTCGTGGGAGATGTCCAGCATCAGAAGTAGTTGTGGAGGCTACGGAGTCGATTCAGAAGGACCTGTCATAAAAATGGTTTTCATCATGTCTTTGAAGAATGCAGAAACTCTGGGATAGATGTATTACCTCCATAGGAAACTACTTTTATAAATATTATCATAATTATGAGGATTAGTAAGGGCACGTCAAATAAAATTATGATTATTTTTTATTGAACATCTCTACTATGGGTTTTGGTTTTTCTTGTTTATGCTTGTTTCTGTTTGACAGTAAAATATTTCTGAGCTTTATTATTATTATTATTATTATTATTATTATTATTATTATTATTATTATTATTATTATCATCATCATCATCATCATCAACATCATATATTCTCCTGAAAAAAGTCCCGATTCTGAATTTTATCATGATACAAAAGATTAGGTTAAGAAGCGTAGCTTAATGGTATAATTATTATAAATTACTGAACACTGAAAAATGCATATTGCGTTTTGTGCGCTTTACAGCAGTTTTGCTAAATATTACCAATAATCGAAGGCGGTAGGGGAGAGCAGAGAAAAAAATATTGTAAACAAATGGAGGAGTGTTCTGCAAAATTACGAAATAAAATAAACCATTAACCAAAAGTCAACTGCATTAATATAACCTCGTGTTAATTATTCTCTTCTCATTTTTCTGACAATATTTTTCCATACATGAATATTGAACATCCTAACATAACCTGAAAATAATAGCAATAACAATACAGGATAAAAGGAACACCCAATTGCGCATTATTGTTTATAATGACTACTGATGATTGTTTTAGAGTTTTAAAGATTTCCCAGTAGTGAAAAAGCATGAACTTGGAACTTATAGATTAATTTGGTTAATTATGTAGAGGAACGGTTAGTGCAGTATAAACGCCAACCATCACCACTCGATGACTGAAACATTAGGGTCAAGAGTAAATGTTTCTGAGTGCTTACATTTAAATAATTATTATTAGTATTCCGATGTCGTCACATATTTAATCCAATAAAAAGTAGAGTAAATGTTTTCGGTTTGTATTCGGTTATTTATTTATGCAGAATCATCTGGTCCAGAACAGAGGTAGTAAACCTATTTACAGTCATTTGGCCGAGGTCATTAAGGCACGGACTCATGAGTTATGGGGTTCGATTGCAGCCACATCCGTTCTCCGCGATAAGATCACCAGGACCGACTCGAATGATAGAGAAAACTGTATTTCATAAATTGGCAATGTTTACTTCCATGACATCATCCTTTGTTGTTTTACAATGTTGGAGGGTTTTATAAGCTGTTTCCCTTAAAAAGTTAGTTTTTCTATAAAATATTTTTGGCTGCAATTATTGAAAAACTACTTTTTTGGCATAAGTTTCCCATTTTTAAGGAATTGTATAGGCTATCAATTTGAAACTTTTACCATTTATTCATGATATTATTGTGATGATGTGAATATATTATGGTAGAGCCAGGACAAAATGTAAAAAAAAATAAAATAAATAAATAAAATGTTGAGGATAAACAGTAGGAAAAAAAAGCAAACAATTTAAAATAATTTATAATTTGCTTCAGAGGCATGGTACAGTGAAAATATATCTGCAAATTTCAATTATGTCCATCTTTATGCTGTAAAAGTTTCATTTCATGAAAACAAGAACTGAAGTTGGTAAATTTAACATTACAAGGGTAGACTTTTAATACTTCCCTTAATTTGTTTATTTCAGATGTGACCCTATATTCTCAGTGTGCGATATTGACTGGCTTCTGCACTTATAGACATCAATGAGAGCGTGAGGGAATATTCTTGGCGGTGGCGACATCTCTCGGAAGCCTTACAAAACAACTTGCAAAGCAACCTCCCATAGATCTTACATGTTTAAACGAAATCCCGTTCAAAATGGTGCAATATACATGAAAGTATAACACAGGCCGTGGTATAATAAAACAAATGATATAGTTTGTGAACAAAGAACGAAAAGATAACATTTTGCACAGCAGACAAAGCGAATCACAAAAATATAGTAAAAAGGTGTGTTTACGATTTTTAATAGTATTTAACGCCCGTTTTTACTGTGAGGCACCAGAGGCGGTGAACACTGATGATATCTGAGATTAAATCATATATTGGGAAAGGATATTTTTTAAGGAACAAAACGTTCCAGGCCTAAGTTTACGGGTACCTCCCCGGCATTTGGCAGTTATGAGGATTGAGGAAAACCTGGAAAAAAAAAACCCCAGTCAGGGAGGACGGCCCTGGTGGGAATCGAGCCCCAGACCTCCCGCTCGCGAGTCTGCCCCTTAACGACCTCGGCCACCCGTGGCGGTTTTTACGATAATTATTTGTCCGGTGATCAGAATCTGAAACAATGTTTCGTGTTGCAGGCAAACAAGCCGCTGATGGAGAAGAGAAGAAGGGCAAGAATAAACCAGTCCTTGGCTGTTTTGAAGACGCTCATTCTGGATTCTGCTCGCCTAGAGGTAAGTGCTAACACGATCACGGTATGAAACATGTGTGGACAACGCCAAACATTCCCTACTGCATTTTATTAATACATACGGATCATGGAACGGAAACTGAACATGTGACTTTTTCTTTTCCTTTGTTGCTCTATACTGCTAGTAGCTGTTGGCCTGCTTCATCTTTTTATCCTCATATTTTGAATGCAATTAATGTTGTTAAACATAAACAGAGAGTCATACAAGTATAGTACCTTACCGGCCATCTAGTATGCTATGCTAGTTGTGAGTTATGTGCTACTAGAAACAATTTTGTTGTGATCAATGATGAAATTCCATAATTTAAATACCGAGAGAGCCAAAAAATGTATACACATTTTCACAGTAGATATATCTATTTAATACATATCAAATTTGAACCGGAAAACAACAGTAATGTGTAGTATGATGTTCTGTAAACACATGTGACTCACATATGTTATGATAGCGTTGCTACGTGACAGGTAAATCAACAATGAACAAATGAAGCCAAGATTATCGTATGATGTTCTGTAAACAGATGTGACTCACATTACGCTATGCTACAACAAAATGGAGTGGAAATTATCGTTTGAACAGCGGAAAGCAATTTTGAAATGGTATTGGAAAACTAAGAATGTTGTTAAAGCTCAAAGGCAATGGAGACGTGTTTACAGAACAGAACTGTTCTCCGGATCTAACTCCGTTGGACTTCTACCTATGGGGGACTCTTAAGGATGTTGTATACCGTAGAAAACCAGCTACACTGACAGCACTTCGGGAAGAAATTGAAACGGCATGTGCTGCAATCGCTGAGGACACTTTCGCAAACGTTGCTCAATCAGCAGTTCAACATTTGTGCTCATCATTTTCTGTTTGTGCGAATTCAGTTTTGTTATGCTAACACATTTTTCTTTGTTTGAAGTGTGTATACATTTTTGGCACCCTCTGAATATAATTACATTCAATAGCCTGCAAAAATTCCTGCTCATAGGTGAAGAGATTGTATTTGATTGGTAAGGACAGAGGAGGAATTTTCGGCATTTCACTTGTGCTCAAGAGCTGGCCTACTTCCCAATGGGACACATTCGGGATGAAGAGGATGAGTTTTTTTTTTTTTTTTATTGATTTATTTATGGACGCTCTTTAACATCTCAGGTCATCAGCGTCCCATTCAACTCAGGGCGTGAAACGGCCGACAAATTTTGCTCAGAGGCTTCTTCTTTCAGGCTTGAGGTTATTTTTCGTGCCGTAAATGTACGACACGTGACCCACGGTTTTACTTCCCTTCCGAAGGAAGCCATACTTAGGGTTTTTACGCCCGAAAAAAATCCATCAGTCATGGCCATGTTCGAACCCGCGTTCTTGGGTGTAGGAGGCAAGTATGGTAACCACTACACCACCAGGACCGACAAGGGGATGAGGTGAGGGACACTAGGTGGTCAGTATCCAGGGAAAGTTAAGTGTGGATAGAGCACGCGCCAGCAATATTCTTAACATTAGCTACCTCCTCAAGCTTCATAAAGTGAGATGCCATATGGATTAAAACTGCCGTTACATGTATGCTGGGTATCAAACACAAGGAAAGGCTTAGGCAAAATGGGACTAGCGTATATTTAGTTAACTATTTTCGGCGCAATAGCTGGAAAATAGTTAACAGACGTATGCGAGATATAGATAGATAAAATACTGAGATTCAATGCGCAGAAAAAGTATCGCTTATCCTGCAGGCTCAAATAGATCAGGTAAGGGGGAGGGGATTATCTAGATATCTGTGGCAGAGAAGAAGGAAGTGATCTCGCATGGTTCAGATTAAGGGCTTGGAAAGGAAGTAAAATGGTAATGCTTTTGGGGAAAGAATTAGCCCAGAGAAACGATACCTGGGGGCACATTCTAGCATTTACCACCAGAATTTCTGAATTCTAACAGAAGTTTGAACGGCCTGCCCAGAAGTGTTGATAATTGAGACACACACACACACACACACACACACACACACACACACACACACACACACACACAAATCGGGAATATTTCTATATCGACAAAGAAAGTTAATGGCTATAGAGAAGAGAGGGGAGTAGGGGGGAGGTGGAAATGGGAAAGAGCCCAGGGGTAAGTTTATTCATGTTTATATATACGTGAATGTGTATATACACGCTTTGATTCTTGAAGTCAGTACAGAAGATGGAAGTTCACGTTTTTGTAATTATATTCCGGATTCCACTTGAATACACTGTAATAAAAAAGGTAATGGAAAATGAAATTTGTACTGTTCCAGCAGAACACCAAACATTCCAAGCTGGAGAAGGCCGATATTTTGGAGCTGACTGTGAGGCATCTGCAGCGACAAAGGGCGCTGGGTTCCGCTGTGCTCAATAAGTATCGGGCAGGCTTCCAGGAATGCACGCGAGAGGTAGGGCCTGTTGCAGCAAAATGCTGATTTTGTGATGACACTCAATCAATAGTTTTGCTACCATTTTGATGAGTCGAATTTGAACTGTTTTCAAATTTAAATATTGAATAGGTAAATACGATCACCAATGGCAAAGTTTGAGTGCAGGACTTCGTTTGTTACAGGTGAGCAGGTTTCTGGAGTCATCGGACCTAATGCTGACCCCGGGTACGCCTTCACTGGACCCTACAGTAAAGCAGCGCTTGCTAAGGCATCTGGACTCTTGCGTGGCGGAGTTGGACCTTGACTTCGGTCTGGCGGGGGGCGGAGTAGCTTCTTCCGCCACCACCACCACTGCCGCCAGCACCACTGGAGACGGCGCCATTGAGCCCGTGCTTGTCAAGGCGGAAGCGGATAGCGAAGCTCGCCCCGACAGTAGTACCAACACCACCACTGCCGGAGGAGACGAAAACAACAACAGTCATCCTACAACAGTTCACGGTACCGATGCTATTTGATACTTTTCTGCAAAAGCGTCACAAGCGCCAAATAAAACATTTTACAGAAGTGGGAGGTTAACGTTTAAGGAATTCATATAGGAAATGCTATTACATTTAAGTTTTTAAAAATACATTTTAATGCAATTTGTCAAGTAAACTTTTCTACTTATGAAAATGTTAACTTTTGACAAAATGTCCAGATGTAAAAAAATACATTCAATATGGCCCCCGTTGCGTTGTTGCATTGATTGCAGACACGAACAAAATTGGGAACAAGCTTTGTATTAAAATAAATTTTAAAACGTCCCTTACTAAATTAGCACTATTTAGTTCAACATATATAAAAACACTTTTAGCTTGTTCAATAAAACTACTTTCATCTGTCATTTTATTTACCAGATGTTTTACGTTTTCATAGTAACATAGCAACGACTTTCAGATGTTTAATGCCTGTCTAAAGTACATTAATAAATAAATGAAATACGCCATCAATTCATGACCTCTCCCCCTACAGATACATAACTTGTATAACTAAGACCAGTTTTTAACGAATACCGAAAGAATGTAGCTATTGTGGCTGATGTAACCAGGAAAAGATTTTTGAAAAAATTCTTCAAATCTCCATCTAAGCATAAAAAGACGAAAAAAGTTGTATCTGACTGTTAACGCTCGAGTGGCCACAATATTAGCTTTGTCTCAACCAAACTCGTATTGAAATAAAATAAGAAAAATAGTTTCTAAAAATAACGGAAATCGAACTATTATAATTAGGGGTTTGCCTGAAACCCAAAATTTAAAGAATTTTTTATCAACGAAACTTGGTATACGCAATTTAAATACAATAAAAAATAGTGCCTGAAAATCAAAGAAATCAGACCATTAAGAAGGGAGTATACTTGAAAACATAATATTTGTAATCTCCAAGAAAGTCGATTAAGAAGGTGTTCGGGGGGAGGAGGAATGTGGCATAGTGGATTGTTATTGTTATCATCAATAACTGAATATTCGCGCCAAGCGATAAACTCGTTGGCGTCATATGAAAGACTATGGGGAGAATAGTCTGCACATGAGCATGGACGATAAATCTGAAATTTAATAAAAGACACAGTAAATTTTTTATATACTAGAAAACGTACAGTAAAATATTCTGTAGTGATTTTACATTATATCATGTAGGCTACAAAAGTGCTTTGAGGTTGTTTTTTTTTTTTTCTGAAACTTAGATTCATCTTAAAAGTTAATGCTTTTGTACTTATTAGATAGAATATATTAGGTCTAGCCATAAATTATATTACAAAAGGACTGTACCAGATGTTTTGACTATTTCACAATCAGTGATGGAACATTTGCTACCGTGAGCGAAGCTGCCTTAGCAAATCTGCCTAGAGTTCCGATGAAACAACAGCAGTTTTTGGCATGCAGGCACAAACTCACCCCCATGACGGCATGTAACGTAACGTGCATCAGGGTTGTGCTGATATCTTGATGGATTGATTTTAGTTTATTTACGGACAGTCTATAACATCTCAGGTCATCAGCGTCCCATTTGTTGTGATTGCTCTCCAAAGGGCTGGAAAGTCGACATATCGGATTTCCTACTCTTAAGAAACTAAAACTCGCCAGTATGACTGTGTCTCACACAAAGTGATTGATTATTCGAGATTCAGATTTGGAAAACAGTGACAGCCCATAATTGGTGAAGTCCAGTAAGGGAGCCAATGAGATGAACATATCAGATCAATATCCAGAACGCTGAGAGAAGACCGTGGAATGAAACGTAGACACCCACTTTAGTGATTAGCGAAACTTTATTTTTGTAGATAAAAAAAAAACCCGTTCATTATTGCAGACAGCTACAAACGCCAAAATGACATGTGCTTCAATTTCCCAAGCAGCTCGTATGAGAGTCCCGAGGATCCGGAAGCGCTGCCTCAGTGATGCTTTGTGATGAGGGAACATAACGGTGGCATTAGCCAAGATAACATAAATAAACAATCCTTCTTCATTTTTAGTACCAACTTATAAGGCAAGATTCGCCCACGCTGCGTTCAGAGAACTTAACCTAGTTCTATTGCTGCACAAAATTGGCTTTCCTCTCCCGACCTTCTACCCACTGAACTACAAGATGTGGTCGGTGC
This sequence comes from Metallyticus violacea, assembly GCA_030762175.1. Taxonomy (NCBI): domain Eukaryota; kingdom Metazoa; phylum Arthropoda; class Insecta; order Mantodea; family Metallyticidae; genus Metallyticus; species Metallyticus violacea. The sequence continues at coordinate 142,943,199 of CM060831.1, forward strand.
TTCAGGATATGACATATCAGAAAACATACTTCAATACTGCGAACCTGAAGCGATTATAAGAGGCAACAATGACGGAATTCTCTGTGGAGATGGTGCATACTGCCATTAATGAAGAATCAAGCAGACTTCAGTCATATTGTATGAACAATAAAGAGAGCCAATTTGAAAAAGGTTGATGCTCTGTATATATAGAATACCAGATGCGAGTAGCACACAATGAAATCGCTTTAAAAATATTGAAACCAAAAAATAGTAAATGCTTTGTAATAAAAATTGTGGCCATACTAGTAATTTTTATATTTTCAAATATCAGGTATAAATTACTTTGTTTATAAAACGAAATTATATATATATAGTGGTAATATTATCAATTGCACTTTTTGCCTTGTTTTTATATTTACATTTCTCAAGGTCAGTAGAAGATTAATTTCTTATACAAGCGGATACAATATGCTCTTATTTACGCGTATTGTTTAACAGTATTTTGAAGCTTACAGATCGTGAAAAAATCCTTATCAGATTATGAATTATCCATTTTTAATGATTTTTTCTGCTTAATATTATTTTTTTCATTTATTAATTATGTACTTAAGTTAATGATATAGTTTTATCTAGTATTTATGTAAATTTGACTGCTTCTTGTATACTATGTAGGCTTATCCACTATTTTCAACTGTTTATCACTTTATTTTTCCGATCATCACAAGTAATATCACAAGAGCGTCTGAGATTGTCGATAAATTTACGAACGCAGTTAAAGCTCAGACCCTCAAGAGATATTTATTAGGACTATTTCATGAATAAAATAACAATTTAAATATAATTTCCGTAAACTGGCTTACATTTTTGTATTAATTGCATATTTGTATTAGGAATGCTTAACCTTTTCAAGCCATCTAGCAAAAGACGAATGACGATTGTCAGTAATGCCAATAGAGAAGTTCCAAGTACGGATTTCAGGCCTATTTCGTGAATAGAATAATAATAATAATAATAATAATAATAATAATAATAATAATAATAATAATAATAATAAAGTAATATACAGAGGGTGCCAAAAATGTATACACATTTCAAGCAAAGAAAAAACTGTGTTAACATAACAAACCTGAAATCACACAAACAGAAAATGATGTGAACTAATCATCTTACACTTTTACAGTTACAACAGTTGCTCAAAATGCCCACCATCGGCGTCGATACACTTCTGAGTACGTTGAACTACTGGTTGAGTAACGTTTACGAAAGTATCCTCAACAATTGCAGCACATGCATTTTCAATTTGTCCCGAAGTGCTGCCAGTGTAGCTGGTTTTCTACGGTATACAACATCCTTAAGAGTTCCCCATAGGTAGAAGACTAACAGAGTTAGATCCCAGTCTCAGTGCACATTGCTTTGTAGATTTCTGCGGTGAGTGCTTAAAACGTTCCTAAACCGTAGCCGAGGAGGCGGCGTGGCTTGTTCTGTCTATGCACACACTCCATTGCCTTTGAACTTCAACAACATTGCTTTTCACTGTTCAAATGATAATCTTGGCTCCATTTTGTTGTAGCAACGCTGATATAACGTAATGGAGTCACATTTGTTTACAGAATATCATACGATAATCTTGGCTTCATTTGTTCATTGTTGATGTACCTGTCAACGCTATCATAATGCACGTGAGTCACATCTGTTTACAGAACATCATACTACACGTTACTGTTGTTTTTCGGTTCAACTTTGAAATACTCGTATATTATGTATATGTCTACTGTGAAAGTGTGTATACATTTTTGGCGCTCCTTCTCTCTCTCTCTCTCTCTCTCTCTCTCTCTCTCTATATATATATATATATATATGTATATATATATATATATATATATATATATATATATATTCCTGCACAGAATGAAACGTTTGATATAATACAGCAAAAAGCAGAAAATTCAAAATGTTGACATTTTTCACGTCCTGGTTTCCTTAACAACAGAAGACTGATAAAGTATAAATTACTATATTTTAACATAATGTGCAAAACATCAAAGGTACTCAGCAGGTGTATAATAGAAAAATTAACTTCGAAAAAAATCATATTCACGTACTTGGAAAGAATTCACTGTTTGTACCGTAATTTATGTAAATGTAATAATATACTTTATGCCCCAGAATGGCGCCTTTGAAAACCCAAGCAAAAACAGTTAATACCACACCAATAGCTACAATATAGGCGTAGTTAAGTGCAATAGTAATTAAAGTAATGCGTTAACAATTCAAAAAAGTTTTGCTTTTGTAGCTGCAAACTATAAAACAAGTCGCTAAATCACTCTACCAGTTAATGTATAATTTAAATTGTTGTAGCAGAACATTATAATATTTAGCAAGGTAGAAAATGCTCGCACTTTCTTCTGAATTGATATGGAAGCTGGGCAACCAATCAATGGCGCACATTTCTCCCGGCTTTAGATGCTGTCCATTGTCCAATTTTCAGTTTTGGCTGTACTTGCTGTCTCGGAGTACAAAGCAAGCGTCTATAGCTGCCATGGCAACCGGCATGAAACTGGTCGCAAGTGTAGCAAAATTTGTTTTGATGCGGTTGGGCTGAACCAGAAGTTGCCGGACCACCAAAAATGTTTGCTTTAGATCCACAATGTGTTTGCGCCAGTAGCTCAAAGTCATTATGCAACATAGTCTTTTAGGTTGGTACCACTTTACGACGTTAGGGCATAATTTTGCCTCCCACTATCACAGACTGCGGATCTTCATGTGAATGTGTGCGCGGCGTGGTTAATTAAAAATTATGCTTGTATGATTTTAACTATAGGTTGTCAAAAATTGGACAAAAAAAGTTAAAAACTGTTAAAACTATTAAAAATGTGTTAAACGTTGTGCTTTTTATTATGTGAGAGGTCCGTTTAAGTACGAAACGTACTTCACAAAAGTAATACGAGAAATTCGGCCTTCTCTATAGTTTTAATGTAATTTTCAACCTTATGTTCTTTGTTTACTACTTTTCTTCTTATACGGGCCTGCAAGTTCATGTCATTAATTTATTCGGTCCTGGTGATGTAGTGGTAGTCATACTTGCCTCCTAAATCCAAGATCGCGGTTTCGATCCCAGCCAGGATCGATGGATTTTTTCGGGACGTAAAAATCCCAAGTATGGCTTCCTTCAGAAGGGAAGTAAAGCCATGGGTCCCGTGTCGTACATTTACGGCGCGGTAAAGAACCTCAAGCTCGGCCCATATTGTAGGATTGAATATGGCCTCGTGAAACATTCAGTAATAAACAAGATAGCCCAATTTTTGGACTTATTTTCAGCCACATCGAAAATAAAACAACCATCTACTTCCTCTGGAGGTAAATACGATAAACTAAAATAATTTTTAAGTCACTTACCAACGTCAGACGAATTATCTTGGAACACGCTTGCTAAGCTTTGTAGTTTACGCCACCATGCTTGGTCCAGATGAAACCGACAATCCAAGAGCTTAGTTGCCTCACTCCATGTTGACTTAGTTGATTCATGTATAGCAACTCGAAACCTGCAACTGTTTTGTTTCAACCGTAAATATTTGCACTTTTACTTTATGAAACAAAACACCAAGGAATCTTAACAAAAATCTACTGGAATGTAATGTACATTGTGAAGGAAATGCAACGTAAAATATTTTGCGCCAATCTGAAAGTTCCATGTATGTAAAGCGTTTCTGCTTCTCACAAATATTGCAAACTGCTTTCAACTCCGAAAGCAATCTCATTGTTTTCGCAATTCATTCAGTAGCACAAAATCATCGTTAATAGAGGATATTGGTTGTATGTTACTAACAAGTTCGTGAGAATAGGTAGTTTCGGCGTATGGTGACATCGTTCTCTATAGATTGCTTCGTGTAATAGTTTAACGTCAGTAAAAAATCGAGTAACAATTTGCTTGGTAATTTTCCCGCGTTGCTACTCTTACTTTCCTACATCAAAGATTGAGCAAAAACTATGTGTACTGTTTTTTATATGATTAAGAATATCTGGGAGTGTCTTAATCAATAAAAAGAATAAATCAGTGATTTATTTACTCTCACTTCTACACCTCGTCTCTGTTAGCACTATATATATGTACTGAAAGAGGCTGCAGAGACGTGACAACGTTGTTTTCCTGAGCAAACTCTGATGCACTTAATTCCTCACGCGTACCATTTCAACATAACATAAATATATGATATAATCTTCAAAGAAAAAAGACTGTCAAGGCTTATCCCATACTATTAACATTACCAGAGTTGCTATGGAGAACTAAAGGCAAATTCCTCTTTAGCTCTAAACTCTTCTTTCCCATATGAAGCAGTTGAAGCAGATCTTCCTATTAATCTTCATAATTTCTTGGAAGTCTTCACAACGATGGTAACAAGTTCATTTACCGTGGATGTAACTTGATGTTGGGAGGACTGTATGGAAACGTTCAGTTCTTTTCTTTATCAGACCTCTCATTGCAAGACAGTTTTTGCTTGCACGTAGCAGGCGATTATCCCCAATATCCATAAATCCCCCCTCCCATTGTTTGAATACTTCGCTTCTTTGGTCACATAAAGTGCAAGATAAAATTCCGAGGTATCGTATCACAAATACTGTCATAAAGTTTCCAATAAATTCAAACAAATTTGTTTGAAATATTTTAATATCCTAATAATATTAGCTAAATGGATAAATAAATAAATCAAAATGATATATAATTATACAAAATAACATCTACTGAATTACACAACACTTCCCTCGAGAAATCTGCAGCTGCCCTCCAAAGAGAACACTTCAAATGTTCAATATTTGGATGTCTCTTGTTGTCCAATCTTATCCTGAAGATTGGATCACAATTTGTAGTCTAGGGGGGTTTAGGTCCGGACTTGCAGAAGGCTAATCCGAGGTTGAAATGAAGTCAGGAACATTGATCTCAAACCTTTCTTGGTTGTCCGAGGTTCATTGCTGGGGCTGAGCCTGTTGGAAGCTCCACCTTTGTCCATGGAAGAGAGTACTGTTGGGGTTCTTGACCAGTCTCTCCTGGTACACTTTGGTCGATGTATGTTTTGACCCCTTTTATCAAGAAATTGGGCTTCATGATATCTTGTAGCTCAAATTCCAACACACAGTAACAGGTAAAGGATGATGGCCCTTGCAGCCTTTTTAGCATCTTCTGTAGACCATCTGGCCTATACTGTCATTTTGGGTCTTCTCAAAACTTAACCTTTTTTTCATTAGTTAAATGGATACTTCGATGGCTATTTGCTGTTTAAAAATGAAGTTTTAAAAGTCTCTAGAGCTTCAGCTTACTTGTAAGGTTTCCGTAAGCATGGAGTCCCAGTTCATTGTTCAATATGTGAGACAGACATTTTAAAAATGCTCAGCTCACGAGTCACCTTTGACTGTCTCCGCAAATGATTTCTTCGCAAACTTGTCGCCACTGCTTTCATCAATTCTGGAGTGTGTACGGTGCATGGACTACCTTGCCTGTGGCGATCTTTCACGGTTCCAGTCTCAAGGAAGCGCTGGGTTGTGCGGTACATGAACTTCCTGCTGGAGAATTTTGAAAAGCTCGTCTGGAGATTTTCATTCCTTCTGCAAAGATACCAGAGCTGCATGATTTTCGTGATCGCCTCATTCTGTCTTGAAAGCTAACACAAACAACTTTCTACTTCTATAGCTGAACTCTCAATGCCTCATCTCTAGCACACAACTCAAGAATGCGCAGACTATTAGAGGGGGCAAGTACAGCGTGGTGACAGTATTTATGTAACACTAGAAACCTTCACATTCATGCGAAAGTCACTCCACTAGCCTAATGCATTCCCTGAACTGAATACCCAAATAGTTAAGGATCGCTGAAACGTTACCCGACGTTCCATGAGCTCTGTGGCCGTATCTATTTCAATGCTCTCTGCATATCTAGTGCTTCACTTTCGTTTCTAAACCGAACAAGAATTACGAGGAAATGCCACTATTAATTAGGGACCAAGGCATTGCTTTAGAAGCACCCATAGAACCATATTCCGTGTTCCAGGGCTACTGAGTCGGCCGAGCAGTAGTTTGGGAGGAAAGATGACGCCCCAGTCAAGCGGCACAGCGGCGCCGAGTCCTAGTCCAGAGCCCACACCCGACATGATGGATAGTGCACCTCCTGCTACGTCACCCACTTCCTCCAGCTCCAGCAGCATGCTTTCCGTTGTCCAGGTAAACACAAGGATATGGTTATTTAGAAGTCCTACTCGCACAATTAACGAGATTGAACAAGTTGTAGTCTGAGGATATCGTTCATGTTTCAGGTGATACCATCGCGATTACCTGATGGTCAGGTCGTGTTCCTCTTGCCGAGTCACTACGTACAACTTGCAGCAGCAGCGGCATCTTCCTCCAACGCCTCATCCCCTGCTCCCACAGCATCTACCGTCGCGGCAGCCGGCACCGCTACGTTCTGGACCGCCACCCCCGGTCCCGCCACCAGTACCACCAACGATACGGAGTCTTCTACTCTACTCGCGACTAAGTTATGCGGAGACGAATCTATGGAGTCGTTACTCCTACTGCATCAGCCGCCTCAGGACGACGACCAGCCCATCGACTTCACAATGTCCAATAAAAGGAAGATAGAGCAGGAAGAGGAAGAGGACATGCTGGTCGAGGATATAAGAAACGATGTTAAAGACGAAGGGCCGGTGTGGAGACCTTGGTAAGGCAAAGCTACTTGCAGATCCATTCTTGGGTTACAAGAATTCTAGCACTTGCTCCAAAATTGGAACTTGCTATGCAAATCTCGCACATTTAGAGTTGCAGTGTTTTCCCAAAACAAGACGAGCATAAATGCAATAGATGTCATACAATGATTCAACGAAACTTGCCTGCAGGACTTTATTTATGTAAGGTATATTATTGGTCGTAGTGGTCCAGTTTTTTTTTCTTCCATTTTATTTGCTCGAATTCGTTGACGAAATAAAAGTCCCCTAAATTCGAATAGATAAGTTTAGCTAAAATAATATTTTTAAAAGTTTACAAAGCTCGAATGTTCAAAGACACAAAAAGGTTACATTTTAAAGGACATTTCACTAATACTTATGTTATAAAATACCTTCTGGACACAGTCTGCGTTTCTTGTACGAGAGCCCAAGAGTCGACTCCCCAGGGCTAAGTTCACATACTTGTAATCATTGTGATGGGAGAACACTGCATAAAATCTTCTCAAACAGTCTTGTAATACCGTCTAATTATTTAAAGATAATGTGAGAACCCAAGAGGTTTGCTTTACCAGTCAGAAACAACCGTATTAGTAGACGAAAAAAATGTACTGTACAATCAACGCAAGGGAATTAATTTAAAGAATCTATAGGGCTGTGTCTCTGAGTGTATATTTATTGTATTTATTGTAGATATATGTAGATAGATTGAGAGATAGAGTGATTTAACATGTGGAACCAAAATATTCCCGGAATTTAATTGCATTAACATTCTGGAAAAGACGTTTGGTTGTGTACGCGTTTAACTTGTGTAAACAAGGCTTCAAAGAGTAAGTGTAATTTAAAATTGAATCGGTAATTTGAAAAAGGAAACAAGTTCTGAATCAATTATAGCTTACAGAACTTTCAAAGATGATCATATGCACAGTATTCTTAAAAGACGATAAACTTGAGTGATTTTGACATACAGTAGTTTATCTTATGATAAGCACACATATAAAAAACAGCTGCAAACTTACGACTTAAATAGTTTGAAATTAATGAGTTGTTTGTAATATCTCTGTAGAGGTTCATGGCTTTGTTAAAAGTAAGACATTATTTCTTTAAACGTTTTGAAATTTATCGTTGGTGTAATATTTTAAAAGAGCCATATAGAGCAGTATTGATACCCACTCTAAACGAAAGGAATTAACAATAGCAAGAGGTGTATTATAAATCTAAAATATTTCTGTATTTATGGCTTTTAAAGGGAACAATCATATAAGATTTTTTTGATTGATTTATTTATGGACGCTCTTTAACATCTCAGGTCATCAGCGTCCCATTCAACTCAGGGCGTGAAACGGCCGACAAATTTTGCTCAGAGGCCTCTCTTTCAGGCTTGAGGTTCTTTTTCGTGCCGTAAATGTACGACACGGGACCCACGGCTTTACTTTCCTTCCGAAGGAAGCCATACTTAGGATTTTTACGCCCGAAAAAATCCATCGGTCCTGGCCGGGTTCGAACCCGCGATCTTGGGTATAGGAGGCAAGTATGGTAACCACTACCCACCAGGACCGACTCATATAAGATAGTTATTAATAAAGAAATAATATAAAAATTCTCTAGTTTTAACTATCTAGGTTTTAATGTATCATACATTAAAATGATCTGAACATAAAACTAAATAAATTAAGACACATGAACGGAACTATAAGGAGAACATTAAAGTACAAGACATCAAAAGCAACAGCAATTACATTCATTAAAGTAATGACAGTGCCAATGTCAACACATGTAAGTGAAAACTGGACTATGAATAGGACAGAAAGGAAAAGAATAGAAATGGCAGAGAGGAGATTTTTAAGAGCTGTTGTTGGATTTACTCTCCTACAAATTGGGATGTAAAACAATGCACACCTTTATCATCTATTCTATTTAGTTTATGTATTAACTACGCTGAGGGAAATGTTTAATAAAATTACACGAAATGGTACAGAGCTAAAATAATTTTATTGCACACGACCAGATAACTTTTAAGAAACGTACAGAGATATACAGATAAAACAAAAGTTGATATATATATTATAAATTAGAAGTATTCAAGATGATGCGTTAGTTATAAAACTAAATTTGGTCAAACAAAGCTTGCAAAGACACTCAATTTAAGTTTATAAGATAATGACAGCCTGTATGTTAATACAGTTTTAGTCAAAAATCTCCAGAGTTTTCAAAAACCATCAATTTCTGGATATTCACTTTTTGGTGCGTTTTTATAGGACCAGGAAGAAACTCTGATAATATATATTTGTACTGCCCTTAATGAACATTGTGTGATATCATCAGATAAATCTACTGATCTCAATCATATAAATCACCTTCTCTTTAACAACTTAGTTTACTTAAAGTACATTTATCACTATTAATCTTTCCTACTCGTTTCATTTATTTATTCTAACACTTTAACTCATTAAACACTATCACCTCGCTTTCTCCATCTTTTCTTATTGGAAAGGAAAGGTCTATTTATCCCAGTATTCCCTAAGCAAGTAGGGGAAACCACAAAGAAACCCTAAGCGATTTAAACTCCGTACCGCTTGAGCTACCGCGCTCTATAGCTGATGATGATGATCAAAATTTATTGAACACTCGAAGCAAAACTTTGCTTTTGTATCAATCAAAAAGGAGGGAATGGTTTGTTCAATTTATTAAGTATATATCCCTATAACAGACTATCTGTACAAAAGTTTGTTCAGTTCGGGCGTAAAAATCCTAAGTATGGTTTCCTTCGGAAGGGAAGTAAAGCCGTGGGCCCCGTGTCGTACATTTACGGCACCATAAAGAACCTCAAGCATGAAAGAAAAGGCCTCTGTCGGCCATTTCACGCCTTGAATTGAATGGGACGCTCGCTGATGAACTGAGATGTTAAAGATAAACAAAACAAATAAAAAAAATTCTACTTTAAAGCATGTGAATACATAGAGAATATCTCAAAGAATTTCACAAACTTCAAAAAATTAAGAGATTCCAACTTTGCCCTTCCAAGTGTGTGCATTCTTCAGATCAAAAATATGAAGAACAAACATGTCAATAGAATACATAATGAACACAAACTCACGGTATAATATAAGCGTTTATTTGCACAGTGGAGAAGATAGTCTTGTTCTCTTTCTCAAATTATCGATTGAAAGGGTTTCTCTGGTTTTAGTTGTTATGTATCTCATACGGAGATTGAAGCAATTTAACTCGAATACGAAATTTATTTTTGGATACGCCTTGAAGCCTCGTTTTCTCGATTTTTGCGCATCTGAATTCCCTAACTTTGAACTTTTCACGAGAAAAGGTAATCTATATTAGTATAGATACACGTTCTTAGTGTGTATTTATTTTCTGGTACAAATTACGATAATAAGGATTTGGTTGTTTCATACTCGGTGCATTGTTTCCTCAATATACCATGCAGAAAGTTAGTAACTTTGAATTTCGCCATAACAGACTGGCAGTGAATCGTAAACTACACCAATTTATTTCAAATGTATAACTTTCACCTTTCTGGGGTAATAGCGGCAGAAATTATTGTCGAAACTTTAAAACAGAGCGTCATTATTTTTAATTTTTAACATTCTGTCGATGAAACGTTTGACGGTGATGTCCTCGCACTAACCAACATTGTATTAAATGTGCCAAATTTGTTCATTTATTACATGCGCTTTTTCGGTTCCTTTGGTAAATATATCTTTTACAGAAGTTTATAGTGAAGAGTAAATACATTTCAGAAAAGAGGAGCATCTTTAACTTCCTTCATGCCTCTATTCTAGATTTTAAACCTTACCATTGCCTGTATAAAAATGAAAAGGCCCTCTCTTTCTGGGAGGGATTGTTGGGGTCACAGGAAAATATTTCGGTACTTCAACCTTCCTCAAAGGCAGGCCGTTTAATCTTTCTCCCTAGAGGGGGCACCTTCGGGAGGCACTGGGAGGCACTGATTGGCTATGAGGCATGAACCTAGACGTGGTCCCCAACATTGTTTCCAAATAGAATATTCTGACGCCAAGGAATTGGAGCCACTCAGAAGCACCGCTTCCAGAAGTCGCGGCAGATTCCTTTGCAGAAAGCAAGTCACTGCCACTTCGCACACAGCCACAGCACTAGCTTACCTTGCCCGGCATTTTCGACCCTCTAATAAATACAACAGAGTAAAATTATAGGAAATGGGATAACGGAAAGTATTTGGAAAGGAAGAAATAGCCCACGTGAGAAGGGAAAATAATGAAGAAAGAAAAAATGTGAGGACAACCGGTGTCAGGGAATTTGAATCCGGTACCTCCCGATTGTGATCCCTAAGAGCTACTCCTAAGCCACCCCGCTCGTATGCTGCAGCCTTAACAAACCTTTGAGCAAAGCATAACAATTAGGCCTACCGTTAAAGTCCACGAAGTGCAAGGTCCCATAGATATAAGATTGACAGTTTGTATTTTAACATTGTTTAACACTTGTTTTTACTACTGTGGCATCATATTTTATTTAAGGAAGGAAACATTCGAGACCTTAAGTTTAGGGTACCCCCCTGACATTTGCATTGAGAAAAAGATGGAAAAACCTCATCAGGGAGAAAGGTCCTAACTGGAATCGAATCCCAGACCTCCCCCTTCACTAGTCCATGCCTTAACAACCTGGGCCGCCCGTGTCTGTTGATTGACTTGAAAGTTTTAATTGCTATACGAGAAATTCTGAGAGACGAGCTTTTGTACTGTTTCTCTGTTTGAAACTGTTCACAAAATTAAACTTTACTAGCATATTAGTACAGTATTTTGAAAAGTTTTATAGAATATGAACATTGAAAAATTGTAGCGGCACAAGGGGCCAAATTACGCAGCTCGGAGAGTAAGGTTTGACTAAACTGATGTTGAAGCAGTTAATACGTTTATAATTTCTAGGGGAGGCGGAAATGTTCCTGCTATGCAAAAGCATGACAATAATCAAGTATTCTCTAAGCACTGCTTGTCATTGGAAAGAATAAGGCTAATCAAGAGAGAATTGTCAATTATTTACTTTCCTTGCAATACTTCCTACAAAAATATTTATATTTTAATTTTCCACGTTAAAAATAAAATTTGTGGGGGAATTTAGAAAAATATGTTTATGTTTGCAAAAATAAGCTCTGTCAATACATTAAGGGTCCGTTGTATAAAAAGTTAACTTGAGTTTAGGGTATAACATTAACAATCATTATATTTAACTTGGGAAGTTTGGTTGTATAAACGTTAATCTAAGATTATTTCATCTTAACCTGAAATTAAATCTAACTCGCGAAATTTCACAAATTAAAGCACTAACTACAGTTTAGTTATGGTTAAATAAAGCCTTTCCCAAAGAACAGAATAAAAAGCTATATTATAAATAAAATTATGAGATGCGTTTATTTTAATTTCATGTAGGTAATGTTTCTTCGATGTTTCACTTTTCATTTCCGCGTAATGACTACAGAGTTGCGTACAATTGTAGGTTATGTTTGGCTAACATTACAAGCGGCATATTGTACAGATTTCTAATCATTCCGACATCTCACGAATGAATTTCACCGTGCATTTCATGACAGAAATAATTTGTTCCTAGAACTGAATGATAAATAATTCAAAATGCAAAAATTTTGTGGAAGAACTGGAACGGATGTTACGTCCCCGATTACAATCACAAACTAAGCCAAATTATGCTTTGAATCCGATGTTCATGATACTACTAACTTTAAGGTTTCAATTTGACAGGGATATATATTCATAGTGAAGAAAAGCACGATCAATAGGAGTATATATTTATAAACTTACTAGGACAACTGCAGTTCTGAGATCTCAGTTCATTCAAATGCCAACCGAAGAGGGTGATGTAAAGAAATTGATGCTAGGCTTGTATAACATTCGCAACTTTCCCGGAGTTTTAGGTGCTATAGACTACACACACATACTCATATATCGTCTGGGGGTAAAATTACCGAAATCTTCAGAATATTTATTACACTATATGATAATTCTCCCATATCGTTCTTTATCGTTATTTGAAATCGATTTTTTTTAATTTTAAATTATTCCTTAATATTTTAGCACCAAATAAACAATAATAACCTTCTCACTGCTAAAATTAGCTGCTCACAATCGCGTTGACTTTTCTTTATCCATATTTGAAGACATATTAAGGGGGGAAATTATGTGTAGGAGGTGGGGAAACTGAATAATTATTGATTTTCGCAGGTTGAACAGCTAAATATTAACTCGCTCGAAACAGGACTTTCTCTATAATTCCACGATGTTGCCACGAGTTTGACGATAGTTACAAGCTCGAGATTATGTAGTCTGAGGTTATTTTTGTGTATCAAAAATGACTAACCTCTAGTCCTTTTTAATGTACAATTAAAAAAGTAATCTCTAATTAGCAACTTTTATACAACCGAACCTACATATAATAAAGAAAACAGTTGAATCGCGAAACTCACCAACTCACTTTTTGTTTACTCCTGTCTATGTCTCTTTTGTTATTCTTTAACGTTTATTTTGCCCTCAGTATAACACGATGGTAAGTTATATAACTTTAAGCACCGAGTTTGAAATAAATCTTCCTCCTTCAAAAAAAATCTGCTCATTTTAATGATGTTCAATTGTTGTACACCACAGCTAGATATTTAGCACAGCAGGCTCTTGTTAGATATGCAGCAACATTGAAAGCAGCTCGGCCTATCAAACAATTGAATGTGTAACTCTGTGACGAAGGCAAGCACTTATGCTGCATATTGTTGCACAACAGGTACTTTTAATGTAAATATACCTTAGCCTGGAACCCGTACTTGTTAAACAAGCTCAGAGATATCTGTGTTCAAAAAATAACTGTAGTTGATAACATAAAACAAAAGAGTGTGATTATAGATTTCGGGTTATATTATTGACAGTGTGTTAATTTGTATTAAGTATCAATGCAGTTGTTACCTTGTTAATGATTTCCTTATGTTAAAAATATACATTAACTTATCTGTTGATATGTATATGTAAATGTTGTAAATAAATACGGAGAAAAGATCTACAATACAAATGTGGTTGGAAGTTTTATTTGCAAATGAGTTAGAATTGAACTATATCACAAAGTAATTTCCGACCTTTACAAAAAATTTCAATCTAATAATACGAATCCACATATTTTGTGTGAACTTTTACATTTTGGAACACTTTCGCGTAAATGTTGCTGTATTTTTTCTACTAAACTGCATGATAATATCAGTAATGTATAAGTCATCCAAATATCTGATGATCAATGCGGTGACAGCGGGATGCATTGGTCGATAAGCCATCGCTCAAGACAAGCCGGGCTACACTATTTAAGATGGGCGAGATTTACCGAACTACTACTTTGGCCTTGAACCTCGCGTCACTTAGTCGGTGCCGTTTAAAAGTGAAAGAAACAATACATGAAGGGGGGGGGGGGAACCAGTCACGCAGAAGCTGCGTAAATTAAGCGAATTCCTCGCCAAGTTGAATAACTTTAAAAATGAATATAACATCCAAATTAGGCCTAATTAATTGGTGAAATGATATCCACATTTTTAGATTTATTGTTATTATTTTTGTTGTTGAGGTTAAACCACAAAATTTATGATACACTACTAATTAAATGAAATATATGACCATTGATAGACAAAGTTATACTGTGTGGGTATTTTTAAACATTTTAAATGTAACCATTTATGATCTGAGCCCTTGATATCATCTTTACATTCGCTAAAATAGAGTGAAATATCAGAAAGTTACGAGTTACATTGTGTATTTAAGATGATGTTCATATGTTTCAATAAAACAAAAACATGTTCCTATTTAAAAACAATTTCAATGCACTAAGTAAATATACACGTGAAACAATAAACAGTCGATCATTTCATCGATTTTCAGTGGCTTTGAAATTTAATTTAAATATTATTCTAGTAAAAAGACGTAACGCAAACGTTTGCTGAAGCTTTTACACACAAATGAAATGTAATCCTCAAACACATATTAGATTAATATTTCACATTTGCTATCTTCACGACGATACTTTTGTTACATATAAATAATGCTTAAATATAAATACAGTTTATATGCTGAATTAATTTATCCCTTTATTTTAAAACAATAGAGAGAAAATTAAACGCAAAAGCGTTTTTTAAATTTCAACTATGCTCCCTACTCCTAATTGTCTAATTTCCCTAATTTTCAGAAACTATATTGTTGTTTTATTTAAATGGCATATACCGAATTTTCCTGTGAAGAAACAAATATTGATGCCGCTAGAGCGATTTTTAAATTTTGGATTTCAGATTAACGCCCTCTTAATGGTTCCATTTCCATCATTTTCAGAAACTATTTTTATATTATTTACATGGTATATACGGAATTTTGTTGCGAAAAGCAAATGGTGTCGCTAGAGTAAGTTTTAAATTTTGAGTTTTAGATAAACTCCTAATAATCTGATTTCACTGATTTTCAGAGACTATTTAGTTTTGCTGTGAAAAAGCAAATATTGATGTTACTTAAATGATTATTTAAATGTGAGTTTCAGGCAAAGATTCATTCCTAAAGGCACTGATTTTCAGAAACAATTTTTTTTCTTATTTTATTTAAATGGTAGTTTCGTTGCGATTAATCAAATTTTAATGCCGCTAGAGCAATTTTTAAATTTTATATTTTGGGCAAACATTCCCCCTCCTAATATTCCCATTTAACTGATTTTCAGACATTTTTATTTAAATGGCATATATCGAGTTTACTTTTAAAATTTTTTAAATTGCGGCCGCTAGAGTAATTTTTTAAAATTTCGCTTTAACCCGCACACGTTTTTTGAGTATACCCTTATCTTTATGGTCCGATTGCCCTCGTTTTCGTAAACTACTTTATCACATAAGTTTAAATAAATATATCCATTTTCGTTGAGGGGAAAAAAATGCGGTCCCTAGAGCGATTTTTCAAATTTTAAAAAAAAAATCATCCCAATTGAAATTGTCAAGTTTTGCTGGTTAAGAAGTTGGACGTTTGAATTAATGGTTATATGTCGAGTCTTTTTCAGAAAAAACAATAATTGCAATCGCTAGAGCGTTAATAGACACCGCACACACACACACACACACATATATATATATATACACAAGAGTATATATATTTTCATTCATTGTTATTTTCGGTGCCTAGTGTGTAGTGTTTTATGGGCACA
Source organism: Metallyticus violacea (assembly GCA_030762175.1). Lineage (NCBI taxonomy): Eukaryota > Metazoa > Arthropoda > Insecta > Mantodea > Metallyticidae > Metallyticus > Metallyticus violacea. The sequence continues at coordinate 142,959,089 of CM060831.1, forward strand.
ACCGCAATAGCTTCATTCCTTCGGGATTCCCTAAAAAAAACCCAGACGACCATGTTGCAAGTCGTAATAGGAATCATAAATTAGTAATATCCACAAACTTATATAAACTAAAGGATAACACGCTGATGACCTGAGATGTTAAAGAGCGTCCTTAAATAAATCAATAAAGGATAACACCCTTCAAGAAATCAGTTGGTTTTTTCAAATACAGGTAAGAAGGTAGGGGTTCTTTTATGAGCCGATGACAGAAATGTGTGAAAATGAAGGCAGGCAGTTCCAGTACCTCCTTGAATGACATAGGTGAGTATATAACATTTTAAATGCATTAGAGTTTATTAGATTGCCACTCTAGTGTTGTATACGGGCCCTCTTATGGTTCTATTCCCGTTTCATGACAGCTGACGGTCGCCCCGTCTTCAGCGGCAACTATCGGCGAAACAAGACAGCATTTCCAATATCTCCTGTCATAACCAAGTACTTATTTTCGTGTAATTGCGAGAGCTTGAATCACTTGCGCGAATATTACATTAGCTTCGCCGGAATTTGCCGACGTGCGTAATAAAACCATGAAAGACCCAGTATGACCGACTGCTGTGTTGCCTCGTTCGCTCCGTTTCGGTTGGCAGTGACCGATGGCTTATCGAGCTATGCAGGATTCGCCACCGAGTTGATCATAAAGTAATTGGATGGCTGGATATAATAATGTATAAATGTATTGCGGAAAATTACTTCCGTTCTTACGGTGGACCAAATAGTTGGCCTGTCCGATCCTGAGACCTTACGTCACTAGACGTTTTTCTTGGACAAAGATGCTGTTCATCAATGTTTCAACAACACAGAGGATATGCAGCGACGCATTATTGATGACTTTATAGATTGTATATCACTCGACGTTACAAGCTGGATCAATGCAGCATTATACTGCTCTTGCTGCTCTGCTGGAGGAAGGAATCTCTTGCTACTAGTCTGCACTATAAGGGGGATGTAATATTGTAAAGGGAGAAATGTTCAATTCGCAACAAATTTATACACACGAACCTAATCTGTCGGCTAACCTCGGGCAAAGCCTATAAACCGGTGGACCCAGTAAATTATTGTAAATATGGGCAAACTGCTCCAATTCCAGTTCGCAATAATTCAGCGAGTAAATCATTGTAATTATAGCAAATGTCCTTAAACTCCGGCAGAAACAAAAAGCATGAGGTACTTGTACTAGTACCGTCTATTCTATCCCCACAATTAAATTACAGTGGTCTAACAGTCTACGCTATTGCACTGTTAATTCTGAAGCGTTCCTTCCTCCAGCAGAGCAGATTCTTTCAGAGCAGTAAAAGCGTTATTATCTAATTGCCGTTACACTACTTTCGGCTCTCTCCGCCGGCATTCGGGCACGCAGAGCAAGAGATTCCTTCCTCCAGAGCAAGAGATTCTTTCGAGCTTTCATCCAGCTTGTAACGTCGAGTTTGCATGGCTAACCAGAACGATCTAAGACAATAGTCGGCAAACATCGAGAGTTATGACATAAACCCCTTGTACATGACAACCAGTGCTTACCCCCCGCTGCCATCTTCAGAGAGTGAATGAAACCAGCGCAGGATTAACCCGTTAGTCTATTTACATTTACAATGTCATCAAGAAGGCCTTCGACTTCTTCGTACAAAAGAAAGTTTGGGAAGAAGAATATTTCTTTATACATTATGCAGAAGGTGTGATATGTCTGGTATGTTCCAAAATATTAATGGGCTTTTTCAAAGCAAATATTAAACAACGTTGTAAAACCTACCATTAAAAACACTGCCAAATAACAGGTAAGTGTTTCAATATTAAATATGTTTGTTTTGAAATTAAATGTTTAGAATTAAACAAAATATACTGTTAAAGCAAAGTAAATTAGAACAATAAAAGCAATACATTATAAAACATTAAATACGCTTAAAAGTTTTCACGATTGAACAAGATGTGCCTCGTTTATTTTTAGGCTGAAAGAGAAAGACGTTTAAAATAATTAAAAAAAGTGACCATCAAGGAATCGGAGTCCATAATAAATAAACCTGACGATGAAATGGCAAATAAAGTACTACTTGCAAGTTATCACGTTGCCTGAGGAATGGGCAAGTGTTGAAATCATTCACGAAAGGTGAATATGTGAAAATGTATTTTGAAAATAGCTGGAATAATATGTACAGAAAAAGAAATAATGATTTGCAAAGACTGGGGATATCTAATCGCACATTAGTAAGGCGAATAATAGACAGGAAAACACATTGCGTCAAACATTTAGAAATGCGAATACTTTTCCTTTGCATTAGACGAGAGCTATGATATAAACGATACAATTCAATTGGCGATATTCTTTCGCAGCGTGGATGAGGACCTTGGATCCCTAATAAAAGAAAACAAACATTAAAATGACACATACCGTACAGTGTGTGTATATAATATATATAAGAAAAATAAAAATAAAGTTGCAAGTCGTAATAGGAATCATAAATTAGTAATATTAAAAATGTAACAAATTAACAGTAATTATGATAGCAGAAAAAGATAAAATACAAAGAAAAAGTCACACTTGAGATCGCTATATTTCGGACTAGTGGAGTCCTATGGCAAGAAGACAAGTGACGGTGATAAAAGTAAATATTGAGTATCGAGGTTAACGTTATGCATGGAAACAGATGAAACTAGAAATGAGAGTAGGGGGGGGATTAATACGTAAGATTTAAACCAGGTGGTATACGAGCTTTATGTAAAAATATATAGAAGTGGCAGCTATATAACGTCAAGTGAAATGAGAATGCATTATACACTAGTTAGGATGTGTGAAAACAAGCTTTTGATATGTTTTACGTTTTCAAGTATGTACTGTACATTTTCCAGTACGCCACTGATCCCCCGGCTATGTTGATTCCGTCTGGGAGTAACGTTCTTTAATTCCAATGCGGGCCAGGCTCTTTTTCTCGATTCGGCGCGGCATAAATTTTGCCGACCACTGATCTAGGAGCATCCTTCATCCACAGAGTGGACATGTATGAATGTCAATTGTCACCATTTTGAGCATGAAATGTAAACGGTCTGTTTTGCAGGTAGTGATAGTATCAAATGGTCATTTTACTTCGGAATTGTGATAAAGATACACTACAATAACGAGATACATGTACTGTAAAGTACTGTCCATCCTGTTGCATTTCTAATTGTTTATTGATAAATATGAAATGCTTTGAAGAGGCAAAATGATTCATTTGAACAAATACACTGTAGCTATTAAATAAAAGAAGACATGCATTTATCGTTTCCATATCTACTGTGTTCTTGACTAAAATGGTACGTGTAATACATTTCTGAATACATCTTGGAGAGGATAAGTGAATTGTTGAATACAATGTACATGGTGCTATTTAAAAAAAAAAAAGGAAATTTCTCCCTATTTCCTACATTAATGGAGATACAAGAAAAGTATAACCTCATGGTGTTAAAAAACTTTTGTTTCACACAACTTTTGATTTGACGAGTCAGAGACAATTGATTTTGGGTGAGCAAGAAAAATGGGACACCCTGTATATTTATAATAAAAATTGAAATTGTACGTATTTTTATTTTTCATTATCTTTGTGGGGAAATCGTTCAAATATCGTATGCATAAAACACATTTCCTGTTATTCCTTAATCTATTTACCATGTTTTATAAATCATTATGCTCCGAAAGATATGAACTTTAAAATGAGCTATTGTTCGGAGTTCTGTTTTAAATAATTCGAGAGCTATGTTCCTATAGGAAGATATTTTAATAAAATACGTTAATTTTTGTAAATTTTTCATGAAACCTATAAGACTTAGTATTTATATATTGTGGTCCCGTTGCATAAAACTCTCAATATCTATTCCATAAATATTATTGAACAGATAACTTATGTCTGCCTCCGAGCTAGAATTATCATTTAGATAACTATCCGCTTGATAATGAAGTTCAAAATTCAGACTTGGGTTTTTATTCCGTTTAGTTATTGTAGCTGCCGAAAGCAGCATACAACGTACCATCGAATGTTATACTCTTATTGCTGTAAAACAATAGAACATCAAAGATAGAACATAAGGGCCCTATTCCGAAAAATTGCGGTCTATACGTTATAAGTATATTATTGCGGCCCTTATAAAGTATGTAAATTGTGTCGTACATTTACGGCACGAAAAAGAACCTCAAGCCTGAAATAGAGGCCTCTGAGCAAAATTTGTCGGCCGTTTCACGCCCCGAGTTGAATGGGATGCTGATGACCTGAGCTGTTAAAGAGCGTCCATAAATAAATTAATAAAAAAGTGTATATTATAATATTACTGATTATTAATATGGTAACAATTTAAATTTAGATTTCTTAGAATTATTATTATTATTATTATTATTATTATTATTATTATTATTATTATTATTATTATTAGTCGAAATTTTGCTTGCCTTCAACGCTTTGGACGTGTATTCGAAAGTTGAATATTTGAAAGTGAATGAAATTGTCGACCTTTCGTTTTTGTTTAATAAAATAATTCTCGTGTTTGAATGTTGGTATGCGACGATTTTATCTTTTTCTTACAGGTATGTTGTTTGAAATTCAGTTGTGAAGGCGGTGATGACTTCGTGGAATACTAGTTGCTAGGTAACCAGTGCCAGAGTTAGGTTAATAGTGCACGATTTATAGCGTCATAAGAAGCGTGTTTTAATGCTAGGATTGCATAATTTAATTTATTTTATATGTTTCATGTATCCATTAAATCAATGCTAACTTTCGCTAAAAGGTTTTTACCTGTTTTAATTCTTTACAAAAGAAAAGACATTCAATAAAATAAGGATAATCCAGCTAAGGCATAGCCAACCTACTGGAAGTAACAAATGAACATACATTGTGATTCTGTTTTATTTTGTAAAAACATTTGCTATTAATTTTCCGTTCGCTCAATTTATTCGAATATATACAAGCAATAGAATGTTATACTTTACTGGGAATGATATATCTTGGCTTAAATTACAAGTAGGCTGGTTATGTGCTGCTAGCTAAGGTAAGAAACACATCATCAGTGCCTTCCCTTCCACCCAGCTTGATTTTGCAAGCGCTTTGGCAGGTATCGAACCCTCCATCCTAACTCTTTATTCATTAAGAGGCGCAAAGCAGAATCTAATGGTATGCAGAACACTTCAAACAAGCCATAGCAAGCTCTAAAGGCGTCGGTAGTACAGCATCTGCTTTTTCGGCAAAGCTTTGAAGTCGGCGGGTGATTGTGATGTGTGTACGGCAACAGATGTTGCGGCGGCATTTCTCACATCTTTACGACCCAGCACACATTTCACACCCACGGACGAATTCCAAAGGTACCGCGACCTTCTCGCGGCCTCGGGCGGCGCGTGGCGGAGAGACCTACCGACCGCTACACGGCGTAATCATGCATCATTGTAAATTCCTTACGCCCGGTAACAGGCATAACAAGACACACGCTAACACACGCATGCGCACAGCGCTGCGGCACGCACAGAGGAAGGTGTATGTGACGATTAGCTTTTGTTATCCGGCAGGAACGCGAGTTCCAATCTCATGCTATGCCTCAGAGAAACTAAGGGTCTTTCAGGGAGAGACACCGAGCACTTCATAACTTGTTTTTATTCCGGTGAAACGTTGCAAAGCTAAAGGGGATCTATAGAGATGCTTCCAGTGTGTTATGTAGCAAAACATCTCACCTATAACATAAGCAAATTCAAAATAGTCTTATCCATTGCAAATAACAGCAGTTGTAACCATGGTAATTAGCGCCAAGCGATAGAAACAATCAATACTCTGAAATAAAAAATGAATAAATAAAATAATAACGCCTGTAAATAATGAGTTCAGTTCTCATTATATAAAGGTTATATGTCATATTCTCAGAATGCTTAGTGTGATGTTGCCATTCTGCGCATTGCTTTTCCGCGCCCGGTATGTATGTAATTATGTACATATATAATGTCGGCAATGCGTTATTGGTCTACAGTTCTCTAATTGTATCTATTCCTCTTTTTGTTTATAGCTTTTCTACGTTAATTTTTAGATTTTTAGAGGAAAAGTCGAAATATACATAAGTATATATTATATATACATATTAATTTCTCAATGAAACAATTTCTAAAACTAAATTCTTGCAATAATATCCAGTCAAAAAAGGTACACCACATAATGTACAAAATTTTAAATAATAAAACAAGAAGACGTTAAAGGTACAACAAAAGATATACCCCCTATAAAACGAATATCTTGAAAATGACTTACACTATGATATATTATAATCTATATTTTTATTTGATATAACTATTTGCTCTATTTTAAATTTTGGCCAATCACGGGCATTATAAATATCTGGATGTTGATGATAAAATATAAAACAGGTATCCCGAAAAGACACAAGTAAATTTATCTAGTAAAAATCGGAACGTTTGGTGTAATTTAATACGATTATTTCCCTGTTTTGCACTTGAAACATATGTTTATCACGCTTACCTTGTATTATTTTTAAAAATAGCAGTACTTAAAGCTGTTATTATGAAATAATGGGAATAACATAAATAAGGCTAACACATAGGTACTACCTTAAAAAAAACAGATACTTAATGAAACAATGTTATGTTGTAATACAAGTGTTGAAAGGCACGTATTGCGCATCCGCGCGTGATTAGTTACATTTCATGTGAGAGTCGCAATGAGCCTTTTGAGAAGTATGTAGCAAACTATTTTTATAGCACCATATCGTAATGTAATTTAATTATAATTTATTTTAATTTGGGGAGCTAAAAATAGCAAGAACTAGAAATATCGAATCGATTTGTGTTTGTTCACATATGTGTGTAATTACTCGTTAGTGTTTTGTTAATTATTGTTGATTTTATTGAAACATTTAGTAACTCGACGATATGATGGTTAATTGTAAACGATAACGGAATTTGACGAAAGTGATGATGTTAAAGGAACTCTACCCGAAGTAGTTGAAGCGGTGACTAGCATAAGGAATGCCTGAGAAGTCTAAAAAACGATGTGAGCGAGAACGTGTTTTATTTCACAGCTTGGTGCAAAAAGAAAAATGTCAGGACAATTAGTGAGAATGTTCTGTTGGAGTATTTTCTGGATAAATCGAAGGTGATGAAACCTTCAACACTGTAGTCTATTTATTTCATGTCATTTGCATTGCTTGAACAATTTCGTAAATTTATTCTATTAACTTTTGTGATATAGTAAGACTGCTATTTTCAGTTGTAATTTATAAAAGAATGGTGCAAAATTACTTTGCAGCATTAATCTTCAGTTGTTTTATTCCAGTGTTGCCAGACTGCTACTTTTAAGTTCCAAAATTAGGTAAGCATTAGTTATATTGCGATACGGTAATATTAAAAGTACTTTTTTGGTAGTTTCCTTTTTCACTTATAGCCATATAGAGATTTCTTATGCATTTCAAGTCAGTTATTAGATATAGCGTAAATGAAGGAGGAGAGAAAATATTGTATTATATTAGTTCATAACGATTTTATTGCACGAGTAAATATTTATGAAATGAGAGAAGCGAATTTCGTAATTTTTATCAATACAATAATTGTAAAACATAAACGAGTTACCTATCCTGTTTTTGTACACCGGAATTATTAAAATATATTAACAAAATAAACCCAATATTAACGTCGATTTTCTAATAAATTTCTCTGAAGTTAATGTCTTCTTTCATTATACTTATTACAGCATTGTACTGATGTATATTATTTAACGTTCGTTTAACTATTGCTCCTGTTGTTAGGGAAGATGAATTTAATACAAGAAAGTTTAACCCGAGAACTGAACCAATAACAAGAAAATCTTGTGACACTTATCACAAGGAATACGACAAATTCATTAATTGGATGAATAGTAAAAGTATTAAGGATATTGCAGAAGCTTTGGTATAAAAGTGTAATACATGAAGAGTCAGGAATTTGAGACAAAGTCGGAGGAAAGATTGGTCTCACATTGATGACTATATTTTTGTTAAACGATTTTCTGTGACGGGTTATTTAGGAGGCGTGTTTCGCAGAAGGAATCACAGGCACTAGAGATAACTGGATAACTATGACAATGAGAGTCGGTCCTGTGGTGTAGTAAGTATGACTTCTTTCGGAAGGGAAGTGAATCCGTGGGTCCCGTGTCGTATATTTATAAAGATAAAGAACCTCAAGCCTGAAAGAAGAGGCCTCTGAGCAAAATTTGTCGACTGTTTCACGCCATGAATTGAATGGGACGCTGATGACGTGAGATGTTAAAGAGCGTCCGCAAATAAAACAAATAAAATTAAAGCTATGACATAATATTATTAATTTTCTGCAAGTACACTTGGAACAAATTACAGAAGGTGTTTAAAGTGTCTGTCCTGAACCTGATTACATTCGTTACGTCGTAGTAGCAATGCGTGTCTGACTCTCGCATTTCATTTAAAAAACTGAACATTCGATCTGTTGGTTCGTGTCTTCTATCAACCAGGAGGTGTACATAACACGCTGCAAATGCCGTTTCCTCTAGCCTCTCTGTAACACAATTATCGTATTTGCCAACAGCTCAGAAGAAGCATAGACGTCCATACTCAATGATTGCTTGCATTCAGCTGAATACGCTTCGATTACACACTGAGATACACGGCAAAGACAAGAGAATGTCAAATAAAATAAACAACGGTGCGCAACTTCTAAACGGTGTATCAGATAACAGGTTATTCGACAAAAAACAAAGAGCCTCATTGTGAGATTATCTTATCGCAGTTTGTTACTCATTTTGTATTTTAGAACAGATAGGTGATACTGACTTGTTAATATTTTAGTAAGTCTGGACAATGTATTCTGCAATAAAGATGAACGATTGGCTATGTTTATACATCCATGTGTCCTTGATATTATCGTAACATAATATGACAGCATTTTAGCAATAACGTAATTATTATGTGGTAATTATATGCAACTAGTGTAAAAATATAGCATTTTATTAACAATTTTGACCAACAATAAAGACGTATAGAAAAAAAAAGTTTAATTGGTGGGTGGTTGCGATTGGTTGAAAGTAAGCATTTCCTTCGTTTTACCGGTCGAACTTTGTGCGACGTAGTAAGAATAAATTAAAACAATAAAAACGTTCACCAAGCACAGTATCTCATTTAGATGTTTGAGATGGCATTTGAAATCTTCCCAGTTCATTACCGGAACTGACTAATCTGAAAGGTGTTTGTTGTCCATTTTCTCAGTCGCGAAGATAAATGTTGGATTTGTTTCTTCCTCACTTAAAGCCTTCAGAGAGTCACTTTTCAGAAATGTATTCTAGAGAACTAAAAAACAAAGGTTAAACAGAATAGTAAATAACTATTTAAAAAATCAACACCTTGCATTTTCCGCTGCATAAAATATATAAAAAATTTCTCCCTTGAAGTATGTTTATTATTTATTTATTTATTTATTTAATGCGCTAAAATCTTACAGATGCCAAGAACTGAAATATGTAATGACCTTTAAAATGCTATAGAAAACAGTGACTATACAATTCGTATCGCCATTCCCCCATCGATTGTAAATAAAATGCATGATGCCATGCTATGTGCCGTTTCAAACTAATTTTATGACGTCTGTCTGTGTGTATGTGTGTTTCTAATGTCAACTGACTTGCCGAACAAGGATTGGGGCGGAAGAGGGGAGCAGCGTAATTTGTAACATGCGCACCGATAATTGGGGGACTGCATTACGCTGAATGATGAGGGTGAAGATGGGGGTGAGTTGATGATGTAACAACCACAGGAGAAACCGGAGTATCCAGAGAAAACTGGTCCAGGCGCCGCTTCGTCCGCTACAAATTCCTGGTGGTGTAGTGGTAACCATACTTGCCTCCTAAACCCAATATTGCGGGTTCGATCCCGGCCAGGATCGATAGATTTTTCCAGACGTAAAAATCCTAAATATGACTTCCTTATGAAGAACAGTAAAACTATGGGTACCGGACGTAGATTTACGGGATATAAAAGAACCTCAAGCCTGAAAGAAGAGACCTCTGAGCAAAATTGATCGGCGTTTCACGCCCTGAATTGAATGGGACGCTGATGACCTGAGATGTTAAACAGCATCCGTAACTAAACTAGATCAACAACGCTACAAATTTCACTTGCAGTTGCTGCAGTCCGGGCTGCATCGGTGGCAGGCGAGCAGTGTAATCACTCTGCTGCGTCTTCGCCTTACTGTACAATGTGTTTATTTGAAAATGGGACATGTGAATGTTTACATGTTGACACATTCAGCCCTGATGCTCAAACCGATTTCACCAGTGTAGCTGGTTTTCTACGGTATACAACATCCTTAAGAGTTCCCCATAGGTAGAAGTCCAAAGGAGTTAGATCTCAAAATTGCTTTCCGCTGTTCAAGCGATAATCTTGGCTCCATTTTGTTGTAGCAACGCTACATAACGTAATGTGAGTCACAACATCATACGATAGTCTGGGCTTCATTTGTTCATTGTTGATTTACCTGTCACGTAGCAACACTATCATAATGTGAGTCACATATGTTTACAGAACATCATACTACACATTACTGTTGTTTTTCGGTACAACTTTGAAATATATTAAATATATATAATCGTTATTTTTGGTGCCTAGAAAGTAGAATCAATGAAGATTTGGAAAATGTTTTCCAAAATCTTTTCACGGGTACAACTTCCTTAAGAATTCGCTAAACAAGAGGCTAGACCGTTTCCACTTGCTCTTACTAAATTTGGTGATATTACGCTTTAGTCCTTATAATTAATTATACATTACATTTTTATATTGGTCATCTAACCACCTACGAAAAGCTGTGTCCCATCGGCGTATACCAGCGTAGAGTCTATTGGTGACTTTATCTCTTTGTGTTGAACTTCGATATAAAATAGTATTGAGCGCTATCGTAAAATATTAAAGTGTAAATGTAGCTAAATATATATTTTTCAGACCCCGTTTTCATATTTATCAGTGAGATATCATTGTTTCAACCTTTAACCCGGCTCATGCAGTCATCAAAAACCTGTAAGAAGCATAACACATGAGGTGAAGGTTAACGTTGAATGTTAACTTGGCGGTGGCCTCTACGATGAAACCTAAAAGTAGGTCATAGAAATGAGGACATGTTAAGACACTGAGAGAACGGCGTCCTGGAGTTGAGGACCGCTAGACAGACCATCGCGCCGCGCCGCGTCGTAGCCTCAAGTTTTAATTAGGCCTTGTTTCCGCCGATCGCACTCCCCTCCACTCCCGCCCGACCTCACGTCCGTCCGTCTACCGTGCGCCTGTTTTTCCCACGTCATGGCCCCAGCCACGCGCGCCGCGCTCGTCTGCCGAAGTCTCCTAAACACGATCAGCAACCACTGCTCTAGGCACAGTACAAGAAGATGCAGTAGGGACTGCTTGCTTCGACACCTTTGCTCCTAAACCCGCTCCGAGTTGGAGTTATCTCTCAATGAATTCAGCTGATGTCGCTGCGATCGCCGCAGGTAACATGTTGTTTCATGAACAACTGCTAAACGTGGAGGTTACAGATTCATTAATTAAAATGCTAATTGTAATTAAAATACACTTTTTATTCCATTATTTGTTGCTAAAAGGTAATTATATAGAAAACAACATTAAACTAAAGTGAGTGAATCGTATTTTTTTACCTTGGTTTTCTGTTTTGATTGTTTATTGCTGGTTTCGGAATTATGGCCAAGCATTTTCAAGAATTATTATTATTATTATTATTATTATTATTTACATTTTTCAACTAAATCTTTATTTTATGTTTAGCTGAGAAAGTGTAACATTTCAGAATTTTACCGAGAAACAAAAACGTTTGGTTAAGAAGCTGGCAAGCATAGTTTCTAGTTTTATAAATGTCTTAAAATTCTGATTTCCGAAATTCATATTATGTTTTCCGCGCTTTATGGATGTTTTGCCTGATAGCCGAAGTGCGGGATGGAAACAAACATTTCGTAAAGAGATGTGCAAAATTGCAAATAAATTGAATAACGACAATAACAACAGCTAAACGAACTAAACAGTCCACATTGGTACAATGCCGTAATAAGTATAAATGTTATCATATGAATTGCAGAGTTTTCAAAACATCTGTAGTATTGCCCAGTTACAAATGTGTGTGAATGGTAAACCCATCCTTGAATATCGAAAAATGAGATGACCATAACTATCCCAAAAGAAGCAAATGCTTTAATTTTAGGGGAGGGGTGGAGGGTGTTGATAATGGCGGAGCTTCCCACACAGAGTTTTGCTGTTTGCTCTCAAGAACAAAATTATGCAAACAAGTTTCCTCAGCAGTGCTTTCTATAACATCTTCAACTGCATTTAGTCGATCTTGGTGATCTAGTGGTAAGAATAGTTGCCTCGTAGACACGAGATCGCGGGTTCAAACACAGTCAGGGCATAAAAATCCTTCGGAAGGGATTGGCCGTTTCAGGTCCTATGGGACGCTGTTGACCTGAGATGTTACAGATCGTTCGTAAATAAAGCAAATCAACAACAACCACAACAACAGCAACAACGGGGGAGCACTTGCTGGATCTTGTCGAAATAAAAGTCAAATATTATCTAATGAACTCACTATACGCTACGTAGCCAGCCAGCAAGCCTTATTTCTGTTAACAGATTTCCAAATGTATAAGCAAATTTATCTGCTTTTTAACTTTATTATTATTATTATTATTATTATTATTATTATTATTATTATTATTATTATTATTATTATTATTATTATTATTATTATAATACAACTGCTGCTATATCGCCTTTTAAATTTAACTTTTCAGGTATACACCCATTCCTAACGGTTCGATTACCCTGATTTAATTAATTTATTTTATTATTTTATTTACATGGTATATACTAAGTTTTGTTGCTAAAAAAACAAATGTTGCTGCCGCTACAGCGGTTTTTAATTTTTGTGTTTCAAGTAAACCTCCACTCTTATAATCCGCTTTCGCTGATTATCTTTCTCAATTTATTTCAAGGGAAAACCGAGTTTCGTTGATTTTTTATTTGTTTATTTAAGGACGCTCTTTAACATCTCAGGTCATCAGCGTCCCATTCTATTTAGGGCGTGAAACGGCCGACAAATTTTGCTCAGAGGCCTCTTCTTTCAGGCTTGAGGTTCTTTTTCGTGCCGTAAATGTATGGCACGGGACCCACGGCTTTACTTCCCTTCCGAAGGAAGCCATACTTACGATTTTTACGCCCGAAAAAATCCATCGATCCTGGCCGGGTTTGAACCCGCGACCTTGGGTTTAGAAGGCAAGTATGGTTACCACTACACCACCAGGACCGACCGAGTTTCGTTGAGAAAAACAAAAGGTTCGGCCATTAGAGTGAATTTGAAAATGTTGCCTTTGGGTATCCTCCTCTCATAGTTTTTGGTGGTTAACGAAATCAATGAATCGTTTGCTAATTTATCGTTATATGCCGATCTTCAGTGGGAAAATACAAAAAGTGTGGCTGCTAGAGCGTTAACTCACACACACACACTATATATAAATGAAACATAATGTCACACTATTAACAATGTAATTAAAATAACAGTAACTAGAAAAGCAGAAAAGGATAAAATACCACAAAAAAGTCACAGACTTGTAATCGCTATATTTCGAACTGCTAAAGTTCTTCTATGGCAAGCCAAAATTTCATAACATTACCTTGGATAGATATCATAGTATAAGAAGTATTAAATAACAAAAGCTTAATAATAACAATAAAGTGTATTAGAAAATACAGCGAAAGTAACAAATGAAATAAAATGAATAATAATAGAAGTCAAAAGCAAAACACGCAAAAGCAAATTTAAATTAATAAGCCAGGTTAAAAGCAACACCAGAAGTGCAAACTATATAAATGAAAAATAATGTAACACTATTAACAATGTAACTAAAATAACAGCAACTAGAAAAGCAAAAAAGGATAAAACTAAGAAAAAGGCACAGCTTTGTTATCACTATATTTCGAACAGCTAGAGTTCTTCTAGGGCCTAAATATACAGGGTGTCTCAAAAACACCGACAATGCGCAATATGTTGTGTGGGAAGAGAAACTGATCATTTTTCAAGAAGGTACCCCTGTTTGGAAAAGCACAATCTACTAAGTGTTTGAAACTTCTAACTTGGTCTATAATTTTATTATTTATGACGATTTTTATTCATATGATAGGTTTACATGAAATACCGTCGATTTGACCTTGCTCATTGAACTCATCTTATTGTATAGCTGAGCCAAGTCAGTTTATATCTTAGAGAATCCCTGTAGAATCCCTGTCTGATATTAATATCTGATCGTCAGCGTATAAGAGTGTACTTAGTTGTTTTCTAGCACTTGTTAGGATTTCTAGATTTACATAATTTTACAGTAAATGCCAGATCTATGTTTAAGGTAAGCCCCGCCATTTGCCATTGATAAGAGCAGGGAAAATCTGGTAGAAACGTCAGTCTTAGAGAAATGTCCTAGTTAAATTCATTCATAAACCTGTGAATTAGCTACCTCGTGTCGGTCTCTTAGGGATATTTCATGTCATGTATTCCAAAAAGAGCATATAGGTTATACAGTGTGTTCGCATTACACTCTTATTATGAAAAACATGGAACAACGTTTACAAACATGGAAATGAATGGTGTAGAAAATGTATTTAATTGATTAAATTGATGATATAACATATTTATAGTATTGTCTTATTGGTTGGATTGGAGCCTGTCACTTGGATGAACCATGGACTGGGATGTGAGCAAATCAAATTGGAAAACTTTTGGATTGAATTGTTTAATATTAAAATATTGTCCAGAAGAAGAAATGAGTGCAAACACCTATAACAGAATGTGTGGGACAATACGCTAAAAAATAATAAAGCCTTAAAAACACAAAAAAAGCTTACACTACGATATGCACCGCCATCTGTCACTTGAAAATAACACCTGTAATAATTAATGTAAAACCAGCTTTCATGCTAAAGACGCCTAAGTACTATAAATTAGTTATGATTAAATAGTTTAACAGATCACGACATTTGTTCCGAAAATCTCCTTTATTGTTGGCCGGGCTCAGAGGTGAGGTTATTTTGTAGACCGGGCGTGCTTTTTTCCAAGTGAAAAGCATGCTAGAAACTAGTACAATAGCACGCTCGAAAACATCTACTTCAAACAGCAATTCTCACATTTTATTGCCCTGATACGTAAGTTTTAAAGATTGCAGGTCGGACATGCTGTCGCCAACCACCTGCAGAAATATAACAGGAGTCTTTTTTATTATGCGGTCAGTAGTCGGGTTCAATATCGTGGTACCTGCTATCCGGCACTTTCGAGGAGTGTAGTTCGATGTGGATACCTCTAAGGGTATCGAAGTATCGAGCATATCGAGAACCCATCTATAAATATAATGTAATTTGCTTCAGTTTCATAGTTGAAAATTACCCAAATTCAAGGGTATATTTTTAATAGTGTTTAATCTCATTTTTACTGCTGAGGCATCATAGGTTCTTTATTTTGTTTTTAATGGTATTTAACGCTCGTTTTAACTATTGAAATACCACAGACGGTGGACACTGATGATACATGAAATGAAATGATACAGTGGGAAAGGATATGTTTTTTAAAGGAAGGAAACGTCCCTCGCCGAAGTTTAGGGTGTCTCCCCGGCATTTGCCAGTTATGAGGACTGAGGAAAACCTGGAAAAAAAACCCAGTCAGGGAGGACGGTCCTGGTGGGTCGATTTCTTTCAATTGGCATAATTAAATTCTATTGTTTTATTTGTTGAATTTATGCTTTATTAAGCTTGATAAAATGTGTTTACGTGCACGTTTTTTTTATTCTTTTAGGTTGGTGTTGTTATTTATCATTATTTTTGTCTTGGGCACTTCCTTTCCCTTGCCTTAAAAGTAAAAAGTTTTAGTTTTTGTTGTGAAGGCCTTGCGAGTTATTTATTAGCACAAATTATATATTTAATAGATTTTAATGACGACTTATCAGCAACAAAGAATCCAGTTAACAACATTTTAGAAGCAGCTAAAGCCTTGAT
Source organism: Metallyticus violacea (assembly GCA_030762175.1). Classification (NCBI taxonomy): domain Eukaryota; kingdom Metazoa; phylum Arthropoda; class Insecta; order Mantodea; family Metallyticidae; genus Metallyticus; species Metallyticus violacea. The sequence goes on from CM060831.1 coordinate 142,975,160, forward strand.
AATGTTTCTGACGACGAATTTTAAATGTTGGCAAGCTGCACAGGTTTTTGCTGTAGATCGACATTTCCCCCCCACCCTCCAACTCTCTCAAATGAATGTCTTAATTTGAGACGCTTGCACGCACTTATATTTTAGTCAGTCTCTAAACCGCTGACTACATTATCACTAATATTAGAGCGGCATAGGCTTTGAAAGTAATTAGTATGATTATGTGTTTTACCAGTAACGTAATGTTGGTTTCAGAGGTTTTAGGATATGTAAATGTCTTGACTTAAGGCATAAGAGAAGTATATAATAAAAGAAGGCAGTACATCTTTTCTATAATGGAAGCTCTTAGGCAAGATATTTGTAAAACACGGACATTTTCGTTTTCTGGAAACAGCGCGCTGTTATGCATGTAATCACCGACGTGTCACGGAGCAGTTAACAAATATCGATTAATTGCAACGATATTATATATTCTTAGCTTTTTAACTTTTCCATCTTATGACATCGTATAAACTTACTCAAATGTTTTCTGAAGGTTATTACGGAACACTCTTACATACAAATATAATTCTCATATATATTTTAAATTAATATTTCACATTTACTATCTTCACTAAGAAAATTTTGTTAGATATAAAACATATGCAACGTTATAAATAAAGTTTATATGCTGAATTAATTTCTCATTTTATTTTAAATCAATATAAAGAAAATTAAACACAAGCGTACTTTTAAATTTTTGGTTTTCAATTAGACTTTTACTCCATAAAGTCCAATTTCTCTAATTTTCCGAAACTATTTTTCTTATTTACCTAAGAAGTATATAACGAATTTTGTTATGTAGGGACAAATATTGGTGCCGCTAGAGAAATTTTTAAATTTTGGGTAAACCCTCCCCCTCATAATAGTCCGATTTTCCTGATTTTCAGAAACTATTTAAAAAACATATATGAAGTTTTGTTGCGAAAAAAACATATATTAATGGTACTGAGTGATTTTTAAATTTTGGAGTGCAGACAAACTCCCTCCTCTGTCAATAGTCCGATTTCACTAATTTTCATAACTTCGTTTTTATTTATGTAAAATGTATATACGGAGTTTCGTTGCGATGCGATTTTAAATTTTGGGTACCTCCCTGCTAATGTGTGTGAGAATTATATTTTTATGTAAGAGCGCTCTTTAATAACCTTCAGAAAACGTTTATGTTACATGTTTTTACTACAATAACATTTAAATTTCAAAGTCAATGAAAGTTGATGTAACTTTCGATTGTTTTTGTTTAATTTATACATTGTAATTGTTTCTGATTAGTAACGTGTTTTTGTTTTATTGAAACATATGAACATCATCTTCTTAAATACGCAAAGTAAATCGAAACTTTCTGCTATCTCCCTAGTTTAGTGAATGTAAAGATGATAGCAAGAGCTCAGTTCATAAACATGGTTACGTTTTAAAACGTTTAAAAATACCTAAACAGTATAGCTTTGTTTATCAGTGGTCGTACATTTCATTTCATTAATAGTGTACCATTTATTTTTGTGGTTTAACCTCATTAATAATTATTATAATAATTCTAAAAATGTGATTTATCTTTTGTGACAATTATATGTTGCAAGAACTATAATTTTGCTCTCCTAATACAACACAGTAATGGCATAACTTATTTCATTTCATTAATTAATAAGCTCTAATTTGTATATTTTATTCGTTTTTATTAAACGTTATTCAACTCGGTGAGGAATTCGTTTAGTTTACGCAGTTCCTGCATGATGGACTTTTTTTTTTAATAACATCTTAGTCCGTTTTATTCTAATGCGCTATGATTTAATGTAGAGTATTATTCCATAGATATAGTTGGTTTAGAAATAACTTGGTAATGGTGTTAACTTGTTTATAATAGCAATTGATATACGATTAAATAGAACAAAGGAATATTTGTGAGGAAGTAAAAGTATTTCTTTTTCCAAAATGAGCGACTCTGAGCACAGTTTACCTTTAGATACTGAATTAAGTGCTTCGACAGTTGCTGCATCACTTTTGCTAAGTACATCGAAGCTGAAATGTGAATTGGTATATGAGCGTTACGTGAAATTATGTGAAAATAAGAATGAAGAGATATTATAAATGAGAAGGTTTTGTTTGCACATTTTCGGTTATTATGAAAATCATATACGTCCACTATATGAGCGTATTATTCTATGTTGCGAACTGTCATTTCCCCAAAAAGAACATTCAATATTGGTAAATATTTTATTTTAATTGCATTTCTTAAAAGAAAGAGTGAGTGATATAAAGCAAAGAGATGTAACATTATTATTAACACGAAATTGCAACGCTTTTAATAGAAGCGGACGATGGTTTTCCGTTTGTAAAAGTATCACATTATTGCACGAGATGATGCTTGTAGAAGAGATGAGCTAACATACAGTGGAGAATGTCAGATATGAAACACAATGTATACGATTTTTCATACCAACTATTAAAGTCAGGATTGCAAGGCAGTTTTTGTCACACGTGGCGACGTTGGTGTGGATATGTTAGCGATTATCCGAAAATATGTTCATCTTCACCCTTATGGAATTGATCATGGAAGATTCTTTTTGTGCGATACAGACTGGTAAATGTAACAGATAACCAGTTTGTGTCTACACATTTGCGACAAAGGATATTATTGTATTCTTAAAACCTGGATACTGTTTTCGGAGGTGCTCTGCATCGTTGACAGATTCAGAAGCTGTTCAAGAAACCATCAAACGACACGGAGGTTGGACGTGGAATATTGTAGCAGTAGGTTCCATAGAGGGACCTATAGAGAATAAAAAGAAAATTGCTTCGAGTATCTTTGGTCTGGAAGAGAATGTAGAGTTTAATAAACACGAAATCTAAATTGTCATTGAGAATTCTCGAGAAGAATTGTGCTTTATAATTTGGAAATTGAAGGTTCTGTTTTGAATGCACATCTTAGTGGGCGACTCAGGACAGCACGGACTGAGGAAAATGAACTCAATGTCTGTCTGGTTGCCCAACTAGTCCAAGAAAGTCCACAAGAAGATGAACGGTATAATTTCCAGCAATATCACGTCATTCAACCCAAATGATGTTACATAAGCAGAAGTTCAAAGCGTACATTCCACGTCATGGCTTGTTGGAAGATGATCCAGACAGACGGCTACAATTCTGTGAGACAATGCTCAATCAGTATATACATGACCCCAAATTCCTTTAAAACATTGTGTTGGCAGATGAGGTCACCTTTAAGTTATCGGGATATGTAAACCTATATAACAGCACTTATTCGTGCACAGAAAACCATTATGTTGTTTTGGAGCAAGTGCTAAATCAAATGTGTGAGGTGCAATATCGACACAAACTGTAAATTGGGCCGCACTTTATTGAAGAAAACCTCAATAGTAACAAGTACTTTACTCTCTTCAAGAGGTTACATCAGGAATCATCATACAGTTAGACAACTTTGATCAACTCTGCTTCCAACAGGATGGAGCTCTTGCGCATAATGCTATAGTTGTTCGGACGTACGTTGATAACGTTTTCAACGGAAGAGTGCTGGACGTCGTGCAACAATTGAATTCTCAACTCGATTTCCTCATCTTACTCCAAATGGTTTCTTCCTTTGTCAAAGTGTTCCAGGTAGGCTCCAATGATACATTAATGCAGAAGGGAAACAGTTTGAATATTAAAAAGAAGTTTTATCTTTGGCTAAATGAAATGTATTAAGTGTATAGTTACTTTTGCGCCACCCTGTATAATAAATAAGAAACATAAAGAATGTGTTTCTCTCTCTGTCTCTCTCATTTTTTTTTTTTTTTTTTTTTTTTGCAGTTGTTTTGAAGGATGACATGCAAGTACCTGTACTTCATTACTGCATTCAGTGTTATTGCACCCATTGGAATAATGACTGCCATTTCCATAGTGCTATGACGCTGCAAAAGCAGTTACTGTCAAACGAACGCGAATAAATATTATTACGAGTACATCAGCTTCCAAATGCATTAAAAAGTCATTTAACCTACAGGGAAACAATAAATATTTACTTTCACAAAATTGGAAATTTACATATAAATATATTCTCTTAAGAATTCTTCAATAAAACTTTTGGTCTGTTCAGAGCATTTCGCACTCTTCCTACTAATGGCCTGCCACCAGCGTTTCCAAGACCTGAATAGCATTTGTTCATTGGTCACTTTCCCCTTTCCTTTCTGACTTACGATATGTAAATATTTGAAAAATCTACATTTTTCATCAGAAAAAAGTTCACAATTTTACTAAAGATTTAGTGTCATGAAAGAAAAGTATGCGAAAAAATTGTGGGGTTGATTGATAAATAAATTTTTAAAAGAATATTGAGCTTAAATTTTAAGCCAAATAAAATCCTTCAACTCTAATAACGAAATTTACACAAAATATTTGTAACTGTATAAGAAAATATTAATATGCTATATCCTTTGACACGAGAAAAGTTACATTTAGCGTTATCTTTAAGAAATAAAAAGTACTCTATTGGTGTATTTTATTTGAAAATATTCACAGAATTTGCACTATCAAAAACGCCTTATTCTCAACAATATTATTTTCCAAAATAAATGTAATAAATGCATTAAAATGTGGTGAATGGTGGAAAGGCTGGAATGTTTAAAGTTGCAAAAAGTAGTGTTTTTGCAAAAAAAAAAAATAATTAAAAGTTGTGTTATAGACTAACAAACCACAAAGTAAAAGGAAACAACGTGGATTCATATTGTGGATATGCCAGGGAAGGGGAAAATAGCACAATATTAGTACTACAAAATGCTAATAACTTTATATAACTACAGTGGTTATAACGTTGCATGCATAATTTATTAACTGAAGCTCTCTAAAAGAAAACATTAACTTTCTGAAGGCCATAAACTCCCAGAAAACGTTCTTGAAGACCCCCTAAAGCATCTACAAGTTTAACAATAATTACACACTGATATTTTACTATCTGTGGTTCTTGAGTACTTTCAATTAGCTCATCAAAAATGTTTTCGAAAGTTCTCTGGTGAAGCTCACCACCACGGATGGCCAAGGTCGTTAAGGTGCGGACTCGAGAGTGGGAGATCTGGGGTTCGATTCCCACCAGGACTGTCCTCCCTGACTTGAGATTTTTTCCAAGTTTCCCTCAGTTCTCACAAATGGCAAATGCCAGGAAGGTACCCTGAACTTAGGCCTAGAACATTTCGTTTCTTAAAAAATATTCCTTTCCCAATTTATCATGTCATCTCATGCATGTATCCTCATTGATTATTGCCTGTAGTGCCTCAGTAGTAAAAACGGATGTTAAACACAGAAAAAATAAGTAACTCATTTTCTCCCATGTTCTTTTATCCCTACATTTCTACTCAATATAAAATAAATTAACATTTTCAGTATTATTTCAATCACCTAATTCCAAGTGCCCACTAAGAGACGGCTTTTGTTTGTATGATATATTAATATGATCAATTAACACTCCTTAATTATGCTGTAATTTCAACAATTTATTGTGCTTGTTAAGTAGGTCAGACGTGTTGAAATTGTTTTTCAACCACTGTCATCTAAACTGACACATTAAAGAAGGGTTTTATTCACAGGGTAATTAATTTTTTTTTAATTTTAATTCACTGCTGGTATTTTAATTCACTCTTCGAAATACATTTTGAACTAAAGATTCTTTTGAGGAGAATAAGTAATGGAGTAACATGCATTTATTAGTAGCAAAAACGAAATTAAATAAATAATATTTAATTACACAGCATTAATTGTAAGATTTCTTTCAACATTTCTTTACTGAAAGATAGGTTAATATAATTTCTTCGTTACCTACTTTAGTACGTCTAATTTTTCTCCATTGACAGAACAAATAATATTCCTTTTAATATAACAAAGTAGACTTCTATAGAACTATTCGTAGTAATGGATAGCAACTTAAATATCTACTGGTATAAACACATTATCTTTGGACATTTTCGTTCAACTGGCTTCTACATTCACAAAAAATTTCAAAAATTTTCAAGTTATTTATTTCGCATATACATAAAAACCAACATTATTGTCATTGACAACAGCCGGCTCTAATTTAAGATATAGCAAAGCTACATACACAACATTTAATTGGAATTAAGCATTACTTTCATTGAAATCTTATTTGTAGCGGAAAAAAGAGAGTAAGCAGATTTTATTTACTCGTAGAAATTATTTCCTGAGGCGTCAATCTCGGAAGAAACATTTTACGCTCCTGAATAAAACACTGCTTTATTCTCTTGTTACATAACTTGCATTATAACAAGTTTTGAATGAAATACAAGAATTTATACTACCTTTGCTTGCTTCATATATACTCACTGACCTGGATAGGTATTTTTAGGTCATCATATACTTCAGAGGACCGTACATTTTATCTGTGCTTAGTAGCATGAAAAGCCATCAATATAATTAGAAGCGTTTCTACACAACCATTTTTTATTATTTTACCAAATGCATTGAAATTGAAGTCTTTATGATGATTTTTGATGTAAACTATTCAGATCTTAAGATTCCATTACTTTCACACTCAGTACTTCTTGAAAAGGGATATGTCACAGCCTCAAAAGAGCATTCGCTTATTTCCTAATTTTCCCTACATCTAACAAAGCAAATGGCTGGACACTAAAGACGTACTCCAATTCCAAGTCAAAATCTACATAAGGGAAGAGGAACACAAATAATACAATAAACTGATAGATGAGTTAAGCTGCTACTACAGCTTTTTAACTGTCTTACCTCATGGTATTGCAATGAGAATGTTACCTGCAGGACGCTATTACAATGGCCACGGGAAAGAGAACCGCACATGTTTCTCAACAGACTAACGCTTCTTCATTACGAAAACCTCCCAACATTGCAGCTATACGCATGTACTGAACGTGGCTTTTCCTATCTTTCGCACAAGCCAGACAGAATGGCTTCAGATTGTTGACTTCGAGAATACTTTACTGTTACAATAATGATGGGCCACATTATTAGTATTTTAATTATTACATCCTATTATTAAAGCATTATTAAGTCCCCTAATGTGCCACAATATCTAACAAACTAGTTTTATCTTCACTATTAGATTAACTAGAACTAGAGCTAGGCCCGTCCATCTACTCTCAATAAAATAAGTATAGATACCGACTAACTTAACATATGTATCACAACAAAATTACCACAAAGTTACTGTTTACAAATAAAGCGCGATAAAGTTTTGTCCTGAGAACCTTACTTTTGTGACCTGCTTTCACGATCCACACGAACCAACTTTACAAGTTGGTAATGGATGAATGACCCTCACTCGTAACCATAGCAGCCATTATACTCATAAATTCTTCAGTGCAATTGCAAACTCAGTGTATAAAATGACATATTTGGAGAAACGAGAGCTCATACAAACAGCAAAGTTAATTAAACGTGCAATAAATGCTTGTAAAGCGAAATTGTAAGTTTCAGAAATAAGGGAAGCGGAACGAAGATACAGGAAGACCGGCATTCTCAATCTTCCCGCAAAAGCCGCTCCTGGTCATCTGCAAGCTTCTGACCTACGAAACATTTACCTAGGACAGGTATAATTGCTAATCGTTTTTAGCGAGCGTCATTTACCTTCAGCTTGATGTACAAAATTCGCCTTTAGACAACATGTCACGATGGTTCTACGCGGCACATTTCGTGGGTACAGACATGTCTAACCTAATTTTGCAAACCAGTTGCAAAAGCGAATGGCGTAGATTTAAATCCTGCTTAGCCTTCTAAAATTTTATGCAGAATGTTCTCTCAGACTGAAAAAGCGAATGCAAGGTAAGTTTAGATCTTGACGAACTTCCATCATTTGTGTCCTTAATTATTCACCTCATCTATCGTCTCGAAAACCCGTACAATTGATATGGGGCATTAAACAAATATTTTATTGGTTTTCTCCCTTGCTTTCTTTTTATTCTATAGGACTTTTCCTTCTTTAGGACTTTGCTGTCTTTGTCTTTTCTCCTTCACTTATTTTAAAATTACTTTCCCGGTTTAATTTACTAAAATATCTTTAAATACTAATTTTATTATTGCTTTTTCCTTTACTAATCTTTCTTTATCCCTCTTTGCTTTTAGTTTCCACTCCACATCTTTATGTTATTTGTTCTTCCCCAGTCATTTTACCTGTCCAATTCTTTTCCTCGTCCTGTTCTGTATAAAACTTTCCTCGTCGTGTATGCATGCCCAGTTTGCGGGGAAGTGATCGCGTGTAGGGGTGTTGAAGGCGGTAACACGCAACACTCAGGCGCGGCTCGCTCGACCCGGCAGCAGCAGCACCAGGGTGGTGGTGGGCGGGGGGGCGCCACGCAGTATGGTTTCGGTAGCCATGGCAACCCGCTGGACCGCCACACCATTCTGCCTGCCTCAGCGAGAGAAAGAGATGAAGAGAGTTGCAATGACGAACGTTGACAAGACGAAGCGAAATCGCTGAGGCAAAAACGAAGAAAGAAACAAGTAGCGTAGACAGAGAGAGAAAGAGAGAGAGAGAGAGAGAGAGAGAGAGAGAGAGAGAAATATGCGTATTTACAGCAAGGAGTTGCAATTTGAAGCTACACAAATATCTGAAGCAAATTCTGGACAGTTAAAAGCCTGTATAAGACTATTACTTGCTTTAGTAAATGTTCCTGTTTTCCAAATTAGGAAATAAACTATTTGATTTTTTTAAGGGAACTAAAGATATTTTTATGTTTATAATCAACAATCTCATCTATGAAATTTTGCAAAAAATTGAATATAAACTTATTTAATAAATAATCCGCACAGTTACTTTTTTCTTATATGTTTATGTTTTGATAATATTTATTTGCATCTCAATATAGTCTCCTGTCTTCTCAATGACCGATACCATGTGGAAACTGTGCTATTTCATTCAAAGCACCACTTCCGTTCACCTGGCAAATGGCTCGGATAACGCGCAAAAAGCTCTTCCAGAGAAAGAAAACGACATGCACGCATGGTCTTTTTCAACTACGGAAATAAATCAAAGTCTTAACTTATGTCCGGACTGTAGGATAGATGAGGTAATACTTTCTATCCATATTCGCGCAGTTTATTGGTCACAACATTCCGGTGTGCGGGCGAGCGTGATCTTGGAGGATGATTCACCCAGTCTCAAGCAACTGAGGTCGCATTTTGTGCGCAGTTTTTGCTGAAGTTACAACAATTCACACATTGGACACTTGTATACAAGGGACTCTGTTGTAATGATTCCTTGGTAATTTGAACGCGGATTCGAACCCGGCCAGAACCAATGGATTTTTTCGGCCGTAAAAATTCTAAGTATGGCTTTCTTCAGAAGGGAAGTAAAGCCATGGGTTCCGTGTCGTACATTTACGGCACGAAAAAGAACCTCAAGCTTGAAAGAAGAAGCCTCTGAGCAAAATTTGTCGGCCGTTTCACGCCCTGAGTTGAATGGGACGCTGATGACCTGAGATGTTAAAGAGCGTCCATAAATAAATCATTCAAAAAAAAATCCTTGGTAATTTAAAACATTGAACCTATGATTGCTCTTGTCGCAATGTTTTTGGTCGCGGGGCAAATGCACTTTTCTACTCTTGATTTTACATTTCAACTCCGATTTAAAGTCTAATCCAGGTATTATCAATAGCTTGACACAAAAGTGCTTGATTTGCAGCGTCGATTCTTTATTTCAGCTAGAAGTCCTTGCATTCAGCAGTCAAAGAATTAAGGGATTCATTTTTATTCTGTAAATCGTTTGTCTAAATACGGAACACTGACGTTGATGGCTTCTGATCTTCCTGCAGAGCATCTGCCACACCTTTCACACTTCGTTCATCTGTTGATATCTTCGGTCTTTCTCGTCTTGGGCCATCGTCTAAGCCAACCGACCAACACGAAAACGATTAGCCCAACCAGAAACCGTTTGTGAACTCACTCAAAGCCCTATGGATTTCTGTGCGATTTTTATCACGTTTTAGTTTCGATCTTAATGCACCACCTTTGATCTTCAACAGTCGCAGTATCCGACATTGCCTGCTATGGACAAAATGAGCATACATGCTTCTTTCTCAAACCTTTAAATGTAACTGGTATAATTTTTATTAATTTTGCGTCATCCTATCCGCAGTGCCGCCTACTGTGCTTTATTTATAAAACTACCCTAGTATTAGAAAGCATTTAAAATCGTAGAATATTATGAGGTTATCCAAGGAAACGAAAAAGATGGGTGATAGTATGCGAATACAATAATCAATAAATAATTAATAAAATAATATTACCATTATTTATTCAGATATTTAATTTACTTACACATCATGTTCAAATGTTGGTATGATTTACTGTAATCTTAAAGACTACGTTATTCACAAATACTACCAGATACATACACGCTAACTAACTGAGGCACTTTTGAGGTCTACCTTCGCTCAAGATATTTCTTAAAACGGAGACTAAGTAGACAGCTTATAGATAAATTCTCATAAACAACTGAAGCAGTTGTGACAATGACTGCATTTTGATGTTAAAGAATTAGGTGTTGAAAATGGGAGGGCACGATATTGTTTTGATACCTATCTCAGAATCCATTTAGAGCCCTGAGAAGGGCTGGTGAAGGGAAGAAAAAGGTCCAGCACTATTTTACTTCGTTTAGAGGCTACTGGCGTTAAAGGTCCAATTCGGAATTGGGATATACAGTGCATCTTCAGTCTTCGAACTACTTTGCAGGCAGAAACATTTGCGACTTTAACCCGTGCTAAAAAGGAGTTGAAGAAAACTATACAACAAACGTACTATCATCTTCTTAGAGAGTCAAGCAACTCTGGAGTGTTAGCAATTTAAATCAAAGTTTATACTGGAACGTCTTTAAACCTGCTGACATTATCCCAAGACAATTGTAGATTTATGATGTGTTTCATGTCATCAGGGCATAAAAATGAAAGGTCATGGGTAATTTTGCTGGAAAGATTTAATATTTAATCACTCTCAACAATCCTTCAAAGAGTTTATTAAATACGCAAAGATAGGGACGTAATTTTGGAGTTTGTAATTTAATTAAAAGTAACAGAACGCTTAATATCTTAGCGCTGCTAATTTACAGACATTACACCACGTTATGCTGCACGTGCGAAATGAAAAGAACTATTTGTAATAAATATAGCATGTAGAATTCAGTGTTATCCAAAATATAACTTATGAAGTTATATAGTAACAAAGTTATATAGTAAAGCTAAACTTTAATTCAAGAGTGGGACTATGTAATAATAATAATAATAATAATAATAATAATAATAATAATAATAATAATTACAATAATAATAATGTACTAGATTGGGTTGGTAGGGAGGGAGGAGGTGTTTTGGTATTTCAGGGTAGCTATTTCTGCCTATACACCGCAGTGGGAGCCCCTTCGAAAGGAAGGGATATGGCGAGGGAGATTCAGGGGGGTGAGGCATGAACGTAGACGAGTTCCATAACGTTGTTTCCAGATTCAGCATCCCGACGCCGGCAGAGCCCCCCTCCTTCTAAGTAGTTTAAGCACCTCAGAACGGTTGTTTCCATACAAGACACCGAACATATACATTTATTTAGTGCAAGCCACCATCACACCTTGCACAGGTACAGCCCACCTCACCTGGAAATTTCGACATCGTAACAGAGCCAACAAACGGAAAGAAATGATACGAGATTGAAGAGTGGAAGATTCGTAGAAAGTAAATATCCATTCCATCCTTCGCCTAGACGACCAGGGGAAACCACGAAAACATCCAAGGTAAGGAAAGTATCAAGAGTTACCGCTTGAGCCATTCCGATCGGTAAAAATTGCAGTGATCTGTTATCAAATAAGTCGAAAATAAAAATCCACACTGAAACTATAAACGTTTTAGCCTTTCTATAACATCTCATTGTAGATGGCATTTTTCATAGCGTAAAAACAGTTATATGACTCCAATTTTACATGTACAGAACTGCCAGAGCTTTGAGGTTTTCCAAGGCTCGCCACCTGCAAAATCTGGTCCATACTATCCCGCCTTACACGTCCGTCAGAGAAGTTGCCGAAATGTTCAGGAGGAAGACTTTGTAAAGCCGCTTACGCGACTTACCGCAAGTTTAGTAAAATACATAGTAAGATAAGCAAGGTAGGCAGTACTTGACAGCAAAACAAGGCAATGTAACATGGTCGAATAATTTCGACAGCGAAAAAGGACCTGGTTCAGAAATCTCTTGGGTTATTGTTTATTTTTAGTAATCATCACCTTGAGGATTTACTTAAAGTAATAATTTTATGTTTGTCCCCGGGTCGAATTTTAGGATATAAGAGTGATGATGCAATTTTGTTATTTAATTACATATACGAGATATAGCTATCCTACAAAAAGATGAAAAAATTCCAGTTGTAGATTCCAGGTACCTCGAATTAGGAATTTAAAATCCTGGGAATCGATACCAAAAGAAAGAAAAATTAAACCTAGACATTATTATTATTATTATTATTATTATTATTATTATTATTAAAATTAGCGGACTTCTGTGTTAGTCACACCTAAGCTGTGGTAGAGACACTGCGTTTTTTTAAACAACCTTAGCGTAATATGAAATGAATTTTTTAAAATGGTGTTTAACACCCCTTTTACTACTGTGGCATCACAGGCGGTGAACGCTGATATATGGAATGATAAATTTGGTATTTTTGTAAAGGAGGGAGGTGTTCCAGGCCTAAGTTTAGGGTACCTGGCATTTGTCATTTATGAAGCCTGAGAAAAACCTTGAAAAACCGCAGTCAGGGAGGATGGTCTTGTAGGAATCGACCAGACCTCTCACTTACGAGTCCGTGCCTTAGCGACCTCGGCCACCTATGGCAGTCGAGAGAGATGAAATGAAGCAACACTATGTGTCATATTATCCTGAAAATTTCATTACAAAAATAGCTTACTTTCAGCATTTTGACTGCAAAATTGGCGATCAAGATAAAACTTTGTTACACCCGTAGTTATACAACTAATTTGAGAAAGTTATTACATGGGAAATTAAAATCCTTACAATGCTCTATACTTTTGATCTGGCAGGAACAACAAAAATTACCTTACTGTTATTTCTGTATGGTAAAAGTATCAGGTATTATTAAGAAAACAAAATGCAATGTTGTTTATCCAAAAGGCCATCAGCAATTAGAAAAGTCCTTCATTGCGAAACTTAATCAGTACCATTCCCCCCAAAGTCATTTGAATAAACTGATAGTAACTACAGTGATGATTCGAAGCTTTAGGTACAAGTAGTTCAACCTACGAACCTTCCTCCCTTAGAAACGTGGTATAGTTGTCCATCAATCACAAGTAGAGATCTTCGGCTGGAGGCTGCAACAGCAGAAACTACCAGATTTACAGCCTATAGGAAACGACGTGATTTATTTCCCAGTTTGATATATGCAAAGCTAAAGGAGAGTATTTTCGTTTGCCCACAGATAAGGAAGTTTTTGAAAGTAAATTAATAAATGTATAACTGCCAGCCTGGCGTGTTTTCAAGGTTTTCTTAGCAATAGAAAGGTTGAACAATATAAATACATTACTTCAGTGTTATAAAGAAATGAGCTATAATACGTAACTAAAAGTACATTTCATCCATTCACCTTATACTTGTAAATTTGATGCTGTAAGTGATGAATAAGGAGAGAGTTTACATTCAGACATGGCCACAATGGAAAAACATTATCGCTGGGATTGCAATGTTGGGGATTTATGTAAAGGGATAGTAATTCTGACTACAAGGAAAGCCACCAAGCAGCAAGCATTTTCAGGACCTATGAACACACAGTGTCCAACGCCTGTGGTGCCTCAGTAGTAAAAACGGGCGTTAAACACTATTAAAAATTGTCCTAAAATAGCAACTTTTAGTTGACAATTAAATTGGCAGTTAAACATGACAAAATTTTATTTTCTTTCATATCTTTTGAGCTAAGTCCGATAGGAAAAATTTAAAGTCATTTTTGGAATCAGCGCATCGTTTTCCATAAAGAGCAGATATTTTCTCTCTGGAGGTATGACAAAATAATTAATTTTGTGCCCTAGTGTAATTAATAATTATATACAATAAAACTAGATAGTTTTAACTTCAGCTACCTTGGATGTTCATTGTCATTCACGATGACAATGGCCTAATAGTATATTATATACAGTTTAATAAACGAAGGGCAAAACAAAAAATAACTTTAAACAACAAAACAATTAACAATAATATAATACAATTTATAAAGTACTAGTAGTATTTGATTCAGAACGTTGGATAATGAAGAAAAAAATCATCACTCAAATTAGTTCTTTTCCCTGCAAGAAAAACGCAGTTCATTATGGATGGCTGTTTTCGATCTATGGTAACAAGTTCAAACAGCTTTAACTTAAGAAAAATAGTGCGTCCATCAGCACTGATGCTGCATGTTGTGACCTCGAGTGCAGTTATTGCTCTGTATCGTAGTTTTCCTTCAGCAAGTTGATGCTTAGTACTTTGATCTCCATTTTATTCCACCCTTCCTGGCAGACTTTCCAAAGGCCGTCCGAGTTCGCCATCTTCTGCTTTCAAGGGACCTTTTCAATAAATCAAATGCACCAAGTCCATTGAAAAAGCATCAGATGACTTAACAGGAATGTCGCTGTAAGGGATGCTATGCATTCTTGTTTCTCTTTCATATCAAAAAATGACATATGACTTGAAGACTTATTCTGATACATCTAGACTGCTATTTTTTTGGTTCAAAATTGGTTGATAATGGTGAATGAATGAATGGTGTGTATTTATTCAAATTAACATACATTATATTAACTTTGTAACCTTCGCACGGACTCACCTTGCCGTAAGAGCCTTTCATAATGAAAAGTACATTTCTTAGGTATAAATTAGTAGATGTTATACACCCATTTCTTAACGTATTTAAAACAACAATAATAATAATAATAATAATAATAATCTCAATGTTTGTTTATATAAACATCCCTAACATGTAACCAATGTCAGTATAATAAGAAAAGAAATTAAATTTAAAAATACATACATTTTAATGCAGTTTGATGCCACCCTTCCTCCGCTCGCCCCGGTTTTCAGCCTTTTCAAACCTTAGCTGCCTCACCTTCGACGTGAATTTGCCTATCTGCTCCCCCCACCACCCACAATTTAACCCCGTTTGTACTTTCAACGAGATCTTCTCCCTACATTGTGTGACTGTACGCTGCTTGTCCATATCCTTCAGGCAGTTCCTGACCTTCCTCCACTCAGTTCTTCCATCCTTGACCTGCTGTCTAAATATTTCTCAACCCGATAGCTTCTAATCCCTTTCTCACTTTAAAGATCCATGTCTTATCTCCTCCCAATCTAAGCTGGTTCTTGCAGCACATTGCTCTAATTAAAGATTGATCTCCTAGAATAGTTGGCAGTCAAAATTTCACCGCTCTTATTTTACATTCCATTGTCTTACTATGAGCCCCATATTCCCCTTTAATTCCACAGTTCGCTATACCCATCCCTTCCCCCCCAAAATCAAAAACATCCTCACCTGATCTAGATTTTCCGTTTGCTCCCACCCCAAATATGTCATATGTCATTGTGGATACGAGTAGACGGTTTTCAGTAAACCTAACTGCATTCAATTGCGTATCCGGAGAGTCTTGTGTTGCTGGATTCGAGTCAGAATTATCTCGGAGGTACGGCTAGAGGTTGGTCATGGATTTGCCTGTTTCTTTCCCTCTGGAATAAGTTTTCTCCTGGTCTAGCCTTTAATATTAAGCGTATATGAGATGCCTTTCTTAGAGAGGTGAAACATTTCTTATATTGCTTGATAATCTCGAGCATTTTGCATCATAAATGACAGCATTGCACCCTTGACAGAATGGTTCTATATTTGGCGCCAATTTACGTGGCAGGCACAGGAGAATATTACAGTGCATTAGCTATGTATTATCCACACTACTACAGTTAAATTCGCAGGTGTATAATTTAAGGTGGCGCTACTTTTAACTTTCTACTCTTGTTACCATAGATCGCAAACAACTCTCTTTACAAATTAATAAGGAACATTATAAAATACTTTTGCTTTTACAGAATGTCAATTTCATACCGGTATTTTTATTTAAAGTTAGATTTGATTTGTTTTGTTTTTTGGTTTATTTTCGGACGCTCTTTAAAATCTCAGGTCATCAGCTTCCCATTCAAATCAGGGCGTGAAACAGCTGACAAATTTTGCCGAGAAGCGTCTTCTTTCAGGCTTGGGGTTCTTTATCGTGCCGTAAATCTACGACACGGTACCTAAGGCTTTACTTCCCTTTCGAAGGAAGCCATACTTAGGATGGGGGGTTCGAAACCACGATCTTGGGTTTAGGAGGCAAGTATGGTTACAACTACACCACGAGGATCGACAGTTAGAGCTAGAGGGCATATAAGTGTACTGTATTTAAAATCTTTATATAAATTGCCCAACTTTTATTAGGAGTTAGTATGATATATCACAACAGGATAAAATATGAACTTAAATGTTTTTGTTAAAACCAAATCATTTCCGAATTTATTTTTTTTTTATTCATGTCTAGTTGGGATAATTAAACCTAGATGGCAAGTCATACTTCAGAATAAAACCAAAATAAAATTTCTTAAAGAGCATATAAGACAGTTCCGTAAATAATATTGTAGTTTATTTTAATTTTTAATGGTGTTTATTAAATGTTTTATTTGACAAAAGGTTTTAGCAAGAACGACTCGTAGTATTACTTATGACAAATAATACCCAATGTGCTGAGGCTCAAAAGTACATTATACTATTGTGTTTTCAAGCTTTTTGTTCATATTTCTGAAAAGCGCATGCACTTTCTTCACCGTTTTCTTCTACAATCGATCGGGCTGGAGTAGCGGACAGTAGGTCATTAATATTCTCGTTCTGTAAAAGAGGCCTGCAAGTTAAAAACTGAAACTTTTTAGGGAACCGTTTGGTTGTCGTAAATAAAAATAAACTTTTTCTTAAATAATGCAATCATTGTTAATACTAGAAAAAGCATTGGTTGTTAATTTTTAAATAACTTCAATATAACGTTAGAGTATAGCTAAGTCAGCTTAGTGTTCCATAGCCATGAGGGAGAAGGAGAGAATATGTGGGCGGAGTTAAAGACTACATGACATTGCACTACAAGCCGTTAATTATTATTTGTAATATATGTTCCAGTAAGAAGATAATCAACTAGCAGCACACTTTCAAATACCACTTTTGGAAGACAAAAAATGCCGGCATTGACAAAGAAGAAAATCTTCTTACATCAAGATAATGCTTGCCCTCATACATGTGTGGTTGCAATGGCGAAAATAAATGAATTTGGGTGCGAGTTGCTGCCACATCCGCCTTATTCCCTTGACTTGGCTCCTTCGGACTTTTATCTGTTTTCTTAACTGAAAAAAAAAAAATTCATGGTGAAAAGAAAATTTCGTCTGATGAAGGTCGTAAATCACCAGTTGAGGTGTATTTTGCAGGTCAGGAGGATTCTGACTTTCGTGGTGGTATAAAGACTTTGCAGCATCGATAGACAAAGTACATTAGTGTCAAGGGAGATTATGTTGCAAAGTGAGAATAATGTTCAAAAATCTTTTTCGTCATTTTGTACTTCGTTCAGAGAACTTTTTAAACAGCCATTATTAATTCATCCATTTAAAATACAGGTTAGTCATAAAACTCTTCGAAGTTTACAATGTAACGTCGTAGACACTTATTAAGCTATCATGAGAAAGCAAGTACCAACAGACACGGCAAATGTGAAAGTTCGCAATTTATTTAAAGATAGTTAGGGCTATGTTGGTAATATTTTGGCACACGCTCCACGTCGACTGCAGATGCAGACGGGTGCACTTGATTTCCCCTTGCATGGATAACCAGAATCTTTAAATCCCACACACCACCCACGGATAGATTTATCTGTGGGTGAATCCATCCCACTTTCTGCTCGAAAATGACAACTGTGACTATGGAGTTAGTCGCATGGAATTCCAGCACGCAAAATGCCTTCACAAAACACGCTCTGGTGGTAAACGGAACTATGTCCATCGAGGGCATGCATTTGAAGTAACGGACTATTGGTGCCCATTAGACCGATAATCTCAACAGAAAACGATAAAAATATTCATGTATACCTGTCTAATAAATTCAAATATTTGTTTATTTTACTGTTGTTTGCCGATAGGACAGTTTATGTTATTGGTAAATGAGATGATGCTAAAGTATCAACACAAGTGACTCCCTAAGCAAACATTCCCTTCTTGACCATGGTATCAAAGTCCTTTGCCAGCAAAGCTTCTGGTACAAAGCGGATTTAAAATTTTGCGGAAACCTGCAGAAATCAGTGCCCTTTAAATAATGTAATATAATATTAAGTGTTGGGGAGATCATTCTTTGTTCCTAGAAGACTTAAAACGTGATGATCACAGGCATATGAGTGCTCTACATGTGCATTTGTATGCAAAACAGACTTTACTTACAAGTCATTAAGCTACGGTGTTTTAAATGACATATTGTCTATTACATTAGAAAATGGTATTGGTCAAAGATATGACCCTTATTCTGCCGTCCACACAATGTAGTTTGATTAACATCCATAGGAGGATTTATAATATTTCAATGTATAGAGAGTGCTAAAAATGTATACACACTTCAAGCAGAGAAAAAACTGAATTCACACAAACAGAAAATGATGAGACTAATCATCTTATACCTTTACAGTTACAACAGTTGCTCAAAATGCTCATCATCGACGTCTATATACTTCTGAGTACGTTGAACTACTGATTGAGCAACGTTTGCGAAAGTGTCCTCAGTGATTGCAGCACATGCTGTTTCAATTTCTTCCCGAAGTGCTGCCAGTGTAGCTGGTTTTCTACGGTACGCAACATCTTTAAGAGTTCCCCATAGGTAGAAGTCCAACGGAGTTAGATCCGGGGAACGCGATGCCTTGGATAGTGCCTAGGATTGTGCCTTGTATCCAGTGCGCGGGGTTTGTTGCTGTGCGAGGTCTCCCAGATCTGCCTTTGTGAACATCGCATACCGGTACCATGAGTCTCAAATTTGTCTCTAATGTGTGCAATTGTTACTCGCGTTGGCGATTCTGTTCTGTACACGTCACCATTGCCTTTGAATTTCAACAACATTCTCGGTTTTCCAATACCACTTCAAAATTGCTTTCCGCTGTTCAAACGATAATCTTGGCTCCATTTTGTTGTAGCAACGCTAGCATAACATAATGTGAGTCACATCTGTTTACGGAGCATCATGTGATAATTCCGGCTTCATTTGTTAATTGTTGATTTACCTGTCACGTAGCAACGCTATCATAATGTATGTGAGTCACATCTGTTTACAGAACATCTTACTACACATTACTGTTGTTTTTCGGTCCAACTTTTTTTTATTGATTTATTTATGGACGCTCTTTAACATCTCAGGTCATCAGCGTCCCATTCAACTCAGGGCGTGAAACGGCCGACAAATTTTGCTCAGAGGTCTCTCTTTCAGGCTTGAAGTTCTTTTTCGTGCGGTAAATGTACGACACGAGACCCACGGCTTTACTTCCCTTCCGAAGGAAGCCATACTTAGGATTTTTATTTTTATCCATCGGTACTGACCGGGTTCGAACCCGCATTCTTGGGTATAGGAGGCAAGTATGGTAACCACTACACCACCATGATCGACTCGGTCCAACTTTGAAATATGTTACATAGATATCTACTGTGAAAGTGTGTATACACTTTTTGGCATCCTCGGTATTTGAGGCATTTATGTTATTCCAGTATTTATGTACGGCAGGATTAGATCGAACTCAATATTATTTATAATAATGAACAATATAAATACAATTTTCAGGTGTTGTTGTATAATATTCTCCAAGAACAAGTCATTATTCACAAGGTATTAATATTTAAAACTTGCATGCTATGCGTGCTACAAGATCTACGGAATCAACAGGGGTTTTATAAACAAGGGACTTCATGTGTCCCTACAAGCAGAAATCAAGAGGATTAAGGCCAGGCGAGCGAGCCGGCCAAGCAACGGGTCCGCCCTGACCTGTCCAATAATTGCCATGTGTAAGCTGTCAGTTGACGAGATATTCCATTGCCAAAGTGAGCTGGTATCCCGTCGAAGGAATAAACAAACTACAGGGAAGCATTAATGATATAATAGCTGATAGCACAGAAACGAAACATAGCAGCACGTTGGTTGCTTAATAAAATGTGCATTAAAAAGTTATGTAACTTATCTCAAAATTTGTCGGTCTAATTTTGAAACACCTGTATAGATATATATGGATATATATGGTTATATAATTCTTTTAGGAGAGTCCAAATCCTACAACACACTTTTTAATATAACTAACTTTATGTACCTTTGCCAGCAATCACTTTATTCTCGCTAGACATTTTAACAATAAGAACGAACAAGGTAAAATCTTAAATACCTTTTTAATTATTTATTCAATTAAAATAGTCTCCCTTACGTCCAATGTTAAGTCCTTAAGCGCATGGAATCTCCTAAACGTAGCACTGATGTATTGCCTACATTCTTTCCTACTGTGGCCCAAACATGTGACTATAATTGAGGACGAAACGTGGTAATGAAATAAAGCTATTGAAAGATGCAACTGTGGTATTAGGTCAAGCATTATCGTGTTGCAACTCATGTCTGTAGGTTGAAATACACGTTGTTTTGATTTGCCTGCAGTTCCTATGGCACAGCACTCCAAGAGTATGTCCTGACTTTTCCCTGCAGATGATCTGTTTCGAAATTTTTTTTGTTTCGGTGACGAAGAATGCAAATATTCTTTGCTCACTTTCTTTGTTTCCCCTTCCATTTTCATCACAGGCTTGGGACTCGAATTCCGGAGGCCCAGGGTCAAATCCTTTGGAAACAGCCACATTGACCTCAGATGTTCATGGTTTCCCTTGTTCACTTAAGCGAATGCTGGGATGATATTTTCCCGCTCTCCCATTTTACCTCGTTTCACTCCATTGGTTCCGTTACAGGGTCGAAAGTGCCAGGGCGAGTGGGGTGGAGGGAGCGCGATGTGATGATAGCTTGCGCTTTGGAAAGGTTTTTCTGCCCTGGAGTCTGGTATGAAAACGAATCTTTTGAGGGGCTTGAACATCTTGGAGTGAGAGGGGCTGTACCGGTGGATTGTTCTATGTGGAAGTATGTTAGGGTGCCTCTCTATGTCCACGTAGTCAGCGCCCGTTAGTCCTGGCTGCATCCCTTCCTTCAGAAAATGTCTCACTTGCAGCGTAGACACAAACGGCCAGCCATGAGCAAGGCTGAAGTGCCGAAGGATATTATTTCGCCTCAAAACAATTCAGTCACATCTCCAGGGACGATTTTTGCAAGGAAAGCATCAACTGCAAAAGCTGTTCATAGGCATCAACCCGACTTTGTTTCACTTCTGCAGTTAGCTGCCTGGCAGGCACTTTGCAAACACTTTGCAGAACTGGAATACATTTACTGCTCATTCATTAAAACCTTCAGAATTTCATCTGTTTGGTCTATTGTCACTTGGCAATTTTACATCACAAGGGGGATGTAAATGCTGTAAATGCTCGGCGTGCTAATCTCAGAAATCCCCCATTTCTACACTTCCCTGCCTCGCTCTTGCTAATGCGATAAACATGCAACACCATACCGAACCTTCAGCTGTAAAAATATTTCAATAGGCTGACCAAACATTCAAGATCAAAAAGACGATGACTGAAAGCTGTATTTACTTGTAGGCGGCCATCTTTAGTCTAATACTGTAACGAGGTTTTGCTTGTTCGCACTGTACTGCCACCTATACATTATTCTTTATAGCATTGCAAACAATGCTGCTAACTTGCGAGAAATAACATAACAATTTTAAATGCTATCTTAACACCATTTAATATGTTTAATTTCACTTGTCCTCGTGCATGCTCTATCGCATATTTGAATTACTATAACGGAAAATACTGTGCGGTCCATTTCAAACCTGCCGGCGTTCTAGCGGGAGTAAGGCGCGCATTTACAGGGGAGAACCGACTTCTCTTTCACGGGAAGAAAATCAACCAGCATGCACGCCGCACCGGTGACCGTTCAGTGTCATTCTAACGTCTTGTTGAAAACACGCGGGTTTCAGTAAATCCATTGTTTACAATGTTGCGGTACAGTATCGAGCAACGAATATTCATTGTTGAAACTTATCTCTTAAAGAGACAATCTTACGACAGATCTACATGCAAATTTCGCGTCTTTTTCCTAGAGCTACTATCCCTTCAAGACCGTGCATAGCTGGGCTGTTTAGAAAGTGGTGTGAAACGGGGTCTGTTAGAGACAAAAAGAAAAACGGAAAGAAGATAGACCGCATGCTTATTTCCAGCACGATAAAGCTCCTGCACTTACTGCTGCTATATCATTAGAAGAATTAAAAGAAGTGTTTGATGATCGTGTGATTTCTAGCGTACATTGGCCAGCTCGTAAACGTTTGTGGTTTTTTTTTTTTTTGTGGGGAGAAAGTGTACGTAAACAATCCACACACTCTTCAAGAGCTTGAGAATGAAATCAGGCGAGTGCTCAGTGAAATTACAGATAGAGAGTTGCAGAAGGAGTTTCAGAATTTTTAAGAACGTGATTTTTGCATCCATAAAGATGGACATCGTTTTCAATATATGCCTTGATAAAAGATAAGCTCAACATTAAATTTTCTTATTACCTCCTACAGGTACATTATTTGTATAGGACGGTAATGGGACCCCGCCATTCACCGCACGTGCGTTTTCGTATTTTGCGCTCGCATCTCCCCACGATCTTTGTTAATGGAATTTAAAACACAACTTCTCCCTACGGAATCCAAAACACAACTTCTCTCTACGGAATCAAAAGCACAACTAACACGTTTTGAAATATAAACGGTCACTTATTACAACAGGATTGCAATGATACAATTTAATTACATTATTTTCAACATACATACATATTAATTTCTATCAAACAGGCACCGCTCCAACTTCGCTGGTTCTTTTAACATGCGATTTAAACGAAAGTGAAATAGTGTCAATTCAAGCTTTTTTCCCAGTTTATTGCAAAGTAACAAAGACTGTGATAAACCAGTATATGATAGTAATATTTTATTTATAAATGTTCCTTATGTATGTGTTTATCCTCGGAAAAAATAATGTTTATACCCCATATATTTTCATGGCTAAATCCCCACAAATATTAAAAAAGGACAAATTTTGCAATTTTTCTAAAGGGAATAAATACCGCAACTTATGAAAAACTAATGACTTTTCACTTTTATGTAATTCTTTTTTTTTTTAATGTACATCTTAATGAGGTGATTTTTTGACGAAACACAAAGCTGCTGGACAAAATAGTTTAAGGAGGAATGTATTTAGTTGATATATGCAGGTGCCCTTAAACTTTCGGTAGGGACTGTATGTGGCCAGAAGAGCGTAGTATCCAAACAGCGGGAGAGATGAAAAATATTGGAGATAATCGCCTGCTTCGTGCCAGCAAAAATGGTGTCTCGCCAATAAAGGAAAGTGCTGAAAATTTTGCCATAAAGTCTTTCCAACATCAACAAGTCATATTTACGGTATAGGAGCTTTTTAGCTGTTCAAATACCTTCCTGCGGAGAGCTTGCAGCACGTTATGATTGAATACATATCTACTTAAGTGGAACCAAGAAAATTAGATTACACTCAATACCTCCACAAACACACTATTCAAAATCCATTCATAAAATGCACTCCTGGTTGCAGGGTCACCCGGTTGAAGTTCTTGTACTACAATCTTCTTTTATCAAAAAAAGATATGAAGGATAATGGGAAGAACTGATACAAGGGGAATTTTTTTAATTTAGAGCAACAAAGGAATTTGCCTTTTGTTCTCCATAGCAATCCCGACATTGTTATATTCGCCCTTGCTGCTATTGAGAATACTGCTAATACCATCTACTCTGTGTATATTCTGCTTCAGCCCGGCCTGCCGCAGCGACCTCTGCTTTCTCTACCTTTGCCTTACGACTTCATTGATAGATGACAGTATTACAGGAGAGCATGCGATCAGCCCGCTAGATTGAAGAAGGTCACTTTTCGATCTTCCAGCTTCTCAATTATCCTCACGAGGCTGGTTGGACCCCATTCCAGGCTTCCCTAAAGCAGAAAAATTCCTAAGTAGGTACCGGGAATCAAGCTCGGGCCTTCCGGTCAACAAACAGCAACCTAACCACTAGACCATAAACGAGGGAGGTGTATTTGTATAAAAGTACTAATTCATTGTCAATAAATACCTCTTTGAAGAAATAAGACTATTATTTT
Source organism: Metallyticus violacea (assembly GCA_030762175.1). Classification (NCBI taxonomy): domain Eukaryota; kingdom Metazoa; phylum Arthropoda; class Insecta; order Mantodea; family Metallyticidae; genus Metallyticus; species Metallyticus violacea. The sequence continues at coordinate 142,999,490 of CM060831.1, forward strand.
GTCACAGAGCTAATGTAATCTATTTATCGTTTATGTTATACAAGAGTTTTCCAAAAATAATTCACAAACTCTGTCGAAAATGAACACAAAGTATTTTTGCGGGTGATTTAGTTATATGCGGCGTTTCAAATATGGGGTTAAAGTTGTCAATAGAAGAAATGTGTTCATTCTGTAAATAAAATTGCCTTTTAGGCATGTTTTTCCATTTTGGAACTGTCAAAACAGTATTTTTCTCTTAATTTAATAAGAACGTAAATGACTCCATACACACTTGGAATTACAATGAAATACGTGACACGTGAAATTAAACTTCTGATATTTTTTCCTACTGTCTCTCTTTCTTGGGATTCTATTATTGCCTATAACAAAAGTAATATTTCATATTATCGGTAAAGCAAGCCCCCATAGTTGTTTTGACCATTAAAAAGTGTAAAACGTTCTTTTTGCTACTCTTAACAATGCTAAAAGCTGTAGTAGATCTGCACCGGCCGCAATCTTCAACAGAAATGCTGCCTCCGTATTGCATTAACACGTTTGTCAACTGTTTCAACAACTGAAAGTCGTTTACTTTTCGCAACGTTTTATTAAACTATTCCATTTGTAGTTCGACTGTCTACTGTTAAAACACCTGCTTTTAACAATAGATGTCTAAAAGGTTTTAGAAACTGCATTTTACAGCGCTCGACGTCCATCGTTAACAGGTCCTACACTTCCATGCGAAACAATTCACAGAACGATGGCGGGAGTAAGACCCTTTCTTGTTTTACGAGCTGCATGCCCATCATCGTGTCATTAAAGGCCGGTTTTTAACCACAGAGTTGCAACAACCAGGTGCAACAAGAATCTGGTTAAGGGACCGCCCAGGGTCAACCCTGTCTGTCTTGTTACATGATGTCGAGATGAGTCGTAAGTATAGAATGTTTCAAAATGTATATGCCGGATGAGCTGTTCAATTGTTCAATTCAATTCAATTCATATCAGTAATATGCTGTTTAAAAACTTAAGTCTGATGAGAAATATGCAGGTGGCTGCCAAATGATAACGTTGATACAATGAATGCTTTCGTGAGAAGAAGGGTGTCAGTATTTTAAGATTTCAGAAAATGAGAACTGTACTATGTAAGGGGGGTGATATTTTACGAAAGCATAGAACAAAGATGCAATATCTTCATTGTCGATTTATCCTACCTCTTTGCAACTATTATAATACTACACTTAGTACAAGTGTCTTCAGCAGCAAAATACCTAAATACCTTATTTCAAAGAATGAAGATTTACTGAAAAGTAAATCTATTTATGTCGTGAATCTAATTGAAGGGTACAAGGGGAAAACAATCAGTCACTTTTGGTAAAATTTGAGATTTTGGTGCCAATGAATTGTAGGTAAATAGTAATGCATTCCAACTCGTTCATAAAGGAAAAAAAAAAAACCACACACGTAGTTCATAAAATCAGCATGGAACAAATATTATCCAGTGGAAAAATAGAATCCTCAGTAAAGTAAATACAATAAGACTATAGCAAGAAAGGGGGCCGATGAAGTTGCATCAATGTTGTTTGATTTTTATTTCCATCACCTGGACCCCATCAGTCCTAAATTTGCAAAATTCTGTAATTTGTGTCCAAGTCTAAAATAAAATTTATATCATTATTTTTCTCATTCATGCTACGGTTTATAAGCGCAACATATTTGAATCAGTAAAAGTGACTTTTATAATCAGAGGCCACAGTTATATGAAATTTGACTATAATATGGTTTAATAAATAAAAAAAAAACATGCTGAAACACCCAGCGATTGGAATGAATACATCAGAAGATACCGCGTGAAACCATTTCCTTTCAATATCATCGAGTGTTCCCAGGATATTTTTAAATTGTGGTCTTCATTTCTTAATAAAGAATACAGAACCACATGTCCGATGAAGATAAGAGAAATACGAGAAACTGTAGCTGACAAAACCTCTTCTGGATTTATAAACAGTCGAACAACATACAATGGGCTTTTGGGAGTCCCATGTTCACAAAACGTGTCGTAAACAGACTGATGACCAACCTGCATTCAAGTTTAATTCCCTTTCCAAAACAAATATAATGTTCTTCAATGCCTGAAGAGATTTTGTTCAGAAAATGCTCGATTTTTCAATGTTACATAAATAATTTTGATTGAATGATTATTTCAATAGTGTTTTATTAATGATTATATTTTCCTCAGCAAATATCTAGTATAATTTAGCACATTTCGTAATATAGCTGGTGGACTTTGATTGTTTTATCTACTTTGACTTTCCATCATTAATTAACATGAACAAATAATACATGACATAATAAAATTATTCTAGAAAAAACAATTTCAATATATCTATTGTGCTTAATTTTGTAGCGTTTTTAAACTTCAAATTTCATTCCTGTAAAACATTTAAAAATGCCCTTTGTTTTTCCCTTGTATCCTTCAATTGTTTTTGTGGAGTAAAATTATGATGCAATTAGTCCAGAGATGTGGAAATTACAATTCTTTGTAGTCGCGCTGGTCTCCATGCAAGAGCGATGATGAATGATTGATCAGATGAGAGAATGATACAAGCTGATCACAAAAATTAGACATTTAGAGAGGGGAAGGGTGAAAAACAGGCTCGGAGGGGTAAGGGTGCAATAGAATGACAGACATGTATCGGTGATCCCGCTGTTTTCCGACCTATTCATCAATTTCTTAATGAGTATAATCACCACCGCAACGAGAGGCCTTGGCACGGCCTCCTGGGAACACGTTCCAGCGTCTACCCTGTTATTGGAGAGCAGCCGCTCCTTTAAGTCTATTTCCGACAGCCGCCGCCAGGGAGGAACCTTCGGCAAATTCCGCTTTGTCGGATCACGCAGGAGACAAAAGAAAGAGAAGGGTCTATAAAATTTTATAAGCGAAGCGTGGGGGAAAGTGTTTTAAGAATTCTGTAAAATGTAGCGGTTAGGCTGTCACCGAAATTGACTGAAAAATAACACGGCAATTGGATCGTTCTTCCAAGATTTCGTTTGGATATTAATTTAAAATGGGCTAATGAGGCCTGAAAGCAAACTTTCCAGACTAGATCATGTGTGCACCTGCTGAATAATGCATACCAAAACTGTGAAGAAGATAAAAGATGATCCATTTAGCATACGATATAAACTTCGGGCCTACTGCGTTTTAGCAAGCGTCAGAGACATGTCAAAGTTAACAAGGAGAATTTAAAAAAGAGAAATTATAATCAAAACATGTCTTGTCTGGGTTCTAACAGGGAAAAAGTTTAATTCTATTGACATGTTAGGTAAAACCACAAAATAGAGGAACTTCAGTACATTTTCGCACATTTGAGCTTGCACGTTTCCATTAAATTGTTGTTTTTATCTCAACAAATATTCTTAATCTTTTTCTTAGTTCCCTTATTTACTTTTATTAACTGATGTCTCTTTCATCCGTCTGCCTCAATGCAGCAGTTCATTTATGTGCAATTTATGGGGCCACTCACCGAACTGATTGGGCACAAATTGCTGTTGATTTGGTTTGTTTACGGACGCTCTTTAACATCTCAGCGTCCCATTCACCAGCGTCCCATTCTTTTCAGGGCACAAAACGGCCGACAAATTTTGCTCATAGGCCTCTTCTTTCAGAATTAAGGTTCGTTTACGTGCTGTAAATTTACGACACGGGACCCACAGCTTTACTTCCTTCCGAAAGAAGCCATATTTAAAAACTTTAGGCCCGAAAAATAGCTCACAAGCCCTTCCTTAAGGCTCCTCCTTAAGGAGGTTCTTTTAAGTGCCGTAAATCTATAGCACGAGACACCATGCCTTACTTTCCTTCCGAAAGAAGCCATAATTAAGATTTTCACGCCCGAAAAGAATTCTCAGAGGCCTCTTCTTTCAGGCTTGAGGATCTTTTACATGCCGTAAATGTACAACACGGGACTCACGACTTTACTTCCTTCCAAAAGAAGCCATACTTAAAAAAAAACTTATGCCCGAAAAAATTGCTTAGAGACCTCTTCTTTCAGGCTTGAGCATCTTTTACGTGCCGTAAATGTACGACACGGGATGAACGGCTTTACTTCCTTTCCGAAGGAAGCCATACTTAGGACTTTTACATCCGAAAAAAACCCATCGATCCTGGCCGGGATTGAACCCGTGATCTGTGGGTTTAGAAGGTAAGTATGGTTACCACTACACCACCAGCACCGACACTGCCACTATGACTGATTCATGGCCATATAACTAAACTTATTTTTGACCTCATTGTTCAGCGCTGCTATGGCAATGTCACACCAGATGGTTCTCATATCAATACATCCAGTGGTTGTGTGTGAACAGTCAGTCGCCAAGAGCATTGTTTCTGTCTGTGTTTTAGCGAATTCCTAAGGAATGAAGCTATTGCGGTTGTACCCATGAAGCGACTTTTGAAAAAAAGTTCTTCAAATCTCCATCGATTCTACTTACTAGGCACTGAAAGTGACAATGAAAAAAGTAATCATATTATATGTAAGTGTCTGTTAACGCTCTAGAGGTCCAATTTTTATTTTTTTTTCTCAACAAAACTCGAAATAGAACCATCATTTAACAAACGATTTGTTCAGTTCTTTAACCAGAAAAATTGAACCATTAGGAGTGAGGATTAGTTTAAAGCGAAAAATTAAAAAAGTTAAAAAATACCTCTAGCTGCCCAATGTATTTTTTTCTCATCAAATTCGGTATATTTCTTTAAAATAAATTCGAAAACCAGGGCAATTGAACCATTAGGAGTGGAGGTATGTGTGAAAAATGAGTGGTGGTTAAAGTGAAATATAAAAATCACTCTAGTGGCCGCAATTTAAAAAAAATTAAGGAAACTTTATATGTGCCTTGAAATAAAATAAGAAAAATAATTTTTGAAACTGAATGAAACCGGATTATTGCAACGGGGAGTGAACCTGAAACCCAACATTTAAAAATCGCTCTAGCTGCATTAATATTTGCTTTTTTTCAAACAAAACTCCATATATAATAAAATAGTTTCTGAAAATCAGCCATAGGAGTGGGGATTTACTTGAAACCCAACATACAAAAATCGCCCTGATGGCTCTAATATTTGCTTTCTCGCAACCGGACCAGATTTTAAAACTTTCTCGTTGTTCCTTAGAGTTTGGTTGCCTGCTTCTGTAATATACGATTTCAAGCGCAAGCGGGCCACGTAGATTATAAAACGAATTTCGCCAAAGTTGAGAGCGTCTTTTCCTCCTAAACTCGGTAAATACTATTTAACTAAAACGATAAAAATGTTTTCTGAAACATTTACCTGAAACCCAAATTTTTAAAATCGTTCTAGTAGCACCAATATCTATTTCTTCACCATAAAATTCGGTATAACCATTAAAAAAATAAGGAAAATTAGTTTCTGAAAATTAGGGAAACTGGACCATTAGGAGTAATGATATACTTGAAACCCGAAATTTAAAAAGTGCTTAATATTCTATAATGTTTATGTTTTAAAATAAAATGACAAACTAATTCAACATATAAACTGGATTTATAACGATGCATGTGTTTTATATTTATCAAAAGCATCGTCGTAAAGATAACAAATGTGAAATATTAAATCTGTGTATGAGAATTATATTTGTATGTAAGAGCGCTTTGTAATGACCTTCAAAAAATGTTTGCGATGCATACTTTTACTGCAATAGCGTTTAAACTAAATTTCCAAGTTAATTAAAATTGACGGAACTTTCGATTGGTTATTGTTGCATGTGTTTATTGGCTTAGTACATAGAATTTTTTTAAACAGTAAAATGTTTTTGTTTTATTGAAACATATGAACATCATTTTCTTAAATACACTATTAACTCGAATCTTTCTGTTATTTTTCTCTGTTTTAATGAATATAAAGATAATATCAAGGACCCAGTTCATAAACATGATTACATTTAAAAACATTTTAAAAATATCCACACGGTACAGCTTTTTCTATCAGTGGTCATATATTTAATTTAATTAATAGTATATCTTAGTTTTTATGGTTTAATCTTAATTATAATAATATGTTATTCTTTTGTGATACTTATACATTGCAAGAATCCTAATTTTGTTCTCCAATACAACCCAGAAATCCTATAATTTCATTAATTAATAAGATTTTAATTTAATTTTATATTATCCTCTAAAGTTACTCTACTAGGTGAGGAATTTGCTTAGTTTACGCAGTTCCTGCGTGAAGGACTTTTCATTTTGCAGCTCCAATATGCAACCGTACTCAGGCGGCCCTTAACTCAAATAACTTCGCGTATTTTAACGCAATATTTTGGTTAGATCTTTGCCATAGTTATTAAAAACACTTAGATCTAAAATTTCGTATTTCTTTTACTATGTAGGCATACGTACATCTAAGAATTAGTGGCATAAAAATCTAAAGTCAAATCGTATTTTAGATAAACGTTAATCAATAGAAGTTATGTATTCAGCACATAGTATATTTAAAAAAAACAAAAAGTATGTTCATATGTGTTTGTAAGTCCCGTTTTATACAGATTTCGTTTTTTCCCCTCCTTTCTTTTCTATGAGGTAATGAAATTGCGTACAGTCTTCACATATTACCACAGTAATAAAAAGTGTATAGCCCAGGCCAACATTGGCGCATTTAAAGGCTGCATATCCGGCAAAACACCACTTAAAAGCTAATGCTTGTATGGAATAATATTATTACTTAAGCCTTATAGGAACAAAAAGGAATAAAATGCTTATAATATCCAGCTACGGTACGTAAATTATCATTTTTTTCTCTCGTCTACATGTCGCTGTCAAAAATTAGAATTATTCATAGGATTTCAAGCCTACATTCCTACAAGCTCAAAGAATAAACGCTGAGTTGGGAAAAGTAAGAAAATTGTTCTGAAAGTGAAATTACAATAGAAGTACCTCATTTTACAAAAAACAGCTTTATACAACATAACAAAACACAGACATTTAGGCACAATGTTTAAATTAACATTATTATATCTATAAATTCGTTTAATGCACAACCAACCATAAAATAACGACTCCTTTATCTATCCCTTCTCAAAATGTAAAAAGGCAAAAATGTCCTATTAGAAAATGATAGGTATTTCCTGGATTTATTGAGTAAATGCCGCATTATAAATGTGCAACGGTAAAATATTATTGTTTGACGAGAGTGCGTGAACTCATAGCATCCACAGCTTCCATCGATTAACCACAAAAATGCAATAGAAAGTGGCCGAGAAACCCGTTGTGATTGAATTTCTGATTATAGAAGAAATTTTTGCTACTGAACTTTACCATACACTTTGGCGTTCATATAGAGATTGGCCCTATTCCACCAAAGTATTGTTTAATACATACAAGTGCTTTAGTGCAAGTCTTTGTAAAGTATGGCCTTGTAACTTTCTGTTCCACGAAAAATATTAGTTAAAAGTTACATGTGACGTCATATAAGAGCAAGATGGAGGAACAGCTGTTTGCCATTGCGTCGCCATAGCTTGAATTAGGTTATGTTCACTCCTTAGGTATTTTTAATGTATAGAGCGAATTATTGTCACTCCTGCTAAATTAGAATTTTATTTTTTCTCAGATATAATGACAATATAAATGCTTTCTTGTGCATTTATCGATACTCAAGCCTAATAATCCATTTTGAGACGACGATCCCTTACAACTACATTAAGGAGCACCAATCTCACTCGCCGATAGATGGCAGAAGAATCGAGCTTCCCGATCGTCAGTCATTTATTTTATTAGTTCTTTTGATCATTATTTATTTTGTTGCTTAACAATTAACGTTTTCATTATAAACAAAAATTGGGAAAATGGTTTCAAAATAGATTCTTTTTAAAGAGAATGAACAACGAAACAAGTAGCGAGAACTTTAACTAAGAGGTTGTTCTGAACATATGGAACGGGAAACGTCAACATCAGTTATAAATCGTACTTTAATTGCACTTAACCTAACTTTATCGTTGTACGTAAATATTAATTTATTCTTTGTTTATACATATTCCTATTCATCATTATCATCACTTTCGCTAATACTTAGCACATTTCAGTCAATTCATCCCCAAAATCGTTAAAAAGCTAATTATTTGAATTTACTTGTAGAGAAATGTATACAAATTACCAGTGTGCCCGACTAACACTTTTGTGGAACAGAACAACGAAAAATCTGTACAGTTGTAACAGAATCCTTTGTGGAACAGAATTTTACTAATAACTATAAGATACAACATACCTGTAATGTACTAGATAGACCACAATTTTATGGAACAAAGCTCTGGTGGTAGAAAATAACTGAAATATAGTATCGTTAAAATATCTGGCTGCCGCAATTATACGACATATGCGATATGCAGAAACGTCACAGCATTGACCGGGGCTTCCATTATTCGTTCTTCCCTCTTCTCCTTGATAATCTTAGGATCGACTAACAGCACACGACTCACTGTATGAGAGGGAATGCATGTCTATTGTCTGTCCAACAGGGGAATGAAGTAAACCTAAACAAATGACCGGTTTGTATTACTCCGCAGCCACAATGGCAGAACAGAAGATTTTCGTTACGTTAAGTATAATTAGCGTTTTTCGCCACTTAAAAGCAAATTCTCTATCTCATCTGTAAATAACATGCAGCACACAATGCATGAAAATAAATTGCTACTTACCTGATCAGTTTTCCGCTAATTTGAGCTGTACATCGGTTCTATACCCTCCAGATCGGACTTCTCTTGTGTCGCTCGATTCACATCCCATAGATGTAGCACACATTTTCTGCTATGACATGAATAATATTCTCCAAATCCCAAATATTCTTTCACAATCACACGTTGGGCACAAGGACTACAGTTATAACGTGTTATATGGCAGAATGCTGCATCAATGACGAATTCAGCTGTGAGTAGCATTTGGCATCGTTTTATTTGTAGATGTACGCAAATACAGTATTCCAGCTGCAATAACAAATATAAAATTCTGTATTTAGTGCTGTACTTTTAAGTTTTAATAGTTACTTTGTTAGGTCTATTTTATTTGTTATTCAACTCAAATTGCGTTATATAAATTATTGTAATTTATGTAAACTCCAGAATTGGAAGATATTTATTGCCTTTAATTTATTAGCAGAAACTGTATCTCCTTATAGTTTGTGATTTAACTGTAATAAATTATTGCAACGTATGTAAGCTCTATATATATATATATATTAAAAAACTATAAATACTAACGTTCCGACGAGGCCTTATCTTATCCCATATAATATGACTATACTCCTTGGTATAACAACTAAAACACCAATAATGACGTATTAATAATAATAATAATAATAATAATAATAATAATATCATATGACCAACACCATCGTTTATCTTAACTTGTAATGATTATACTATACTGTGTTCTAGCTCGTAAAATATTGCCATTCAATAACATAGCAGCTCAGGTCTGAAAAGGCTGATAAGCGGTAAAGGCTTATAACCACCTAAATGTGACTTCTTTATACTTTTCTTTATAGTTGTATTGTAAAACTTTTTTTCAAATTATATTTCTTTGTTTTATTTTATTCTGTATATTATTTTATTTTTATTGTTTATTGTGAAATATTTCATCTATTATTTTATTTTAATCAAATAGAGTTAGTCTATTATAAAAGCACGTACAGTTCACTAGACCCTTGCACCTGTGACCTTTTATTGTTTTTTATTCATACCACTGAAATAAATACTACTACTGCTGCTACTACTACTACTACTACTGCTACTACTACTACTACTACTACTACTACTACTACTACTATTACTACTACAACAACAACAACAACAACAACACCGCCATGGGTGGCCGAGGTCGAAAAGGTGCGGACTCGTGAGCGGCAAGTCTGGGGTTCGAATCCCGCCAGGACCCTCACTAAAGTTTTTTCAGGTTTTCCTCAGTCCTCATACATACCAAATGCCGGGGAGATACCGCAAACTTAGGCCTGGAACATTTCCTTCCTTAAAAAAATCCTTTCCCAATTTATCATTTCATTTCATGTATCATCAGCGTCCACCGCTTGCGGGGCCTTAGTAGTAAAAATGGTTGTTAAACACTATTAAATAAAAAAATAATAATAATAATAATAATAATAATAATAATAATAATAATAATAATAATAAGTGGTAGGAGTAGTAGTGGTGGTAGTGATAGTAATAGTAGCAGCAGTAATAGTATTTATTATTCCAGTTAAACTAAGTATATATATATATATATATATATATATATATATTGCACCAAATTTACATAGGTCGCAAGACCTTCATGCTCTTGTAAAATAATTCATTTCTGAAATTAATTCCAACAAAACAAACAACTTAATAAGAACGCAATGACCCTCACATGAAACAGACATACATACAAATATTCTGATATTCATACAAATGATCTTATTTATGAACAATATTTATAGAAATTTCTTGTCCCTAAAACTACGTATTTCATTTAATAAAAGGTCCTGGATTAGTCAGTTTTGTCTATTTACTATTAAGTCCCAACATACCAGCCTCCCTCTATTGGAAGTCAAAATTGAATCCGGAAAAAAATTTAACTTAGGAACCTCCGTCTGTGCGCACCAAAATATGCATCCAGTCTTCCGGTTCCGAGCATAATGGGCAAGTCCTTCTGCCTTCCTCAACAACAACTTACATGCCTTCTAGCCTTCCAGTCTAAGCCACGCTATTCCGACCTCTGTTTCATGTCTAAGAATTTAAAATTCTGTATCTGCAAATGCTACTTTTTGTTCTCGTTATCGGATATGTGTTAACCAGGCTAATATTTGCTTAGTTCCTGAACATATTCTAACGGAAAAGAGGTATATGAAATGCAGGAATTTCCTGCCGGCAATTCATTATCTCTTATAACACTAGTTAGCAATTATTATTTCAGTTTCAACCACAGAATCATTTTATACTTTCAGTAAAAAAATATTAAAATACAAATACTAAGTTTACGCGCAGCGACTCTTATCTGCTTTTTCGGATTGTGGCAGATGCACTTCCCCAACAAGTATCCGCTCTCAGGCGGCCCATAACTAAAATAACCCTAATGTATCTCTAATTAGAATCTCAAAGTACCATTTAATAGTTTTACAAATATTTTATGTCCAATGATAGACCATTTTCCTGTTACAAGAGAGAGTTAAGGGGGTTCTGTGTGAGAGAATAAGTATGCAGCGAGAAGAGAAACGAGTGTGCTAAAATATAGTTGGAAAGATATTATAACTTTCCTCTTAACCTGAGAAGGATCGCGTTATTTTGAAGAGGTTTGTTTGAATTAAGTAGCCATAGTGCCATTCATTCCTGAGGTAAGTATTGTTTTATTCCTCCGAATCTTGCAACACAAAAATTCACTGCAGCTATCACAAACAGCGAACTAAAGGCCATTAAGTTTCTGCTGATGTACCATAAACATTAACGGATTATTCAAAATGAAAATTAGATATATAAATATTAGAGCTTTAAGATCAGATTATTTAATGTAACTAGTCACACTTGTTTCCCTATATTAACAGAAAGTTTGTAGCATTGTCACGACACCATGTTCGCCATAAAGAGCAACATTCAAAGACACTGTGCATTGTTAAACTCTGCCATCGTACAAACTGACGTCGTTTGTTTCACATTCAAAGATAAACAAACAATTGAAACTGGCTTGCCAAATCCGTCGTGTGGTTACAGTTACGAACATAGCCGACTGGTTACGATTTTAGTAGGCGGACTATTTCACTTGTGTGATGTCAACTTAAAATTTACCAATAAAACGAAACAAAATTTTAAATTTTGGCCAATCACAGCCGGATATCGCAATGAAATTATCGAAAATGTTATCAACTCTGTTTTATCACGCGACGTGCATTTGTCTTGTGGTCAATGTAGCCAACTCTATACCTTTACTATATAATTCCTGGGCAATCATCACCGACCACTTTTCTGTGTTTTCAGTAATTGTAAATTTAACCAATTTAATGTGTATTCACTCAAGGAATAGGTTAGGGTATTCAGCCAAACAGTCTGAAATGAGTTTGTAAATTATGTAACAATATGTGCCTAAATAACCATAAATCTTAATAAACAGATTGTTCAGAATGATAAAATGTATTCTCTATTTTGCTTTTAACAGTTGGTAGTAGTAAATCAAACGGTAGTGACTGAAATAGTCGACTTTCGTCTATTTCATTCTCACGATTTCTGAATAGGTAGATATTCATAAATAAGTGTAAATTGTTATACAATTGTTAATATCCGTGCACGAATTTCAAATATATATCACTTTTATTCTTATTCTATTCATGAAATAGTCTCAAACCCCATGTTTGGCTCTTTTCTATTGGCATTACTGACAATGGACATTCGTTTGTTGCTATGAAAAGTTTAAGAATTCATAATACAAGTGTACATTTATTACAATTTTGTAAGCCAATTTACAGAATTATATTTAAATTCTTGTTTTATTCGTGAAATAGTCCTAATAAATATTACTCAACATTCGTGAATTTATTGGCAATCTTAGAACCTCTTGTAATATTATTTGTGATTCTTTCCTTAATGAACATGTAGCTCTGTTGGCTCTGTTGGTTAGGGTGTAATGCTAATAATGCGAAGATCGTGTATTCGGTTCCTCAAAGGCAAACTTTTATTTTCTCACGTGTTATCAATTTTTCTCTCTTGTAATCTCCATAATTTTTCTATGCTGTTCTCAATAGAATACATGTTACTTTTTCATAGGTTAAGTTAGTTTAGTTTAACAAAAAATAATAGAACGTTAACAAAAAATACTAGAATTGCATAATAACACTTTCTAAGCCACACTGCCGTTCACCGCTATGGGTGGCCGAAGCCGTAGGCGCGGTTTCGTGAGCGGAAGGTTTGAGGTTCGAATTCCACCAGGACCGTCCGCCGTGATTGAGGGTTTTTTCAGGTTTTCCTTAGTCCTTATAAATGGCAAATACTGGGGAGGTACCCTAAACTTAGGTCTTGAACGCTCCTTCCTTTGACATTTTACCAATATTTTATTTCATGTATCGTCAGTGTCTACCGCCTGTGGTGCCACAGTAGTAAAAATGGGAGTTAAACACTATTCAAAAAAACAAACAAAACAAAACAAAACTGCTGTTCGGTGGAGTGTTTCTTTCTCTGCTGCCGTTCGGGACTTATGGCGCAGGAATGCATCGGTTTATAAAGTTAAGTTTAAAACATATGCAATACAATAGTTGGAGATAGCTGTTAAAAAAACTCACATAACGCATTTTTCTTATGTTGTCATGTTGTGATGCTGTAATTGAAACTTTGCATAGCTTATAATCAGAAGATTGCGAAAGATTACCATGTTGAGAAAGAGATTATCTTATCATTTTCATTAAGGAAATAGTTAAGAGAATTTATCGCTATCTTCGATATATATACTAGACTGATACTTTTCAAGATTTTTCTATCTTTCGCTCATTTTTTAAATATAGACTGAGGAAACTCTCTGCAGAAAAACGCAACAACAGAGCGCTATACTATATTTTTGTAATTCTTAAGACAAAAGTTTTCCTTTCGTCAGCTTAGCGAAGACAAATTTAAATAGATTCATATAGTAAAGTTACGACAAAACATTTGGATTTTATGAAAAATTTTGAGAAGAAAGCATTAGTTGCCTCGTGTTTATCCACTATTACAATATAGAAAGAAAAATAAGAAATTATTTTTGGGGCTAAACGGTCTATAGATTTCCAAAGTATTATTTAACAAATTTTATATCGTTTATTTCACACAATTTTACTCTTTAATTTTTTGACATTTTTCCCCATTATACGCCTAGAAAATAGTTTTGGGGTAGCATAAAAGCTTCTAAGATAACTCCGCGTAAAAATAGCTTAAATTTCTAGTTAAATAAGCCGTAAAAAATCCATGCCATTATTATAAATAAATACAAAACTTTAAATTTAAAAATTAACAAAACCACGTCTTTGGAACAGGGCTACGTGTTGCTAGGATACCTCTGAAAGTAGGCTCCTTGTTTCATTAATAACTTCTTATATGTGATTCAGTTCTTGACTACAGGTGCAACCCGAGATTTACAAAAACGCATGCGCCGTAAGCAGCAAGCACCCGTGACGAACCTGTGACGAGGTGCCCAGCCGCTGTTATTTGGTAGCTAATTCGGCCTGACTAATCACCGACTGGGGGGAAGAGGGGACGAAACCAAGCGGCTTGATTGGGTGAAGACAAAAGGCTCCAACCCAGCATTAAGACTGGCGGTTGAGGGCTCTGCAATACTGACAATCTCGTAAGCTTTTTTAGATTCATCTCCCACAGGTGTCGTGCAGGGGAACAAGACTCTTAACATGGTGCTTTAATACTTTCTCATATGTGGTTAATGATTTTAGATATATAATACAACATAATCAACAAATGTTGAAAATTGGGTTGGATTTGATTATTACGGGTGAAGGAGGATACTTCAATACTTCAGCCTTGCTCACTGCTGGCCGTTTGTGCCTTTGCTCCCGGGGCATCTCAGAAAGGAAGGAACTCACTGTAAGTGATTACAAGTACGTAAACGAGTTTACGGGAATAAACAGTAATTGTTTCTTATAACGCAGCAACTGTAAAGATTTAACCTTACAGTCTGCCTAGTCCTCCCGAAAGGAAAGTGGCGAACCGTAGCGAAGAAAGCCGACTGGTTACGATTACTTGGTGAGATGACAAAAACGCAGCAGCTAATTGGAAACTGTTTCATCTTGCAACAGTGACAGTTGCAACTGTTTCAAAAAAATAAATGCCGTTCGTTACTGAGGATTTCGGCTTTCTCCGCCAACAGGACTGGGCCCTCTGTAAGGTTAATTTTGAATGTTTTGCGGTGGATTTCGCTTTATAAAGGAATTAGGCTGACAATGTGAGTCGCTATCTTATAACAGTACGTTTTCACTGAGATACTTGGCAAATGCCGGGGAGGTGCCCTAAACTTAGGCCTGGAACGTTTCCTTACTTAAAAAAAACCCTTTCCCAATATATCATTTCATCTCATGTATCATGAGTGTCACTGCCTCAGTAGTAAAAACGGGCGTTAAACACTAATCAAAGAAAAAAAACTGAGATACTAATTTAAAGCATTATTGGGGAATTTTTTCGGCATCCATTGTTATATCCGATAAGGGATAGGCTCTTATTTCACAAAATGTCCATTGTTAATACAAAATAATTAAAAGAAAAGTTAGTAGTTTAGTAAAAACCTTGCAGTTAGATTTCAGTTCACAATTCGACACCATGTCACATACAAGTGAGTGTTTAAGTACCAAAATTAACAAATAAATGCAATAGCCTCGTGTCTGGCAATCCAGATCTAGAAACAATAAAAGTGTACACTAGCTGTTCAGGAGATTCTGTGAACATGTAGTTGTTTCAGTACGCTTTGATTAACACTGTGGACATTCAATCTCCTTTCTCTTCGGAAAAAACATCTCAAATTTCATTGTTGACAATTTGGAAAAAAAAAAAATCTGGTACTGATGTGCAATATATGATAAACAACATTATGAAAGGGAGTATAGTATTTTAGCAATTTTTCTTTGTATATAATGAATAAAAATGAATGAATGATGTTCACCGCCCGTTTTTACTACTGAGGCACCACAGGCGATGAACATTGATGATGCATGAGATGAAATGATAAATAGGGAAAGGTTATTTTTTTTAAGGAAGCAATCGTTCCAAGCCTAAGTTTAGGGTACCTCCCCGGCATTTACCATTTATGAGGACTGAGGAAAACCTAGAAAAAACGTCAGTCAGGGAGGACGGTCCTGGTGGGATTCGAACCCCACAACTCCCGCTCACGAGTCCACGCCTTAACGACCTCGGCCACCCGTGGCGGTTTTGTATATAATGTATCTGTTTAAAACTAAAAATGCTCCTTTTTACTGCCTATATGACATTTTAAGTACTTTTTGGCTGCATTTTTATAGATATTTAATGCGTGAACATTCCAGTTCTAATCATAATGAACTATTTCTTTACAAAGTTTGTATGCAACGCGTTCGACATGTGAATATTATCCACTCGTGCCTAATTCACCCACGTTTCGTAGCTTGTTACACATAAGTGAATAGCTATTTTGTACATAGAGGATTTACCCAGGACATCATTTATTGTATTCGTTAAGAATTTTTACAATGTTTCAATTTTAAAATAAGCTAATGGCATTAAAAGCTCAGTTTTTATAAATTATAATCAACATGGTTCTTTCCAGTTCATATAATTGTCAATTATAAGATCACAATTTTTATTGTCATTTTGATTGCAGTGGTCTTTTCTGCAGATTGGAAGTGAATAAGTCTGTAATGAAATGAGCTCGGATTTCTTGGCGCCTCAAGGGAGGTATTAACGGGAAGAGGGGTCAAAAATCATATTTTTTAATTTTTTGTACAGCTTTAACATTGAAATTTTCTGTTTATTTTCTGTGATTTTCATTAATGTTCCTTGATTATAAGTATTTTAATAACTCAAGTCACTGCAGAAGCTGTTTCTTTTTTCTCTATAGCACTTGTTCAATTAAAATCCTATATCTCAGGAACTATTTGCTCTAGTAGGCTGGGTTTTGTCTTGAATGATAGAAAAAGTTGTATTTCATAAATTGGCAGCGTTTGTTTGTTTCCATGACACCGTCCTTTTTGTTTTGTTGAATGGATTTAGCTGGTCTTTCTTTTATAAAGTTAGTTTTTCTGTAAAAACACTGTTTTAGCTGCAGTTATTTAAAAAGCTTGCATATGTTTCCCATTTATTTAGGATCTCTATGACTTTTCACCACTTATTCATGATATTATTGTGATGATGTGGAAGAAGAAAATGTGTCAATGTAAAAAATAAATAAATAAATAAAATGTTGGGGAAAAAACAGAAAAATCAAATAACTTATAATTTACTTCAGAGTCATGGTATAATAGTGACATTAGATCAGCAAATTGCAAGTGCGTTTGTATGCTGAAAATGTTTTATTTCATTAGTTTTAATAGTCCTTGCGATAATGGAAAAATTTTTGAGTAGTTGTTTTTACTACAGGACCGTCGTATTAATAGTCGCAAACGCTACCACTAGACCCGGAGACGGTAACCTATAGTTAATTGCTAGATTTTTTTATTTCCTTGTCATCGTAAGTGTATAGATTTTCTTTATTTTTTCTTTAATTTTTAATGAGTACTGATTTTGTTACTGTCATGCCAAATGATATCTTGGCTGTGATACAATGGGAAACAAATAAGCATCGCCCTCTGCTTATTTAAGCGTCATTTTGTTATTAATCACATAAACAAACGTGCGAATGTATCTGATAGAGTTGTCTTTGTCATATCGACATTTACTCTTATTTGAGGATAAGCAGATCTACATCTGTATTAATTACTTTTATGCCATGGATGCACTAAACTGAAAAAAACAGCCTTATAGCTGCAGAAACGTTTAAAAATCTATTTTTTACACCTCTTTTATATAACTACGTGACTGTAGATGCTTAAGAATGAGCGGCAAATGAGATGAGTGGGGCGGGGTTGCACACAAAAGAGGGAATCTTCAAGAGGCGGCAGTTAAGAAAGAGATTCTAACTTTCCGAGCTTTAGGCTTTGCCCTTTTTTCTTTCCTTTTTATTGTTTCTCTTTTTTTATTATTTTTTTTATTGCCTAGGATGTACGGTTTTCATTTTGATAATATGTTGAGTGGAATGGGAAGGAAATACGAACCTCCTCAGGGGTGCCAACCTATAACCCACCGTGACGTTGCTGAATCTGCTACTTAAGACCCTCAAACTTGCGCAAGAGGGGCTTAGGTCCATGTGAGACAAGTTAAACGTTGGTAATTAACAGTAAAGAAGAGTAATTAAAATGAATTTCATATAAATAATTTATATGGGTGATAGATCTTGCATCTAGGTACATAAAGATTAATGACCAATATCAACAGGCAAGAAATCGAAGCACAATGTAACATGAAAGATTCCTTGAGCCTATCAAATGAAATTAAACTAACCTGAGGTAAGGAGCTCCTTCTAGGGAGAAAGACGAGATCAGGAATGGCCTGGTTGCAAAGCTCTAAAAGTAATAGCTAGTTCTGGTAGGAGAATCTGCCTAATTTGTGGAGGGGATGAGGAGTGCGTACATATTCTGACCGAATGTACTCACTGGGAACACCTGAGAAAAACGTTGGCTCCTGAAAACTTTTTTTAAAGGCAATTTACTGGCATGCTGGGACCTGATTGCGAACCATAATAATTCTGCTATTATCAGTCCTGGTGGTGTAGTGGTTACCATACTTACCTCCTAAACCCAAGGTCGCGGGTTCAATCCCGGCCAGGACCGATGGATTTTTCGGGCGTAAAAATCCTAAGTATTGCTTACTTTGGAAGGGAAGTAAAGCCGTGGGTCCCGTGTTGTACATTTACGGCACGATAAAGAACCTCAAGCCTGAAAGAGAGGCCTCTGAGCAAAATTTGTCGGCCGTTTCACACCCTGAATAGAATGGGACGCTGATGAAATGTTAATTCAAAGATGTGAGAAGCGTATTGCAACAAAGGGTAAATGTATTGAAAAGTGAAATATAGTTTTTGCCTTTATCATACCTAGATAATGTTTAGACAGGAAAGTTATGGTCCTACCCTCGCATGTATTCTAGATTAATGTTGTCAACATTTTATATAGGACTAATAAACATATGTATGAAAAACTAATTAGATAATAATATAAACATTAACATGTGTGATTTATTTATCATAAAAAATCTGAGGCTGAGGTTAGTGAAACATCCGCAATTAATATTTTAAAAATTAAAAATAACGTCAAAAAAAATCAATTACAGCAAAATACTAATTTTATGAAAAAAGTTGAGTCACAATATTTTCAAAATTACTTATTAATATATCTGGAAATGATGTAGGAGAGCATGAGTATTCTCATTGTGCTTATCTTCTGACTGTAGTACTCCTGAAATGCAATTTACTATTTTCACGCAATTGTGATTATCGTAACAGCCTTATAGGTAACCTACAGGAAGGTGCAAAATTTAGAGCATATTTATGTGAAACAGATGTCTGTTGATTTAAATGTCTGCTTATGCATAGCTTCCCTCGCCACTCGAACAATAGTACCGCTATATGCAGCCTCTATAAATCAGCTCAGAACTAAAGCTGTGTTCGTGCTTCATCTGAGCCAAGCTTTGCCATCCTCCGATTATCTATGGCCTCAGCCACAGATATTCAGAATGGGGAGTTTTCAATGTTATCTTTTATCTTCTGAATAGTCTAATACACAAAATCGGCGCTTTAATTAGAGCTGGTATGACAACAGGCCTATAAATGTATTTTAAATGACATACGTTAAAATTATCTAAAATAATAATTCACTTTATATAAATTTAAGTTAATTGATGAATTCCAAAAATAAAGAATTTCTTCCCAATGCCTATATCTTGTTACCTGGGCACCGCCTTTCTCTGGCGTGGCGATCTTCCCATGGTAAATTGGTTGCAGGCAGTTCTTGCGTAGGATTGATTGATAGGGTAACTTTCCAACAGTAAAAGTTTAACTATCATATAACCGCAAATATTTCCTGAAAGATTTTATTTGTCTTGTTTTATTTACGGACGCTCTTTAACAGCTCAGGTCATAGCGTCCCTTTCTATTCAGGGCGTGAAACGGTCGACAAATTTTGCTCAGAGGTCTCTTCTTTCAGGCTTGAGGTTCTTTTTCGTGCCGTAAATGTACGACACGGGACCCACGGCTTTACTTCCCTTCCGAAGGAAGCCATACTTAGGATCTTTACGCCCGAAAAAATCCATCGATCCTGCCCGGTTTGAACCCACAATCTTGGGTTTAGAAGACAAGTATGGCTATCACTACATCACCAGGACCAGCCTTGCTGTTCAGTGATGAGCCTGCATGCCAAAGTAAAAACAACACAGTTGTACAATTTTTTATATGTGACAATGGTAGATTTCGTGTAATCAAGAACATTCCTGTTCATAGACATTCCTTCCCACCCTGCGATCGTGACTTCGGCACCATCAAACGAGTCCTTCGACGTGTGGTTAGGATGTACACGCCCGAACAATATGAACTCATTACACGAGAAGTCTTACAGGCAGATTAACCGTTCGGGAAGTAGTGACTGATGGCATTCTGTCATTTAAAGATAGATGGCTACCGTTCTACAAGAAGACTACAACTTCTGACGGGTCTTCTGGTCGAGAAAGTTCTAAGGAGAATAGAGTTTCTTTCAAATTTTCTACATATCTACAGCAGCCAGAAGAAAGGAAAGGTATTCACCACTCATTCATTAACAGACTGCTTGGGAACACCTTCAGTCTTGGGAAAACAAACATTATTCCTTCTTTTTCTTTTATAAAAGTCTATCCAGAAGGAAAAACCCTTATCAGTAAGAAGTTGAAAATATTAGAAGTGTGCACTATTGTGCAGTTTAAAATAAGGCAACGGTGTTTTAATTAAATATGTTTTTAATGGAAGATGAAACACGTATATTGTTCATACACTATTGTACATAAACTATTGCACTTAACTAATAAAACTCATCCACTTAATTCTTTTCCAAAACTAACTACCACTTTCCACTAACTGAACTAAACTGAGAAAGCCCTTCCACTGATATTGCCCAGTTAAATACTCTTGCAAAACTGATTGCGGGCCACAAAATTACAAGACTAAATAAACATGGTCTACGTGACTTTTTCCATGTAAAATCAACTCAAGCGGTTGGCTTCTTCTCTTATCTGCCTGTCTTTTCATCCCTGCAGTCGCCAAATGTTTTATGGTGCCTACCTTTCTTAAGAAATTTTCTAACAGAATATCAATAAACATCTTTTCCACGGGCCCCGCTTAAGAATTTCCTCCAGAAAATATTGGTTTGCCATGTCCTTGCGCCTTCTGTACAAATGTTGTTGCAATAGGCAACATGAATTTCCAGGTCAGATTTTATGGCTGGGGTAGCTTACTGCACACTTGCGAGAAAATTACATTTTAGACACAATAGTTCAACATTTGTACAGGAAAATGACATTACACTCATGCTTATAACGAAGTTACATAAAATTACTTGCTATAATTACTCTAATTAAATATGGGATAGCAGCTTATAAATACTGTCTCAATTGGCTATGAATGGTTCTACAGCAACATTCTCAGTTGGTCAACTGACAACGACATGGTTGGTGCTATTCCCTCTGATGTTAAGACAATGTTAGATGTGATTTAAATTGGTGTAATGTTTTTTGCACCATACCTGTAAATGTTTGCCATGTAATTTGATTTATAATACTATATGATTGTGTATTATTACATTAGGAAAAAATACAATTGTTTAGTTTATGAAAGTCATTTTGTGCAGAAAAAACATATGTGAAATGTTTCATTTAAATATTTTGAAATTAAAAAATGAGTTATGAAATAAAACAATTTATCTAATTTTCTCAAAATGACAAAATTGTCACGTGTGCTGTTTTGAAAATAACCAATTCAGTTATGGACAATGATTTTGCTTGAGACTCTAAAATGTAACACTGTATTAAACAGAGTTATTATGATAAAGCTGATCTGTGAAGTGAATTCAAGGAAAATGTGCGATTTTGCATAACACAATGGTTAATGCGCCATTAAGTGACTCCTAAAATTTCTAAGAGAGGAGTCCATCCTGGCGGTCTAGTCACAGTGGTAACCAAACTTGCTTCCTACATCCAAGATCGCGAGTTCAAACCCGGCTAGGTCGATAAATTTCCTTAGGAAGTAAAATCCTTAAGTATGGCTGACTTCCTTTGGGAGGGAAGTAAGTCATTGGTCCCATGTCGTAGATTTATGGCAAGTAAAAGAATCTCAAGACTGAAAGAAGAGGCCTCTAAGCAAAATGTAAGGACCATTTCACGCTCTGAATTGAATGGGACGCTATGACATAAAAGGTTAAAGAACTTCCATAAATAAACACAACAACAACAACAACAACAACAATAATAACAACAACAACAACAACGACGACGACGACGCACCGAGTGGAGCGCCCCAGACGGTTATGCTTGGGATGGCACCTATTCCAATTCCCGGGTTCAAATCACTGGGAGCCAACCATTCTGATTGTGCAACCGTGGCCGAGGTCGTTAAGGTGGGGACTCTTGAGCTTGCGCTTTGACCGCGGCGCTGATGAGTAAGCGACCCTTCTGAGGAGCTCGAATTACTTGGAGAGCTAGTTTCTTCGGCGTCGGGGTGCTCTAACTGCAAACAACATGAGGGCACCTGGATCCTGGCCGCCAAATGTCTTAATCTCATCGCTTCCTCTAGCAGGTGCCCTCATTGGGTGGGGTACACACAACTGACCCGTCATTGAGCACGAATGCAGTATCGAAAAGTCATCCATTGTGCCTACCAATAGAAGAGAGGACGCTAATACTTTTAAATAGCAGTAGAGGTATAAGGCCAAAATATATACAATAATAGACACGTCTTTGATTAGCTGTGATTTATACCCTATTTTTAATAATTAAATAGTTATTATTATGTAAAGAAAATTATATTTCTATGATTGTGTAACAGTCCTTTGATCAGTAATAAGACAGCTAACCTGCTTACTTGGCTTTTTTTTTGCGTGATTTTCCTTAAAATAAGTCTCGAGGCAAATGCCGGGTTGGGTCTTTCTATGGGTCCCTAAAGAAACTTTATCATAAACTCTGTCCACCATTGTCAACAAAAGCATCTATACATTCAAATTAGATATCTAAATAATAAGGCACTGCCATTTGTAAGTACAAATTGTTTTGCATATATAAACATTAACTTTTATTTCATTTATAATTAGAGCCTTATATCGAAACAAATAATAATCAAGGAGATTTTTAAATTATATGTGGTCATATAATTGCCTTATTTCCGACATTTTTAGGATTATAATATGAGTAACACAAAATTATTATTTACAACATGAAAATAGAATGAACATTGTTAAGTTAAATATATTTTGAACTAGCTCTGTTTTCCCTGTAAATCCTTTTTCTGTATTTCTGCTCAATCTTGGTATTGAAATTCCATCCTGCATAAATAACGCTGCAAAATTTGTCGAGGAACTTATAAAATTTTTCAGCTTGTGGAATATATTACAGTCACCGTTTCTTACGATTCTTAGAGTGCGTGACATTTTTTATATCCTCGGTCTGGCCGAGATTTCGTTTAGGTGTTTAAATAATTAAACATGAAATGGTTTAAATAAAACATTCACATATTCCACCTTTATCTAGTGTTTAAAATATTCATAATTGTAATTTATACTTCTATATTATCGCAGCAGAAGGCTGAATACTGCGAACTTTTACATTGTTTGAATATGCTACATTATTGTAAGCATACCATTCTTAAAGTACATGGCGGTACCTAAATGAAAAGATTAGAATATTAATTCTTAGTTTGGATTAATATTTTAATATACATACAACTTTAATATCTAAGACATCGTGAAATAATACATGGAATTGTAAGTGCCCATAATGCCCAAAAATGCAATGCTCATAATTCCCGCGACTTTAAAATTTAGATGTTGGTATCACTGTTTCACAGACATCTCACCTTTCAATGTTATCCCTGCCAATATAATCTCACAGATGCACTGAATACCACTAATTAACCGCACACTGAATTAAAAAAAAACTGTAAATCAGTAGTAGCTTATCCAACATACACGACAATTAAGAAGGGTGCAAATTTCAATGATATTCTTAATCACCATTTTTTCTAAATTATTTATGACAGCATGTTACACCAGGTTTGCCAACATTTCCAATACCAGCCATGGATGCAAGAAATGTGAACATTTGCTTTGTTTTGCCCAAACTCAACCAATTTGTAGTAGTAATAATAGAACAAAATTTTCTGACGATAATTCAGAAACCAACAATGAACAAGCAAAATCGTAAACCAGGATAAAATACAAAATCGTTATTTAGCCAACTTAATTCTATGTGGCGTACACAATTACCTTTTATGTCAGTTTTTTTTAGTAGTGTCTAACGCCCGTTTTTACTACTGAGACACCACATGCGCTGGGCACTGATGATACATGAGATGAAATGATAAATTGGGGAAGGATTTATTTTTAAGGAAGGAAGCGTTCCAGGCCTAAGTTTAAGGTACCTCCCCAGCATTTGCCGGTTATGAGAACTGAGAAAAACCTGAAAAAAACCCAGTCGGGAAGGACGGTCCTGGGATTCGAACCCCAGACCTCCCGCTCACGAATCCGCGCCTTAACGACCTCAGCCACCCTGGCGGTCTTTTATGTCAGTGACAAACACCGGAAGTTCATACTTATTTTGAAAACAAAGGGGAATTTTCATTACGGTTAACGTTTGATTTCATGAATTTGTAATTTCCACATTTAACAGCTGAACGCTAATCACATATGTTAGTTACGGTGTTAGAAGCGACATCACATGTATTCATTGAGAAATAAAGCACACTCAGAGAGGGTTTAGAAGTATAGGCAAGTCATCATAAAAAATAAAGACATTAAAAAGTTACAAAAGTAAAATTTAAAAAATTAACTACAATCATTAACTAGTCAAATGGGAACACAACAATAAAATTCACTGTTCAGCACTAGTGAATCACGAATAGGATTTATTAAGCAGTCTCCGAATTAGCAATAAAATATGACGTCATCACATCCGCATCCTACTTGACCCTCTCGGAAAGTGAGTTCAATTGGAGTTGATCGATTGCTTTCCCAAACGAGCCCTTGTCTCGCAGAAGTCGAAACAGCTCTTGAAGGCGATGCGCCGCCATGCATTGCCATTTTATGTAGATCAGAACAGGCCACCACCGAAATGCATATATACCTTGAGGGGGTCAACAGAGGAAGCGTATAATTCACTCCAACTCCTCCCTTTGTGGCAGTCTCTTCTTGCGATACAGACTGGGCACTCTTATTGTTCTCGTGGAGGGTAGAACGGCCGACAACATCCCTAACGTCTCGTTTCATTTCTGTATTACATGAGCGCCCAAAATGTGTATAACACAAAGTTGTTGAACACGAGGGCTTAGCGGTGATACTTTCGCTTGTGCAGCAGTGAAAACACTACTAACGCCCTCGACAACTCTTGGCTTGCAATTAGTAAGCATTTGGTCTGAAAATATTAAAGAGAAGCATTCTCTTGAAATAAAATGCTTTTAATCTCATTCTACGAAGAGGAAACTACCTACTTGTTAAAACAATCCAGAAACTAAGACCTTTAAAATGAATACTGAGGGGGCTGCTGTTGAAAAATCGTTATTTTAGTATAAATTATTTAATGGATGGAAGAAATTAATATAACCTTCATTAATTCGCTTCAAAAATTATAAAAAGAATTAATTATAATATGAAGTATAAATAATTATAAGCTTTGTAGTTAAGGGATCAAACTCCTAAAAACCGCCACGGGTGACCGAGGTCGTTAAGGCGCTGACTCGTCAGCGGGAGGTGTGGGGTTCGAATCTCACCAGGACCGTTCTCCCTGACTGGGTTTTTTTCCAGGTTTTCCTCCTCATTCCTCATAACTGGCAAATGCCGGGGAGGTACCCTAAACTTAGGCCTGGAACGTTTCCTTCCTTAAAATATATATATATATATATATATATATATATATATATCCTTTGCCAATTTATAATTTCCTCTTATAAGTGTCCACCGCCTGTGGTGCCTCTGTAGCAAAAACGGGCGTTAAACACCATTCATTCATTTCGGATAGCTTTGTACATTCCAAGCGACAATACATCATATGGTGATTTGATTAGAAAGTATAATCAATACACTTTCAATCGTATCTTAGATTTTTCGTGTTGTTCGTTGTTCGCGAGAAAAATTTAGTTACCATGACTTATAACTTATTTCTCGTGTACTGCGCATTTTTATTAATACTGTCAGGTAATCGTTGATGAAGAAATGAATCATCAAGCACAATTTTGGAATTTAACAGACAGAGCATAAAATATATGCATCAGAAGAAAATAGTAATTTAATCAATTTATATTGTTTTTGTATTTTAAATACTCAAATGCTTTTAATACTTATATGAAAAATAATGTAGTTAGAATAGAACAATATAGCTGAAAATAATAAAAGTTGAAACTTGAGAATGGGTACGCAACACAAGTTAAAGTTTTAAGCTCATGTAAAAAACAAAAGAGTGAATAAAAACATTATTAGGATATGATGTGACACCGTTAATAGCTAGTATCCCAATCCACACACCTCAAAAAAAAAGAAAGGACATATACTTTTATGCTGAAATCACACCAAGGACAAAATGGCAGCGTAGTGTGCTGATGTCATGGTCGTACCAACAGCAAGAAATGCACCAAATGAACAAAAACCACAGTCATGGTCATTGAAATTCAAATCTGTAGGCATAGCCTATGCGATATGCGAACAATCAATATACGCTTTCCAATTGTGCGATACAATGCATTACATAGCACCGCACAGAATCACGGAATAAATGGTAAAGTTCAGTAAGGCAAATTTCTTTCACTAAACTTTAGCAAACGCCTAACCTAACCTAACCTAACCGGACCCTAACGTAAGCGAGTGTTCGTTTTACAAGGATCATCGCAAAATTTAAACCTAACTTACGGGTTAAAATTTAAGTTCCCTTTAAGTTTAAAAATTATATTAGGGGACTTAACGGTACTTTTATGCCTGTTTCTAAGCCTATTTCTAAAATTTCGTTGCACCACAAATGATATAACTGTTGAAAACTCTCAAAAATGACGAACCGCTAAAAATGATGCGTAGATCCGTCCTGGTAGGGGAAAAGGTAGATACCGAACATGCAGATGTGGTATTTTGCTATAGTAATAATCCAAAGTCTAATTCTAAACCACAAATTGTTCACATTGTTCTTAAATAATGTCTCCACTAACTTTCTGTTATTTTAGGTAAATTAAACTTTAAACTTGCAGTTGGGATGATTGCTAATGAAAAGTTAAAGAACTGGACTTTCAGAAATAATCTAAAAAAATAAAAATAAACACACAAATAATGTAATAAATATTTTGAATAGCAATATGTTCTTCAAAGGCAATAAACAAGTGAAGGTGGCGAAAGTAAACATTGAATTTCCAAGGTAACGTTATGTAGAAAAACAGTTGAAATATAGCACGAGAAAAAAAAAAGAGAAAAGGAAAATTAGTGAGAATGCTATATTAACAAAGGGACATACGATTAATAACAACAAAATAATAAAAATTAACATGAAAACTTTACATCCAGTAGTATAATCGCTTTATGAAAAAATAAAATAATAATAAATGCAACTACCTCTCTATTTCTAAAACAACTTCAGGTATATAACTCGGCAACGAAACAAGTGTTAACACATCATCAAAAGTCCTACAATAGGATAGGGTATGTTGGACAACCAGCAAGTGAGACTTGCTTTTAACGGAGCGCCTATGATTGTTAATACGCAGTGAGACAACAATAGAAGTTAAGCAAATATAAAATACTTTACAAAGCATAAAACATATACAATATTCTTGGAGGAACAGTAAGCAAACGAAGTATTCTTTAAATTCTCTCACTACTTTGGAGTTTTGGAACTATTGACATGGGGTAATAATTACCGCACTGACTTTGCATTGGTGTTGGCTTAGGTATGAGTCCGCGACAGGCAAGGGCAATTGGTTTGGAGATAGAAAAATAAGGCAAGAGAAATTACTCTATTACTCTATACTAGATGAATCAAGCAAGAACTTTTAGATTCGAATCAAAGCATAAATATATCAATATATTTCACCCTTACTTTTGATTATTAGGGGCGGTGGAGGATATATGGTGTTTTAACCTTGCTCATGGCTGGCCGTTTTGTCCTACCCCCCCAGTGAGGGCACATGCGGGAGAAAGGTTGAGACAAGGGAGACATCGAAATGTGAGACACGAACGTAAACGGGGTCCCTAACATTGTTCCCATATAGAACATCCCGACGCCAGCGGAGTCCCTTAGAAGGGCCGCTTCCATACCAGAAACCTTTCTAAAGTGCAAGCCACCGTTACAGCGCGCCAACCTTCGTCCTGGCCTTTCGATCTTGTAACAAAACCAAGGAATAAAGTTAAATAAAATGGAAGAAAGGGAAAGATTTAACTCAGTATTCGCCTAAGTTACCAAAACCACGAAAATGACTGGTCCCAAGGGATTTGAACCCCCCAAATTCGAGTTGCAAGTGTTACCGCCTGAGCCAACCCGCTTGGTTATCTCATCCTTGGTAATGCTGCAAGAGGTTCTCTCTTGACAGAATTTCAAGCATTCCATGTTACTTGTCAGAATATAAATATACTGGGAAACTGCCTTCGAAAGGAAAGGAAAAGTGTGCAAAGCGGATTAAGAACCCTACTAATGTGGGTATCCAAAAACCTGTAAAGGGTTTGAACTTTTCAAAACTACACAGAAAGTGACTGTCTAGCCTTAGAAAAATTTTAACATGCAAGATGGCAAAAAATGTTACTTCTATACGCCAAAGAAATCAATAATAGGAAGATAATTTTTCAGTTTGGAAACTTTATCTAGAGAGCATTAAAAGCATATGAGAATAATTAAAGAAAACATGTGCAAAATCCGGAGGCCAAATAAACATTTAGCTATATACAAGATTAAAGGAAAAATAAAAATTCATTATTTTTTAAACGGTTTTGGACCCAGAATTATATATTTTATTTTTGTATTAGCATATAGCAGCACACCATTTACCGAACTTGAACATCTAAATAACAAATTTATTTATGCAATTGAAGATGTTTATATTTTAATTTGGGTTCAGAAATTAAATGCACATACTGTATAAATCAACATGTATCTGTATAATATTTTAGAAATGCTATAATAATCATGTAAACTTTTCTCGATAAAAGTGGCAGAACTGCTATTTGTTTATGTTACTTTTAAGAGTTCTAAGAATATTTTATCACCCACTGGTACTTAATTTTTATATTATGGAGCATGTATAATGTAAATTTGATTGTACGTAAATTTGCAAGTGCATTTTGTTGTTCTGGATGTGTGTAACATTCTTACATCACGTCGTGTTAATAATAAAGACTCTGCCTTTGAAACAATCAGTTCTTTATGATTTCCATGTTGAAATATCTAGTATGTTAAGCTTTTGTTTATCTATCATTTTATAATATAGAGTAGATTTTTTTAAGATTTAGATAAAAGGAATTTTTCGCAAAAAAAAAAAAAAAAAAAAACAATTTTGAGTCCAAAACTTAGAGCCCACTATATCCTCGAAAAGATGTTCAAATGCCCCTTAATAGAAAATTCCTGCAAGTGAGTGAAGTTAAAAGATTTATGAAGAGTCAATTTTTTTATTTATTATTTCCTACTTTTTGTCTTATGCCACTTAAAGCAGTCTCATGGTACTTACTGAAGTAACATTGTTGCATTGATACGATTTTTCTTATTTATGTATTCGCTGTGTTTTTTTTTTTTTTTTTTTTATTTATATGGTTTATTTACTGGTGTTCTTTAATAGCTCTGTTCACCAGCATCCCATTCAATTCAGGACCGAAAATTTTTCTCAAAGGTCTCTTTTTTTCATACTTGAAGTTCGTTTACATGCCGTAAATCTACAACACGGGAAGCATGGTTTTGCTTCCCTTCCGAAGGAAGCCATACTTAGGATTTTTATGCCCGAAACTTGGGTATATGAGACAAGTATGGTTACCACTAGACCACCAGGATCGACCTTCGTGATGTTGAAGAAAATATTACAAGCCATCTTAATAAAACTTAAATTATTTATTTGAAAGAACATTTGAGCGGCATTCTTCGCTATTTTAGACAAATTTTTATGTGTGATTGTATAAAACGTATTTTTTTTACCCTCTTTATTTTTATATCACACAATTTACATCGAATGACTTCTCCCTCTTGTGTGAAATACTCACTGGCAGATACTTGTGGACCTTGATTCCTTTACTTTGGCCATGAGATCATGACACATAACTTACTCATGTATTGCAATACAATGCACTTTACGTGGAAAACTAGTTCCTATGATGCGTGAATAAGGCGCTTGGATAAACGGTGTAATGACTCAAGCAGCTTCTCTCTGTATGCAGTTAAGCTGAAACCACCCGCATCCCTTCTTCTGGACCCTTTTCCACAAAAGTATGGTCTAACACATACAAGTGTATTAGGTACAACTCCTTGTAAAGTACGGCCTTGTAACTTTCTGTTCCACGAAAGAAGTGCAACACTTGTAAAGTATCAGTAAAAAGTTGCAAGTGACGTCATATAAGAGCAA
Source organism: Metallyticus violacea (assembly GCA_030762175.1). NCBI lineage: Eukaryota > Metazoa > Arthropoda > Insecta > Mantodea > Metallyticidae > Metallyticus > Metallyticus violacea. The sequence goes on from CM060831.1 coordinate 143,029,817, forward strand.
GGTGTAGGAACAGCTGTTTGTCATACGTCGCCATACCTTGAATGAGGTTATGTTCACTCTTTAGGGAGTTTTAATGTACAGAGCGGATTATTGTCATCCCTACTAAATGGGTCTAGTGTTTTAACTCAGATATAATAATAATAATTTAAATATTTTGGTATGCATTTATGGATATTCAAGCATAATAATCCATTATAAGACGACGGTTCCTCAGAGCTACATTTAGGAGCATCAATTTCAGTTATCGAGAGATGGCAGAAGAATCGAGCTTCCCGATTGTCGATCATTTATTTTATTAGTTAATTGGATCATTTATATAGCTTGACAATCACGTTCTCATTATAGGGAAAATTGGGGAGATTGTATTAAAAGAGATAACTTTAAAAGAGAATGAAGAATGAAAAGAAATTATTTTCATGGCATGTAGCAAGAGCCTTAAAAATACATTAACTAAGATGCTGGTCTGAAATATGCACTGGGAGCAGGAAACGTGAATATCAATCCTAAGTCGTACTTTATTTGCACTTAACCTAACTTTATTATTTTACACAAATACTTATTTATTGTTTTTATACATATTCCTACTCATTATTATTATCATACTTAGCACATTTAGGTCAACTGACTCCCAAAATCATTAAAAAGATAATGAATTTTGTGCTGGTATTTGAAGTTCCTATACTTGTAAATAAATTTATACAAATTACCAGTGCTCCAATACTTCCGTGGAACGGAACAACTTAAATGCACTTGTAAACTTGGAAGTACAACGTTGTAAAGTACAAGTGTAGAAAAAACTTTGTGGAAAAGGATTTTAGTAATAATTACACGTTACCAGTGTATACACTTGTAATGTATTAGATCATAATAACTATGCATGGTCATAGTTTCGCTGTCTGGTTATAATTATTGTCTTGTAAAAACAACTTATGGAATATTTTATCTTTTTGAAGTAATAAATATATTCTGGGTTACGTTTGCATCTCTCGTCCTGATTTTTGGTGAGTGATTGGTATTTTATAATGAAAAGAGAACACGTTTATTTCTTTTCATACCAGTGTAATGCAAATTATCAAAAGAGCTCCAAGAAACGATGTTCGTCACCCTCTTCTTTGCTGTCTAGGAACCTGAATCAACCCTGCATCATTTGTGCACCCCTGAAGAGAAATCTGGCTTCTTAATGTCCCTCAAGTCAAAGAAGAGGGTGGTGGGGATGGTATAAACCTGAAGCGTTTTTAATATTACTCACACCGATTCACCTGCCAGCGGCTGGAGTAGTGGCAGGGGGGAACGTAATATACCACACGGCATGAAGAGAGGCGAGCTTTACGTAAAGTGGCCGCTCCGGGGTTCACACGCAGCGTTCCGCTATAAATCAGCCTTAATAACAGGCCTGCTGGGTGTTAGCGGTCACCGATTGACTTCTTCCAGAATCTTGTACCACGAAATAAATAAAGCAGACCACGGATTTATGAGGACGAAAACGAGAGACTAATTAGAGGGCAAGATAACGAGCACTTGATGAGTCTCCCTTTTCTCCTGACAAAAGCGACCCGATCCAGTCCATAATGAATTAACATGCCAAGGTAGGTGAACTGGAAATATTGCAGATCAAGTTGGCACTTTAAATATCATACTCTTTACATTCCCATTAATATGGCAACTAAAGCAACAAAATCTAATGACAACTGAATAATGTTGATCGAAGAACCTCTTTTCTTAACATGTCAGTCGTTAAATCAATGCGTATTTTAAACCCAGTATTCACCAGGAAGTTAGTGTTTAGTACTCGCGTATTAATAAGAAAGAAAATACAAGACATCAATACGTATTAGGTTGTTTGCAAATGAATTGCACTTCATATGTATGTCTATAGTCTTAAACTTTACAGGATTTTCATTGTAAAACTTCACAGTGTGAATAACTATCTATTTAACATCATAAATAAAAACACGTCAATTAAAATATTGAGGGGGAAGTTTAAAATCAATGTTGACAACATTTTCGGAACACTATTCGTACCTTTTGATGCTCAAATGTTTAAAGAAGATGCAGTTGCTATGCTCTCTTTTGTTTATATCGTTACCTGGCAACCTGAACTGTTGTTACATACAGCATACACGTACTTACAATAGACATGGCTTGGGAATTTCGCGGTATCGAATTCTGAGTGTGCATGTCACGAAATGACTGTACTGCATGTACTCATCTCCAGATGCAATAATTGAATACAAACCCAGAGTATTAATTCCTAGTTTTTAAATAAATTAAACAGGTACCAGATATATGTATGCCATCGATAACCTAATATTAGTTATTGTCAAATATAAGCGTTCCGAAATATTTACTTGCATCCGCAAACCATTATTGAAACAAATACCCTTGCTACCATTGAAACTTAAAGTCATCGGATTGGTGGCGGTTGGCGATTATGTTTTGGCACTACTTGCTCTTGTGAAAAAGTCGGTCCTGGTGATCTAGTGGTAACCGTACTTGCCTCATAGACCCAATATCGCGGGTTCAATACCGGCCATGAATATTTTCGGGGATAAAAATCTTAAATACGGCTTGCCTGCGACTATTTTCTGGTTAGACATTTGAACAGGTTATGTCAATAACACAATTTTTGGTGCTGAGTTAAATTCCTCTGAATAATTCTGAGCAAATTACCCTAGAAGTTCCAAGTTCATACTTTTTCACAAATGGAAAATCTTAAAAATATTGAAAAGTGTTCCGTTGAATAATAATAAACACTGATAATAAAACAAATCGCGAGATCCTTTTCCCTTCATCATCATCATCATCATCATCATCATCATCATCATCATCATCATCATCATTATTATTATTATTATTATAGGTTATGTTAGGCTGTTCATAAGATAGTAAAATGCTGTCAAGCAAATGAATACAGAAAAAATTAACAAATCGGAGTGTTCTATAGTGAAATTTGCTCTCAGATAATTGCTTATTTTTATATAATAATTTTGGAGAACCTCACTCGTATCTCTTTACGACATTCTTCTTTCCTTCCCCTACTTTATTATTAAGTAATGGATATCATATTGTAAAGTAGCTATAAATAAAGCTCGGAAGACGTAATAAACGTCTTTTCAGAGATCTGTCATTTCTGATTATTATAAAACTTGCTCGTTAGCTTCTTAAACTAAGTGATCTTTGGAATACCAGAAACGTTGTAGTTCGAAAACTTTGATATACTTTCTCAGCTAAACATAAAGCAGGAGAAAAGGAAATAATAACAATGCTTAAAATGCCTCATCGTCATTCAGAAATCATCAATAAACAATCAAAACCGAAATGTCAGAATTAAAATATGATTTACCCATCTTAACTAATGTGGTGTGCTACATAATTGCTTTTTATTTTAGTAATAAATAGTGGAATCTGTCTATTTGAAAAGATTAAGTGCATTTCCGATTCAGTTAACGTTTTAATTAATGAACCTGCAATGTCTACGTTTAACGGATGTTCATTAAACAACTGTGTTAGCCGCGACATCAGATAGATTCATTAACAAGTATACTCAATCGTAACAACATCAAAGGTACCGTCCCTACTGTGCTGCTATTTGAATTGAGACAAAATAAAACCATAAAAAACACAGAACGTAATGTTATAGCAGTGTTCTGGTAATAAAATGTTTCAATACCGTACAAGAAAGGACATAATGTAAGTGGATTAGGCAAGAGTTTAGAAAATTCGTTGCATTACTGTATAATTAATAATTGTAGTGTTATCCAAAATAAATTGTGTTTTCATTCCACAGCTATATGAGTTATTTTTTATACTGTCTAAATTCAAACAACAAAAATAACAGACCAATTTATCAAGCAGCTATAGAAGACATAAAAGAATAGCAGTTGCCATTTAAAACATTTCAAAGTGTGTGGGTAGGGGCTGCGAGTGAGGTAGTGAAACCTAAAATTTAATCAACCAATTCTTAAACCTCTTTTAAACAATATATGATTTGACATTTTTGTTTCAATTAAATTTATATATTCGAAGTTTCGAAATAAAAAACTGCATTGTGTGAAAAAGTACTGTAATTCTAAAGTTGAATATAAACAGATGACTCGTGAAAAAAAAATATATATATATATATATATATATCCTGTTGCTACAAAGAAAGTTGAACCAAATAACCAAATATTATATACAATATAAAAGAAAAATAAAAATAAAGTAACACTATTAACAATGTAACAAATTAACAGTAATTATAATAGTACAAAAGGATAAAACACTAAGAAAAAAGTGTGACTTTTTCTTAGTGTTTATATATATATATACATATTATTCAGTCCAACTTCGAAATATATTAAATAGATGTCTACTACTTTATATACATCGAGGGTGCCAAAAATGTATACACACTTTCACAGTAGATATCAGTTTAATATATTTTAAAGTTGGACTGAAAAACAACGGTAATGTGTAGTATGATGTTCTGTAAACAGATGTGACTCACATTACGTTATGCTAGCGTTGCTACAACAAAACGGAGCCAAGATTATCGTTTGCACATCGGAAAGCAATTTTGAAGTTGTATTGGAAAACCGAGAATGTTGTTGAAGTTCAAAGGCAATGGAGACATGTGTACAGAACAGAAACCGTCAAAGCGAGAAACAATTGCACGCATTCCAGACAAGCTTGATACTCACGGTACCGTATGCGATGTTCTCAAGGGCAGACCTGGAAGACCTCGCACAGCAACAAGCACCGCGTCCTCGGCTATGATTTTGGAACGTTTTGAGCACTCACCGCAGAAATCCACAAAGCCAATGCACGTGGGACTGGGATAAGCAGAACCAGCGTAATTCAACATCAAAGTTGAAAGTTTTCATCCCAAGACTTTTGCATAAGTAACTGTAAAAGTCTAAGATGATTAGTGCTCATCATTTTCTGTTTGTGTGAATTCAGGTTTGTTATGTTAAGACAGATTTTCTTTGCTTGAAGTTTATATACAGTTTGGTACTCTCTCTCTCTCTCTCTCTCTCTCTCTCTCTCTCTCTATATATATATATATATATATATATATATATATCGGTCCTCGTAAACTTTAAGCGTGTTACCATCGACAAGTTCGTAAAAAGTACTGGGAAATAAATCGTTATATTTCTCAACTTTATCTCATTTAAAATCTTACGCTTATCCCAGCAATATTGTAATTTGTTTATTCATTCATAAAACGCTATTCCTTCAACTGTGCAAAATATGCATTTATTTTGACTGCAACCTCATTTATGTAGCCATTTCTTCATAATGGGGAACAAGAAGTAGTCTGAGGGAGTCAAACCGTGGTCATAGTGTTAACAAGAAAGTATTTCGTATCTTAAGTTTAATAATTTTGCGATTGCAAGCTCAAATTTGTGCATTGGCGTGTTATTGTGGTGGAACAGGACCTCTCTTCCAAATGTGGGTGATTCTTCTAGGTCCAGTTGCATTGAGTAATGTTCATCAATTATGGTGTTGCTCTTCTCCAAAAATAAAAGTGTAATTACTCCCATGACAATCCCAAAGCATGTCGCCATCACCTTTCCTTCTGAGGAAATTGTTTCTGCGTTCTTTGGAGAGTTTTCTCCGGTTGTAGTCCTCTGTTTCGACTGCTCTTTCGTGTCCGGAGTGTATGATTGGTTCACATTTCATCGACTCTCACATACCGTCTGCAAATTCGGTGCTAAAATGACAATTCATTATTTTTTCTGGTCAATGAGCAAACGCGACACCTATATCGCTGATAGTTTTTCATTTGAAAATGGTAGTACAAAATATTATGCACCCGATGTTCAGAATTACCCACAGCTTCAGCTATATTTTGCAGCTTCAGTCTCGATTGCTTAGTGGCATGTAGTGGATTTTCTCAATCACCTCGGGAGCCGTTACCTTGACAGACGTTCGGGACGGTCAGCATCGCTTGTGCTCGTTCGGCCACAGTAAAACGCACCAAATTGTTTATGCATAATTCTAAGCAAAGGTGCACATTTGCCTTAATGTTTATCCAGCTTTGTTATAGTTTCTGTGGGCGTACCTCCTTTCAAAAGTAACATATTAATATACAAAATACCTTATTCTCTATTTCAGTGCTTTTTTACATATTTAAATTAAAAAATGCAAAAACAGAGTAAGTTTATAATTCTTTATAACCATATACGTCCATTCTCAAGTCACCAGTTGCCAAGGTAACAATGAAAACAATCTAGTGCTACCACATTTTGAGTTTGCTCGGACTTATCAAACAGCCCTCGTATTTTGCTTGTGTTACCAGTGTTGCCATTGAAGTTATGTTTTGTTATATAAAGACTTCATTATGTAGGAAAATATCATTTTAATTAAAAAACAATCTTTGTCAATAAGTTATTTTCAATGGAATACTTATTTATTGAAGTTTAAGTCATAAAATTGCCATTTATTTTGAACTGTCAATTATTATACATTCTATAATTGCAATGTTTATTTATTAATAACAAACATTGCCACTTTAACAGATTCTTAGATGCTATAACTCAAATTGCACATTTAATATTTTTCGTGAAGAAATTAGTCAATTGAACAAGGTTTAGATTACAAAAGTACTTTATCTGGCTGGTTTTTCATAATGACAAAATGCCCAGAAGCAACACTTGGACGAACGCAAATAATAGTAATTTTGTTATTAGAAAATTGAGCCTCCGGTGTTGAAAAATAAAGAGCGAAAGAAGGAGAAGGATATGTGCGTAATAAAGAACATATATTTTTCAATTTATTTACGTACGTATTTATTTAATCACCATTTAAGTATTTGCATCATAGTTTGAGCACTGATTTAAAAGCGGAAGATGAATGGACAAAGAAGTTAGTTGTAAACGAAACTTCCGTCGCATATCAGATGTCTTCTTTTTCTCCCTTTCAACTGTTTTGATTACAGTTACATGTAAGAAAGAAAATAACAAGCGACGCTGTTATCTGTGGCAATGTGTGAAGAGAAAGAAAAAGTGTATGAGTGTTTATCCGAGTCAAACATGATAGAGACAAAGATAAGCCGTATGTAAAAACTCTCTCAGCTGCCATGTTTTGTGTCTGGCTACTAATCTCTATCAAACGATAATGTAACATAGCCACTAATTGGCTCTGTTCAGCGCAGTATTGTGAGCAGAATGTGGCGCCGCGCTTTGGGGGAAGTGTGAGGTTTGATGGCGCAATGATTATGAGGGCACTCTAATTGGCCAACCCTAATTATCGCATCGCGTTTCCTAGTGAAGCCACGACTAGCGTATTGTAGGGAACACCGCTGTTCTTGGGCAATTCCGAAATTTGCAACAAAATTACGTTTGTTCTAGTGAAAAGCTACATAAACATTGCGGAATTAGTATTATTTATTCAAGTACTATATTACATTCTTCACGATTTGGTTTCAACCATGGCTCTCTCCCAGGTCATGAAAATCTTACATGTTAACAATGATTAACACCTTAAAATAGCACACTTACAATACAATTCAGATTATTGCCCAATTCAAACATCTCCATGCCATAAATCTAAATCACTAAAAGCCAAAGATGTTTTCTAATTAATTATTTTTAAATCTATACAAATATTCCCCTAAATTTCTTAATTAATATTTGTCCCCAAATTTTTTCTTTAGTGCTATCTCAGATCTATACGAACTCATTTTAATTTGATTAACTGACTCCTTCACCCTCTTGTTTCTGGACATTCAAATACATTTTCATTACTTCTACACAATGGACTACATTCTGTTCCAGATTTCTACTAATTCCCTTTAGTCTCCATATTCATAATCTAAAACCATGCTAACCCTTCCCTCTCTTTCTTATTACATTTATCAATATAACTTCATTCATATTCTCTTTTAATTCTCGAAATAACAGAAAGAAAATTTTCTCTCATAGTCACATACAAAATTTGTCTGTCTATATCCACGAATCTGATTCTAATCATGTTCCAAAGTCCAGCTGACAAATTATTCCTACCTAACCAATCCTTCCCATTCCTTGTCAGTTCATATTCTACATTCCTTTCCAACTAGCTTTTCTTACAGTGGATTCTTGAAATGTTAAACATTCTTTCAAAACATGACCATGTGCCATCTTTGTATTGTAAACCAATGTTTTCATACTGCCCTAATCACCCATGCCCTTGTCGGCCCTGGTATAGTGGGGACCATACTTGCCTTCTAAACCCAAGATCGCGGCTTCAATCCCGGCCAGGATCGATAGATGTTTTCGGAGTAAAAATCCTAAGGCTTCCTTCGGAAGGGAAGTAAAGCCGTGGGTCCCGTGTCGTACATTTGCGGCACGATAAAGAACCTCAAGCCTGAAAGAAGAAGCCTCTGAGCAAAACCTATGCACTGATTTCCTTGGAAGTATTAACACCAGAAGGTTAGTTAGAAAATAACTTTCTTAATTTCAATAGGTGAACAAGTAAAAATAAATCAACATATTTTATTTAGCACCTCCCTTTGATTTTCAACTTAATAACCAAAGTTATTCAAGTATTAATCGTAACACAAAATTAATTTTTATATTTCTATACGATAGAAAGTGGCGTCATGACTGTTCAGCCATTATATCACTTCGCGTTTCACTTGTTGTCATGTCATTGGAAAATCGTCTGTCTCATTTTCTCAATGTAATGTGGAAGGTGCCAAGTTCAGACTGGTTTGAACGGCGAACACATTGCTGTAGCAAGACTGTTGTGTCATGTGCAACATGAGGCTTAGCGTTATCGTACAACTACACCAGGTAGTGAAAATCAAACGGCTTGCTTAATACGAGTTAATATCTGCATTAGCACCATATTCCCTAAAAGCAACAAGAACCACAAAATGGTTGTCATCACCTGCCTTGAGCTTGTGATCTTCTAATGATTTGGGGGATACTTCCAGTTCATTTTTGAGTGGATGGAAGTGTGCACCGATGTCTCATCACCTGTGACGATGCGCAACAAAAAGGCATGACGTTGCAGGTTAGTGAGTGGCTATTCGCTCAAGTTTTTGTTGGTCGTGTAGTTTCTTTGGAGTTCTCCTGGAGCAACTTCCCAATATCCCAAACGTTCATGGACAATATCTAACACAATACCGTGTGACAGATGAAACTGCTTCTCCAACTAATTCAGCGTCAAACGTTTGTTCTCCCGCACAATTTTATCAATGACATCAACAAAAAACGTTGGATTCCTGCTCCGTTTTTTGTTTCTTACAGTCATTTGATCTTCTGAAAAGTCCCGGCAACATTTCCGCACTTGCTAGACAGACATCAATCTAATTCCTCTTAGGCTTTCACGGTCGATGTTATTACTGTTAACGTTTAAAAACTTTCGGGCTAACGTGCAATTGTCAGTAGCTTGATACTAAAGCAATGCTTTCATCAACTACTCCCGCCAGCTTCATCAGCGGTATGGGATGGAGAGCATTGGCTGCAACAAGAATCGTCAAAATATTGATGATGTTGGCTGCAAACCGGGCGAAAGTTTTGTTTTAGTGTCAAACTATGGATCATAGCACAATAGCCCGGAAGTTTTTAAATTAGCAGACATCTCTTCCGCTCCCTATAAGACACAATCCTCTTGTGAATGCTGACAGGTTGTGTATTTTCTGTCAATAGTAAATGGTTCAATGCGCGCACGTCCTCCAGTGACTGACCACTCGCTTAGTACTTACGCCGTTTTGCAACAACCACTGCGCCAATGTTCCGTTTTTCCGTTTTGTGCACCTGTGCGCCATTCATCGGCGAGACTGCAAATTAACAGTAGGAAACTTACTCTGTGACTTACCCTCGTGCAAGAAAAACTGTTGAAAGCATATCAGGAATTGGGTGCAGTAAGACTTATTTCCTTATGAACAAGGGAAAGATTCTATCAGTAAAGCAACTACAGAGCATGCTAAACGTCTTCTGTTTGAATCTCAAGCAAGCGGTCCTATAAATGTAAGCGTCCAAGAGAAAGTTTTAAGTAAAAACGAACTTTTTGTAGCCCAATGCATAAACCCTTTAAATGGCGTTCCTGCAAAAGTCTACTCTGTTAATAATTTTTATATTCAAAAACTAAATTTATAACGCAAATATAAAAAGATCAAACATTTAAAACAAAATATAGAATGCAGGTACAGAAAAAGTCCGTCACGCAAGGGCTGCGTGTTAACTAAGCGAATTCCTCACCTAGTAGGGTAACTTTAAAAAAAAAAAAAAAAAAAAAAAAAAGGATATAAAATCGAAATGATGGCCTTATTATTTAAGGAAAAAATTAAATAAGTTATGGCATTACTGTGTGGTATTAGGGGAACAAAATTAGAAGTTTTGTAATCTAAGTGTCATAAAAGAGAAACCACATTTAAAAGTATTATTATTATTATTATTATTATTGTTGTTGTTGTTGTTGTTGAGATTAAACCATAAAATTAATGGTATACTATTAATTAAATTAACAGCATTTCCACTGATAGACAATGCTGTACTGTGTGGGTATTTTTAAACATTTTTAAATATAACCATTTTTATGAACTGACTCCTTCATATCTTAACATTCACTAAAATAGAAAAAGATCATAAATTTTCGAATTACATTGTGTATTTAAGAAGGTGTTTATATGTTTCAATAAAACAAAAAATGTCAGCATTTAATTACAACGTACTAAGGAAGTTTACACAATAAACAATAAACGTTCCGTTGATTTTCGTTGGCTTTGAAATTTATTTTAAAAGTTATTGTAGCAAAAACAAATAATGCAAACGTTTTCTGAAGGTTATTACAGAGCGCTCTTACATACAAATATAATTCTCACACACATATTAGATTAATATTTAACATTTGCTATCTTCACGACTTACATTTGTTAAATATTTGTTAAATATAAAACATGTACGTCGTTATATATACAGTTTATACGCTGAGTTAATTGTTCCTTTAATTTTAAAACAATAGAGTTTTAAAATTCGGTTTTCAGGTACACCCCTACTGCAAATGGTTCAATTTCCTTAATTTTCTTGTTTTATTTAAATTGTATATACCGAATTTTGTTGGGAATAAACAACTTTTGGTGCAGCTAGAGCGATTTATAATTTTGGGGTTTCAGGTAAACCCTACTCCTGAGGGCCCGATTTCCCTGATTTTTAGAAAATCTTTTTCTTATTTTATTTCAGTGGCATATACGAGTTTCCTTTTAAAAAACTATTGAAATAGCGGCCGCTAGAGCGGTTTTAAAATTTTACTCTAACCTCCACTCGTTTTTCAGATATACCCCCTTCCTAACATCCCGATTGCCCTAATTTTCGGAAAATACCTTTATGAATTTGTTGTAAAGAAATATATCCAGAAAAATAAAAACAAAATTTTAGATAGATTTTAATTTTTTGTTAAAAAAAATGTTTGCTTTAGGTGAACCCACACTCCGAATAGTCTAAATTTGTTGGTTAACGAACTCGATCGTTTGTTAATTGATGGTTATATGCCGAATTTCGTTGAGAAAAAACAAAAAGTTGAGACCCTATAGCGTTAACGGAAGGACGCAAACACACAAACATTATATATATATATATATTGCTGTTGGACCCGTGATACCTCTAATACATTATGGGTACAACCGCAATAAGTAACACTCCTTCGGAATTCGCTAAAACATTAGGTTACTTTCCAGATTTGCATTCAGTGAGACCGGTTTATAAAAAAACTCGCCTATAATCGCTGAAAGGAAACGTTATATATTAAAATTAATGTCTCATTATATTTTATCTTTAAAAACCTGATCATGGTTAATAATATCTTCAAACGTTGTTGAACATTACAAAATTCATTCCTTAATTCTGCGTTAACAGCTGCAAGAGAGAAAATGTATCAAGAAGGCGGAGAGTTCATGAAGTAATAATAAGGCACTCAGTGCTGACCGTGCAAAATATAGATGTACAACTTGATCTAAATAACTACCGAAAAGCCCACTTGGAGCCCTTAGTGATAATTATGTTTTTATGAAAAGAAATAAACCTTGAAATTTTTTTATATCCTAAGCGTGACTTGAAACCGGCAACGATGATTGGAAAATTAGCTCTATTACACGCCGTTATAATTTCTTAAACTTCTCCGTTTAATTCACTAAGAAGAAATAAATAAAAAGAAATAAAAACTTTGAACTGAATTTTGCTCTTGCTATAAACGGCAAAATGGTTGTTAGCTCTGGCAGAAGGAAAATATAGCTTCTCAACGGCTGGCCGTTGGCCTTTGTCCTCTCCAGGGAGAGAAAAGGATGAAGTGAGGAAGACACCTGATAGTGAAGCACGGACGGAATCAGCGTTCCTAATATTGTTTTTAGATGGAATATCCCCCTTTAGGCTACTTTTATAACAGACGCCGGTGCAGGAACCTTTCCAAAGCGCAAGTCACCGTCACGTCGCACCAGCCCACCTATTCCTGACACATTCTACCCTATAAAAAGAACGCCGCTAATACGATGGTGTTATTCCGAGCTTGGATATGTTCAATGCTTAAACGTTTACTACCCAAAGGTGATTAATAGTCCTGATATACAGCCATGCCTTTCTCTAAGTATTGCAGGTTGGCAGACCTAGGCTGACAATGGTAAAATATTTTCTCTAGCGAATTCCAAATACACTCAGTTGAATTTAGATTCAGCGTATTGGATGACTATACTAAGACCAAGTAACCTTGGCATCAGTTGAGGTTTATGGGGTTTGTGCAGCCATGGGGTTCAGTTATTCTCACTACGAGTGTAGGTTCAAAAGTTTCCGATAAGGATTATCGCCTTCACAAAACCCTTATCTGGTGTCATACCTTATCTGTTAAGTGAATAATTGCAGCTGTAACTTCCGCTCCGCTGTGTTCAGTTGTTCGGATATAGTTGGTAACGAGGGCTATGTGTAGAAGATTGTGACATGTTCAAAATAGAGTTTCGAGCTGTAAATAAATTCTTCACAAAAGAAGGACTTACTCCAAATGATTTTAAACAGCTATTGGACGGTATGTATGGGGAAGTATCCCTCTCATATTCTACCGTAAAAGAATGGGCAAAATTTTTTCGAATGGGTCGAGAAAGCATTGAAGACGTCGGTTCTTGGAGGTGTTCACTCCTGAAAACGTCGCTCTTGTGGAAGGAGAAGTTATGGAAGACCGGCGGCTCAAAGATACAGCAATAGTAGTAAGGTTGGGCCTTTCTAAAATAACAGTCCTTCAAATTATTCATGAACATTTAAACATGAATAAGGTTAGTGCAAGATGGGTGCCTAGACTTCTTTTCTCAGTCCAAAAGCAACAACGAGTCATCTGTTGTCAGGCATTTTTGGAGCTCTGCCGTGGCAACGAGAGAGAAGTTCTGCAAACCATTGTTACAGGATATGAAACTATGGTCCTCTACCATGATCCCTTGTCCAAAAGAGAATCAATGGAGTGGCGTAAACCCCTAAAGGCCAAGGTCACTCAGTCAACCAAAAAGATCATGGCCGCAATCTTTTGATACTGTGAAGGAATATTCTTCATTAACTCCAAGGAGAGGAATAACACAGTGAATGGGGAGTACTATGCTGGCCTACTGCACAGATTACGTGCTTCCATCAAAGAGAAAAAGCGATGAAAATTGAGTGGTGGTGTGCACCTTCTTCACAACAATGTTCCTGTGCACACAGCTCTTGTTGCGAAGGAAGCTGTGAAGAAATGTGACTTCGAGGAGATCGACCATCCCCCTACAACCCAGATCTAGCTCCCAGTGACAATTTCCTCTTCTCAAAGCTTCAAGGAAGGAAATTTAGTGTGACGAAGAAGTGATGGATGCTATGCCCATTTTGCAGACAAGACTTCTGACTATTTTGGGAAGGTTGAAATGTTAATTCAAAGATGTGAGAAGTGTATTGCAATAAAGGGTAACCATATTGAAAATTAAAATATAGTTTTTGTCTTTATCATACCTAGATAAAGGTATGGTTAGGCCAGAAACTTATGGACCTCGTACATCCGCAGGCTGAAGTGCATCAAAGGTCGTCCTACATCCTTTTCGTTCCATTCCTCATTCCTCCTAATGCATCACAGTGGACCACATTGGTAGTGTTGTGAATTTACTACTTAGATGAATTCAACTGTTTAGCTAAAAACACATGCAGTTCAGAATGATGACAATATAGTAAGATGCCTGTAATTCAAGAAACATGTTTTGTGGTATTGTACGACCTATTTAACCAAAGGGATATTTAGTTTTAATTATTAAGTGTTACTGAAAATAAACAAAAACATTGCAAAACATCAGCAAATAAACGACACTTTTCCGTTAATGCACCGAATGGAATATGTACTTAACCCAAATCCTTCACAGAGTTGGTGTTATTGGTTACGTGATTTTAAACGTCGCGATTCTTACCACTGAGCTGCTTAAAAGTGTAACCAATAGATCGGATTTATCTCAGATAATTTTTGGATTTAGGAATAAGTTAGGTTAGTTTGGGAACCACCTTAGCTTAGATCTGAGTATAGCAAATGATAAACCTTCCACATTTCCTCCATCATAGTTGCATTATTCATGATTTTGACGTTACAAGCAGGTGGTGTGATGCGTTTTGTACTATGAGAAGAATTATTCTCAAGGTAATGATAAAGTTCTCAGTTTCAATTCCCAAACACGTTAAGGAGTGTAATTTGTAATATGAATGGTTTAAAAGCAGTAAATTATGTTTTTGTTTTATTTCTCAGTTGAAGTTATTAACGATGTTGGGACCTGAATTGCAATGAGGAATAAGTGGTTAGGCTAAGTTAAATTAGGATATTTAGATATTTAGGGAAGTTCAATGTGTTTTTAGGGTTTTCTCCTTCACTCTCAGCTACCCCAATTTGAAAATTCAAAGAAAATTAAATTGTTATCACACTTTTTGTTTCTTTTGTTGACTGACAATGTGAACTGTTGTTACTGTTGTAATTTGGCCGGAATAAAACTACAAGAATTACTAAATATTTAATACAACGGTTTTGTTTTTGTAATTAGTTTAAAATGATGTATCTTACAAGAAAGAATATGATGTAAGATGATTAGTGAGGCGTACCGAAATAATCTATATTACTCTCTAGTCAAGTATATTTTGAACATTTAATTTTATAAAATTGTATTACTACTCAAAATAAACCATGTTTTATCCTACAGCTAACTTATATTTTATTTTACCTAAATTCAAAATACAAAGATAGCCTGTTGTGTCCCTTAAGGGCAAAGGCCTCCTAACAAGCGTGGAAAACTCGCTTTTTCCTAACGTGGTGAGCTATTCCACGCTAGTTGTTCGTATGCTGTTTAAGACACTGACTGATTTGTTCTTTGGTTACTCCATTTCTCACTGCACTAGTTGCTTCTCGAGAGATTTCCATATTTCCCTTCCTCTTGCTATTCTTGACCAATTTTGACCTGCATGTTCCTTGAAGAGGTCTGTCCATCTTCTTCTGCGTCTACCTTGTGTCCTTTTTCCTATCCGGGGGTCACACTTAGAGATCTTGTAGGTCCACGTAATGTCCTGCATTCTTGGAACGTGACGGCCCCATTGCCATTTGCTTCTGGTAGCTATTTGTGCCATGTCTGTTGTCTGAGATATTTGATTTATTAATACTATAGGTATTTTGTTCTTCAAAGTTATTCCCATGATCTTGCGTGGCATTTTTCTTTGGCATATTTCAATTTTGTTCTTTTGTTTTTCTGTTATTGATCATTTCTGGAACCCATATAGTAATACAGAATGTACACAGGTTTTGAACGTCTGGAATCTGATTTTCTTAGTGTTTGGTCTAACAATATAAACTTAAGGGCCCAAAATGCTCTCCAGGATAATGAGATCCTTCTTTACCTCTTTTTTCCATTTTATCATGGAAGGAAATCTGTTGTCGTATGTATGTACATTCGCTCACCTAAGTGAGGACTGTTCCATCTATTATGATCGGGGTTTCCGGTCCGTTTGAAATTAACCATGTCTTCAGGTAGTATCAAATTTTAACCGAACTGGTTTACTTGCATTTAAATAAACCGTTCTGAAGCGCAATAACTTCTACCGGAAGAAAAGCAATTCTTCGTCAAGCAATAGCGTTCATGCAGCAGTTCTGAGCTGGAAACCAACACATGGGATCATGTATGCCTGAAGTTGCCGCAACGCGCAGCAATTAAGTTTTCTATTCTCCTAAACAAAAGACCTACTCGTACCTCATAAACAGTGGAGCAAGCTTATAAGGAACATGCATTAGACAAAACACATGTCTTCAACGGCATAAACGATTCAAGAGAGTCGTGAAAACCTTAAAAGATTTCCCACGTTCTGAAAGACCCATAACTGTAAAAACTATACGTTACTGTGTAAAAAAATTATTATTATTATTATTATTATTATTATTATTATTATTATTATTATTATTATTATTATTATTTATTGAAGGAACCACTGAAGAGAAAAATCGTTTCAGGACAGAATGGACCTTACAGAACAACGCACCCGCTCTCGATTCCGCGTAACTGAAGACGCATAAAAGAATTGAACATATGCCTCACCCATTTTATTCTTCAGATCTCGTACCCTGCAACTTTCACTTCTTCCCGGAAGTGTTAAAGGAGTTTCTTAGTCGCCATTTTGAAAGGGATAGAACAACGTTGTGAACAGACTATCAAAAAGGGAAGTTCATTAGAAATTAGAGTATTTGAAAAAAAAATGAAAATCACTTACAGGTTAGTAATTAGGGGACTTTTTAGAGTTCAGAGCAAATGAATTAGGCTAGTGAACAATTTTTTTATTAATATTCAGGGTTTTTATTTAAAAACTTGCAGTCTAAATACGTAATGTTACAATTAAACGAGTTTAAAAAAAACACGTCTATTTAGATATTGAGAGAGAAGTTTAAAACCATTCCTGGTTACATTTTAAAACAAAATATTTGAAAACTATTCGAATCCCCTTTAAAACAATAGGGTTTAAAAGTTCAGAGTAAGGGTAGCTGGGGATAAGAGGGTTAAATATAAAAAGGAATGGTTTTAAACTTCTCTCTCAATATCTAAATAAACGTGGTTTTGTTTAAACTCGTTTAATTTTAATATTAGCTATTTAGACTGCAAGTTTTTAAATAAAAAACCCTGAATATTAATAAACAAATTTTTCACTAGCCTAATTCATTTGCTCTGAACTCTAGACAGTCCCCTAATTACTAACCTGTAAGTGATTTTCATTTTTTTCAAATACTCTAATTTCTAATCCAAAGACTTCATCCTTAATAATCCTTTCCTCTAATTGCGAGGTCCTTGACAATTGAACAAGGTATAAATGACCCTCTAGCTAGTTTTGCAATTTAGAAAACTGGCTTGTTCTATACTCTCTGTGCCACCTCACAGTTTTTAGATCCCTAATTAATAGAAAACAATGCCTTAGCCTTCATTTCTATGTATATATTACAATCTTTCTTTATCTCCTTATATGAAAGTATTTCTTCTCATTAAGTGACACATGCTTTATTTGTCCATATATGTATAGATTTGTTCCCTCTCTAAAACATCCTTCATTTCATTTCTCAACAACTATTCCTTAATTCTATCTACCCTGCTATTTGTTACCCCCAAAAAATTCTTGAAAATGTAAATTATCCTTGGAGATATACCTTTTTCATCAATACTTTTATTATTCTCTCCAACACCCTTCTTCCTACCCTTATTCTCTCTACTTCTAATAAACCCCCTATTTCAGCTATATATTGTGGGATATCCACTTATTCTTAAAAATCTCCTTTTAAGTATTCTATTCATTTCTTCAATCTGTCTCATATTTCTCCCAAAGCCCATCTCTACTCTACTATCTCAACATAAAACCTCTCAAGTCTGCTTCTATTACTGGTAATATGTTTCAATATTTCTTTAAGAAACGTATTGCTAATATCCTCTTTTTAATACTGTTCCTCTTTTTTCAAATTACGAGTATATACCGAGGATGACAAAATATATATACACTTTCACAGTAAATATGTATTTAATATATTTCAAATTTGGACCGAAAAACAACAGTAATGTATAGTATGGTGTTCTGTATACAGATGTGACTCACATACTTTATGATAGCGTTACTACATGACAGGTAAATCAACAATGAACAAATGAAGCCAAGATTATCTCGTAAGTCAACAATGAACAAATGAAACCAAGATCTATGATGTTCTGTAAATAGATGTGACTCACATTACGTTATGCTAGCGTTGCTACAACAAAATGGAGCCAAGATTATCGTTTGAACAACGGAAAGCAATTTTGAAGTGGTATTGGAAAACCGAGAATGTTGTTCAGGTTCAAAGGCAATAGAGACTTGTGTACATTCGAGATAAATTTGAGACTCGTGGTACCGTATGCGATGATCACAAGGCCAGATCTGGGATACCTCGCACAGCAACAAGCCCCGCGTCCTCGGTTATAGTTTTGGAACGTTTTGAGCAGAAATCTACATAGCAATGCGCACGCGAGACTGGAATTAGCAGAGCTAGCGTACGTCTTTTTATTAAAACAGCAAAGTTGAACGTTTTCATCCCAAGACTTTTGCATAAGTAACTGTAAAAGTCTAAGATGATTAGTGCTCAGCATTTTCTGTTTGTGTGAATTCAGTTTTGTTATGTTTTGTTTTGTTTCTTTGCTTGAAGCGTATATACATTTTTGGCATGTATAATAGTTATATAGTTATTTATTTCATAATAAATAAAATACGCAATCCTAAATAACATATTTAACAAAGAACGTTTTTCAGGTTTTGCTCAATTTATATCTTTTACAGTACACAGACTTTTTCATAAATATTCATATCCACATACCACCAGAATATCTATATTTCCAGAAATGCTCTTTCTGACTGAGGCTTATTTCAGGTTTTCCTCAGTCCTCCTCATTGACAAATGTCAGGAAGATATCCCAAACTTAGACCTGGAAAGCTCCATTCTAAGAAGGTCGAAGAAGACGATCGCAAGTTTTATAAGCGAATACGTCTCTGATGTGACCTTGATGAAGGTAAGGTATAAGAATAAAGAAGTGCACTCGCGTTCAGTAACCAAGTATAATTTTATCGATGGTATGAGAAGCTCGATATAAATGGCATATAGTTGACATTTGCTCTATCATTTGTTACGCTTTGCTTATACGTCCGTTTTCATTAGACCTCCATATGCCTCGACTTTGTAAGCTTTCTATCTTCACTCAAATTTACTCGCGATTTTTTTTTTAAATTTAACTTGTCAATTACTAGTTAAGGATCAGTTGAAATTGTAGCCTCGTTTATTAAGAATCGTTTGACACAATTTCGAACGTTGCATTGAATGATACTGCCTCGGCTGTCGCACGACCCGCCAACTCCGCCTCAACTTCCTTCCGTGTATCGCTAAAGACACCATCCTCTGTAATTCAGGATGATGTATATTTTGATCCTTCATCTATCGATCGCCATTTATCAGGTTGATACATAAATTCATAGCGTTTTTTTGGCTGTGATAAAAAATTGCTTGTTTTAAATTAATGGCATTAAGAAGTTAATCAGTAACTTGTCTTCTTCCTTTATTTTGATTCTTTTCTGACACTAATCTTGGATAGGAATGTTCCATGTGGTTCATGAGCTAACAGATGACGAGCAAGCAGAGATGCACAAATGACCACCCGCTGATTTTTGTTGTTTTCACCTAAATCGTGTGGTACTCTTCACCTAAGCGTGTGGTACCTTTAACCTTGCCCATGAAATGCAATTGTCAGTGTATGATAGGCATTTTGACTATTTCCTGTAGAACTTGGATAAGTATTAAAATATATGCATAACTAAAACACTAGCCGAAAATTGACACAAATTAAGTCACATTCTGTATTTGTGTGTGTTGTTTCCTATAAAAACATAAAATCCTTTGTCCGATCTAAACGACAATATGTACAGGTAAGTAACATGGACTACCTTAAAGTTTACATAAACTATACCCTCCCCTAGTTTCATTCCTATGCCAAAGAAAACTCAAAGTTTCGCTTCCAGTGTTCAACCAATCTGGACCAGAGTACAGAAGCTCTATTTAGAACCATGCGAATATTTTAATAGTGTTTAACTACTGAGGCACCACAGACGGTGGACACTGATGATACATGCGATGAAATGATTAATTGGGAAAGCGTTTTTATTATGGAAGGAAACGTTCCAGGACTGCGTTTAGGGTACCTCCCCGGCATTTGCCATTTATGAGAAGTGAGGAAAACGTGGGAAAACCTCAGGCAGGGAGGACGATCCTGGCACAGGAATCGAGTCCCAGACCTCCCGCTCACGAGTTCGCGCCTTAACGACCTCGGCCACTAGTGGCGGTCTGCAGATATTTTGGTTTTACGCCACATTCGCTACTTTTTCCTGATTTCATTCCCTAAAAGAGTAGGGAACTGCCGAAAAAATTACCGGAAAATTCCATCTCCTTCTGTCTCAAAATATATATATATATATATATATATATATATATATATATATTCCCCCTTGGGCTGTTTAAATTTGAACACACCATCAGGGGTGGCCGAGGTCGTTAAGGCGCGGACTCGTGAACGGGAGATCTGGGGTCAGGACCGTCCTCCTTGACTGAGGTTTTTTCCAGGTTTTCCTCAGTCCTCATAAATGACAAATGCCAGGGAGGTGCACTATACATAGGCCTGGAACGTTTCCCTTCTTAAAAATACTCTTTCCCAATTTATCTTTTCACCTCATGTATCATCAGTGCCAATCGCCTGCGGTGCCTAGGTAATTAAAACGGGCGTTAAACACCATTAAAAAAAATTAACAAATGGAAGTTCAATTTGTTTAGAGAATAAATTCGGTAAATAGGGTTAGTCAATTGTTTTAAATTACAAAACATTCAGAAATGTAAATCCTACATGCTGAAAGGATTTTGCAAAGAAAATGCAACGTTTTGACCGCCATTTTATCACAGTTGTAACATTATTTGAAAGAGATCTCACTTTTATTTGAACCTGTTAAAATTATTCATCAATCACCGTAATAATATAGGCCACTATAAAATAAAGTAAGTATTAATTAGGACGTAAAAGGAATTCTCTTTCATGTGATATAAAAGGGGAAAAGAATTTCCTTTGTAAATTATATCGATGACTTCATATCTAGCACAATGAAGAATGTAGCTTTTTCCCCATAAAACCTTCATAAAAATAGTTATTAAAAAGACACTAAACAACAGTTAAAAAAACGTACGCACACTTTGTAGAGCTTAGTCGCACTTTTTATGTACATTCTTTCAATGTTTGTTCGTTTGTTTATGTCCCACACTATGGTGTGTAAATTCTATTTAAGTAGTACATTTTTACTTTACCCTTCAATACGGATTCAACTGGTAAAATACTTAAGACCTATGATGTACCTAATGAATAATACAGAGTATGCATTCACAAAACAAATGCGTTCTCATTAATTTGTCCATACACGCTGAAGGGAAAGCACTACTGCAACGCTTACTGCTAGTCCCGAGCGACGGCGGAGAGAGCCAAAGGTAGTGCACAGTTACAGGTAGATATTAAGGTTTTCAAACCCAATTTCATAATTTACAAAGGACTCGGTTAGAGCCTCGGTTGTGAAGGTAGTAATTTCTAATCCTAACATCCACGCGCTTTTTTTTTTTTTTTCCTTCCGAAGTTAAAAGAGTTTTGCCACAATTACAATGATTTACTCGGTAACATAGTATCACGCACAAAATGGCCCATAAATTGTTGTTGATGATTTTTTTCTGCTGCAATCAAAGGATATTTGCCACCATTGCAGTGATTTACCCGCCACTATCAATTTATATTTACGAAAAAAAAAGCGAGCGTAGGCCGCCAGGCCGTAGCGAGTCGCAGCAAACCACTGGGTTCGCCAGTTTCTGGAATTTACGTTAGCGTTAGGGTTGTATATATAAAACAATGCCTTATTAATTTATATTTAATAGAACAACGCATAGTTACATTGTTTTAACAAAGAAATAAATGCCTCTAACATTTACGGTTACAAGCGGCCACGCAAAAGCAGGACCGAAATTAATAGTGTAAATCTTCCTGTTATTGCAGCACGAGTTCTGCTAGCAGCAACAATGCACTAGTGATTTCCGTTCAACGTTTATGGGCAATTTTCTCACTTGCGGCCAAAAATATTCAGTCCAACGCGTATCTTCCGAAAGTCAAGATTGGGCTGTTTAAAGCCTTCTTTTAAAGCTCAATTTAAAAATTTGTATTACACGAAGAATTTTCATTCTGATTCGTTATTTGCACAATGCATAACATACAAGTAGTCAATAAATCTGGCGAGATGGAAGATGTAAAACCGAGAAAAAAATGAACAAAAGCGATGGATGGCGTCACTGGCAATCTCCGCTAAAACTTTTCTTGAGCGTCTCTCACAACAAACGAGTGTTTTGCACGTTTCAGTGCAAGCGCTAGCATAAACCAGATCGCATTTCTTACATCACAGTGTTATATCGTTTTGACCTCGGCAATGGCTTTGGATACGGAAGGTTTTTTCATACACAAACACGCGGTTAACCAGCACAGCGCCTACTTTCTTTCTTCGTGTGATGGCATACATTTCTCAAAGGCAGCTACAAAAAAATAATGTTTCTTTCGGTAACACGTACTAAATAAATCTCGCACATGTTAAGTACCTAAGTTCAGCGATTACTTGCTTCGTACAGTAAGTTTATACATACTCTACTAGAAAAATGTATTGCATCACCTATCGATTTTGTGTATGTTAACTACTACAGTAGTGTTCATTTCAAAGAGTACAAACGTATTATAGTATTGCAATATGTTTACTTTACTTACAGGATGCTATTTCACAGCTTTATTGCTCGAAATAACAGCAGTATTTATAGACCTGAGTTTTATTATTTTAACTTATTGAAGATGATCGATCTATAGGTATTTGCTAAACAGAAATAAACTAACTAGAGCCATTTATCAAAACAGACTGCAATGTAGCTTGATTTTGAATACTGCTGACGACTTAAGCATATAACTAAGCTTATTCAGTAGCTTCCGTGTAAACCAAATTTAAAATGTATTCCATAAACATCTCGCTTAAAGCACAGTATGGTTAGATCCAACCTGATGCAACCAAGGTCAGTGAAAACACATATTGAAGTTTCCAACATCTGGTATACTTTGACCTCTATGTCTCAGGGGTGTTGTTCAGAAATTCTCGATGCATTCTAATACCTTTTATATGTATGCGTGGTCGGTCCTGGTGGTATAGTGGTAACCATACTTGCCTTCTAAACCTAAGATCGTGAGCCACATCCCAGCTCGGATCGATGGGTTTTTTCGGGTGTAAAAATCCTAAGTATGGCTTCCTTTGGATCCCGTCCCGTGTCGTACATTTACGGCCCGATAAAGAACCTCAAGCCTGAAAAAACAAAATTTGTCGGCCATTTCACACCCTTAATTGAATGGGACGCTGATGACCTGAGGTGTTAAACAGCGTCCGTAAATAAAACAAATCAACAATATGCTTATGTGAAAAAAATGACTACAGAAAAAGCGACAATGATGCCCTTCTCAGTTTGCTCACCAATTATCTTCAACTAAAAGCTGGAGGACAATGAAGCAAGTCCCTCTTCAGAGTAACATTAGAAAATATGAACTCATTATACACCTAACAACTCTTTTAGAAGGAGAAAGAAATATTCTCAATAACTGTAATATAGAAAATGTTATTGGAATCTTTAATATATATATATATATATATATATATATATATATATATATATACTAGGAATAGCTACGAGTGAAAGTATTAAATAAAATTATTTTGTTAGCCATGTGAAAACACATGGGCTTATTTATAAATGTAAACTTTAAAGGTAGTAATAAATGTTGTCTATGCGTAATTTAGTTGTTTATCCGGAACTAAAGATACAAAATTATTA
The DNA here is from genome assembly GCA_030762175.1 of Metallyticus violacea. NCBI lineage: Eukaryota > Metazoa > Arthropoda > Insecta > Mantodea > Metallyticidae > Metallyticus > Metallyticus violacea. Next base: position 143,053,733 of record CM060831.1, read on the forward strand.
AGAGCTTTAAAACACTTTAAACTTTGCAACACTCCGTGGACTGCACTTCTATTCTTCTTGATCTAGAATGAGAGGTCCAGGCTCAGAAAAACAAAAGCCTATCGATATCTCCAAGAATGGAGAAGAATCTATTTTAAAAATGTATTATGCATTAAAAGCTTTAAACTTCCATTGCACAAATCTTCATAAATTAACTCACAATAAACAGGACTGACAAATATTTAGCAAAATTTAGTTAATTTTTGGATGAAAGGGATGATGCCCTATTTCCCTACATATCGGACTTAATAGGAATCAGTTGTATTCTGAGTTATGATTCTACTTTATATACTTGTTAGATATGCGGGTGCAGAGAATGGCTTTAAAATAAGCAAGATGTTCTCATTGGCTTAGTTGAAATTGCCGATTTCAAAGCTCTCTCTGGAACAAACAGTTCCTTCAATTTATCCATTAGTGGTGTAATATACCGCAGATTAGCCGAAGAAAAGAAGAGGAAGGGAATTGTAGTGCATCTCAAACATCAAAGCTACCAGAGACGTTTTCGGCCATGCCATATATTGAAAATGATTTTAATTTATTTAAACTTATAAATACATACCATAAATGTGCATGAACCACAATAATAAACAGGAATCACGAAAAGCCCAAACAGAATAGAACTACAAAATAACTTCGCATTTATGCTGTAGCAGGTTTGGCAATGCATTTTTTAATAGATGATGACGTCTTATTGCTATATAATGCTTCCACATAAAATGTTCCCATACTGACGATCTGATAAATTTAATTGCCACTGATCGTGGTTGCTTTACTAAAGAATAAGTGGTTACTTAAGAATAAAAATGGTTAATGTAGAGCCCCATCAACTTGAAGGTCTATTTCCGAAAAGCCCGCTAGCAAATATATCTTTCATCTCTTATTGTTACAAAGTTAAAGCAAAAAGTGGACAAGCAATATATAAGTTTTGGTTATGTTACTCACCAATTTTAAATGTGATGTATTGGCTCTTCGCTGATCGAAACAACAAGAATTTGCAGATGGTACAATTAAAGATTGGCAAGCAATAGGCACAGGTTCATCTTACTACCTGTTTAACATACGAGAGATGGAAGGAAAGAAAATTATCATGTCACAGTTTTTCAAGTAAGAAAATATCAAAGGTAGAGTGTCAACAACTGACGGGTTATAATTTAAATTTAGTTCTGAATGATTCCATTGGTGACTTTACCGAATTAAGGGACTTTTACACACCTGCAGATCAAGTTTGTGTGTTTTTAGTGAAAGTTTACTGCGAAGGCAGTGCCTTGGGTAATGGGACAACCAAACGATCACTGAAAAAACTGTCCTACGAGTTGGTTCTCGCGATTAAACTGTTTATTCCTGTTGAAAAGTGGGTTTTTGCAGGTGATGATGCCTTGAAAACATACTACATCTGACATGAACAAATATTCTAAAAAATAGGGGCAGCTCTTGCATTAATAAAAGATTTCATTTCCTCTAAATTTGTACTTATCCTTGTTTTCCAGAGTAAAATATTACAGTACACCAAATTACTACAAAATTCATTGATTAATTGACGTAGTAATATGATAGAGTTGAGACAGTAATTTTCCAGTACTGTTTTAAAGGAAGCAAAGAAATTTTTAAATTCCTGGAAAATAGACCCTGTTTTCAAAACAACACGGCAAGTCAGATTAAGAAATTCTTTGATGAATTGATAGTTGACGAACAAATGCAGACAGACTGTAGAAGGAATGGTCCGAGTATTTGTTTTTAACGGATACCTAGTCATCACAATTCAATAGTTTAAGGTACGCTTTGAAAGCATGGACGTCATCTTGCTGCCAAAACTCAGCACCTTGATTGAAAAGGAATTTATCGAAAAAGCCAACATGTTTGCCAACATATGTATCTCCTACTTTTCTTCAGGACTGATTATTTTTCGATCCATTATGGTGGAAGATATTCGTAAAACTTCACCAATAAAGGAACTGGCCAAATTATTAATTGCTATTGACAGCAGTGCTTTTTATCTTTGTACAACTCAACAATTTTTCCTCACTGCAACAACCCTGATTCAGTAAGTTTTAACTAATGAAGACATACTTGCTTACAATAGCACAATGTCGCAGTTGAAACATTTCATTGTTATTTGTACTCTCCAATAGTAATGAAGAAAGCAGAAATATCGACGTCCAGAAAGTCAGTACTGAGTTTCTGTCGACGAAACAAGGGAGCTTTGGAATAAGTCAGTAGTTACAATTATTATTATTATTATTATTATTATTATTATTATTATTGCATTTGGCATGTGCAGTAACAGTTAGCGTGAGCAGATAAGAAAAAAGTTTATGGGGGGCGGCATGTTTTCTTAGTTACACTACTGAAAGCTATACATGCACATTTTTCCATAAAAACGCGGTTCGAACTGAAACAACTTCTCCAGTTAATCGGCAAAATTAAAGATGGCGGCAGTGGTAACTGTACAAGAAAAGTGTATATCTACTTCCAGTAGGCCTAGCATTGATGAAAGTCACGGTGATGATGTTAGTAATGATTTGTTTTATTTACGGACGCTCTTTAATATCTTAGGTCATCAGCGCCTCATTCAACTCAGGGCGTGAAACGGCCGATAAATTTTGCTCAGAGGCCTCTTCTTTCAGGCTTGAGGTTCTTTATCGTGCTGTAAATGTACGACACGGGACCCACGGCTTTACTTCCCTTCCGAAGGAAGCCATGCTTAGGATTTTTACGACCGAAAAAAATTATCGACTCGCGATCTTGGGTCTACGAGGCATGTATGGTTACTACTATACTACCAGGACCGATATGATTGTGATGTAATACCAAGAGATGGCGTATTTTTAAAATCAAATGATAATTCGTTCCTTTGGGAAATAAATGACCACAAAAATTGATTACTTGCCAAAAATTGTGTGAATCAAAATGCAAGATAGCCATTTTTTATATTCTAAACACATATACTCTGACAAACAAAGATACCTTACAAAAACTTAAAAAATTTAAATGAAGATATCACGTAACGAAACTATCTAGTGTATTCCAGTAACCAAGGATCTGCTTTATCATACATAGTTTTTGGAGGGACATCAAAGTTTAGAACAGATGACGACAAATCAGCTGACAAATTGCAACAGATTTACTTATTCATCAGACATTAAAGAAACACGTGGAACAGAATGAGTACATCTTAAAAGCTTTCTTTTAGAAGAAGGAAACAACAATCTTTCATTATCACTTTTGAGCAAACTTCTGAATTCTAGGAAGCTTTATGATTTGTGATCCAATGTTAATATTGCTTTAAAAGTCTATTTATCTACACCTGCTACGTCCAAACGTTCAACATTTACAAGAATTAAAACATATTTAAGGTCTTTCCAAACTCAACAACCTTGCTCTTCTTACCACTGAGAATAGTTTAATACTGAAATTGGATTATGAACTGTTAAAGATAAATGTTCTCATGATAAAATATGACCGAAGTCACTAACTTTCTTCTTAGCCTTTTACTGCCATATGGGGGCCTTGACGTACCGCAACGACCGCTGCGGCCTCTACCTTTATCATATGATATTGGTAGAGTGCAGTATTGCAGAGAGGCGTGTGATCAGCACACCGTATTCCGCCGGTCGCTATATCGCGGCTTACTAGATCGCCACTTCTCCATCAGGCAGCTTCCCAAAGCAATCGTCCTCATGAGGCTGGATGGACTCCGTTCCAGATCTCCCTAACATAGAAAATGTCCCAAGTAGGTGCCAGGAATCGAACCCGGGCCTTCCAGCCAGTAGTCAGCAACGCTAACCACTATACCAACGAGGTATAACCTGCCTTTTTTTTTCTGTAGGTTAAAAAAAATGGCAGGTTATTGACTTAGACCATATGTTTGGTTTTAATATACGATGTAATATGTACTTATAAGAACAGGTGTGAAGTTTAAGCCTACTTCAGTTGTAGCTCTATTTAATTTTGATCAATCCTTTGTCACTCAATGCCCAATATTTACAATAAATAAATGTCAAACATAAAATAGGAAATATATTTATCTCGTGCAATTATTATTATTATTATTGTTATTGTTGTTATTATTATTATTACTATTATAGAGGAATTAAATTTAATAGATTAATATATAATTCTGGCGGAGGGAGGGCGCAAAATTCTTTGCTGCTATGGTAAAATATAGGCATGCATAAATCTATTCAATGTCAAGTTAAGTTCATAAAATAAATAAAATAATTTAATGCAATGAGCCCCTTCTTTCCTAAAAAAGTATAAGTAATGATATATAATGTCTTCCTACATCTGTATCATTAGCTTTAAGCAGTAATAAAAATACCTAAAACTTTACTGTTAAACTGATAAGATTTATAAAAGGAGAAAGATTTAAAAAATGTTCCACAAAAAACTACCCAAAATGAATGTTTTTCCTGAAAAGTTAGTTACATGTCGAAGACCTCTTATTTTCCTGTGTCCAAATTCAAATAATGCCGCCATTATCTCCTTTATTCATCAATACTTTTTCTAGATAAATATGCACAAAATTCACAAGAAGTTCTGCAATATGATTCTATTTCGAAATTAGTAGCTCTAGTCTAGTATTAATTTAATCTAACTTGTTTATTTTAATCACTTACAATGCCCTAGTTCATCTTCCACGCCAATGCACAAAAATGGGTTGATCTCTTTGCCAAAATAGTCAATTGAGATACCCTCTAGTGAAAATATTGTGAAACATTTGTGCCCAATTGGTACCGTACCAACTTCAACATATTGTTTACATGATGCGGACTACTAAGTACCAACATTGTTTAAAAAATCTTAACACGAAAATAAAATGTAAAAGGGATTGCAAATATAAATAGCACAATTTTGGCATTGAAAGGCTCAAGAACATGGTAAAAGTATCTAAAATTCTATTTAACTTGAAGGTGAGTACTTGTTTAGAGCTGGAAAAGGGATGAATGCTTCAGAACTGAAATTTATATGCGTGCTAAGGTTATGTTTGGGAAACAAATGTCAATATTATCGTGCAAGTTTAGTTTAGAGCGCTAAACTGAGGCTTTTTTTTTTTTTCTTGAGCTGCTCTTTAATATCATAACAACAAAATCCTAAAATTTAAGGAAGTTAAAAAAATTATAATAAAATGCAATGAATGTAAACCAGTCAAAATGCAACTTTACTTCACAAACCTGCTGATCACTAGTTTAAATGGTAATGAAAATTGTTAGATCAATTTTTATATTGTTCTTGAATATTTAGATATATGTGCAAAAACAGCCTTAACGTGTTTATGTTTCATTTACAGCATAAAAAAGCTGCAGCCAAGTGCATGGAATGCTTTTTATTTTTGCAGGATGTGTCATATGTGTTTTAAGTAGTTATACTGATAAGCGCACATCATGAGCTCTGAACTGAGAACCTATGGTTTAATTGCACATTTACTTAGAAGTCAAAATGCATGTTAAAATCGTATTGTTGATATATTCCCAGTGTACAGGAGAAATAAAAAGGAGTTCCGTTATTCTATACCTTCTCTCAGTTATCATTTATATTATACAAGTAATTTTAAAAGCTAATAGTATATTGAACTAGTTCAGTTTTGCTATAGATTAGATGCGCAAAGTGGCAGTAGAATTAAGAACCTTTAATAGGAAACATTGAGAATTATTACCTATATGAAGGAAAAAAAATAGTTACTTATATTACCAGAAAAGGGTAGCCATAATTAGAGTTGTTAATATTGCAATATTGAAACAATGGATATGGTTTACAATATTTGGTCATATTTTTTACACTTGAAGTTCACTAATACTTTTATGCAAGAGGATGCACTCTATCGTATGAAACAATATCAAGAAGCACCCATACCATTACATATTTTATGACAATGCGGCCATTCCTCTTCCTAGGCTGCAGCTCTGCCTTTTCAGGGCTGGGAAATTTCTGACCTCAAAAGTGAGTTTTCACAGTTGGGAAAAGTAAGACGTCAGGATTATAAGGTGGAAGCATCCACTGTTTTGCTTCTGTGCTGTCAAAATGGTCAGTATTATATTGGCAATGTGAATAGAAGCATTGTCATGGTACAACAAAATCCTTCTTAGCCGTGGCTTTTGCCTGCTATTCACAGTTTGAGTTGAACACTGTGGAAGGGAGACTGCAGCATACCACTTTTCAGTAACAGTTTTCTAATTTTCCAGAACAGTGGTTGCAGATGAGTATTTGTTAAAAAGAAAGTGGTGGTCTTTTATTTCCAGCATTCCTTGCCCTTTTGACTTTCATTGCTGACTGCCAGTTAGGACCCAAATCAAATACTAATGATTGGTTAGATCCAAGTTTCACCTCCCGTGGCAATGTCAAATAAATGCAGAAACTCTCAATAGATCAATCTTGGAAGTAATTACTGACACTGTCCCATCCTGCAGAATTTCTGATTTTTGTTGCAGCTACTAGGCACCCATTATAAATATATTTGTTTTTACTTATAGATGCTCACAAAGAATGATAGAAATACTTGTTAATTGATTTTTAGGGCAACTCTAAATCCTCATGACTCAAACTTTGATCTTTTCAAATAATTTGCTCTGTAAATCACTAGTATTATTGGCCTGCTTCTCCTCTCCTTATCTTTAAGAAATTTTTGCCATCTCTTAAATTCACTGAACCAACAATACTGGGGCACAGGAAGGAAAAAGGCCCCAAAAAGACTGAAATGACTGTGTTTCATTTAACCATTTTCAAATCATACAAAGCATGGCTTAAAAATGCTCTTTTGATCTCCAGAGCTTTACTCGGGCAGTTAGCCCTTCACAAACTTCATATCTTATCTGTACAGACAGTAATGGTTGAAAAGAATTCTATTTGTTGTAGGAATAATATTCAAGAATGGGTAATTTCCACTGCAGAACAATCTCCAGGGATGCGCACATCCTAGTGTCTCAAAACTTATCTAGTGACTTTCATAGCAACAAATTTAAAATTATATTTTCATCTCAAAAATCTAATAATTGCAACTTTGTAAAGGCAGATGGAAATATGTTATATTTTCAATTTAATTGTTTATTGTCAGTAGAGCGTAAAGCCTTCAACAGTATCAGGCATATCAATATTTAAAGTAAAAATTTTGTTTTCCTATCAGTGGTACTGTATCAGCAAATTAGTATAGCTCTAAAAATTTATTTGTTAGCTAAGATACTGAAAAAAGAAGTTTCATTTCAGGTTCGACAGTATCTAAGAACCAGGTTCATTGATTCCCTACGTATAAATGTCCGAGCAGGACCTGGAGGAATGGGATACCCCAAATATGGTGGTATTGGTGGAAAGGGAGGGGATGTTGTGCTCATAGCAAAAGAAGGTATGAATCATAATTTTGAATTTAATTTAATTTAATGATTATGTTAAGGATTTCTTGTGTTATTGACAGACAACTTCAGAATAAGGTACATATTATGCCAGTAGATTTTTGATAAACGTATTCTTGCAAAGAGAGGCACAAAATATTTGTATGAGGGTTGAAAAAAAGTAGTCGCAATACCTCTTTATTTATTCTAGATCCAGGATACTGTTACATTTATTCAGTGTATCCTCCTGCCATATTTATCACCCTTTGCTAAATACTAGTAAGAGTACTGTTTCTTCTGATATCATTGCTTCTCAAAGGATTGTTTGTTTTATATGGAAACACTTTTCTTTGAGAGATTCTTTTAGTTTGGGAAGAGATAGAAGTTGCAGGGACCTATGTCTGGTGAATATGGAAGAGGTTCAATTTTTTTTATTTGTTTATTTACATATGCTCTTTAACATCTCAGGTCATCATTGTCCCATTCTATTCAGGGCGTGAAACAGCGAACAAATTTTGCTCAAAGGCCTCTTCTTTCAGGCTTGATGTTCTTTTTCATGCCGTAAATGTACGACATGGGACCCACAGCTTTACTTCCCTTCCGAAGGAAGCCATACTTAGGATTTTTATGCCCCAAAAAATCCATCGATCCTGGCCGGGTTTGAACCCGCAATCTTGAGTTTAGAAGGCAAGTATGGTTACCACTACACCACCAGGACCGACTGGAAGATGTTCAAGTAATTTTCAACTCGCCATACAATAAATCTTACACATTAATAGCAGTGTGACACTAGGCATTGCCATGCTATATAATAGTTGTACAGATTTGAAAATTTTGTCATTTATCCACTCCACAAAGCGAGACCAAGATGAAGTTTCAAACGTAGAATCAACATTCTGGCCCAGGACTTCCAGGATTATCCAATGATATCTCATATACCATATCAGCATCACTTTTACATTCCTAGGTTCTTGGTATAGTATCTTAGTCAGGATGATTAGAGTGATGTCATTCACTGGACTGACATTTCAGTTCTGCTCATAAGATTGCACCCACATTTCATCCAGTTCATTGATCCTGGCAATTAGTGTATAACCTCCTCTGATGTAGCAATCAATAGCGGCTGCAAGGACATAATGATCCATTTCTGAATGTCTATAGAGTCATGATTTAAGACTTATTTTGTTACAGTTTAACGTCCCTCATAATAACAAAGGTAAGAAATGAGAATGAATATTTGATAAAATGAGTGCAGTAAATGTGCTCAGAGTCCACAATGCTTAAAGCTACCTGGCATTCACATTTTCAGAGTAAGGAAAAATTCTGGAAATTTTTCCCAGTTAACTGATCCAAGATCTCCTAATTTGCAGACAGACACACTGACCAAAAAATGACAGAGGTAGTCACATGATTAAATATGGAACAGTTTCTTCTGAATCAAGATGTCAGCATAAGCCTGAGTGAGCTAGGGTACTTCACATCATAAAGAAGAAGTTAGAGTTTGTGGCTGCAATGCAGAAATCTGTTATGCAGAGTTAAGGGTCAACTACATGTATGGTTGATGCTAAGCCACCTTGGTGACCATGGTAGCAAATATTCCATCACTAATGATGATGCACACAATGGATTGCAATTTTGCAATATACAAGCAAGTCTTTCAATAAGCAAAATGCTGATAAATCAGATATTCCTACCTCTGTAGCCAACTCCCTCAAGGGTATAATGCAATGCAAGACTGAATTGCATACAATGAAAAATAATATTGTTTATACCTTTACATTTTGTAAACCAGTAATGAACAACTTTAAAAAAATTTGGAGGAAAATTTAGGATTTTCAATTATCTGCAATCTAAGAAATTGCTGATATAATGAAATATTCAAATTCTGCAGAGCTAATTTTGAGTTCAAATACTGTAAGTCAGGAGTATTGAGCCAAAACATGGGAAGAAAGTGTGTTCTAGTGCCTGAAAAGTCCCACAATTAAGTGAAGATAAGATCAAAAAAGTACTCTTTGTTGACTCACAGATTCATAAACTGCTTAAGAACAAAATCTTTGACACAGTTTTTTAAGCAAATAAGAAAAATTGTTTATACTTCCTGGGTAAGAACCTGAAAACAGTGATAACGGTTAATGAACTTCTAACAATAAGCCAATAATTAGGATGCAGTAGATCCAGATCTACTTTCATGTTTGTCATCATGACTTCTTCCCCTAAAACTGTGATACAGTGATTGATTGGGAGTGCTTCCATCAACATATTTCAGCAATGGTGAAAAAGGTACCACAATGAGAGGACTTAGTATTTGCTGACTTTTGCTGGAATGGGACAAGAAAGACCACAGAAGTGAAATACAATTGGGCAGAGCAGAAATGCTTAAATGAATAGGGAAAAAAATGTGTATATGTTTTGTTATAAATGTAGTTCCATAGCATACTTTATTTTTGTTATTATATTTATTTTATTTCTATACATTAACAAAATAAAGAATGAATTTGTGTTATAATAATAATCTTTTAAAACTTACCAATTTAAATATTTTGTTAAAAGAAAGAATAATATATCTTGAAATCCAGAACTATAAAAATATTCTGGGAAGTGTTCTACATTGTTGTCCCTTTTTAGTGTCAATTGGTTAAATGTACAATTTATATAAACAATAGACATTTTAATAAAAAGGCATTTGCCAGTCAGGGTTCAAAAGTTAATTTTAAAACTGTTTTTGAATTGTTGAAGATGTTAGTCTGAATCAACTGGTCAGGCAGTTTCCAACAAAAAGATTCAAAGCTGAACCAGGAGGAAACAGTAGCAAGAACCGTTTACTGGGTTTACCAGGAAGTGATGTTACCATTGAAGTGCCTGTTGGGGTGACTGCAATTGATGAATTTGGTCGTAAGTTAGGTTAGTCTTTAATCTTATGTTTAGTATACTCTTATAACTTTTTGTTATTTTATAGATGAAGTTGCTTTCACATGTATTTGAACAAATGATTATCTTTCAGAGAATGATTTTTATTAATTTATATAAAGGATACTATCAATGGTTGCTGCAGGAGAACTTAATGACGAGGACAGCAAACTTTTGTTGGCTAGAGGTGGAGCAGGGGGAAATCCAGCTACACATTGGAGTGGAGAGAAAGGAGAGGCTCTAACTATTGTGTTGGATCTCAAGCTTATCGCTGATGTTGGTCTGGTTGGTTTTCCCAATGCTGGGAAATCTACTCTTCTCAGAGGCATTTCCAGAGCAAAACCTAAAGTGGCATCATACCCATGTGAGTAAATAAAAATAGCTTCCACAACTTGTAAAACGTTTATGACACACTAAGGACTTAACATTATGGGAAACAAAAACAGGCACAAGAGGAAAGATAAGATCATAAAATTTATTCATATTTATGTGCGGTATGAACAAATATGAATTATACAAGGATCACAGTTGAAGTTCCCTTAGAATGAAGCACAAAATAAAGGCTTACATTTTTGAAATTGTTTTATTTTTCAAAATAAGTCTTTCTTGACATTAATGAACTTTGTTCCTTCATGGAAATCAGATTCCTTCAGATCTGCAAAATACTCCTCAATTGATGTGCTCAATACTCCTCAACTTGATCCTCAAGTTCTTCAACAGATAAACATTTCTTCACACCAAGGAATTTTCTCAGTTTTTAAAAAAGATATAGTCCAATATGGGGAATATGGCAGATGTGATAAGAAATCATAGGCCAGTTCATTGATTTTTGCCATTGCAATGACACATGTGTGAGAGAAAATATCATCTTGGTGCACGATCACTTTCATCTTTGATAAACCTTTGGTGGTCGAGGTCGTTAAGATGCAGACATGTGAGTGGGAGGTCTGGGGCTTGAATCCCGCCAGGATCGTCCTCCCTGACTGAGGTTTTTTCCAGGATTTCCTCAGTCCTATAAATGGCAAATGCTGGGGAGGCACTGTAAACTTAAGCCTGGAATGTTTCCTTACTTTAAAAAAAAATTCTTTCCCAATATATCATTTCATTGCATGTACAGCAGTGTTCACCACCTGTAGTAAAATGGGCATTAAACACCATTGAAAAAACTATTAATTTATTTGGTGTTGTTTTAGGAATTAAAATAAGAATAAGAGTTCATCTAAGAACTTTTGAAAAATAAGACATTTTTAAAAAAATTCTTGGAACTCACACAGTGAAGCTTGTTAAATGAAAATTCTATTTAATCTCTCATCTAATACACTCTTATACTTCATTTACTTTTAAATGCGGTGGGACCGGTTTTGAAGAGACATGCTCTCCATCTTCAACCAAGTTGGAGTTGTCAAGTTGGTTGAAGATGGAGAGGATGTCTCTTCGAAACCGGTCCCATCATATTTAATAGTAAGTGAAGCATAAGAGTATGTTAGATGACAGATTAGAATAGAATTTACAAGAATAAGAGTGTTTAATTTAAAATGAAGTAAAGAAACTATTATAATACAAATTGTATCTGTTACACCTAAGTATGGCCAGGACCAAATAGGTGAAGACTTCTTGCATTTTATTTGCTTATAATTTCAATAAAGCAATACATTTTTTGTAAATGTTGAAAAACTTACAATTGGAACTGGCAACTATTTTTTTAAATTTTGCTTTCAGGTGTATAGATTTATTATATATATGAAGTTTGAGGGGGTTTTAATACTTTCTTTGTTAGATGATTACTGCAACCTTTTAATGAAAAGTGCATAAATATTCTGGTTGTAACCACTGTGCATTACTGCAATTATTTCATGTTGGATTTAGTTTGCTATGGACAGCACAGTTTGGCATTGAAAAAAATATATTGTAGAATTTATGATGGATTAAAAAAAATCTAAGCCTTGTCATTGATAATGTTGCAGTTACAACTGTACGACCACAGTTGGGAGTTATGTTGTACCCTGACATGAGACAGATAACAATGGCAGATCTTCCAGGTCTGATCGAAGGTGCTCATGCAAATATTGGCATGGGGCATCATTTTCTCAAGCATGTGGAGCGCACTAAGCTGCTGCTTCTAGTTTGCGATATTGGGGGCTTCAAGCTGAGTAATAAATACAGTCACAGATCTTGTTTGGAAACTGTAGTACTTCTGAATAAGGTAATTTATCTTTATAATTTGTTGTTTGTATTGAGAGAAGCTTTTCTCCTTAATTACAATGAAATCTCATTGCATCATACACCAAAATGGGCGGCTGAGGCTGAGTTTGCTAGGCAGAGACTCATGAACATGAGGTGTGTGAGTTGAATCCCCCCTGATTAAAGTATTTTTCCAGGTTTCCCTCATCGTCATCATTGACAAATGCCAGGGAAGGAGTATTCCAGACCTAAGTTTCCCTAATCTTGAATGCTTCTCAAAATTCCTTTCCTGAGTTATCATTCAAAGGGTCAGGGAAAAAAACTAAATAAATCATTTTTCTTTCACAATGGGGTTTTTGGCTCCATTCTTTTCAGGATGAAGAGAGGCTTGTCTTAAAGATGTGAAATGTGAAAAAAATCAGATTGGTTGAGAGTTTTTGTGCTCATAGTTTTGGATATGCAGTAATCCCACCTCCTTGTGGTGCACCTGGGCAACGCTAAGCGAATTACAGCCATGGCAACAAATTATAATTTAAGTCATTGTTGGTTTTTTATAAGTTATTCTGTGTTTCAAAGTTTGTGCTTGCCGTGCATTGTCATGAGTTCAAAAGAATGAAGAACTGAATGAAAAAAGTTATTCTTGGATGTCTGATGTTGGTAAGAAAATAAAATTGTCACAAAATGGGCAACCCTTACAATATTCAACTGCTGTGTTATAACAATTGAAAGGGAATGACGTAAAATATTACACAGCTTTAATGACCTGGAATTGTATAATGAGCAAAACCTCTACTTGGGAGCCTTAATTTTGGTACTTACTGTAAAACTGAAGACCACGACAGGATAAAGTAGCTAAATTCTGAGATGCAACATTTGCATACAGAGTTCAGGTAAGTAATGGGGCCAAAAGTAAAAGAGACAATCTGTTCTTGCCAAGGCATTTTTTGTTGTCATTCATGATGATACTAAAAACAAACATGAATGCTTGAAGAACTTAAAACTAACTGGAAAGGTGCCAATTGATAAAAATGGTAAACACAGTTCGTTACACAGAAAGTTTTATGCTCTAATAGGAATTATACTATGTAGCTATATTAAAATATCACATCCTTGGCCTAGTGGAAAGTGTTGCTGACTCCCAGTCAGGAGGCCTGGTTTTGATTCCCGGTACATACTTAGGAATTTTTCTAAGTTAGGGAGGTCTAGAATGGGGTTCACCCAGCCTTATAAGGACAATTGAAAAGCTGCCTGATAAAGAGGTTGCTATCCTCGATCGCAAAAGCTGCATGATAGGCTACCTGTGGGGTGCAAGCGTGCTGATCACATGCCACCTGCAATACTGCCCTTTAGCAATGTAGTCATAAGACAGTGATACAGGAAACAGAGGTGGCTGCTGCAGTACCAAATGAGAAGAAGAAGCTATATTAAAAGCTTCAGAGGTCATCAAAATTACAATAAAGCCTTAAGGACTCAAAAAAGACATATTTGTCACAAGAACTTAATGTGAAAAAAATTTTCTGAACTGCATTCCACCAAGATGAAGATGACAACATTTTTAAAGCTAAGCTTAATATTTCTTTTGCATACGTGCATACTTTCTTTTGGATACCTGCATACTGATAATGTGTGAGCTAGGTGCGATGAATTTGTAGAAAAGATAAAATGCTTGTCCTCTGAAAAAGATGAAGAAATAAAAAAAATCCATGAACCAGACTGCTTCTATGGTCCAGTGGCACCATTTGCAACTGCTATCCGGTCATCCTGGGTTTGATTCCTGGTCACATCAAACTGTTTGGATTAGTTTTTTTTTTCCTTTTCTTTTTTTCCTTACATGGAGAAAGTGAATGCAAGATAGTTTTAAGGTGCCAGGGACCCCTAAGTTCATTTGCTCATCTCCATTGGAACAACATAGTAGCACCCTATTGGCATTCCAGTCTTAGAAGTCTGCTACAATACTGCCATGTTCATGAGTAAAAAGAGCTTGATAAAAAAAGTTCTGCAAAGTTATGGTTATTATAAAAATGATAAAAGTCTTGGCATGAAGATCAATTAGTATTTGTTCTACTTTTGTCTGTTTCAATGACTTACCTGTTTATTTTTTTCAAAGAAAACTTGGTAACTACCTTAATGCTGGAGATATGCTGGATACTTCAGATTGAGTGTTATTCCGTTTATTACATTTAAACTTTAATTATTCAAATCATATTGCTTTTTACATTTTGATATATTTGTCAATTCTTGTTTTGAAATTGAAATTTTCATTTTCTGTATTTCATAGAAAGATGACTTGCCTAATTCTTTCCCTAGACCCTTCATTTTATCTTATAATATCCATGACTTCAATGCCAGACAAAATTGTTATTATTTTACGCCAAGAACAAATATGAAAATGACTGAATGATATCCATATGTACAGGAATTATTGTGCTGTATAGCAAAACTGTCAAAATATATAAAAGCTTTGCAAGTAATAAATAATTTAGATATGAATTGAAATTGTGTATTGTCTAGAAATGTCTGTATGATTCTAACAATCTGTGAATTCCAAACATGTGTAAAAAAAATAGCTGGGTTGTTAAAAAAAGATGTAAAGCTTGCTTCTGGCTTTCCCATTTTGTCACATCAGCGATTTCAAATCCTGAAACTCCTCTTTGCTAACTTTGAGTAAATAATTATTACCTGAAAAATTCTTATTCTAAAATAAATGATACATTAGAATATCTACTTAACATTTACACTATTAATTAAATGATATAAAAAATAATAAAATGTTTACAACAAATATATGTTAAATTAATATTTTAATGGAAGCAGGTGACATATATTGTTTCAAAAATAGTGATTCTAGCCAATTATCATCAGTGGTAGAAATAAATTCACCAGCAAATTTTATTAGTTTCAAAGATTAAATGAAATATCACCATGATTGGCCAGAAATGTACTCTTGCTGTACTGCAGCTAGCAATAAGGGTGAATTACTTGGTACTGTAGAGGCAATCTATATTTACTTACAAGTTTTCATTATTATATATTGAGCAGGATGGGACCTGAGCATAAATAGTAATAAATCAAAGATAATAGTATTTAAAAAGGGAACAAAGTTGAGAAAAGATGAGAGATGGTTTATAAATAAAAGCCCAATAGAGGTATTGAAAGAATTTGATTATTTGGAGCTGAGATTTACATGAGTAATGGAAAGTGGGATGTCTATTCTAAATGTGCACAAGTAAAAGGTAAGTTAGCTATGAAAGCTGTTAGAATAAGCGTGTATAAAGCTCCCATATTTTCAATGAAATGGTTAGAAAGACTATATAAGGCTGTGGTTGAGTCAAGATGATGTATGCAGTGGAAATTTGGGAAGTATCAAAGGGGTGGACAAAGATTTATGTAGTGCGTAGTATGTTTTGTAGAGTGGTTCTAGGGTTACCAAAATGCTCACCAAGAGGGGTAAATATGATACAATTATGAAGAGTAGGAAGGAAAGGAATAATAGTGGAAAGAATTTTAAAATATTGGTATAGATGTTTGAAACTAGACAATAATAATGCATTAAAAGAATGTCTTACTTACCAAAGAGATGTTTGGGAAAAGAGTGTTGCTTCGAGAGGTGGGAAAACTATTAGAAGAAATTGGAATGGGAGATGTATGGCGATTGGGTGAAAATAATATTTGTGGAGTTTGGAAAGAAGTGAGACAGAGGGTAGAAGATATAGATAGGGAAGCAAGAGAGTTGGGCTAGCTTAGAGAATAAAAGCTCCTTAGATTTATGTAAAGTAGTTTAAATAAATTGGGGACAGGAGAAATTTATGGACATTTATGGCCAATTTGGAAGAATAGGTTTTGCATGGATGTGTACAGGCATATTATTTCTAAAAGACTAAGGATAAATTATAAAGAATGGTGCATTATGTTTGGTAAAGTGGAAAGTCTGTTCCATTGTTTAATTGATACAGTAAAAAATTTAGGTATAGTATCTGGAATGGAAAATGGGACAAATTACAAGAAGAAATAGTGGCAACAAAAATGTTATCAGAAATGACAGTAGAGAAAATGAATAAGATAGGGGAATTGTAGGAAACATAAGGGATAAGTGGAGAAGAAGTATAAAGAAGGGGCTTGAGGACATATATAGTGATGAAAATTAGTAATTCATTTTAGGGGTTCTTTACTATACAAATAACCTGGTGGTTGGGATATGGGAGGGTCTCAGTTTTGGTGCTGCTTAACTTTTGGAGATTTTGTGGGTTTATATAAATTGTTATAAATTAAATTGTAATTGTAATCTGTAAACTATACATTTCTTGATATTTGTAATATTGTAATATACAGGTTTTCCAAGCACATAGCTAAGAAACATTGACTGATAAAGTTTATTTGCTTATTTACTTTTCCACTTATCCAAATTGTGCTTGAAATGTTGCATGCCAAGAGACAGTAATGATTAACATGTGCCTGTTCAGAGCTGTGATAGTTTATTTACATTGGCATTAGGTAAAAGTTGAAAACTACATTTATTTATAATAGAATTTGGAAAAAAAAGTATATTTTGAAGGTATTTAATATAGAAAAACAGTATGATATGAAACACTGACATTTTTAATTCAGGCTATTCAAACAAATGTTCAGTACATCATTTTCAATGGTAATTGAAAGAGATTTAGCTTTTCAAATTTAAACTTGCAGTAAAACTTCTATATTGGCAAGCACAAGCAAAGCTTTAAAATTTACCAAGAATAACATAGGAGAGTGAATATAAACATTATTAGAAGTTGATATAAATGCATTGAAAGCTAGTAATCCACTCCCTCCCGAAATATTTTATAGCTGAAATTTTGAACCAAGAAGGAGATAATGGCAGCATAGTTATACTAACAAGAAATACACTAGATAGCAGCACACATCAGGAAGCTAATCAATTCATAGGGCTAACCTCGGTAAATCCTTGATATCTGAGAACCCAGTGGTTGACTACAGTAAGCCTTTTCTTACCTCTTGTTGATGTTATTTTATATAAAGTTTGGTTGCAAAATAAATAAATAACTGCTAAAAGTGATGCACAGCTTTTCCCTGGTGAGAAAAACTGGAAGACATACCACTGATATTGTGCTATATTAACAATGCACTGTCTAAGGGCTGGAGCGTGAGACCACAGTCTCCAAACTGTTGAAATCATGCTATAACAATGTCTCCACCCACTCTCCTGTTATTACATCTTGCCATAATAAGTTGGTCCTGGTGGTGTAGTGGTAACCATACTTGCCTTCTAAACCCATGATCGCGGGTTCAAACCTGGCCAGGATCGATGGATTTTTTTTGGGTGTGGCTTCCTTTGGAAGGGAAGTAAAGCCATGGGTCCCGTGTTGTACATTTATGGCACGAAAAAGAACCTCAAATCTGAAAGAAGAGGCCTATGAGCAAAATTTTTCGGCCATTTCACGCCCTGAATTGAATGGGATACTGATGACCTGAGCTGTTAAAGAGCATTCATAAATAAACCAAATCAACAAAATTGCCATAATAATGTTATATTAGGTAAGTTTAAAACTGGCTCATGTATACACAATTTTCAATAAATTTGCATATTAATTCTTAACTTACAGCACAATTGGAACTGCTACAGTGAAGTGAATCAAATAAAAGTATTGAGTTGAACTACACAATCTTATTAGCTCCATTTCTTGTTTAAATGTAGTGCATGTTTCACAGATCCTTGTCCACACCCTCAGCTACCTATCAACTGAAATAATTATAAATATGTTAAAGTTCGACTCATCATAATATTTTAACAATTAATTGCTTAATAATGTTCATTTTAATAGGACTGATTTTTGATATTGTAACTTAATTATGTTATAAATTTGGTAAATGCAAAAGAAGGTATGGCAAATCAATAGTTGAGCTGTAGTTTACAGAGGCAAACAGAACATTCTGGGTGCACAGCTATGGCAGTGAGTGCTATATTGCAGGTTTCCTGCAGTGAGTTTTTAAAAGACCTGTAGTCTTTTGAAAACAAGAATTAGCAGTCTTGCTGAATTGTTACATAAATGCCAACATATTATGATGACACTATTGTCAGCTCATTTGAGGTAAGGCATTTGGGCAGAAACATAGTCCGTTTGCAAATTATGCACTGAGAGCCAGCAGTCTACATTACACTGAGATGATGAAAGTGATAATATAGTGATGATAGAGGAAATCAACCCCCTCCCCCAAAAAAACCTGCCTAGAGGCCACTTCAATTGCCACAAATTTCACAAATGTCTTGGGAGATCAAATCCAGGTTACCTTAGTAGGGGGCAAGTAGTCTATCAGCCAGAATACAGCGATTGCTGATAAATGGCCTTATATGTTTTAATCAGTAGTTAAACCTTCCTGCAATTATTATTTTGTCATGTGCATAAATTTTGTTTTTTCTTCATTTTGAATATGATGTATTGAGATTTCACTATATTTCCTTTCTTCTTTTAGTGTTAAAAGAGATAATTTCATACATTAACTTGATCAAATTTGATAATTCTTTTGAGTGTTATATGTTTACTGTTTCTGCTTTGTAATATAGTCTTGCTTCATATGCATTTTCCTTTCATTAAAAATTTATTCCAAGACTTAAATATTTTGACGCTATATAAAATTATTAAATATTTATCTTTCACTAGCATATTTTTTTTTACTAATCTAGGAATTGGAGCTTTATCGAGATGACTTGTTGGACAAACCTGCAATGATTGTAATCAACAAAATGGATACAGAAGGTGCCATTGAAAAATTCAGTCAAATAAAAGATGTACTAAAAAATTTGTCTGGTAAGTATACAAAATTTATGTATACAAATAAGTTGGTATTAGATGACACTAACTGATTAATTCATCAGAACGTGTTTCAAGAGCATTTGCTCTCATCATCAGCTAAAGACGGACTAATGCTGGCAGGTGACAAAGTGACCTCTGGTGGTTCCAATAAGTAATGGAACAGGAAGTTCCATTGTTGGGATGTTAAATGTTTATTTTTTAATTTATAACCCTTCTCCCATATCTCCAGAAGAAGAAGATATATGGCAGAAGATTTATAATTTAAAAAATAAACATTGTATTATGATTAAAATGTAAATTGGAACTTGTACAGTGCAGCCAATCATATAATTGATATTATTATATGATATAGTTGAACTACATACTCTTACAAGTTACAAGTAAGTGACATATTAAGAGTGTGTAGTTCAGCTATATCATACAATAATATCAATTATTGTATTATGAACTTTGACATCCCACCAATGGACTTCCTGTTCCGTTACTTATTATAACCTCCAGAGGTCACTTCGTCACCTGCCAGCATTAGTCGGTCCCCAGCTGATGATGAGAGCGAACGCTCTTGAAACATGTTCTAATGAATTAATCAGTTAGTGTCACCTAATACCAACTTATTTGTATGTTTAACAAACTTCACTGTTCCTAACTTCTTTTAAGTTTACAAAATTAAATGTTGTACCAAATTATATTATTATTGTAAGCTGTTACTTCTGCTTATGTAATATGATAACATAAATGGAGTTCTTAGGTTAAAATATTTATAAATTATATAAGAAAGTAAATATTGTTGCAGCTGCCTTTGAAAAAGTTCCTCCAGAAATGCGTCCAGAGCGTCCATTAGAATTCATTGACATCATGGCAATCTCTGCTGCAAAAGACTGTGCATCAGTAGAGAAAGTGAAAACAAGAATTCGAGAAGTTCTGGATTTTTATGCTGAACTAAACAAGGAAGACAAAGAAAGTGAGATTATGCTGAATCTACTTCCAAGAATGTCCCCAGTTGGGCCTCAGATGCTGTAAATGGATTTTATGACCCTTGTATGTTTTGTAGATGTAAAAGATATAAAACTCTGAAAGTTGTAGGCATGGTCTAAGGCTTGCTCCCAGATGTTTCATATACTCCTGCAGTAGACATCTTCAATAACAGGGGTGAGGTTAAAGTGTCCTGGTGAGACATCTTGCCTATGCCACTGAAGATGTCTGCTGCAATAGTAGATGATATGTCTGGGAAGGAGTCCGGTAGACCATGGTCTACAAGCCTGAAAGTCTGCAACTGACACCAGACATGAAAGCCTGCAAACCTTGATGTTGTATGTGTAAAACAAAACAGTTTATAAAGAAAATGTATTAAAGTATATCTAAAATTATGAAAAACATTTACAATAATTACATATCAGACCCCATCTTTTTCAGAGCAAAGAACATTATTTTAAAATGTGTACATAGAAACCTAAAATAATTCTGAAAAACTCAAGTACAGTAATTTATTAAGTACTGCTATCAATGAGATGATGCCACTCAGAGTGACAAAAACAATGGGAAAGAGCAGCTTTAATGGAACTAGTGCTCATGATAGGCAGATGAAAAGTATCAGTTAAGTGCATAATAAAATCAGAAATATTTTTATTTTTAAGTAAAATTGTACTTAAGAAGCTGTAGACAATGGAGTGGTGATATATCCTACATTAATGTATTCAACTTGTTAACATTAAATCCACTTACTTGTTAACAACTGAATACATTAATGTAGAATGTATTTTTATTTTGTTAATGTCTTGAATTCTGCTGCTATACCATGGTATTTTCATTTTAATACAAACAGGTTCATAAATCATGACTCAAGATTGGATGACACAGTAAAGCTTTCAGTGAGGTGCATGAAGTTATCAGAAAAAATTACTCTGCAAATAAAAACTGTTAAAAATAAATGTTATAAATAAAAAGATATGTGTTCCCTTAAATTTTGCTTACTTATAATATAACTGTTACAAATATTTGTTGAATATAATGGATGATAGTAATTTTGACATTATTGCCAAATGACATAGGTGCGCTGATTGTCAGAAAATACATATATGTTGTAAGCAGGATCAGTCAACCTATGCTTTAATCTGGACATATTACTGATGTCAGAAAGTATTGCAATTGAGTAATCAGAGTAGAACTGCACAAAGTGCATGTGTAATGATTAAATGTAGTGGTTAGTGAAGTAACATGAAAATACACAAAGTAAATTCTCCTTCATCTGCAGCTCCAATGCTAGGTAGGAGGAGCAAACAATGACGAGCAAGCTTGGTTCATTTCTGGCCTGTTTCAGCTCCAACTCTACATAGTTTATAATTTAACATAACAACATAATCATTTGGAATGGTGAATAATGCTTTTTTACCATCTGTTTTCCACATGATTTGATTCTTTCTTTTAGATTTCTGGTTATAAAAATGGAATTCTTAATATGTGCATATGAGAAATGGACTGTTTGTAAGGGTGTTGAATTATTGGTGTTTTAATACTGGGTTTTTCATATTTTTGCCACCCATACATCGGCAATTAAGAATGGTAGCTCCTAGTGAAGCGGATATAATATGTATGCAATTGATTCAAGTTCTTGCTACTACAACTACAATTACAATGAATATAAGCAAGTGATACGGTATGTTGGAAATGTCCTGATATATCCATACATTTCTGGCATGTTTTTTAGAAATTGTGAACAATACACATCAGTTCATTTTCCAAAATTGAGTTGATTTCTTACTTGATATACTCTTTCAATTGTTGTAATATGTGGGTATGATTCATACATTTTATTTTTTAACTTCCTGCATAAATAAAACATACATACTATCAGATTATGATACTGTGCAGATTGTAATCTCCTACTAATCACTGTACATTAAAAATTTTTCTGAATGAAATTGAATGAGATTACCCTTCATCAATTTCAGAGGTGCATTTAATTCCATTTAGAGATCCAAACTCATCCATAAACTAAAAGAACCCAACCTAAAAGGTAACTTGATAAAATGTCCTCCAAATTTCTAAATGTGCAGTAGAAAACAACTCCACTTCAAAATTCCAAAAACCAAAGTAGGACTACCCCAAGGCTCTGTCACAAGCACTATCTTATTCAGTGTTTACATTATAATGACCTACCCCAACATACCCAGCACACAAAAGACATAAAAATAGGAATGTTCACAGATATGTTTTGTGGACATAATTTAAAAATAACAGCAAACTTCGTCAGTTACTGGGGGACAGAATGAACCAAGTAAAGACATTATAGGTAATTGGTTACAGAGAACAACAGAGGTGAACCCAAACAAAACAGCATGCCATTTCTTCACACAAAGACACAGAAATAAAAACCTTAGGCTCCAAATTCTGAACAAATAATTAATCAAATGTGAACAGACCAAGTACTTAGGAATAACCCTAGATAGCAAACTCAATTGGAAATACTGTATAAATTCCACTGCCATTGAAGTTAACAAAAGATTAAACTTATATAGAACATACTGAAATATAATATAGAAGTAATGACCAATGCCACCACTGCAAACATACAGAAACTAGAAACTAATTACAATGATGCTCTAAGATTAATCACTGGAGAAATAAAAATCTACACTAACTTTGGCACTATACTTGAAGTGCTAATTTGAACTTGTATAATGAAGCAAATCATATATGAAAGAATATTTATTATTTCTACACATTACAATTACAGTTTTACAATATTTCCTTGAGTGCTTGTTAATTCAGGATTCTATGCAACTAACACCCTGGTTCTTGTGTACATGGGTCCTACATCACTCTTAACTGTACATATTATCGAGTGAACTTTCAGATACTACCCTAAAGGTGATCTTCCCTCTTTGTTACCTTTCTTCCTTTGCTTGATCACTTTCCTCCACCATTTTCTCTTACTTTCCCATATGAAATTAAGATTACTGTATGATTGACTAAAACTACACACCCTTATTGGCTTCACTTGTTTTATTTAGAACATGTTTCAGAGATCATTGTCCACATCCTCAGCCAACCCTCAATGCTAGATAGTTCATAGTGTACCTTTGAAGATGCATATTCTGCTCAGGTGAAGACATGAACGAAAGCTTATATTTTCATCTCCAATAGTGTTGAAGTTCATTAATCTGTCTTTGTATTTATATAAGCAGTTTTCCCACATTGCTAGCTCTGTGGGTTCCTGTGCTGACTTTAATAATTTTGCTTTTTTCACTATGTTGTTCTCTGTCCAGAAATGAGATGCTGCCACTGATTTTATTTGCTTCAATTTAATGTTCCTGAAGTCTCAGAATAGATGGTAATGAATTTATCCATGTCGTTTGTTTCTTGTGGGTTTGAAGTACAGTGAAGCAAATCATATAGTTAAAATTATTGTATGACCGAGTCAAACTACACTCTCTTATTGACTAAGTTCATATACCTTCACCAGAGCAGAATATGCATCCTCAAAGGTGCACTGAGTGATGATTTTTTAACACAAAAATGTTAACTTGAAGTGCTAATTGGAATTTGCACAGTGAAGCTAATCATATCAGTTAATTATCAAGTGGACAAAGGTCTCTGAAACATGTACTAAATTTAAACCAGTAAATGGAGCCAATAAGAGCGTGTAGTTTGACTCAATCTTACAATAATCTTAATTATATAAATATTTGTTGAAGTGCGGAAGTAGATTAGAATTAGTACTAATTATAAAGTTATATCATTAAAATAGTGGATACTTTTTCATTTTCTTCATATATTCTATATCACAAATTTTTGATAACCTGAAGTTATTGTCAATTGATAGAAGCACATTGAGATATCAAGGTTTGATTGTGTGTAGGCAATAGTTTTAAGCTTAATCTGAAAAACTATATCATTGATAAATGTATTTATAAACTGAATGAACTTGATATATAATGTAAGTGTAAAATGATCATGTCGGAAACTTGCACCAGATCTACTGACAGTAAATAATAATAATAATAATAATAATAATAATAATAATAATAACAACAACAACAACAAAACAATAATAATTGGAGAGATAAATATTTTTATTACATAAAAACATTTAATATTACAAAAGTTGCATTCACTGGCTTATTTACAAATTACAATTTTCTTCTACTCCCTAATGCCCTTTCAAAATCTGCTATGGTGCAGTTAAATTGAGAAGTAATGTTTCATTTTAATTTTATAAGGACATTTATTATATATATTTGTAGAGTATGTTTCATAATTTTGAAAGTATAGCATTTATTATTTTGAATGTTCTGCTTCAAGACAGTGATCCAAAATTGATGAAACTTTTATCCATTTACATTTAATGGCTGCTTCTGCTACTTTGGATGTCCAATCTTCTCCCAGTGGACACCTAAAGAAAAACAGAAAAATGTATATTTCAACTCAGTTTTACTGCTTTAGAAACTGTGGTCGAAGCTCAAGAGACTTCACCTGAAGAGTCCTGTAACAGTGATAAAGCCTTTCTTAATTATAAGACACCTTATACTATTTTAACACCTGATTGTAATGAGTGCAATTCTCATTGCCATCTGTCTAATTCATGTCATAAATTCTTTCTCTCTTTTTGATTTTTATATTTGCTAAGAAGTGTTACTGGAATTCTTAAAGGTTTTATTTTTGGAATTGCTTGTCAACAAAATAAACTTTACCTTATCTCATATTTTACAAGGTGTTTATGTTCAGCAATATAAGAATGTTTTTATTTCTAAGCCATTTACCAAGTCAGCTGCTAATTTGTAATTTGCTTTGCTTCCTTGTGCTAGATGTATTTTAAATATATATATATAGGTAAATTTAGAGGCCTGTGTATTTTTCTGTTAATACACTGAACGGAAGATGTACTTGCAGAAATCTGTCACTGCTTATGATGTGACAATACAGAATACTTAGCATAAACTAGTGGAAGACAGTGGCAGTTTGCAGCTGCATAAACCTAGGGTGCACAACTTTACTACTGCTACTATTGAATATAGATTACAAGCTTCTAGAATCTTAATTAGAATTAACATTCACATGGGTGGCTAAACATATAGAACAATAAGAAAGAGAGTTAAATAAAGGCATCATACAATGCACCTATTTACACCAAAAAAAAAAGTTTTTATAGCAACAAACTTATTGATGAACCTTTCATTAAAGTCTGGAATCTGCAGGATTAAATCATTTTCTACAGAAAGTATTGTATACCTCTTATTTTTGAAAAGACTCTAATTAATACTATAATTAATTACTATTAATTAATATTAATACTAATACTAGT
The DNA here is from genome assembly GCA_030762175.1 of Metallyticus violacea. Lineage (NCBI taxonomy): Eukaryota > Metazoa > Arthropoda > Insecta > Mantodea > Metallyticidae > Metallyticus > Metallyticus violacea. The sequence continues at coordinate 143,079,289 of CM060831.1, forward strand.
TGGTCTACCCAGTTTTTTAATTTAAATTTTCTCTTCTAATGGCTACAAAAGAAAAATTTATGGAATGTAAACTTTGTACACTGCTCATTTTCTTTACATTCAATTAATACAAAATTAAATAAAGCAATTATTTCACAAATTCACACAAACTGCACTACCCTGCCATTAAGCAACAGCTTACTACTAACAAAATTACTAATTAATAGTGTTTAATAGTGTTTAACTGCTGTTTAAATTATTGAGGCACCACAGGTGATGGACACTGATGGTACATGAGATGAAATGATATATTGGGAAGGAAATTGTCTAGGCCTAAGTTTATGGTACCTTCCCAGCATTTAACATTTATGAGGACTGAGGAAAACACCTCTCGCTCTTAAGTCTGCAACTTGACAACCTCAGCCACCCGTGGTGGTATAATTATTACTGCTACAATGTTTGCATGAGAGCATTATTATTTCATATACAATACTGATATTGAGATGACTGAAAGTTTTCCCATATTTAATATATATGATTATTTTGCCAGTAATATACTGTTACACTATAATTATTTATACATATCCTGTAAAGCCCATATGCACTGTCAACAGCATTACATCCTTCTGTGCTTATACTGGGGTGGAACAGCAGGGAAGAGATAAAGAACTATGATTGGACATGGACAGCTGTGGAGAAAGTAAAGTATGTACATAGAAGCGAACACTCCATTAGTCCCACAATGTCTACCATGTCCATACAATAGTTTCGTATACAATTAAAATTATTACTGTTTGAAAACTCTCTAACAGCTATTTATTAATAACCTAAATAACTGGCTGAACTGAGAGGATGTTTTGTAAACTATTTACAGAAAAAAAGTACAATGTTTCTGCTATGGTCAACAAACTGCATTTGTTGACATTGCATTTCAACTTTTGTTAAACAGAACTTTTTTGGGAATGCAAGTGACCTGAGGTCATGTTTCATATAGTGCATAAACATAATAACTTTTATAGGCAAGAGTCTCCTACAACTTCCTCTTACCTCCCCTGAGAAAAATATTTCATAAAGTTGCTGAGACACACCTTTAAAAGAAATAAGGGTTAACTGACTTGAAAGACTTTATACAGCTACAGTAGAGAATAAAATGTTATACGGAGTAGAAATTTGGGGCATGGATGAGATCTGGAAAGATGCTTATAAAAATCAACAGAATTTTCTGTAAGCTGGTTTAAGTTTTTCTACATCTTCATCAAATAGTGCAGCACAGTAGAACTGGGTAGATTGTTGAAAATCTATGAAATATTTATATACAATTACTGTGTTGGAAGAGAATAGCATTATTAAAGAATGTTTTCATATATAGAAGTGTATGTGAACAGGATCTTGGTCTCTTAAAGTGCAGGAAATGGTACAGGAGATAGACATGGGTGATATACGTATTAATAAGGAATATCAAAATAGCGGTTTCTGGAAGACTGGAAGATATGGAAAGACAGGACATTTTTATTTGTTTGAAAGATAAGAGTTCTGTGAGGCTCTAATCAGGAAATAAAAACTCTATGGGGAGGGGAAAAGTATATAGAACTTTGTGACAAACTAGATTGGCAGATATGCCTGAGAAAGAACTGGGCAATGAATCTAAAAGGCTTAAAGAATGACAAAAATATACAAAAGTGCTCAATGTATGGAGAGTCAAACATGGATTTTGATTATGTACTACTGTGTGATCAGTTTTGTTTTCCCCTGGAGTGTTTTGCCTATGGACAAGTGTGCTGCCCATTAGCCAGTTAGTTGGATCTCAGCGATTGGCGGTAGAGTAAAACAATAAAACAAACATTTTAAGAGTCTCATTTCTTATCAAATTATCAAATGAAATATTGCAACTGCCTGCCTTCATTCTCCATATATTTTTGGCATCTCTTTAGGAAATTATTCATCACTGGCTGCAGTTCATTTTGAGAAATCTGGGCAATTTCATGAAAAATATTATTTTTGAGTTCTTGTATGGTGTGAGTTCGTCTTGTATACAACATTTTTTAATTTACCACAGAGATAATAATTGCAAGCTGTTAAATTGGCAAACTGAGGGGGTCACAAATCCTAACTAATAACTCTGTCTTGTGAAAACATATTGTGAATTGCTCTCATGGAATTATTTGCAGTGTGAGCAGTGAGTGGCAGAGTCCAGTTGAAAAAATGCATGATCACATTCCCTGTTGGTTAATTCTTTGAAAAAAGGGGTTAACACATATGAATCGTACATAAAGATCTGCTATGCTATTTTTTTTTTTTTTGAGTAGTGTTTAACGCCCGTTTTTACTACTGAGGCACCACAGGCGGTTGCTATGCTATTGTAAACACACAAGGCATAATACACTTGATACTAGCGAATTAAGAAACAAACAACACAACGCACACCCAGGAACAACTGCACTATGACCTTGACAGTTAGCAAGGCAAAGAAGTAAGCAAGCAGATTTGCTACTCCTCCATGGCAAATGAGTAGGAGCTGATTCATAGGAAAAAGCATCGCTGATCAAAATGTATACTGCAATCAAACAAATATACGGGGAGAACAGGTATGGCAACAAAAATGGAATAACTTAGATGGAGAAATACTAATGAAAAAGATCTTGACCAGTAAAAGAGAGAAAAAATATAATATTAGTGGGAGATTATCTGGGCAAATTCAAGGAGAATGGTTAAGGAAGGAAAAATTTAGAAGAGAAAGAATTTGTAATGTAGATAGTTAATTAAAGAATGAAGACAGGACTGAAGTGTGATATTATGGTGGTCAACAATGCACTAATAACCTGGATTTATGTGTGTTGGAACTAGTATAAAATAGACAACTCTAGAAAATATTATATTTGAAGGAATATTTAGATTTTTTTCCCTGTTCAAAAAAGAAGTTAGGGATTAGTGTATTTTGTTTAAATATTTGTATAATTATTTATATAATTAGTTAAATAGTACATTAGTAAAGAGAATGTTTAATTAATATAGCTGGGCTCTAGTTTCCTGGAATTCCAGTAGACTACTGCAGATAAACCAGCCTAGGGTCCAGCAGCATTAAGAAAATGTTTAACAAGCTTTGTTTCTTATATTATTGCATATTTGATTGTATTATAATATTATGCACCTTGTTGTGTATGTTTTCAATAAATTTAATTCAATACTAAGACACTGATCCCATACATATAATAACAGATAATAACCACAAACACAAACATCAGACGCAAAATAGAATTCCCTATAGACTTTTTTTTTATGCACAGTAACAAAATAAGCAACAGTTATAAACGTTAAATTTTTTAGGGATAGCCCAAACCAGCAACATCCTAGAGAAGCCATCCCCATAATAAGAAAGGCTGATAGCTAACATTAAAATTCACTTGCTTCCTATGGTTAGCCCAATCACTTTTTTATCATGCTTCTCAAGGTCCAAATTTCATCAATCTAATTCCCAACATCAGCAATAAATAAATCTGAAAAGTATAACATAACACTACCTCCTGCATTCAAACTAATTTCCTTTATGAAATAACTTTTCTCATAACACTGCTTCCATACATTGCTGACGTATTCATAAACTAAAACTGAAAATTACAATTAATCTCCTTAGAAGCACAAAATGCCATTCTAATCATAATAAAGATTAGGTGTAAGCCAAAGGAAAGCAAATGAGACTTAAGAGTACAAAATTATGCAACTGATTATATAATCTGCTTGAAGCTTTACTATTATGGCATTACTATGATAGAAGCAATATATCACAATATTATTTCCTATACTAGAACTACAGTTAATGCTCACTTCCTAAGGCTACCTTACCTTTTATTCATAAGCCCAAAAAGTAGGTGGTATTTTCTTTATGTAAAACCTATTTTAAACCAGTTAAAACCTCTTTCTCATGGGAACTGGTTTAAAATAGGTTTTATATAAAGAAATTATATGTGTTTTACTGTGTTGATTCTGATCAAGTTTTATATAAGCTTTGGTACTTAAAACTCATATACAGATTATATTTTAAAGCATTTCAAAAGAAAAGAATGACATACAAAATTATACAATTTATGATATGACAACAACACCTGTTCTTCTTATCTTCTGTTCAGCACATTAGCAGTAAAAGTACCATAATGAGTAACTCTGTTAGTCCCTCACCTAACCCCCTCCTCCCAAAGGTGTCCAACGGTGCCAAGAGGTGTAGGCACAAACAGCCATTCCTTGAGCAAGGCTGAAGTACTAAAATATCCTCCTTTATATCAGTATAACATTCTAATATTATACAATGTGTTACAATATTTGTCAATACTTAAGGTACTGATATGGTTGGCTGAACTTGCTGGTGCACAAACTCATAAATGGGAACCTGCAGTTTGAATCCTGACTGAGATTTTTTTCCAGATTTTACCCCAATCCTCATCAATGGCAGATACCACTGAGGGACCCTAAACTTAGGCCTGGAACATTTCCTTTCCAATAAAATAAAATTTATTTCTCAATTTATAATTTATGTTTATGTGCCATCAGTGTCCACCACTTCTAAGATAGTATAAACAGAGGTTAACCACTATTAAAAAAAAAGTATTTTAAACTTGTTTCCACACCTCTTGTCCAGGTTCCTAAATTGTGTCTGCAAGTGTTGCTCATGAGAATCTTTAAATAATTGTTTAAAGATTCTATATGTAGCGTGAGCAAAATTCTAGTTGGCTAGCTGCTGATTTTTGCAATAGGTTACTGTGTAAATGCTGTGTCACTTGCAGAGGAAATGGATGGTGTGCAAAATGTAATCATAATGAACTTTGTTCACAGGTACATGGCTATTGAAATATTATCTAGATCACATTGCAGTAAAGTTCCACTGGCCTTGTTAGCAAAAATCAAATTTTAATTATACCTGTATGTATATATTCCAAAAGTAGAAGCTTTAATCTAGGTTTTTTTACATTCATAGCAATTTTGGGGTAAGATTCACAAGTAATGGAAGATGGGAGATGCAAAGGTGCACAAACCAAAGGTAAATTAGCTTGAAAGCTGTCAGAATAAGTTTGTATAAAATTTCCACATAGCCAATGAAATGGCTAGAAAGACTTTATGAGGCTGTGGTTGAGTCAAAGATGTATGAAATAGAAATTTGGGGAGTGTTCATAAGGGTGGACAAAGGTTGATATGGTTTTTAGAATGTTTTGTACAGAAGTTCTGGGGGTTACCAAAAAGTTTACCCAGGGGGGAGAAGTGAGTTGGCAGAAGGGTGGACAAAGGTTGATATGGTTTTTAGAATGTTTTGTACAGAAGTTCTGGGGTTACCAAAATGCTTGCCCAAGGGGGAGTGAGTTGGCTGGCAGAACTAGGAGCAGTAGGAAGGAAAAGATAATAGTGCAGAGAATCTTGAAAAATTGGCAGAGATGTCTGCAGATAACAATGCATTAAAAGAATGCCTTAAGTACCAAAGAGATTACTGGAAAAAAGGGTTGGTTTTAGGAGGTGGGGAAAATATTAGAAGAAATTGGAATGGGAGATGCATGGCAACTGTGAAAGTAACGTCAGTGGATTTTGGAAAAAAGTGAAGCAGAGGGTAGAAGCTATAGATAAGCAAGAAATTTGGTCTGCCTTTGAGGATAAAAGTTCTTTAGACTTATATAAAATTGTCACAAGAAATTGGAATGGGAGAAATATATAGATGTCACCAATTTGGAAGAATAGCTCTTGCATGGATGTGTAAAGGTGTATTATTTCTAAAAGGATTAAGAAAAAAATTTAAAGAAGGATGTATTATATGTGGGAAAATGGATAGTGTGATCCATTGTCTAATAGAATGTGAAATGATAAAAGGGGGAGGAATGGTATATGGAATGAAAAATGGAACAAAGTAACAAGATTTAGTGGCAATTAAAATATTGACAGATATGAGGGTAGAAAAAATAAGCAAGATTGGGGAATTCTTAAGAAAAGTAAGGGAAAAGTGGAGGAGAAGCATAAGGAAGGAGCTTGAGGGTACAAGCAGTTGTGAAAATGGTAATTTATTCTAGGGGCTCTTTATCATACATATAACCTGGTGGGTATAAGAGAACTTTAGTTTCGGTTCTGTGAAGTTCCTAAATATTTTGTTTGTTTATGTAAATTTAATTGTAATGTTGTTTACTGAAATAAAAACTAATTCATTCAACATTCCTAGTTTTAAGTTACAGACCTCTATATAGAAGTTTTTCTTTCTTTCTTTTTTCCCTCCCTTTTCAATATACAGTTCCTATATGAATTACAGTGCCAACAGATGACATTATGTTATGAGTGTGAATTAAAAAAAAAGCACAAGTCAACAGAATAAATTTTGTAAATACTCAAATAAGTGTACTTACGAAGCTGTTGACAATGGAGTGGTATATATATAAACAATGTATACAGTTTTTTTTTCACACTAACTCCATTCACTTACATAAATGTAAGTAAATGTAAGTGAATGGAGTTAGTGTGGAAAAAAAAAAACTGTATACATTGTTTATTTGTAAATACTGTTTTTTCATGTTTTATATTTATTTGAAGCTAGGGAAAAAATTATAAATATCAGCATCTCAATGGCCACTAACTACCAGCTAACCAACTATTTATAACTTGGATAGCTTTCTGAAGTCATTGCCATAATCACTTGCAAATTACAATAACAGTGTTATTACTATTTACTGATTTCCTGAGACACATAGCTTTATATTTTACACTTTTATTGCCTTCAATTATATCATTTGCTGATGATGGTAGCAATGATTTCTGAAAATGTTGAATATTGAGTTTTTCAAATAATATTTACAATCTAAAAGTGTAATTTTACACTGGTTTGACTACTTAGGTTCAATATCCACTGAATCTAGATCTCTTGTAATTCCAGCCTGGACCCTCCATCTTTCTATGCCATTCCATGCTATCATGATGCCATTGTCAGTGCACAGTCTTGGTGGTGGGAAGACCATTGTGTAGTCATACTGCTGACAAACTAACTGCAGAGCACGCTTGATGAAGGTATTGCATGCCACACCCCCAGAAACAACCTATATCAAAGAATGAACATTATTTACACGTCATAAAGTCAAATCACAGAGAATGTATTGTAGAAAAGATTTCTTAAATTTCAATATGGATTTCCACCTATACATGGTACAGAATCAGTAGCTGTGGATTTAGTGAACTTAATACAGAAATATTTAGACAGCAAACAAGTGGCAAGTAGCCTGTCTATTGATTTAATTGTAAATCATGAGCTACTTCCAAATAAATTATCACTGTCTGGAATAAAAAGAATTGCTTTGAAATGGTTTAAAGAACACATTATGTTAGTATAAATAATGATTTCAGCCCTATCTTACAAGCAAAACATCATGTTCCATTAGGCTTAGCCCTTAGTCCAATTTTATTTATAATATTATGACATAGGAAACTTAAATATTTTAGGTAATATATCTTTTTTTATTTGCTGATGACATATGCTTGTCTATCAAAGTATGTGTGCATTACAGGTAATAAAAAATATAGTAACTGACTTAATGACTCTTCAAAATTGGTTTTTAAATAATAACTTAATTCTCAATGTTAAGAAAACTTAGAAATACTGCTTCATATGCTTCCAAGTTCATAGTTAGTAACATTTCAATAAAAATCAACGAATTGAAAGTGAATAGTTATTACATATCTAGGCCTTACATTAGATTGCTGCTTTAAGATCATTATATCAAACATAATGTATTGTAAAAAAATATAACTCTAAAATTAATTTTGTCTCAGAACTAATAGAATATCTTAATTAGCTGGTGAGTTAATTTAATATTCTGATGCTCCACTTACCATTGAATTATACAGGACAGGTTTCACATGCCATTGGCCACATCATCAGCCTGTGTGTCAACTGTTGGATTCGTTAATAGTTGGATAGACATGTTGTAGCTCTCAAGGACATTTTATGAACTTTTGTATTAACTTATCTTCTGTTGGGATCTCGAAGTTCATAACCTTATCTTCATATGTTTTTATAAACACAATTCCCATATTCCCAGCTCCAAAGGTCTACCTAAGAATTTTTTTCGGGCGTAAAAATCCTAAGTGTGGCTTCCTTCGGAAGGGAAGTAAAGCAGTGGGTCCTGTGTCATACATTTATGGCATGAAAAAGAACCTCAAGCCTGAAAGAGAGGCCTCTGAGCAAAATTTGTCGGCCGTTTCATACCCTGAGTTGAATGGGGCGCTGATGACCTGAGCTGTTAAAGAGCATCCATAAATAAATCAATCAAAAAAAAAAATCTACCTAAGAATTTAAGTAATGGGATTTCCATTTCTAGATCATGTTTATCTCTACAAAAGTGATGTGCAACAGCTGATCTATCTATCTGATTGTACCTGATGTTTCTCCAGTGTTCTTTGGGCCTAATTCCAATGCTTATTTTTGCTTATATATACTTTGTTGTATTCTAAGCAGTTGATTTTATAGATTCCTGGTTTTTTCTCATCAAGGATTCTATCATTATCACCAGAATTGAGGAGGTTATTTAGGATAATTTGTTCACTGAGGACAAAGTAATACTGAACTCTCTGAGTGTTTTCTGGAATTTTTAGTGGCCCAAGGACGATAATGAAATTTGGGAAAGTATTTTTATAAAAACATATGAAGATAAGATTATGAACTTTGAGAAGACAAATTAATCCAAAAGTTCATAAAATGTCCTTGAGAGCTACACCAAGTACATCCAACCATCAATAAATCCAGCTGTCCACTCACAGCTGATGATGTGGGCAAGGGCCTGTGAGACATGCTCTGCATAATTCAATGGTAAGTGAAGCTTAAGAGTATTAAATTGACTCACTAGCTAATTAAGAATATATGGATTGGCATAGCATTTTACATCATTTTCTCAAGTTTTTGAGGTATTGTATAGATAATTTTTTGCAATTCTTTAGTAATCAAAATCCACGCTCTGCTAATAACTATGTCATTTTGAAACATTCTTTCAGTTTTTTTTCATCAAAGTATTCGCTTTATGAGCAATGGCATAGTCTTTGTGGAAAAAGGTGAAATCATGCTACCTGTTCATTAATTCTCTAATGACGACCAATGTCATCATTGTTTCTTTGATAAGAAACCTACACTGACTGTTATGTTTCTTAGATTGAACACTAACCATGACCCTGAAATTTATTAAAAAGATCATAGATTGTTGTATGACCTGGATCTTTTACAACCAGAAATCTTTCTTCAAATTGTCTTTGAACTTGACAATCTGACTGAGTTAACATATATGAATCATAAATAAATACACATTGTGCAGCAGAAAACATATACTGAGTAATAATTCACTTTGCAATTATATACAGATTAAATACACCACTCATAATAAATTAACTGCTCTCAATCACTATCACATCCAAACTAATACCCCTTGTTTCTGTCAATGGTGGCAAATATGTGCAACTGCTCAGTGAAAAAAAACTACTACATGTTGGTTCACAGTTAATTAGATTACTTAGTATTATTCTGTGTTATACTTTCTATAATACCAATGACCTTAGCTATCTTCCGCTATTTTTTAATTTTTTACAGTAAAGTTACTTTGGTGGCTTATGGTAAGGAAATGTTATACTCAGCATTTCCTTAGGCAACTGAAACCAAAAAATTAAACATCTTTATCTTGATCTTTAGGTAGCTGCAATTGAACCTACATTCTCCCCTGGACCTGGCTCTCAGTTATCACACCTGAACTAACTTACTGGATGGAGATATCTATGTAAAGTTTAATATATTACTTTAATTGTAGAGTTTTGATCCAAGAATAAACTACCAGGAAGTATAACCCTAGAATATTCCATCACACTTACGGCTATCCGTGTCTTCTTTTTGCTTACCAATGTCCTGTTGTCATCAGGCAAAAGATTCTTCAAAGAAATAAACTCCATTGCTCTTTGTAGCCGCTGACATAAATGACGTGTTATGGCTAACTGATAGCCAGCACACAAATCATAAACTGAAGGAATGATTCCATCTGCTTCTATACCTGAGGAATACAAAAGCCACATTCTGTAATTTTGCACTTCACTAGCATAGAAAGTAGTACCTTGATGAAATTGGCTTTAAAGTCTTCCATAGGACAAGTCAGTGCAAAATTTCTTTTATGCTTTATTTGGAGCTATAAGTGAACACAGAGAATTAAAATATGAGGGTGAATCAAATATACACTGGAATTTTAAGAGACTATGCTTGAGGTTTCAGGAGTTGGAGGGAAACTAATTTGCCTCACACAGCCATAGAGCTCCACGTCCAAGCAAGATATACACTTGTCAATTGCACAATACATTATAATTAGGATTTTGGTGCAGTAATGCGTAAAACCAGCTGAAATTTTGCAAAGTTTAAGGGCACAATTTAGGGATAAGATGCTGTGTAAGACACAAGTGTGTGGCTAGAACAAAAGTTTAAACAGAAGAACAAGAAATCGTGGAAAGAGAAAGTCACTGTCAACCTTGGACAAGTATAACAGAACAAACGTTCAGATCATTTAAGAACATATTCAGTGTGACCAATATTTCACAATTTTTGAAATTTCTTTTGAGGTTGCAATAAGTTATGGAAGCGTTCAATCCATTATTTCAGATGACTTGGATTACTGAAAAGTCTCGATAAGGCGAATTTTTCAAATTCTCACTGAATATGAAAAGGATGTGAGAATGGATCAGAGGCTTTTAAATCATTGCCAAGATCAAGAAGAAAGTTCCACATCAAATTGTAAACAATGAAGAAAGAGTAGTGAAGGGAAAGGTTTGCTAATGAAAGAAAGTATTTGTGATTGTTAGCCATATATGGGTACACCACTATACTCCTGAGTTGAAGCTAGCAAGCATGCTTCTGCCAAAGCAAAAATTTGCCTGTCAGTTCAAAAAGTTTCTCAAAATTTTCTGGTACTCTCAAGGCATTTTGTTCTTTCATCTTCCTCATTAAAGTCAGACAAACAATGTAGTTTATTAAAGACAACTTCTGGTTGAGAAAAAATGTCCTTATGAGCAAACAAAGACATTAACTACTGATCTGAGAAGTTCTCTCCTCCAAGATAATACCCATCCACATATAACTGCTTTGACCAATGAAAACCCAAGGAATCCATTGGACAGCATTGGAGCACCCTCCCTAAAGCCCACACATATCACCTTGCAATTACTATATGTTTTGACTGTTAAAAAAAGCACTGGGAGGTCAGTGATTTGACAGCGACGAAGACGTGGAAGCATTTGTATGCAACTGGCTGGAAACCTAACCCCACTCTTTTTATTTAGAAGCTTTGTACCCATGTGTTTGTAAATTTGGTAATTGTGTAGAAAAATGAGATCATTCCATTTTTATTTAATTTAATTTCAATAAATTTAAAAAAAAATCCAATTTATATTTGATTCATCTTGGCATGTTACATCCTTACCATGAATTTTTTCTTCTCTGAGAAGGTGTTTTCTTACAGCGTTTTTCACCCCAGACATACTGAAATTGCAATCTTTGTATTGTGCTAAAATCATGGGAAATTCAAAGGTCAAGGGATTTTTGCTCTTCTTCGCTGCACATTCAATTGCTTCTCCACCACAGAGATTTTGAAATTCTGGCATGTTAATGAGTTTCATGCGTCGAGCTGCCTAGGAACAGATAACACTGATCAAAGAACTTTTACATTTTTGGATAAGACAGTTTATCTAACAGTATGCAACATTTTCTTAAATAGCACTTTTAAAATGTTTTTCTTTTTCTTACCTTATCAAATGCTTCTCCTGGAGCATCATCAAGACCACGACCAAGAAGGAGAAATTTTTCTACGGACTGCGCAATAGCTAAAAGGCAGTGCCCTCCTGATATAAGGAAAACTAAAAATGGGAAGTCCACCTGGAATGACAAAGAATATGTGTACAAACTTCATTGAAACTTCCTTAAGTAACAGCACAGCATAAGTTCTACAGTTACCTAAAGTAAAACAGAATAAGTGGAGATATTATTACAGCGTTTGCAGTTCATGATTATGTGGATCTATCCTTAGATTTAGAAAGTGCATTATTAATATAATAAAATTCCATATTTATGTGTATGTTCATTTTTGGGCACCATAGTGACTCTCTGCATCACTTTCATTTTAGAAAGTATTGTAAGATAATTAGGAAAGTGATAAAAGCAGCAAAAGGCCTCCATTACCAAACACTTATCAGTCAGTCTAAAAACAAAATAAAAACTACTTGGAATATAATAAAACAAGAAACAGGCAAAAATTTGCAACAAGATGATGCAATAATCTTAAGCATTAACAATCAAGAGATACAACACCCTGCTGATGTAGCAAATGTGTTTACTGATTACTTTCTTAATGTAAAAAAGATTCAAATTTATATTCTGGTGATAAAAGAGATACTTTAAAAAATTTACAATTATCAACTCCTCGTCAAAATAATGAATTCAAACCAGGTATCACTACCCCAATAGAAATTAGTAATATCATTATAAAAGTAAAATCAAAAAACTCTTCTGGCTATGATGAGATCAACAGAAAAATCATAAAGACCTGTGCAAAGGAAATTAGTCACTTGTGTAATGAATCTTTAACATTGGGTGTATTTCCTGAGAGGCTAAAATATTCAATAGTGAGCCCTCTGTTCAAAAAGAGAGAAAAGATAAATGTCTCTAATTATAGATCTATAGCTATTTCACCTACATTTTCTAAGGTGTTTGAGAAAGTAATGTACAATAGGCTTTACCATTACCTTGAAAGTAACAATATTCTAGTTAGTGATCAGTTTGGCTTTAGAAAAGGAATTTCAACAGAAAATGCAATGTATAAACTCACTAATCAAATTTTAACTGCATTTAATGAAAGAGCACAAGTAGGAGGAATATTTTGTGAACTTAGCAAAGGCTTTGTGTCAATCATGAAATTTTGATACATAAATTAGCTTTCTATGCAATAAAAAGCAATATTTAAAATAGTTTATATCCTACCTTGACAAAAGGAAACAGAAAGTAGTGATAAATTGTCCCTTCAAAAATAAAAACAATGCATCAGAGTGGGGAATGATTAACCATGGAGTGCCTCAAGGATCTGTTCTGGGCCCTCTTCTTTTTCTGATATATACAAATGATCTCTCCTTATCTATCCAAGATGTAGGAAATAACTGTTCTATTTGCAGATGACACAAGCATATTGATAAATGGAATGAGCCTTAATGATTGTGCCATTAAATTAAATCTGGTTCTGGGTTAATTGTGTGTAAGGTTCAAAGCAAACAAATTGTCCCTAAATCTAGATAAAACAAATGCTATGAAATTCATTACTCACATATCTCCAGATTCACAATTACAGATAAGATATTATAACAGTGTACTTTCACAAACCAAATATATTAAATTCCTTGGTTTAATAATTGATAACCATCACATTGATCTTATTACACCTAAACTTATCAGTGCATGCTATGCAATATGTGCATTAGTAATGTTGGAGTCAATTAAGACTTTAAAACTAGTTTATTATGGTTATTTCAACTCAATAATGAAGTATAGTCTAATATTTTGGGGAAATTCAGTTAAAAGTGAACGTTGTTTCCTGTTACAGAAAAAAGTCATACAAATAATCACTGGTACACATAGCAGACATTCATGCAGAAACCTCTTTAGGAAATTTGAAATTTTAACTCTTCCTTGTGAATATATTTTATCCCTCATGAACTTTTATATAGGAAATAAACAAAGATTTGTTCAAAATTAAAATATACATGACAAGAATACTAGACAAAAAGCAAATCTACATCGCCCAACTTCAGCACTTTCATGCCATCAAAAAGGCATTTTATTTTGAATGCATTTTAGTACACAATGCTCTTTCCTCTAGCCTAAAAGCCTTAATAAACAATGACAATTCCTTTAAATCTGCTCTTAAAAATACCTATGTAAAAAGGCCTATTATTCTGTAAAGGAATATATGAGTGACAATATTAAACTGCACAACATATCAATGTATATGTAAAATGTATATAATAAAATTTGTATGAATCAAGTGACTTGTCTGTTTTTGTTGTTTGATTCAGTTGTTCTAGGTGTTATTTTTTATTTTTTTGTAATTATTTATGTAGATGCAAACAAATTTTTGTAAATATAGATTGAAAGCTACTGTGGTAATTGTATATGACATGTTCTATGTTCGTAGGTCTCTGTGGCTGCTACACGAACTTGCTGAATGCTCCAGGAACTAGCTAACTAACTTTCAGCAGTTCCTTAATTTTTAACCTTTATTTTTAAAGTAGTTATTCCCTTCAAAGGCCATCATTTCGGTTTTTCTTATCATGTTAAATTTATTTGCTGTTTCATTTAATACAATTATACAGTTTTACCAAATAGTATCTCCATGTTCCACCAATTTATAATTACAATTAGAAGGCAAGTGAAAGTCATCAGGCCTTAATGAGCCACAGTTAACCAATGGGTTCTTTGGTTTCTAGAGTTCACCTGAGGCTAGATTTAGATTACTGTGTGTGTATATGAATTTATTAGCAATTTCATTTTTGCTGATTTTTCTCCTGTTATATTTATTTGGTTGTAAATTCTAATCTTCTTCATTTTGGCATTCCTGTACTGCTCTCATGTCAACCATTTTGAAACCTTTATTAAATATGTTTGCATGAGCTAGATCATTCCTAGCCACTCTCCCATAACTTCCCTTTACTAAATGGTTTAACAAATTTGCCTTCATTCAGCTTTACCTGTTACCCTTCCTGCTGTGTGTTGCTATGTTGCACATTTCTTGCTGTTGTGCCATCATTTTCTCCTTTTTGGTTGGATTCTTGCTATAAAAGTCTATGCACTTTTTTGGAGTGGTGAATGACTAAATAGCTATCAATGCATTCAGTTCATCTCCTAATAATACTTATATTCAATTCTCCTGTTATTTTAGGTAAGTGTAAAACTTCTGCTTGTGCTGTGTACCAATATAGAAGTTTAACCTTAATATTTTAGTGATAAAACAACATGCACAAATAATAAGTGCCTCAAATAATAGCATATTAAACTCCACTGCCAACAATTATGAGATACAAAGTGAAAATAATATGTAATTAAATACTGTACTTACAAAGCTGTTGATAATGGAGTGGTAATATATCCTAAACTTATGTATGCATTTTTTTTACACTAAACTCCACTTACTTACATAAAAGTAAGATGTGTTTCGGGAGAATCTCTCCCATCTTCAGTTGCTCACCGAATCGAAACACAAACATTTCAAGTAATGGCAGTTTATGTAAGTGGAGTTTAGTGTAAAAAAAAAAAAAAAATACATAAGTTTAGGAAATATGTAATTACTTTAAACTTTATTATGATACTTTCAGAAACAGAACTTATTCTATAGAATAGACTATTTGGAATATTCTATATAAGAGATGAATGTATTAAAGCCTATTACTACGTTTGCAAATTCCCAATGTATCACCATGGGGACTGATCATTAAGGCACAGACAAATAAGCGTTTGGTCTGGGATTTCATTTCCACCATGACCATCGTCTCTGACTGAGGTCTTTTTTTCCATTTTCCCTAAGTCCTAATAAATGGTAAATGCTGGGAAAATCCTCTAAATTTAGACTTAAGGAGCTTCCTTCCTTAAAAAAAAAAGTTCCTTTTCCAATTTATTATTTTATCTCATGTATCATAAGTGTCCACTGCCTGAGATGCCTCAGTACTGAAAAGGGGCATTAAACACTATTCAAAAAAATCAATGTGTTTTTTTTTTTTACTTTACTCATGTCAATGGTACCCACTCTGCACTTCTTAACTGTAACTACACTCATCTTATACTCATTGGTTGATAATCTACATATTTTGCACATTTTACTGTCTGCTATATTATTTGCTTATTTTCTGCAATATGCACCATAACCTATAGCTCACATCTATGCTTTCCATTTTCCCTATCAGGGAAAATACAGCTCTATACATCAATTTCTTAGGTTCATCCACCATTTATCATTCACTAACTATTACATAACTTTACTATAAGGAGAAACAAGGGCGTTTTTAGGCCAACCCATTCATGTGAGGCTTGCAAATGAAACTTGGTAACTTAAACCTTATTTTAAGATTGTTGGGTTCACATGTATAAGACTCCTTGTAATTACAAATATTTGTTTTTGTTAGGTTAAAGTGTTCACTAGGTTTGTTATTAGAAATTTGCATTAAATTTATACTTGAAATGTATCTGACATAGTTAATCTTTTTGCAATTGGCTGTGATGCAATCTAGTGTATTTCTTGCTGTTGGCTGTAATGGTGACATCACCACTCCATTACCCTTTCTCATTCTGCTACGAAATCTTCTGTAAATTCAATTGCAATAACTGGCGTGGAGCACACAAGTGGATTAATAGCTTCCAATGAGCTTACTTCTTCTCCTGATAACTACTGTTACACTTTTATATACATTTTACAACATTTTTCTACCTTCTGCACTTGGTATTCCTGTTGGTGTACATTTGCCTCTATAGGAGTATTTACAACATTTGCCTCTATAGGAGTATTTACAAAACTTATTTTACCTTCTGAACCATTCGAACAGTTAGAGCATGTGCTTCCATGTGATGAATGGGAATAAAAGGCTTTCCGAACGTCTGGGATAAACTTTTCCCATACTTCATTCCCACAAGAAGGGACAGAGGCAAACCTGTGAAAAAAATTAACATAAATAACTGCATATATCCTAGTGATCTTTTATACATGGATATAAAAGAAATGCTTTCTTGCATTGTCAATTGCCAATTTTTTTAGAACAACATTTATTGCAGTATTTAATCAAGGAAATACTTTAAACGGCTAACCACAATTGTTTTGTTATGTCCATCTCTTATATTTGTTCAGAACCAGCAATGATAAATTTAACTTCATGAAAACATACTGTGAATATCTGAAAATACCTGGTTTTACAGTGGTTGCTATTGCATCTAAATCTTCTACTCTTACGTTTGCTTTCTTCAGTGCATCTTGAATTACCTGGTCTATATATTGTTCATGAAGGTTTCTTGCTGTTGGTGGGTTTATTCCTCCATGTCTGAGCAAAATAAAAGATTAAATGAAAAATATAATGGAACAATTAATATTTACCTTCCTTCATTCGTTGGGTGGAATACAAATCATTACCTGAGATGGGTCTGTAATTGAGAATGTAAAGCATCCCCTAAAACGTTCCCATCACTGTTCACTATAGCACAGCCTGTATCATCACAACTGGTCTCAATTCCTAATATTTGGATTTTTTGGCTTGAAAACATCCTACATAACCTTATACTTGTAGGATTTAAACTGAAATAACGTGCAAATTCTTGGGTTACGGGAATTAGTTTCATTTTGCTATAAATGCAATACTATAACCTTTATGTACAACTTCAAACTGCTATCAACTAATTGATTTCAAATCATTTTCACCCTTCACGTTTCCACTTCGTTCTTTTGCATGCTTTTATTTGTTTACCACGCGCACGCCATAAATTCAAATTTGCAGATATAAACGCCATCTAAGAGACTACATTCGAACTACATTTTGCTTGCAAAAATCAAGCATCACCAAAGCTAATGTAGGAAATGTCGGATAACAAGTAAGAATTTTGTTTAAAATTGATGTTGGTGTTGCTTGCCTATCCATTTAATTATATACGAAGAAAGAACATTTTGCCTTTGACTAGAGTAATTCTTATAGAGACATCAGGACCATTTGATATGAATGTTTAGAAGTTGTGGTTATGGCTGAAGTAACCATGATATTATAGCTTGTTTAAGGTTGGTGACTTATCCAAGACCAACTGCAATGTTTTAGCTGGTCTTGGGTTATTGTGTCAACTATAAAATATATGTTTTTGTTTATTTTGTTGTAGCGATGACACATTGCTTGAAGGAGATTTGGGCGACGACGTAGACTATGATCTTGGCAATGAAGATGAAGATGCTTTACTGGCAGATGATTACGAGATACAGGTGTGTGCATATTAAGCTACAAAGAAGAACGAGAATTAGCAATGTATTGTGGGAAAGTAAGCGGTAGCTCAATTTACCAGATGCTAAGAGGGCATTATTATAATCACCTGAGGATGTTATATTTGTTAATGTTTACACATTTACTAAATAACTAAGTTCGATTGTATTATCGAAAGACGGGCCAAAATTGTACTGGAAGGTTATCTCAAGATATTTTAGTTCTGTTGTCACCACCCTCTTTTGCAGGCAGTAGTTTAGTTCCCGGAGCATTCATTGATTTAGCAAAGCAGTCACAGAGACCTAAAAACATAGAACTTGTCATATACAATTATCACAGTAGCACACAATCTACATTTACAAAAAAATACTGTGTACATTTACATAAATAGTTACAATAAAAATGAAAAAGAACACCTAGAACAACTCAACCAAACAACAAAAACAGGGAAGCAGAAACAGACAAGTCACGTAACCACACAAATTTTACTATATACATATTTACGTATGCATTGATATAAAAGTATTGCAGTGCTTTAACTCAGTATAATATATTGTCACTCTTATATTCTTTACAGAATAATAGACCTGTTTACTTATGTATTTACTAAGAGCAGATTTAAAGGAATTATCGTTGTTTATTAAGGCTTTTAAACTACAGGGAAGAGCATTTTGTACTGAAATGCATTCATAATAAACTCCTTTTTGATGGCAGGAAAGTGTTGACGCCAGTCTATGTAGATTTGCTTTTTGTCTAGTATTCTTGTCAGGTATATTTTGATTTTGAACAAAGTTTTCTCTATTTCTTATATAAAAGTTTATGAGGGATAATATATATTCACAAGGAAGAGTTAAAATTTCAAATTCCATAAAGAGATTTCTGCACGAATGTCTGCTATGTGTACCAGCAATTATTTGTATGGCTTTTTTCTATAATAGGAAGACACGTTCACTTTTCACTGAATTTCCCCAAAATATTAGACCATATATCTTAATGAAATGAAATAAGCATAATAAACTACTTTTAAAGTCTTAATTCACCCCAACATTACTAATGCATGTATTGCATAATATGCACTGTTAACTTTAGGTATGATAAGATCGATGTATCAACTTTGTTATTGCTTACAGGGTATTAGTACCTTGCTTTTAGTTCAGAATGCTGAGGCACAAAAGTGGAGATGCAATATAATGTTGTAGATTAACCTTAGGAAATACAACAGTGTTACCTGTATTATTATTTCAAAACCAGATATATCTCACTATGCTATTATGACAAAATATTTCACGTACTGGTACTCTAGATTTGCTCCGGCATTTATAATTTCATCTGCTCTCTCGTTTACTTTGTTCACTGTGCTGCAGCAGTTGTTGAACTGAAGTCTAAAGTTAAAGCTATCTGGAAGATATTTTTTTTAAGAAAGTAAATGAGCCCAGTTTGCTGAAATTATGCAATTAGATATATTAGTAACATTGTTGTAGGCAAAATTTTAAAACTTATGGGGTTGTCATATTCCAATAAATATGATTTTACATGAATACAATCAGGATAATGAGCAAAATTTAGTTATATAGACTGTTCAAGTTTAAATCCACTTTATTCTGTTTTGCTGATTACAGTAAACTTAAGGTGACAAAATAAGGGTCTATTTGAAGGGTCTACATGCAGTGCTTAACATTTCCACATTGCTTAGTTTTACAGAAACAAGAAAAAGCTATTGAAACTAAAATTTTATAAATATACTCATAAAAAATTGACAATGTCTTCAAACCTTATCAACAGCATGTTTCTACCTCTCATTAGAAAGAAACTCATTGTTACAAAATAATTAAACTCAAATGGTACAAATATCTCTTTTTTCTTCTAAATAATTATCTTCTCCTATGTATAGTTTAACTGAGCATTTACTTCTAAAGCTGTTATAATCATGATAACAATAATGGTTTACAATTAATATTTCTGCTAATTGTTATATTTTTTTTTTTATTTATTTGGTTTATGAAGGATACTCTTTAACATCTCAGGTCATCAGCATCCCATTAAATTCAGGGCATGAAACAGTCAATAAATTTTGCTCAGAGACCTCTTCTTTCAAGCTTGAGGTTATTTTATATGCCATAAATCTACCAACTTGGGACCCATGGCTTTACTACTCTTCTAAAGGAAGCCATACTTAGGATTTTTATGCTGAAAAAACCCATGGACCCTGGCTGAATTTGAACCCGCAACCCTGGGTCTATGAGACGAGTATGGTTACCACTAGACCACCAAGATCAGCTATCATTTTGTATCTCCACATGGTCTCAAATCCCTTAGGCTACATAAAATAATTAATAAAAATATAAGTTCAACCCGTGTAATAGATGCATTCTTCTTTCTCTGCTGTATTGCATTGTTTTGCTTTATCATAATATCCTTAAAAAATATGCTATTTATAAGTTTTATGTTCTGATTTAGAAAACTGTGATTCGTTGTTGCGATATTCATGCTATCTTATACATGTTTTGAAAATGCTGGATTTCCTTTCCATCTATGCCATCATTTGCAGAGATGCTCATTTATGTTAGACATGTTACTATATTAAGACTATAAAGAATGACTTTTACTTGTGATATTAAACAGCACAATGACAGTATGTATGGTAAAACTTCCCCTTTATATTTCACGGTGAAAGAATGGTCAAAATCATTTCATTTGGACAGAGTCTTGAAGAGGACCCATGTAAGGATAGACTGGTGAACAAGAAAACATCTCCAATGTCCAGGAGGAAGCTCTGAATGAAAAACATCTGAAGATGAAAGAAATAGCTGACAGGTTGGGACTTTCTAAAATAATTGTGTTTCGCATCCTTCATCAATACTTTTATATGCATGAAGTCAGTATAAGATGGGTGCCCCAAATTTTTTCAGTAGTTCAAATGGAAGTATGAGTGGAATGTTGTCAGTAATTTTTTAACCAACCTTTGTCATGGTATTGAAAGATCAACACTATTGCAATTCATCATCATGGGCAACCAAATTATACTCCTTTTCAAAAAAAGGATAATTGGATTGGCTGAAGGATGATGCAACTCATAGAAAGGTCAAGGCCACCTTGTCAATAGAAGATCATGACAGAAATTTTTTGGAATTGCAATTGGCATTCTGAGGATAGACTTCAAACAAAAGAAAAAGAAATAATAGTGGCTGGGAAGTACTATGCTGAGCTACTGCATTAGTTGCACAGTACCATCCTAGACCTCGCCCCCAGCAATTATTACCTCATTTTCAAAATTGAATTCCAACTTTTGAGAGCAGAGACTCATGAATTATAATGAATTGAAAAACACTGAATATGACTGGCTTTCAGCCCTGGCTCTTTACCATCATATTCATAAATTACAATACCGTCCTTATACTCATATTTTATTTTTTAATTCCTTAATTCTAATTTACTATGAACTGTATCATTGTTGTTTGTCTCTATTCACTATTCAAAGCCATTTATTCCTCACTTTGCTAAAATACTACCCTTTATTCCTACTGATTTTGTAAAATGTTTTCAATTGTGGCTATATTTCTATCTTAAACCATTTCTTGTTACTAAACCCATTTGTCCAAATTTCAGTTCCTTTACACTTAATATTTGTGTTCAATATCTGAAGATTCTCCATCCCTCCACTTAACCATCAATTGCTTTTATTTGTCTTTTAGTTACCCTAAATCCTTCATCAAACCAACCTTCATCCTTTTTTTAGCAGTGTTTTTCATTTCCTTTCCAGCTCCTTGCATAACATTATTTAAGTTATCCATCATTCTTTCTATTTTATTTTTTTTAAACATGAATCCTATTTTACAATGAGATATGAGGGTAGGTAGTTTCTGGGCTAACCGTTTACTCACTGATAAAGGCAAGAACTATATTTCACTTTTCCATATAGTTACCCTTTTGCGGCAGCCTTGGACATGTCTGAATTGTTCATATACAAAGCTATGAGCTTTGACAATAGTAAGAGTTCATAGCTTCCTACATTATAAGATAGCATCCATTTCTCACTTTCTGAAAGAGGAGTGTAGTAAGTGGTACTTAATTACACCTGCAGGTTCCAAAATTCCTTAGAAAATGGAGATTAAGGATTTTAATGTTTAATTGATTAGTTGTGGTAATTACTTAAATTGTTATACCATTTAATTATTTGCTATGGATTAATTAGTGAAATTTAGTGAATAAGAGGCATCTATTCAACAACAGCTACCATGATTGCTAAGAGTGCTAATTGAATTGCAGTTAGGTTCTCTCTATAAATGTAAAATGTGTCAGCAGTTTTAGTTATATTTAAATGAAATTGCCATAAGGCTCATAATTATTTTATGGTGTTTAAATTATTTGTAGGGTCCAACTCATCGGACTGTTTACCTGAAACAGGAGGAGATATCGCAAACCCAGAATGGCTTTCAGTAAGTATACAGTTATACTTTGGTTAACTAGATAATTCATAATTGTGCTTCTAGATCTACTCAGTGCAGAAATACATATTTGGTAAGAGCAGTGCAGAAATACATATTTGGTAAGAGGAATGTAAAAGTCTCTTGAGTTTGCTGCATTTATAGTTTATGTTGATTACTGATTATAATTCTTTATTTTCAATATATCTTATATTAATGATTACAAAAACTACAGTAAGAATTGAATTAAACCATTTTTTAGTTTAGATGAATGTAGATGATTTATAGGGCTGTCATGTAAATTCAATTTATTCTTTGGTACATTACAACCCCTAGCATCACCTGAGAACATTGCACCTGCCAGCAGCTATAAGAGAGAAGGTACTAAATAATCAGGAGTAGGATTTAAACACATGGCTGTTCAAAGCAAAATATAGCATTGTATAATTTTTTTTTTTTTTTTTTTTTTTTTTTGAGTAGTGTTTAACGCCCGTTTTCACTACTGAGGCACCACAGGCGGTGGACACTGATGATACATGAGATGAAATGATAAATTGGGAAAGGATATATTTTTTTTTAAGGAAGGAAGCGTTCCAGGCCTAAGTTTAGGTACCTCCCCGGCATTTGCCCGTTATGAAGACTGAGGAAAACCTGGAAAAAACCCAGTCATGGAGGACGGCCCTGGCGGGATTCGAACCGCAGACCTCCCGCTCACGAGTCCGTGCCTCAACGACCTCGGCCACCCATGGGGGTGCTAGCATTGTATAGTATATGTTTTAGTGTACATACTTTATTTTGTATAGTATGTATTAATGTTATGATAACATATTACCATTTTTTTAGAAGCACACAAATTCCATTATTAAACATGAAGTCATTCAAAGCAAGGTTTAATATTGTAAAGCCCAGGTTGATGCATCTAAGCTAGTGACAGGCATCCAGGCAACTGATCTGGTTGTTGATTGCTGTCACAGGTGTGTTTTGGAATCAGGATAGCTTGACTGTACTCTGAACTACAAATTTCCTTTTCTTCTATTTTAGATAGAGCACTTTTTTCTACCTTATCTTTAGAGATGTATTTCTTCCCTTCTTCTTCCTTAGGGAAACTTTCCTATTTTTCTCTTCCTTTACATCAAAAAATCCCATTTCTTATTTCCTCTTCTTACACAATCAGAGAACATTTTCTTTCCCTCTCTCAATTTTCTTCTTCCTTCTCTTAGAAAACAATCCTTTCTCTTTGATTTTCTGTTGTTTTCAATGTATTATTTTCCTCTCTTTTATTTGTTTTCTATTCTCTGGTTGTTATTGTTGTTGTTGTTGTTGTTGTTGTTATTATTATTATTATTATTATTATTATTATTATTATTATTATTATTATTCTACTGTGTGTGAAGGATAGGGGAATAACAAAACAAAATATTCCATTTGCAAGCATTTTGGAGCTGTGATCAGCATTGTGATATGATCAACTTTGTGATGGATAGGGATAGGGAAATAACAAAACAAATAGTTCCATTAGCAAGCATTTTGGAGCTGTGATCAATATTCCTGGTTGTGATATAAGATCTCATGCAGAAGAGTTGGAAGACAGCTGCCAAATAAACGTGGTGAGGCCGGGGGTGAAAGAAATGTGTATATTTAAAGCTGATCGTGAAATGCTGGTAGATTGTCACACTATCAATGGCAGACCCTGAATTTTGATGTTCTATTTTTCTCTTTCTACTTTCAAAACATTCCTTCAACATGTCCTCCCACATTTTCAGGAAGATGTGCCGCTGATAATTTGCAAACATATGTAATTTCAACATAATAGGGTGCCAGCACATTTTGCAGTGAATGTTAAGGAAACCTTGATGAATAGTTTCGGCATAGATGGTTTGATCATGGGGTCCTGTTCCATGACCAGCTTGATCACCAATCTGACACCCATGGACCTTTTCTTCTGAGACCATGTTAAGAGCCTAGTGTATGTGACCCTGTTGAAACTAATATGAACGTAGTTGCTATGATTGTAGCAGCCACTGACGATGTGTGCCACTTTCCTGGGATGCTAGAGATCGTGCAACAGTGCATGAGGCATTGCTGTGAGGTTTTTCTGTGATCATGGAGGTCGACATTTTCAACACAATAATTTAAACAGTATAATAGTGTAATTGGGTTTTTTCATGTCATTTTTTGTAATGTTTGGTCATTTATCCTTAAAAATAAATAACTGTAATTGTCAGGAGGTGATGAGTAGTTGATTAATTGGTGGTGGACCCTAATATAAACACACTCTAGAGCAGTGAAATTTAATGTTTTATTTGGAAACAAATGATCATATTCCGAGTAAGCAGATACAAAAGTGGTTGAGTTATTACAAAACGAAAACAATGAAATTACCAGTAATGAGCCACTAGAGACCATGGGTTCCTTATATCAAAACACTCAGAAAAAATCCCTGAACAACTTGTGAAAGTTTGTTGGTAGAGTTCAGATTCACTGTGTATATTGTATATAATGTACAGGAAAGTAATTTATTCCAAAGCTATGCTCACTTTCTTCACTTGCTCATTACTTAATCTATCATTTTTCATATTCCAATTAAATAACTGGTTTTTAAAAGCATGCTTTTAGTGCTTAAAGAATGATATGCTGATATTTAAACATAATTTTTCACACAAACCATTTTCAGGCTAAGCTTTGGAATCAGAGTCAGATAGAAAAAATTTAAGGGCATGGCCATGACTTGACCCACAGTATTCTGTTTATCATACCAGCGCTCTAACCACCTGGCTACTAAAGCCCTGTCTGCCACAGGTGCAATTCTCCACATATCTTTAGTTTCTTGTGCTGTTTCCTACCAATAAGCATTAAAGGTGTTATTTATTGTGGTTTTAAGGAGGGAGCCAGAAGAACCAGATGATGTTCTAGACTTGGGAGTCACTGAAGGAGATGCATTAGATGACTTGGATTCAGAGCTCCAGGAACCTCAAGAGCAAGCTGGAAATAAAGCAATAAGAGTTGTTAATGAGTATCATGAACCAACGGTTGTACATCAAGAAATTGGGCATTTAGATTCTTCTGCTCAGTCTGAAATTGCACAACAAGGTATGTGCGAAACAAATTTATGTGTTAAACCAATTTGCAGTTCATATAACTGGCTCTTGGTAAGAGTAAAATAAAATAATAATCACTAACCATGGGTGAAATGCTGTTTTATTAAAAAAAAGAATTCCAAATCTAGCAAATGCTGCTTTGGGCCATTCTGTCTTTTGAGAGTTTCTTAGTCTGCAATATTGGACAGTTTTACAGTCTCAGATCTCCAGGTTCTGTTCAACAAAAGTATTGGCTAATAATTTATAGGTGCCTGAACTTATTAGTAAAATTCTGTTCCACAAAGGTTTCTGCTACACTTGTACTTCACAACTCCATATTAACAAGTGTACATGCAATTTTTCATTGTCCCATTCTACAGAAGTATTAGTTCAGCACTGATGTGTATAAATTTCTCTGCAATTGTATTAATATTAGTAACTTCAAATACTAGTGCAAAATATATCTTTTTAATAGTTTTAGGACTCAGTTCACCTAAATATGCTAATTATTAGCAAATATGATGATAATGATAATGGTAGGAATATGTATAAAGAAAGAATAATTCAGTATTTGTGTACAATGAGCTAGTTAGGTAAAGTGCAATTAAAATACTGTATTTACTTGCCTGTGACAGCCCGTAACATCCCCTTTAATTTTTGACGACTATCGAGAGAAAAAAAATATTTGCATAAAATCTTACAAGTGATCACGAAGTGCAACATTTCAGCTAACAGTAAAACCCACCTGCAACAACTGTGCTTTGACCATTGGGTGCTCTCTTTCCATATCTTAGATTTCTCAATATCCTTCCAGCTTCCGAGTTCAGCATCCAGCCTCCCTCGTATAGATAATTAGAAAGCATCTAGTACACAAATAGGTGTGAAAATGAGTAAGAGATCGAGTTTTACAGCACCTTTAAAGATAAATGTGTTGGAATATGCTGGAAAAAATGGAGTGAGCAGCAAGTCGCAAATATGAAGTGCAATCATGTAATCTGTGATTGTATCAAAAGGGCGTTGGGACTGATCAATCCCAGTCATCATCATCAAGATCAGTTTTAAGAAAACAGGAATTTCTTATGCTTTGGATAGAACTGAAGACGATCTACTATGGGGAGGTCAGGGGAGTGAAAATGAGGACATGGACCAGACTAGTGACTACAAAAGCAGTAATGATACCAATGGATGATCTAAAGCACACCAACACAAAAGGTAAGAAGAAGTGAATTTTCAATACCTTGTTAAAATTCAATTGTTTAATAGAAGTTGGTCGATACTAGAAAGAAATATTTTGTATTTCAGGCAATTACCACCCAGCCTCATGATGACATAGCAATGCTGCACAGCAGCCTGGAACATTATGGTGCTTAATCATGACCAACCATCTGCGGTAATGCATGAGGGTCTGATAAAACTACTTTTTAAGTGTATTAATATCACTTTTTGCATAAATAAATTATATATTTAAATATTTGTATTCATTTAAAAACAATAGATTTCCTTTTTATTCTTTTAAACCATGCCAACCTGTATTATGTGAAATTTTCACCTATTATACCCTTACTTATTTTTTAAGTTGAAAATGAGGGGGAAAAGGGTGATGTTATAGGCGAGTAAATATGGTATTTCTTAATTGGCATTTCCTGTTTCAAAAATATATTTCAGTTCAGCATCTTAGTTTGTGTTTCATGAAGATTCTTGCAACATTCCAGAAAAATATTTTCTTTTCATTGTTCATTTTCTTTTAAAATAATTTCTTTTAATAAATTTTTTTGCTTATAATGAGAATGTCATTGTCAAGCAATATAATCAAATATATAAATATAAATGATCAAATAAAATAAATGACCAAGAGCAATCTGAAAGTCTAATTCTCGTACTATCTCTCAATGACAGTAATTGATTGCTCCTAAATGTAGCCATATGCGACTATTGTGGATTATTACTCTTGAGTATTGATAAATGCATAATAAAGTATTTAAATTATTATTATAACTGAGAAAAACTGCAAGACTCATTTAGCAGGAGATAATCTACTTTTGAAAACTGTATTTGTTTACTAGAGACAAAATAATCTTCACATCTTAAGTATTTTCTGGAATTTTTGGTGTTCGCATAGATGGAATATGAATTTCTTGTTGTTTTTGTTTTATGAATTGTTCTGTTTTATTAATGACCAGATCTGTTGTGTAGCCATTTTTCTGTGCTATATCTTATGATTTTTTGGTACTCAGATTTGTATTCTGTCTTGCGTATTGGTAGGTTTGTTAATCTGAATATTAGGCTGTTGATCATTGTGAGTTTGTTATTTTGTTTATGATTTGTTTTTTATATAATCATCTGTATGGGTATCTTTTCTAAATATGCCAAGTTCCAGTATATTGCAATTTTTATAGTTTTATGTTCAGGAAGGGAAAAACATTATTGTTTTCTTTTTCCATTGTGAATTTAATGGTGTTGGGATGAATAATTTTATGGCATCCTTTTTCATTTTTCTTTCAATATTGCAAAAACGTTATTTATATAATGGTACCAACATTTTTCAGTACTTAACAGTGTATTTCATCTGTTAGTTCATAATAAAAAAAACATACTAAAATTATAGTACCCAATGACAATGATAATTGATGGCTATAGACATCAAGATTAGGTTAACCAGTATTGCCACCACTTGCAAATATGACGAAGTTGTAGCTCGTGATGATTCTTCCATAAACTATGTCCTACTAATAAACTTTTCCATTTTATCCAATAGCTCCAAATTCTGTTTAAGCTTGCACTTCATAGAATCCATTGTGCACCAGTCAGATAATTCACTACAGTGTGTAACTGCCATGTAATCAGGCTCATTACCATGTTATGTACTGTAACATGTGAAGCCATGCCGTGTGGGCATTATTACATTCATTAACATAAAACCATTCTGTATCCATACACTGCATCTATGATGTTATTAGAAGACAATAAATATTTCAGCAAAATGATCGTGTGTAAAACAGCATATTTTCTCTCTTTCCTCATTAAAATGTCTTTGTTTTGGTATTGCCGATTTAAGTGCCATATAAGAGGAATTTTACTGTATATAGTACAAAATATGATAAGAGAAGAGCATTATTTGAAATCTTTGGAGAAGAGAGAATCTATGGAAAGAAATTAAAAATTGAATAGAGAATGTCAAAAGACAAAATATGTTAGCTGGTTTCAATAAAAAGAAATCAAAACTCTGTTGGTTTAAAGGATGCATGCAAAAGAGAAAAATGTATATATTTAGGTAATAAATTGCGACGGTAAGGATTCACAGGGGCATGGTGGGAGTAAAATTTAATTGAACTAAGAAGGAGGATGTAAAAAACACGTGTAATATATATAGTAAAATTAGATAGTCTATAGCATGACTATCTTATAACCTCATCACTAATTTTTAAACACCAAATATCTATGACATTTAAATCCAATCTACAGGCTACATTTTTCAAGAATTCAATGGATAGGGCCATCATGCATGAAAGTATATATCTAATCAAATAATGACATAACTTCATCTTTCATTTGGCACTGTAACAGAAAAGTATTTATATGTTATAATCTCATATACATAAAAGTTAATAGAGCCAAAAATGAGTAGCATTAACAGTTATCAAATCTGTTGCTAGATAGTGCTTTTAAAGCTTGAGGCTTTGTATCTTTCTTGTATTTTATGTGAGAAATGGCAGTAGTAAAATTGATGTAGTTTTGGTACTTTTAAAGCAGATACAACTGATCCATCACAGCTTTCATTAGAAGCAAGCTATATTGAAACAGAACAGAGTGTAGAAAATCCAAATACAGCTGTAGCAGAATCTGAAGAGGAGGAAGAGGAAACTGCTGAATCTAGAGATCGCTTTAAAAGTGAAAGGAAAACAGTTGTTTCATTAAAGAATTCCACTAAGACTTATGGCAACATTCCAGATTCTTTAGGTAAATATATTACATCAATTTTTTTTAATGTGACTGTGAATCTATGTAGCGCATTCCCAAAGCTGCTTATTTAAAAATGTGTAAAAATAAAACAAAATGAATTAAAAGTGTAGTGCGTAATTCTTTCAGCCAGCAATTTGTACCGGTCTTTTTTATTAATTTGCATGCTTTTGCTTATACAGAGTATAATGAGACAAGTGATAATCTGGATTCATCATAAAAATCTATTACCAAGCTTCCAGTGGATAAGTGCATATGAGCCAAGACAAATGCACTTCATTCACATTTCCACATAGTTACATCACTTACTTGTTTAACTCCCTGCTCCTTCTTTAGTAGTTAGATATTTTCCATCTGCCAGGCCAATTCATTTGTGGGCATTTAAATTTAAGGTCCAGGGGATGAGTTTGAAAATGACCTTAATACTTAGTGCCAATTAATAAGAGCTAAAATCTAAATAATATTTTTAAGTAACCATAACTAAATTGTATATGTTTTTATATAAACAAGAAATATTCTCAGTACTCAACCTATAGCCACTGGTTTATTAATTATTTACACTCCTCTTCTGCTGAATATGGTCTCTGTTATACAATAGAAGTTCAAATTTTTACACTATTTACATCTTTGGTAATATTTTATTGCAAACCTTGAACACAAGTTTTCACATGACCTGAATTTTATAATATTGTGATATCTTTTTAACCAATGCTATCATTTTGCTTCTTCTCAACCTTTGGCCTTCTCTGTCAGCATGATGGAAAATTTGAATGTCTAGCAACCTTAGGAATGGGCTACTACCTGAAAAGAACAGTATTCTGGTATTATACGTTTTCCATGGTGATAATTAAAATTTATAATGGCTCTTGTAATAGAATTCAGTACTCATCCTCCTCATATATTGGGTTGCACTCCTCATATATTGGGTTGCAGAAATATTTGTAGCAATTTATAACCTCAATTAAAAATGAATTTAGGAATTGACACAGTGATATCATAATCTTGTTGAATTAAAAGTAAAACTTGTAAAATCATGTCAATATATTAAACTCTCTTGACGTTTCACATTAAAACTTTTTTATTCTGTTGATGAACCTGTACAATATGTTGTCTGCTTCTGGTATATCAAAATTCATAAATCTATGTTCATATTTTTTTATATAAATCTTTTCACACATACTAAGTTCCTTTGGGTGCTGAACTGCTCTTAGCATTATTATATCTTTTTCTATTTCATGATTTTCATTCCAGAAATGTGCTGCTACTGCCGATTTTTCTATTTGTTTGTATCTGATGTTTCTCTAGTGCTCTTTCAATCTAATACCCAAGCTTCTTTTTGTATTGCCTTTATCACACTCCTTACATTTGATCCTATATATGCCTGAACTATCTTGTTTTGATCAGGGTTCAATATTGTTTAGATTCAGTAATTTGCCTACACTGTATCTATTTACAAGTGCCAAAGCGATGTTGTATTATTTGAAATTTGTAATTAATGTAAGGGTGGTGCATGAACTTTTGATAAGTTTTTTCTTTATATAAATTGGTGAGTGTGGTAATTTGTTTGATTTTGTTTTTTCCTTTGAATCTTTTTATTTTTTGATCTATCATTTGTTTATTAAAGCCATTAACCTTTACTGTGTGTATTATATGTGAGTATTCATTCTCATATTCTTCTTTTTTAAGTGGTACATTAATCAACCTATAAATCATACTATTGAATGCTGCTTCTTTGTGAGGTCTAGGGTTGAAACCTTTAGCTTTTATGTAATTATCGGCGTGTGTTTATGCCAAATTCTAATTTGTTATTATTTCTTATTATCTTCAAATCAAAGAATGGTAAAGTATTGTTAGTTTCAATTTCCATAGTAAATTTTATTGTTGTTTCTTGTAAATTTAAGAGTTTGAGAGCATCTTCTAAATTTAAAAGAAACAACAATAAAATTTACTGTGGAAATTGAAACTAATAATACTTTATCATTCTTAGATTTGAAGATAATAAAAATGAATAACAAATTAGAATTTGGCATAAACAGAAAAGATACACACACCGATAATTACATAAAAGCTAAAGGTTTCAACCCTAGACCTCACAAAGAAGCAGCATTCAATAGTATGATTTATAGGTTGATTAATGTACCACTTAAAAAAGAAGAATATGAGAATGAATACTCACATATAATACACACAGTAAAGGTTAATGGCTTTAATAAACAAATGATAGATCAAAAAATAAAAAGATTCAAAGGAAAAAACAAAATCAAACAAATCACCACACTCAGCAATTCATATAAAGAAAAAACTTATCACAAGTTCATGTACCACCCTTGGAATGATAAATTGATTAATTTTTTTTTAACATTAATCACAAATTTCAAACAATACAACATCGCTTTGGCACCTGTAAATAGATGCAGTGTAGGCAAATTACTGAATCTAAACAATATTGAACCCTGATCAAAGAAGATAGTTCAGGCATATATAGGATCAAATGTAAGGAGTGTGATAAAGGCAAGACCAAAAGAAGCGTGGGTATTAGATTGAAAGAGCACTGGAGAAATATCAGATACAAACAAATAGAAAAATCAGCAGTAGCAGCACATTTCTAGAATGAAAATCATGAAATAGAAAAAGATATAATAATGCTAAGAGCAGT
This sequence comes from Metallyticus violacea, assembly GCA_030762175.1. Lineage (NCBI taxonomy): Eukaryota > Metazoa > Arthropoda > Insecta > Mantodea > Metallyticidae > Metallyticus > Metallyticus violacea. The sequence continues at coordinate 143,111,394 of CM060831.1, forward strand.
TCAGCACCCAAAGGAACTTAGTATATGGGAAAAGATTTATATAAAAAAAATATGAACATAGACTTATGAATTTTGATATACCAGAAGCAGACAACATATTGTACAGGTTCATCAACAGACCACCAGAGCGCACACAGCCAAGTATACATCCTACTTGAAGAGATCCGTTAGTCGTCAATTGGTTGACAATGTAAGCAAGTGACTCATGAAACTAATCCCAACTTACTTTTTAATTAAAAAAAGTTTAAATGTGAAACGTCAAGAGAGTTTAATATATTGACATAATTTTACAAGTTTTACTTTTAATTTAACAAAATTTATAACCTGCTTGTTCCCCATATCTAATAATTTTTGTGTTCTACCTGCAGCGAACAGTGAAAATTAGAGTGTATGCAATTAATCCTCCCATATTGGTGGAACTTTAAAATTAAGCTTATTAATACAGAGTAATTGATAAGTATAGATACAAATTTCTTAAGAAGATGTGACTTATGTGTCACAGATCATGAGTAATGTTGTTTCGAACACCTACTGCAAAGAAGTTTTTTCTAATAGTGTTTAATCCCAGTTTTACTACTATGGCATCAAAGGTAGTGGGCATTTATGATATTGATAAATTGCAAAGGACATTTTTGTTAGGAAGAAAGCATTCCAGGCCTAAGTTTGGGTACTTCTCTGGAAGAAACTTCAATTAGGAAGAATGGTCCTGGTGGGAATCAAACTGTAGAATTTCCACTCATGAGTGCATTCCTGAGTGACCTCAACCACCCTTGTCAGTTAAGCATTGGAGTGTTGTGCATTCATACAAGAAGATGCTGGCAGTAGCATAGAAATCAAATCATTGGTCAGCTGCCTTGCAAATTTGTGTCCTCTTTATAGCAGCTTCACAGTTAAATGAACATACAGCAGTGCCCATTTTGAATCATTTGATATTTCCTGGCACTATTCTACCTGGACTGCTCTTTTTGTGTCTCAGAAAAATAGCACAGCATTTTAAGGTGCAGAAATTTGTGTAAAATTTTGGAAATTTGCAGCATGTGAATGCCTAAATTGGAATGTGTTACTTTATAGGCTCCTTGCAGATTCCTCTTCATTAAAGATTGCACAAATCAGTATTTTTTTCTGAGAAAAATTAAATTCAATTGTTATACATTGCTTATTTTCAAGGTTAGCAAATTATTCATAAATAAAATACATCAGAGAACAGTCTGGGAAAACACTATTCTGGGAAAATACTATGAATTTCTCTAAGTTTTTTCTATCAGTCATGACTACATTTAGAATCATAGAACACCATGGCCTAGAAGTGTTTACTGTATACTCACATTAGGCTACAAATACAAGTGTGTATCACATGAAAATGTCCCAGCTTTTTTTTTTTTTTTCATAAGCCATTATATTCTCACATTTACCATTTTTTCAAATTTGGTATTTTCAATAATGATCCTTGTTATGAGTTAGTATTTGAAACATGTTTTCACTACTTACCAGTTTTGGTTCTTTTCATTCTTTTATGACTTTATATACTTTATTCATAAATACCACCTCCATGGTCCAGTGGTAGCATTTGCGGCCACTAATTCAGAGATCCTGGATTTGATTTTCTGTCAGGTCAAGCTGTCTGGTTAAGATATTAATTTTTTTTTGGATGTTTTCCTTATCCTGAGACAACATAGTGGCTCCCTATGGGCTTCCCAGCCTCAGAAGTCCATAAATATTGCCATGCAGGGGACAATGTCCAGAAAAAAAAACAAAACAAATAATTAAAACACTTTAACAAAAAAAATTCATAAAATGCTACTAAATATAAAGGACAAAATAAGTAAACTGTCCACAAGTTCATGAGAACAATGGGCTGACATTGGGGAAAATAAAACTTTATTCATAAATAGTGAAAATAGCATTTATCATGTAGTTTTATTACTTTTCCCAATTTGATAGCTTCATTTCACTATTAACTATGCATATTGCAGCTGTTTTTCATAGCTTATGAATTTATGCTGCATGCATAAGATAAGACTGCTACAACATGCACAGCTTTTAAGAATGAATTCTTGTATTTCTAGATAATGTATGTGTGGAAGATTCAAAGCAAGCAGGAAGAGGTAGTACTTGGAGAGGGCGAAGAGGCAGAGGCTTTGGCATTGCTGGAAGAGGTAATGCTAGGCAGCATCTTCATCCTGGGAGCAGCTTTAAGAATGAAGGCCCGAACAACTTCAACCTTCATCCTCACCAAGACCCTCAACAGCAGCAGGGTTTTGGGGGGCCACACTTTATGCCTCATGTTCCAGGTACTTTTCTTCGTCCTCCTGGCCGTGGATCAGGTCGAGGCATTATATTTGGTCGCCCTGGTATGGAACAGCAGCAGTATCAACAGCCACCACAGCAACAGGGTCCACACAAAATTCTCATCAACCCACATTTCAGAGGTGCTGTGCAACCACGACCAGATGGTAGGTTGCTGCAGTGAAATTAGAGTGCTAGTTGCAGAGTTGTGTGACTCATAGGCCTTAAACAGCTAAGATTTACACTGACTTTTCCTGACTCTGACTCAAAGTGGCAAGACTTATGTAATGAGCAATGGAATTTGTTCACTGGGGACAAAATAATCCCAAACTCTCAGAGTATTTTCTGGAATTTTTGGCTGGCCCAAGGATGATACCTAAATTTCTTGTGAATGGTAGTTTCTTTTTTTTTGCCGACAATGTTGTAACCAGTTTTAACCTATTCTCTTGTTTGAATTTCTTGATTTTCTTGTCTACAATTTGTTGGCCATATCCATTGATTTTTGCTGTTTGTATTATGTGAGATTGTATTATGTTTGTATTCATGGGTATGTTAATGAATCTGTGTACTAAGCTGTTGAAAACTGCACGTTTGTGTGTTGTGGGGTTGAAGCCACTGGCCTTTATGTAATTTTCAGTCTGCTTATCCTTTCTATATTCCAAATTTCAAATTATTGCCTGTTCTTATAATCTTTCAGTCAAGGAAAGGAATCATGTTGTCTTGTTCTGTTTCAGAAATAAATTTAATTTCCCTATCTTGTAGGTTTAGCAATTTCAAAGCATCATCCAAGTGTTTCTTATTAACTATACAAAGATATCATCCATGTATTATCTGTGTCAAACTTTAAAAATATATGGAAATAATTTGGTAATGTGCATTTCTAAACTACTCATGTAAATCAGCCAGAAAAGGTGACAATGGATTTCACATAGCTAAACCTGCTTCTTCTTTATGAAATGCACCATTGAACCTGAAGAAATTTTGGCTGATGTAGACTTCTGTTAATTTGATGTATTCCTTAATCTCCTAGTTATTAGTTTCAGAATCTGCAACCATTTTCAAATGAATGTTGGGAGTTTGCATTTTGGTATACTGGGAAAGAGTGAATTTACATCAGAGGACACAAATGCATCTTTTCAGAGAACCAAATCTTTTAATTTTTTCCACTAGTTCTTACTTGCTTTCAAATTAGTTCCGACACAAAATTTATTTTGAATTTAGTAGACCTTTTGTTTTGAGACTTCTTCACAAATGATTACTTTCAATATTTCCTATTAATTTTTGGTTAAACAGAGATATATTATTAATTCATTATTTTCAAGTTATAATTGATGAATAATAATTATATAAATATTTAATTTCATTTATTTATTCCCTTGTGCGCTACACCTTTGAAAGGGAACAAAATGCACATTAGAGGCAGTCGGCATATTCACCACACTCCTCATTCTACCCATTAAACTTTTGCAAACTGGTCTAGATTCTTTCAGAATCAAATATGAAGGATTCGGTATTAGATGAAAATGTGTTAAAAAGTTATTGTCAGTATGGTAAATCATGAAGCTGTCCACACAAATATTTAATTCTTAATGGTCAGATCATGTGCTACAGTGTATTACAATTTTTTTACTCCTTTTTTCTCATGTAACCATCATACTAATTGATAATGCTGCATTAAAGAGAAATAAAACAATTTTGATAAATGAGACTGAAGTAACAGATTATTCCAGCTTGTATTGAACTTTAACCTAAAGACTGGTCAAGGATGGAAGTGTTTTGCAAATGATTGCTTGTATTGATTAAGTTATAAATATTGTAGTTGATTCTGTTAATATTTATGTTTTTATGTTGAGCAGCAAGACTGATATGGGATACAGAGATGATGGAAAATCAAGGAGCACATGGACCTGTTTCACAAGGTGATGGTTTTGCACCATTTCCACAAGGAATGCAGCAGATGGAGCCATCATTCCAACCAGCACCACCACCACCCCCACCACCACCATCACAGGGACCCAGCTATGTTGCAGATCAGTATCCTGAACCACGTTATGCTACACCACCACAGATGCATCAAGGTGGCTTCTATCATGAGCAAGACCCCTATGCTGTAAGAGGAATTTTGCAATTCTTTTTTTATCTTATGGCTCTTAACATAGGTTGGTTTTTAATTTAACCTGCTTCACTTATGTAACTTTTTATAGCTGAGGAAGAAACTTTGGCTGCCATTTGGTTAGCAATTACCTTAGTATACCCAATAAACAGTTGTATTAAACTATACAATTACATATTTTAATCTCCTTCAAACCATCTACTACCATATGCACAAATACTTTGTCCCAGCATTTTTTCCAATATTGGAAAAGGAGACCTTGACTTAGGGTTCTCAACATTTTTTTTTTTTTTTTTAACCTCATCCTTATCTCTTTTCTTTCAGAGTTTTTTCATTCACAGAGCAGCTTAAGACAAGTAAGAGAGTTTGGCATAAGCACATTTTTGAAGAAATGTCAATATACAAGGCATGTGGGTCACAGCATTATCCTAACGCAGCAATCAATCTTCACTTGTCCACACTATGGCCTTTTCCATTGCTCACTCTCACTTGATTATCTCAAATATCAAGATAAAAAATGCTAATTTACTGTTTGCCCAGGAGAAACAATTTCTCATGCACAATTCCATTCACTTAAAAAAAATCAATATTGTCTGAACATTTGATCAAACTTAATGTGCTCCCTGAGATCTTGATGAATTTTAATATTCCCACTGGCTTGATACTTATTTGGTTTCTGAGTCATAAGCTTATCACCAAGACTCCTTGCTAACTTTATATTCATTATATTTAATTAAATCAACATTGCAAAAATCTCTATGCTAAATATATTAACTTAACTACATTATGGTAAAGTTATACAAACTCAAATCGACATTTAACAGAATGAAACTAGAATCTTAAAATACCAAAAATATTCATGCATCTTATTAAACACAATTTTTGCTAGAAAGTTTTGTTACTATTGCAGTTTCTCCTCAAGTTGCAGCAAATGTGTTTATACTTCTGTGCGGGCAAGCAAGGCACCCATTTAGCGAACAGTACTTTCATGTGAAAATTTTCTATTAATATGCACTGGTACTCTAGGTAGGTACTCTATGGTAGATTTGTTTCTTCAGAATATTTTCATTGATCTTTTGAATATCTTCATTAATGGCTGTTGAACTTTTTCAAACTTATTTCTGCTTGTTAAACAAGGTCTTTTTTTAAACTTATTATTGTTTTTAACTAATTTTATAATTGTTATTATTACTACTATTATTAATATTATTATTACTAATACTACTACTGCTACTGCTATTAAAACACAGACCCTCCAGATTTGCAGGCAGACACACTGACCATGAGAATATGGAGGAGTCTGGTCAGGTTGGGAAAGGTCTTTAGTTAACATGTTACTGTTTTTTGAATATTACTCATAAACTTGTGGTTTACCCAAAACATCATCTTTAAAATTTTGTCAAAGCATCAAAGCATAACAAAGGTCTCTGTCTCAGTTTTTCAAGTAAAAAACAAAATTTCACGTACTCTTGTTCCTTATGATCTCCCATCACAAAAATCACAGGATGTTTCATGCAGGGATACACATAAAGCAGCACCAAAGACAAGCCACTGCAGACAGAATCCATCACTCAGCAGTTTGATACAAGAGACCTTTGCAGTTAATGTCTAGTTACTACAAAGCCTATGTGAATTATGCTGTAATTCCAATTACTTTTGTAGTAAATAGTAGCAGGCATCCAGCTCAGATTTTAATCACACATGAGTTATTACAAATTATTATTGAGGGAATCACCCAAATTACAATAAATTTTGTTCCACTTACTTGGACATGTTTCATAGGCTGTTGCCTTCATCTTCAGCATGGTTCCGCTGTCTGCTTCCCAGTGTGCTATTAAGATGTCGATCTGTGGATTTTACGAACTTAGTAATGAGGTTGCTATTGTTTGGGAGATCAAAATTAACCAAATTTTCCTTAACTAAAATTGTTAATTGCAACATTGCACAGTGAAGCAAATCATATATTAAGATCATTGTGTCATTAAATCAAACTAACACTCTTTTGCTCAGCTTACTTATTTAGATATGTAGGACTGGTTTCACGAACCCTTCATTTTTATGGTTAGCCCATTTTTCCACTTGTTCATTAAATATATGGTTACCATACGTTTAAGGAACACATGAAAAATGTGAAATATAAACACACGAAAAAATCAGCAATAGCAGACCATTTCTGGCAAAAGAACTACAAATTCCAAAAGGAACCAAAACTCTTAAAAGCTCTTCAAAAACCCATAGAATTAATGGTATGGGAAAATATATTCATAAATGGAAACAAGAAAAATTTGGTTAATATGCAGAAACCATTCCTAAAAGTTTTGAATTGATTTAGATAGCTATAATTTATAAAATGAATAAAGAATTGCTCTTATGTTTAAAATTTAATATGCAGGTGGAAATATTGCAATACAATTAATAGGGTTAAAATAATTCTAGAGGTTAAGGAATCCAAGATTATTATTTACCACCTTAGGCTTAAGTTAACCCCCAACTTCTGGAAGACTTTGACTTTTCTTTTAGTGATAAAATCTCTGTATGGAAATAACATTTGTCGTTTTCAGTTTAAAAAACTCAGATTGGGTAGACTGATGATTATGGCCAGGCAGATGATTAGAGCATAGGCAAGATCAGTTGATGATCATGGTTTAAGTCCCAGCTTGGACGTTGAAATTTTCCTATTTCCAAATTTTTTTTCATTTATTTATTTATTTTATTTTTGTAAAGCTATTAATTGCATGGTAATGTTTGTTTTTTAAACACATTTTTGGCCATTTCCTCTAGTGATTGAAATGTGTGCTATAATATTTGCAAACATGAAATTTATTAAGTTAATATTTGTGTTCTAGGAGCAACAGCATATGAGCCAGTGGCAGGATGATCCACAGCTAATAGGCAATGACATGTATATTCAGAGTCCACAGGGTCCATCACCTATGGAATCAAGTAACATGGTATTGGGTCCTCCACAGCAAGAACCAGTATTCCATCCCCATCCAAATCATATGATGAACGAACATCCTGCTATGACAGGCCATCAAGGGCAGGTTCCCGGTTCTGCTTTTGGGGGTAAATACATTTTAAATTTTATATCTTTACTATTGTTTCTAAAATACACAAAATTTCATAGCTGTTGAACCAAAATTTAGTTCTATTAACTGAACCCAGGTGGGCTTTTACTGGCATAGGCTTACATGACAACAAGCTACTTTAAATCATAAGTTTGAAGAAGATGAAAGCAACACCCATGACCTTGAGTCTTTCATTAGCTGGTGAACATATTACACCTTTGTGCTTCTCTTCTGCCTTAAGTACAATGAAATATCGATCTATCATTCTTGGAACTGTCATTTTCCAAGATGTATTCAATTTATGTGATCCCAAAGGATTCACCTTATATCTTATGTAAATAAAACCTGCATTCATCATTCCTCAAAGTATTGTTTTCCTACATTATTTGTTCAGAAATTCAGTCCTAATTCTATCCTGGAATGAACGTTTTCAAACTGGAATAATTGAAGCAGTGATCATTGTATGTACAGACAATTTGCATCAAGCTTGATCCGAAAAAGCATGACTCGAACCCTCCATAGTTGTCGATACATTTGAAGCCACAGGATGATGATAGTTGATGCAAAGAATGGGCTATTGCCATCAGTTTTGACACCTACAAGGCAGTGGACAAGGACATCACATGTGACTTTCAAAAAGTGTTGATGAAGTGCAACAAAGTGGGAGAAGTCACAAATGTTTGTGATATGGGGGAGGGGAGTGATGAAGAGGAAGATGATGCAACAGCCAAAACCAATATGTGAAATTGTACAAGCATATTCTATGTACATGACAATGATGATATGGATGGTAGTGAACAACAGAATCCATTTAATGTGGAAAAGAAAAGCAGCAAAGAAGCAAATGTCAGTTAATGATTTTTTTTTCCCAAAGAAAGTGATAAGCATGTTGGTTTTTGTTTATTTAATTATATACAGATGCTCTTTAACATCTCAAGTCATCAGCCCCCCCATTCAATTTAGGGTGTGAAAGAACTGATCAATTTTGCTTAAAAGGCCTTTTCTTTCAGGCTTGAAGTTTTTTATGTGCTGCAAATCTTTGACACGGGACCATTGGCTTTACTTCCCTTTCAAAGGAACCATACTTAGGATTTTTATGCCTGAAAAAATCCATTGACCCTGGCCAGGATTGAGCCTGCTATCTTGGGTCTACAAGGAAATATGGTTACCACTAGACAACCAGGACTGACAACAAGCTTGTAAAATGTGTACACACTAACATTGGCACAAAATATAGCATTTGCTTATATACTGGCTTTATTTATTTTTGAACATGATATGCACTTCCCATATCTGTTATATAATTTTTTTAACCTGGTCCCTCCAAAAATGATGAATCAAGGTTCTACTGTAGTTCCATTCACTGTATTACTCTATGAAATTGTTTTTGTGCAGTTAAAGTTAAAATGTACATTGCTATAGCAACTTTAAACATTTATTGGTTCAGTTTTCCTGATGGTTAATGGTCAGTGGTGATTATATCTGTTATAGTGCAACTTTATAACAATTGTGTTCATCCCTATAGCAAACAGTTAAATCAGAAAAATTCTTGTCCTAAAATGATATTATTATTATTATTATTATTATTATTATTATTATTATTGTTGTTGTTGTTGTTGTTGTTGTTGTTATTTATTAGTACTAGGGAAAACATACTTTGAGTATGCTAGGCGTTCAGTCCAGGCTCTTATCCAGACATATTCAATACGTACTTCAGTATCTATATATAATCATAATTATTAAAATTATCAAATTACTAAAATATAAATTAACATGTAATTGTGTTTAAGCTACCTCTTTTTTGAATGACCAATATTACCTTTATTTAACTTTACTCAAAAACTGTCCTATGTGCGTATTATTCTTTCTGAAAATTTCAATTAGTCTTTTTCCTTTCTAATTTTAGTCATTTCTGCTTTAGTAACTCCTTCCTCCACAAATCCGTCCCTTGACACTCAAATACTGTGTGTTCCATATCTTCCTTCCCTCCACATATGGGGTACTGATTCTGTGAAACACCTTTCCTCGGTCCTTTTAATCTCCATACACCTGCACTTAACCGTGCATTTCCCTCCCTTTGTTCACTATTTACTCTATTAATGTATGTTTCCCTTTCCCATGATTTCATTGGAATGTAGAGAACTGGGGACCTTTTTTTCATTTATCTCACTAAAAAGTTTTTGAATTCCGGTTTCCTCATATCTCTCCTTGCCGCCTTCCAAAAGCCCTTATTATTATTTTCTCTTCTTCTCCAAATCTCTCTTAACCCATTCCTATCCAACTCATTCTAGGGACTTTTAATCCATCCAGAATTCCTAAGGCTCTTCTCCTGGTATTCTGAACTTGTTTTAATAAATAGTTTTTGAATTGCGGGAATTTTCACAGTGAAATATAGTATAACATAACAAATTATTATTGAGGAAATCACACAAATTTCACTAATTTAGTTCCACTTACTTGGACATGTTTCAAAGGCGATTGCCTTCATCGTCAGCATGATCCCAATGTCCGCTTCCCCGCGTGGTATTCAGATGTTGCTCTGTAGATTTTATGAACTTTGTGATAAGGTTGCTATTGTTTGGAAGATCAAAATTAACCAAATTTTCTTTGTTTTTATTTATGAATATATTTTCCCACACTGTCAATTCTATTGGTTTTTGAAGAGCTTTTAAGAGTTTTGGTACCCTTTGGAATTCGTGGGTTTTTTTTGCCAGAAATGGTCTGCCACTGCTTATTTTTCCATGTGTTTATATTTTACATGCCTCATGTGCTCCTTAAACCGTATGGAGATATTTCTTTTTGTTTTGCCTATATATTTCATATTGCAATCTTTGCAAGCAATTTCATAAATGCCTGATTGTTTTTCTGGAGGAATTTTGTCTTTTGTGTTCGTTTTTAGGAGGTTTTTTAAACTACATTTGTTTACTGGAGCCAAAATGATGTTTGCCTGTTTAAAAATTTTTTGGAATTTTTGGTGTGCCCATGGGTGGAATGTGAATTTTTTATATATCTGATCCCCTTTGTAGCCTTTTAGTGTGGTGATATCTTTTATTCGTTTTTTCTTTTTGAATTTTTCTATTTTCTTGTTGACCAGATCTGTTGTGTAACCATTTTTTTGTGCTATCTCTATGATTTTTTGGTACTCCAATTTGTATTCTGTCTTGCTTATTGGAAGGTTTGTTAATCTGAATGTGAAGCTATTGATTATGGCATGTTTATGTTGTATTGGGTTGAGGCTGTTGTTTTTTATGTAATTATCTGTGTGGCTATCTTTTCTGAATATGCCAAATTCCAGTATATTGCCATTTTTTATAATTTTTATGTCCAAGAAAGGAAGAATCGTGTTGTTCTCCAATTCCATTGTAAATTTAACACTGCTGTCTTGCAGGTTGAGCAGTTTTATTGCATCCTCTTTCCAATTTTCATTTACTATTGCAAAGACATCATCAACATAACGGTACCAACATTTGTATATGTATGGAAAAGCCTCAATTATTTTTATTTCTAAAAAACTCATGTAGATATCTGCTAAGAATGGTGATAATGGGTTTCCCATTGCTAGACCCTTATTTTGTGTGTAACTGTTGCCTCCGAATGTGAAGTAGGTTTGGTTGATGCAAATTTTGGTGAGGTTCACATATTGTTCTATTGCTTCTCTATGTAGGTTTATTGAGGTTAGCCATTTCTGTATGACCACTATCAGATTTTCTTTGGGGATGCTAGGAAACATAGAGACCACATCATACGAAACTAGTAGATCCCTATTTTCCAATTTCACATGTCTAATTTTATCTATTAGTTCTGATGAGTTCTTTATGCTTTGGCTTTTGTATTTCGGCAAGGCATTAAATTTTTTTAAAAGGCAATTGGCTAAATTGTATGTGGGTGAATTTATTGTATCTACAATAGGTCTCATTTTGTTTCCCGGTTTATGTATTTTTGGTAGGCCATAGATTCTAGGTGTTGTAGGGTTGTCTGGTATGATCTTCTTTTTTTCTTCTTCACTCAGAATTGTTACTTCTATTAATTGTTTTTTTACTGCACTGATATATTTTTGTGTAGGATCTGTTTGCATTTTTTCATAATCTTGGCTGGTTAGTAAATTGTACATACTGTTTTCATAATCTGTCTGATTCATTATCACAATTTTGTTTCCTTTGTCGGCCCTACTGTAAATTGGGATCATGCTAACGATGAAGGCAATCGCCTTTGAAACATGTCCAAGTAAGTGGAACTAAATTAGTGAAATTTGAGTGATTTCCTCAATAATAATTTGTTATATACTATATTTCACTGTGAAAATTCCCGTAATTCAAAAACTATTTATGAAACGTCAGTTTATCTGGGAAAAATAAGATTTCAATTAAGCCAAAACCATGTGGTAAAAACAGCAGTATGGAGAATATGCCGCTACCGTTAATGAACATCCATTCCAATAACATGCTTAGTGAACTAAAACCCAAAATAAAACAATTTCTAAAATATAGAATTAAGAAAAAATTAAGATCTGTAGATATACATTTCATCAACATTTGCCTAAAAGAAAATTTAACGCCTACATTCGTAAGGAGGATAGTAAAACAAAACAATTACAGCAAAATACAAATAGCTGCCGAAAGGAAAGTGTTGCAAGTTGAAAAAATGAATCATTACAAAGCCATAAGCGATTTGGACTTAAAAACTTATGAGCTACATTTAAAACTGGTACCTCAATTAGGCAGAATCTTTTGGAAAAATCTCGAAGAAAATTTTTTTGAGGTTAGAAACGCCCGAGTAAAACAAAAATGGCACGCTATAAATAAAAAACTGAACAAACTTCGAGAGAAACAGCAAAATATTAAAACTAGGAAAGAAATTAAAAGCAACAAAATCGAAAATGTCATAAACAAGTCAAACCAAAACTTTTCGGAAAAAGAATTGCAACTATTAAACGTAGGATTAAATTCTTGTATAGATTACTCCAGAAATACAGAAGAATATGTAGCAGATATAGAAATAGCGATTTTTAACAAACCTGAAGAAGAAAAAAGCATCATAAGATCACAATGTGCAAAAGTACTAAAGCAAATAATAAAAAAAGAAAATAACCAAAAAGTGACATATCACAGGATACTCAGGTCTTTAAAAGAAAAGGGCGTCATTTACAGTAGGGCCGACAAAGGAAACAAAATTGTGATAATGAATCAGACAGATTATGAAAACAGTATGTACAATTTACTAACCAGCCAAGATTATGAAAAAATGCAAACAGATCCTACACAAAAATATATCAGTGCAGTAAAAAAACAATTAATAGAAGTAACAATTCTGAGTGAAGAAGAAAAAAAGAATATCATACCAGACAACCCTACAACACCTAGAATCTATGGCCTACCAAAAATACATAAACCGGGAAACAAAATGAGACCTATTGTAGATACAATAAATTCACCCACATACAAGTTAGCCAATTGCCTTTTAAAAAAATTTAATGCCTTGCCGAAATACAAAAGCCAAAGCATAAAGAACTCATCAGAACTAATAGATAAAATTAGACATGTGAAATTGGAAAATAGGGATCTACTAGTTTCGTATGATGTAGTCTCTATGTTTCCTAGCATCCCCAAAGAAAATCTGATAGTGGTCATACAGAAATGGCTAACCTCAATAAACCTACCTAGAGAAGCAATAGAACAATATGTGAACCTCACCAAAATTTGCAATAAATGCAATAAAACTGCTCAACCTGCAAGACAGCAGTGTTAAATTTACAATGGAATTGGAGAACAACACGATTCTTCCTTTCTTGGACATAAAAATTATAAAAAATGGCAATATACTGGAATTTGGCATATTCAGAAAAGATAGCCACACAGATAATTACATAAAAAACAACAGCCTCAACCCAATACAACATAAACATGCCATAATCAATAGCCTCACATTCAGATTAACAAACCTTCCAATAAGCAAGACAGAATACAAATTGGAGTACCAAAAAATCATAGAGATAGCACAAAAAAATGGTTACACAACAGATCTGGTCAACAAGAAAATAGAAAAATTCAAAAAGAAAAAACGATAAAAGATATCACCACACTAAAAGGCTACAAAGGGGATCAGATATATAAAAAATTCACATTCCACCCATGGGCACACCAAAAATTCCAAAAAATTTTTAAACAGGCAAACATCATTTTGGCTCCAGTAAACAAATGTAGTTTTTAAAAAACCTCCTAAAAACGAACACAAAAGACAAAATTCCTCCAGAAAAACAATCAGGCATTTATGAAATTGCTTGCAAAGATTGCAATATGAAATATATAGGCAAAACAAAAAGAAATATCTCCATACGGTTTAAGGAGCACATGAGGCATGTAAAATATAAACACATGGAAAAATAAGCAGTGGCAGACCATTTCTGGCAAAAAAAAACACGAATTCCAAAGGGTACCAAAACTCTTAAAAGCTCTTCAAAAACCAATAGAATTGACAGTGTGGGAAAATATATTCATAAATAAAAACAAAGAAAATTTGGTTAATTTTGATCTTCCAAACAATAGCAACCTTATCACAAAGTTCATAAAATCTACGGAGCAACATCTGAATACCACGCGGGGAAGCGGACATTGGGATCATGCTGACGATGAAGGCAATCGCCTTTGAAACATGTCCAAGTAAGTGGAACTAAATTAGTGAAATTTGAGTGATTTCCTCAATAATAATTTGTTATGTTGTTTTAATAAGTTACTTACTCCTAGATTCCAAATCCTAAACCAATATTTTAGGGCCCATTCCATAATCACACCCTTTCTTGACACTCTTCCCAATTCAGTTTGAGCCACTTCCTTAACCATTGCACTTGGTAGGCCTAAGACTTCACTACAAAACATCTTGTGTACAGTAACGATAATTTCTTCTCCTCCATTCAATCCCCACACCTCAATTCCTATAGCATTTTGGGTTAAACCACCATGTTGTAGGTTCTTTCTAGCCATTTAACATCATTATTAGGTAGTATATATTTACAACAGGCTGCTATGGCTCCTTTCTCTTAGTCAATGTTAATTTCTTTTGCTTCTCTCATTCCTCTCCCTCATCCAATTTAACTCCTAAGTAAATGCAATCTGGAACTACCTTAGTCTTTATTCCACTTCTTCCACTTTTCATATTTGATCAATTTTGCCCCTTTCTTAAAAATCACTATTTGTGTTTTCTCCTAATTTAAATTTAAATTTCCTTCATTATGACATTTATCTATTTCATGTAAGGAATGTTTTATATGATACATTAGAATTTGTTTATTTAATACTTACACTATAATAAAATGTTTACAACATATGTATTTTACATTAATATTTTAATGGAGGCCAGCCACAAATACTTTACAGATGGTGCCATGAATTATTATTTAATTACAAAATGTAATAAATAATATATTCGTTTTTATTCCTGGAAGACCATCACCTTGGTTTTTTCAGCTAAAATTTCAAAATTTACTCTTTTATAGATCTGGTTTAATTTTAAAATATTTGCAGTTTATCCTCAGTTCTTGCTATAATAACTGGATCATCTACATACAGTAATGTTTAATATCAGATCATATCGTAAATAAATTCCTAAAAAGTACAGGCAACAAACTATGTTCTTGTTAAATTCCCAGATGATTTTAATGAAAATTGTTACTAAACTCTTAAGTTTAAAAATATTTTGGACTTTTTCTACACACTTGATCAAGTGGTGTAGAAAAAAATTTACCATAAAATTGCTGTATCTACTTTGCCAAAGACCTTGATGTAGTCAATAAAAGCTAAATGTGTTTGCAGATTAAATTCTCTTAATCGGTGTTTGTGAGGTAAACACATTGTCTGTATAAGAACTTCCTGGTCAGAAATCACTCTGTTGTTGACCTATTTTACTTCTTCTATTTTTTTCATTCTTGCACACATATTTTAATATATCCTATATTCAGCATTCAATACAATTGCTCATCTATAGTTGTTACATTTTTCCAATCTCTTAGTATATAACTGTAATTGACCAATTGTTCAGGATGGTTGCAGTTTTACAATATTTCTTCAATAACTGTAAAAAGTTTTGTTGTAGTACGATACCCCTGTATTTAATTAATTTTATTCTTAATGGATCTAGTTCCTTTCCCCCCCCCCTTTCTTTTCTTTTTTCTTGTTTTTTTTTTTTTTTTTTGTTTGTTTTTTAAACCAATTTTTCACATGTTTATTCATCTATTCCAATTCCTTCATTGTTTTCCTGTGAATATTTTTCTTCTATGACTTTTGGGTTATACCATAATCTTTTATAATATTCCATCCACCCATTATCATTTATTATGTTGAAAGTATATTCTTTTCTTCATTGTTGAAGCATTTTATGTTATATACAACATTTTGATTCCCATGTATTTTATGTTCTAGTTTGCTAATATAATTTCCCTAACTGATTTAATATGTTTTTTATATTCTCTCTCAATGATTACCAATTTAAATTTATATTCCATTTTGTGCAAGTATAAACTGAGTTTTAAAATAAATTAAGGGCATAAATTGGTAACATATTTTGTCTTGTTTTCTAGTACTAACCATTACATTTGAACTTTTTATTTTCATTTCATGACAAAATTAAATCTATATCTGACTAAATCTGCTGAGAAGAGTGTCTTTGGAATTAGTTATCAACTTCTGAACTCAAAATTAGCCAAATGTTTACTTCGAACATAGTAGAATTTAAGGTGCTGAATGTTATATCCATTATAGGCAAGATGAAATCATAAAATAATAACAGTAAAGTAATTTTGATTAGAAACAATGCATTAATTTGATATAGGAAGCACCTGCATTTGAGGTGTTTGTAATATGATTATAGTAGGTGTGGTTCATGGTCAGCCATACCAAACTAGTGACCAGTATCATGATGACGGAAACTATCCACTACCAGGATTACCACCACCACCACATGTGCAGCAGGAGCAGCATTATCACCATCATCCACATCACCAACAACCACCGCAGCCACCCATGATGTCTCCAGGAAATCCTCCACAGGTGCGTCGGCTCCCACCAGTGATGTCTGCAGGAAGTCATGTGCAGGTATAATATATTCATATATTTCATTTTCTTCTTTATATTTTAAAACATAATTTCAAAGTAAGTGGACAAAACAATGTGTCTTTTAGTTCATTCTTTGCTATCCACAAATCTAAATATAAATCATTTCTGTCTCTCTGAATGTAAAAGTGTCCATCAAGCAGCATACATAATGATGTAGCTGCATCATACATTGTTGTTACTTATAATACAGGATATTTCATTCGCTCTTAGCCCCTGGTTTTCCTTTGCAACCTCCAAACTAATGGATGTATTTGAATGCCATTAGATACAGATATACATTCATGTTTGAGAGGCATGAGATTTCATTGTAAGGGTTTAAAGTAATTATAATTAGTGCCAAGATATGTCTGCACTGCCTCTTTTTGTATTTACCAATACATTAGGAATTGCAGCTTCAGTTTCCTGCCTGATGTTTAATACAGTTTTTATTTGTAATGAAACATGTTCTCTTTTAACATGCTCCATAGGAAGAAATCTAGTGAAATAAGGTCTACAAAGACCTTTAGAAATGACAGGATTTTCAAAGAAGGAAACAATCTGAGCCACATGTTCACATTACAGGTGTGACATCTGGTATGCAGACTTATGGCAGATTTCTATGTAGACTGCAGTGTCCACTGTTGTATAAAGTTTGGTGCCAATAATGGAAATTGCAATAAAGCATATCAGTCACATTCCCATGAAGAAATATCTAATTCCAATGTAAGGGATCTTAACTAAACCAACTATGTGTATTCTGGGAATTGGTGTGTTTAATTAGGTACAACCATCCATATCATAGAAGCATAAATTTCCCAGATGTGCACTGACAAGCTGCTAGAACTGATGACAATAAAACAATCTCTTCTATTTGCCAAAAGTTTTCAATTCTTACATAATAAGCTTCCAGTTTTGTCCTTTCGCCCCTCTCTTCTTCTGCAGCTCATTGACATGTATTTTTGGAAACTCCTATCTCCTTCCCCAGACACTGAATGGAGAATTTTGCTGGGGTGGCTTCAAAACTCCAAATTGCACAGTAAATTGTTTTTGGCACTGCTTTATCAATTTTAAAATATGAGGGCTGTTCGATAGGTTCATGCAAACTCAAAAGGTGGCCGAGGTCATTAAGGTGCAGACTCGTGAGGGGAAGTCTGGGTTTCAAATCCCACCAGGACTGTTCTCCCTGACTGAGGTTTTTTACAGGTTTTTCTCAGTCCTCATAAATGGCAAATGCTGGGGAAGTACCCTAAACTTAGGCTGGAACATTTCCTTCCTCAAAAATCCTTTCCGAATATTTCATTTCATTTCATGTATCATCAGTGTCCACCGTCTGTGGTGCCTCAGTAGTAAAAACAAGTGTTAAACAGTATTAAAAAAAAAACTCAAAAGGTGATAGCGTTAGATTAAATTTGTTACCTTGACAGCATGATGACTGTTGAGGAATGAAATACATGGTTGTAAACAGTTACAAGTTTACTGTGTATTTGAGAGCCATTTTCTTTCTTAAATTTATAAACAAGTATTCAAAACAGAGAAATTCAAATTTTATATATTAGCAAAACATTATTTTTGAAAGGAGCGACAGCCACAGAAAATAAGGCAAAGCTGAACAAATACTATGTCAAATCTGCTGCTTGCTTAGAATGGTGGCGTATTAATGATTTGGTGAGTATATATGTGGCCAAATGAGCACATGTGATGCAGGCTTATAGACATCCTGTCAAGGAAATGACTCTTGATATTGTTGAAAAAATTGACATCATGGTATGAGTTATTGGAAACTGAAGGTGCAGGATATTGCTGAAGCTGTGAGTATTTCTGGAGATTGAGAGCATAATATTTTGCAGAATCATTTGCAAATGAAAAAGCTATTGGCTATGTGAATGCCACATTTGATAATGATTGGGCAGAAAGGAGAACCAGTTCTCACTTCAGCATAGAATTAAGAGCTGTCTGTTTAAGCAGAATCCAAGTGATTTTCAGAGATAGTGTGTGACAACAATGAAACATGGATTCACCATACTATGCCAGAAATGAAGGAGCAGCCTAAACAAGGATTATAACTAAAGAAAGCATATCAAAAAAGGCAAAAACTCTCCCCTCAACAGGAACACGGATGGTAACTGTGTTTTGAGATTGTTAGAGCATAATTTTAATTGATTTTTTGGAAAAGAGCTAACCATAACTGGTGAATATTATATTAGGCTACTGGAGCAATTAAATGATATGACCAAGAAGAAAGAAGAAAATAATTGCCAATGCAGAAGTCTGCAAGTGCAACCTCAAGATTACTGGACTTTCAAGTATGACATCTTTCTTCATCCCACCTACTCTTCAGATTTGGCTCCCTAAGACTACTTGTTCCCCAATGTGAAAAATAACTAATAGAAGGAAATTTGCATCAAATGAAGAGGTTGCCAAAACAAATGAATATTTTGCAGAGCTGAAAAATCACATTTTATGAATAGAATAAACAAACTAGAAAATCATAGGAATAGATATATAGATTTGACGGATTATGTTGAGAAATAAAATTATTTTTTTCCAAAAAAGTTATGTCCTTTTTTATTTTTGTTGGACATATTGAGCAATCCACATGCGAGTGGATGAAAAACATGTACTGTTCCATTATGTAATAGTGCAACTGTACTGTGTACACTGTATTGCTCAAATGCACAATGCCTGTTTGATAATCTCCAATAACAACACAGTCACATATGTTACCTACTGCCAAGGACAACAAAAGTGCAATTAGCCTACACTGATATGAATAACACATAGACTGGAGAATAAAACAGCACTTATGCCCTGTTTTAACCATGCTTCCCACACATCAAGCTAGGTCTATCAAATGTCACTGGATTATGTCCATGAGTATAATATCTATAAAGGAAGATATTGCTGAAAACAAGTAAAACAGCAGATATAATAAACCCTCATAAAAATGCAACATAAAATAGCATATAGTGCTCACTTTTCTTATATGCTAATTCATTACAGATTTATTTCTCAGGCAAGACTAAGTTTGAAGGACATACAAGCTCCATATCTTTTCAATTCTGTATCTTAGAAGGAGAAAAACTGTATAATTCAGGTTTCACTTAATCATAGAAGTCTGTGAAGGCTAACTAGTTAACATTTAACAAACATTTACCTTCTGTCTCATGGAAAGCTGAAAGGCAAAGCTTGCTATAAAATATAACTGTTTGTTACATGGAGTACCTTTATAAGTCAGGTTCTGTAGCCTTCCACTTTATAACTGGCAATACAGAAGTGGCAGTATCAAGGAAATAGCTATATATTAAAGGCTAATTTTTTTTCTTTGATATAGATCTGTTAAATCAAGGCTTACCAGCATAGGTACATCCTTTTGTGTATTAACAATGCCATGGTCACATGATCATATATTTACCTTTCACAAAGACGATCTAGGTTCATTCCCTGCAGTCAGTTGTGGTAGGTGTCCTCAGGTACTCCATTTTAACAGCCACTCATTGTTCCATTACTTCATCCCCATCATTATTTGGCATAGCTGTGTCAAGGTCATTGTCAGTGGATTTTGAACTGATATCTTAATATTCAACATTGCAATTATGAAAAACAAACAAATCAGAGGGGTATGTAGTCTGCTGCTATGGCCCAGCACTTGAACAGGTAAATGGTGGGTAACTTTAGGCACCAGTGATTCTAGAATCATTTTCATCTTCTCAAAGGACTTAACATCAGTTGACAGTGTTTTAATGTTAACAGCCAAAAAGTAATGCACATATTGCACTTTGTAAGGTTGTGGTTATCTTGCATACTGCTACTTATGTTGCCTTAAGTTGGTCTGCCAAATAAATTACCAAAATGTCTCTTAGTGCTATTTTCCTTACTTATCCCCCATCTCAACTTATCTCATGGTGTATAGGGTCATTTTTAATCATTAGCTGGACTGTTACTGAGGCATTTTAGCACAGTGCAGTCTGCTGTGACTCTCTCTGTCACTAGCACATGGAATGTGTAATTTTGGTCACACTAGTAAAATATTATTGTCATTTAAATCTGAATCTTACGAAACATCTTAAACATTTAGTCCATATTCTAATCTGATGTGCCTGAATGAGCTTTTCTGCAGATAATAAGATGACATAGTATCTTGGGCACATTTAACAGAAATTATTTTAGTAGAAATTGTAAATTTTTACTGCCAATGCCACATATAAGGTAAGATTTCTGGGTTATAGAGACATGGTCAACTTGAACTTCTCTCCTCAAACATTTTCTGCAACTATACCTGAACATCCTGAGTTGACATTTCCAAAGTACTCTTCTAGTTGTCTCTGCAGCAACTGAGCTATAAGCTATTTGTGTTGCTGTTTTTGTATTAGAGGGGGAGATGAGTATACAGTAAACCTACCTACACTAATCATTAGTACACAAGAACTCTTAACATCATTCATGTCAAAAACAAGCCACAATGGAGACTGGTCAATTGGGCTTCATGCCTCTGTGAACCTGAAATCTATCATAAGAATTTCTTCAGTTACAAGATCATGGCTACACTGCCAAGAGAGCTCTCACCCCCAAAAAACTATATCACCTACTTCTAAACAGTAACATCAACACTGCTATCTGCCTTAAATCAAGAATGTTACAGATTGCATTGGAAGACTGTTGAACCTGTGGAACTTCAAAAGTATCTATAAGCCCACACAATAGATCAATAAGGACCCACACCCCATGTACAGTAACCCTGTTCCTGTGGAATATACTATACAATTGGCTAAATACGAAAAACTGTCACTAGGGTCATACAGCCCACCTACACAAGATAAAATCTACCAAATGCTGTGTAATATGCATTCAACCAGACACAATATGAGCAAGTGTCATCTACTGTAAAAAACTGAATATAATAATAATAATAATAATAATAATAATAATAATAATAATAATAATAATAATATTTATAATAATAATAGCATGCACATAAAGAGATGACACTATACTTCACCTAATACTGATCTTTTTATGGGTATAATCATTCAACTCTGTTTCTAACTTCTATTAAGTTTATGATAACAGCATAGTTGAACCGTATTGAGATACCAGAAGACAAATGAAGCAGATCTTCAGTGTCGCATATTAGAAACCAACCAACCATAACCAGTAAAATCCTAGATTCATTAACTGGAAAACGTGGGTTGGATGTGGAACTACCATAAGCAACAATGCAAGAGGTGAGAACAAGATTGCAGGTCTCCTGGGAACTGTCACAGGAGAGGGGGTTTACAACAAGCACATGTCTCAACAATAAAAAAGAAATTTAAAATGCTAATTGGAACTTATACAGTGAAGCTAATCATATGATTAAGGTCATTGTGTGGTTGAGCCAAACTAAGCACTCTTATTGACTCCACTTGTTTAAGTTTAATACAAGTAAGTGGAGCCAATAAGAGTATATAGTTCGACTTAATCATATAATGATCTTCATTAAAAGTATTTAACAAACGCTTATACAGAATAGATGAATTGTAGTATACAGCAAAATAGTGTGCATACTTGTTTTAGTACTCATATTTATTTTCTATTATCCTGTTATTTTGTTTTTGTCTTGATTTAACTTGTTTTGTAAACTTGTATATTCAGTCTGTAGTCTGCAATAAAATCTGTACAAGATTGGTTTAGTAGAAGAAAAGACCTTAACTCTGTCAGTATAAATAAATAAAATAAAATTGTATAACTGCTATACAAGTGTTTAAATTTCCTGATGAACAAAGAAACTCAGTTACTGTGATGGCTCCAACAATTTGACATGACTGCACATAAGTCTCCAATGAGATGTTCCATCTAAGTACACATATTTGTTCCCAGGATGCATGAGACTTCTTCATAATGAAAAAATTGGAATAGTGTGCTCTGTCTCAGTGCCATACTATTGGCCCTTTGTTCCATAAAATGATGTTATAGTCTACCTGAGATCCTTCCTTGTGCTTGTGAATCAATTGAATGACAAGTAACCCCACACTAGCTATTTCCAGCAGGATAGTGTCATCTGTCATTTCTAAAAGACTTCAGCCAACAAGGTTACTCACCATTACAGTTGGCCGAGGTCATTATGGTGCAGACTCATGAGCAGGTCTGACTTCGATTCCCATCAGGACTGTCCTCCCTGACTGAGATTTTTTCCAGGTTTTCCTCAGTCCTCAAAAATGGCAAATATCAGGAAGGTATCGTAAACTTAGGCCTGGAGCATTTCTTTCCTTAAAAAATATATCCTTTCCCAATTTATCATTTCATTTCATGTATTACCAGTGTCCACTGCCTGTGATGCCACAGCAGTAAAAACAGGCATTAAATATGTTAAAAAAAACTAGGTTACCTGATCTTACTGCATCAGATTTCTTTCTGTGGCCATGTTGGGAAGGAAAATATTGCAAAAGGTCACAAGACTCATTGACAGAAAACATTCAGCAGGAAAATGAGGTGGTTTCCAGTGTGCTTATGAATACCTTATATGTGTGCAGGCATGCCTTAATGCTAACAGCAATGACTTACAAGCTTTCTATGAGATCATTATGCTTACTATACACCAATGTTATGTTCATGCCAAGTGGCACTGAATCACATCCATTAATTTGAAAACTATAAGGGAAGAATCAATGGCAGATAGCAAAATACCATATATATTTTGCTTAAATAGCTTAATTCATTTTACAGTAACCAAAGATTTCTGTAAGTTTCATGATAGGGCCTCTGCCAGCAGTTTTAAAAATCATCTAAATTTAAACACTAAATCTTTTTCTTAAAATTGCAAAATAATCAGTTGCAAAAGAAAGTTTTTAAGGAAACACTAGAACATTTCTAATTCTAATTTGAATATCTGTATAAACAGTCACAGAATGCAATGAATGGTTGGAAACATACTTTACTGTTTACAACTGCTTGAAATATGCATCAAGTAATTTTAATTATGTCAATTATGGTAATTGAACATATGCAGTCTTCAGTTATACAACCTAGTATAACATTCATAAAAAGTAATAGTAATTCCATTAAAAGTGTAAGTTCAAGTTAAGCCCTAGTGCTGAGTGTTGTTCATTTCTTATAATGCCTTTTGAAGTTTATGTTAAGGCATAGAGTTCAATTAAGTATGATGTACATTTGTGCTTTTGTTCCTGTATGTCAAAGATTACGGGAGTAGGTCCATAAGTTTCTGACCTCACTGATAAGAGTTATTGCCTTCACAAAATCCTTATCTGGTGTCATGCCTTATCTGTTAAGTAAATAATTGCAGCTGTAACTTACGATCCGCTGTGTTTTCAGTTATTCAGATATTTTTGCATAAAGAAGGCTATGTGTAGAAGATTGTGACATGTTCAAAATGGAGTATCAAGCTGTTATTAAGTACTTTACAAAAGAAGGACTTACTCCAAATGAAATTAAACAGCCATTGGACAGTGTATTTGGGGAAGCACCCCCCTCATATTCTACCAAAAAGAATGGACTAAACGTTTTTGAATGGGTCGAGAAAGCATTGAAAACGAAGAGTGTGCAGGTGGGCCCTTGGAGGTGCTCACTCTTGAAAACATCGCTCTTGTGGAAGAATAAATTATGGAAGACCGGCGGCACATAGTTACAGAAATAGCAGCAAGGTTGGGCCTTTTTAAAACAACAGTCATTCAAATTATTCTTGAAATTTAAACATGAATAGGGTTAGTGCAAGATGGGTGCGTAGTAGACCTCTTTCCTCAGTCCAAAAGTAGCAACAAGTCATCTGTTGTCAGGCTTTTTTGGAGCTCTGCTGTGGCAACAAGAGAGATGTTCTGCAAACAATTGTTACAGGAGATGAAACTCCTGTTCTGAAAGAAAATCAATGGAGTGGCATAAACCTGGCAAAGTACCACCTCTAAAGCCAAGGTCACTCACTGAACCAAGGAGAGGAATACCACAATAAATGGGGAATACTGTGCTGGCCTACTGCACAGACTACATGCTTCCATCAAAGAGAAAAGACAAGGAAAACCGAGTGGTGATGTGTGCACCTTCTTCATGACAATGCACCTGTGCACACAGCTCTTGTTGCAAAGGAAGCTGTGAAGAAATGTAGCTTCAAGGAGATCGATCATCCACCCTACAGCCCAGATCTAGCTCCCATTGACAATTTCTTCTTCTGAAAACTCAAGGAGGACCTCTTTAAGGAAGGAAATTTAGATATGACAAAGAAGTGATGGACGTTGTTTATGCCCATTTTGCAGGCAAGACTTCTGACTATTGGGGGGGAATTGAAATGCTAATTCAAAGATGTGAGAAGTATATTGCAATGAAGGATAGCTATATTGAAAAGTGAAATTAGTTTTTGTCTTTATCATACCTAGAAAATAGTTAAGCCAAAAGCTTATGGACCTTCCCTTGTATATTACTAGCAGGATGCAAATTAGTTCCAAATTTATATATATCTAGATTTATAAATGAAACTAAAGTAGCCACTACTGATGTATATTTCCATTATATTTGATCACTATATCCTTGGCTTCTGGATGATGCCACATCTTAATGGTATCCAGAAGCCAAGGAAGGATACAGATACTGGTTGTAAAAGTCTACAAATCTACTATAGTGAAACTTGGGCCCATCAATTTCCATGGGACTAGGAAAAGAAAACAATAAGTGCAGGAAATTGATGGATGGGGAAAGAGGGCCAATTTACTAATATGAAAGAAAGCCTTTAGAATGCAGAAATGTGGTACTCTGTTCATTTTAAAATGTAATTTACTGAAGGAAATCACACTCCCACATCAGAGAGAGATGCCTATGGTCTAAAATACCTTTCGATCTTTCATCTAGTGTCCTCACATGCTTCATGGGGTGCTCCATGACTTCAGTAACAATAAAATGTTGGCTTCCTTTTCATGCTGCTTGTTAACAGCAAGAGTTTATGATGGACAATGAATAACAAGATTCCTTTGTTGTGAGAGTTCATTTGCAGCTTTGTCTGTTATCCGTCTTGTATATTTTTGTTTTATTCATGCTTCCCGTTCAACACATGCCACTATTATCATCTTTTGTCTTTGCATGCTCTGTTCAATGATGCATAGCTGCTTCACACAAGAGAAAACAAAGTGTGCCTTGCTACAGTATGCTTCAGAAACATTGTACTATATTTGTTGCAATTTATCAATGATTTGCGATTAAAAAAATACAATCAGTCGAGATACAAGCTATATAAACAAAACAAAAACTTTTGATCGATATGAAAAAACTATACTTTGAGAAATGATTTAAGTGTATTTTATTCCTATTTATATTTACTAGACATTATTAATTTAATTGCTCACACATTTAAAATGAATTGATGTGTTTTTCAAGCACTAATAAGCAGTAAATTAGCTTTTAGTATCATCATTCTGTGAAAGTAATGTGAAGATTTCTAGCAGAAATGTGATGAGTTTCCTTGCTAGAGTAAAATATTAATGTCAATTATATTTCACCTCTTACTATTTTGGATTTAAGATATATCTGAAAATATATATAAGCAAACATTTTAAACATATGTAATTTTTGCATAAGGAAACAGTAGCAGTTCAGGAGTTATTTATGCTGTGTGTTGGAATTTTCTTTCAGCAACAAAAGCTAAACTAAGACTCTGTACCCATTTATTTGCTTTTTAAAAACAAATGAAAGCATTTTTTATCCTGCACAATTTAACTAGGAAAGTAGTTTCCTGCAATTTTAGGTGATTTTGCATTTATAAAGATTATTGTTAAACAAGTCAAATGTTAGTCCATCCTAGCTCTTTCCCATATTGCATCCTAATTTACTTATTTGTCTCTTCCTTGTATTATTGGTGGAGCCGAATGTGTGGCACTGTACCACAGATGGCAGTGCTGGTTCTGGTGAAGCCTTACACATGGTCTCTCCAACACAGCCAGTTGCATCTCATTATACCACTCAGGTAAAATTGTATGAGATTGTAATGCTGTGCTTGTTGCTTTCTTTCTTTGATTTTGGCACTAAATGGAGAAAGATGTGAAAAAAGGGGGGAATAAGAGATACTGTGGATATTTTGATACATCATTGACGAAAGGTGCTTTATTAAAGGGTAAGTCATAGGAAAAAATTTTAAACAAAATAAACATAATTTAGAGAACTTCTGAGGCAATGTACGTTCTATGAGAACTGGTAACACTGGATATAAAACATCCCCTCTTTGCATCTATAAGACTATCTACTTTTACTTTATTTTTTGGTATAAAGCCAGAAAATTACAAGAAATTTGAAAACAAAATTAGGTGAAAGTTTCACATGAGTATGTGGCATAAGCAGAAATTTTAAACCTAAAATAACACGAGATTGAATATAAGCATCATTAGGAAATGAAGTGAATGTGTTGAAAGCTATTAACCCATCCACCTCTCCAAAAAGTTGTATGAACTTTTATAGCTGAAATCTGACCAAGAAGGGGAAAAGTGTGGTAATATCACGGTTGTAAGAATAGCAAGAAATGCATATAGCATCACATAGCAGGAGGGGTAAAGGGTAAAGCTAAATAAAGGCAAATTTCTTAAACTGTGTAGTGAAGGGAAGTGGTGGAGGGTGGCTGTGGTGGTATAGTGTGCAGGAGCATAATGAATAAAGAGTTGAAAATGGTTGATATAAGAACAATTGTACAGAAACACCTAAAGGAAATGGATGATGAATACAATGCATGACCAAATAAATACACACACCAACTAACTTGGGTAATTCTAGAAATCAAAGGACCAGTGGTTTACTGCAGCTTGCTATGGCCTGACAGTCTCCATTTGTCTAATTTTTGATAGTATAAATTGGTCAAAGTGGTGGTAATGGAAAATAATATAATGGTTAGCAACTCTGAAAAATAAATGAGAACTGCTGAAAGTGGTATATACAGAGCTGTCTTGGTGTGGAAAAATGGAAAACATACATGCAAACAAGGTTGAGAAGATACAGGAGATGCTATTATAAATGGTTTTAATAAAAATTTAGTAAACAAAAAACTTAATAGATTCCTAAAGAAGAAATTAATCAAGAATACCACCACACTATTGACTGAAAAAGAGAGACCAGTTTTAAAAAAATTCACCTACTATTCCAGTAGCTATGAATAAATTCTAAAAAATGTTTAAAGATATTAACACTAAATTGGCACCTGTTAACAGATACACTCTAAAAAATGCTTTAGTGGACAACACTTTTAATAACATTCCACAGAAGAAAAAGTCAGGCATCTACAAAATAACATGTAAAGAATGTGATAAGGTATATGTCGGAAGAACTAAAAGGAACACAAGCATGTGGTTAAAGGAACATCTCAGAAATGTTAAGTACAAAGAGTGGTAGCACACCATTTTTGGGTAGATAATCACAACATAAAAAAGAAATAAAGTTACTTAAAGAAGCATGCAGACCTACAGAATTGGACACATGGGAGAAGATTTACATTCATATACATAGGGACCAACAAATTTCCAGTTTATAAAAAAACACCACCAGGGCAGAGCCACGGGTCCTCATAAATGTTAGTTTCTCCTATAAGTCATCAGGTTGGTTGAAGATGGAGAGGATGTTTATTCGAAACCAATCTCATCTTATTAAAAAGTAAGTGAAGCATAGGAGTGTGTTAGACAACAGATTAGATAGAATTATAAGGTAGTACGGAATTTGGTATATTAATAATGTACCATTAAAAGGGTGGGTCTGTGGAAACATGAACTCCCAACTGTTCACCTAGCGTTATAATAATGTCTTTACTCATTCTCCTGTTATTTTAGGTAAGTTAAAACTTGTGCTGTATACTGTATGGAAGTTTCAATAAAAATAATAATACTAAGCATGAGAGAGTATGCATGATCATTATTTTATGCATGAGCATTTCCAATAGCATAAAACTTTAATAAATAGCATTGTTTGCACATGCACATACACACACACACACACGTGAGACATTTGACACTTTGAAGCTTTACATCATCAAGCTCCAAATGTACTTCACTGGTTAATTTATCTACAAATCATCATCGTCCTTCATGTCAGTGACGTCAATGAATATATTGTTGTTGATTTGGTTTATTTTCTGATGCTCTTCTCAGGTCATCATCATCCCTTCAATTCAGAGTGTGAAATGACTAATAAATTTTGCTCTGAGGCCTCTTTTTTTTTAGGCTTGAGGTTCTTTTACATGCCGTAAATCTATGGCATGGAACCAATGACTTTATTTCCCTTCCAAATGAAGCCATACTTAGAATTTTTATGCCCCAAAAAATACATCAATGGGAATTGAACCTGTAATTTGGGTTTAGGGAGCAAGTATGGTTACCACTACAGCACCAGGACCGACAAATACCATTGTACAGATGCATTTTTCATTGTAAGATATGGGTTCATATTCACTAACATTTGACAAAATATGCATTATTTAAATTGTACTTATGAAGCTATAGACAATGGAGTGGATATATCCTATTAGAATTTACTTCTGGATGCTTCTGATGGTTCAAATAGGAACTTGCTGAGTTCATCAGTGGGTGAAATATCAAAATTCATTAAATTTTTCCTATTTTTCAGGATGAAAAAATTTTCCGGAGTAGACAGCTCTATTGGGTTGTGAAATTTTTTCAGCAGCTTTTCCCCTGGTTTATTTTCATGATTTTGGGTCCAAAAGTGAGCTACACTGCTGATATATCAATTTGTTTAAAATGAATGTTCCTAAAATGTCTCTTTCTCCAAATTTCTTTTCATTCTTCCAATGTATTTTTGATTACAGGCTGCATTTTTAATTTCATAAATTCCTGATTTCTGTTCTATTGGTATGGTGTCTTTTACTGTAGAACCTAGTAAATTTTTTATATTATATTTGTTCTTTGTTCTTTGAATATCCTATTGAATTTGTTGTGATAAGTTAGATGGTATGTGAAACTTTTGAATTTGTATCTTTCCGTGACGTTCTTCAGTGTATAAACCTCTTTTGAAGATTTTTATCTTTTAAATTTACTGATAATTTTTATTACTGTTTGAAACCATTGATCATTGCTGTATTAATTATCTGTTGGTATTCGGTTTTGTACTCTATTTCTGTGAGTGGGATGTTAATTATTCTTTGTGCCTAGCTGTAGAGCACTGCATATTTGTGTGTGATGGGGTTATGACTTATTTTTTATGTGATTTTCTTTGCGTGTCTTTTTTCTATAAACTCCAAAGTTCAGTCTGTCTTCATTTCTTATAATTTTTAAAGCTAGGAATGAGAGTCACCCATTTTTCTCCTCAACATGATAAACTATATAGATTTATGTTGTAAATTAAGGAGTTTCAGAGCATCTATGGAATATTTTGTTGGTACAATTGCAAAAATGTCATCCACATACCTATACCATGTCTTGAAAATTAATAGGAAAGCTTTGGTGATATGTATTTCAAAGGAGCTCGTGAATAAATCTGCTGGAAACAGAGATAGGAGGTTTCCTATTGCTAAGCCAGAAACTTGTTGGTAACATTTTTGGTTAAAACTGAAGAAATTTTGCTGAATGCATATATTAGTAACTTTTAGTAAATCTTTTATTTCTTTTATTTGTAAATTTAAGGAACCTAACTATTTCCTTAATATTTGCACAAGATTCTCTGTTCGAATGCTCTGGAATAAGGCTTTTGTATCTGCTACAATTCTGATGTTTTGAAGTTTTTCAAATCAAATAATGAATTTTTTATGTTTATGCGCAAGTGTGTATTTAATAGCTGTAAAATGTGCATGAATATAATTGTATTTTAGAATCTTCTTACCCATCTTAAAACAAGAACTCTGGCTGTGTTGTATGTAAGCATGAAATTGAATGCCTTCAAATTATTGGAATATAAACATATCTTAAAGAGGCCTCAATTTAGAAATCATTAATGTTGGAAGTATAATTTTTAGTACAAAATTTAAATTCTAGCAATTTTTAAAATATCTAATACTGGGCATTTCATGATTTTGCCACCTGCTTAATGGCAGCTGGTCAGTTGGAAGTCAGAATAGTAATTCCCAGCAAAGCAGATGCAATATCCATGCCACTGATTCAAATTCTCACAATAAAATAAAAATAGGCATGTAATATGCACAGAAATATGCAGGAGATATCAGAAATGTTGTCCTGTTACATCCACACATTTCAGGCTTCTATATAGAAAATTATCATTCACAAAATTGAGTAAACTTCTCACCTGATATTTTCTTTCAGTTTTTCTAATGTGTGGATGTAGCATATACTTTATTTTTCACTTTTCCCATAAAAAATCATGTAGTGTCAGCATGTCATTCCTGTGTCATTACGCATTTATGGTGTTCTCAAAAAAAAGATAGACTTGATTACTCTTTATGCATGGATACCCAATTTTCGCATTATGCAATGGTAATTTCGTGTATAAAATAAGATTTTTCTGTACTCCATTACTGTTATTTTGCATCAAAATATGATCCCTTTGAATCCATGCTTTACAATAAAAAATAATGAGCATGCATCAATTATTCAATAAGCATTCCATAACGTCCAATTACAGAAATTTACCTAAATATCAAGATCAACTGCCTGCAATTTGTGGGCAACAGTGATCTCTTATGCTTTCAGGTTTAAATTTACTTAATGCTGGAAAATGGACTGATGCATGCAAATGACAATTTTCTAAAAAGATGCCAGAAATGTGTGGATATGGCAGGACATTTCCAATATCTACTGTCAGAAGAATTATGCTTGTTTTTATTGTAATTGTAGCTGTAATTGAATCAGTTGTGCAGATATTACATCCACTTTGCTGGGAGCTACTACTCTGACTGCCAACCCATCAGCACATGAAACAGGTCACAAAACCATGAAGGTCCAATATAAATTTAATATCTTATATAGGTGCTGTATTAACATGATCAATGTAGTATTATGTTTCAGGATAAAAGTAATGCCCTTAATTAAATGTAAAACGTTCTTAGAATTGGAAATGAAGAAACAGACATAAAAATTTGGGTCATAGCCAATATTCGAATCATGTTAACCATTGTTTAACAATATATGGGTTTATTTCTATTAATAAATTAACCCCTATATAGCTGGAGATTAACTACTTTAACTAGCCTGGGTCTTAAGTCTCATAGCATCTTAAGGAATAAATCTCTCATAGTGGAACCTAAGGAAGGTCTCCAGTGAAAGAGGTTTGTGGTTCCATGCTTGGAGGAGGACACATTAGCTCATTTGGTTAGAGTATCAGATTTGAATCCCAATCATGACCCAAATTTTTTCAGGTCTGATTATTCATTTCCAACTTTTGTCCTATACAAGGCTAGTATGGAAGAACATTTTCTAATATATAAACTTTGTAGAATTGATGATTAACAGGGGTTTCTCCTTCTTTAATAACAGCAATTAACTCTCCTTTTCCACTGCTCTAAAGCACATCTAATACTGTCCTACAGTACTAAAGACCCTATATTTGCAGTTCATGTGCAATCTGTTATGTGGTGTTTCATCTTTAAAGTTGCAACAAATATTTAACTATCAAAATGAAATGTTATTCTGAAATACTATATAAGTTTTATGTTAGGTATTCTGAAAGTAGAAACTTTAATTTAGATGTTTTTACTGAGAATCATATTTCAGAAATACCTAGGAATTTTTGGGGGGGAAGGAGCATTTGGTATATGATTTCAAAGGATATAAAAAGACAAAGAATAGATTGTGTATCACTATGTGCAGCTTACTAATTATTGAGATGGAAAAAAAAGTGATATGCAAAGCTGTAATTATAAGATGAACATCTCATTCAATATATTGAGTGTAGCAAATACAAAGGAATGAAAAAGATGAAGTAAAGCACGAATAAATGAACACCTAAAATAAAGAGAGATTTGTCTATGGATGCGGGAAGGTATATGAGCTTGAGTCAGATAGGAAAAGTTTGAGCTCATACTTAGGACTTCAACAGTAGATCTTCAGCTTACCACTCTGATGTTCTAACCATTGAAATAACATCCTCAGTGTGACCACAGCCATGACGTCAAGGAGCTGCAGTGAATTTTTGTAAGCTCTTAAGTGCTCTCACTATTAATAAATTAACTAGAAATCTTATAAATACATGCTCTCAAAAAAATTTGAACTTAAAATTTCAATATCAATTCAATTTGGAATTGAACATAGTGAAACATGCATTAATAATTTCCTCGGATTTGAAATATTTAGAACACTTTATAGTTTCACTTGTAGGAGATTTACTGAGGACATGTTTCATAGACAATTGTCCTGAGTAAATCTTAACTTAACTTATGAACTTAAAATGTTTGCATTACTTAGATTGAGATGAACAGATACGTTAAATTACGACCCTTAGGTAAGCAGTTTTTACTTAGCTTATCCAGAACCCTTGAACTTCTCCCATTTGAGTCTATGTATCCTGGAGATCACTAAAATTATCTCATTACAGAGAATCTATTCCTAAGAGACTGATAAAACATTTGAATATAGGTGTATATAAGTATACATGTAAGACATGGGAAAAACACATGCAAAGAGGTGGAGAGGAATTGGGGGGAAAACTGCATTGCATGTACAGTACATATGTGTTTCACATCATTAGCATCCCCATGAGCAACCCATACCTTTTACCTCCAAACTTGCTACTGTGTGTCCAAGTGTTTTGCTCATGTCTTAACTACCAACTAGTATGTGGCAGGCATGAAATTGTTACATATCTCAACCATAAGTTCATTTGTGATAACAAACCTAACCAGAGAGAATCCAATGTTAGATCCAATTGATTGATTATGGTTAGGCTAGGTTTTGTTTAATCTAGACAAACCATGAAATGATTAAGAAAACAGTACTGCAGGAAAAAACTAATAACTTAGAGACTATGTTGTTCTCTACTAAGTCTGCCATGTTTTTCATGTTTAGTACATTTAACAATATTGTTTCTAAGTTATTAGTTTTTCCCTGCAATACTATTTTCTAATACTAACTTTTAAAGAACAACATAGTTTTTAAGTTATTAGTCTTTTCCTGTAATACTATTTTCATAATCATTTCATGATTTGTCTAGGTTAAACAAAACCTATCTTAACCATATATATGCTATCACAAATAAGTGCATCAAACCTAAACCTAACCAAGGAATCAGACATTAGATTCTTGGAGTCATATGCTGATTTCAGTTTTAACATGTTAGTTTTAAGTAAATGAGTAACATAAGAAACAATAGTATACTGGATTCAATTTATTGTTATAATTTGGTCAAAGGCATATTCCCTTTTAATTTCCTTTTTAAAACAATGCTAAAAATTCCTATTTAATTCGCATTGTTTACCTTATTTGGATAATTGAAAGGCAGGATTTTATTTATTAAAAATCAGTAATTGTTCCAATTTATGATGTGTTAACAATTTTAGTGGTTAGATAACAAACAGAATAATGCAGTTTCAACTGGTTTACAGTTATCCAAAGATAATTGTAAGAAAGTAAGCTTTTAATCTCAACTCATGTATTCACATTTCTTACACTATACTCCATTCACTTACATAAAAGTAATACGCGTTTCGGGAGAATCTCTCCCATCTTCAGTTGCTCACTAAACCTCTGCTACTCAATACTATGGCTGGACAAACGGATGTTTCTGTGGTGGCCTCTATTGGTTGAAATAGGAAGTCGCTGAGCTCATCTATGGGAGGAAACTGGAAATTCATTAGGTTTTTTCTATTTTTTAATATGAAAATTTTTTCCCAAGTGAATAACTCCAATGGGCTGTGAAGATGTTTCAGCAGTTTTATTCCCGGTTTTATTTCATGGTTTTTGGTCCAAAAGCGAGCTGCTGCTACTGATTTATCCACCTGTTTAAAGTGAATATTTCTAAAATGTTCCTTCTTCCAAATTTCCAAATTTCTTTTTGTTTTGCCTATGTAGCTCTGTTCACAATCTGCACATTTTATTTCGTAAATTCCTGATTTCTGTTCTGGTGGTATGGAGTCTGTTACTGTGCAACCTAATCTTCAAAGAACATGGAATAATGTTAGCCCCAAAGAACAGATACAACATCAAGAATTTATTAGGTTGCACAGTAACAGACTCCATACCACCAGAACAGAAATCAGGAATTTACGAAATAAAATGTGCAGATTGTGAACAGAGCTACATAGGCAAAACAAAAAGAAATTTGGAAATTCGGAAGAAGGAACATTTTAGCAATATTCGAATTAAACAGGTGGATAAATCAGCAGTAGCAGCTCACTTTTGGACCAAAAACCATGAAATAAAACTGGGAATAAAACTGCTGAAACTTCTTCACAGCCCATTGGAGTTATCCACTTGGGAAAAAATTTTCATATTAAAAAATAGAAAAAACCTAATGAATTTCGAGTTTCCTCCCATAGATGAGCTCAGGCACTTCCTACTTCAACCAACATAGGCCACCACAGAAACATCCGTTTGTCCAGCCATAGTTTCGAGTAGCAGAGGTTCAGTGAGCAACTGAAGATGGGAGAAATTCTCCCGAAACGCATCTTACTCTTATGTAAGTGAATGGAGTATAGTGTAAGAAATGTGAATACATGAGTTGAGGTTAGATTGTCACTCCATTGTCAACAGCTTCGTAAGTACAATATTTAAGTAAGCTTTTGTTCACCTGTACTGTATATGGTGCTTTCACTCCATCCCCAACAGCTATGCTAGCTCCACCATTCTTCAATAATGTGGATTTCCCAACTCAGTTGTGTGCAGATGTTTGTCCTTCAGATCTCTCTCTCTATTTTACTACCGAGGCACCACAGGCGGTGGACGCTGACATGAGATGAAATGATATGTTGGGAAAGGATTTTTTTTAAGGAAGGAAACTTTCCAGGCCTAAGTTTAGGGTACCTCCCTGGCATTTGCCATTTATGAGGACTGAGGAAAACCTGGGAAAAACTTCAGTCAGGGAGGACGGTCCTGGCAGAATTCACGCCTTAATGACCTTAGCCACCCGTGGCAGTGCTTCATCCCTTAAGATATGTAAGAAAAATTTTGTGAAACTGTTCTTATCTGTACTGAGGCTATTGACCAAAGGACTGTAAATTGTCAGCTGTGATTTGTCCATGTATGGTGCATTGTTCATAGTGTCAGAGTAAAGCACATATTGTAGCTTAACATTATAGGAAAAAGTAGAAGTTCTAAAAGAAATGGAAAACGTATGAGGTAGTAGAAGTTCTAAAAGAAATGGAAAACGTATGAGGTAGAAATGTGACATCGCTAAAGACTATGGAATAGAACACACTGTTTTTCTAATTTGAATGTTAAATAATTCTTGCTCCTTTTTTTTTTTTTTCCTTCTTTTTCATATTCCCTTGGAGTTTGAATTAAAAGGAGTCCACTGTAACAACTGGCAGCTGAAATAGACCTTTAGCAGAAGTGTATTTTGTGTTTGTAAGGCTGGTTATATTTTTCTGTTTGCATGCTAGTGAAGTTTCTGCAGACCTTATATAATGCATTTAGAATACATCAAGCAATTTTAGCATCCAAATTACTTTATTTCATATTTTCTTCTTATTTTTAGTTCCCATAGATATATTCAAGACTTCCAAATATTCAATTAGCTGACCAGAACCAACAAATAAACAAATAATGTGAGGAGAAACTGTTTTCATGGTGAACCACCTAAAACAATCACAGGTAATATTGTGGAAATGGAAGGTGCTATTGAAACATTTTTTTTCCACAGAATTGAAGTACGGACAAGGGATCATCAATGTAGCCCAGACTTTGAGACCCTTTTTAGAGATTGTTAGGCAAAAATATTCTTCTGATTGGGCAAAAACAATGCATGTCTGTACACATTTTGTCTGCAATTTAGAGAAATTGTTGACAATATAGTGCAGATTATCCTAAAATTCCAAGCTCTATCAAATGAAACTTTTTAACAGTTGTCTGCCCCATTTAACTACTTAGGTATCTGAGCAGAAATATACCACACTTTCCTTGCTACTTAAACCATATGGTGTATGTGTTTACATTTTTAATCCTTACATAAAATACAGTGAGACGTCCTTATGTCATAGAAGTAGGATCTACTGTAGAAGATGGCATTGCTTACTAATACTTAAAAAGCTGGCAGATGCTACTGTGTATGCTGAGAAATATCCATACAGACATCCGGAATAAATCTTATTATACTTAAAAATACAAATAAGTCGATATTAAGTGACACTAAACTTCACTAACTGATTGCAATATACTTGTAAACTTAATAGAAGTTAAAAGCAGTGGAGTAATTAATTATACACTAAAGAGGTGGATATTAGGTGACACTATACTTCACTAGCTGATTAATTCATCAGAACATGTTTCAAGTGCAATCACTCTCATCTTCAGCTGGGGACTGACTAATGCTGGCATGTGACAGTGTGGCCTCTGGTGGTTCCAATATACAGCAAAACAGGAAATCCTTAGTGGGATGTCAAAATTCATAACATATTTCTTAAAGTGAACATTTTTTCATATATTGCTAATTCCCTGGAATTATTAGTAGCTTTCAACAGCTTGGTTTCTTTAGTGATGTCATGATTGTATGTCCAAAAATGATCTGCAATTGCAGATTTATCCACCTGTTTATATTTTCCATTTCTAAAGCATCCTTGTCTCCAAATTTCTTATATATATCTGATTACAATCCAAACAGTATATCTGATACACACTCCAGCCTTTTTGTTGGATGGAATAAAATCTTTTATGGTACTGTTCAAAAGGTTTCCAATATTAAACAGTTAGTGAAGTATAGTGTCTCCTAATATTGACCTTTTTATGTGTATATCTGTGAAAAATTCTCTGAAAAATTCGGGCATGAAAATCCTAAGTATGGCTTCCTTCAGAAGGGAAGTAAAGCCGTGGGTCCTGTGTCGTACATTTACGGCACGAAAAAGAACCTCAAGCCTGAATGAAGAGGCCTCTGA
Source organism: Metallyticus violacea (assembly GCA_030762175.1). Taxonomy (NCBI): domain Eukaryota; kingdom Metazoa; phylum Arthropoda; class Insecta; order Mantodea; family Metallyticidae; genus Metallyticus; species Metallyticus violacea. Next base: position 143,148,876 of record CM060831.1, read on the forward strand.
CTAAAATTTATTGGCCATTTTATGCCCTGAACAGAATAGGACACTGATGGAGGAAAATATTTATGTTGGGATTCCCATTCATTCCATTTAACCCAAATACAGTCCTGCATTTTGGTAAAATGTTCAGGTCCCAATTTTTTCCACATATTCCATTTTTTTAAAAACCATTCCTAAAATAATGAATTACATAATAGTTCTTTTTAAATTGTGCACCACTCCTGGTGGCTAATCCTTGAAGCATTGTTTCTATCACAATGTTGTCAGTACTTTTTATGGTGTAAAACGTTTGCTTATTTTAAAAAGCAAGTTATAAATACTAAGAATCTGATATGCCTCCTAAGTATTTGTAAGTGTACTATGAACAGATGAGAAAAACAGTCTTAAAATTGAGACTGTGAAGGCCTTAACTAATGTAAAAAAGCATTTTATGAATTTGTCATGTGCTCAGCTCAGTTCCATGTCCAGCTATCAAAAGGTATTTATTTTCTTAAATAGGTTCATTATTCTTATAAATACTTGACAAATAAATTTTGCATATACTTGGTGTATTTTGAAGTTGCATTTTTTATTATTGTGTGGATGTGATATGTGAAATGTGATGGATTTATTTCTTTTATCTTATTTTTAGCCTGTCCGATTTTTTCTTTAAAAAAAAAAAATTATGGAAACCCTGTTATAGGAAAATAGTCATAGTTTATAACCGTTAAAATTAATGTGATAGTTTGCAAAGTAAGACCTAGCAACCTTGTTCAGTATTCAAACATTCAACTGCATTGCTAAATTGAAACAAAATGTGAAGAAACATTTACAGCTCTCAGAAGTCAGCTGACACAATGCAAATAATTCTTTAATAACTTTATTACATGGTTTTTCCTCTTTATATAGGGCATATACCGATTACCAGGTCCAGTTGGAATGAAAATACGGCAACCAGGTTTAGATCACCAGGCTGAGGGATTTGCTAATCAGCGAGTGGTTCGCATGGGAAGATTTCCTCTTGGCAGAGGACATATGAAAGGCCTTCGTCAACAACTGCAGCAGAACCGAGGCAGGCGCCCACCCTTGCATATGCAACAGCAGCCACAACAGCAGCCTCAGCAACAAGTTCAGCGAGGCCAAATTCGATCACCAAAAAAACGACAGTCATTTGAAGGGACACCAAATGCAGTTCCTTTCAAACAAGGTCGTTTTGATCCTGGAGTTAAGCGAAAAAAGGTAGGGCATATATATTGGTTAACCTGTTTTAAATTGCAGGATTTTTCACAATGAAATATAGTGTAATATAGCAATTTTTATGAGAAAATCACTCAAATATCACTTGTGGCACAAAATGAAACTTGAATGGTTTCCTCATGAAAAATTGCTATATTGGTTAACTTCTTTACTTCAGTTTCAAATTCTACTTCTGTTGTATATATTTTAAAACCTTCAGTAAAATATAGCAATGCTTCCAAAACATTGACTTATCAATTCTGATGTTGGCAACTATCTGTAATTATTTGAAATTAACTTATATTTAAAAACAGATATCAGTTCCATAGCAATTCCTGTAAATAGATTGCATTTTATTCAGCTTCTATAGCAACTACTTCACAAGTAAAGCAACAAAACTTTCGAGCTTATAGAAGCTTTGGGTGATTCTGCTTTATTAAAGAGAACTGTCAAAAAGTAGCAGATGCATTCTACTGCAGAAGAGACACAAGTGCCAATATGCCAAATACATGCTGACCTATTGAAAATCTGTGATGCTTCATTTTCCTAAATTATGAGAGCTATGATTAAACAGCAAATCTTCAGCCAAATGCCTATTTATATATGCGATAAAAATAATGAAAATGTTTGTGTTTTGCTGCATTATAATCTTAAAACCGGTAGTTTTGTAGTGTATATAAATGCCTTTATGACGTTATTGCCTATTCCTTAGTTTCATGCTTAACATGTACATATTTATGTATAAAATTATAAATGCAACTAAATAATATATATTTCTCCATAATTTTTATTTTAAGTGACTGAATTTTGTCTGGTTGAAAGGGAGAACTCAGGCAAGACAGTAAATATGTCATCCCACTTCAAACTTGGCTCATTTCTTTTTTTTATATATATATGTTTGATGTATTAAAGTAAATTATAGAATTAATAAAATATAGTATTTCAACTGTGTAGATATCTATGATGTCCCTATAAGATCAATGCAGTCAAAATTCAATAAATAAAACAATAATAACTGTGTAAATTAACTTGACAAAGTTGACAGGTCTACTATATACATACTCAATGTCGGTAAGCTAAAATCCAATGTCTACTCCTTTATGTTTCACTCTTCTAAAATGTAAGCAGTAGTATAACAATATATAATACTACCACATCAAGTGTACTAATTATTGCAGAGGCATTGCTCAGAGGCATTGTTTGGGATGACTGAAAGCAGATCCACCTTACATTATTGTCTAAAGCATAACAATTGAAAGAACGTTTTAAAAATATCTAATGATGTGTATAAAATCTGAACTCATCCCATTTGTGTAGTCATCATGAGTTGTGGTATATGTTGTGTCTGAACTGAAAACTAAGTGGTCCAAAAGTGCTTTTATTCTTGCATGTATAAAGGATTTCACTTGTTTTACAACAGATGGAAAAATCATATTCTATGAAGCACATAATAAAGAACCTATTTCTAATTATAGAACTGCCACTCTGACTGATACAAAATAAAATAAAAATAAATAAATAAAATTAACAAATTTAGAGATAAAGTTACCATTTTAATATGAATAATGGTGAAAACACACATTGCTGCAGTAAGAGAGATGGAAGTTTCAGCTTTGTTTACATAAGGTCTTTGGAGCATGTGATGTCATGCTGACCCACTTGATACAAGCATATACAGTAAACATTTCTATCCTAGTGATATGTATGTGCTGCATTGTTTCAATTTGTGACAATCAGTCACTAGTTTTACAATGTCTGGGATTAAACCCTACCAGTTTGAAACTTAGAAATGGAAGAATGATGATGATGATAAAAAAAAAAACAATGATAAAGGCATAGATACTTTGGTGCCACTATGGTCAGTGTAAATAATGCCAACAAATAAGGAATGGCATTATTGTCTTAAAAGGGAAATAATAGAAAATATGAATAAAAATATTTCGTGATTACTTTGGAACAGTTGTGTTGAGTTTACTTTAAATGCAGCTAAAAAATTAATAATAGTGGGGGCAATATCTGATTTAAAAACACAAACGATAGAAATTATTGAGTAGCATGTAGACAGCACATGTACTGAATGAATTCATGGACTCCTATAGGGAAAAAATGAAGAAAAATCATGCCTGTATCAGAGCAGAACCCTAAACCTTATAGAAAATTTGATAATTTTAAAAGGCTCCTGATAAAGTTGAGGATATTTTGATTACACAAACAGACTGTTTGTCAGTATTGTTGATATTGTTATTATTATTATTATTATTAATAATAATAATAATATTAATTGAGGGAAGGCGCAAAAATGTTTAAAAATACCCATACAATATAGCTTTGCATATCACTGGTCATACATTTCATTTAATTAATAATGTACCATTTTTGTGATTTAATCTCAATAATAGTAATAATAATTCTAAAAATATTGTTTCCCTTTTGTGATACTTATAGATTGTAAGAATTCTAATCCCTCCCCCCCCCAATACCTATTGCATTAATTAATAAGTCCATAATTTGGATTTTATATTCTTTTTAAAGTTATTCAAGTTACTGAGGAATTTGCTTAGTTTATGCAGCTCCTGTGTGTCAGACTTTTTTTGATACTGTACCTTAATGTTCCTGTCACTTCTTTAGACTTAATACTGGAATGAAAGATGTTATAATTTGGAAATGTTGTATAGTCATGTACAGCATTTTTGTTTTGTGTACCATTTAAGAATTTTTCAGCAGTACTGTTTTATATAATGTTAATCTATGATTGCATCACTTTAATCTGTTACAGAGAATGCCCGATATGAGCAATCTTCATGAAGTGCAGACGGTGGAATTACCATCTGATACACAAACTGCTCAGCAGATGGTAATGAAGCTGACTTAATTTCATGAACGTGCTTGCCCACTTTCTTTTCGCTTTCATGTATGTAGTAAATTGCATGTGTGCTTTATCTTCATGCTTGCTATGATATAATGAACATTGCTCACTTTGTGCATGTAATGTGCTTGCTGATGTTAACAAAGAATATTTATTTAAAATCCATGAAGAAAATATGACACCTTACAATTATTATATAAATTAACTTGAATGTAAAGAAGTGGACACAGAAATCAGAGATGAACATATAAATTGTTATCAGTTAAGTACCAATTAAAAAAAAGTTATTTTCATTTATTTAATATTTGTTTTTGTGTTATCATTTTAGTGGATAATGTCCCTTCCCTTTCTCTAATAGTATGACTCAAGCATGGCCAAAAGAAAAAATGTGCATGCTAGTATTTGGTTAATTACAAAGATCATCCTATAAGTAAATTTCTTACTGCAGAAAAAAATATAAAATTATTATTATTCCTCTTACTCCCCATCCCCTCCTCCTTTTCTTCTTCTTGTTCATCATGTTGTTCTTTGAAATAAAGTCAGTAATATTCTACAACTCTTAACCTATATTTCTTCACATAATCACTATCTTTTTCCAAACGTTTTTGGTATTGTAGCACCAATTTTGGAATATCTGGTTTGTACCATGCCTGTTTGCACAGCCATCTATCCAGTGCAAATTTTCCTTCATAATTTACAAACGTCTGGTCTCTGAGTTGTTTCTTCAGTTCGGTATAAAGAGTTTTTTTTTTGAGTAGTGTTTAACGCCTGTTTTTACTACTGAGGCAATACAGGTGGTGGACACTGATGATACATGAGATGGAATGATATAGTATGAAAGGAAATTTTTCAAGGAAGGAAGTGTTCCAGACCTAAATTTAGGGTATCTCCCTGGCATTTACCAGTTATGAGGACTGAGGAAAACCTGGAAAAAACCCAGTCAGGGAGGACAGTCCTGGCGGGATTCGAACCCCAGATCTCCCACTCATGAGTCCATGCCTTAGCGACCTCGGCCACCCATGGCGGTCAGTATAAAGAAGGAAATCACTTGGGACAAGAGCAGGAGAATAAAATGGAGGGCATAAAATTTCCCATTTCAATTTCCTAAGCAACTCCTAGGCCCTTTCACATGATGTGCGTGAATATTTTAATGTAGTAGCAGACTTTAGGGGTGAAAATCTGGTCCATTTCCATTTGATCACAGCACTTAGTTACATCAGGACCTCACATATCTTTAAATATTCATTGTGATTCTGTGAGGCAAGTAATGCATCAGCAAAACTTCCTGTCAGTCCCAAAACACTGTAATTGCAACTGGTCTCCTGCAGCATAGTTTGTCATATACATTTTCAGGTCCTTCCTTAAACCATGCTTTCCAACATCATCAGATTGTCTTGAATGCTCATATAGCCTTCTCCACAAACAGAGGCTAACTGAAGATAAATATTCACAGCAGTGTCATTTTTGAAATTTGCTTTTATGGGACCCTTTTTAAACTTTCCTTCCATATATGCAAGCAGTTTTGAACTTATATCATATAAGAGGATAGTAGTGGAGACATTATTGTAATAGAATGTAATAATAGGAGAGCACAATGTGAACAGTTTGGAGTGTATGGTATCTTATACCAGACCTTAGACTTAAATGATGTATAATTAATATTGCAAAATGTCACACTGGCATGTTCCCTTCCATGTCTTATTTTGCCCCTTCAGGATGACTCTATGCAGTATTTGCAGTGGTTGCCTTGTTTATTTTTTAGACTTGACAAATGTTATATAACTATACCATCACTAACATATAAGAGGCGAGCAGAGGCGAGCAGAGGCGGACTGCTGTTAAGTCTGCCACAAACCTAACCAAAGGGATATTTTAAGATTGTTATAGTACCACTACCAGTGGCTGAGATGGTTAAGGCACAGACTCATGAACAGTAGTTCTGGGGTTTTATTCCCACCATAAACCTTCTCTGATATTTTTTTTTACAGATTTTCCTCAGTCCTCATATGTGGTAAATGCCAGGGAGATGCCCTAAACTTAGGCCAGAATGCTTCCTTCCTTTAAAAAAAAAAAAAACTCTATTTTTCCAATTTATCATTTCATTTCATGTACATTAAGTGTCCACCGCCTGTATTCCCTCAGTAGTAAAAATGAGATTAAGACACTATTTAAAAAAAAGGAAGAAAAAAATGTTATGGACTGCATGCATGCAATCACAATCTTAAAATGTAACCCCTAGGCTAGGCATTAGTTTCACGAGGGTCCTTGTAAATAAAGAATACTTACTTACATTATAGGTTAGATTAGATTAGGTGCTCACATAAGTTTGTTTCAGAAAAGTTGTCTTATTTCAGTTTAACTCTTTATCTCTGCATCTGTGCATTGCTATCTAGTGCATTTTATTACACCATTGTAAAGCATTTACTGATTGTTGGTATAGTGTCTCATGTTAATAAGCAACATTTACCATGTCTAGTTTTGTTCATTTCTTTCTATTGGTACAACCATGATGTCAGCACACTATACTATTGTTTTTTCTCTCTTTGTCTGATTTCAGCTATAAATGTCTATGTCCTTTTCAGGTGAATGAATGGCATACTAACTTTTAACACATTGACACCATCTCCTAATTATGTTTATATTCACTCTTGTCTCTTTTTCTATTTAATTTTACTTATAGGATGCACATATGAAAGCTTCACTATTTCATTTTTAGCTGCGAAAAAATGTATGACTGCACACAATTCACAATTAGACATGCTTTATAGTGGCACCTCTATGATGTCTGGCTAACTACTGCCAAAGTAATACATAGAATGTAATGAAACTGCTTCAGGACAACACCCTAATATATTTCTGATACAAAAACTTCATTATGCTGTTTGTTTTTCAGAATCAAAAAATAGGGAATCTTACTTATTGGATGATCCAACTGTTCAAGTAGTGTCACTGCTGTGTCAGTTTGTATGCATTCCCCTTATTTTTTGTTTTCAGCTAATTTAATCCACACTGTAGATCTGTGTTTGCTTATACAGATTGGAATATAAATCAAAGTTCTGGTAGTTTCATTTTGAAATATAAGTGCAGATGTGTGTCACCAAAGTTTGTTTGCTTCCACATTGTAATTTTTACATATCTTCTAGTTCTAAACATTGCATCTATGCATCTATCTTCATTGCCTATGGACAACATTTTTGCAAAGATATTTCTCAAAAATTGATCTATATAGACCATTAGAGCAGGCTTTTCAAATTGCAGGCCTCAATTATTGCTGATTAATTATAAATAAGAGCTTCTAAAATGCTTGATAGAGCTACCTCTTGAAAATAAGGCTATGTTTCTTTGGTTTTACTTTTTCAAGAGAAGATCGATGCTATTTTAACAAAAGTAAAGATATATTACTATTTTATATAAGGTAAAGTAAAATTTTTTGCACTTTGGCATAACACATCTTTAGGTTTGTCACATTGCTTTCTCCATATTCATGCTTAGATTTGGTATTACTGTGGTCACATAATCATAGTTTGGCCTTAATTACATCAATATCTTTGCTGCTTTGGCAGTATACACGTGACTACAGTGTGCACTAAGGGAGAACAAAGAGCAGATGGATTTCTCTGGTCAGGAGGTGAAATTCATTGAAGACTTTCAGTACAATATTGGGGCACCACACACAAATGTGTATGAGTGGATCAAGAAGTTTAAAAGTGGCCACATAAACCATATAAGAGGGAGCAGATGCCCATCTACCTCCATCACTGATGAGAAGATTCAACAAGCTTGAGAGATGGTACTGGTGAACTGGCAAGTTGCCATCGATGAAGTAGCACGTTCTCTGCAGATTAATCACAGTTCTACGTATCAAATCATCCACAATGAACTCGATTTCCATATAGTCTGTGCAAGATGGGTGCCAAGAAAGCATACTGCACAGCACAAGCATAAACGTGTTGAGTTCTGCCAATGCTTACTCAACAATTACAGCAATGAAGGTACAGAATTTTTGAGCAGAAGTCACAGGGGATAAAATATTGGTCCATCATTATGAGCCAGAATTCAAATGCCAGTATGGAGAGGAACAAAGAAATTCAAGACTACATCTTCTGTATCATTTTTTGAAACTAAAAAGGGCTTATACTGGAAGACTATTTGGAAAGGGGTGAACAATCATCAATGCAAAATACAGTAATTTGCTGGTCAACAATCTGAAGCCAGCAATTCATACCAAGCCAAAATGTATTGTCAATGAAAGTGTTGTTGCATGACAAGGCAACACCACATATAGCTAACTAGACTGTTGAAACCATTAACCCTACCTAAAGCCCAGATCTACTTTTGACTATCATCTATTTGGACCAATCAAAGTGCTTTATGAGATTATCAATTTTCTCAGATGAAGAAGTGAGGAAGCAGTGCATAAATAGTTGTGCTAAAAGTCGAAAACCTTATTCTTAAAAATGCAAACTCATGAACTGCCAGATCAAGTGCATCGAAAGGAGACTATGTGGAAAAATGACACATTTGTTCATCCCATACTTATTTTTTTCCAGTCCTGGTTGTTTAGTGGTAACCATACTTACCTTTTAGCTTCATGTTGTGGTTTCAAATTGGCCAGGGTACATGGATTAATTAGGGTGTAAAAATCCTAAGTGTGGCTTCCTTCAGAAGGGAAGTAGCCAAATGTATGGACAATTTTTTACTTTCCCTCATATTACTTTTGATTTGTTCATAGTCCTGCCACAAATTCTGTTTAAGAGAGCCATTTTTTTTAAAAAAGACCCAGAAAACTAGTAAATATTCATAAGTCATTCAACCTTTGGCTTTAAACATATGACCTTACTTATTGCCCAATGTGTGGTTGTATTTCCCTCACTGCTTTCATAAGATCTTGCTTGAGATGGTCAAAACTAGAGCAAGATTTGGCGTAAGCCTTGCTCTCCAGACATCTCAGAGTCTGCAGTTCAGTGGGTTCAGGTCTGAGCTACCAAAAGAACAGTATTGGAGTGATACTCTGTCTGGACCTATGAAACAATCTTCTTAGTTTCCTTAGAAAATGCATATATTTTCTTTTTCTTTTTTTTTTAATTGTATTTTTCCTTTGTTGTAAAATTGTTATCATCATTAAACAAGATATTCTCATAGCTATTTTGAGCTACCAGAAGGAGCATCTTTTCTCTTTCATATTTGATATTTTTTCTCTTTCTTTTTATGTTATATTTTGATAGTGAGACATATGGATCTGTAGAAATGTTATACCCCCAGGCCATTGCATGAGAAGGGATCAAATATAAACCAGATTATTTTTTTCATGTAATTTATTGAAACCAGATTAAATAAAAGTGGGATACATGTAACTTTTCTCACAATTTCCTAATTTACAAACATATTTTTCCCAGCAAATAGAAAGCTTTTTAAATCCATTATTTTAAAAAAAAATGGGGTTGGGTTTCCAGTCGGTTGCACACAATGTTTCCACATTGTCGTCATTGTTGAATTGCCAACCTCCCAATGTTTCTTTAAACATTCCAATCATATTGTGAAACATAGGGAAAGTGTTGTCAATGTTGTCCATTGGATTTCCTGAAGTTTTTCCCTTGTCAAAGCAACTAGCTATATGAAGATGGGCATTGTCTTAGAGGAGAACTTCAAATTGGTTATGAATGTCATTTTTGCTAATAATCACGTTAGCCCCAACCAGAAGCTGGTAGTAAATAAACTGCATTGATTGTTGGACATTCATGAAGAAAATTTATAATCAAAAGGTATTGGGAGTCCCAGAAAATGTTAACATTTTCTCCTGGTGTCAAATTCCGGCTTTTGCAAGAGCAGATTCCCTGCTTTTCCTTCACTATAGGCTTGCTTTGACTCAATATAGTGGTGTACCATCTTTCATCTCAGCTTACGATTTGATGCAGAAACATGTTTCTTGATAGTGATATTAAATCACATGCCTCTGATACACCTGCAAACATGCAGACTGTGAACCTCAGTAAGAATTTGAGGAACTCAACCTGTTGAGACTTTTAAGTAATCCATGTCATTTTAAGTTATGGAGAACACTTCCATAACTTATCCAACCTCATAAGTGATACAAAAATGATCAAATTTGGTCACAATCAATAAGATTCCAAATGACTTGAGTTTTTAAATAAATTGTACTTATGAAGCTGTAGAAAATGGAGTGGTAATATATCATACACTAATGTATTCAACATGTTCACTCTAACTCCACTTATTTACATATCACTAGGACATATTTCCAAAGCACTTGCTCCCATCATCTACTGTTGATCGGCCATTGTTACTTGAATTGGTGGCTGGATACCAAGATGCTCCTGTGGCATTGTCTGATTTTAGTAGGAACTTACTGAGTTCATCCATGGGACAAAAATTAAAAATTCATTAAGTTTTTCTAATTTTTTAAGATGAAAATCTTTTACCCAAGTGGATAACTCTATTGGGTTGTGAAGTTGTTTCAGCAGCTTAGCCTCTGGTTTAATTTCTTGATTTTTGGCCCAAAAGTGAGCTACTACTGCGGATTTATCTTTCCTTGCTGTTCTTCGGTAATTAATATCTCACTCAACAGAGCACAAAATGGAATACCAACAGATAATTAAGGCAGCAATAACCATTGGTTTCAACAAAGACACAGTAATAAAAATTATCAATGAATTTTTAAGACAAAAATCAATGAGGGGTTTCCACACTGAAGAACACCAAGGAAAGATACAAATTCAAAAGTTTCATGTATCATCCAACTTACCACAGCAATTTAAGAAGATATTCAAATAACATAGAATACTGTTAGCCCCAAAGAACAAACATAATATCAAGAATTTATTAGGTTGCACATTAAAAGACACCATACCAACAAAACAGAAATCAGGAATTTATAAAATCAAATGTGCAGATTGTGATCAGAGATGCATTGGGAAAACAAAGAGAAATTTGGAAATTTGAAGAAAAGAACACTTTAAGAATATTTGTTTTAAGCAGGTTGATAAATCAGCAGTAACAGCTCACTTTTGGACCAAAAATCATGAAATTAAACCAGAGGCTAAGATGCTGAAACAACTTCACAACCCATTGGAGCTATCCACTTGGGAAAAGATTTTTCTCTTAAAAAATGAGTAAAGCTTAATGAATTTTTATTTTCCTTCTATGGATAAACTCAGCAAATTCCTACTAAAACCTACAGACACCGCTACAGGAGCACTCAGGTATTCAGCCACCAATTCAAGTAGCAGTAGTCCGTCAACAGCTGATAATGGGAGTGAATGCTTCAGAAATATGTCCTAGTGTTATGTAAGTAAGTGGAGTTAGTGTGAACAGGTTGAATACATTAGTGTAGACTTCAATATTTGTTTCCGATAGATTCATCAGCATCCCATTCTATTCAGGGCATGAAACGGCTTGAGGTTCTTTTTCATGCTGTAAATGTATGACACGGGACCTACGACTTTACTTCCCTTCCGAAGAAAGCCATACTTAGGAATTTATGTCCGAAAAAATCCATCAATCCTGGCCGGGTTTGAACACGATCTTGGGTTTAGAAGGCAAGTATGGTTACCACTACACCACCAGGACCGACAGACTTGTCTGAGCTCAATTCAGTGACTTTCACTTTCCACAGTTTCTTGTCCTTTTGTAAAACTTTTGTGCCTGTCATACACTTGTGTTTTAGACAGCATCTTATCCCCAAACTGTGCCCTTAATTTTTGCAGAATGTCAGCCAATTTTATGCCAAAACTTAAAAATTATGTATTGTTAAATTCTTTGACACGATACCACTCATATGAAATCGATGTGTAAGACAAACTGATTCTGCCTCCCCTTCCCCTTGCTCCTGAAATCCCCATGCATAATGTCTCAAAGGTCTTATCCCACTCCATATTACTCACAAGTAGTAAAATAAAAAGTCCAGTTTATATTTCATTCATCCCCATATTTTGATTATGGGGTAAATTTTGGCAAATTTACTCACATAAGTGCTTTTTGTTTTAACTGTTAAACTGAAATGTTTGAAATATTTCATTACTAGGCCACTCATAATTTTTTTGTGCAATACTGCTAATACCAAAGAGTTCTGTTGCAAAGCAATTGTATTTTTTACATTCAAATTACATGTGTTAATATTTGGTTAAATTGAAACCTATACCAGGAATCAGTAATCCAGCAAACTGAAGAGGAAGAAGATGAAGAAACCAGAGAATATCGCAAGAAGATAGAGGAACAAAAGAGAATTCGAGAGGAATTCTTACAGAAGAAGGAGGCACGAAGGAAAGCAGCTGCAAGAGTTAAGCAGTTAGAGCTGCAGAAAAAGGACATTGATATACAGGCTTCTGGTAAGTAGTATAAGATTCTTAAATGACATTCGTTTTTACATTTCCCAACTTTGCTGTGTGCTATGAGAAAACATATCTGTGGATTTCTATTTATATATTTAAAAGAATCAAACCATAAGAAAAAAGTTGTTTGTATAGTGGAAAATGTATAAGATATGAATTTGAATTCTTTAATTATGAGAGCTATTCAACAAAAAATTATCGTACTTATTATAGGAATAATTTCTAGTGCTACAATTTAAATTTTACAATATTTTATTAACTTAATGTGTAATGTACACATTGTACTAGTTTCATTGTTGTCATCTGGTTCCCATCTGTGAGAGTAGTACAAGTTGAGACATGTTCAGTTCTGCCTACAGCAAAATGGAGGTGACATGCAACAAACAATATGCTCCATTAAATGTACTTACGAAGCTGTTGACAATGGAGTGGTATATATATAAACACTAATGTAATAAAATTTGTTCACACTAACTCCATTCACTTACATAAAAACTGGACATATGTTTCGGGAGGGATCACTCCTGAAACATATGTCCAATTTTTATGTAAGTGAATGGAGCTAGTGTGAACAAATTTTATTACATTAGTGTTTATATAAACAATATGCTTCTCTGAAATTCTTTTGTGTAAACAGATATTCAGCCGAGGCCTATGCAATATTATAGGAGGCCTTTAGAGAGCTTATTCTTTTCTATAATACAGCTTGAAGATAGTTTAAAATGTTTAAAGAGAGAAGGCAATCAATTTTAAAGGAAGTAAACAGTTTGTGCTCTTATGGAAGAAAACATTAACACTGTGAGAGTGGATCCTTGAATAACATTGAAAATTTTAGAAAAGCTGAAAATTTTGCTGTCACACATATTTTGGTAACTGGAAAGTTGCAAATGAGATGTGTTTGTACATGAAGGGTTCGAAGACTGCTGATTTCCAAACTAAGGGATATTCACATGCAGTTAAAGATGATGTTACAGGAAGATGCAGAGTTTCTTTCAAAGTAATCACTGTTGATGAAACTTGGCTACTTCATTTCAATTCTGCAAGCAAACAGCAAAGCTCTATGTGGAAATCTCCAATAGGAAAAGCAAAAACAGTTGCTTCTGCTGGGAAAGATATGGATCTCATTTCTCGATATTGAAGGAATGGTTTACCAGCAAGTTGTACTTGCACACAAACTGTAACTGGGCTGTACTAGAGATGTCCTGAAAACTATTCAAGGTCATATCACACACTAAAGGTCAATTTCCATGCAGGGATGCTGCACATCGCAAATGTTATTGCTGGGATGCCCCTCACCCTTCATATAGTCCATATTTAGCCTGTGTAACTTTTTCCTTTTCCCCAAATTGGAGAAATGCCTTCAGGGAAGGCATTTTCCATTAACAAAGGCAGTGGTGAAGGCTGCAGAGGCAATTCTGAAGGGCCTATCAAAAAAATGGTTTGCAGCATGTCTTTAAAAACTGCCAGAAATAAATGGGATAGGTGCATTGCATCCAAAGGGGTCTACTTTGGGAAAGATTATCAAAATTATGAGGATTGGTGAAGTATGTTATCAAAAAAAGTTACCATTTGTTTTGAACAACCCTTATAACTTGATGATTCCAATTTTGAGAACCATCGTTCTCTTTATTTGTAGTATTTCCTAGTAGAGCATGGGGACAATAATTCTTTAAAGTTAATCTAAGAGGAAAGATATGGAAACATTCTTCTTTATAATGTTCCCTGAAGTAGAATAATTTAATGCCAGGAATCTCCTGTGTATCAGCCACATGGTAATCTGATCATGATATTACTTAAAACTGATTTGGGTCACTGGTACCTGAATACCATGAGCATAATCATCCAGCTGTATAGTATAAACAAAATTAACCAGTGTTTAATATGCTGCCTTTTCAAAAGGCGAAACATTATTAAAATCTTGTGTTGCTGCAGTGAATCAATGGCCTCCCAAAAAAAAAAAAAAACCTGAAATATTTTTTGGGGGGGGAGAAGTATGGATATTCATTTACAAATAGCTCATTCTAGTAATACCAAAATCAATTTAAAACTTTATCTCATTTTGCTGCAACATAGAGCCTTAGAAAGTTTGCATAATGTCAGTGACAAGTTATATACAAATATTCTTCACAGTCAGTTCCTCAGCTAATTATATTACAGAATTCAAGTTGGAAAAATGTCCACAATTTTTCCCTCTTAATGGGTATTCCATTTGAGTGATTATCTGCTCTTTTCCCTTCAATGAACAAATAGATCTCCCATAAATGCTAGTGCCACCCATTTGCCGACTGTTAGTTCAAGTATCACTTTATTTTTATTTATAAACAGCGTGCAATATCATTCCTAAAATCTTTGAAGGACCATTCCCCTATCCTTGTACTGGTACACTGTCAAGGTCTTCAAAGACAACATGAATTGGGAATGGCTCAAACCAATCTTACAAAATGTAGACTACCACACTCATAACATTGCTCATTATCACAGTTTTTACACATAGGTTTTCCGGATCAAAAGATGATGTATATAAATGCAGTGGATTTCTGATTGAAGGAAGTTTAACTTTTCATTTAGGCATCGAACAACCCCCTCCTCTCTCTCTTTTAAATTATCTTGGTACCACAACATGAAGATCTGTTGCACCAGATGAAAGATGATAGAACAAAGCCCCCCTTTAGTGACCAATCATAGCATGTAGTGCTATATGTTGTTACAGATACAAGCAATTCCCAGGGTGACCAAAATACTCAACACATTCTTCTATGCACACCAGAACATCCACGAATAATGCTGTTCCTTTTATTGGCACACAATTCAGGAGTTCGTCTGTAATTTCAGGGTTCTGATTCACATCTCAAA
The DNA here is from genome assembly GCA_030762175.1 of Metallyticus violacea. Lineage (NCBI taxonomy): Eukaryota > Metazoa > Arthropoda > Insecta > Mantodea > Metallyticidae > Metallyticus > Metallyticus violacea. The sequence continues at coordinate 143,164,155 of CM060831.1, forward strand.
TGAAGGTGGCAAGCTGTTAAGTGTTGCAATTATCTGTATTTTATCTATTGCCAACTAAAACACAATGTAATTGTGACATTTCTCTCTAAATTGGTCCTGAAAGGTGCCCCATTTGTTTGGAGTGTTAGTAAAATTAATCCTGGTTTCTTCTTTAGTACTACAAACACATACATACACACACATTGCAATATATATATATATATATATATATATATATATATATTGCATTAATAGTTTTCACCACATTTTTATGTAAATAACCACTGTATTCAAAATTTTTTAGAAATTGTAATTCTTTAAAAAAGTTTTCATATGGAACTAACACAGTGAAGCTCATGTGAATTGAATCTGTCGTCTTAACAATCTTCATGCTTCACTAACCTTAAAAATATATGGAACCGGTTCCAAAGATATGTTATCTCCATTTTCGGCTGTGGACGACTGGTGTGAAAGGTTGTTGCTACGTAGTATCAGAAGCAATGTTCCGCTCTGGTGAAACTTTTATGAACTTAAAATTTATATTTTCTTCTTTCAGAATGTCAAAATTCACCAAATGATCCTTATGTTTGTAGGTGTAAATCTTTTCCCAAATATCCAATTCTACTGGTCCCTGTACAGCTCTCAATAATTCAACCTTTTTCTTTATATCATGATTTTCAGTCCAAAAGTGATATGCCACCACTGATTTTTCTATTTGTTTGTATTTTAAATTCCTCATATGTTCTTTAAGACGTTATCCCCACATTCCTCTTGGTTTTTCCTATGTAGATCTTATCACATTCAGCACATGAAATCTTGTAAATTCCTGATTTTTTCTCCTTTGGAGTATTATCTGTAGTATTGTCTTTCAAAATGTTGTTTAGACTAAATTTATTAATGGGAGCCAATTTTATATTAACATCTTTAAATATTTTTTGAATTTTATACATCACTGATGGGTTATATGTGAATTTTTTAAAGGACTTTTTATTTTAACTGTTGATAATGTAGTGCAATTTTCAATTCTTTTCTTCTTCTGGAATTTTTTAATCTTATTACATATTAAGTCTTCATTAAAACCATTTAAAATTGCTATTTTTTTAATTTTCTTATATTCCATGTTATATTCTTCTTTACTGATTGGCAAATTGATCATTCTGCATATCAGACTATTAAAAATTGCATGTTTGTGAGCCATAGGATTAAAACCATTTTCTTTGATATAATTATCTGCATGTGTGTCCTTTCTATATGTGCCAAATTTAAGGTTTTCTTTCTTTTTATAATTTTTATATCCAAAAAAGGCAGCATATTGTCTGTTTCATGTGTGAATTGTATATCTTTATCTTGAATATTCAAAATCTTTAGTGCATCTTCAATTAAATTTTCATTAACTACGGCAAAAACATCATCAACATATCTGTACCAACACTTAAAGAAGTGTGGAAAGGCTGAAGTAATGTGTGTTTCAAAATTACTCATGTAAAGATTTGCCAGAAAAGGAGATAGAGGACTGCCCATGGTCAAGCCTACATTATCAACTACACTGCATTATCAACAGTTAAAGAAAAAATGTCCTTTAAAAAATTCACATATAACCCATCAGTGATGTATAAAATTCAAAAAATATTTAAAGATGTTAATATAAAATTGGCTCCCACTAATAAATTTAGTCCAAACAACGTTTTGAAAGACAATACTGCAGATAATACTCCAAAGGAGAAAAAAATCAGGAATTTACAAGATTTCATGTGCTGAATGTGATAAGATCTACATAGGAAAAACCAAGAGGAATGTGGGGATACGTCTTAAAGAACATATGAGGAATTTAAAATACAAACAAATAGAAAAATCAGCGGTGGCATATCACTTTTGGACCGAAAATCATGATATAAAGAAAAAGGTTGAATTATTGAGAGCTGTACAGGGACCAATAGAATTGGATATTTGGGAAAAGATTTACATCTATAAACATAAGGATCATTTAATGAATTTTGACATTCCGAAAGAAGAAAATATAAATTTTAAGTTCATAAAAGTTTCACCAGAGCAGAACATTGCTTCTGATACTAAGCAACAACAACCTTTCACACCAGTCGTCCACGGCCGAAGATGGAAATAACATATCTTTGGAACCGGTTCCATATATTTTTAAGGTTCGTGAAGCATGAAGAGTGTTAAGACGACAGATTCAACCACTGCATTTGTTTGTAACACTATAAGTTTACGAGTCTTTTTTGTATAACTCTTACATAGTCACTGACATTAGCACAAGCAAGGGCATAAAACTTCATCAAAAGCTGAATGTGCAGGGACACAGCTGTATTACTATTTTTCTACCATTATTTACAAAGTTACCATTGATTTTATGGCAAAATGATTATTACTATTAAAATTTAGGCCATCTTAATTTATCATACTGCAAAGTCACATTGAAATCGGTCAGATACAACTGAAATAATTCCCTTGCCAGAGTACTCATAGGCAAATTGTCTTAAAGTGACAATTTCAGAAAATGCTGTTATATAAGACTTTGTCAAAGCCATTTGGCAATGTAATATGATATATTTTAATGTTTATTTTCTTTGCTTCAAAAGTAAAGGGTATAATATGCGAGTAAATACTGTATTGTAAAAATACTTTCATTTTGTAAAATGACAACTAGGAGATTAATTGAGTACTTAGTTGTTTTTGTTTACTTCCAAAATAACTTTGCTGAAAAATCTCAGCTATAACTAAAAATGTTAAATAATAATACTGTGTAACATGATATGAATTAATAAAGGTGAGAGTAAGATACAGTTACAGATCTGTAGAACTGGAATTGTCAGACTGTTAATTCGTTTTGATGTATAGCAGGTAAAATTGTGTCTTTATTTTTAGGTGACACATCATTGCAGGCAGAACCACCTCAAGGTAATGCCATTGCAACCATAGTGAATCGTAACACAATAGAGCCACAGCAGGCAGTAATAGTGAACCAGGTTGCCAGGCCTATTGTACCCAAACAACAAAGAATACAACAGCAGCAGCAGATACCAGTTCAGGGTCGCCTGGGCACACCTTTACCATATCAACAGCTGAAACAGGTTCAGCAGCACCCAGGGGGAATGGTAGTCAAAAGGCCGCAGGGAGCAGTAGCAGGGCGTGGCATGATGAGAGGTAGAGGTGTAGTGAGAGGAAGAGGTATTGTGATGGCCAGACGAGGTCCACAACAAATGCAAGTCAGATCACAAGCTCCTTTGCAACAACCAAAACCACAACCTGCAGCCCATGTAGTAGTGACTGATGCTCAGCAAGGAGCACAAGTTGTTACAGTAGTTACAAAGGTACTTATGACATTTCTAAGATACTACAGCATACCTGTTTAAATAATGAGGGGGAAATTTAAACCTTTGTTTAAATTTTAGAGTTCACCTTCACTTTAAAATTTCAAATGGCATCCCTACCTTATGATGCTTAAATTTTAAAGAGGATACAATTTTTATCACATCTTTTGTTTCTTTAGCATTACTTGACAACCTGAACTGTTGTCAGAACTGTTCGACATATTCAAACATACTAACAGCAAAGAAACAAAATATAAACAAATGAAAAATCAGTAGTAAATTACAATACAGTAGAATCTTGATTCATCATTTTTTTGGAGGGACCAGGTTTAACATATAATGGGTGCAAGAAAATGATAGATACGGGATGTGCATATATCATGTTTAAAAATAAATAAAGCAGTTATATAAGCAAAAACTTTATTTTGTGTCAATTTTACATGTTATCATGTACATAATTTATACTTGTTGTCGGTCCTGATGGTCTAGTGGTAACCATACTTGCCTCGTAGACCAAAGACCAATTCCAACCAGGATTGATGGCTTTTTTCAGGTGTAAAAATCCTAAATATGGTTCCTTCAGAAGGGAAATAAAGCCAAGGGTCCCATGTCATAGATTTATGGCAGGTGAAAGAACCTGAAGCCTAAAAGCAAAGGTCTCTACACAAAATTTATCAGTCATTTCATCCTCTGAAATGAATGGGATGCTGATGACCTGAGAAGTTAATGAGCATCCTGAAATAAAATAAATGAACAAAAAAACAAACCATTGTCCTTTGAAAAAGGTAGTTAGCTGACATTTGCTTTTTTTATTTGTGTGAAATGAATTTTCCACATTCAGCATTCTGTTGCTCACTGCCGTCCATACCATCATTGTCTTGTGCATAGAATATGCTTGTACAGTTTCGCATGCCCTTAGAGCATTGACAAACATCGGCATGGCTCACAGCTGATGTTGAGTGCAAAAGCCTGTGAATCATTTTCTGTATAAATCAATGGTAAGTGGAGCATAAGAGTATTAACTTGACTCACTAGCTAATTAAGAAAGCTGAAATTATTTGCATTTTGAAAAAAGGGAAGGACCCAGTACACCCTTCCAGCTACTGGCCAATTAGCTTACTCCCTGCAGTGCCCACAGTGTTTGAATGAACACTATTGGCTCGCCGGGAGTCGCTGTTAACTCAGCTGATTCTGGAGCACCAGTTTGGCTTCAAACTAAAATACTTAACCACTCAGCAATTACTGAGAATGGTGGAGAAGGCTGCATTGGGATCAGGCAGTGCATATTCTCCACTGCTGTGCTGCTTGATATTGAGAAAGCATTCCCTAGCACCTGGCATGCGGGGCTTATTTAAAAGCTCATGCAAGCCGAGCTGCCACTTGCGGTTATAGAGTTCATCGATAGTTTTCTCTCAAATCGCCCATTCTGTGTCAATGTTGAAAGTCAAATATTGGACAGGAATGACACAGATGGGATTACCAGAAGGGCATTTTGTCACCAAAACTCTTCTCTGTTTACATGTCAAATTTTCCTACAAGACATAGTACTTCTACTTTATCAGTGTGCTGTTGACATTCTTATTTTGTCTTAAAGCAGAAACTTACATTTCATACTAACTCAACTCTGCCAACATCTTACTCAGGTGGAGAAATGGAGTGAGATCTGGCGTGTGCACATCAGTGGTGAGAAGAGCGAACCAATTCTTGTCACAAAGCACCACAGACCAGCCAGTCCGGGGCTCTTGAGTCGCAGGACCAGGGAATTTCCTGTAGGAACTAGGTCAAGTACTTCAGGGTTACCTTCAGGGTGACCTTCCAGCCCCACGTGCAAGCACAAGGTGCAAAGGCCTAAGCTGCAATTTCAAAATTGCCTCCAGTTTTTAAACTAAACTCCATTCCAATTCACATGAAATTTCAAATTTATAAGGTTATTCTGGAATATGCTAGCCAGGTTTAGGGTTACACACCTCCATCCTATGTTACTTATTTGTAAAAGGAACAAAATGCAGCTGCAGCTCTAAAAGTAGCAACTAGCATAATATGAACTCTGTACATATGACAATTACCACATCACTATTTCAGTTTGAAAACATTTGAAGGATAGAATTTCTTTGGGACTGAACTTTTTAAATGAACAATGTGGGAAAATGATACTTCAAGGAACAATGAATGTGGATTTTATTTAAATAAATTTTAAGCTAAAACGTTTGGGACTGCTAAAATTGAACAATACATCCGGGAAAATGATGGTTCCAGGAATGATAAATCAAGGTTCCACTGTATTTCGTTGGATTTTTTTACACTGGAATTTCATAATTTTTTTATATCCCAGATGTTTCAAATGCACATTCATTATCAAATAAGGAGTAGTCGTGCATGGAATGAAATTAATGAAAATGGAAAGAAAGTAAAGTTATTAAAAACAACTCAAGAAACCAAAGAAATTGAACATATGAAAAAATTTACATTAAAAATTTTAACAGCTTATGAATTTTAATATTCCAGAAATAGAACACTCAATTTTTAGGTCCATTGTAAGATCACCGAAACTACTTCAGATGCCAGCTAGAGGTAACTCAGATTGTTCTGGCTGTAAGTAAAGCCAGTAAGAGTGTTATATACAAAACTGTTACTTAGTTTATTTTTAACATATGAGGTTCATTTGAAAAGTTCTTGGAATGTAGCACAAAATAAAGATTTTTTAAAATATTTTCTAGGCATAATCTCCCTTGACACTAATGCACTTTGTCCACCAATGTCCTAAAGCCTTTCTCCCATCACAGAAATCAGATTTCTCCAATTCTACACAATACTCCTCAATCGGTGCTTTTAAGTTCTTTATCAGATACAAATTTAAGTAGCCAAATCTGGGGAAAATAGTGGATGCAAACCATAACCCAGTTCATTGATTTTGGCCATTTTGGCCATTTAGTGACATTTGTAAGGAAAAGCATTTTCTTGATGCAAAATTATCATTTTGATAAACCTGGTCTTCTCTGGTATATATTTGGCTAGGGCCTAAAAGCTTAGTACAGCATTTATAGTAGGAACATAGTCAATCACCAGGATACATTTAGCCATGATATTTCTGGCTGACTTCATACATTTGCTCTTCTTTGGCATTGGAAAATCATGGTGCTTAATTGCTGTTTCTAGTGTGTAGTGATATATCAATGGTAATAAACTGACAGATAAAATCAGTTCGATTTCTCTGAAAATGCACCATACTTTGACGAAAGATTTGCAATCCAGTTTGCTTTTGATTGGGTGTTAACAGCTGCAGCACCCATCTTTCAGATACTTTTTAATGCATAACTTCTTTGTCAAAATGTGAAATACCCATTTGCCTGAAAGTCCTATAGCTTCAGCAGTTTCTGCTATGGTGGCAGATTTCATTCATCTTCTATGCAAATCATCTTCAAACTTTCATGACTGCTTTTAAACTCGGTGGCTTACTTGCAAACATTTGAAAATGATGGCATAGGCCTCCTGAGGTCATTTATCAAGGTTTTATCAATTTCTTTGTTGTTATACCCTTCTTAGCAAAGAATTAAATAATCTCTTCTGAGTCGAAGAGAGCTTCACTTACAGGAGATTTATCCTTGTCTGTGAAACATGTCCTGAGTAAATCTCCAATAAGTGAAGCCAAAAAAGAATGTATCTAAATAGTTTGGCTTAGAACAGATTACCGCCACAGGTTGCCGAGGCCGTTAAGGTGCAAACTCATGAGCAGGAGGTTGGGGTTCGAATCCTGCCAGGACCGTACTTCCTGACTGAGGTTTTTTCCCGGATTTTCCTAAGCCCTCATAAATGGCAAATGCTGGGGAGGTACCCTAAACTTAGGCCTGGAATGTTTCCTCAAAAATAAATCTTTTCTCAATATATCAGTTCATCTCAAGTATCATCAGTGTTCATCACCTGTGGTGCCTCTGTAGCAAAAACGGGCATTAAACACCAATTCATTCATTCATTCATCATTCAAAACAGATTATAAATGCACGTTTTACTGTATTAGATTCCAAATTTAATTAATATTGAGAAAGAATTTAATAATTGGATACTGTTCAATATTTGCTGTTTTTCCAACATGCATAAGTCTGCATCACATAAAGAGCAATAGTCCTTCATCAGGCAAGCATTATAGCAGAGCTATTTCTGCAGAAGATCCCAGATTTTGATATTGTAATTTGTTTGGAACTATGCTACAATCTATGCGCAATTCCAAGAACTTATCAAAAGACCCTTGTAATAGCATTGAGCATTTTTAACCCTACAAATATCTATTGATAAAGTTTAAAATTGAATTTATGTATATGCGAAACATTTTAAAGCTCTTATTACCTGTTTTTGTTTATCTATTGTGAGAATTTATGTAACTTAAAATATTTAGACATTAGCATTATCTAATTATAAATGCAGTTATCAATGGTATAAAAGCATTCTATTTATTGGAAACCAAGGTACCTGTCCCTGGACAGAGGATAGTCAGAGCTTCTGGAGCAACAGCAGCTGCTTCCCAGCAGACAGCTGCCCAGCCACGGAGACTGGTGGTGGCACAGGGAGCAACACATCCTGTAACTGCTACTGGAAGGCAGGCATTGCCGCAGCAGCAAGTCTCGAGAGAGCGCACAGTAGTACTTCGTGGTGCTAACAGTGGAAAGCTAATCCAACAACAACAGAATACTCCACAACCACAACGTATTGTTGTTGCAAGCAAGCAGCAGGGCAATACAGCTACACGGCAAGCAGTAAGCAATGTATGCTTAATTTTATTGCACCCATATGGCATGAGTTTCCATTATTAACATAAAGGCTGTTTAAAAAATTTAGTAAGAAAGCAAGTTAAACGCATTTTGGGGGAAATACAGGGGGTAGCCATTTAATTTTTTGGGTTTAGGTTTATGCTAAGTAGAAGACTGTAACTCACCAGCTATTTCTTTTCAAAGTAGTCTTCCCCACCTTCCATCTTCCGAAACCATTCATGAAAGGAGTCACACCATGCTTCTTAAGAGATGGTACCAATCTACTTCTTAGGACATAATACATTCTTCCAGACTACCAAATTAATGTCCTCTCAGATTTTCCTTAACAGTTGGAGACAAGAAAAAGTCACAGAAAGTATGGACTGTATGGTAGATGGTTCTATACTTCTATTCTTGAGACTTACAAAATTCCATTGTTTTCAAAGGAGTATATGCCGAGGCATTGTTGTGATAAAGAAACAGTCCTTGCAACCCAGACTTCATTTCTGGTTTTGTTAGTGTTCTGAAGACTCTGGCAAGACAAACTGCTGTATGCCAATGGGCATTGACTAGTTTTATTACTGGAATGGAATGGTTTCAATGTGGCTACTTCCTGAGGAGAAACTGGCAACCATCTAAACTTGTGCATTGCTTAACCTTTACTGGAGAGGTCATCATTTGGGATGACTCAGATTGCTAATTTCCTCTTTGATACCAGGTTGAATTGAAAATCCAGCTTTTGTCACCTGTGAAGATATCATGGAACATTATGAGCTGTCATTGTCAAAACAATAAACCATTTCGTAGCATCATTCCACTCTTGCTGCCTTTTGTTCTTTTGTGAGGTTTTGGAGTATTCAACGACAACAAAGTTTCCTCAAATGAAGATATTTATGCAGTACTTCTTACATCTATGGCAAATGAATGTTTAAAGATCCTTTTATTTCTCTATAAGTCATTCATAGATTCTTTTTCATTATGACTGCTACATGAGCACTGTTTTCATTGGTGAACTTTTGTTTCTGAATGCCCTCATCTTTCAAGGCTATTCTTCTTCTCTCATAACTCTGCTAACAGTTACAGACTTGAAATGCTAATTAGAACTTGTACAGTGAAACTAATCATATAATTAGAATTATCGTGTGTGTGTATATATATATATATATCCAACTACACATTCTTATTGGCTACCTGTTTAAATGTAGAATATATTTTACAGACCATCGTCTGCATCCCCAGCTAACCATCAACATTTAAAACATTGATATGATGATAAAACACACTTAATGTTTCACTCTCAAAATTAAAAATTTCAGGACATGTTTTGTGAGACCTTTGCTCACATTGCCTACTGTTCAATGTTTAACAATGCGAGCAAAGGTCTCATGAAACATGTCCTGAATTTTTTACCTTTCAGAGTGAAACATTAAGAGTGTTTTGTCATCAAATCAATATTTTAAATGTTTTTAACTCAGAGTGCTGCCTTGTTCATTGGAAATGAAGCCACAGTAATGTTTTTAGCATTTTAAAATGTTTTATTTACTGGAGTTTTTAAAAGCTATATTATTAGGCCATAGTCAGGAAATGACTAAAAAACAAACAAACAAAAAAAAAAGTGAACGAGACTCAAACTCGCAAACAAACCTCTTACTTGAAAACTAATGTCATTACCATGGTGCCAGAGTGATACATTCAGAAACCTCCCTTCATTGTTACGTGTTATGCTTTGGAGTGGCATCTTCATTAGCCAAAGGCATACTGGTACCTTAGAAACTTATAGCCATAGCTTCAAAATTTGAATAGTTAGGCCATATGTTTCAATCTCAAATTGCATATTTATAAATATATATGACATCTCTACACTCAGAAATTATTTTGATATAGTTCAATTAGCACCTTATATAATACACTTTTCCATTTATTAATTTAAGTCTGCAGTCTATCTAAGTTTATAGATTTCATATAGTTTACAAATTATTTTGTGTATTCTTGTATTAGTTTGGTTTTATTATGTATCCTTTTTCCATACTTCATTAGCATTATATTTCAAAAAGAGGATTTTTCTTTATCTAATAAATTATCCTCAAATAACACATGTTCGACTGTCTGGTCTTGTACACTAAATAAACACAAAGGACTGTCTTTTATTTTGAATCTAAAGATATATGCATTTATTTTTCTATGTCCTGTTAGGATAGTCGTCATATTCCCGGTTAAGGGTACATTTATCTTTAGTGTACTTTTAACCCTGGGAAAAAATTATTTTGTTACTGCACTACCATTCACTTTCCCACTCATCGACACTTATTTCCTGAGTTCTGCTAATTTAGAACTCAACGGAATTCTGCTGTAGCTCACTGGTAGGTTTCTGTTAAATGTTGCCTGCTTTGCCAAATGGTCCACAATTTCATTCTGGACAATCCCAGTGTGGGCCCTCATCTAGGTAAAGTGGATTGTCCACTTGGTTCTCTCGAGTCTTCTTATTGTCTGCCTGATTTGCTCAGTCAACATGCTACAGTTGTTGGCATTCGTGAGGGAATCTAGAATTATTTGGCTGTGCGTATGGATTGCAGCAAGGTTTTCGCTGTCTGGCATGTAATTGAACTCTTCTAACTTTTCCAGTGATTTTAGGATAGCAAGTTGCTCAGCTCAACTATTTGAGCAACTGTCATGTAGCTTGTTATTCTAATTGTTGTGCCAATTCATCATTGAAGAATATTGCAATTCCTGCTCCTACACCATTCTTCCCTGTACTTCCATTAATATAGATCTGTAAGATATAATCGCAGTTTTCCTGTTTCTGTTGTATGTTAACTATACCTGCTGGATGTGTCCATTGGGAATAATACATTGCGGAATCCAATTTAAATATTTGAGTACCTTGTATCTTTGTAGTAGTTTGCCATCCTTTGAAACTCTATTATGATTGGAGTTATTCCTGCAATAACACATGATACTTCATACGATGTAGTTCAAAATGCTTTTATTAGTATTATATTTAATAACCTCTGAACTCTTCGAAGCTTTGTACAGTTTATTCTTTTCTCACAGAGTCCATCCATATGGGTGTTGCATAAGTAAGGAGAGTAGTATAGCTCCTTTATAAATTATTTTAAGTACATCACTCTTCAAACCCCAATTTATTCTTGTAGACTTGGCTAGGGAATGTATGAGCTTAGTACATTTTTGAGCTGCATGTTAAGTGATTGTTAAAGTTGAATTTCTGTCTATGGTTATTCTCAATGTTGCCTGTAATTGTTTGTTATTTAGATATATGCTGATGTCATGCTGATTCTTCAGTCTTTGGTCTTCTCGTTATTACTAGTAATTTTGACTTTTGGTCACTAAATTCTATTTTATTGTTTTTAGCCCAGGTGTGATTTTATTAATTTCTATGTTAGCACTCTTTTCTGCTTCTATAATACTTTTGCACTTCATTAATACCATTAGTACCATTAAAAGTGTATGTATTTATATTGCAGTGTGACTTAACAGATTTTTCATGACATATCTTTTTTATTAAATGTTTTTAATATGAGCACCATATGAGTTGTTGTATAGCTGGGCAAATCTCAAATTGTCTTATTTGAGTGTTGTTAAAATGCAATATAATACTGATTTCACAGGCTTAGAGCAACTGTAGGTCAGATTAAAAAAAAAAAGACTTTTATAATGCTATATGAGTATATGAAAACAGAAAGCAGTATTGGTTAGAACCTCAAAACACCAAAAATTATCATAAAATGTGCTATTTTAGGTTGGTACAAGAGCTGTGGTGGCAACACAGAAAGCAGCTAATCAAGAAGCTGTTAAGCCTACAAAACTTGTCTCCATAGAAAATCTGGCTGCCAGTACCACAGAGCAGCAACTGAAAAGAATGTGCCAAGATGTGGGAGCTGTGGAGGTAAGTACATCTTGGAATTTGTAATGCAAATGAGTGTATCACTCTATAACCATTGCTTGGGGGAGGGGGGACAAAGTGAGTTAAATAGCCCGGAAAACTACAAGATGCACAGCTACATATTTTTTCAAGCCCTTAGGACAAGAAACAGTAAGGCATCAACACTTCAGCTCTTGGCATTCGACACAGATAATGTCATTGTCAGTACTAGGCTCTGACCGTCTCTAATCCTACAGGTCAGATATAAACAATGAAAGTCCCCCATATACTCATTTGAATAGCAGTCTGAGTGAACCAAGGCTGGATTGGACACAACATAGTCAAAGGAAATCCCTTTACCACTGCTGGGGATCTAACGCAGGACTGTCCAGTGTATAGCCAGGGACATTACCTCGTAAGCTATCCCTGAGTGCATAATATTTATAATTATAATTTATTTTCATTAAGCTTATACACCAAGACAACATCAAATCATATATGTTGCTAAGTACTATGTAATATAGATTAGGAATGGGCAATATAAGCTGAATTGAAGGTTTGCAACACACATCACTTCATTTCCAAATAGTAAACAGCAATCCATAGTCATCATAATAGAAAACCATTGATTGATAATGCACTGGGATACTTCCCTTCTCTCCTCTGCTGGCACAGTATCACTTAGATTGCACATCCCTATATAGATACATACAAATTCAATATTAAAATATAGTATCAGCATCTATAGAATAAAATATTTACCTAAAATATGTGTTAATTAAATTTAAATTCTTAATATTTATAGAATAAAATTGGTTATCAGTTAAACATTTGTATAATTTTCTTAATTATCAGATCAACGCACAGAACATAATAGTCGCTTCACTGTATTAGTTCCAACACGAAATTAAATGTTATATTTGTATAATTTATTTTTCAAGACATTTTCAAGTTTATTAGACAATTTTACAGAAAGCCTATTAAAATGTCTGACACCTAAAGCTTCATAACTATTCATTATTTTTGTTAAACAGTAATAAGATACATAAATGTACCTGCTGCTCCTTATATTGTAAGAATGTACATTCTATATAGGTAGTAACAACAGTGATTTATTTTTTACAGGTATTAATACAGTATACATGCACAAATTTATAATAGTCAGAATTTTTAATTTTATAAAGTATTTAATTTTTGATATATTTGTAACTACCCAGCAACCATTTTCTGCAACAGCTGAATGTCATTAACATAAGAATTACTTCCCTACAGTAATATCCCATATGAAACTATACATATAATTATAATCTCACATCTTAAACAATTATTGTGCTCAGGTACAAATAGTCTACAATCCCACTATTGACCCTTGTTTGATTGCAATATACTGTCACAACTATAAGACATTTGTGGCAAAGGCATAAGCTCCCATAGGAATGTAAACCTGAAAACACCTACATTGTTTAAATGACACTTGCCTTTGAGAGGAATAAGAAAAGCTGGGCAAATAAACTTACAGTTTCCAAGTTCACATCATAAATTTATTACAATTTGGTTACTTTACTGTTTTATGAAAAGTAAATTACAATAGCTTGAGTTATTACATGCCTAAATTTTAATATTGTATGCTCCAAGCATGAGCTAGCCTAGGGGAGATGCTGCATATGTCTTGAATATCCAATAACCATACTTCAATTGATTTTTTTAATTTGATATATTCAGTTCATCCCACCACAAACTTCAGCTATTTGTGCCATGGGTTGACAGTAATGGAAACTGACAGTCATCCAGGCAATATCAACACAGATCTAAACAAACCCATTATCTAAACAATCTCATATAGCCAATAAAGTTGTATGTCACAATACCATTAACATGATAAAGTCATCTTTTTTTTTTCCATTTTAAGTCCTAAAAAGTTAGGAAGGTTCAATATAAAAGAGCCTTCATATTTTCATGTATCTTTTGCTATATGATAGAAAAAGGTTATTCACTATCTCAAGCACATATTTACTATCTAAAGACTAGGTGCCAGTATAATAATTGACTAAACATAGAAATTGCTATCATTCATCATCCCAAACAAAGATTAATAGCAGTTGTATTTATTTGTATAACATATCACAATTTATAAACAATGTGGAAAGTAAGAGAATGTATTTTTATTAATAATTTACAACAGCTTTTGATTTTCTCTCACACGCATGCACACACACACACACACACACACACACACACTCATTTATTTATTTTGCTTCGTTTTATTAACATAATAATTTACATCATATTACTTGAACAATTGCACAATGTATCATCTTGATCATAAAGTATGAACTTATAAACATTAAAATAAAAATTCTTTGGTACAGCTGCTGTATTATCCAATTATATAAGAATTCAAAGCACTTGTGAAATACAAATATTACTGATTATATAAACTTAACTAGCTGCATACTAAATTGACTTGTTACAAAATTCAGTGCCATTGTCCTTCCTGTTGTTTTTATTATCTCATGTGATATCATACTGAAAAAGTGCTATCAAACACTAGCTACTCAGAATAGATTGTTGTAAAGATTTTGATAACAGCAGTTGGCAGCAGTAACAGTATTAAACTTTATTTGCGTAAAATGCAGGACATGTTTCAAGAACATGCTCTCTCATCATCAGCTGTTCTACCAACTGATGCCCTCTGGTGATCTCAGAATCTTAAAGTTCATGATGAAGTCTCTGTTTTTAAGAATAAAAACATTTTCCCATGTTGACAACTCTTGACTGTCTTTAATATTTTAGGTTTCTTTTTAATGTAGTGTCTAAAAGTTCTGGTGGTTAGTCAGAAAATATGCTCCTTCCCTTCCTTTAGCTCTCAGCAATGTAATAAGAGGCTTACACAAAGATTTGAAATTTTTTGTGGTGCATGAGCTCAGTGATCATGACAAAGCCAATTGCAAAACATTCTGTGATCAATGATGAAGCACATTTTCATTTAAGTTTTGAATAATTGAGTCGAATTTGTAATACTTACATCACTAATAATAGTTTTAAAATAATATTTCATTATTACTCAGTTATTCAAAACTTATATTAAACATCACTGTTACAAACAAAGTAAAGCTGTGGGTCCTGTGTCGTACATTTATGGCATAATAATAATATATTTAAGACATACCTATTATGTGTGACTTGATTGTTTCTATAGTTCTTCGGTTAATGATGCATACACAATAAAAGACAGTTAGATTTGCTTGATTCATTCGATATACATTAACAAACTACGTGCATCTGATACACATGTTAACCATGCCTTGGCAAAGGGGCTTTAACTAAAGGAACGGGCTACATATCCTGCCCCGTCAGAGAGGAGTAGAGTAGAAAGTAGAGCACAATCAACAGAAGTATAGCTCCCCATCTTAGGCATGTTAATCAATCTCAGATGGCTTATGCCCTGCCATTCTCCACCACCCCCCTCCAAGCATCTAGGGTTCATCATTGCTCATACCTGCTACTGTAAAGGGATAGGTTTGCTGTGGTAAATGAACTAGTTGTAGGGCTAATTGGGTAAATGAAATAATAAATATTCCATTATGTTTTATATTAAGGAAACCAGGGATAATTTTGTTGGTTTTCAAGATTTTAGTTGTAGCGAAAAACCTGATAGCATAATAAAAAACCACCTCTAGTCTGTTATTTCCAAAGGAAGGGCATGCCATAGCATGAGCTGCATGTTCTCCAGACCTCAGAATATGTGACATAATAAACCAAGGAAGATTACGAAACTCAAGGTTACAGAATTGAATCTGTCGTCTTAACACTCTTCATGCTTTATTAACCTTAAAAATATATGGAAGCAGTTTCAAAGATATGTTATCTCCATCTTCGGCTGTGGACGACTGGTGTGAAAGGTTGTTGTTGCATAATATCAGAAGCAATGTTCCGCTCTGGTGAAACTTTTATGAACTTAAAATTTATATTTTCTTCTTTCAGAATGTCAAAATTCATCAAATGATCCTTATGTTTGTAGATGTAAATCTTTTCCCAAATATCCAATTCTACTGGTCCCTGTACAGCTCTCAATAATTCAACCTTTTTCTTTATATCATGATTTTCAGTCCAAAAGTTGTATGCCACCGCTGATTTTTCTATTTGTTTGTATTTTAAATTCCTCATATGCTCTTTAAGACATATCCCCATATTCCTCTTGGTTTTTCCTATGTAGATCTTATCACATTCAGCACATGAAATCTTGTAAATTCCTGATTTTTTCTCCTTTGGAGTATTATCTGTAGTATTGTCTTTCAAAATGTTGTTTAGACTAAATCTATTAGTGGGAGCCAATATTATATTGGCAATTCACATGAGCTTCACTGTGTTAGTTCCATATGAAAACTTTTTTAAAGATTTACAATTTTTAAAAAATTTTGGTTCAAGGTTAACAGTTTGTTGGTAGTGTTGGAAAGAAACCAAAATGGGAATTAGTACACATTGTTGCAGCTGCAGAAAAATGTAAATTGTGGTTGATGCACCTGCTTTTTAATGTCCAAAGATGAAGGTGCCTTGAGAGCATTTTTGTCTCTCTCTCTCTTGTCTGTGTGAATATAAGTGTGGCCTGAGGCAACAAGAATGCCTGAAAAAAAAAAAACGGAGGAAATTCAGGCATACCATACACATTGAAAGCAGCAAATTGAAACTTGCATAATAAACTAAAGCAATGTAGCATATGTGGTGGAGCAAATTTGAAAGATGTATTGTTTAATAATGATGAGATAGTCAAAAATAAGTTATTTCATAAATGATGCATAGTTGGCAGTATTGCAGATTGAATACAAAACACTGATAAAAAAAAACTCTTGTCAGTTTCAGTTGAAGACTTCAGAAAGAAATACGTGTGTGCATTTTGTCCATAGTCTCTCTGTGTAGATAACAAGAGCTAAAAATGAAGGCTACATGTTTGTCTAATACTTCAACTGTTGAAGACCAAAGGTCATACATTAACTTTATTTGATAAAACTCCAAAAGAAATCCACAGAGCTTTGAGTAAAGTTTATGGAGAGTTCACAGTGAACTGTAGTACAGTTTCTTGTTGGGCTAATCTTTTTGTGTTGGTTGTATCAGCATAGACAATGATAAGTGACACAAGACACAATCCAAGACGAGGACAGCCAAAGATATCAATAGATGAAATGTGAAACTTGCTACAAATGCTCTTCAAGAAGATTGTCATGTGATATGTGAGGAACTTTCAAAAGACTTGGGGTTTCCATCACTGACACCATTCCATTATTTTGACAAATGATTTACAGAAGAGAAAAATATTTTGCTCTCACTTCTTGGCTGCTGAACAGAAGTATAAAAGCAAGGACATTGCAAATTTGCTGAAAGATTTGACATTGAAGGTCAAGCATTCTTGTGTTTATGAGAGATAGAATCCTGCATGTTACAGCAGTGTATTAGAGTGATTTCATGCAAAAACTGTGCAAAAAAACACAAAAATTGACCGCAGTTGCTCAAAGCTGAGTGACTTATCCTCTGTGACAACACTCACCCATACTCTGGGAATGTTGTGACCAATAAGCTGCACAAATATGAATTGGAAGTGTTACTTCATGTGCCCTACAGTCCATACATGAGTCCAGGGACTGGATCGTTGAGAAGCAGGGAATGAATGAATGAATGGTGTTTAACGCCCATTTTTGCTACAGAGGCACCACAGGCTGTGGACACTGGTGATACATGAAATGAAATGATATAATGGGAAAGGATTTATTTTTAAGGAAGGAAACGTTCCAGGCCTAAGTTTAGGGTACCTACGTGGCATTTACCATTTATGAGGACTGAGGAAAACCTGGGGGAAAAACCTCAGTCAGGGAGGGTGGTCCTGGCAGGATTTGAACCCCAGACCTCCCATTCACGCGTCTGCGATTTAATAACCTCGAACCTCGGCCACCTGTGGCGGTAGAAGCAGGGAGAATATATCTAAGGACTGTAAAGAAATACTCTCAAACAAATAAATGTTAAGTAAAAGAATATTTCAAATGAGGAATTTAGGGGATTATTATATAGAGTTAAAAATAAGTGAATGTGAATAGTTACTAAATGAGTGGTGATTTGTTAAATTAGTTTTAAAACTGTTGGTACTCATATAATACTTTAGAGTTATAAGGTTAATCAGCAAATGCTGTTTTGAATTGAAGTAGAATGGAATATGTGAAGTTTATTTGTTAATTAGGAATTGATCAACTCAAGAAAAGAGAGCAATATGAGGAAAATAAATAATGGAAAGAATGGAAAATTAAGTAAAGAAACTAACTGTAATACAAATTGTAATTTTGGGTACTTAGTGCCAAATTGTGAAGACTTCTTATATTTATTTTGTCTTAGCACTTGAATAAATTTTAATTTCAAGTAAAAGAAAAATATTTTCTTTTTATTTATGAAATAATTCTCATATATTCAAATAGCCTTTTTTACCTGCTAATGTATATAAACTAAAAATTGAAGCTAGATTTCTTTTTTTATTTTATAATGTAAATTGTCATATTTCATGGCCCACCTTATAAATGCATAGATAAATGTTGCTTAAGATTTTTTTAAATTCATCTCATTTTGTGCAAAGCTTAGTATATGTTGTCATTTTCATGTATGCTTACATGTTATTTTTTTCAAATTCAAAACAAGTTAATATGAATTTGTTATATTTTTCTTGCAGAGTATTCAAATGCTTCCAGCTCAGAGAAAGGCAGTGCTGAAGTTTGCCAACCCTAAATCAGCACTGACATTCTTCCAGAAGTATCAACGTAAAATTGTTGACCTTTCATTAATCACTGTAAAGCTGGTTTATCAGTAAGCCTCCTTTATCTGTGCATAACTTATAAACTTTGCCTGCTACACCATCTGATCTGCCAGCCAGCATAAAGCAGTGAAGGGACTGGAGAGATTCCTTCAGAATAACTGGAGCTCTAGCAGCCTTCATGTCAGGCGAGGCATCTGGTTCAGAAGAGGAAGTACCATAGCAGCAATTCTTCAGAGGACTACATTCACATTCAATTTGTAGCATTGCATTGATTATCTGTTTTGTAAACATTTGACCGAGTCCTCATATTTGCAAAAATGTATTACTTATAATACATATGCAAACATATTTTGTTTGTGCTTCATAAAAGGGAGCAAAGCATTTTTGTTTCTTTTCATTGTTGCAGAAAAATGTCCGAACAGTATGACTGTAGAATGCTCCTATTATAGATCTCTGCTCTTCTGCTAATTTTTTTTTCTACATAAAATATTCACAACTACTTCCAGAAGCGTTAGCTATTGGTTTTGGTTTTACAAATGTGGAAACTTTCATTGGTCTTCTTATTGGACTTGGACCATTTTAAGCTAAACATGGTCCAATATTTTCTTTGCCATAGTTTTCAAGAAATGTTTTATTGTCACTGGATATCTGTTACTGAGCAGTGAGTTCCTGCCAGGGTCAAGGAAGAAGGATGATTTCATTTGTAGCTGCAATTACTGTTTTGGAAAACAAAATGCTGATATTTTCTTCTCTTTGTTTAAACTGAAGTGCATTACTTGAAACTGGTGCTGTTTTCAGCAACTTGTCAGTGCATTTTGACAGGGTACTGCTATTTTTTACAATTACTACATTCTTTTTTGTAAAGTTTATACCGGATACGAATTCCTTATTGAAAAAGAAAAGGTTATTCATTGCAAAGTTTATCACTTAATAGTGCAATGATTCTATTTCTTAATCATTTAAGTCTTAGAGCAAATGCAAATTCTGTACAGTAAATGTAATTATTTCAATACATTTGCTAATACGCATAGCATATCTGACTTTCAGCAGATACTGAAAATGTTTTACTTTTGAAGAACTTTAAGAAAAAACTGTAAATGTACAAATCAAATAGATTTATTGATGAAGCTACATTATGTTAATAACTTTCAGTGCTCCAATGCAAATTCATCATCTTTGGGTATTTGCTTTTGAAAATAAAAGAAAATCATTATTTTTCAAAAGCTCTGTTAAATAAAATATGCAGCTGATAAATGTGTGAAATAAAATATAATCTCTATGTTAGATATCTTATACCATAGTAGGATATCACATTGATTATGGCTAATAAATGTTTATTAATAACATTAAATATTTTTCATGTATTAGTTATGAAACAAGAACAATGTATATTTTAAACCCATAATTTTCACTATTCATGGAGCTTTTCTTTAGTTTTCTGTATAAATTACATACTTTTTTATGTTCAGAGCTTAATGCTCCTAGAAATGGTAAACCATATAACCTGCTCCTAACATATAAATTATATGTTACTTGTTAACAGCATTTCATTATCAGTATAGTTTTAGATAGATTTTATATCTTAACTAAGTTTCCTTCAAATTAGTGTTTCTTCCAGAAATAGACACCAGGTTTATTTATTTGATATTGGCATTGACAACCAATTTCTCTTTTAGTTTTATGTTTTTTATTTTTCCAAAAAATAATGGTAATGTACACTACAAGTGACTCATTTTTCTGATGTTAGCTTAACTATTGGGCCAGGATAATATTTCATATAATTTTAACAGCAATGTATTTTGTAGGAAACAGATATGTTTCTTTTTAAGGAGAAAACTATAGTGGAATGTATTTTATATTTAAAACTTAGAACAATAACCACAAAAAGAATGGAGGAACTTTTCCAATAATTATTACTATTTTTTTTCCTTTATAATGTTTTTGCAGTTAATTCCTTTTTGCTACAAAAAGTTGGAATGCAAGTAATCGCCTGCTATAATAAAATTATTTTTATCTATGAAATATGATGACATCAGAAGATGAACTACTTCAAAAAGCTGTATAAAGGTGTATTTACTGGCAAATATATTGTTTGAACTGCATTGTGGTTCGTTTTATATCATGATAACACAGGAATCTGGGAGTAATCTCTATTTCTTTGAAATCATTTTGTAAACATAAATTTACCCTATGGTTACCAAAAGAAATGAAATATTATTGGCAGTGTTCCTCTTGGTCATTTTTATGAAAAATAGCTAACATTTTCTTTTTGTTACAAATTTAATTTACTTTTTGTTAATTTGTAAGTAACATTTGTTAAAAGTCACGTTTCCCCTTAACATATTTACATTTTTGCTAGCAATTCTTTATGGAGGCTGGCATTGAATTTAAATGCTGTAATAGACCTGGTAGGCATAAAAAGTTTGAAATCAGCATTTAAAATATGAGAAACCAAAAACATAAATGTTGACAAACAAGAAAATAAAATGTATGCATTCTAAGTGTTAATATGTTGCTTAGAATCAAGTTTGTATGAATTCTGTAGTGTACATTACCCTTAGTTGCAGTAGATACTTTGTCGCAGTCAAAATGATGTGAACTGTAGTACCATCAAAGTCACTGCACATTTTTGGATCTAACTTTTGACCATGTTACTTTCAATGTCGATATGCTACATGCCAAAGAAAATAAGAGTACAAATAGTTAGTGCATCAATTTTTGAAGATTAAATCTTCCAACTATAGGAAACCTATTACTGTTAAAAAGCTCTGAATTTTATAAGATTTCAGTTATAATAATGTTCTGCAGTGGACAAGAATATCTTACGTTTAATGCAGTACAAAATTTGCTATTTTTGAGTTCTCAGCATTCAGAAACATTTTAAAGGAAGAATGTTTTTATTTGTATTTTTAGAAAAAGCAGATATTGGTAAATAGTAAATTTTAAGCCTTACTTCTGTCCGATCTATGTCATAACTGGCTTTGTATAACTTTTTTTTAAATGTCCTATTTCATAGTTTTATGTTATATTCCAGATTATGTATTTTGTATGAAGCTGCTGGGAACTCTTAAGGACTATTTAGCATTATTCAGAAACATAAGAAATTTATTTTCTTAAAGATAAATTTTTTGATGGTCACTATACACAGAAAAAACAAAAAAGTTTTGAAGGTCCAATAATTTTTAAAGCTTAAAATCATCTAATTAATCATACAAGCAGGTCTGGGAAATAGAACTGCAATTTTCATAAATGAATATTCATTACCTGAACTTCTGTAATTTTCAAAAAATTTATAGTAATGTATTTTGAGATTTTGTCATTTTATTGGTAAATCAGGGGGAGGGGGAACTTATAATTAAGTTCATTATTAACATTTGGATAAGCCAAGGTTTTTTTTTATCACATTTTGCTTAAAAACACTGTTTTATATAGTGTCTTTTCTTGCACAGAGCCTATACGAGGGTCACTATTTATTTTTGGGATTTAATGAAACTATGAGAAATAAACATTTTGTTGGCAGTATTGGAAAGAAACCTAAATAGGCATTAGCATCCATTGTTGTAGCTGCAGCAAAATGTAAATTATGGTTGATGCACTTGCTTTTTGATGTCCTAAGATGAATGTGACTTGAGAGCATTTTAGTGCAATGTTTTCCTTTTATGATTATAAGTGTGGCTTGAGGAAACAAGAATGCCTGAAAAAACTCAAGACATTTTTATGTGACTCTTCTCCTTCACATATAAAGATTTATAGCTGGTTTGCAGAATTTGAATGAGGAGGAACAGCCCTGGAAGACAAGGAGCATACATGACATTTAGCAACAGTAACTATATATGAAAACGTCCCTCCTGTAGAAGCCATAGTGAAGAAAGATCTGCAAGTCACTTCTTGGGAGATACAGGAGTCTGTAAACTTTCATGCACCACAGGCATAAAATCCTGCATAAACATCTTTGTGTTAGGAAGCTTTGTTGTCATTGGATACCCCACAACCTCACAAAGTAAGAGTGGAATGATGCCTGGAAATTATTCACCATTTTGAAAATGGCAGCTCTCAACATGTCCATGATATCTTCACAGATGACAAAAGCTGAATTTACTGATACAAACTGGAAGCAAGGAAACAGTCAGCAATCTGGGTCTTCCCAATTGACAAACAACCAGAGAAGCATAAGCAATGTCAAAGTAAGGGCCAGCAATGGTTGCCAGTTTCTTCCCAGC
Source organism: Metallyticus violacea (assembly GCA_030762175.1). NCBI lineage: Eukaryota > Metazoa > Arthropoda > Insecta > Mantodea > Metallyticidae > Metallyticus > Metallyticus violacea. The sequence goes on from CM060831.1 coordinate 143,187,095, forward strand.
AACTAGCAATATGGCTAGTAACAACTGCCAACTGGTACACCACAGTTTGCCTTCTCAAGGTTTCCAGAACACTAACAGAAAGAAAACCAAAATTTGGTAGGATTGTTGCTGCACTACAACAATGCCTCTGTGCACACTACTTTGAAAACAATGAAATTTGTGCAAGAATCAGAATGATTCTGTGAACTATCTACCAGACAGTCCAGATATGGCTCCCTGTTACTTTTTCTTGTTTCCAAATGTCAAGGAAAAACTGGGGGGGCCATTGGTTTAGATGCCCAGAAGAAGCTGTTGCATCCTATGAAGAGAAAGAAGGAAGCATGGTGTTGCTGCTTCCATGACTAGTTCCAGTGGGAAACACTACTTTTAAAAGAAACAGGCAGAGTCTACATATGGAATCCTGAAAACTAAATAGTTACCCTCGTATGATCCAGAGAAATCAGAAATAAATTATTAATAAATCTAGAACCCACAACGTTCCTAAACACAAATAAAGCAAAATTATATTTCTTTATGAAGATTTACTGCCTAGAGGACAAAGTAATCATGAATGGCAAATGCTATACTAACCCAATCTTTTTTTTTAGTGCACTTGTAATTATGAAGCTAATAAATTTCTGGTGTCTTCAGCTCTTTTATTTCTGTCTTTTAGATGTGATAAGCACATGTAGCTAAAAGAACCATTAAGCAGTTAATGTTGTGATTTTCAGTGTTTAATGCATTAAGAATTTACTTCATCTTCATTTTACTAAATTTAATGATAACTCTATCATTGCATTCTTGACAATTTGAAAGTTAAGTCAAGAAAAATGAGACAGTGTTTTACAAATTTGAAGAATAGAATTTCAGTGAAAATGACAATTGAGTAAAATTATTTGGCAAAATACATAGGAGGAAAAAAGAAAACTAATGCAACAATGATCTTGGAAAGATTACTAGATAAAAATGTCGCAAAAGCTGTTCATCTTGAAGACAAAAAATAAAATGGAAAAAAAAACTGTTGACATCTAGGTATTAAAAAGCTTATGTATGCAATGGATAAGCAATTATATTATGAAAAACAATTTTTGTCTTCAAAGAACTTAGGATGTCACATGCTAAATCCACGATTATAGATATTGGTAACAATAATATTGTTTTATGATGAAAAGGATATTAGTAATTGGGAAACTGTGAAAGAAACTTTGCTGCTAATCATGTATGACTACAGTAACAGCAGTCATTTAGCATACTCCACAAGAACCACTAAATGATCATACACAGATTCACAGCCACATTACTTTGTGATGTGAAAATTGCAAGGTAAGAAATTGCCTCTTGCTAAGGTAGGATAGACACAATAATTACTTTCAACAATATGAATAATAAACATGAGAATGAAGCATTTTCTTGCCTTGCAATGCTAGTTTCCACTGTGTTATGCCAAGATTACCAAATAATACATATAGATTAATATTCTATTTAGATCAAATGCAAGATTGAAAAAGTTAAGAGTAACAAATTTAATAGTACAATGCTGAGTTTAGAATGCATAAAAATGTAGACTTCATGAATAATAATCAAGATGATACCCTCAAATTTCTGGTAGCAATGTTTGTTAACTTTATATGTGAAATGTACTAAAATTTGAAACTTGCCAAGTTCTTTGGCAATGTTGCAGAAGTTCAGGTTTTTATAGGTATGTAAGTTAACTTTGTAAGCAAACAAAGGCTATGAGACTCTTCAACAACTTTTATGAACAAATTTAAATTTATGTAGAAAGCATATTGAAAAAATATTATCACAAAGTACAATTAGTGCAAAATTGATAACTCTCTTTTTAGCAATTTTTGTAATTGATTTCAAGGTAAAAAACTGTATGCTGACTAAATTTTGCTACTTATGCTGGTTTAAACATAACATAAAGAACCGTTCAGTGGATTATCATTTCTGTATAAAAATGAGAGTAGCACTTTCTTCATGTAATGTTGCTATTTGAAATAGAACTTATGGAATATTTTGAATTATGTAATAGCTGTCATGTGCTTAACTTCATACATTTCTGATCAAGTGATAAGGAAAATCTGCCAGCAATTATTAATGAGCAAAATGCTGAGATTTTGTTAAGGCACTTTTTTACTAATGAAGCTGGTATTATCTTCTGAGATGTTCATGTCATTTTGCATAGGTCGATCTTCTCAGCCTAAAGCTTTTCGCATGTTCCAAACTTTTGCAGCACTGTAATAACAGTGCTGCACTGTAATAACAGTCTCTACATTATAAATGTTGTATTTTACTTTCACATTTGCAATTCCTATAACATTTTTATTGTAACTATTGAGTTGACAGTTTGGTCTCTTCTATTTCCTGTATAAATTTACACTTTTCTTTCCTTGTTCCTGTGCATAAGAGACTATATGCCTCTTTCTTGCTTACTAAGGAGGCTGAAATTACAGTCTTTTCAAAAGAAATTGCAAGTGAACTATGAAATTTTCCAAGAAAGTTATTTTGCAAATGGGTAAACTTTATATGCAGTAGGAAATCAAATCTCCAAAAATCATATGTTAGGATAATTTCATTGTGCCTCACAAGACTTTTTTTCCTGTTGAAAATTTATTCTAAAGGCTGTTTTTAGATTTAAAATCTCAGATATACAGACAGTATTTCAGCATGGCATTCAATTACTTTGAACTTGATGTTCTTTCTTTTCTCCAAGTACACTAGTCTTAAATGTGCACATTTTATTCTACAGACTACAAAGGTTATAGTATATTTCTGATAATTTTAAAGAACACCATTTATTTTCAGCTGGTACACTGTTATTAAAGAATGTTAAATAATTCAAATAAATGCTATTTACATTTGGCAAATGTCTTTTTTTAATTATTAAGATCTATAAAAAACGTTTCTGTATGTAGTGATCATCAAGCCATTATTTGTAGTAATCTAGTGCAGATGTGTTAACCTAATTACATATATATATATTGTTCTATGCCACATTAGCTTTGTGTAAAGCTTATATTGACACAAAGAGTTTGTGCATTTTACCTAAGCATTTACAAATTTGGTATCTAAGAAAGCTTTCTTTCATTTTAAAATATTCTAAACTGCAGTTAATGAAATGTATGTGCATTTTGAATGAACCTCCTGTTTAGGAATGAAATGCAGCAACCAAGCTGTTGAATCGAAGGCATGGTGATATAAAAATTTTATGCAAATGTACCTTCTCTCTCTCTTTTGCCTAATCTGTGCATATTTTCTGTAAAAAGTGTCCCCTTTATATTTACATTTTGCAACATCATGACTGGGTATTGCATAAAATGGCTTTCCTAGCAGTTCATTATTGATTTTTCAAGACATTTATAATAAGTAACTGATTGCTGAGTAGTTAAAATGATTGTTGAAAGAAAACTGTGTTGCCTTGCATGAGTACAAGTACCTCACAATATTCAAATTATTGAATCTGCATGAAATTGCTCCATGATTGATGAAAATTTATCACAGGAAGATGCAAGAAGTACAGTGCTGTTCATAAGAGGCAAAGATAAGGTCAACCACAGTAGTTCAATGCTTAATGTCATTAAGAACATAAGGAAGAATATTAGGAGAATTCGTGTCCAAGTAGTTAAATATGCAAAGTTGTACTAGATAACTGGGGACTTATCACCCAAGTACTGGTCACCTCTGATGACCCAACCAAGGAGAATTAGATATTACAGGGCCAAGAAACACCATCACTAACTTGCTAACAATCAGCACTGAGATGAAAACAAATTTTCTGAGTTAAAAAAGGTATAATGAACCAAATAATGGATTCCAGAAGATCTGCAGATTATTCCTTATTCCAGCATGTTATGCTTCTGTAAGTTTTAGTCGGGCCTATCATCCATTGGCTGACAGAACTCCACTTCTGCCAAAAGGACATGAACATTAATGCCAGAATGTAATAAAATACCGCACACATAGTGATCAAGCCCCTCGATCAGATATAACAAGCATTGAACTTTAAAGAAGACCCTGTTCTACAAGACCAAAGTACTCAGAAGTGGTTCTAGGACTTCATATCCTAGGGCAGTTGGCTGTCCAAACCCAAATCTTGAGTTACTGTAGAACTTGTTTTCAACATATCTGAGCATTATAATTAACTGAAAAGAGCTTTGGAGCAAGTATTTGGAAATAATGGGTTTAAATGTTATATTTGCTGACATTGGCCATGACATTTGATAGTTCATGTAAGCTAAGGGACAACACTTTTATTGCTTTTAAATTGCACTTTATGAGTCAGCATTAAAAAAAAATGTTTTTTCAAAAATATTTTTCTTTGTAGCAGAACATATGCATAGATTAGGTAATTCCATATAATTTATGTTAAATAATTCTGTTTACTCATAAAGTTACAATGCTTAAATAGCTGCATATTTAGTTGCCTTTGAATATCTTAGATGCAACTTAATATCTGTACCTTGTTATCCCAAGAAGAATTAGGGGGAAAAAAATTCCAAATCTGCCTTCTGAACAGTTTTCAGTGCTTTAATGTGATTTCTACTATAGTACTGAAGAGCTGCAAGTTTCATTATGTTTTAAAATAAATTTGATAATATTTCAAGTAATTCCACTACTCATCCATACATGGATATTTCAAAATATTTTGTGGGCTTAATTCTTTATCTTCAAAATGCAACATCCTAAAAAACATAATAAAATTGGGTTTTATTATCAATGGGATAAAATTACTGCTGCATTGGCACACTCCAGCTGTTCTTAAATACAAAAAGTTCAATAAGTAATGTAGCATTCTTTCATGGTTTATTTTATATCAGTTTCAAGTATACTGTTGTTCCTATTTCCTTGGTTATATAGTGCTATTTTTCAATATAGTCTCTTTGCAAATCTATGGCTTTGTGCCACTTAGATGTCTCTGCTTGTATGCCATCATAATTCCACTGTAGTTCAGCCTCTTAGCCATCTTCATACTACAGCTGTGGCTTACTTATCAGCATCACATCCCTTCCTGCAAAGCATTGTTTAAAGGACTCGAGAAATGAGAATCAGAAGGTGCAAGATCTGGCTGTAGGGTGGGAGAAAGTTAGTACATTGAACTTCAAGAGATCTATTCCAGTGCATAGAATTGTATGCAGCTTAGTATTATAATGAACTAGTCACATATTTGTGAGGACAGATGTGTTAGAATTGCTTCTTCAGCCTCTTAAGAATTTCTGATATTACTTCAGAGTTAACTGTTTCATCACAAAATAATATATCACTCAAAATAATTCCTTTAGGGTTTTTTTGTGGTTTTACTCAGTGGATTGTGTTTTCATCCCAAGAAAAAAAATAAACTCTTTTTTGATGGAAAAGACATCACTACCACCTTCAGCACTGTAATAAGCAAGCAACTCTGAACAGTTCATGGTTCTATGTTCCTTACGATTAGCAATTACACTTTGAGGACTTATTTAGCACAAAACAACATTAGAGTTTCTGTAATGTGTTTAATGCGAATTTTTTACCATGGCATCACAGGAGGTAGACACTTGTTAATCTGTAAGATGAAAAGATAAAGAAAAGAACTTTTAGCAAGAAAGCATTCCAGTCTTAAATTCAGGGTACTTTCTCAGCATTTACCATTGATGAGGACTGAAGAAAACCTGGAAAAAATTCTAAATCGGAGATGATGGTTCTGGCACAATTTAAAGTGCAGACTTTCCATCCTTAAGTTCATGTCTAGTGATCTTGGCCAAGCATGTCAGTACTGTCAATAGAAATATCAAGTTGAACACTGAATTATTTAATGGTTGTTTGCTAATCATCCCAAATAAGGATGTAGGCATGCTCCATCATTGAAGGTTTGACTGCAATGTGGCCATCTGCAGCATGGATGATCAGTGAGACTGCCTCGATCTTCTTGTCGACCATCAATTCTCCATATAAATTTTTAAATGCCTCTGAATGTTGGTAATTGTCTCATTTGCTGCAAAAAGTATGAATGCTGTTCTTTGTTTATAATGTACATCAATTAGAAACATCATTTTGAAAGCTAACTGCATCACCTGCCTCCTAATGAAAGAAGCTGAAATTTAATGATATAGTGTGTGAAAATTCAAACGTACTTTACCAAAAATATTGTATTTTTCCAAAATAAATTGAGAAAAAAAATATGTTACACTACTTATTAAGCACTCTTTATACATACAGAAATTAAATTACATTTTTTATTGTTCTGATATGTACAAAATTGGCTTTCATTGACTTTAAGAAGCATTGCCATATATAAACTGTTGAAATTCAGAGTGACATGTATTTCCTTCAGTGTTTACTCTTAGATGCAGAAGAGAGAAATTCTCAGATTAAATTACTTTTGTTGTTTCTTTTACACTTGGAAACTTGTACTGACTAGCCTATTTAATATATTTCCAAATAGTAAAGCAGGTGTATTATTGTGCCGAAAAATATAGGATTCAAAAATAAAATAATTGAATGTAAAGATGCATATTATTTGAAATTAAATTAGTCAAGATACTCATCAAGACATTCATTTAGGTATAGTAGCACACAAAAGTTGCATATGCATTGAAAAATATGTTTTTCACATCTGTGAATACAAAGCTGATGTGGCCTTTTGCATATCTGTGATTCATACTTGTATTACCCTACATTAGCTTTGTTCTGTGCTTGTCAAATTTTATAATTTATGCATTCACTTATATACTTGTGGCTAAAAAGATGTGCCTTAAATGAAGTAGAATGCATAAATTACATTTTGAATTTTAGTGAAATAGCCTAAATTTTGTTGATAGCTACTAACCATTGTTACTCTTCCAATTTTGACTTGCAATTTATTAACATGGATGTTTCATAGTATACAGCTGGGTATAAACTAACAGCATGCTGAAGTCTGCATAAAAATACAGTGCATTTTAAAGCATAAGTCTAATGTTTTTGCTACTTATGCCTGTATCACAAAAATTTGTACAAAACAACATCAGCAGTGTAATGCCAGATTGATAATTCTTCCTTTTGGCACCCAAACTCAGTTAGTTCACAGCTATAGTGTCAGTCAAAAGTTTAAGACCACTTAAAAGAAATAGAATTAATTTTATTATAGCAATATGAATTATTTCCTAACTATATTTCAGTTTGTACAAAGTGTCTTATAGTATTAAATTGCTTCTACTCAAGCTTTCAAAAGCTCTTGTACATTAGTTTTAAACTGATGGAATTTTCACAGTGAAATGAACAAGGGTAGTTTGATAAGTAACTTGATTTTGTATTAAAGAGAACAAGTTTGGTCTTGTACATACTTTATTTTTCAACATAGTCCCTCAAAGTTCAACCTTTCTCTAGGTTTGCGATTCCCCCATGGAAGTGGGTTTGTTCAGTGCCCTCAAAATACACATTTACCTTCTGTATGATCTCTTCATATGACTTAAATTTGTGTCCAGCTTGGAAATTTTTGAGATTCAGGAATAGATGGTATTCCAAGGAAGCGAGATGAGGTTAATAGGGTGGATGCAGAAGCATTTCAAATCATACTTTGCTCAGTTTGTTCTCAGTGGTGCAACTTGAATGCACTGGCACATTATCATGGTGAGTCAACACCTTTTATGGCCATGTTTTTCGCTGTCTTCAGTACCTTCAAAAGTGATGCATAGTATTCCCCAATAATGATTTTCCCCTTCTCCAAGTAGTCAATCAAGAGAATTCCTTTTGCATTCCAAAAAAGTTGAAGCCATCACCTTCCCAGCAGATGGAACATATTTCGCCCATTTCAGAGTTGGTTTTCCTCTTGCGGTCTACTGTTTAAACTGCTATTTCATTTCTGATATATAGTAATGAATCCACATTTTATCCATAGTCACAAAATGCCATAAAAATTTATTAGATTCTTCTTAAACATTTGTAAACAGTCAGCCAATGTTCACATGCAATTTTACTTTTGCTCAGAGTGAGTAGACATGGCATAATCTTATGCAAAGTTTTTTCATGTGTAATTAATTATTCAAAATAAAATGAATCCATTCAGTTGAGATGCCCTGGGTCTCTCCTAACTGGTTCACTTTCACTTGTCTGTCAGCCAAAACAATATCATGGACTTAATCGATCATTTCTGGCTCACAGCTAATTTTGGATGATGATTATTGTTTAAAGTGTGCAAAACTGCAAGGTCATTAGCGCTAATTTTGGAACTCCAGGATGTGGTGCATCTTCGATGCTTGTTCTATCACACTTGAACTCATTTACCCAAAGTTGTATGGTTCCATTGGAAGGGTATACATCACCAATATAGGCAAAATCCTCATGAATTTTCATTGCGTTCTCCCTTCCAGAAAAGAGAATTGAATCACACCAAGAATTCTAATCTGACACATTTTTTCACTGTCTCTCAAAATTCTTGTGTTTAAATAACTACTAAGTAATGAGTTAACATCAGAATGACTTGTGACCATAAAGTACTGATATATAGGAGGCAAACTTTATGACCATATAAACAGATAATGTTGTCTGTATTAGTAAGCAAACCAAGTCACTTATCAAACCACCTCATAACACTAAATATACAATTTTGACTAAAAATCACTCCATTTTCCAACCTACTACGATATCTTTTGAAGGTTTGTATTTATAATAGCACAAATTCACTATTATTTGAATTCTTGATTTTCCCAAAGAACTGACATTCTGTAATTTTAAAATGTGGGCATTTTTGCAGTGAAATACATTACATGTACAATTTTAACAAGAATCGCTAAAATTTTTAATTAATTTTTGACAAGTTTTGAAGGTGTATTTTTCATTATCAGCATGGACTGTCCGCATCTTTACAGTATACTCTGAATCAATTTTAAGTACACTTGTAGTGTAATGCTGTTTCATATTTCTTATACATTATCTATAGATTCTTTCTTGTTAACAGGTCTGAAAACTGATACTCTTTGCTCCCCCCCCCCCTTTATATAACATTTAATGCCCATTTTTTTTATCTGTGGTATTAGACAATGGACACTGATGATACATGAGATGAAATGATAAATTGAGGAAGGAAGCACTTTCTCCTGGTATTTGCCAGTAAAGTACTAAGGAAAACCTGGAGAAAAAAACCAATCAGGGAGAGCAATTCTGGCAGATTCAACCTCAGGCACCCATGTCAATCTAATCCAAAGGTAGTTCTCATTTGTATAGATGCCGAGCCTTCTGTTCCATCAACCTAACGTAGAATTATATGTTCTTCCAATTACCAGAATATTGTAGCATCTTTTCCCTCAGTATTGAAATGTAATTTTATGAATCACAGAATTCCAGCTCCCTTTGATCATTTGCAGCCCCAGATCATGACTATATCACTTCTTGGACATAGTACATGAGATACTTGATAGGCATTTCTCTTTTGTAGTAGTGCATCTAACTATTTGTGTTTTCTTAGGAAAGACTGAGAATCTTGACTCATTACTATGTAACACTTTATTTCATCTCTCCATACCATAGTTTTTTTTTTCTCCCCTTGTCAAAGACGGTATTTTAGGAATACATTTACATAAGGGTCAATTTCTTCAGTCAATTACCTTTATATAGATGTTTCATTTTGGCAGTGCCTGCCAAGAGGAAAGAGATGTTCATTGAAATGTCTTTATTTTTATTTTTCACAGTACCAGTCTTATCTTATAGGGTTGATCTCTATGATCTACCTCTAACCAAATTCTGATTGTCTAAAATATTTATTTTTACCTTTACCCTCATTGAAGGCTACACACTTCTCCCAGTGATGCTCATATTTTGCAACTTCCCAAAAGGATAGCCTGTAAAAACTGGCCTATAGTCTCCATGACTTTATAATAATGGAGAAAATCCCCTCCCCTACTCCAAAATTTTCTTTCAGTTTTTGGAAGAGCCTTAAGTTGCTGGTAGCTAGATCTGCAGAGGAAGTAGGATGTTCCAGCAGTTCAAACCCTTGAGGGTTTTTTCCCCTCCCCTTTATCCTTTAAAAAGAGCACACCTTTCCTCAGTTTTTCATAGCTTCACATTGATTGCTTCTAATTTTGAAGTTAAATTTACAAATGATCAATTATTATGACTTTTCTCTGCAAACAATAAACCAGAATAACACCTTGTAAATTTCAGTATGATCTTGGCCTGCTGATAACTGCACCCTGAATTTCTTAGAGGATCAGACCCCAATGTTTCCATTCTGTATTTTGCATTTTGATATCAGGATCATTATAATAGACTCATCTGTAGTTACAAATCTATACATTTTTTTTCCATCAAAAAATGTCTTTAATATTCCTTACAAATATTGACTCTTAACCATCTTTTAGTTGGTTTCAAAATTCAAGGTACCCTCTTGGAGTTAAATTTTTCATCCCTATTTCTTTATTGAAAATATTAGGTATAAGCATTATCATATAAGATGTCTGTTTCCTGTACTATATCCTGATAGGCACTAGTCAATCTTGCAACACTAAATAATGCACTTTATATTTTCTTCTGTATTGACAATTTTTCAAGGACCAGTAAGCTCATTTTCTTAAGATGTTCACCACATTTAAACTTTAACCACCATACAGGCCAAGGTAACTAAGACACAGGCTTATGAGCAGGAGATTTTGGGTTTGATTCCTGCCAGAACCATCCTCCCTTGACTGATGTTTTTTCAAGGTTTTCCTCAGTCTCAAATGGAAAATGCTCATAAACTAAGCTTGGAATGCTTCCTTCCTTTAAAAATAATCAATTCCCAATTTATTATTTCATTTCATGTATCCCCAGTGTTTGCTGCCTGTGGTGCCTCAGCAGTAAAACTGGTTGTTAAACATGAGGGCTGTTCATATTTAAACATATCTTTACTCATCCTCATAATTTTGATGATCTTTCTCAAAGTTGGATGCAATGCACCTGTGTCATCATTTCTGCCAGTCTTCAAAGACATACTGGAAACAATTTTTTGACAGGTCGTTCAGAATCACCTCTGCAGCCTTCACCACTACTTCTGATGATGAAATTGACTTCCACAAAGATGTTTCTTCAATTTGAGGAAAATAAAAGGGGCACATGAAGTTAAATCTGGACTATAGGGAGATTGAGGTATACATTTATATTAATTTTGTGAGATGTTCAGCAACAAAATTTGCAGTGTGCAGCCTTACATTTTTATGGCACAGCATCCAGCTTGTTGCATGGAAATGTGGCCTTTTGCATATGATATGACCTTGTAGATTTTCAAGACATCTCTGTAGTATTGAGCAGTTACAGTTGTATGTGCAGGTTGACATGCTGGTAGGCCATTCATTGAATATCAAAAAATGACATGACCGTAGCTTTCACAGAGAAGCAACTTTTTCTTTTTTTGGTATTGGTTATGATGGGGCTTTGCTTTGCTGTTTGCTCTCAGGAACAAAATTATTTGCCAAGTTTCATCACAGTATTACCTTTTAAATAAACTCCACATCCTTTTGTATGGGAATCAGCAATGTTGCCAAATACATCTTATGTGCAACTTTTCAGTAACCAAAGTGTGGTGGCACCCAGAGAAATGTTCAGAATTTCTGAAAGTGTTCTTAATGTTATTCAACCATCCTCTCTCATAATGACAGCAGCGGTGTTAATGTTTTCTTCCTTTAGAGCAAAAATTGGAGCAATGGGTCCATTTTCCTTTGAAACTGATTGCTTCACCTGTTTAAACATTTTAAATCATCTTCAAGCTGTTCCATAGGGAAGAATTAACTCTCCATTTGCCTCCTGTAAAATGCATAGGTCTCAGCTGAAGATTTGTCGAGACAAACACAGAATTTCAGAGCATCATTATTAGTCATGTGGCACTTCCATTTTGCTATAAGCAGAACTGAACATGTCTCAATTTGCACAGCTCTCACAGGCACAAACCGGAAATGACATCCTGAAACTAGTATTACATGTGCATTATGCATTAAGCTAATAAAAGGTTGTAAGGTTAAATTTTAGTGCAAGAAATTATGGCAATAAAAAAAAATTATCTCTTTTTATTAAACAGCCCTCATGACACTGTCATCTTATTATGTCATAAGACATCACAAATTTGACATAATATGAATTTCAGAAGGAAATATTCTATACATTTGCAGATATTTAATAATGGCTCTGTTTCTTGATATGCTCCATTTTCCTAGTGAATTATCATTTATTATTTTAAAACAGCTACAATGTGTTAAAAGAATGTGGGAACTTGAAGCTGCACTTATGGCATTTATGTGTCTCAGGCATTCTTATGCATTGAAATACATTTTAAATTTTTATCAGATAGAAATAATCAGGATAGAAGTATATGGAATCTATTGTCATGTTTTTGTAGTATGGTGTCCATAATATATTTTTACTGAGGGCTAATTTAATCTTCAGTTTTCTGTGCATACCTAGGCATATATACAATTTGGCATACAGGTTCTGACTAACAAATTTTTTACCCATTTTCTTCAGAAAAATAACAAGCTTCTTAGAATCAATTCTAATGCAGATTAATGCTTGAAAGATTCATTATCGTTGAAGCAATAGAACTACAAGTTGAAACAGATCCAGTTGCAGTAGTTCATAAAAAATTTTAATATTGGTTGCTTGAAAATCATCAACTATTTGTTTATTTTTAATGTGTGAATAATTTTTTCTGGGTGCTAAATATAATTTAGTTCAAGGAATTTATGCAGTAATAAAATATTTCAATAGTATTGATCTGCCAATTAATGGTTAATGCACAAAAAATGAATCAGTTTTTAAATATTGAAAAATTGTTATTTAAAAAGAAAAAACACTATAATTCTACATGGTTTTAATAGTTCCATTGAAAATAAATATTTTTTTGCTTTTCATTATGTATGAACTTCGTTGTAAATATTGAAAGCCAATCTTTGTAAGTTTAGCATAAAAATTCATCTATGGACTGATAAATATTGTGATGGTAGTCTTAAAATTTGACTGATACCTAAAGTTAATATTAATATTTTTTCATCTTTGTATATAAGTGAATTCAAGTGTCTGTATGTGTAAAAAGTGGAATTTCTCAGAAATTATTAGTATATATTTAATTTGCAGTATGTAGTCATTTTAGGTGCTACTGTTAGAGTTTACAAATTATCTATTTAACATTTGTCTAAAGTATATGTTCAATGAATCATAATATACAGTAAAAAAACAGAACATAGCTAATGTGTAATAACTGTATCTGGCAGTAGCATATGTTACACTGTGTTCATTAGTCATCTTTCATTTGAGATCTCTGTATTTCTACCTCTGAATATTTGCTGAACTAAGGTCTTTGCCCTGGATCTATAACATGTACTGCAGACTGTAAGATTAAGACTGAATTCTGAGGTATATGAAGTTATTTCATCTAAAGCAAGGTTCAAGTATGAGGGATTCTGGTTTTCCAGGTATGTATTAATTTTCTTATTAGAACTGAATCACTTGTATAAAACTAAACATTTGTTATCTTATATTATTCACCATAACTCTTGCTCATAATGTGTCTTTCCTAAGCAACAAACATAAATTTAATGCATTCATTGAATAAGAACAATACAAGGGTTGCTATTTAATTTATGGGATTTAAAGCAACCAGAAAAATAAATTTCTTGTTGACATCAGCATTGGAAAGTTAGCATATGGCACTTATTGTTGTAATTGCAGCAAAATGTTAATTGTGTTTATGAGCTCACTGTATGATATTCCAAGATGGAGACAACTCGAGCATTTTTGTGCAACTTTTATGATTATAAGTGCAACCTAAGCCAACAAAAATAGCTGGAAAAATTGCAGACAGCTTTTTCATACTTGCTCCTTCATTTACAAAAATTCATAACTCATTTGCGAAGTTTGTATGAAGAAAAAACCTTGAAAGACAAGGAGCATATGAAGGATGTAGCAATAGTAATCAACAGATGAAATTATTACTCTCGTAGAAGCCATAGTGAAGAATGACTTGCATGTGACTTACAAGGAGATAGAGGAAACTTAAAACATTCATTTATTGCAGATATCAGAAATCCTGTACATATATATTCTTGTGAGAAAAAATTGTTATCATTGGGTACTCCACAAACTCACCGAAGAACAAAAGGTAGCAAGAGTGGAATGCTGCCAGATTTTCATTGTTTTGACAGTGGCAGCTCTTGATAACTTCACAGATAATGAAATCTGATTTACCAATACAACAGAATTAAAGAGGTAGTCAGCAATCAGTCTTTCCAAATGACAAATCCCTAGCAAAGATTAAGCCACATCGAAGTGTAGTCCAATTGCCAGTTTCTTCTTAGCAAGTGACATGTTGCAACCATTCCACTCCAGTGGAGTTTTTCCTGTGAAGGAAAAATTGAGGGGGGGTTGTTAGTTTGGGAGTTGGAAAGAAGCTGTTGTGTCCTACAAAGAGGAGGCTGGTGCCATCTCTAAAGAAGCATGGCATGACTGCTTCCATAATTGATTCGAAGGATGCAATTTTGGGAACCATTTCTACTACTTCGAAAGTAAATAGAGTTGGTGAGTTAAAGTCTTCTACTTGGTATAATTCTAGAAATTAAATAGCTACTCTCATACACCATTAGGCATTAAATGGGAAAAAAAGTAGAAAAGAAAATATAAGCATACTTCACAGATAACTTCAAACCTTATGATATATTGTATTCATAATCTGATCATTCTGTCATTGTGAATTTTACATGCTTATTTCAATCAAAGTACAATTATTATTTATTATTTTTCCCCAGACGTGGACCAGATCCAAAGCTGGCAGATAACAGCTGCATACATTGACAATCAGGGATGCATATTGCTGCTGATTGATAAGTGCATGTTTAGGTTCTGAACAATGAAAAGTTAGTGTGTTACTGTATTTCATTTCTCTGTTTACTATGGTTCAAAGATTTAATAAGAACAACATGTTTTTATTTGCTTTAACTTTTTAAGAAATGAATCAGCTGCTTAGTGTTGTGCAAATTTTACAAATGTTACCTGGGGTTCATCCATGTGAAAGATCTACAGATTGTAAAACAGTGCTTAAATTCAAAATAACAGAATCAGTGTTGGTCAAAAAGATTAGATGTAGGCATCATGTGTTAACAGAGGAAAAACTGGATGATATCACTATGTAATCACCGGGAATCTCCTCCGAAGTTAGCACAACAAGCAGGAATCAGCCATAAATCAGAAAATTCTGCTACAAAATTTCTAAAATTTGATTTTCCATGAAAACTTCTGCAGGAGGCTGGATATGGGAAGCTGTGCTGTGTGCTCCTGGATGCTGGCTTAGTTTGGATGTGGGAAAAAATTAAAATGAAGACCTGATATGATTAATCATTGTCTCATAATCTCTAACATGTGTGTTGTGTTTTATAATGCCTACTTGCTAACCTGATCAGGGCATTGGAGTTCAGCACATAGACAGCTGAGAACAGTATTATAATCCATTTGTAACGTGCATCCTGATAAATTGGCAGACTGGGTTACTTCATTGATAATGGTGGAAATGATGATGGAGCAGCAATGCAATAAGAGACAGAAATCTGTAGTACTCAGAGATAGCCTGCCCAAGTGCTACTTAATCCACCACAAATCTCACTTATGGCCACTGGGATCGAACCCAGACTGCCTAGATAGAAGGCAAACAGTCAAACCATGTGGCCACAGTGCCAGCTAATTCATAATGTTTTTCTACAACTTTACTTATTCACATAAAGAAAGCATTACAGATAAATATTTGTGCTTTCGTTTTTCAGATGTTACATTGCTGTTAATGCAACCACAGCAACATACGCCATCATGACCAAGAGAGAGGTAAGTAGTTCTCATATTCGCTACAGTTCCTTATTATCTAAAGATTTTCTGGGTGAATGGTAAAATAGCATCCTTGATTGGAACTCATTTCATATGCTATCTCTGAACCTTTCTTCTCAAGTTATACAGTCTTATCTTAAGGGACACTAGGGGTGAGCTTTTGGTCAAAATCAATAAAAATATCAAAAATTGTTTTTTGCTGCAAATGGTTCTTTGAACCATTGGGCATCCACAGAAAGTCATTATTTGCAGTTCCCTCTATCCCTTTTGGATCTACAGTCATTTAAGGATCTCCACGTTTCCTTTTCCAGCCTGCCACACCCTCTTAGTACAGAAGTGTGGAATGAGATAGACAACCGTACTGTCTGATGGAGGTGCAAAGCCTAACCAGCACCTAAAGGAAGTGGAGTTATCTTTACTATCAAACAAAAACATTGATTCTTTAACCTTGGATGGACAGTATCTTGAAATCCTGTGAACAATTTTACCAGCTGCTGCTGATGTGGAAATAGTAAAGGAAGAATGTGTGAATCATGTAGCAAAGAGGATGACTACACCTTTCCTCATGCTAAAGAAAGATACTACTGACACTAGATTGATTGGTCATGGCCATGGCAAGCTGAAGTTAGAAACAAAAAGACTAACCACCTATTACACTTGGCCATCCAGAAGCATATGCTGTGAAAAATGCCATATATATTACACTTTACCATTATAAATCAACAGACTGGAAGCCAGAACATCAAAATTACTCCACAGAGACAGACTATTGGTGTTTCTATAATAGGAGCATAGGTGTCGGTGAGACTGTGCAAAGCCATTGCATGATGTCTGTTCAGTTTGATGATAGCATGGTTAGGAGAATTCTCCCCATCTACCAGAAACTAGCTTGCATGCCACTATTTGCATGCTGTGCTCGTGGAGGACACAAAATTCAAATGAAAGTGTTCCATCATTTGGAAAAACTGTCCCGAATAAATTTTTATTTCTAAGAAGTGGCTAGAAATTGGGGCATTAAATGGTGTTTCTGCTTTTAATATGGGCTGTTCAGTTTCTCAGGAGCTGAGATTTGTGGTAAGGGACGAGGAATTCAGCAGCTGCTTCGAAGATCAGTAAAACCCAGGATACAACTCGGTCTACAAGAGCAGAGGGTCACGAGCAAAAAAGCCCTGGAGGTGGCAAAAGTAACACAACAGCAGCACAGAAGGACACAAAGGGAAGTACAGGCTCATTAACTATAAATCTGGAGAGTTCTGATATGTAAAGCATACAATTCACTGTTTCCCAACATACTATTTTTTTATAAAACAGTATTTTTCTCAAAACTACATTTTCACGCTTTCAAAATGTCCCACACATCTCAGTTTTTGTTTAAATTCAATTAAAATTTCCAAGAATGTGCAGAAGTATCCATTACAATATTCTTCACAATAAAATATATGCTAACACCGAAAAATTTAAAAAAAAATGTTTTTCTCTGAAAAAATTGTTAATTTTAAAGATTATAATTTTGTATACATTAAAAAATTATCACAGCTCACTCATCAAATTTATTTAAAATATCTCTTAATGCACTTTTTGTATGTGATTCAAAGCTCATTTGCAAAAATGCAAACCAGTTTTCTAACTAATGAAACTTGTGGGACATTTTGATTATGTGACATATTTACATAATAAAATTTATGAAATAATTAATAGCTTGCAAAGCATTTATCCAATTTGAATGAAATTGATACACATACTAATTTAACAGCAATGCAATCACAGTAAAATTTTCAGAAAAATGTGAAACTTTGAAAATTCACTCCCAGCATCCCTTAGTTTATATTTTTTGGAGTTAGTACAGAAGGTATTGAATGTGTTTGATAAGATGTTCTTAACATTTTGCATGTATTTTTAATAAAGGAAAGTTAGTTTTAATGTTTAAAAATATTTCAAAACTAGTTTAAATGGCAATATGTATATCATTTATGTTTATCTTGCTTTGGAAAATAATTTAACTGCATATCAGTACTGCATGGTACTTGGTTTTTACTTTTTAATTTTTTCATTATTTTAATTTTTTCACATTTGGTTAGATTTCATTTCATTTGATTAATGGAAGAGTTTAATAATACATTTTGGCACTTAAACCACAAGGTCCTTTTGTGTACTCCTTTAATCCCTACTAGAGCTTTAGTGAGCTCTAGAATCTTTCCTACAAGCTTAGAAATTTACACCTTCTAAAGGATTGTATTCTAATAGAGATGTCTTTAATGTTTCCAGAGTTTCACACTCTAGTAAATTATGTTTTGCAGTCTCATAAGATTGTTTACATACTTAGCATGTGGGATTTCCTTGATTAGAGTTACAT
Source organism: Metallyticus violacea (assembly GCA_030762175.1). NCBI lineage: Eukaryota > Metazoa > Arthropoda > Insecta > Mantodea > Metallyticidae > Metallyticus > Metallyticus violacea. The sequence continues at coordinate 143,205,213 of CM060831.1, forward strand.
TGTCCATAAGTGTTTCTGGATTGCTTAAATGTCTAATAATGATTCCAATAGCTTTCCTTGTACACTTTCTATCCCTACTCAGCGGATCCTTAACCAGAGTGTTATTGAATGTTGTAATAAGAATTTTATTCAATTCTTGACTGGAAGTTTTTCCGTGTTACTTGATGTTCTCTCTTGTACATTGGTAGCAATTTTCTTGCTAATGCCATGGAAAGGTTCTGGTCCTATGAAGTTAATCAGTTCCTTCTTTTACGAGTTTATCTAGCATTTCATTACCTTTTATGCCCTGATGTCCAAGCACCCAAAAAATTTCCAAAAGATTCTTTGTAGAAAGATTAAGAGCTTGGAGACATTCCCATACAAGTCTAAGAGTTGACTTGATGAAATTTAAGTGCACTGAGTGTAGCTTGGCTGTTTGCAAAAATGAGTATACATTGAGTAATGTAATTTCCCTTCTCACCAAAGTTAAGACAAATCAGAAGTGCTATTAATTCCACCTGAAAAGCTATTACCAATTTCACAATACTTATGGAGATCTTTGGTTTTGGAGATAATGTGTAAACTGCAACACTTTCTACTCATGAGCCATCTGTAAAGAAGACCAAATTATCCTTATGTATAACAGTTGAGTTTTCTCCCATCCAGTCAGATCATTCTCCAATTCTGAATGGTTTGTAAAATTGTACTTTGTACACCTGTAGTCAGATGACATATGAAATACTGCGTGTGTATGCACTCATGCACTGTGTGTCTGTTTTTTCTTTCTTACTTTCTTTCTTTTTCTTATTTTTTATTAATTTTTAAAGCCAACTCACTTGCTGGTCAGGGCATGGGAGTTCCACACATTGGTAGCAGAGAGCAGTAGCATAATCCAGTTGTAACATGGGCACCAGTGAAAAATGACAAACTATATTACTTTGATGATAGTGAATGTGGGGGTGGGTGACAATGGAGCAACAATGGAGTGGCAGCTGAAACAGCAGTACCCAGAGAAAAACTGTTCAGGGACTGCTTCATCCACCACAATTTCCACTTACAGCCACTGGGATCGAACTTAAGATGCTTTAGTGGGAGGTGAACAGTCAAACCACTTGGCCATGGTGCCATCGTGTTAGATTTTTTTTTTTAATAGTGTCCAGCATTATGATACTTTTTTCTCCAATTACCTACACTTTTAATTCTATGAGGTACCATTCTGACCTCTACTTTGATATTCCAATGTGCTGCAAAATGCAAAGAGAAGCAAGTCTTTGTAGGTCCATATGTCTGTTACATGTAATTAATTATTTTGGCATCTTTTTCCACTACACCAGAGCTCCATATTTGTTGTCTCACCACTGCAACATACAGCCAGTGACACATATGTGGTTTAAGTCCCCATGTATATCCAAACATATGTCTGCTTAGCATAAGTGACCACCTAAAACAACATTGGCTCTACATTCCATCCTTGAAAATAAAATTAACATACAGCGTTAATTTGAACTGTATCATTTTAATTTTTCTGGTTACAGAAAGAGCAGTTTTTGCTTTAAAGACTTGTCAAATGCAGCAACAAGGCAGTATGCAGAGATAGAATGTGTATTTTGCTTCTATGGAAAAGTTACAAGTAAGCTTATTAAAACTAACTCTCTCAGAAGCTCCATTTTTGTATGCTTATAGATAAGCTCCCTTATAAGCATAATGATGTCTTTAAGATCATTCTATGATAGAGTCAAACTATATACTCTTATTGGCTCCACTTACTTGATACCTACCATTCCTGGACACTAAAATAAAACATCAGGAAACCTGGAGTTTGGAATCTACAAAAATAACACACACAGACAGTCAATCATAGATTTAAGCCCAAAATTCATAATCATGATGTGAACAACAGCTTATCACACAGGCTTGTTAACCTACACATTAATAAGGAAGAATATTCTAAAGAATACAAGCAAATGGAAAGAACTGCAATTAAAAATAGATTTGGCAAACAACCAGTTCTTAAAAAAGTACAGAAATTCAAGAGGCAGAAACTTATTAAAGAGACCGCAACACTTTCATTAGGAAAAGATAAGATAATTTCTAAAAAATTTACATATCCATTGGTCTAACAAAAATTTCAAAATATTCTAAAGGATTTTAATGTCTGATTGGTACCTAGTTAAATATTAAAAATCTCTTGAATGACAATATTAAGGACAGTATTCCACCAGATTAAAAAACATGTATTTATCAAGTAAGTTGTGCAGGATGTGCAAAAGTCTTTATTGAAAAAAACAAAGATAAACATACACACATGGCTAAGAGAACACCAGGAACATAAAATACAAACAAATGGATAAATCAGCAGTAGCATCTTATTTCTGAATAGAAAACCATGATATAGTGAATAAAACAAAATTATTAAAATCAGTTCAAGGACTTACATAGTTAGCAACATGGGAGAAAATCTATATTTATAATTAGAGACAGATTAATGAACTTTGGCACTTCCAGGGATGAAAACATAAACTGTAAGTTCATTATACCACCACCAGGGTAGAATACACATCCCCAAAGCATAATGAATTATCCAGCAGTTGATGGTTAGCTGATGATGCAAATGATTGTCTGTGAAGCATGAACTAAATTAAACACATAAGTGACGCCAGTAAGAGTGTATAGTTCAACTCAATCATATAATGATCTTAATTATATGATTAGCTTCACTGTACAAGTTCAAATTAGCATTTCAAGATAATGATTTAGGAAATGCTTCCCTTTGTTAATATTCTTTGGATGGAAAGAAAAGGCATACATAAAGCTACCATTATTACTAACAACTAAGGTATTATTCTTAATTAGATAGTTAGCCGATTTAATACTCTTATGCTCCACTTACCATTGAATTATACAGAAGATGATTCACAGGCCTTCGCCCGCACATCAGCTGAGGTCAACTGCCACAAAATTAATTTTAAATTTAACCAAGGTGTTAATGTAGATTGTAGTTCAGTTATTGAAATGCAATTAAATAATTAGGTTCCATTGGTACAAGCAGCTTATTGACAATATATTAATTTGAAATTGTAGTGTTTAAATAAAAGAAAGAAATATATTTAAAATAAGTGAATTTATGAGAACCTAGACCTTCTGGAAAACCAAAGAATGTGTCAAAGATGGGGCCAGAGTCCTCTGGTTTCAAGGACTCTGACACCAACAGGATTGTAGGAAATATTTTTTGTTGTTTTGTTATATTAACTTTATATATAAATATAACATAATGATTTCTGATTTAAAATTATGTAAGTTTTGTTAAATGTTCATTTATTCACTCATAAGGTTGCTTCTGAATATATTTTCCTAAATAAACTAACAGCTCTTTACTGGTTCATTGAAAACTATTATAGATTGACTTGTGAGGAAACTATTTTTTCTCTGAAAGTGTGCCAATACTGGAACTCTAATATACACATTTGAAGGTGTTTCTAGTATTGCCATCAAGTGGTCTATGGGTGCAAAAGTCTCTGGTAAGGAGGAGACAAAAGAAATTAATAAACTGGAATTTGCAATCATTGTTTTATGCAGTGCACAACAGGGACAACAAAGTACTGATACAGACTGTTTATCTGCTAATATCCTTCTAAGTTGTCTCCCAGGTTTATTTTAATTCCATCATAGTCCAACCCCATTATCAATTGTTTCATCTTAGCCAATTACTGCCAGGTTAATGCGCAATGCTTCATGTAATTGCTTGAAGTTTGCCAACATATCCTAATGAAATTGCACTTCAAGCAACCTCCTTGTTGCTGTTGGTTTTTAAGAGATAAAAAAATAAATAACACCTACTTATTAGATGACAGAATGCCTCATTTAGAAACCCTTGGTAGTTGGCACAATAATATAAATAATAAAGAACAAAATTGATTAAAATGTAAGACAATAGTAGATCAAGTATTAACATGCTGGACCAACTACAAATTCAAAATGAGCCATCAATAAGTAAACCTTAACCCGTAACTCTGGAATTATTTTTATTTTTCAAATGGTTTGTATTTGTATCAGCAATACCTATAACTCTGTAGAACATAAATACAAAATATTAATTCACTACAACTAACCATTTTGTCAGCAGGGGCTTTGTCCATATGATCATGCTAGGCACTTCTGTAAGCATTTTATTCTTTATTCGCAATTGTCACTATAAATATAGAATCTAACATTGCATTTTTTGCACTCAGTGCGAAGAGTGCTATTGCATTCTTTTCCAGCACAGCATCATCAATTATAGGGTGCCACAGACGGTTCATTCCAACAAAACGAATATCATCACTAACACTGCTATGCTGAATGCTGTATTCTTGACATGATGGGATGGCCTCTTCCTAATGGTGCATTTCTGTATTTCTTGTATGCCTGCACAATATACTGGTAAAAGTCAAGATGCAAGATGCTGTTCCCAGGCTTCCTTAGAAGTAACCAAGAATTGTGAACTGATACATCTAGCAATCATGTGAACAGAGACCACCACCTTTTCTTTTCACAAATCCCTATTCTGTATTATCATACATTTTGGCCCATTCTATCAGTTCTGCCCATTCTTACATTGTAAGCTTAAAATACAGCCAACCAACTTATACTTTTCGTTTTTCTGCTTGAGAATATGTGGATACTGAAGAAGTTGGGTCAACTCTGTAACATGTGGAGGCTATGGTAACCACAGAGTTGTCTATCCAAAGTACGATACTTATGCCACCAGGGCTCTTTGTCATTTTGTAGTAACCCTATCCCTGTTTCTTCATTTCTTTTGAAGGAATAATCAGAATCCTATTATCTCTAATAGTTCCTGTGCGGCATGTCCACAAACTTTCAGATGAGCCAACAGTTCCATCCTAGTAAAATGGTTGTCAAAATATACATGGAAGGGCAAGTGAATGATATTGTTAGGGAGTTCCTTGAGCATCTAGCACACTTTCTGGAGTGTTCCTCATATTCTCCATTGCCACAAGGATTTTTTCTTCATAAATGTAAAAATTTATCAATTAGCCCGAGGGAGTGTTGAGACACCAAACTTTATAGCCAAAATGAATAGGTTTGCCATGGTAAATTGTTTGCAACTATGTGTTCCAAAACATTCCACCATATACTTAACAAAATCAATGTTTGACTCTGGTCTGAATCTTTTTTTCAGCATATTCATAAGCGGTCACAGTTTGCACATCTTGTCATTCATATAAAATGCAGTGAATGAACTGACAGATTTCCAGAAAGCAATCTCTTCTAATGACATTTACAACAAGTGAATTTCGAAGATCTTCTGAGGTGTCCAGGTTGTTATAGCCAGATAAAATAAATATAGAGAGAGACATTTTTAATGCCTCTGTTGTTATTTTAGGATCATCACAATTGTTGAACATTGCATATTTCCTGGACTCTTCTATCATAAATTGAATTATTTCATTGTCAAACATAAGTTAAAAGCCCTTGAGAGGTGTTTTGTTGAACAACAATGAGTAATTGCCTTTTGGGAATATGCCCACTATATCTCGATTATCATCCTTACTCCACACGAATCTTTTCTTCATATTTTTGCTCTTCTTCTGAGGTAGAAGAACTACAAAGTTTTCTGATACATTATCATCACTTACTATATGTTCACTGTTGGTGAGGACAATTTCTGCTTTGCTAGAAAGCTGGTGCCCTGTAAGATTATCAACAGCACCACCACCATCCTCTTCACTGGAATCTTCATCAGAGTAGATGTTAGCTCCTGGAGGCTGTATAAAAATGCTGTGAATATCTCCTATAGGTTGATCAGATTTGATGATCTCCAGGGCTTCCTGAAGCATTATATCTCTGTTAGAAACATGCAGAATATTCATAATATTTGTATAATCCAGCTATAATCTTCTAAATAGTGAAACATTTGCATAATGACAATAATCATTCCTTTAGAACACCTAACTTAACAAAAATGTGAAAATACACTATTGCATATACTAGCACCTAGTGTGTTCATATGATCAAGCATTGTTTCAGATGGGTATAGGCACAAAATATGCAGTAATCTATAGATTTCTTTCAAAGTACAAAGAATACTAATAATATCTAAGTATGTTAGATGGGTATATTAGACAGTCAAAACATAAGCATAAAATAAAAAAGGAAACTTACTTGAAACTCACCATCATCTTTGAGCTACTACAATACTAACAGGAACTAAAAGCTGTGCCAGACAATTGGCTGTGTACGGAAGTGCAATAATATGAGTGGACAGGGTTACCACACCATTCTTTAACTGGTATAAACAGTCAAAAATTATCTCCAGAATTATATAAAGTATTGCAAGGAAGCTAAATGGAAACCTGTGATCATACGAACATGCACTGCATTAAAGAGTTAATACAATACATTTATAATGCCTTAATTACTGTTAATGGCAATACACTTATTTGTATAAGCTATGAACTGCATTGCAGATGCTTAAAATATAAAATGCAATTTTATTTGTGTTAGACAAAACATAACAATTTACATATTGCTCCCTTTTGTTTCAGAAAAAGGTGCAAGGGAGACAGCAAATTTTTACAGAAGATATATGCAAAATATCCTAGCATCACCTGCATTGTTTTCATTTCAAAGAACAGTAACACTGAATGGTGGCTGTCTATTGTCATTAGTCATTTGATTAGTATGCTCAACTTTTGTATTTGCTATACATTTTTTATCTTTCTTTCTCTCTTATTATTTTTTTTTCTTTCTTGAAACATATTTTTAAAGTAATATTTAAAATTGCAAGTTACTGTTACACCAAAGACTGATATATATTTCATTGTACAATAAGCTGTAAATTTCAGTTCCTGAACAAATTCACTGTGATATGTTAATCATAATATTTGTAAGAAGCAGATTTCAAGAATTGTAAAAAAACAAATGATGTACCTGATTATGCAATTTCATATTACCTAATTTTTATACTGTTTAGGTAAATGTTTTTGTTACCTGAAAATAATTTTATTTTGGAAATAAACTTTTAAAAATTAATTTTTTGGTTTTAAGAAACTATAAGATTATCCCCTTTTCACAATACTGGAAAGTTCATGTTTAAATAGTAAATATATAGGGTCTTTAACAGTGCTTGCCCTGTTTTTAAAAGGTATAATTCTGTCCCTGTCAAATATTCATCCTCAAGTAACAGAGGTATTCTCTAAATTTAGACACTAGAGAAAAACACTCCAGGACTCAAAAATTATCTTTACTAATATTTTAATATTTAAAGGACGGGTACGACTCCCCCTAAATACAATTAATGTATTTAAATAAATTTCTGTAATTAATTATCAACTGATCATAATTATTATTCCTATTCATTGAACAAAATTAAGATAACATAATAAAATAGGGTGCCTCTGGCTCACACCTACTATCCTATCCTGACCTCTATCTTCAGTTTATAAGTAGTCTGCTATTGGAATTCCAGAATATAGAGGCTCAACCACTACTTCAAATAGCTCTTTCACAACACCAGAGGAGTTTCTTCCAATATATTTTCCTTATTTATTTTCCTCCTTATTTTTTCTTGATGTTAAGCTTCTGTTTCCAAATGGTAATTCTTCTTGAGTTCATTAATTGCACCACTTTGCCACTTATATGAAATTTTGGTTTATCACTGAACATCAGGTGAGGAGCAAAACTATATCTTCTAGATCTGATAAAGTACAGTTGGGTTTAAAGCCTGCAACAGTTGCAATCCATATGGCTTCATTGTTTCAAAACTTGCCAAGTATTGTCTGTGAAAGTGCAATTCTTGATTTATTCTGTTTAATTTTGAAAATCCATCTGATTCTTGCACATTATCCTCGGACATAAGTATAGTCTTCCACAAACCCCAATATAATTAATGAGTATTCTAAGGATCTGATGGATCATTCCCAAAATGTTTATAAAATGCCCATTGCACTATGATTACCAATTCTCATGTTGAAAATTGCAGCATGCAAAATGCCTTTTGCTATTTGGCTAGCACTTTCTCTAGATTCTATGAGGGGCATTTGGAAATATTTTGCAATAGTAGTTTTTGTACCTTATTTATTATGCAACATGGTTCAAGCACATGGGATCTATCAATATATACTCCCCACTAGCAATTACCTTCTTCCTGGTAACTTCATTATAGATTGTTTGGGAGTACTATGCCATTGCAAATGAACAAATGCCTAAATTTCCTTATTGCCAAATTTTTTACTTCACAAAGAGTCCTACATGTTGTTAAGTAAGGCATAATCAGATGAAATGCGGTCTGGTGAATATGGTGGATGCGACAAAACAGTGAACCCTAGTGATGCTAACTTTGCAGTCATAGTGTTGCTATTGTAGGGCCGCATATTGTCATGTTGGAGGAACACTCCTATTGACTGTTTCTTCTTTCACTGCAGCTGAATCCTGTGTCTAAACCACGTAAGGGTCTTGCAGTGCACCTCTCTGTTGACAATCATTCTTTGAGGAAGCCATTCCATTAGCAGTATGCCTGAAGTATCCCAAAAGTCAGTGATTATCAGCGTGTTCGCAGGTGGAGCAGCATGAAATTTCTTGGGCCAGAGACTCCTGGATGTTTCCATTGCATGGAATGCACTTTCTTCTCTGGTATATGGTAGTGACACCATGACTTCGCACCAGTTACCAGCTCCTCCAAAAATCTGGATCTTTATGCATTTCTATTAGCTGATGACAAGACTTCAACCCTTTTGTCCAGTGCAAGGTTGTGCAGCCAGGACCTGCTGACATTCCAGTTCATCAAAGATCATGTGCCTATCAGACATAATCAATTTAAACAAAACCTTGATGTTCCTGGGAGACTGTGATATTAACAGACAACCAGTACTCACATTCTTGTGTGCAAATTCCCTGCCACTGGCGGCGAACCCAGTGACCAATTTTTAATGGTCTTCTGTTTTTTGATAATTGTTTTATTGTTTACGGATGTTCTTTAGCATCTCAAGTCATCAGCATCTCATTCAAACAAATTTTGCTCAGAGGCCTCTTTTTTCAGACTTAAGGTTCTTTATCGTGCCATAAATGTGCCACACGGGACCCACGGCTTTACTTCCCTTCCAAAGGAAGCCATACTTAGGATTTTTACGCCCGAAAAAAATCCATTGGTCTTGTTCGGGATTGAACCCGCAATCTTGGGTTTAGAAGGCAAGTCTTCTGTGCAGGAGTTTAAGATCATATACTGCATCTAAATGTTCATGAATTTCTGTAGTTTTGATGTCTTCCTTCTACAAAAACCATGCAAACTTGTCTGAAATAGTCATCTTCCACCTTGTAAAAATGTTTTTCTACTGCAACAAATGAACTCTGCCCTTTCATTACACGCTCTGCTTACAACCACCACTAGCATCTGCATGGTATCAGTTCATCACCTACAAGTGGATGTATCCATTTATTGTGTGATATTTGTAAAACACTGCTATATAAATAATTTCCTAATGCCCTTCATAGATAAAATTAACTCAATAACAATTTTTAATGGAAGTTAGTAAAGAAAATTCAGCTCCAGCACATTTATGGTTACTCCATAAACAACTGTCCGTCTTATAAAAGGAGATTAACAGTGTTTGTGATGACTGTAAACTTGAACAGTTCTGTGTCGTTTGGAATATTCAAAATTAATACATAGTTGATAGGTGAAAAACTATATCCATTTGAAATCAGGACAATCGTTTTGAAAGACCCTGTAGTAGTAGAATGTATATTCTTGAAGCAGCACCAAAATGTTAATTGTTCAAGTTTAATTGCAGTATCAACCAATATAAATGTATGGATAGGTTAGAAATAGCTTTGTCGAACCCAGCTCCTTCAAGTACAGTAGTATATGAATAGATTTTGGAGATTGGATGGAACATCCTATGTACCAAATTTACATTTTTCTCTCCTATTTTATATTATATGTAAGAAACAGGAGTGATAGGTGTGTAAAAAATATATTTTGCAACTCTTTTTCCATGAACTAGGTTTGCGACTTTCAGCAGGACTCTACAACAGCACATACAACCCATGTCTCCTTGCATACAACATAATAAAAAATCATATAACCCCTCGGTTTAACGCCCTGTTATTTTTATCTCTTGGGGGAAGGGAACATTAAAGGAAAAGGTGTACAAAGCAAACCTGCACCCATTAGACGAACTGAAAAATAACATTCATAATTAAATGTCTTCTATTTCCCAGAGAGAACTGCAGAGGGTAATGATTAATTGAATAACCCGATGGCAGAAATGTGTGGAAAATTAAGGGAGACAGTTCCAGCATCTTCTTGCTTGATAATGGTGAGTACATGTATCTTTTAGGTTATAGTAATAACTTACACGACAATCACAGCTGCGGACTTCTGACTTGGTTCGCTGCAGTACCAGCTTTAACCGACCTACCAGCCATTAAACATGGAGCGATTCCGCGAAGGGAAAGTCCCCCAATATATAACTGATCTTGCCATAAATACTGTAACAAACTTTTGAAAGGAACTGTACCAGGTATTTCTGTGATCAGATAACAGTTTGGATTTCAGACATCAACTTTATTGTTGAACCCAGGTGAAGCAGTAAAGAGTAGATTACTCGAGGTTTAACTATGGAATGTGAACATTATGAAAACATGTTGTTGATAGCTCTTCATAGGACTAGAAAAACAAGCAAGAGAAATGTTCTAAATTCGTAAAAAGTTGGAAATAAGTAATTAAACGTTTGCACACCTCGCCAGCCAACACTTCACTGAAATCGGTGTCATAGATAATGAAGCGAGATCTGGATGCCCGTGATTGGCGCAATCCAGTTTGGAACCAGGCGTGATGGCCCCTGAGATGAACTTAATTATCCACGAGATCCATGTCCAGAGTGCGTAGACAAGACTTTATGCTGAGAGCTTTCCATTGCAGCACTGAGTATTTTTTAACTGTAGAAGATATTGAGATGCAAACGAGTGCCACAGCGTAACGTTAACAACGGAGACTAGAAATTTCATTTTATTGACGAGAAAGTATTCAATCAGAAAGAGAGCTACGATAACTGTCCAACTGATACACGTATGCCTCGACTAAGCGTGTGAGAGGGTTCCGAAGTTCCGGAGAAGCCACCATCTTGCCTCAATAATGGATTGGTGGGACGTAAATTATAATTGTGTCACAGAGCTACGTTTCTGTCAAAAGAAATTGAAGACAATTGCCAAAATGTATGAAACACTGTACTGGAAAACTCGTGAAGAAGATCCTGAACAGGATTATTATTAAAATTGGTCTTTACCGGGCTATTTTGCGATGGTCTCGTTAATTAATTTATTATTATCGGGCTGTTTTGCCGTACTCTTTGGTTTATATTAATGGATTATTACCGGAATATTTTGCCATGGTCGTTGATTTAAATTAAACATAATTTTTTTATTTAATTTAAACCAACCATAAATCCTAAAGAATGAACTTGTACACGACTTTGTTCAAGTAGTCATTGGAGCTGGACCCACCAGACTTGGCTTGAGAGAAATGTTCCAGGTTTATTATCAAGATTAGCGTTCCAGAATATCGACCGAAACCTGTAGGACTACAAACTGGTCAATGTTAGAGGGTATGATTTGCAAGAAAACGCGCCTAATATTGAGATTCTCAAAAGGTTCTTGGAGTCGGGAGAGGCGGATTTCTCAATGTTTACTTAAGGACACCCATAAACATTTCAGGTCATCAGCGTCGCATTCAATTCAGGACATGAAAAGACCGATGAATTTTGCTCAGAGCCTCTTCATTCAGGCTTGAGATTCATTTACGACACGGAAAGAAGGAAGCCATTATTTGGATTTTTACGCCTGAAAAAAAAAATCAATCGACCCTGACCGGTATTGAATCCGTGATCTTTGATCTACGAGACTCCGCCATGAGTCTCGTAGATCATTGAATGGGCAAAAATGAGTCATTTTGAAAACTGATTGGTGCTAAACAACGTGTGTAATAAATGAGAGCACAGCGTATCGAAATTAGAGGGAAAATATTTTTAAAATGTTGTAGTTACTTCACTGAAACTTCGTAACAGCATTTATGGCAAAACTTATAATATAGGATCTTCATTAAGTGTGTATCGTCCATAAGTTCTAGACGTTTTACCATTGTTGTTTGTAGTTTGAAAGTTTTACTTTTAAGCAATGTACCCACATTAAAACCATCTATAATTTCTACTTTTCTTTCTTCCCCTGATAGAGATATTCCTGGAACTGGTATTACTAATTTCATTTCTGCTGTTTCCATTCTCGTTTTCAATTCTACTTGTTTCTGATCCGTACATTAAAATGGGAATAACCGCGTTAGTTGTGTATCACGTCTTTGTTTTAAAAAGTCTCCTAAATCTGTTACATGCATTCTGGAACTACTAAGGCAGCAGAGTCTGAATGGACTATTAACCATGATTTGGGACACGAAGTTTCTGTCTTGCCTCCTGGAACCGACTTGCACAGAGCAAACTGTTTGTTAAAATAGCAGCTCATGATCTAATAGCACGTGAATCGAACTGAGTACGTAAGAGCTCGTGCCCTCGAAACATTCCACTCTCAACGTAATTGGCAGCTTGGTTTTAACCATGTGACGGAGTTAGAAGGGAACAAACAACCAACTGCAATATAGTTCATATTTTTATATTTTTCTGTTTCAATTAAAAATCTGAGAGAAAGACTGAAATATATATATATTCCTAAAATCAGGTCAGCAAATGTGGCACAGAACTCTGGCTTCTTTTACAGTACACCAGCTTCTATTACACTCCTAATATAACTTTGCATATACGATCTTGCTCATTACACCATAATTATTTAATGAAAAGGTTCAGTATTGCAGAAAGAACCTGTTTTAAACCCTCATTTAAAATGTCATAGATCTTTCAATAAACGATGGGCATTAATGATAGTGCACGTTAATTCGAAATACCTATCCTTCGTGTTGCCTTCCCCTTTTTATCGCTCAGCAAACAAGGTTTCAAACAAAGAAAAGTCGAACACAACAGTATTCATGTGTCAGAAGTACAATTGTTATTGTTAGTACTGCTCCATGATTTTGAGTAATTACAAGAACATTTGACTTGTCCAAGTAAATAAATAAAAAGCTAAAAATAGCCTATTGTGTCCCTCAAGGGCAAAGGCCTCTTAACGAGCAGGGAAAGCTGGCTTTTTCCGTTTCTCACTACACTAGTTGCTTCTCGAGAGATTTCCATTTTTCTCTTCCTCTTGCTACTCTTGACCAAGCGTGTTCCTTGAAGAGGTCTGTTCATCTTCTTCTGGGTCTACCTAGTGTCCTTTTTCTTACCCCGGGGGTCCCACATGGACATCTATTGTGCTGCATTCTTGCGATGTGATCGCTCCTTTATCCTTTGCTTCTGGTAGCTATTTGTGCGATGTCTGTTGTCTGAGATAACTGATTTATTAATATTATAGGTATTTTGTCCTTCAAAGTTATTCCCAGGATCTTGCGTTGCATTTTTCTTTGGCATATTTGAATTTTGTTCTTTCGTTTTTCTGTTATTGACCATGTCTGGCACCCATATAGTAATACCGGGTATACTCAGTTTCGAGCGTCTGGAATCTGATTTTCTTACTTATGGTTTGGTCTAACAATGTAAACTTAGAGTCCCAGATTCTCTTCAGTTAATGAGATCCTTCTTTGTACTTCTTTTTCCATTTTATCATGGAAGTAAATCTGTTGTTCTTATTCGCTCACATATGTGAGGACTATTCCATCTATTTTTATTGGGGTTTGAGGTCCGTTTGAAATTAACTGCGTCTTCAATTTGTTTAGAGACAGCCCTGCACTTTTGCTATGCCCACATAATTGTTCCAGCATATTTTGTAGTGCTTTCTGTGTTACAGTGAGATTATTTATAGCAACTTGTAGTTAGTTTGAAGGAAACTTTGTCAGCGAGTGGTAGTGCATGGAAATCCCGTAGCACGTGAGCGTTATTGTGAGTGATTGCTTTCATCAGTAACTGAAGATTTAATTGATCCACAGCTTGTGTTCATTTTAGCCGAGGCGTAGTTCCATTAAATGGCCGTCTAAACACTCGTTATTGGTGTTCTGAAAACCCAAATTTTACTTTAAAAAACCCCTTGTAATAGGAAAATTGAATTTGGCGTGCGATTATTGCAAGACGCATAAGGCGCGGTCGGCTGTGATATGTCCAGCCGCCGGGACGCAAAACCCCGTGAGTGCGGTAAGGGCATGTTCTGGAAGCCCTGTCTAATGATCAAGAAAGAAAATAATACATTGCTTATTCATGGAACTCTTAGTGCACCAGATTCCTTTTTCCCTCGGCGCATAAACTCTGATCAAAAATCTGCCTAGCGGTGCGGTTAAATTGATTGAGTTAAGATAAATTAAACAAGTGTTTCAAATTGACAAACAATTTATGTAAAAAGTGCCAGTAAGTACATGCAATGCTTTGGGATAATCATACATTAGATAAATAAAACGTAAATGGTTGGATTAGGTTAGGTTAGGATAAGTAAGCAATTTATTTAGCGTCTGTTAACTTATATAGTTGTCACTTAGATATGTACGAGTAGAACTAGTCATGTTACAACGACGCCAGTAATATTACTTTAATTAATGTAAAATGTGTGGGCACTATTATCATAATATTTACTAACAATTTATAATGTGTTAAGATTACAGCCTATTTAAAATATTTCCACAGAATAATATATTTTATTTCCTCCAATCTCCTGCAGAAATTAGGTAGATTACATGCAGTAATTCCGCAACAAACATGAAGTAAACATTAAAAGGCTTAAGGTTATGTTTGTGCATTTTTTTTTTTAATTCGTGATTCAGTATGTCAGGGCAAGCACTAACTTCAAGTTTATTGAATTAGATGGGGGTTGAATGCACGCCACTGCGTTCTTTGATGGAAAAGGGCTGAATTGCCAGAGCTTCGAACGCCTTCTCCCTCTCTGCTCTAATATTAGCCTACATAACGACGCAAAAATCACAGGAAAGGTACCGGAGGGGCGACCGATGCAGAGATCTCTGTCAGCTCAAGCGCTAGTGTGCTTTCTGATAATATTTTCAAAAATGACTTACAAATAAGGAAGTAATTGTTTACAGAAGCTTGCTTGTTCTACTTTTAAAATAAAGGGGGGAAATGAGCTCAGAAAAAGATAAATTGAATGTTTAGAAAGTTTAAAGGGCGCACTGTGGCGTGATATCTGTAATTCACATTGCATATTTGTCTGACCAAACTAATATTAAAAGTCCGTCACGCAGGAGCTGCGTAAACTAGGCGAGTTCCTCACCGAACAGAAGATGTCTAATGAATCCAGCATCTTAATTTTACTGTATTTTTATGGGCGCTGCATACCAACACAAGCAGTAGGGCTAGAGCGATTTTTAAATTTTGGGTTTCAAGTAAACCCCACTTCCTAATAGTCCCATTTCACTGATTTTCAAAATATATTTTTCGTATTTTATTTCCCTGGCATATACTTAGTTTCCTTTAAAAAAAAAATAAATAAAATGCGGCCGCTAGAACGATTTTAAAATTTCTCTTTAACCCCCACTCGTTTTTCAGATATAATCCCACTCCTAATGGCCCGACTGCAATGATATTGGAAAAATACTTTTATTAATGTATTTTAAAGAAATTTACCGAGTTTTGTTTGAGAAAAAACAAAAATTTTGACCGCTAGAGCGAGAACGACACCCACGCTGTGTGTGTGTGTGTGTGTGTGTGTGTGTGTGTGTCCATTCTCGCTAAACCTGTGAGCTAATTATGCCTTGCCATTCATTCCGCAGCCCTAATTTATCCAGAGAGTTTAACATTTCTTCATTTGCTACTTGTTCCTCCAAGAACGTTGTATATGTTATCTTGTAAGCTTTGCAAAGCATTTTATATTGGTTTAACTTCTACTGTTGTTTCGCTGCGTATGAACAATCATAAACGTTCTGTTAAAACCAAGTCTCCCTTGCCGGTTGCCTAACATGCCCAACAGGATTTTGATGATGCTTTTAATCTAACACTTATTGATGCGTTACCTACACAATGCTCTGAAAGTTTACTCAATGCTCTGAAAGTTTACTCAGAGATAGAGAAATGGCAGTTATATTTTTACATAAAGCGCGTATACCACCTGGTTTAAATCTTACGTATTAATTTTTCCACCACACACTCTTATTGCTAGTTTCATCTGTTTCCATGCATAACGTTACCTTCGATACTCAATATTTACTTTTATCACCGTCACTTGTCTCCTTGCCATAGAAGAACTCAACGAGTTCGAAATATAGCAATTACAATTGTGACTTTCTCTTAGTGTTTTATCCTTTTCTGCTTTTATAATTACTGTTAATTTGTTACATTATATATATATATATATATATATATATATATATATATATATAGGTGGTAGGTACGACCAACAGATTTGGATAGATTATTAAAAATCTTACCATGGGTACAACCGCAATAGTTTACATTCCTTCAGAATTCGCTAAAACATGTGGAACTAAGTCCTGTTCTTGAACGTTTGACATACTCAGAATGAGAGAAAAACCCGTAAAGACGTATGCTATTCATTAAGTTCCTTGGCGGCTTGATCACAAGATCAGTCCTTCTGTGCAATATATTTTTATCTTTAAGTTTTTAATTGCTCTTATTTGAAAACAAAATTGTTGTAACAAAAGACGAAAGAATACTAAGCAGATGCATGAGGATGGTCACGAGTTACCATGTCCCTCTCCATATCTCATGACCACACCCCTACAGAAGGAGGGAGAACTTATAAATAAAGTCGCGTTTGTTTCGTTTTGCGTCAGCCTCGGTGGTCATTAACGCTGTAGGGTCTGCCATGAAATTCACCAGCTGAATCAGCTGTCTCGATCAGAAACTCAAGACATACAAAACGTACCTTCGTGGTCATACTCAAGTGGGAAATGCTTGAGTAAATAATGCGGAAAGTTGTAGCTTGGGTTTGATAGTGGATTTAAATAATTGCACTTATCAAGGCACTCTATCGGAAGCTCGTAACGTTGATCATTATATGTTTACTTTCATTTTCTGACATACGTATAACTCGATCGAGAGTCAGATACCCAGCTATGCATTAGAGGAGCGGTTTATTCTGCTCCCGAAGGCAACTAGTGATAATATTTCAAGATTCCTACGTATATTTAAATAAGTCAGAGATATAAATTATAGTATTGAATTAGGTTGTTAGGGACGGGGGAGAATATTTCGGTGCTTCAGCCTTGCTCAAGGGCTGGCCGTTTGTGCCATCACCATGGGGCCACCTACGAGAGAAAGGGATGAAGTGAAAGAGACACCGTGCGCTGTGGCACGAACCTAGACGGGATCCCTAACATTGTCTCCAGCAAGTGAAGACTGACAGTTGCGGAACCCCCTCCGTAACCAGGTCAGAAATTTACAATGCGTAAACCGCCGCCACACCGCACCGGCCCATCTCGCCCTGGCGCTTTCGACCATGTAACAGAACCGACAGAATGAAATAATTTGAAATGGGAGGGCGGAAAATTGATGAACAGTAAATATCCATCCAAGCGTGTCGTATAGGTTGCATTTTGCAGGAGTTTTAGGTATAGAGATCTTGTAAGTATTTTTATTTCCTTTAATTTTGTCTGTAATGTTTTAATTGCCGAATAAGCTACATAAGCTAATATTCAATCGATGAATATTAATTAACATATTCATTTTTACCTCTATTTACCTACGTTATAGCTGTTAGTGATTCTGGTCTATTGAATTTACTGTCAATTCACATGGGTAAAGTATTTATGCAATGACAGTCAGTGAAACAAAGCTAACCCTCCTCAAAGAAAATATATATGAAGTATCTGCAACATGTTCGCATTTCTTGGGACTTGTTGTTAAATCAACTGCTGTTTACCTCCAACCCATTCAGCGTAATGTGGGTTGCCTATTCCGAAAAATTATACGGCGATTCTGAGACACTGTATATGTGTGTATGCTATCGCCTCCACTTTGGGTATCCACAAATCGAGCAAATAATATGTATGTAAAACTGACTTGTAGAATACTAATTGTCTTATAAAAATTACAAAATCATTCAACAGTGCACATAGGCATTGACTATTAAGGTCATTAAACAAAAATAAGAAAAAAAATGGGATTATCCTTCAAAGCTAGATGCCAAAAATTATAATAAAACAATAATTTGGAGTCGTTGACAAAGTTAAATTTCGGCCATCCCAAAAATTTAAAAAATAGCTAGTGTCTTATAAAAATATAAATCTGCGGTCATCTCTGAAAAATAAATTCCTAAGATTATTCATATAAATAAAAAGTTGTGGTCATTTAGAAAACGAAAATATGATTCATTCAACAAAAATAAAACCCTGAGATCATCCATCAAAAACAAAAACTATAGTGTTTCATTAAAAAAAATATTGCCTTGTATCAAATAAGTTTGTTCGTTTTTATCATAAGTTCCATCAATTTTAACTACACTAACAGACTGAGAACCCTACACACGCTCTTACTGGTTGCCGAAACACACATGCTATAAAAATGTTATTATGTGTTGTGAGCTTTGACTACTGTCTACATTGCTCTGAATAATATTGTGTTAAATGATGGAAATCATTAGCTTCAAAACGAGTGCAGTACTACGCGCGTGTTTGAATCCTACCCCTGATTGTTCGGCAACTTCTCTGTCGTAGCTGTGTTGGAGGTGTGAAGTGATTCCGGGCGATGTTAATGTTTGAAACAGCGAAGAAGCGAACGAATTTACGTGGCCGTCATATGAAGTATCTGATTTAATTATTGAAAATATAGAACCTGTAGTCATTCAATAAAAATAAAATATAGAAGCAATAGAAAAAAATAAAAAGTAGGTCACTCACCAAAATTTAATAAAAATGCCCTTGTCATTCTTACAAAAATATATGTAATACATAAAATTAACAATGTTGGAATCACTATAAATAAAAACATAGTGTCCCGCATAAAAATTTATAATAACTCAATAAAAATAAACTCTTGGGTAATTTGTCAAAAAATTAAAAATAAAAAACTTTGGCATTATTCCTGAAAATAAAAATTACTTTCATCGAAATAAAAGTCTGTTTATTCACAAAAAGTGAATGTAGCTTCTAATCTCGTTACATCAGAGTATAGACCTAGTAATTACATTCATATTTACTATTCCTTAGCTAGAACCAAACAAATTAATTTAATAAAGTAAAATGTGTGTTAATTAATAAAAAATTTAATGTTTAGCTTAGTATAAAAGATATAAAAATTTATACTTTTCGGACAAAAATACAGTAGAATGAAAAGCTGTGTTATTACAACATAACAAAATTTTAGATCTAATGTTTTCAATATTAACTATTTGTAACCAATGAGTAAAAGTGTATTAATACTTTTAATTGAGACAAAAAAAAAACGCTCCACGCTAGTCAAAAATATCAAACTACTCAAGAAAGGTTAGCTGACGACTGACAACTTTACATACACTCTGGAAATAACGACATTCATGATGCAATAACTAACATTAACCATCTGACTCAGTTCATTCATAGGCACGTACTCTGTGCTTTGGCCTAAATCCTTTAAAATCGCAGGCTATGCTCGTGGAAGACCAGTGATTGCTAAGTACCATAGACATAGGCAATATTCCGCACATTAATATCAATCAAACTGCAATTCCCCTCACTGATTCCGCGAAAACCCTTGGAGTTATTATAGACAGTTATCTCTGTTGAGAAAAACCATGTTGTTGAAACCTGCAGGAAAGTGAATTCTCTAATTCATACCTTTAAAATATTAAACGGTCCCTACCCAGAATCTTAAAAAAGGTCTTGGTGCAATCCCTAGTGAGATCTCACTTCGACTACTGCGATTTTCTGCTCACTTACTTAAACTCTAACCTAACGCAAAAACTACAGCGTGTTCATATGTGCATACGTTACATTCTGCGCTGTGCGTTTGTTCGATCATATAACACCCTTCCTGGACATGCTGTTTTGGTTCCGCCTGATAGACCGAATAAACATTCATTGTCTCACACTAGTTTTCAAAATTATCCATACATTTTATCTATCTCCTTGTTTTCAAAATCTGTCTTTCTCTCATAATCTTAACACACGTTCTGAATCCCAGCACTTGCTTGTTATTGCATTGCACCGAACATCACTTAACTCATCATCATTCACCACTGCCCGTGGATTACCCAAGATTCAGATTCCTTGAGTTCCAATACAGGCGTTTGTTTGTTTTATCCTGCTGTAGAATTATTCTGCATTCTATTATTGTTATTACTTTCAAATTTTTTCCTATCTCCTTCATTAGTATATATTTATTGCCTCTTTATGATATACATGGACCGATATGTGTATAAAATGTCATTGTAACTGCTCATTGTATTATTATTGTTCTTTTTATTTGTTGTCTTCTTATGTCAATATTTTTCAATATTCATTTTCGTTATCCATGTTCATGTATTCACATTATTTGTCTATTTCATGTTTTCCATTAGGTTTATATGTGTACGAGTATTATCCCTGTATTTTTATGTTACAATTGTGATATTGTCGCTAAATTTATATTGGTAGAGTGGAAGGGAAGACCTAATGGCCTTAGCTCTGCCAGGGTAAATAAATGACAAGGTAAGCACTTCAAAAAAGTTGATGAAAATCAAGTGCATTATTTATCAATTAAATACTAAACTCAAGAGCAGATTAAGTCCAACGTTAAAATAACAAATTTAAATTTTTACTACAGAATACGCTAATAGTTTTAACACAGATTGAAAGAGCGTTGTAGTAAAAACTATAAAATTACTCTCACATCAAAATAAGAGTACATTTAATGACACTAAATAGATACAATACATTGCTATAAATTCAAAATATAAATTATACCAATATAAAGCCCTAAATTTTAACAGAAAAATATTTGCACCAAGATGACACCATCAAAGTTAGTGCACAAGAGTTCATCGAGCTCAATAAACAGCTTTAGAAGATCGACTCTGAAACATTTTAATATTCTTAATGTTTGTCATTTTAAATGCAGCATTCTTGATGATTTTCTAGTTTGTTATTGATCTCATGAAAGAACTCACTTCACTCGCTGTTTTCGTTGCGCATGTAGTCGCCTTTCCCTACCATGTTCCTATTTTTTGTTGTTTTTGTAACTTATTGGGGGTCTGTAAGCGTAGTATTTGCCTTTGTGACTAAGCAAAACCATTATAGAGGCCTTAATAAGGTCTCACCAACACGCTCGTCATTTGACTAGAACATACCTAATGAGTAACCTAGCAACGCCTGACGAACATCTTTAGAACAACGGAGTCTTAATTTGCGACACACTCCATAGATATACCCTGCCTTCGCCTTGCTCTCGGACATCGATGTGGACGTGGGGCTTATTTTGGCTGTGGGCCCGAGGAGGAGAACGTCTCTCCCTTCTCCTTGGAGTAGTTTTGGGACACCTCAGTATGATCGCGAACCTCTGATCGTGAAGTGATGGGACTAGTATTCTAACACATCATATTGGTTTGTGCAGTGGCCTCGTGCGTTTCTACAGCGTCGTATTTTGAAGGTGGGCTGAAATAAGGTAGTACTTTTTTATTGTTAGGAGTGAAGTCTAGAAATAACTTACGCGAACTTCTTTTGACCGTTCATGCACCCTAACATACGTTCAACTGTTTTTGTACCTTTTAAAGAGAGGTGACCAGCATTAAACTCTTTAAATATTTATACAGCCTGTATTCGTGCGTTTCTTGACGTTTTTACTACAGTTTTGAATTATCTGGTGGTCTTGGCATCTTTTGTATCACCACTGGAATATGATTAGGGTTAAGAAATGTTTTGAGGTAGCTTTTATGGTAATTTTTTCATGATAAACCGTAGTGTTAAAAATTGAACTTTGGCATATGTCCAGATATGAAAAATAAGTTCAGTATGACCAACATTGCGCTGCCATAATGCTTCAAACTGCTAACTGAAATGGAAGTAGCTCTTCGGAAACGTTGAGTGATCTTTTGGTTCTATCTTCCTTGTCCTTTAAATCTCTTGCACGTATGCAGTACTGTGTTACTTAAGTTCATCTTTGAACAAAAGCAACGCGTTTAAAACAAGTTATCTCGTTTTTCGAACTCCAACGACCCTCACCTATCATCTATGTAGTACATACTTTTACTAATACATTAGTCTTACATTTATTTGACTGAACGCGTGTCTTCAGGATCTGCTTAATGGTATTGCTAACGATAATTCTCAAGACTCGCATTCGGAAGGTTCCAGGTTCAATGCTCGTTGAGCCGACCTTGAGTTTTTTTTTTTTTTAATTTTTCGTGATTTCCCTTGGTTACTGGATTTTTTCATTCCACAAATTTTCCGCCCCCCATTTCATATCATTTCATTCCGTTGATTCTGATATAGAATCGAAAGTGCCATAACAAAGTGAGCTGGCACGGCATGATGGTAACTTCTGCTTTGGAAACCGTACAACTCGATAGAGCACACATCGGTGTGCTCTATCTGGAAACATATTAGGGCTCCCATTTGCGTCCGCGCAGTTACCATCAAGCATGGGCTTGGCCGCCCGGTGTCTTCTTCACCTCATTCTCCCGGAGCCAACTGTGAGAACGGTTGAAGTACCGAAAATTCTCCTCAGCCCAAGACAATCCATCCATTCATCCATCCAATGGAAGTGCTGAAAATGCTGAAAGAACAAAGTGGTTATTAATTAACCAACACACAACTTTCTTATTCATAGAAAAGGTTCTGCATCGAGCCGGGAATCGAACTTGGGACCCTAAGTCATATTGGTGCTCTACTGATTGAGCTAGAAGGGCAATCAGATGTTATCTTGTTCACAAACATTTTCCCTCTACCACAGATATGTTTATGATTTTCTAATTTTGCCCAAAACCACAATATATACAAAGAGATGACATCTTTGATGTTGCTGCTTCTTTATCTGGTTCTAAGTTGGCTGTAGTTCTAAATGAATCCATCTGATGTTGCAGATAATATTGTTTAATGAAAAGCTGTTAAACAAAGAAGCTGAAGATTCGTGACTATAATGAAAATTCTTTTCAAAATAAACATGAAATGCCAACATAGTGACTGAGAAAAACTAATTGTATACAACACTACATTAATTAAGTTGGGTAAATATTTGTTCTACTGCTCTGATTTTCGGTTTTGATGTTTACTGGTGGTTTCTGAATGACAGTCAAGTATTTTTAAGCATTACTATTATTACTTTATTTGTTCCCCTAAATTCCTATTTTATGTTTAGCTAAGAAGATATAGCAATGTTTCTGATACAAAAAAGTTAGGTTTAGGACCTGCCGAACATAACTTAGTTTTATAATTACCATAAATGACAAATACCTGAAAAGGGTACTAAAATATTTTCCCCACGCCTTACAACAGCTTTACCATATGATAACCAATTACTCAACAGTCAAGTGGGAGAAGGAGAGAATAACGTAAATAGTTATGGATGGTGTTCTGAAAAATTATTATATAAAATTATCCAATGGCAAATTTCAGTGCAAAAATACTACCCCAATTTGTTAATTTTTCTGCATTCATTTTATTTAACCACCTATAAAAAGAAACCTGAAATGAACCATGCTGTTTGTTTTAATACCAGCATTTATTATTATTTGGTACAACATTTAGGGTTTTTAACAGTTTCCAGTAATGAAAAAAGGTATGTACTTGGAATTTCTAGAATCAGTTGGTCAGAATTATCAGAGAAATTCCATCCAACATCAGATTGTGTATTGTTTCCTGCTAATTCACACAGAGTCCATTGGCAATGAACATCCAATAGAGAAGCAAAGAGTTAAATTGTGGTTGTCAGTTTGGGGTCCTCCTGCACGAGGGTTGTACTGAACAGCATCCCTAATTGCACCAAGTAATTTCTCCCATCTTGCCACTGTACGATATGGCAACGCTGCATCACCACGTACTTCACGTATTCAATCTTGAGCGCCATGGCCTTCTGCAGCTTCAATTTGATCCACGAACGTTGTTTCAGTTATGAAAACATTGCTAGAGCGCTTGCACTATCCACCTCTACTTCAAGGCACCGTAGATAGCTTACAGTGTTGTCATTCGCTGCTGAAGGTCATCGACGAACATTCCAGTAACGGACCTACACAACTCTATGACTAAAAAGGAGGCGACCGTTGCGTACTGTCAGGTTGCCACTACTTTTTTCCCAGGCCTAGTAACATTGCCTCATCGACTTCCGAGCGTTCAATAAATTTGTTTAGATTAATTTTGGCAAATATAGTCCCCTGCCATGTCAAAATTCGTTGTCAAATCCTTGGAAGAAGGTGCACCCTATCTGCAGCATAATTTTTGGATATATCTCTGTCACTGATCGATTGAAGCTCTTTGGATTCAAGTCCTGATTGAAAGCGAATGACCTGCAGAGGTTCTTTGGCCTTCGTAAACGAACCACCATCACAAGGACAAGAAAGACTTCGTTCGTATCGCTCCAGATGTAGTCTACTGTCTCCACTTGCTGCCACTTTCCAATTTCAGTTACATCGTGTGGGATAAAACGGGTACAAATGTTATGCATTTTCAGATTTCTTACTCAAGTTTTATGAACAGGCGATGCTCATATGGATATTTCCACACGTTCCCATCGCCTGTTTTCTTCTGACAAAGTCCTAATAGACTCAACATGAACTAACCTATTGCAACGACACAACGAGTCTATCAATTCGCGATCTGTGCTTCCACTACTCCCTTCCTAGACGAAATGCTTCCACCTATTTCGAATATTTCTCTCCCATAAGCTTCTTGTAATGCCCTAAAGCACTTTCTTCTTACAACTTGGATTTTTAAGAACACATTTGTTCATACCTATTGAACAGTCTTAGGACAGTATTACTTACTACAAATCAGAAACAGTAACTGTACTAACAAAATATGCTCCAAATTACGTGGAGTATTTCAAAATTGCATTATTATGGAATAATTGCTTCTATATTGCATAATGCATGTTCCAATGGTCACCGCTAGAAGTATTGATTTATAGCATTGTGCCGTTAATTTTCTAATCATAAACTCGAAACATTCATACCAGAGAGAACTCTGATGCACTCCATTCTTTGTATCTATCATGTTAACATAACATAAACAGCGGATGACTGTAATCTCAGTTCTAGGAAAAAGGGTCATTAAAGCTTATCCCGTACTTTATCAAAGCATTTAATTGTATTTGAGAAGTTTTTTAACATCAACGTGCCTTTTTATCGTTGCCGTTAACCTGCCTCCACCAATAAGCACAGCGCATGACTGTCCAACATATCCGCTGTTAAGTACTACAGAAGGAAATGGGTGAAAGGAAGACAAAATTTATGAATAACGATGCATGACATGTAATCACACACTACTTAGGCACAAAAAATTCAATAATTTCACGTGCTGTAGTTAACAAGCACCATTTGAAAGAGTTCTATATTATAATTAAGAATAGCTGAACCAAAGGAATTTAAAGAAGGAAATAATGAGTTTTAAATACCTTTGTTTCAGAAGTAGAAAATGGACCGAGAGGACTCACCCGACTTTGGCGTGGGCTACATCGAGGATGATCATCCTCTACGACCCCAAGACGCCGCTCAATCCTTGGCACTGTTACAACTTCCCTCAGACAAGGCGTCGGATCGCTCACGTCATGTGTCCATCTCCAGTTCTGTTACAGACATGGATGCCCCGATCTACGCCAGACAGACTTCACTACCCGGGAGGCGTCACGTGAGTACCTGTCTACTCCAGTATTATTTCAATATTAACTGCTTTAATGTAAGATACAATGTGTGTTCTCTTGGATTTCATTTAAATTCCTAATTTTCTAACACAAGGAAGGTACAAAGCTTCCGGAATATATCCTTACCGCTCGCAAAGGGTTTTATGTCTCGGCAGCTGCACATGCCACAACCGGCCGCACCTATAATCGACTTCGCTTCTTAAAAAAGGGTATAAAATCTTTCTTAATAGCAAATACTGGAAATGTCATTCTCCTTCAGTTAAAAGGGCATAGTATTATTTGGTGAGCACGTTCCGATTTGCACGATTTAATTCGACTGCTGTAATGTTCTGATTTTATTTCGCATATTTTCTTTGAGTTCTTCCAATGTGTGAGGGTTTGTTTTGTACACTTTGTCCTTCAGGCCACCATAGAAATAAAAATCATAGATAGACATAGTCTAAGGATGAGAGGACCATGCATGCACTACTCGATATGAGGGTCCCGGCAACCGTACTTGCCTCCTAGATCCAAGATCTCGGGTTCAGGGTCGATTGATTTTTTTCAAGTATGGCTTCCTTCGAAAGGGAAGTAGAGCTGTGAGTTCCATGCCGTAGATATATGACACGTAAAAGAGCCTGAAAGAAGAGGCCTCTGAGCAAAATTTATCGGCCATTTCATACCCTGAATTGAATGAGACGTCGACGATCTGAGATATTAAAGCATTTCCATAAATAAACCAATCAGCAACTAATCACTCTGTCTTCAAACACTTCCCCTTTTTTACCCATGGACTCTTCTGCTGTATGAACAGTGGTGGAATCTTGTTCAAACCACCTATATGATTTATCTCTTCCATCAGCTGAGTAAAAAATGGGGTAAGAGAGTCAATTTGGTGCCTCTGATCTAAAACCATACCGATTATGCGCCTTTCCCTAATCGCACGCCACATAAAGAGGGTTTCTTGCATACAATTTGGATTTTCAGAACACCAGTAGCGAGTGTTGTGACCATTTTTAAGGAATCACACCTCGTCTGAAAAGAAAACGAGTTGTAGGTCGGTTAACCCTCAGTTACTGATGAAAGAAATCACTCACAATAACGCACACATGCTACGGGAGCACCTTGTTGTAGACAGACGTGTACACTTGTAAGGTTAGAGTTTTAACAGTTTTGTTGCTGTATGTGCAGAAGACCATGTAATCCCAACTTGTTGCGATAATTTTGGTAGTGATTTTGTTGGCGTGCGTTCAAGATTTGCGTCAATTTCTTCTAATTTATCTTCTGTTAAAACTGTGCGTCTTCGGGTGTTTGTTTGTTTGTTTACTGAACAAATACTATCAAATTTATTCACGAGATTGTGAATTGCAGTTCTGGAAGGATGCAATTGCTCAACCATTTTGCAATAAATTCCTCACGAACGCGACTAGCTGTATGTATAATATTTACACTCAAAATTCTTTGCTCTGAAGTCAGCTGTTTTGCGATCTTTTCGAAAGCATGTGGACTGGTAACTGCTCGGAAGTTCAAGGACAAGTAGGTAGATAGGAGACCGTTAATGGGGAGGAGCGCCGGCTTTTCCAACCTCTGTACAAATGAGTGTTTTTTATAGTGTTTGACGTCCGTTTTAACCACTGGGGCTTCACAGGCAATACGCGTGAGCGGTGGACATATTCTGAAAATCCGATATTATCTAACAATGAGCTGAAATCAACGATACTTAACTGAAAGTTGAAAGTGTTTCATCATATACGCATAAGTTTTAAAATAGCTTGGGAAGATTAAAAAACATAGCATAAAGCAAAGAATTAGCCTGCTTAATGTATAATCGCTGATCGACAGCATGGTGCCTTTAATATAGTTTGCTTGTCTATATGATCGCCGTTCATTGGCAGTAGTGTGCAGAATTTAGCGTATTTCTTTAACACTGTATAAAATAAAAGCAATTTAAAAAACACGTTCTTACTGATTTTAAGAAAACGATGTTGAAACTGTCATTTTTCTTTGTCCGATATAAGGCTTTTGGCAACCGTTCGACTTCCCTGTTAGCAGACACACCCGCTATACAGTATTGCTGAAGAAGTTGCCGCCTAACACGGGGAATTGCTAGAGCGTATTTAACACGACTCTTAACTAGGAACTGATTTTGTAATGCTCAATGCTGTAAAATGTTTATAACATTCCAGTGTTACCAACGTTAGTTTAATATGGAATGTAATGATTACACAGCCCCATTTTCTTTTTTCCTTGGTGCCTTGACGTTCAGACGCATTGCATTGGATACACCCGTATCAGCTCTAGTATCTTAGATATGGTAAAATTTGCATACTTTTTGGTCAGTGTTTGAAAAATTCTCTTCTCCAAAATCATGATATCGTAACAATCTTTGTTATTGAATGGACAATGTATTCATTTAAATTAGCTACATTTTTGTGTGCACATAGAATGAACTTAATTTCAAAACTATTCGTTTATTTGCTTTCTTGTAATACAGACTGAGATAAAAAAGGCGCTCAAATTACAAAACTGCTTTCGTTTTTGTTACCTGATTGTGTATAATAACATCTAATAGTTATCGTGGTTTTCGTAGACTACATACCTTTTAATGTCAAATTTGAAGACCCAGATAACCATAGGCCCCTCACATTGTACGCAAAACTTATACAGACAATTCAAGCGAGCATCTTTCAGCCCATGTACGGTCTCATTGATACCTCATCAATAAAAATGGAAATTCAGAAATTTTAAATCGTTGTGCTCAAAAACTAAAATACGAGAGTTCTTTTCTCCTACATTATTTTTTATTATAACATACAATATTTATTTGTTTTAATGAGTCAAATCACTCAAATTATAATAAAAGTACAAAAAATGGCGTCGTTCTCACATTTCAATTATCTTACCGAATCTCCGTCTTGCATGCGAGCGTCTTCCAACCAATGTACAGTCTCATTGATATCTTATTCACCAATCAGAATGAAACTTAATCGATAGTTTTAAAGCATGATGTTCAAAAACTAATAACTGATAGTTTTTTTATTCTACGTTCATTTTTATTCATATAAACTCTCCTCCGATTCGACGAGGAATCTAGGAAGCCTATTACCAGCATTCCCTGTTCACTATTGGCGGTTAATACAAACTGTATAAATGACGAAATTTGGAATCCTAAATATAAAAGAAGCGCTGATATCTTCGTAGTCCCTCTTGGAACAAAAAATAATAACAATGCATTCTATCACCTCTGATTTGATTCGATTATCTCATTGCCTTCCAAAATAAGTTCTCATCAAAAAAACGAAATATGACATAATTGATACAAATACAGTAGTAAATAATAATTGTTATAATAGTGTTCGGTTGTATTTTATTTAATTTAAATCTCCATGCGGTTCTGCTTGGAATAAAAGCTAATAAAATTAGTGTATGTTTTCAGAAAGATCAAACAGATAAGCCAAATCACTTCAATGATTATACAAAAAGTACCAAAAAATGACTTTCCTCTCACATTGCAATTATCTTACCGAATCCCCCTCTTACTTATATTTGTTAAGCACTTTAATTGAGTTTTAAAACTCATGTTGGTTGCTATTGAATAATTATTTCTCGATCCGCGGTCTCGAAATAATAATCACGATAATAAATATTCGTTTACCTCAATTAAATTGCCGAAAAATTATCAGCACTTGTGGTATTACTGAAGATGATTTTCGTCAGTGGACAAATCGCCTGAATTTTGGAATAACAATAGTTTGGAGGGAAGACAAAACCATTTTTATAATTACTACTGTTACATCATTAAATTATGAACATTCTTTATGAAAGACAACAAACTAGTAGTCTGCAATTACATCGAAGGCCTCCAGTAGAAAATCGGTCTCTCAAGTGAATGGCGCCTTTTCATCTGCAATGATAAACTGTGTTCTTTTAAATAACGACAACCGATCACTCTACCAGGATGAAAGAACAGAACAAGTCATCTCTTTATTCTTGGAAAAATAAATAATTATAAGGAAACATAAATGATTGATTTATGTGCATTTTTAAAATGGTTAGTTTTCTTCTTGGTCAACGAAATAATATTTAAAATGTGCTTACTTTATTTGAATTGGAACAGTAGATTCAAATTAACATTGAGCAAGAAAAGATTTACCTCCAAGGCAAGATATGGGGGTTGGACATCAAAATGTAATCTATGTACCCTTGATAACACGACATGAAATTTCTGTCATCATATGTATAAAGTCAGGCTTAATGAGACAATTTGTTAAAGCTTGGAATAAAAATTATTTGTGTATTGAACATATAACACATAAATTATCTGGAATTTTCACGGAAAAACTGAAGGCAGGAATTTTCAATGGTCCAGCTCGATTTCATAGAATCATAAAAATGAAATGGAATCATGTGCCTGACATTCGTTTATGCAGTTTATAAGAAATTTCCTTGGCAATAGAAAGCAGACAACTACACTCAATTAGTATAGGATATGCTAATTAATTTCAACAGGCTTGGCCGTAAATTGAGCATTAAAATGCATTATCTGCACAGACACTTAGCTCGTTTTCCAGAAAATGTACTGAGGGTGAAAAGATTTCACCAAGATATATAAACAATGGAAAGCAGAATTAAGGCGATCTTCAAGAATCTGCAATCAGAATGGGATGAAGCTTGCGAGATTTGGTCCATAATTTGGTAACTACACATTACACTAGTCTCTCACTCTGTGTGTGTGTGTGTGTGTGTGTAAAGATTTTTCTTGCTTTTTACTTTTCTACGTGGATATATGTAATATGATTGCCCTGAATTCAAATATATTTTCAGTTTTACTCTATCTGGCTAGGTTTTTAAACAAAATCACATCAAATGTAATAATGTACTTATATTTTTTATGAAATATTATTAAGTTTAGATCTACGGTAAGATAAACTTTTTGTGAGTTTCATTTAAATTAAATATCAATGAATATATTGTATACAGAAAGCTATGTGTTAATAATTATGAATTTCCAAATTTTTACTCTATTAGGGAGAAGAAAACATTTTTTTTTTTTTCAAGTTCTGATATGTCCTTCACTAGAGTTTCCTTTCATACACCAACAGTAATCATCTGCCATTTATACATCCCAATGACCTTGATAGTGGTTTCCGTTGTTTTAATGTTTTTCACCTGTTCTGCACTCATTGCACCAAGATATGCAGGGAAGTAACCGATTTCGCTGTTAAGATGACGCACTTTAACACTCATTCTACACCACAGATTTCTAAAATGTTGTAACATTTCCTCCACAATTTCTTTATAGTTCTCACATTTCTTATTGCCAAGAAAGTTTTCTGTCACTTTTTTTGTATGCCAACCATGCTGACTTCTCTAACTCTGACATCGACTGAGGAAAGATCTCATCCTGCATAAGCTCACGAATCTGGGGGTACATCGAAAACACCTGCTGCTATCTTAGCTTCAGTTTTGTTTGGGAACTGTGTAACAAGAAAGTTGAATAAATGAATGAATGAATGAATTAATTAATTAATTAATTAATTAATGGTGTTTAACGCCCATTCCAGCTACAGAGGCACCATAGGCGTTGGACACTGATAATACATGAGATGAAATGCTATATTGGGAAAGGATTTATTTTTTTAAGGAAGGAATCGTTCCAGGCCTAAGTTTAGTGCACCTCCCCGGAATTTGCCATTTATGAGGACTGAGGAAAACCTGGAAAAACCTAAGTCAGGGAGGACAGTCCTTGGGGGATTCGAACCCCAGACTTCCCGCTCACGAGACCGCTTCTTAGCGACCTCGGCCACCCGTGACGGCTACAAGAAAGTTGAAACAAGCAATGTCCTTATTCAGAGCAGCAATAAATTGCTTCATTAGACCTATGGAGGGGCGGAGGAAGGACATTAGAAGCAGAAACCAGTGGTTCATACTACACATTTTTTTACTCTCTCCAGGAACTAAATTCTTGCTTGTGACCATTTTTTTCTGTCCCAATGCTCTGATTTAGCCCAACTGTTTCATTCACAAAGTGAAACATTTATTATCTTGATTAAATCTCTCAGAATATTTATTTTATGTATCTTCTCAATGAACAAACAATAAAAGCTGTTATTTTCAATAATATCAATTTCTGAAAAACTGTAGTATATAAAATAAAACTAAGACTGGCTTGGGAGGTTCCAGGTGATAAGGAATCAGAAATTATGAATAGTTTTCATTCAGCAAAAATTGTGTAGACCATTGTTTTTACTTAACATCTGAAAACTGGAAGGAATGCAGGCGTTATTGAGCGGACATTATAAGGGAACCAAGGATCCCCTATAGCATCCTGTTTCTTGAATATCTCTAATGTGATTAGTTAGTACAGTCATGAAGTATTATTTAATAAATATTTTATTCTTGTTATTCAAATTCTACTGTCATATATTAATATGAGAACTGCCGCAATAATAAAGTCAACGACTGCAGTATAAAAGCAGTACATCCTCACATATGACATTCGACAGTTGCAACACGTGTTAGAGCAACATGTTCCTATCTCTCTGACCTTGGAGAGTGTCTAATCACTTAACGTGAAATAATGCAAAACTTTCCACAATATATTTTCAACGGTATCGTGCTTTTCGACAGGTATGTGAAGATAAAGAGGCTTTAGCGTGACGCACCGCAGAGCTCCGTGCTGCCCAGATAGAGGCAAACCATCCGTGAACTTGTTTATGGCTTCAGCTAAGCTTGCTTGCATTTGTTCATCCTCTTTTTCTCCCCGTTTGTTTGTTTTAGTTTTCTGCTCTAATGCACCTAGTTTCTCGAGAGCAATTAGTAGAAAAATGTACAGAAACCAGTATAAGAGACATGCATAAATCAATTTCAGCGATTGCGCAATAACGTCCCAAATGCTATCAAGAGACCCAATATTATTCTCGCCGTAGAAGATAAAACTGCCATACGCTAGTAACGGAAATCTAGCAGTATGATTACGATACGATATGACGAACTTGTTCTATTATTAAATAAAGGGTCGCTGAAAAGTCGCTTCGCAGCCACGTGTAGCCGAGATTTCACGAGGGAAGCGAATTCGGGTGGCAGCACTGACCGTACGCCGAGCGTATAGCTGTGTTCACTTAACCACCATGAAAAGCACACACTCCAAAGTCCAAACATTAGCAACGGTAGGCGGGTTACCTGCTAAAAACTGGTTTCGAAGGAAATACAGAAGTACCAACTCTTAGTTCTGAATCACATTCCTACGTCACGTCCGATGTTTTCCAAATGTTACAGTTTATTTATAGGTTATTGAAGACATACGCGAACAAACTGAATTATATGATAAAAGAATAAAAGGGTTTCTATGCAAGGCTTCTGTTTATCATATGTCATTTGTTTCACGAGTGAAGTTCTCTAACAATAATATTTCAATTCAATAGCGACTTCGACGCGGCATTTCTTCCGCATGGGATATTACGTAATGATTTGACATGAGCTTAGGCTAGGTGCTTCAAAATAACATCATTTACACAGCATATTTTAATTGTTTCTATTTAAATATATTAGATTATTATTCTTCACAGAAATAATAAGAATTCTTTTGGATATAATTTCTTGTATACATTGTACTATTTTCATTGCGCGTTGCGCTATTTTTATTATGCACTACTTTTTATATCAATCATTTTTATATATCATTCTTACTACTGTAATGAATGATGTCATTAAGGTATGAAATTATTTTTGCGTCGTTATAGAATTTTCTGTTTTCATTCCATTACAGATAGAAAGAAATAACTGTTCTGTTATTTTTTGAGAATTAGTAGAATGTCCAAAATAGAAATACAATTTTGTTGTATATAAAAGTTTACGAGCTTTGCCACAGATGTTCCATTACTGCACAGAATGAAGGAAATAGATCGAAATAGGAAACGATAATTTAGTTTACTACAAATTCAATAGTAAGTCAGAATAACGTTAGGAAGAACAGGTTTTTGAGCAAAATAAATCGTCTGTTTCACGCCTTGAGTTGAATGGGACACTAATAACCAGATGTATTAAAGAACGCCCTTAAGTTAACCACACATATATAAACAAAAAATAAAGTTACGTTAGAATAGATTATTTCCGTGGAAATCATTAGTAAGTTAAGCAAATTTATTTTTATGCGAGGTTTGCTAATCTAGCTTTTTACGAAGTGAATAGGGTAACTTTTTCCCACACTGTAGCTTACGCATGCGTTGTTACTTTCTTCGCCGAAATATTGTTTTGTTATGCAGTTTTTGGTTATAAATGAAGTTGTACTAAAATATCAAGTTGGGAGGATTACAAATTTCTAAACAGTTTAAGATTCTGTACAACGATTTTTGCTGCATTTTGTTATGTTTTTTCACCACGTTGCATTTCTACGCACCATAAAAAGTTTTACAATTATTTTACAATTATTTTAAATGATATTCGCAAAATTAGACAAAATACCAGCAACAGAAAAGAAATTAATTTTATTTACAAATAATTTATTCAGTAAGTGTTAAAACTAACCATCTTGTACAGCCACAGAGTAAATCAGACTGCTGTAGAAATCTAATAATTTGAATATAAAAACAAAGTTTTGGAAATACAACATAATCGATATATTTAATACTTAATTAGAACGTATATCAAGCTAGTTCTGTTAAAATACTAAATTTTCCTTCTGAACATCAAAAGCAGAATAGAGAAATGAATGAAGTAAAATTGTCTCCACACGATTTGAAAGTTTTAAATCCATTTTAAAGTAATTCTGTTATACTGGGAATATAACAACCGAAATTTGAAGTATTTTTGCCTTTGGATAGTCCTCAATTTGCCTTCAAACTCTCACTTATGCTTGAAAAGTCTTGACTGATTTATAGAGTATTCTATAAAATCTCTGGTTTCAAATTTATATCATTTATGTGATCCGTTATTTAATTGAAATAGATAAGCATAAAATATCATTTGGAATACAGCTGGGTGATTCAAGGGCTACTACTTTCAAACGACTGTCTACAAAATATCTTAACTGTAGAATTTTTTAAGTGCTGCTAATCCATATCACAAAAGGGTGTATTTTTGCCAAACGTATGAGATTAAACATGAAGCGTTATGCTTATACCATTAGCTCGGATATTTAATGCAGAATGTAACCATTTTTAAATTAAAAGCTCATGTAATTTAATAAAATCTCAAAATATTAGGTCACAGTTCTGGTGTGAATCATAAATTTGACATTTATGGCATAATATTTTGAGTACCGCATTGCAGAACCTGTCCACAGTTCCATTTACAGGACAATTAATGACGCTGCTTTCTTGCATTCCCGAGCATGAGACGACAGAAAATGAGAGGTGACAAAAGTGAAGGCCAGCTTGTTTTGGAATGTTGTTGCCATATGGGGCCAGAAAAATACGGAACCACTTCGTCAGTTATTCAAACATTAGCGAACTGCGGCAGATATCTCCCGGAATGTGTCGGAATGCTAAGAAGAGAAACAAACCGTAGACTCATAGCAACCTCTTGCCAAGGGATCAATGAAGGTTAGCACTTACACAATCATTGTTCGTCTTTTCTGGCATAGTATTAAGTAGGTAACAATAACCTACAGTGAGGTTATTTGAGTTACGGGCTACCTAACTGGCGAAATGAAGCCACTACAAATGGAAAAAGAGGACATAAGTTAATATTTTTATTTTAATATTTAAGTTTTTACGAAAAGCATAATGGTAGTGCATTTAAAATAAATAATAAAAAGATGCCCCTCAACGGCAATAAATTGCCTCCTCTGCATAGATTTCCGTATTTCGTCTAACTTTTCTTTCTTAAGAACATGGAATTTCGGAACACTTTTATTTTCATTGAAAGATAATGTCTCTGGTAACTATTTAACAAGTTGCCAAACAGTTTCTCTACCTGCATGAGAAGCTCTGCATAGCTGCCCAATAAATGCAGACAGAAAAAATGTCTGAATACCATAAATGCAGAAAGATACAGGAATGACAGATTCACTCCATTTTTGAACAACTGACTAATACTGAATGTCGAGCTGGGTATTTCCAGCAAGACCCTACCATTGTGCATACAGCTAATGAGGCACTAAATTTCATTCAGGAAAGTTTTTAAGATAAAGTAATTAGTAGGGAATTATGGCTCACACGGTTCCCTTATCTGATAGTGTTATACTCCACTTCCAATTTCTACCTTAATATTTTCTTTTCTTTTTTCATTTTAATAGAATGCTTGTGTGTGTGATTTTTATTTACAAGGAATGTTGAAAAATAAATGTATTGAACAAGAGCCCCCATACATTAGAAGTGTTGGGCGAGAAATTTTGGAAGAAGGCGGTGCTTGTGAATGACAATTTTCTAAAAAGATGCCAAACATGTGTAAGTGTAGCAGGGTAACATTTACAACAACTCCTGTAATAAGGTATATGCTTATTTTTATTATAATTGTCGGTTCTGGTTGTCTCGTGGTAGCCATACTTGTCTCGTAGACTCAAGATCGTGGGTCCTATGTCTTCGATTTACATTATTAAAAGAACTTCAAACCTGAAAGAAGAGACCTCTGAGGAAAATTTATCGGCCGTTTCACGACCTGAATTGAGTGGGATGCTGATGACCTGAGAGATTAAAGAGTGTCTGTAAATAAGCCAAATAAATGAAAAATCAATGTAATTGACAAAAGCTGAATCAGCTGTGAGTTAATATTCAATGTAATACAATTCAATAAAGTTTACTTTACTAAGACAAGTAACTAACAACACTGGAGTACCAGTAGTCTGTAATAACACAAAGACGAGTTATACAGATCTCTTAACCACAATTATAAAAACAAAAGGTAGATATAATGCTTGCTCGTGTAACAGGAAACTATGACGACTGTTTACTTGCAGGTATCATAGTAACTTCTGTTATTAAGACACACACAATCGTGACCTTGGCCAAGTGTGCGCTGCGCTCAGCTCGAAAGCAGACTAAAAATAACTCTCAGTGATAAGGTAGTTATATAATTTGAATATTTAGTTTGCTGTAAAACACTTTAAATAAAAATATAGTAATTACTTATAAACTAGAGATGTATTTTAAAGAACGAAGGATACTCTACCTTATATAATGAGAAGTTTTAAGTTCCATGTTACTCTTTTTGCATTTTAATAGCGATAAACACGAAATATAATTTAGAGTTGTACTAAGAAGTGTATACAGATTTTAATATATGTGAGTCATCAATAATAGTGCATTTTTGCGCGAATTTCGCGAATATTCGCTGTTTCTGCGAAAAATGTTTATTTCTGTGATAAAAGTGAAAAATTAAATTTTAAAAATTTAAGTACGTTGTATGTTTAATATTAATTTTGAATATGTTAACTTAAAAAAATGGAAATATGTTGTTTGGAAAGATAATACAACCTGGAATTCTAGACTGCTATTCATTTATTCTCTTCTATAACCTTCAGGACTACTAATGATAGCTGACAGGATTTTCTTAATATTTTTCATTTGTTTATTTTGTTTTGAAATTGATAGCAAGAAAAAAATTAATCTATAAGGAGAATTATAGTAGCAAAATCGTTAATACTTTAACTGTGTTATTTCCATTCTAATATTGTTTTTAGAAATGTGAGAAAAATCGAATCAGATTGTAAAAAAAAATTTTGGAAAATAATCTTGATATGGCGTCAAAATTAATTATTTTTCCGGCTATGACAAGATGGTCAAAGTTGGTCCAATTCAGTGGAGTATTTCTATGAGTTTACAAAGTTGAAACAGTAGTAGGTTTTTAATTAATTTACATACATATCTACTGATTACAAAACCTGTATTAGAATTTCAGATTAACCTATAGTCCATCTAGTAATGATAGCCCTGAAAAAGAAACGTAAATTTATACCGTGTGGCCAATTGGATGATAAAAATCAATGAATTAAAATATACTTTTAGTGCAGAATTCATTAAAAACGTGTGCTGATTCAACACTTAATAAACCAGAAACTCTGGTGATGGAAGATGAATGAAATATTGATATATTAAAAGCCTTAGATTATGTTCTTGAATAAACGTATTAGTTTTTGAAAGTAGAGGTGAAAAAGTATGAGATCAAATCAATGTCCTGTTAGAAGCATTGAAAGCAAAAGAATGTAAATTATTGATAAAGTCATTGTGGTTACCAATTTTAAACGTAAAGCAAATAGTTTTTTTACAAAATACAATCTTGTAGTTTCTGATATAAGAAGTATAAACATTGTCAGAAGATGTATGCTTTTATTTGAATAATATGATTAAAATCAATCGAGATACTGATTATTTTGCACATAGCTTTCTTTTTAAGTAACACTTTTGTATAAAACTGAAATTAGTTTATTTTTAACAGCTTCATTTCACCATTAATGGTGCAAAATATAACATCATGCATGTAATTAATTATTACTAATTAAGATGGTATATGGAGCGTATAGAAACCCAAGATTTAAAAAAATATCACGAAATTACTGTTATGTTTTAATCATAATTATGATATTTTATCAATTTTACAAGAAATTTTGAAAAATTATCACAAATAATATAATGAGGTCTGAGATTACCGATAAATTTATATAATATCTGGAAAGCTCAGACCGTCAAGTGATATTTATTAGGACTATTTCACGAATAAAATAATAATTTAAATATAATGCCCATAATCTTGGCTTACAAAATTGCAATAAGTGTGAATTTATATTATGAATACTTAACTTTTCAAGCCATCTTGCAGCAGTAGAATGTCGATTGTTAGTAATTCCAATAGAGAAGAGTCAAATACGAGTTTTGGGCTATTTCATAAATATAATAAAAATAAAAGTAATATATGTTTGAAATTCGGGCACAGAATATTCATAATTATATAAAATGTTATACTTATTTATGAACAGCTATCTATTCAGATACCGTGGTACTGAAACAGACGAAAGCCGATTATTACAATCGCTGCAGTTCGATTTACTAATACCAAAAACAAAAACAGAGATAACATTTTACCACTCTGAATAACTTGTTTTTTTTTTTAATTTATGATTGCTTAGGCAGGTATTGTTACATAATTATAAAATGATTTCAGATTGTTTGGCTGAATACGCAAAAACAATGTTTTAGTGAATACAATTAACGTAGCTAAATATAAATTTATTGAAAACATATTTATCAAATTTCAATGAAAGATGTGCAATTTCATTAGATACAAAGGATATTTGGGAATTAGTAGATGAAGATGTGGAAACAGAATTTCGTACTTTATGTAATATTGCCGAATGATGTTCTTGATTAATCTTTATGATGCTCAGGAATTATAGTGGAGATCAAAGAGTTGGCTAAACTGACCAGAAGACAAATGCACATAGAATGGAAAAGGAACTTGATAAAACTTTACGTTAATTTTACTGAGGTTTCGGGCTGTGATTGGTCAAAATTCAAATTTTTGTTTCATTTCAATGGTCGATTTTATGATGTAAGTGCAAGAGACACAAAAAAAAAAAAAAAACCGCCCTATTTGTGTTCGTTCGTTTATCGCTTGGAGCAAGTTAGGTAAAGCAGAAAACTGCAAACTTAAAATTTCAAGGTTTCAACCTTGCAGGTGTCTTTGCTATTGAAAAATTAACATCATTCTATTCATATTTCGTAACTTTTACAGCATAAGGCAGTTCATAACAAAAAGAAGCTAAATTATTACCAATTTAGTTGCAATACGAATATGACAAATGTGGTTTAGTAAAACTGAATTAATAAGTCAGATGTCATGGGCAGAGTGTTTGCATTATTTTTCATTCAATGAGGTAACTTAAACATTTAATACAAACATACCAAAAGACACGTTTAAAGTTTTTAACAGATAAACAGTGCTATAAACAACGACAAGGCATTTAAAAACATTACCCTAATAATCTGCATATCCTGGTATTTGTATTCATAATGAGCTGAACGGAAATACCCACCAGTTCGCCAAGAAGTGGTCAGTGACCTATGACAAGGGCGAACTGTCTCTCTTGTCTTTAAACCAAGCGCGCATTTCAATGTAACGTGTAGCTTTAGATATTACGTCATTAATTTCCCAGTTGCGACGTAGGTTGAGAATATCGATCGTGCAAGTTGCAAACACATGGGGTGACGGTAAAATGGTATAAGTCCAAACAATAAACGTTCAGCCTTTGAACCGGTGAAAATACAATAAGATGCGACTATATGACACTAAACTAACCTTTTCGTTCTCTCTCTCTTATTTTTTTTTTTTTTTGTTTACAGAAAGTTGTGTAATTTAATGATACAGGTTAAAGTAAACAATAACAAATCAAGGCCAGAAATCGAACTATCAACCTTTGTCACCCACTGAATTACTTCAGTACGAAGGCCCGTAAACAAAAGGTGGTCCTGCAGCCTAGCTTTCATTATTACTTGCCAAATTTTGCAAGGACCATTCCAAACGCATTTAGTCAATTTTTACCTTAGCTTGATTAAGTTTACAGTTTAAACATGTATTAAAAAGTATTTAAGATTCCTGAAGAGTAATCAGCTCCATGTAGGAATGTATATGTAATTATGTAGTAAAGAACAACTAGCACACAATTTAACATATATGAACGCCTAACCACTCCACAAAAATTTCATTAAAGTAATAACAAGCAGCTACATGCACATGCATTATACGACCTAGATGACTGGCTTTCCCAGTAAGCAGCTGCGCTCAAATAACTTCTGGATGTCATTCAATGATTGTGGTTTATGCATAAAGGCTCTCCATTTCATTTTAGTTCGATAGCTTGTCATTATTTAAATTACCACTTTCTGTAGCTATGGAAGATAAGGAGTTAATTGAATGGACTGTTTGATCGTCATAGTCCGTTGCAATGGATGTTTATATATATATATATATATATATAAATTAACACTAATAATAAAAGTAGATAAAGATAAAACACAGAGAAAGAGTCACACTTTCTTTTAATTTTATTTCTGTGTTTTCTAAAATACTTTATTATTTATTACATCTTATACCATTGCAATTTCAAGTGTGACTCTTTCTCTGTGTTTTATTTTTATCTACTTTTATTATTAGTGTTAATTTGTTACATTGTTAATAGTGTTTCTTTATTTTTATTTTTCATTAATATTATATATATGCAAACATTTAATTAAAGCCTTAGTTTGTACAACAGCTATATCTGATATTGATTGAGAGTGCATATCAAAAATGGATTTGAGCAAATACGAAACGCTCTATGATTTTTCAACAGAGCATACCAAAGCATGAAACGCATGCTCAGGTAATGCATTGAAATGAGAGGATGTAGTGTTTGAACAGTGTTTGTAAGGTATCTCATTTAACTATCACTTAGTCTATCAGTTGATTTTTTACCAATAAAGTCATATAAGTATGAAACGAAGACTTTTTGTGCCGATTTTTCTTTAACCGCATGTATATACAAGAAGTTAATTTACGGCATTTATTTCTTGGCTTTCCTACTCTTGCTGCGAATGTTTCTGTCAACCAATGAAATATAAAGAAATGCTAAATTTCAACCAATCACAGCTGTCTAGTGGGCTTTCATTGATCTTCCTGTTTTATGAGTATTTACCTAAAAAAAAGTGACGAGCAACAAGCGTATAGTCCAAGTACACCGGAAATAAACTACGAAATGGCGGATGTTCATAACCTCGTTTCATAAATTTAAAGAATTCATTATGTATCTGTGTTTCGTAATATGTGAGTATCACTAGATGGTTACTTTACATTGATCGGTATTAGTAGTTATTACGAAATAAATAAATTGTTTGAAGTACTAGAAATAATTAGTTAAGTTTCTTCGTCTATATAAACAACTGTTCAAAACAACTTCCAACATAATCTGTTATGTGTACATTGTTATTTTACTGGTCTCTCTTTTTAGATAAATTATAAATATATTATAAAATACAAATATTACAAATATTCACGACATTCAAAAGCATAAATTGATTCTTGGGGAAATTAAGTTGGTAGGGAGGAAAAGGAGAATACCTTTATCCCAAAATAGTGTCTCTGTAATATAATTCAGGTATTAAGAGGTGGAAGAAGTGCTAGTGTTAATTTGAAAACATTTATGTGATATTTATATTCTGAATTCGAAAAAAAATACCAAATTTCATTAAGATAGAATGACAAAATTTCCCAACATTTTTGGCATCTCCCCGTTTCCTAGGGACTACGATCAGAGACAGCAAGGAATATGTAGGAAAGATCAAAATTTACATTATTTAATAATTCGTTCCATTATTTATTCATTCGCCGATTCATTCATTTTGGAAATTAAAAATGAACTTTTGTTTTCTTTTGAAGTTGTATAATTCTTATTATTTTGGGTATACAAGACGAATGCTTTATTTTAAACTATTAAAACTTATTTTCATATATTTTTGTGTTTTATTTTGGAATATCAATAGAATGTTCTTACCGCTAGATGAACTGTTAAGATATTTCGTTAAAGAGAAAGGCTGTAGTTATTAACTTTGCCCTACATCGTCATGTTAAGGTATTTAACAGTCAGTAAATATTACAGAATTTCAAGACACATAGCTTAATAACTAAAGCAAGGAACATTTAATTGTTAAAGTATACCTAAATATATTGATATTAAATGTTTTAAAAATTCCTATTCGAATGAGATATTTTATGTCACAGAGACATTGCAATATTATTGACCAAAGATTGTACTAAAATGTTTTATAATTTAAAGCGAATACGAATTTCAGGAGATTATTAATAAGCTCTATTAATATTTCAGTAACCACTTGAGTATGCCTAAAATATGTATTTTGTTATTATGCACAATAAAATGGGAAAACATACAGAAAACCTCTAACTGAAATAAGCGACCAAACGCTTAATTGAAAGATGATAATCTGCCCTGTTGCGGTTCAATGTTAGCTACTAGCTATCGGTAACAGAATCACTGAAAATTTATTGAGACATTTATAACTATTATTTTATGATTTTTTAGGATAGTTCTTCATATTTTCTTATTTTTCTTGATAAGTATGTGTTTTTCTTATACTTATATACTTATTTTTATTATTAGTAATAATAATAATAATAATAATAATAATAATAATAATAAAATAATGTTATTGTGTAGTAAGTTATAGAAATATATAAGTATGTATGTATGTATATATAATATAAAAGAAAAAATAAAGTAACACTATTAATAATGTAACAAATTAACAGTAATTATAAAAGCAGAAAAGGATAAAACACTAAGAGAAAGTCACACATGTAATCGCTATATTTCGAACTACTAGAGTTCTTCTATGTTACAATTACTGTCAATTTGTTACATTGTTAATAGTGTTACTTTATTTTTATTTTTCTTTTATATTGTTTGCGCCTCTAGTGTTGCTTTTAAATTTGCTTTTGCGTGTTTTGCTTTTGGCTTCTTTACTATTTATCTATAATTATTTTAATTTTATTTCTTACTTTCTCTGTGTTTTCTAATACACTCTATTGTTTAATATGTCTTATACTATGACATCTATCTAAGGTCATGCTATGAAAAAAAAATATATATATATATATATATATATATATATACACACACAATCCAAAGCAAATGATAGTTTGAGAAATGCCTAATATTAAAGTACCACTTCAGTTTTCTTTTGTTTAGCAACACAATGAAACAGCGTGTTGAAAGTGTTATATTTTTCACTTTAATCCCTTCTTGCACAAGACCCAAGCATTTTGTGTTGGTGTGTTTGTAACGAGAGCTGTGATTGGCCAGCTGAGCGGGTGTGTCATGGGCAGACTAGAGTTTGCGCAACCGTGGAAGGTATAGCTGGTTCCAAAATCGAGGCACCCTTAGGCTACTTTAACGTGCCTATGTCGACCAACAGCCCGGTGATATATCGATCGTTTTGTTGTTCTTTTCTTATCGTTAACTTGTTGTGCTATCTGGCCTTTTACAAAGTGTGAATACTTGTGCGTTCAAAACAATGTAACCAACATTTACTTGCTTTCCTCTGTGTTTTTCTTTTGAATGAATACGAGCGTCGAGTATTTTAAGTACATTCTATGTAGAGTTTGTTTCTTATCTCCTTTTCATAACTAGCACGCAACCCGCAATCTACATTTTGCATTTTTTATAACTCTAGTTCCATATCACTTTACGTCCTTCCTTATAATTGCATTTTATTCATTATTTATTAAAGTCTTTCTATATTCATACTGTTATAAAAAGTCTTCTTTAATGTTTACGATTTCTGGATTTACTGAAATTTAATTTATTTCGTTCAGAAATTTTACTATCGAATACTATTGCTACATGTTTTGAATATGTTATATATTGTCTAGTCTATTATTTGCAATTGTCTAAGTAGATTTTACAGCTGGGTGTCAAAGTGTTTTGATTCTTCGGAGCTTTCAATCTGTAGTATGTTGGAATGTGATGTTTTT
Organism: Metallyticus violacea; assembly: GCA_030762175.1. NCBI lineage: Eukaryota > Metazoa > Arthropoda > Insecta > Mantodea > Metallyticidae > Metallyticus > Metallyticus violacea. The sequence continues at coordinate 143,249,423 of CM060831.1, forward strand.
TGCCGTCTTGCTTATTTATTGACAATGGTTTGACAATTGTATTACTTATTATGGTTATTTCTTTAAGTAGGCATTATCTTCATTTCTATTATCTATTCTTGTATTACTATGATTAAGATAACTATCGTTTTCGATCGACTTCATCAGCCATGTTCTCTTAAATAAACAGATTTTCTCTCCATGCATTCCTCATGATGACTTTTGGAAAATATCTATTCTTCGAAGATTGCCCAATTTTTTTTAAACTATTAAACTATTGCTGCTCTTCTGTTTCTCCTGCTTAAGTTTTATTTCTCGTTTTTCTAATTTAGGTTAACAACATTGTCAACATTTGTCTTGTATTGTTGATCAAAGCTAACTTTGGCATGTTGAAGGCTCTAAAGCATTTTACTAGGGATGTTCGAATATGAATTACACAATAGTTGTTTATGTCTTATTTATTATGCAACATAGTTCAATATACTTGACATCTCTCAACATACTCCCCACCAACGTCAAAAGCAGCATTGCCATCTTCCTGGTAACTTCATTATGGCGTCGTGTTGCTGAAATTTTTACCTGCAGCGAGTCTTTCATGTTGTCGAATAGGACATAATCAGATGGAGTGAGATCCGATGAATATGGGGGATGAGGCACAATAATGAACCCCAGAGATACCAACTTTGAGGTAGAAGTGTTGCTGATGTGGGATTGCACATTTTCATGTTGAAGGAAAACTCCTGTCGACAACTTCCCTTTTCGCCTTTGCTGTATCCCGTGTCTAAACCTTATAAAAGTCTCGCAGTACACCTCACTGTTGACAGACATTCCCTGAGGAAGCCAATCCGTTAGCAGTAAGCCTGAAGTACTCCAAAAGAAGATGATCTTCTGTCCTGCAGATGGAGCAGCAAGACATTTCTTGGGTTGGGGAATCCCTACATGTTTCCATTGCATGTATTGGACTTTTCTTTGTGTGATTAGTCACCAGCTTCTGCAACAAATCCGAATATTCATTGTACTTTTTCTACTACAGACGACAGACTTCAACCGTTTTGTCTTTCTGTGTCTGTTTCATTTCCACACAATGTGCGTCCCCCTTTTTCATATTCAAACCGTGGTGAATAATGGTGTGAAGCGTTCCACTGCCGAGGCTTGTCTCACATTCCAGTTCATCAAAGGTTATGCGCGTACCAGCCATAATTATTCAAACCTAACCTCAATGTTTCTGGAGACCGCGATGTTTTCAGACCACTAGCACTCACATTCTTGTATGCAGATTCCCTGCGAATGGTGAACCCATTCGTACAGTTGTAAACTGTCTTCAGTGCAGGCGCTTCTTGACCACATATCGCGGTTAAACGTCTGTCAATTTCTGCAGCTTTGACACCTTCCTTCCACAAAAACCATACAGTTAATATTTGTCCACGAGAACCGACTTCCACATTGTCTACGTCTTTCTCTATTTGACAACAAATGAACACTGTTCTTTCGTTACACACTCTGTTTATAACCGCCATCTAGCTTGTGTATGGCATATTAGTATCGGTCCATTATCTTATGAATACCCATAAAACGCGCGATATTCCTAAAACAACGCTATTGTAAATCATTTGCGAACATTCTTCGTATCTTGTAAACTTGACTTTAAGATCTATAGGATTATTTTGATGTTGAATAAGAATAATTTAGAACCTATAAAAATATGTTATATAAACATTAACACAAATAAAAAATACATTTCTTTCACCTATATATTTATTTTATTATTAATGGTACATTTTGTATATTAACAGGCATGTTTAACGGAAGTATGCGACGATTTTCAGTAAATGTTATACATTTGCCATTTCTAAAACATGAGATATCTCTATACATGTTGTGAATGTAACACGCAAATGAAAACAACTTTTGGAACCTGCATCCAGATTTCGGTTAACATCAATAGTTTAGAACTTTGAGTCTAATTTGGTAATGATTTCTTCCAACCACTGTGTTGCGTCATTACATGACGTCACGCACTGATGAAAAAATATTATAAAATCGTTGCCTATTTCTGTTAAACACGTGTTAAAATGTAAAATACACAAAGAACACTATAAAAAGTGAAACAAATGTGTTTTATTTACATGAAAGTTTGTGAGCCATAGATTCTAAATTATTAGAGTTTAAGGATAGCTATATTTATATATGCCTACAGTATGCAGTACAGCGATTCGGAACACGATTCTGGTCATTGAGAGATTCTATCTCTGATAATTTTTAACATTGGCGTGCAGTTTATATGACTAAAATGCGATTTACAAGATATTTCCTTGCGAAGCACCTTACCATTTCTCTGCAAGTCACCGTTATCTCATATGTTTCGTAAATAAAAACTCGTTCTTCAAGACAATATTTATATAATGCCGTAACTAATGAATAGCAATTAGCCTACAAAATACACGAATGCACAACCACTCGCTGTCAAAGCCTCTCTCAAACTAACTATATCGGTCCTGGTGGTGTAGTGGTTACCATACTTGCCTCCTAAACCCAAAACGCGGGTTCGAATCCGGCCAGGACGTAAAAATCCTAAGTATGGCTTCCTTCGGAAGGGAAGTAAAGCCGTGGGTCCCGTGTCGTACATTTACGGCACGAAAAAGAACCTCAAGCCTGAAAGAGAGGCCTCTGAGCAAAATTTGTCGGCCGTTTCAAGCCCCGAGTTGAATGGGACGCTGATGACCTGGGTGTTAAAGAGCGTACATAAATAAATTAATAAAAAAAACTAACTACTAGCTGCTATCTGCACATGCATTATACGGTTTTGATGTCTGCTTCTCCCAGTACGCAACTCAAATAATCTCACTTTGTAAAACAACTTTTAAAAATATTAAGCAATGCTGACGTTATTAGTCAATACTAGGGAATCACAGTTTTCATGCTAACGTGTCAATAACATTATAAAACGCATGAAACTACCTAAGACCTGCATGATTACATTTAGCCCGTTTTAAAAAAGCGTTGCCATATTAAAAATCCAGCCACACGAGGATTTATATGTCAATTCAACAAAAACTATCATTTTGGCAAGTTGAAGGAATTTTTATATTAATTAATAATTCATAATATAAAAATGTTTCACCTTTACAAATTGACATTTCTGCAATATGCGTATCCATGTTTTGTTATCCATTAACAAACTAATGTGCACTTCGTTTTACATAACACTCTCGCCTTCCTTATATCTAAATCTTTTGCGCGTTGAATTAAATTGGTTTATTGTTGCGACATCTTGTTGGCAGCGTGTAGTATGACATTTTAAGTTGTATGGGCGACTCGATGACTCAGCTTGGAATGTACGATAATTTAAGAATTACAACTTTATATTAGAAAAAATATACAAATATACATGTTTATATTGCTTATGGAATATTAAAGTAACCTAGGAAATTTCAATATATTTTTATAATTTTATTTATAGAGAATGTTAAATTAAAAATTTAATTTTCCTTTTTCGAATTAAAATTTGATAGTTTTCGTAAAATATTTATGTAAAATTTAACTAATAAAAAGCTAAACGCAATAACTTTCCTGGCAAATGACTGTCGCGGTTTGCTGTTACGAAAGCAAATGTAATTTCTAATTCGGTTTGCAGTTAAGAAATGAACATAACTCAAGTCTGTGTTATTAATTACAGTGTTTAGTGAAGTAAAATTTTCCATGTTATAAAGTAATAAAATGTTGTCATTAGAACAGATAAAAGATATAGTCTATAGTAGTAACCCCATACTTTACAGGAGTTAAAGGAAATATACGGGCAGAAATTGGAAGAGTTCGGTAAGCTGAAAACAAACAAAAAAAAAACAGTAAAGTTTAAAATATCTAATACTTTGAAGTTTTGTTTATCAGAATCACTTTTGTTTGATGCAAAGCACTAGCTGTACACTCAATAAAACTTGCATAAGAAAAATTAGACCAATCCAAGCATTACTACAGGCGATTCTACTGCACAATTCCCCTTAACCCCGTAACCGTTGCAACGCCCATGATAATGTGTTTTTATTACCTGATGGTCAGCGATAAGGCTAGCCTCTCGCCAGCTCAGTTGCCAGATTAAACACGTCCCAAGCGCCAAAAAAGTAATTTCTCGCCTACTGTACAGGGAACACGATTTTAAATAACTCTTATAACAGGCTAGTTTTCATAGTGAAATAAAGCTAAACTTGTGTCCATGCTATTGTTGATCAAAATTGTGCGAGTAGAAATGCCAGGGAAACTTGTTCATCGACGGAGCCGGCTACTGGCACAAATTGCATTCAGCTGCGGACGCAGACGAAAAATAACCCTCTGTATTTACAAAATTAGCGCTTTGCAAAATTAGAAACATAAGGAAACAAGTCAAATCAACACATTTGATCAGTTGAAAATCTCAGACGAATTATACACTTACAAAGAACAATTAAATTGGAATTATATTATAAAAAGCATTGAGTTAAAATAAATATATTTAACAATTTTTACGAATTTCTAAAATAGAATATTCAAAGAGGAAATTTGTAATAATTAATAAATAAGAAGACGATTTTACTCGTTTCAACATCCAGCATTATTTAATGTGTGTTTGAAAACAAGCATTGAAGAAATTAAACAGAAAATACGTTATGTACTTTTTATAAATAACATAATACGGAAAATTTTGGGGAAACTGGTGTCAAAATGAGATTCAAGGTAATTTACCTAACACAACAGGAAATAATTTTGTAAATATAAATAGGTGCTTAAAACTTCGATTGCCAAATAAACGAACTTATTAAATCAAAATTTAAAGTTAAGAATATAACTTATGACTTCATTTCCAAAAACAGTACTTTCAAACAAAACACAAGAAAAAAGAAATCAAGGAAAACCACTAGAAAGAACGGGCAAGTGAAAATCGGAACAGGAAAGGTCTAAAGTCTATAAATTTTATATTCTAACAAAATAATAATTAATACAATTTACAGCAAACTTTGCTACTAAGTGTAAAATTGAATACACTGATACACCTTTTGTACCTACATCCCCCAAGGCGATTCACGGATGGACGTAAGCGGAATCTCTAATTACCGGCTGTCATGGGACCTGCAAAATTCAAAACCACGACCCGGACAGGGCCCCATAGACGTGTGGAACTTTCCAAAGCGAAAATCTACCTCCATGCCGCACAGCACCAGTACACCCTCTACCCTGCAACCAGAACCAACGGGGGAGCAATACTTGCCTAAGCAGCCAGAGGAAACGTTGAAAAACTCAAGATCAGAATGACTGGGCCAAGCGGCTTTCAACTCGGGACCTCCTAAATGCAAGTTCTAAGCATTATTGCCTAAACCATCCTGTTTGCTCCTAGGTAAGGAGGATTATCAGTTAAAACTTCGGGAATATATAAGTGATCTGTAAGAGTATTACGTGTTTGGAATTATTGACGCAATACTGTTATTATTTAAACAACATCTTTTATTCCCAAAAATGCTTTTGAGCCTTACGAAATAAAAACTTAAATATTTACAAAAATGGTTGAAGAAAGAATGTTTTAACATATGCATGCACATAAAATGCTTACTTTTTTAAGTTTAAAAGTATTAATAATTAATACAGAACAGTATTCAAAACTATTTTGGCAAAAAGAAAGGTATTCTGCAGTAAGTACATAGTAATTTTGTCATTCATATTCCTATTTACTTTAAGAGAAAGGTCCTCTTGAAGATTTTTTAAAATAAATACAAAACATTATATTTAAAGTAAAATATTTTCAATTTCAAACCAATTTTAAATAGCGTTTTAAATACATTTCGTTCATAAATATTCAATTTTTTTCGCAAATGGGTGTTCGTATATTTTAATATAAAATTATTTTTTAAAATATATTTATTTACTAAATATCGCTGGAAGCATTATAAAAACTGTAAATTAGGTCAAACATTTTTTTTTTACTTAAATACAAAGACAAACATTTTTGTGTTGTTTTCCAAAGTTGGTTTTCTTTAAATATCGTTGTTAATTTTATTTATTTACGACGCTCTTTAACATTTCAGATCACAGCGTCCCATTTAATTCAGAGCGTGAAAAGGTCGATAAATTTTGCTCAGAGGCCTCTTCTATCAGGCTTGCGATTTTCTTTTATGTGCCGTAAATCTACGACACGGGACCCACAACTTTATTCCCTTCTAAAGGATGCCATACATAGGATTTTTACGCCCGAAAAAAATGTATCGACCCTGGCTAGGATTGAACCCGCGATCTTGGGTCTACGAGGTTTTAAAGATCAGAGTATACTTTTGGGGAATCACTTCTTTGATCTCAAGTTCCGCGCTTGCGAACAACGTGCTAGGAAAACCTACCTCTCATTGAACCACGCCCTCTGGAGAAAGGATGCAAACTACAGCGTGGTTTCCGGGAGAGATGCGTTGTTCGGTTATTAAGGCACCCTATATTCTGGACCACGTGGGCGTGAGGCGGGATATCGACTCTACTACTACGGCGGGGGTGGTTTTATATTGTATGACGTAAGAGGAAGGGCACCAGCTCGTCAGTCAGTATAGGCAAGGTGACCGACCGGACCTAAACGCTTCCAGGTATGCATTTACGTTAACAGTGACTTGCTTTGCATTACAAGTCTGTGAACTTCAACTGTTTACCATTTCCTTTCGCATGAAAAACAAACATTTGACAAGCGGCGGTAGCTAATGCATTAAAACAATATTGAAAGGTGCAAATTAAGCATATCTAGATACTGAATTAGGTGCATCATAATGTGACAGATTTGATAAAAGTCTATATATAAATTAAGTTAAATTATCGAAATGAGAAATATTGATTTCGAAAGTGTTACATATTGAGTTAGTGCTTTATGCGTATTTGTCCTGAAATATTTTCGTAGATTTGAAACATACTTAGCAGTTTTTTTTTGTTTGTTTTTGTTTCTGAATTTTCTAAAAAGTGAAATTTAATAATAAATATAAAGTGCATCATATATGTCAATACCTGAAATTCCAATATTAAATATTTTGTTAAAAGTTAATAAGCGTTGAAAATTTGCCTGGAAGTAGGGGGCGTGGTTACGGTTACTTTTACACTTTAAACTAGAAAATCATTTTAAATATGATTCTAATTTTAAAAGACTTGCCAATGCTCAAAATACAACACAAGGTATTTAATATAAATTTGGAACCGATTAAACTATAGAGAATAATTTAGCAATAAATTTTAGTTACAGAATCATAAATAAACTATTTGCTCTGTAATGTGTGGCTTGCAATCTAATTCCTCCAAAGAATTAAATTATCTCCTAATCAACAGCTAAATTTATAATTATTGTAAATTCCTTATTATTGTTGTTCTTGCATCGTTAATTTAAGTAAATGTGACCTCACTTTATTATGTGATGCAAGGCAAATGAACTGCACTTTTTAACGAAACTCGCATTTAAGCGGCTATATGCTCAGTTGTAGGGTTCTAAAACTGCCTTTAGTTAAAACTACTGCATAGTACTATCTTCAGTAATACTGAAAATCATGCTTGTTATCATTAGATAATTATTTGTTAACCTCAATTAAATTACTTAAGAAAAATTATATAAGCAAGCCAATAACAATGCGAGAACGGTTTATTCCAAGCAAAACCGCATGGAAATCTAAATTAAGTAAAATCCATCTGAACACTATTACAGCATGCATGAGAGCAGGCTTTTTAGATCCCTAGTGAATAGAAGCAGAGATTATAGGAATAAAAAATGAACGTAGGAGAAAAAATATAACCAGTGATAAATTTTTGTAGCACCATGCTTTTAAGTTCCATTCTGATTGGTGAATAGGTATCAACCAGATCGTACTTAGGCTGAAAGGCGCTCAAATGTAATTATCGCATTAATTTTACCCTCAAAGCTTAGCACAGTTATAGCGAAAAAATTAAAAAATAAAATGCGAGTTGTGACCCCATTTCATTTGATGTCTAAAATATTTTAAAATTAACTATATATCTGTTGCGTTTGCAATTTGTGCATAAAATGAATAAGCTTGTTCTATATTTTACAAATATTATTATTTTGTGATATTTGTGAAATAAGATTTAATATTTTCTTTAAAATATTTTAAAATATTATTATAGGTTATTTCACAATAATTGAAATGGAAAAAAAGTTATAAAGTATATTAATATTGCATACTTTTATTGAATAAAGAACTGTATTATATTTATTTACTGATATTATCAAAGCCATCTGTAGCAACTAACGGCAGGTGAGAATTAAAGGAAATTTTAAAAAACAAAAATATGAATATTTTATGAACATGAACATATTTTAACAGATGGAAATTTATTTAAACAAGTAACATTTCGTAAAAGTAAATTTATTGGGTGTCCTTGACGCTGAGAAAAATAATTTATAATTTTTGACTTTACCGAAAATATTTCTTTTCAAACATTCCACCATACTGGATATATATTTCCATACCTTCTAAATGCTTAGCCTGTGGGGCGCGAAAAAATATCCAGTCGGAATCAGTAGGCAATTTAAAACTAATGATTAAAATCAAAATTTACAATAATATTCAAAATGGGTGGGAAAATAGCATAATGAAAGACCTAAAAGAAAATAACTTATGAACATGATAGAAACGAATGGCGGAAAATTGTTGAGATAGCCAAAACTTTCAAAATAAAGATGTAGCGCCTGGTAAGAAAAATAAGAAAACTGCATATGAATGGTTGAAATTCAACGAATGCCTTATATCGAGTGATTAATTATTTATAAAAAAAAGCAGAAAATTTCTTAATTTATTCAAAGTATAACGAAATAAAGTATTTGAAAAGTAATTTGCAATAAATTAAACGTTAATTTATCGAAGATGTTATATTTGAAAGCGTTGCAAAAACATCTACCAATGTGTAGCAACTGTAATCAAACACACAAAGTAATAAAAGCACTAAGGCAAAACCGGAGGTACTATATTAATAAGATATTAATACTTACCTATATAAAATGTTATTAACCGAACATAAAAACTGGAGCAATTTAAAAAATACAGAACTTTCATTTCGAAAGTGACTATTTAAATTTTATTTTATTTAAATTAAAAAATACATCAATTTAGATATTGAGGGGGAGGTTTAAAGCAAAATTGATTTCATTTTAGATTCCATTCCCTGCCAATCCTGCTGTGGAATTTCAATCGCATATCTACCTTATGATGATTAAATGTTAAAGAAGATTAGATTGTTATCATAGATTTTGTTTTCATCGCTGGTTTTTTTTTTTTTTTTTTTTTTAATTTAGACAGAACAATAAATTAGTTAGTTGTAGGATGAAACTACAACATTGGGTTATTTATCAAACTTCTGATTAATCCACTTACATTCTGTTCTTTCCTGTGGGGTGTGCACCATTTTGAAATAGTTGCTTGTCAAAACACAATTATCACATTAAATTTTCATAATTTTTGTAGTTTTATTCTGTTAAAATTTAATCATAGTTCAGTTTATCAAATAAATAGGCCATAAAAGATGTAGTAATAATCTTTAAAAATTAAGTAGTATATGTTGTGGGTAAGAATATAAAGTCTAAAATTAATGTACATCAACATCTAAATAAATGTCTGTTTAAATAAAATATATTTTAATGAGTATCGCAGTTATTCAGACTAGCAAGACATGTATTTTGAATGAATATACCACTAACCGGCACTACTGGCAAATAGTTTAGTTTCTTATGCCATCTGGCAACGGTTAAGGTTTGAATCGCCTCAGTTTGGTTATTTACCTTCCCATTTCTATTTGCAGACTCTGCCGAGATTATTGCTTATCGCTTCTTGTTGCGTTTGTAGTTGATAATAGAATATACATTTGTGCACTCTTTGCATAGTACTAGCATAAGCAGTTCCTGTATTAAGTTGGGGTGTCCACCCCACGGGTGGCCGAGGGCAAGACAGGGACTCGTGAGCGGAAGATCTGGGGTTCGATTCCTGCCAGGACCGTCCTCCCTGGCCTAGTACCTCAGATATAAAATATCATGTTAGCGGATAAAGTTTACAACTAGACATAGGAATTCTTAACATAAAATTTGGTGCAATTCAACTATTAGATAAATATAAACAAAGCACGAACACAAGTTATGAGCCAGCGCACGATTAACGGAATAAGGGGAGGGCGTGGTTTAGTAGCTTGTGACCCCCCTCCCGCCCATTGTTGTGTCCGGCGCCAACATATGAATGAATAATCAGGGGCGGAAGAATTCGGTACTTCAGTTGTGCTCACGGCTTACCCTTTGGGGATTTCTCCGGGAGGAAGGGATAAGGTTAGGGAGACACCGGGCGGTGGGTGCGTGAAAGAAGACAGTCCCTAACATGTACTTCCCCGAGCTGTACAAGCTCTTCGGAAGGTCCGTTTCCATTCCAGACGCCGGGGCAGAAACCTTTTCAAAGCGCAAGTTACCACCACACCGCATCAGCCCACCTCGCCATCGTATTTTTGAACCTGTAAGAGAACCAATGAAATTAAATGATATGAAAATTCGGGGAATGTAAATATCCACCCCAGCTTCCTAAGTGACCAGAAGAAACCTGTAAAACTCCAAGGGCCGGCCTAACGGGAATTGACCCCGGGCCCTCCCAAGCGTTACGACCTGAGCCAGGGTGGAGTTTGGTAGCTCCAACATAACTTAATTCCTCTAATTCTGGTTTTAGTGCTTAGAAATCCCATGCCTATTTATAACTTTTTTTTTTTTTGATTGATTTATTTATGTACGCTCTTTAACATCTGAGGTCACCAGCTTCTCATTCAAATGAGGGCGTGAAACGGCCGACAAATTTTGCTCAGAGGCCTCTTCTTTCAGGCTTGAGGTTCTTTTTCGTGCCGTAAATGTACGACACGGGACACACGGCTTTACTTCCCTTCCGAAGGAAGCCATACTTAGGAGTTTTATGCCCGAAAAAATCCATCGATCCTGGCCGGGTTCGAACCCGGTTTTGGGTGTAGGAGGCAAGTATGGTAACCATTACACCACCAGGACCGACGCCTATTTATAACTAAAGAACTATAACTATTTTATTAAAATGGCCTTTCTCTTTTTACTGAACATTATTTACTCACGTATCTACTTGCTGATTATAAAACTGAGTTGCAAATATGTCGGACAACCGATAAAAGATTTGAAATTTCCAGTTTTAAGCTGGACCATCGTCTTTGTCCTTAAATACGCATTTTTTTTCCTCAGTCTGTCCTACTAACAATGATTACCTCTTTATCCTTCATGTTCATTAAAATAGTTAAATCACTTAGATAAGGTAAGCGATTGGGGAATTAAACCTATGGTGAAGGTTACCTTAATTACAGCATTTGCTACGAGCTTCCGAGAAAGCAAGTACTTATTGCATACGTCAATAGTGTGGGAAACAACCTAGCAACAGGAAAAACATCCAAACTTCCATCAATAACAACAGAAAATAAACAATAGCAAAAACAGTTGGCGATATGCTCGTGTTGTCCACAAAGCAGTGAACAAAATGCGCATATCATGCAACCTCCAAGGATGAAACCGTTTGCAACTAGGATAAGCTTTTCTGCACAATCCATCCGCCCCACAACCAAAACAACACAATCACCCTACAACCCCATCCCTTCTCTGCAGTTAAGCCCAACACAGGGTAGGTACGCAGCATCCACACACAGGCTGTGCACTTACCCAGCCAGCCATATTTCGTCTGCGTCTGTGGGAAACATTTAGAGGAAAGTAGAAAGAGGAAAAAATTGGAGAGTGAAATTACCTGAAAGTTTTCTGACTCCATGAATGAATTCGTCTCTGGCGTCATATTAACAGACATGCATTTTTTTTTTTTTAATCTTCAAGTCGCGTTCTCTGCGGTTTTTTAAAACAGTGACAGATTTAATTGTATCTCCTATAACTTCTTTCATAAAATCAGGGTTTATAGTGGTGCAAATGTGATTAGTTGCCAGTGTTTACACAAACGAACGAACTGAAGGTTCGCTTAATTACAGCATTACTGCAAATTTACTACGCGCTTCCGAATGAATGAATGGTGTATAACGCCTGTTTTTGCTACAGAGGCACCACAGGCGGTGAACACTGATGATACATGAGATGAAATGACATATTGGAAAAGGATTTTTTTAAGGAAGGAATCGTTCCAGGCCTAAATTTAGGTACCTCCCCGGCATTTGCCATTTATGAGGACTGAGGAAATCCTGGAAAAAACCTCAGTCAGGGAGGACGGTTCTGGCGGGATTCGAACCCAGACCTCCCGCTCACGAGTCCGTGCCTTAACGACCTCGGTCACCCGTGGCAGTCACGAGCTTCCGAGAAAGTGAGTGATCATTGCATACGTCAATAGTTTGGGAAACATTTAGAGGAAAGTAGAAAGAGGGAAAAATTGGAGAGTGTTGGCAGATTATCTGAAAGTTTTCTGACTTAATCACTGAACGTCATATTAACAGATATGCGTTTTTTTTAACCTTCAAGTCGCGTTTTCTGCGCCTTTTTTAAAATACATGACAGATTTCATTGTGTCTCCTATAATTTCTTCCATAAAATCAGGGTTTATAGTGGTGCAAATGGGATTAGTTGCCTGTGTTTAAACAAACGAACTACCGTGCAATCAGTTTGTTTTTACCCGGAGCGTTTTGCCTATGGGCGAGCGCGCCGCTCGTGAGACAATTAGCCGACCAGCCGGGTCTCTGTGGCTAGCGGAAGGGTAAAACAATAAAGCTGACCAAACATACAACCAATTTAAGAGGTCATTATTTATCAAATCATCAAATGAGGTGTTGAAACTATCCGCCTTCATTCTGCACGCATTTTTGGCATCTCTTTAGGAAATTATTCATTTTGAGAAATCCGGACAATTTCCTGACGAATATTATCTTTGGGTTCTTGTATGGTGTGCGAGTTCGTCTTATACATGACCTTTTTACTTTACCCCAGAGATAATAATCGCAGGCTTTTAAATCGCCGACCTAGGGTGCCACAAATTACTACTAAATATATCTGTCTTGTGGAAACACATTGTGAATTGCTCTCATGGAATTATTCGCAGTGTGAGCAGTGACAGTCCTTTTGAAAAAATGCATGATCACGCTCCCTGTCGGTTAATTCCTTGAAAAAATAGGGGGGACTTAGTATGGCATTCATATAAGTAACATATTCAACCATGTGCTCAAAATAAGTGGTTCTATAATTCTTTCACTACTGAGTTAACACATATAAATCGTACATGAAGACACGCTGTGCTGATGTAAACACACGATGCACAATAACTTTATGCATACTGTCGAATAAAGAAACGAACAACACAACACACCCCCGGGAACAGCTGCGCTACAACTGCGACAGTCGGCAAGGTCAACAAATAAACAACCAGGCTTGCTATCCCCTTCACGAGACCGCAAATTAGTGGGGATTCGCCCATAGGAAAACCTCCGCACCCGGGGGAAGGCATCACTGATCGCACTGTATAAACGCCTGAAATATTCAGTGACTGTTAGCAGTATTGACTTAGTTAAAGAAGTTTTCTAACGGTCAAATAACATACGATATTATAAATATACAGCACGTTCTAGGCCTCTACGTAATTTTAAACCATTCGAGTCTATTGCTTCTGTTCAATTTATATTTTAAATGGACCTCCATGAAGATGATGTATTGTTATTGTTTGTTTAAATGTGAATAGAGGACACTTTGAAAATATGTTTTGTTAATTTTTTTTGTGGGTGTAACTAAAAGAACTTTGTAGCACAATATCACCATGACGATATCCTAGTATATTGTCATGTAATAAGATTGCAAATAACTATAAACTTAGGTGTGTTTAGTATTTTTAATGAAAATTGTTGCCCCTCTTTTGACATTCACTATTTCCTAAATATTTTGACATTATACGCTATGGTCAAGAGCATACGGATCTAAACTGCATTTATTTATGTAATCCTGTGTTGTTAATCACATGTTTTCAATGTAGATCCACCATTATTTGTGCATATTTTGTAAAGTTGATGAAGATTATTAAGCATGTTTTGTTGTCTCTTTAGTTAATGAGCGAAGGACGCCCATGATGTTTCATTTAGGCTGAGTGATGTTCGGGGATATTGGATCGTTGTATTCACCATTCTTCAGGATATTCCACAAATACCCATCAGGACATGTAAGGTCAGGAGAGTTTGGGGGAACGAAATCTGTGTGTTTCTGCAAATCTGTCATCCTGGAAAGTATGTTGGATATCTTCCAATGATTCTCGTGCAGCACCATCTTGTTGCAACCACTATGAACGTTTGATTGATTTGGTTAATTTACGGACGCTCTTAAACATCTCAGGTCATCATCTTCTCGTTCAATTGAGGGGCGTGAAACGGCAGACAAATTTTGCTCTGAGGCCTCTTCTTTCAGGCTTGAGGTTCTTTAAGGTGCCGTAAATGTACGACACGGGACCCAAGGCTTTATTTCCCTCCGAAGGAAGCCATACTTGGGATTTTTACGCCCGAAAATGCAGGGATTGAACCCGTGATCTTGGGGTTTACAAGGCAAATATACTAGACCAGCAGGACCAACGCACTCTGAAGGAAAAGAAACATGTCTAGTGCGACAAAATCTTCTCAAACCTTCAACATAAGTTGTATAATCAATAGGCAACAGCTTTCTTCCATGCTCGCCTTCAATTAAGTAAGAGTCGATGATGGGGTATTCAAACAGTGACCTTGTCGCTGTAATGAGAATGTATAACATAGCCCGTAGGTCTTTGAAATCCAAGAAACCTCGTTGTTTGTTTGTGTACTCGTCTAACATAACATGACATTTGTTAACAAAATGTTGAGAAGAAAATATTTTGGTATACATTTACAAGAGTTTGAATACCATAAGACGCTTGCAGATGTTTACTAACCTGTGTACATCCAATTCATGCAACGCTCGCTGAACCGACCTTGGCTATCCGTGGCTTTGCTTAGAAGAGCACAAAGTTTTCTTAAACACCATTCCTATGTTCGCATAGTTTGTTGAGTTTTTCTCCATCCCTTTTTACTTTACGCTGACTTAAAATTAGCAATTTCTCCTTAATTTGCCTACCAAGGATAATTAATACTGGGCGCTTTGATGGTGGAGTTTTTTGAAACTGTACACACAGATTTTATCATGACCAACTCCGTATGAACGAAGATGAAGTTCAACGATTCAGTCGGTTCTGATGATCTAATGATAATTATACTTTCCTCGTAGATACAAAGTCACGGCTCTAAACCCAGCCAGGGTCATGGATTTTTTAGGGTGCAAGAATATGTATGGCTTCCTTTGGAAGGAAAATAAAACCGTTAGTCCCATATGGTAGATTTGTGGCATTTAAAAGAACCTCATACCTGAAAGAAGAGGTCTCTGGGCAAAATTTATTGACTGTTTTACGTTCTCGTTTGTATGGAACGCTAATAACCAAAGATGTTAAATAAACCAAATTATTAAAATAAAACAAATGAAATATTTGTAAACTCCAAAAATGCTCACATCAGATGCAACAGTTATCAGGGAAAAATACTAGTTGTATAAAACCATCTTTTGTTATTATCGTTTGTTTTCAACAAAAATTACCGCTGGGGGCTGACCTGAATTCTTCTTATGCTAAATATTTTCATAATCAACTTATTTAGATATTTTATTAGAGTGTTCAGAATGCCTGAATCCTTTTGAAAAGATTTTGAAACGCTCTCCACAATTCATCCTCCCCGATAATTGCTTTAGCGTCTCTACGGATGCAGTAGCTGAGTGGCTTTATACGCACGACCGGCAAATACACCAACTTGGTGTGCTAATCTGTTAAAGACTTCCAAAGAGAAGTTTCTAATCGATAGCCTTCAAACTTCTCCTCTGTTAAAACCCCGTTTTTTGGTCTCGACTTCTTGTTAATGGAAAGCGTTGAGTTTGAACTTGTTCACCAGTAACAAAACTGCGCTTCCTGATGAAGGTGTCACTTCCTGAAATTTAGCACCAAATTCTCTCCTTGTACACTTTCTTTTGCACATTACTATAATTCTTTGTTCTAGCCTATGTCTCACTCTAGGTATACTCCACTATACACAAATATACGTGTAAATTCTAACACGCCTTCTTACAGAAATGCTATTCCTGAGAAAAATAAATGAGTAAGCTTAATTATCTCCTTCAACGGAACTTTAATTCATGTCTTATTGGGACGCGCGTCTACTAAAGGTGTACTGGCTTCCATTAATGTATAAACACTCCGATTGCGCAGCGAAATGAGGATACGGTAGATGCCAACTGAAGCTAAAATATCTGAGAACATATAGAGCTGACAGATAATCTCCACATAATAAGAATAAGGGCTATTTAATTAGAGCCATGAAGATAAGTGAATATCCGTAAAGGATATCAATATCTAAACAACTCCATGTATCTGGTTTTTTAAATTCTCATTTAGCTTTCAATAGGTACACGTGTTGCAGGCATTGATGGATCAGTTAACAGCATTTAAACAGAGGCTATTCTTATGTGTTGTTAATTTATTAATTTTGCAATAGAGTATTTTCCATTTCATTAGTAATATAAATATTTTCATTTGAATTGTTTTAGTACAAAAGTAGGGCATGTCACACACTCCCACATTCATTAATTATTTACGTTTGCAATTCATAAAATGTAATATGTTTATCAAATATCTTATTATATCCTAAGGAAACAGTATGCTTTTTAATTTGAATGTTATAATTCAAATTAAACTATTTTTTTTTTTTCATTTTTCTCTTGAAAAATATACATTTTAGACAATTTCTGTTTTTAATGATGTCTTCAATTATTATCTATGTTATTAAGATGATATTTTACACTACCTACTACTTTTATTAAAAAGTTCTGAATTTTAGCTTATTAAGAGCTTATACTTCCGACAGTGTCTTGGGTTTATGTAACAGACCCTTGAATATATACTTATAGTAATAAGAGTTGGGCTGCGATGTTAAATATGTTTAATATGTTTTCTTTTCTGGCATACTGGACAGGACACATCACATACTTGGCTATGGAGGATAAAGAGGTGAGATCTGCATAGTGGTATATCGCTTTAAGATGACCTTCAGTCAATAAAGTAGGTCATTCAATAAAATGTGCAGAATATAAGCGCGAGATGCTCTAGCTAACAGATGTAACAGAACAGCTGTCCCATCTGGAGCTATAAAACTCACAGGAAGGCTGCTTACGATTTCTTCCTTTAATCTTGTTAAAAGTTATTTGAGATTGCTTTACAAGAAAAATGTCATTTAGTTACCCCAAAACTAAATTAAATTATCTGTACTGTGTCATAAAAACATTAAATTACTGACAAATATATTAGAAATAAATTGTGTAGAATTTAAAATGTAATTTTACACACCATGAAATAATAAACTCAGATATGTTTGTAGTAATATACGAGGGCGTTTCAAAAGTAATAGTGAATTGAATATATTTGAATTGAGATAATAATTCTGTTAGAGATATAAATGATGTTATAATAATAATAATAATAATAATAATAATAATTATTATTATTATTATTATTATTATTTTTAATTCCCTTTTCATATTTTCATAAATAGTTTTTTACTACGCTTGCAATCATGAATGGACCGCTTCTTTGACTTCATTATCGTGTCCAAATCTTTATCTCAAACCGTTACCTCGTGGTCACAAGATTGGGGTTCTATGGGGGAAGCTGTAAGATATCAAATATTAATATTGGAATGATATCAAGAGTTGCATTGGACGTGTTATGACTGCGTTATGGTGGACAAAATTGAGCTGCGTCGGTATAGGCCTGCTGGCTTCGGCTCCTCCTCTAGTGTTGAACTATTCAATGTTACACCCTTCTGGTAAAAGTGTTCCACAATTAGTGCTATGTATCCCAGAAGAGTGTCAACAGAACATCTCCGGTAGAGAGTATGCTTAAGTTGTTCTCACTAGACAGTATTCTAAACACCCACCTTGCACGAACTACTGAGAGCTTTCCTGACAGTGGCACGTGCAGATTCACTGTGCTGGTCGACCTGAAAGTTGCTCATCATGGTTGATGTTCGTCCATTTTTAAACACATCTGCCCACTTGTACACTCTTCTTTCACTAATGCAGCCATCTCCATGCTGTTGCGGCACTCTCAATGAGTTCTAAGAGACTTCACACTATTTACCATAGAACCCTGATAACTGCTTTTGCTTCTTTATGGTACAAACAGCTTAGGGCGGGGCAATTTTATATACTGGTGCATGCAAAATTACGATTAAGCACCTCGTGTCACCCTTTGCATAGTGTCAACAACTTCTCTCTTTGCTGTGTGGGAGTATGAAAATGTTGTGTATGTTTCATAAAAATTGTTAAGTTGACATTACTTTTTGAAACCCTTGCATATATTTCAATTTCTATGTTTCTTATTTATATTAAAATGACAATTTTTTTCGTTGACAAAGCGAAATGCTGTATATACTTTCTGGCGATGTTTTGCATTTCTTCCAGGGATATTTTTTTCCATTCTATCAATATTATGATTAATAACTGCTGGCTTTTGTGAGACTTACAAAATTCCTTGCTTCTATATCGACTATATCTATAATCCTTAAAAACCAAGTAGATATTCCTCACCATACACCAAATACAGTTCCCGGCAGCTGATGTTATTGGGATAACCAATTTGGCTGTAAAAGTATATTTGATCCAGGAAGGGTAATATTTTCTTAACTTTTATTGTGTGTCCCTTAGTGGATTCTGAGTTCTTCATAAACGCACACAAAATATTTTGCTGACTACAAATACCTTCCCAAAATCTTAACTGCGAGACGCGATCAACTGAAACCCGCCGGGTCCCCTTTGTTCGCTCAGCTGTGTGTACCAATCAGCGGAGGGAGAGGGAGTAAAGAGACAACTATTTAGATCATAATACCCCGGTGGAAGGTGTAGTTGGCTTGCATCACTCGTGCGCTGAGCAAATTCCGCACTCGTAATTCAATTTTCGGCAACGAAGGGCTATCAACCGAGTGAAATTTATCGCGGCACGAATGCCGTGCCTAGTGGAAAATGCGTATCGAAGACAACGGTGAAGGATTGAGCACGCATGTTTCGGAAAGGAGGTCAGCAAACGACCAACAACCACGATCTGCGAAGAAGAAATTTATTGTAGACACAAACGCCACAACTCTGTGCAGGTACGAGGAAGATGGTGACGACTTCCTGTTGCCTTGCGCTGACATATTACGTTATTTGGAGCTCTCAAGAAATTTCTGAAAGGCAAAAGCTTGCACAACAATGATGAAGTCAAGACTGCGGTGTTCGCGTAGTAACCATGCTTTTTTTTACGGACGATAGCCGATGTTAGGTGAAGTAGTGGGATGTATGTCTTAAGAATATCTTTTCTTGAGACAGTGCCTCATTTTAATTCCTTGAATATTGCTGTTTTTGTTTGTGTTTAGTTTGCAATTAATTGTATTGGTTTATATTAACAAATCGGCCCGGACGGGT
This sequence comes from Metallyticus violacea, assembly GCA_030762175.1. NCBI lineage: Eukaryota > Metazoa > Arthropoda > Insecta > Mantodea > Metallyticidae > Metallyticus > Metallyticus violacea. The sequence goes on from CM060831.1 coordinate 143,268,906, forward strand.
TTCAGTTGATCACGCCTCATATTCTGATTTTGATCAAACAGATGACTGCAAAAATTCCTGGAAGTTTCAGATAACCATACCATATCATTTTAAAATTCTGTGTTTTTCATTAAAATATTTTGCCAACAATCTGCAGTTCAATGGAGAGTTGCAGTGTATCTTTCAGGACAAACTTTATTGTTTGTCTTCATTAAAAGGGTATTTGCTCAGCTTATATGGCTTCAATGCAAATTATAATTTGTCTCTTATAATTTATAAACAAATACGATTATCAGCTGTTTTGAATGTATTAGCAATGTTTTCTTTCTTTCTTTCTTTCTATATTAATAATTTTCCATGTGGATGAATTCTTGAAATGAATGTCAGGAGACAGTCAATATTTCCTAAGACCCGAGCAAAAATATTTACAAAATTAAGAGACATTTAGATTTAAGTTGACTTATTTTGTATTCTTGGTGCATGCTGCTACAGAAGAAACAGGATGAAACAGCTCCAGAGCTGCCAAAAAAGGTAAGACCCTGAAATTTCTTCATCGTTGTTTTTAGTTAGGAAACTATTTGGCAAATGTTCAAGAATTATATAAGATAACCATGTTGCTCCACATTCACAAACAACACTTCACTTGTAACGTTTGTTTCTGCATTGTAACTTTTGTTTCTGCATTACATTTCGAAGTATAGTATTGCAGATTTATTCAATTTGTATGTAAAATCTTTTTTTTTTTTTGAATGACCATTTTTTTCAACTCGAGACTAAAATATTATTTTATAATTAGAATCACCGATAACGCCTATATTGACATTGAATATTGAATTAGCTAATTCGATAAACGAAACTAAATGAAATAATAAAGTTTCTGAGATTTGGGGAGAGTCAAGCACATAAATGCAATAATTATCAAAGTAATTTAAAATTAAGCACATCCCATACGAAAAAGAATTGTGTAACTGAAAATGTTTAACATAATCTTACTCGATATTTACAAATTTTATTTTTAGTGCCTTGCAAATATCATATTCATTTAGTATATCAGCAAATCAAGCACACGATTGTGGTGTACATATTTCATTTGATATGAATAATTTAAAAGCCTTTAATATGCATCGTAATAATTGCTCATCCCAGTTTGAAAGCTACTTCAACATTAACCAGTTTATTTTACACAAAATTTTTCGATTTAAGTCTTCCAAACAATATAATACTTATTACATTGATTGGGTATTTTCTAAATTCAAAGGAATACTGCAGACAGACATTTTTAATGTTCTGTTTTGTTTTTGGTTGAATCGGAGTCCGGTCCCCTGGATATTCCAGTAGGTAGCTGCTGATGAACCGTGGACTGGGGGGCTGAACGGATCAAATTGGGGTTTTGATTCGAGTTAATGCCTTCTGGAATTGACGAAGGCACTGTTCCTAATTGTTATATTTTTTAAGTAATGTTGTTTTATTTGTGTTTATTTTGTAAAAGAAATCTGTATGCTAATGCATGAGAAATAAATACTGCTGTTACTACTACTACTACTACTACTACTACTACTACTACTACTACTATTACTACTACTATTACTACTACTACTACTACTACTACTATTACTACTACTATTACTATTACTACTACTGTTACTACTACTACTACTACTGCTACTACTACTACTACTACTACTACTACTACTGTTACTACTACTACTACTACTACTGCTACTACTACTACTACTACTACTACTACTACTACTACTGTTACTACTACTACTACTGTTACTACTACTATTACAACTACTACTGTTACTACTACTATTACTACTACTGTTACTACTACTATTACAACTACTACTGTTACTACTACTATTACTACTACTATTACTACTACTAGTACTACTACTACTACTACTACTATTACTACTACTACTGCTACTACTACTGCTACTACTACTACTACTGCTGCTACTACTACTACTACTACTACTACTATTACTACTACTACTGCTACTACTACTGCTACTACTACTAGTACTACTACTACTAGTACTACTACTACTAGTACTACTACTATTACTACTACTACTGCTACTACTACTGCTACTACTACTATTACTACTACTGCTACTACTATTACTACTATTACTACTACTACTATTACTACCACTGCTATTACTACTACTATTACTACTACTACTAGTACTACTACTACTACTAGTACTGCTACTATTACTACTACTACTACTACTATTACTACTACTACTGCTGCTGCTGCTGCTGTAGACAATAATGCTGTTCTAAAATCCTGTTATGAATAGAATGTATCTCATTATAAACCATTAGCAACTTAGTGAATGCTATCCCTACCATTTAGACAGTATCCTAAAGTTCAGCAAAGAAATTCGTTGATTACAGTCTCTCCTCAAAATCATCAAAAACAGATGATGGGATACTTGTTAGCGCGTTGTGTTACTGTATGAAAATGCAGGGCATCATCTGGTGCGTATAATAACAATAGAATAAAGTGGTACAATTCCAATTAAAATATACATAATTATACTTTGATACTTTGTATATTAATACTTTTCATGGAAAAAATGAAATATCAATAATAATTAATCACATATTATCGACAATATTTTTTTCATAAATGCTTCTTACAGAAATTATATAAAGTAGAAACTTTCACACACATTTTCCTCATAAAAACATCTGTTTCCTTATCCTTCCACACGTATTTCATCATAACATAGTTGGCAGCAGTGAATTCATGATCCCTTTCTCACAGATTTCTTACAGCTGTACAGTAAGGTTATCTGAGTTACGGACCGGCAGAACTTAGCTTACTTATGGAAGAAACCATTCTATAAAGCGTATGCAGGTAGCAGCTTGTATTTAGTTTGAAGGAGGTCTTGTCACCAAGTGATTGTTCATTCATGTGTTACTCGGTGCTTTCATTGTATATAAATTGTTGCTAATCGTTAATTGTTAGTTATGCCACTACAAAACTGTTATCTTGAAGATTGGGTTTTTATATATAACACATGAGAAAATGAATTCTTATAGAGAAGGATTCGAAAGGAAATATCCTGGCAATAGTTTCAGGTAGAAAAACTTCTCGCCAACTTGTAAAAGCTATGAGAGATACAATACCCCAATGAAAATAGCCGTGTTCCGAACCGCCCTGTTCTTAGGAAGGAAAGTTAAATGAAATACGGAGTTTCCTGCAATGCATTGCCGCTGAGGGGCATCATTTTCAACATATCGTATAACGCAGGTTAGAACTTATTATTATCAGCTTTAAATACAGTACCATGTTTTGTTTTCAGTAAATAATAAATAATGAAATAAAAACATGAACCTTAGGCACGGCGACTCTTTTCTACTTTTTCCCTGGTGGCGGCTGCATTTCCTTAGTCAATAGCCGCATTCAGGTGGTCTGTAACCCAAATAAACTCATCATACAACTTTGTAAAGTTAAAATCCAAAAGATGAAAATTTTGAGTGCTTATTGGCTTTAAACATTGCACTGTTTGACCATTTGGCTTTGTTTCATTTCTACTTTTTGAAGAAAGTCTTCTTGGATTTTTGAGTCCCAAGTTGTTAATAGGATACTAAATTGGATGAAAATTGACCTTTGGCATTGGTTGTTTCTCAGATGACACTAAAATTAGCTTCGTAGCATTATTAGGTGACACAGAGCTCATGGAGATAATACTCCACAATATGTTGAGTTGACTGGTTAATTCAGTTTTGTTTGAGTGCTTAAGGACTTTCAGAATTTTTAGGCAAGACATTTTGATAGCCTTCACATTCTTAATAAAGGCATTAACAAAGTTGTATGTATACTGTGTTATCTGATCGTAAATGAAGTACCTCACGTAAGTGAACCATAAATCCATCACTTGGGTGTAGAGAATGCAACAGGTGTTAAGCCATGGAAATATATGCCCAAAGAAAAAAAATTCATATCACAAATCCACACTCCTCGTCAGAATTATACCACTTTACTCTATTGCTACAACAGTAATTTTCTTATCCTTAGATTGCCACAATTTTGGTAGCTGATAAACATTTCGTGTCACTTTTAGACTCGGTAATGCATGAATGTAATTTGTAAATGTATGCACAAGTTAATAAAATATATTCAGTTTATAAAATCCTTGTATTTTATGATGACCAAAATGCCACAAGGACATCTTAAATGTTTCAAGTATTTTTAAAACATTTGCACATGAAGATATTAATTTATAAATAATAAATGTAAAATACGGTAACTTATTCAGAATAAAGTACCATAAATTAATTCGAGGGACGTTGGGAAACGATTTACAATATTCGTAGGACGATGGACCGATAGTGGCATGCCATGCACACGCTAGATGGCTGTTGTGAGCAGAGTGGAAAGACAGTGTTCGTTTGTTACAAAATAGAGAAAGACATGGACAAGATGGGAGGCGACTATCATGGACAAAGATGAACTGCATGGTTTTGTGGAAGGAGTTTACTAATAGGACAATGATTCGCCATCGGCAGGGAATCTGCACACAATAATGTGAGTACTGGTCTTCCGTCAACATTGTGGTCACCAAACCTAACATTGAGGTTAGGTTTGAATTGACTATGGCTGATAGGAGCAGAACCTTTGATGAGCTGGAATGTCAGACTGGTTTCGGCCGCCCAACCCTGCACACCATTATTCACAACGATTTGAATATGAAAAAGATGTGTCCACATTGTTTCACGGAACATGACACAGAAGGATAATTGGGCTGAGATCTGTCGTCGGCCCTGGAAAAGCATAATGAAGATTCGGATTTTTTGGAGAAGTTGGTGACACATGACGAATCATGGGGTCTCTACAACACACCAAAGAATTGTTGATTTGATTTATTTACGAACACTTCTTTAACATCTCAGGTCATCAGCGTCTCATTTAATTCAGGGCGAGAAACGTCCGACAAATTTTGCTCAGATGCCTTTTCTTTCGGGTTGAGATTCTTTATCGTGCCGTAAATATACGACATGGAACCCATGACTTTACTTCCCTTCCGAAGGAAGTCATAATTTGAATTTTTACGCCCAAAAAAATTCATCGACCCTGGCCAAGATTGAGCCCGCCATATTGGGTCTATGAGACAAGTCACACAAGAGAAGAAAGTCCAATCAATGCAATGGAAACGTCCAGGGAATCCCCGGCCCAAGAAATTCCACAGTTGCTTTTGTGGGCAAGCAGATGTTCGCTGTATTTTGGAACACTTTAGGCATACTGCTTCCTAAAGGAACGACTGTCAATAACGAGGTGAAATGTAAGACCGTTACACGGCTTAGATGACGGATTCAGCAACGGCGAAAGGGAAAGTGGTCGATGAGGGTTCCTCTAAAACTAATGAACTGGAGTTCATTATTGTGCCGCATCTACCTATTCACCGGATATCGCTCCGCCTGATTGTCCTTTATTCGACAACACGAAGGGCTCACCTCAAAGTACAAAATTCGGCAACAAAAAGTTCACGAGTTGTTTCGCGACGCCATAATGAAGCTACCAGGAAGATAATAAGAATGCATTGACGTTGGTGAGGAGTAGATTGGAGATACCCCACATGCATAATGAAGTACATAAAAATTACTATTGTAAATCCTTTCCGGTCATCCCTTTCATTTGAACAAATTAAAAAAAATAAACTATTTTACTATTATTGAGATACATTTGAGGTATGTAAATAGTTCTGTTTCAGTTTTCTAACAGTATTGCAAACATTCATGTTATTTATTGTATGTTGTTGTTAGCATGTGCTTAACTATTACTAACTGTCTGAATGCTTCTTCTTTTGTGCTGCCTTTGTATAGCAGTCTCCCGATGACCAACCGGAAGTGCTTGTGGCAGCCATTCCTGCCCAGACTAAGGTAAATTTACACCAATAACGTTATTAGTTTACCGTAGTTGAACAGATATAATATGTTAGCTCTTTTGTAATTGTTGCAAGATTAGAGATAGTTATTAATTTTAGGACACTTTGTAAAACTATGGTGATTTAGCTTACTGACGTTATTAGTTAAAAATGCTATCAATTTAAAATTTATTTACGACAATTCCCCCAAATGCATTAAGTATAGTATAAAGTATAAATTATAGTAAACCTTGCAAGGTTTTCGTGCCATTAGAGCGTGGCCTGCGTGACGGTTTGTACAGAGTGAACGATCCTTCATGCAACCGGTTTCGCTGCGTGCGGCCGGCCGGTGAGGCTGGCTGCTGTATCGGCGGTGCAGGTGGAGGGAAGTCCGCAGTAAATATTGTACAGTATGTCGCGTACGTTATTTCTAACATACATAACATAAATACTTAAAAATAAAAGTTAATTACTCACGTATATTAAGCAAGGAGATGCTGGAGCTGCCTTCCTTCGTTGTTCAAGCATTTCTGACACCTGCTTAGGAAATTGCTCATTACACTCTGGAGTTCCCTCTGAGAAATAATTCCTCTAAACCTGGCTTACATAATTGTAATAATTGTATGTTTGTACTTAACCTTTTCAAACAATTTTCGACAGACGAATGTCGATTGTTAGTAATGCTATAGAGAAGAGCAAACTACGAGTTTAGGACTATTTCATTAACAGAATAAGAATAAATAGAATATATATAACAAATTAACAGTAATTATAATAGTAGAAAAGGATAAAACACTAAGATAAAATCACACTTGAGATCGCTATATTTCGAATTCAAGTGTGACTTTATCTTAGTGTTTTATCCTTTTCTACCTTTATATTTACTATTAATTTGTTACATTGTTAATGGTGTTACTTTATTTTTATTATATATATATATATATATATATATATATATATATTTGAAATTCGCGCGCAGAACATTAACTCTTGATAAAATGTTATCAATATCTATTTTATTCAGAAACCATGAAACTGAAATGCACAAAAGTCGACTATTACAATCGTTACCGTTCGATTTTCTAATACCAACTGAGGAAAACAAAAAAAAAGTAACATACAGTGTGTCTATTTTTCTTTGTATTCTATAGTTTCGAACTTCTAATGATAAGATCAATTTGCACATTGACGCGTCACCAAAACGTTTTGAAGAACCCTCCATTTTGCGCTATGATTGTCGATTGTCCATGCTTTTGTCCCCCCCCCCCCCCCGCTTCTAGGAAAAGCGGTCTGCGTTGGCTACAATGACCGCAAAACTAAAGCATATCGCGTGATAAAACGGATTTGATTTTTTTTTTTTTTCAATAATTTCATTCTGTAATCCGGCTGTGATAGGTAAAAATTTAAAATTTTGTTTTGTTTCATTGGTCAATTTTAAGATGACGTCACATGAGTGAAATGGTCAGCATAGTTACCTACGCAAATTATTTTCTAACAACTTACAAAAGACCAAAAAACTGTTGTTTTTTTTTTCTAATCTATAAAATACACAATAGCTACAAATTAACTTTTAGTTCACCAATGAGTATACGTGAGAGTAAAAGTTAGGTAAATTGCATATCATTCTAGTACAGATTTGAGAAAAACATATAACTGATCATAGAAATAAGCAACGCTCACAATGTATAAGAAAAAAAAATATTACATATAGAACCAAAACTACTATAGTAAAAAAAAAGTAAAAAAAAAATAAATAAAAAGATCTCTCGGGGGGGGGAGCGAAATGCACATAACGGTCTGAAAAACATGTCTCTGGCATAGGCTCGAACCAAACACCAAGGGGCTAGCCTCAACGAGGGAAAGGAAAATTACGATGAAAGAAAGAGCCCAAGCACCAGAAACGACAGAAGGAAAATAATGAAAAAATCATGTTACAATACCTGTACATTAACAGTATAATGTTTTCAATAATAATTATTTTACGTGCACTCGGTATACAAACTTTCTAACATACAGAGAAATTATTGGAAGCATTTTAAACGTCACCATATTTAATCCGGCTCATTTTATATGCATTTTCTTGTTTAAAAAATTAAAAAAGAATCGCTTTTGATCTTATGAGGTTTTGAAATAAGAAGAATTGTGGATTCCACAATAGGTTACAGAAATCGCATATTTTGTCATCTTTCCACGGATATAGATATACACGAACAGTGTAAATTCATTTCTTTATCATCTTTCTATAATAAAGTGAAGTTTTGCAGTTGTGTTAGGTGCATGGAATATAAAACGCTTCAATGTTTATTTCTTCTCATTTATTTTCATTCAATTTTGTATCAGCGCTTACTATTAGTATAAATTCCTGTAATGAAAATTATGTAACCTCAACTAGCCGTTTACACATCAGTAAGTGCATAAGGCTCTCTGACTCGTCCTTGGCACAGCTGAAAGGGGATTTCCGTGAGTTCAGGGATAAATGATTACTTGGAAAACTTGCCAGCTCCTTAGCAGATACACGATATTTCCTGTAGCAGTTAGCCTTCATGTTAAATGTTTCTGGCATTTTACTAAATGTTTTCCTTCTAGATGATGTGTTTTCGTTAAGCATTAAAATACAGTTAAGCTTTTCCCCTTATGGAAGGATAAATTCAAGTGTTCATTTGTTTATATTCACAGATTCCCAGCGACGAGCATTTCGTAAGTTAACTTTTGTATGTTTCTTGCTTGCCAGTCACTCTGTTTGCTTTAATGTTAATACACGTTTATGTTCAGTAGTTCACAGCACCACAGAAAGTAAATTTATTAAACATTGATGTCTATTCTCCATTGTTCGTGATGTCAAGTAGCCCAAACAAATAAAATGTACCCCGCACAAGAAAAAACAAAAGAATTCATGAGAGAAAACAGTGTCGGACATATCTTCGTTTAAAAATAAATAATATTGTGATTGCTATGGTGCAGCAATGTATTTTTTCCATTATTTAATTTTAAATTAAATAATAATTTTTCACTGGAATTAATTTGAAATTTAGAATATTATTTTTGAGTAAAACTATAAAAGCTAACCTTTCTTTATTCCTACTTTTTATAATAATTATTTCTTAAAACACAATGGGATTATTTGGGTTAGAGGCCGCCTGAGCGTGACAGCCTACTGGGAAAGAGCAACTGACGCGACTGGAAAAATGAAGATAGTGTCGCCGTGCACAAAGTTAATCTTTTTATTTTAGTATTTATATTTTTGCTGAGGACATAAAATGATACTATATTTAAAACTGATGATGATGATAATAAGCACTAATCTGTGTTATAAGATTTGTCGAAAACGATGTCCCTCAGCGGCAATACATTGCCGGCACATGCATAGGAAATTCCTGTATTTCATCTTTTCTTCTGTAACAACACGGCGGTGTGAAACACTGTTTCTTTCGCGGTCTTTTTAATAAGTGGGTACTTCAATGCATTTGTCATCACTCGGAATTAGTATTTCAATCCTGTAAAAAATATTTCCAGGTTTTTTCTGCAAAATGCTGAAAAATAGTGACCTACAACTAATAATCGTTCGTGACTCTCCGTCCTCGAATGTCAGATTTCAGTTTTTCAGTAATAGTTCCTGGAGGTAAGGGTTAGGCTGTACGGTAGATGATGTAGCTTCTGGAAGCCACATTTGTGCACAGCAGCCTTGGCAGTACCTGCCTTATGAACTCGTACGTTATCGTGCAGCAGAAAACTCCTCGACCTAACATTAAACACCTGTGTTTTCCTTGATGGCGCTGGAGTACTACTTCTTAATCATTATTGTGTTCCTTTCTTGGAAGTCTATTATCAGAATTTCTCTGCAGTCCCCTCCCCCCAAAAACTGTCGTCATGATCTTTGTCGTTGCTTTGTTACTTTGGCGTTTCTAGGGAATTTTTCACTCTTCTTCCATTACCTTGTTGGATATTTTTTAAAAGGCGGCATAGAAGAGGACCAAGGTATCATCCCATGACGATGGATTCTCGTTACTAAGGCAAATTTCAAAATCTTCTGATAACATTCCACGCGCACTTGCACTTGAACTGCTGAAAGAATTCGGGACATCCATCTTGCATAATTCTGCCTAAGCAAATGCAGATGAAGGATGCAAGCAAAAGTATTGTAGAAAACCCCAACCTTACAGTTATTTCTTTTATCTTCAAACGTCTCTTACTCACAATATTTTCTTATGTCAACACATCCACCGGCCTACCCTCATATATCATCTTCAAGCTTCTATCTGCCGAAACGAAATAATGTTTACAACTTCTTTATAAGGGAATATGAAGCGGAAGCTTCCTGATAGACACCATCAAGGCGTTGTTTAATATCACTGTCTGAAATTCCTTTTTAGTTAATAATTTAATCAATGCTATGTTTTAAATTTTGAACATCGCGTTCTATTATACAACATGTCTGACTTTAATGAGGTTTTTCAAAGCAAATTAAAAATGAAATGCAGTGTTTGTACCCCTGAAAATGTATCTGAAAACATGAAAATCACAACAATGAATCGTGCCTTTTGTATTGAGCCTGAAACATGAATCGCACCTCTTATATGCGTATTGATACACGCAGCAGTCTGAAATTAAATATAGAGTTCTTCAAATTAAATTCGCCTTCAGTTTAAATCTAAACAGCTCTTCTTCTATCTTTGATTTTGTGACGTAGTTCTGTTTTCATTAGAAATGATTTAAATATAGTCACTTATTCCCATTACAGATACCATGGGCACGAACATACTTACAGGAAACATAAAAGAAGCTATAAACAACACTTTTAATTATACTTTGCTATCCTAACGCTGAAGGACGTTTTCTGGCTTTATGAACTAAACTATTTTGACCCCTAGTGTTCATTCTACTCCTTGAAGAGAAAGTAAAGTATCTGGGGTGCACTTCAATTTAAATATTTATTTGAATTCATATATATATATATATATATATATATATATATATATGTGTGTGAATTAATTTGTGTGTAAAGGTAAACGTCTAATAATAATTCTACAATAAAAGAATACCATATAAATAAAACATTATTTATTATCATCAATATTTGGTGTAAAAGCAAGAAACAATGGTACTCAGAAATATTTCTTAATTACCACATGATATTTTACAAATATTTCTCATAAACCTTAATATAGTGGTCTTCTACAAAGCAGACTTTGCAATAATAATATGCAATGATGATGATGATGATAGCAAAAGTGCGAAAGTTTATACCAAAATTTAATTTATAATATGTGTATCAAACATTTTCGCTTTAATAATAGCATCAATACAGTAAAATTATTTCACTAAAAATGATAATTTGAAATATAGAAAAAATCGTCTGGTTCTTTGAAATTTGAACAAGGACATCATAAATCCCCTGTCCCAAATCACTCTCTACACTCTACTAGACTAGACTCTACAATCTGTGAAATTATTGCAAAGTAGTTTTATTATCACACGATATTTGTTCATCAAGATCTTTTGCAATGCGATTAATTAAGATGCAAACCTGGCTGATATCGATAGGTTTACGTGACGTAAAATCATGAGCGAAAGTCCTCCAAGAGAGATTTCTTACGTTGTAGATTCACGGCACGTTAAAGTACTCCATACCGATAAAGCTTACCAGCTTTTCACATCCAAGTAATGCCTTAGCATAACATTAAATGACACTTAAAGCGATGGGCTGATCACCTTGTTCTGACATCTGTAGGTGCTACGTGTAACTAAATTCAAGTTGTTCGTGTGGTCCATTATCACGTGGAACAGATTTTAGGCCTAAGACTTGTATATTAAACATAAAGATGATGAAACTGCAAAATATAATACATTTTCCCATCTGAGATTACTGGTGGCAATTTGTTGAAAATTCTGCATGAGCAAATAACGTGCACTCTTCTGCACAGTTAAGCATACATGTGAAGAATTGCTAGAAATGATCAGGTACACTGGACAAATATTTGATGGTGATGATTTTAATGTTATCTGTTAATGTAATATTTTATAAATTCGTAAAACTTTTAGATACCCCATCATGGAGCGGAAAAATGATCCAAACATATTTATTTTCTGATTTTGCCAAGAAATGATGGTAAATCTCATATTTGTTAAATTCAAGAGATACGAGTAGAATATTGAACCTTCAGCTGAACAGAAGGTGGGCCAAACCAGTGGATGTAGCCCGGGCCAACACTGACACAAAATCAATAACAGCTGGGTCGTGAATATTCTAAGACAACGAATGTTATCTCCTTGACTTAAAGCCAGATCTAATAATAATCAATGCACACTAGTAGCTAATTTGCATTGTGAAAAGAAATCTGTATTCACATTCTTTGCTGAAGGCCAAGGATTCAAGCAGTTTGGTTGTTTAAAACACTGCAAATCATCCTACAGTTATGCAATTCTAAATTAACTTTGTTGCAGCAACACGATTTAATGCTATTATTACAAATTCAAACGGCAGAAAGGATCATTAAATTGTTTATTACACTTCTAAACTGCAATCAAAGGACGAGCAATAATTGAAATTAAATATATTAAAATATGTGATATTCTATAAACCTATAATAAATTGAATTGGCAATGTCAAATTAAATGTAAATTTATTCATTAATGTCTGAAGTTATCGCTTCCTAAATTTACATTGATCAAAATATATTTCAAGACAACAATTAAAAAGAAAGAGAGTAGGGAATTCAAATAATATTTTGATTAACTGCAATAATAAGTATGATAACATTGACCGGGACTAAACAACAAACCCCGACATTTACTTTGTATATAATGTCATCAAAATATAAATATATATCAAGATAGTGTAATGATTTACCGTCCCTTAACGCTATTTTTTAGAATTTTCAGGTTACGGAACTATTATTATTATTATTATTATTATTATTATTATTATTATTATTATTATTATTATTATTATTGTTATTGTTGTTGTCTACAATTCCAATTCCTTACCATGCACGAAAATTAGATTTAGATTCTTTAAAAAATGTAATTTAAATGTTAGACATGATATAGATGCATGCATGAATGTCACCTGTGGATATGTTTAAATGTTGTTAGAATAATATATATTCTGTTGTGTTCACCAAAACGGAATAATTCTATAATGTACGACTATCTAGAATATGAATATGCCATGTGTATTTACAAGAGTATGTGAAAATGTGCATGAAAGTGTATATTTATTTGCATCGTTTGGGCCCGGCTACACAAAGCTACTATCTACTCGGTAAGCATCTGTTTCATAAATTTTATCGGACAGATAACTCATATCCGTTTCTGAGTTAGAATTTTGCCTTTTAATAAACTATCTGTTTGATAGTAAAGTTTAAAATTGTTCAACAGATAGCGACTAGCCTCATTATCGTGTAGTCTGCAGCTGTTTCCAGTAGCGTTGTGCATACCATATTCTTATTGATGTGAAACAACAGAACATCGAGGACAATACATACAGTAGAAACGGCTTGGGTATTTCGCGTGATCAATAAAATTCTGAGTGCGCATGTCAGGAAGTTGACCGTTACTACCTCCAGATGACTCTGCATATATAAAAGGGTGATATAATTGAATATAAAGCCAGAACATTTATTGTTACTCTTTTAATTAATATCAGGTATACGCATCGAAATACTAATAATAATTGCCCAATGTAAGCATTTCGGAATATTTACTATTGACGCTAAAGTAAGTCATCGAGTTGGTGGCCGTTGGTGATTATGTTGGCACTACTCATTCCCTAGGTTTGTGCTTCAGCATAATTTTGGTTTGCAAAAACCGCCACGGTGGCCGAGGTCGTTAAGGCGCGACCTCGTGAGCAGTAGGTCTGGGGTTCCATTCCCACCAGGGCTGTCCTCCCTGACAGGTTTTTTCCAGGCTTTCCTCATTTCTCATAAATGGTAAATGCTGCAAGGTACCCTAAACTTAGGCCTGGAACGCTTCCTTCCTTAAAAAAAAATCTTTTCCCAGTTTATCATTTCATCTCATGTATCATCAGTGTCCACCGCCTGTGCTACCTCAATTGTTAAAACGGCATTAAACACTATTAAAACGCTAGCAAAGGTTACAACAATAATAAAAAATGAGATGCAGAATCGAATTATTCTGATCAAAGACACTAACAATGTCGGCCCAATCATTGACAGAAAATCTTTGTTGATGACGTGATTCAACAGTTGCATGGTGTCAGCCCATGCTTATTGTACATTCTGGTCATGTGAAACGACTCCTCATCCGAGAACAGTACATTGTACTAAAATAAGGGTTGACACCTTGTCGAATAAACCATTCGCAGACATGTAATCGTGCAGGAAATTATCAGATTCTCATGTAACTCTCCAGACCGTCATGTGATCAACATTCTTGTTATAGCTCCTTGTCTTAAGCTGACACTAAGGTTGTCGTCAACTGCATGAAGAATTTCCTCCTTCAGTTGAGATGTCCTCGTCCTTCTAGGTCTCCCCCAGTTGCGAGTAGCAGATTAAACGTCCCATGCTCCCTAAGATGATGATCATTTGCTTCAAACATCTTCCTGTCGGGGCACCTTCTTTCTGGAAACCTCTCCCGATACAAACGTTGAACGGCATGGCCATTGCCGTGTGCTAATCCATACATCAAATGAGCATCTACTAACTCCGCATTTGTGTACACTTCCATTGCACTATACCGGAAACCAAGTCCGTGATATACACTAGTTAACAGTTACTTATTTGCCAAGTGGTAAAGAACAATAAACATGTGACGCTACGTGCGATAGTAAGGCAATGAAGTGAGCTATATGTCAACATTACCTTCGTTCAAGTGGAACACAAAACACTGACGGTAAACCTAAAAATTACAACTTAGCCAGACGTAACCAGGAGGGCATTTTGAACATTTTTTGCAAGAAAGAGTTTCATGTGGTATGCTGGTACGTTCTGTTTCTGTGTATTTCTCATGATTAATGTACTATGAAGAGTTGTAGAAAATGAGTTCTAACATGGAAATAAAGCGTTTCCGGACCCGTGTTCATACAACATATTTTCTTCTTCTGCGTGTGAGGAATGTGTCCTGAAAGTTTGGCCGTACATTATTGTTACACCCGGTATACAGAGAAGTAGCAATACCTGGGTTAACTTGAGAGCAAGTGTAAATCCAGTGATTTTTTTACGCGAACTATCAATACCTTGATATTCGCGGTTTTCTGAATAATGATTTTCTGCTTGCTGTTATGACGTTCTCTCTAGTGCCGGTTTTTTTTTTTTTTTTTTTTTTTTTACCTTCTATAGTGTATATTATTGACTATTTGTATATTCGCCTACACTGTAAATAATTTATATTTGCATACCTGTTTTTTCGTTTTACATTTATTTAAAACGTCACACGAAATGAAAGGAAATCACAAGATTAAATGAATCAATATGAAGCATTATTAAGTTCATCATAGGTTAATAGGCTTTTATTCATGGTTTGACCTTGATACCATTACATTATCACAGCTTTGCACATGAATTTATAAGGATTCTTTAATATTTTGCTTCACGTTGACTTTTTTTTTTTTTTTTTTACGAAAATAAATATACATTGCAAACGCTAAAATATACCGAGTGACCCACGAAAAACCGGTCCCGGTGGCCCTGACTATATGCATGCTCAAGACTAGTTCGCCTTGGTCAAGACGGTGTTTCATGGTTCACCCAGTATTTTGTAAACAATGATTCTTAAATTTAAGACATTTGTGAATGCGAATTGTTTGAAAACTAGAGGCTTTATATATTGTGTTATGTATCACTTCTGCTGATCAAGTGTAAGATACTTGTGATTTCAGTATATCGTTTTACAGTTTATTCACAGATTCTTGTTCTTTTATCTGACCTGTATTTTGGTCCATTTTTGCCAATGGTTCTCTTATTTCTTTGTAATACAGATTAATGATCTTTCATTCTCTCTGGCCTGGTTTTTTCATGAACTGTGTTAAGTATGGTATGTGTGTTCTCGTGAATTTTTGTTGTGGACGTCAATTGGTATGCAGATGTTGTTCCATTCTTTGTAAGCGTTTTATTGAGGTTAATGCTTTGACATCGAAGCGTAGAACAACAAAAACTGCCTTTGTTGTCCTTCAGTGCAACTGACCTTTATGTGGTTATTTTATGTAAGCTTTGGATAGAGAGTAACGGAAAAATTGTTAGGTAATTTAAATTTTTAGTTCCTTAATGAGACCTACCAACTGATAATTTGTATATTTTTGGTCATCTTCCAATTTTTCCATTTGCTGGATCTCGCAAGCAAGGTCATTCTAGTAGAAAATCACTTAACGACGACTACTTGTTGAAGTTTTAATTTTTTTTAATATGTTATGGCTCTGTGTAATATTTTCTTTAATGAGAGTATGTATACATGATTACTGGTTACTGACATAGTCACCTTGTCAAAGTGGAATGCGATTTGATTAAAGATTTTATATCCCATGAGTGAATTAAATGATTGAGGTACAATACAATCTACTACATTACAACTTAATATCCATCAGAACATTGACTCATTTCTCAGCGGGAACTAGAGTGAGTTGTAGGCAGTTTTACCAGAAGTGCTGAAAGTTGGTGGACAGTAATGGCAGGTATGTTTCAATGGTATGTTCTTTATTCAAATATACCGAGAGTGGAAAAATGTATACCCACTTTCACAGTAGATATTTATTTAATATATTT
Source organism: Metallyticus violacea (assembly GCA_030762175.1). Lineage (NCBI taxonomy): Eukaryota > Metazoa > Arthropoda > Insecta > Mantodea > Metallyticidae > Metallyticus > Metallyticus violacea. The sequence continues at coordinate 143,285,488 of CM060831.1, forward strand.
CAAACGAAAAACAACAGTAATGTGTAATATTATGTTTTATAAACAGATGTGACTCACATATATTATGATAGTATTGTTACGTGACAGGTAAATCAACAATGAACAAAATTATCGTATGATGTTCTGTAAACAGATATGACTTACATTACGTAATGCTAGCGTTGCTACAACAAAATGGAGCCAAGATTATCGTTTGAACAGCCGAAAGCATTTTGAAGTGGTATTGGAAAACCGAGAATGTTGACGTTCAAAGGCAATGGAGACGTCTGTACAGAACAGAACCGCCAACGCGAGTAACAATTGCACGCATTCCAGACAAATTTGAGACTCATGGTACCGTATGCGATATTCACAAGGGCAGATCTGGGAACCTCGCACAGGATCCAAGGCACTGGATAGGACGAAGAGATCCAATTGAGTTTCCACTGCGTTCTCCGGATCGAACTCTGTTGGACTTCTACCTATGGGGGACTCTTAAGGATGTTGTATACTGTAGAAAACCAGCTACACTGGCAGCACTTCGGGAAGAAATTGAAACGACATGTGCTGCAATCGCTGAGGACACTTTCGCAAACGTTGCTCAATCAGTAGTTCAACGTACTCAGAAGTGTATCGACATTTTGAGCAACTGTTGTAACTGTAAAAGTCTAAGATGATTAATGCTCATCATTTTCTGTTTGTGTGAATTCAGTTTTGTTATGTTAACACAACTTTTTTCTTTGCTTGAAGGTGTATACATTTGGCACCCTCTGTATTTATTCTTTGAATGAGTAACAAAACATTAACGTAACCAAGGTATTAATAAAAATTACTTACGATCATATCAAGAAGTTTTCCCCTTCTCTTAGAGACACACTTGTGCTCCTTTCTATCATGTTTGATGCACGCATCAATTTGCCCATGTCGATCTTGTGTACTTCGGCCATGAAGTTGCTCGGAAATCCTGGGTGGTTTCAGACTCTTTCCTTGAAATAACTCAATAGAAAGCGCTCCACTGATCTCAAGACTGGAGATCTTGTTGGTGGATTGTGTTTTTCATTCTCGCTGATAAATAAACCAGTTCATTCCATCTTCTCCCTTGGCCTTAAAATATGACCTCTGACCAGGAGCTTCATAAACATCGATCAAGAATTTCGTATGTCAGTAACAGGGTTGGTAAGCCAGAAGATGGAAAAAATTTGTCTTCTGGTAAGCGGAAGACAGATAATTAAAGGGGAAGGCAGAGTCTTTTGGAAGATCGAAGACAAAAGTCATTACCAGAGAAAAGAATGAAATTCGGTAAAATCATTTTTATCTTTTTATTAATATCTTTTGTAACAAAGTAATAGAAAGTCGTTAAATTATATCTTTAGATATGCTGTCTAGAGGCAGAATTATTTGATTTATTTACGGGCCCTATTTAACATCTCAGGTCATCAGCGTCCCATTCATTTCAAAGCGTGAAACGGCCGATAAATTTTGCCCAAAGACTTCCTCTTTCAGTCCTAAGGTTCTTTTACGTGCCGTAAATCTACGAGACAAGACTCGTGGCTTTTATTTCCCTTCCGAAAGAAGCCACACTTCGAATTTTTACGGCCTGGATTGAATCCGCGTCTTGGGTCTACGGGGCAATTTTGGTTACCACTAGACCGCCAGGACCGACTCTGTAGGCAAAAGAAAGTAATATCTAAACTGGTGTTGTTAAACATGATATAGAGATTTGCCTCTAGGGGAGTTTTCTGTGATTGGAGCTTTAAAAATATAAGTTTTTTTTTTTATAAGTTGATGTTTTGCAAAACAGCAGCATGTCTAACAATGAAGGCGTTTAGTTGCTTACTAGAGGTCTTCGTTTAGTGGTCCTTTGCGCGCCTTCTGCTAAGCTATTCGAAATTGTCAGGTGTTTGCATCGCATGCTTCGAAGTGGCGCTTATATTCAGAGACTGCTATTGCCAACTGCGGCGTTTGACTGAAAAACAAATATCACCATTGAATTCAGAGGTAAGTAAATTACCTATGAATAACTTTTTTCTGCTTTTTACTTTTTCGAACCGGAGCGAAGAGTGACTAAACGAAGCCATCTAGTAAACAACTCCGGTATATTATAGAAAAATAAATGTCAACAGTGAATTCAGAGATAAGTAGTAGTAGTAGTAGTAGTAGTAGTAGTAGTAGTAGTAGTAGTAGTAGTAGTAGTAGTAGTAGTAGTGGTAGTAGAGTAGTTGTAGTAGTAGTAGTAGTAGTAGTAGTAGTAGTAGGAGGAGGAGGAGGAGGAGGAGGAGTGGGAGGAGGAGTGCATTTATTTGCAAAATATATTTTTATAAATCTAACTTATCCATGTCGCACGGGTCCTGGGATGGTACGAGCTTTCCCAATACATTGCTCTTAAGAGGAAATCAATATATACAACAATTAAATGAATAAACGAATAATATACATAATAATAGAAAAAAATTAATTACTTAAATAAAATAAACAGAAAAGAGAACAGTGCAAAAGCAAATAACTTATACTTGTATAAATAATTGCACAAATCTAGTGATTCATGTTCCCCTATCCCGGTTATCAACCTCTTTCTATCAGAGCTGTCTCACTTTATTTAAAACATTTACTACTCCCTCCTCCTCTTTCCTATCTGCCAGCAAAGTCCAGTATTGCCGCTGCGCTCTCTCCCAAAAACGGGGCCGGTAGGTATCTCTTCCTCCATTCTCCCGTCCCCTTGCAGTACGCCAGAATATGTTTCCACGATGCTTTGCACATATAAGGCAATCTCGTACCCTCTCTGTCTGCTGCTTTAGTCATGCGCAACGCGCTTGACCTAAACCAGACTCTGCAATCAGGAATAACCTATAACTGACTATGACTTTGGTGCTGCTTTTTTTTTTTTTTCTTTTTTTTCCGAACTTGAGAAATTTTCCAGAAGCACTATTCTAAAAAATATGCGACACAAATTACGTATAGTAAAATTAGCAATTTATTTTAAAATGTTTGCACGTTTTATTTTAGTAAAATAATGTAATAAACTGACAATATTACAGTTGCTTTGCCCTATTATCACTTTTGACTTTAGAAAGTTCCTCAACAATTTTGAATGACTTTATCATTTTATTCTTGTCTTATGAATTCCATTTGAAAATTTTCTCTTCAAGATTACTTCAAAGTAATATTAAGAAAAAGAAGCTAAACAAACACAACTTTTAAAACATACTAATCGCCTTTTCTATCAAACATATAGAAAACAAAACGCAGAAACAATTATAACTCGAGAGTTTCTCATTTTCACCGTGGCTCACGCCTACTTATATTAAATACGTGTAACTATGTGAGAGAGTGACACAATTTCACTTTTTGTCATATACGCTACTGTTTACCTGTAATGTTTTGACTGTTGCCTTAGTTGGTTACGCCGTACGTGAGCAAAGTCACGACAGTGCTCAAGAACATCTGCTGGCTCAATGAACGGCTGTTGACCCCAACCCAGTTTGTAAAATGAAAGCATGCAGTGAACGCGACCCATTTATAGCCGAGCGTAAGGATAGGATGATACAATGTAAGTTGGGTGTTTCCAAAGCTTGACACTACTCAACGCCTACACCATAACCTGCATACGTTAGGCTTAGTAATGCCAGCATTTGTAGTTAATACAATGGGAGTTCTAAAAGCTTTCTGCTGACCAAGAATTAGTCCAACGACTTTACAACTTTTTAATATCCTCAGTAAAATAAGATTTTTTTTTTCCAACTGTGAAAATAGCACGTGTCTCAGGTTCAGCTGCATCGTTTAATCTTTGTCCATCCACTCATTTATTTTGGTTTGGGAACAAAAAGTAAACGATGGGTGGCAAATTCGGCGAATATGGCGAATGTGAATATACTTGGCACCGAAGTTCATGCAGTTTTACAATAAAAATCCCTGCCGTGTGTGAAGGCGCATTATCGTGATAACTTTCTTTTTCGCAATGTGTAAACGACTAGCCTGAATAGCATACTTTAATTGGTCCAGTAGTGAAATTGGTTGATTTGGTTAATTTACGGACGCTCTTTAACATCGCAGGTTATCAGCGTCCCATTCAATTCAGGGCGTGAAAAGGCCGACCAATTTTGCTCAGAGGCCTATTTTTTCGGGCTTGAGGTTCTTTTTCGTGCCGTAACTTACGACACGGGACCCACGGCTTTACTTCCCTTCCGAAGGAAGCCATTAGGATTTTTACGCCTGAAAAAATCCATCGAACCTGACCGTATTTGAACCCGCGATCTTGGGTTTAGAAGGCAAGTATGGTTACCACTACACCACCAGGACCGACCCAGTAGTGAAAGCTAATACTCCCCGGTGATGGTTCTGCCCTTCTGAAAGTAGTCTGCGAGTACTGCACCATGAGAATTCCAGAAAACCATAGCCATAACTGCTTTTGCTTTCTTTGGCGCGCTTTCAGCTGTTGCCATCCACTCTTTGTACTGCTCCTTCGTCTCTGGTAGCGCCGGGGCAGAAGCTACCACCACATCGCGCCAGCACATCTCGCCCTAACGGATAGCACAAATCGTTAAATATCTAGATGATGATTTTGTGTTGAAGCATGCTCAGATACAGGGGAGGCATTAATAGTATTGCGGCCATTTTACTTCGAAACGAAGAGGAAAATCAAAAAAATGCTTTCAGACAAAATTTGAAAGGAAGGGTAACATAAGATAATGACCTTAACTCGTCCTTGCAATGTTATTCTCAAGGGCATTTCAAGGTCAATTTTTAATTCAGTAAATACTCAAAAGTATGACATTAACTTCAATGCTTCAGAAGATCGACGAACACGTCTCAACATTTCTTCGCTGATTCTTCCACAGACATTCCTAATTTGTTGACGTGGTTTACCAGGTATAGTTAATATGTCTTCATAAACTTTATATTTAATGTATCCCCATAAGAAAAAGTCCGGAGAAGTGAAATAGGGGAACAGGCAGGCCTATAGTCAGGTCCTCAGCGTCCTATCCATAGACCAGGATATTCTCTATTTAATATTTCTCCAGCTACAACTGAGTAATAAGGTGGACAACCATCGTTTGATATCAAATTGCAGCCCGGTCCACAAGGAGCACGTCTTCAAGCAACACTGGAAGTTCTTGGTTCAAAAAAGTTTGTATTTCTGCCCATTCATTTTACTTTCAATGAAGTATGGTCCAATTATACGAAATCCCAAAATGCCACAACAAACGTGCTCTATTGCCTCTGATGCTCTAATTGCCGTACCCATCTTGGATTTTCCACTGCCCAATAATGCATATTATGTCGGTTCACTTGAGCATGATTGGTGAATGTCGCCTCATCAGAAAATAAAATGTTGGAATATTTACAATTTTGAATTTGTAGTAGAGGCCATTGGTAAATTCAACACGCTTCTAAAAAAAATATCCTTTCCTAAGTTATCATTTCATCTCATGTATCATCAGTGTCCACCGCCTGTGGTGCCTCAGTAGTGAAAACGGGCGTTAAACACTATTAAAAAAAAACGCTTCTGAAAATCATTCCCATGAAGGGCTTGTTGTGGGCTAATGGGATATGGATAGTATTTGTGACGCTGAAGTATTCGAAGAACACTCCTTTGAGAGATTCCCGAATCACATTCCAGTTGATGGAAACTTGCATGAGGATTAGCGGTAACTACAGAAATTACAGCGACTTCCGAATTTTCCCCAGTAGCATTTCTCATTTGATGATGTTTTCTTGATGACATCTCCCTTTTCGGAGAATAATTTCGCAAGTCGTTGAATATTTCTAACAGAGAGCTGCCTCCTTTCAGGATATCATCTCCGTATTAGTTGCAAGCTACTCTAGCGTTCTTATGAGCTTTGCCATAATTGTAAACATATCGATCCTTTCATTGATCGTGTACCGAATCATATTACAAAACGAAGTGGAACTGGTTGAAAATAATGTCCTTTTAGATTTGAATTGACAATGATGAGCACTCATTTGTGTACCGATGTAAACAAACTGCGTATAAACAATTGAATTTCCTTCATAGCAACAACAAAACAAAAGAGAGAGAAGAGAAAGTATGTGAATAATATTTGCTGTCTTATTTGTCCAATATCACATCATCTATCACCCTTACCTGATAGACGTACTAGAACTTTTATACTGAAAATTAAATGCTCTTTCCATTCCCAGGGAAAAAATACACCATTCCATTTGAAAAAAAACATTTAACCTTGAAATGACCTTGAGCATGACATTTCAAAAACGAGTTAATGCCATTATGTTATGTTCCGCTAAGACCACTTCCAATTTTATCTTAAGCATTTTTTGATTTTCTTCTTCGTTTCGGAGTAAAATGGCCGCGACACTGTAAATGCCTCACTCTGTAATGACTTGAAGGTAAAGAAAAATAATCAACGAGCCTCAAACTCGATAATAATGATCCGCGTTTACTTGAAGCCAGTTTCAAAGAGGCATGCGCCACAACTTTGTTCATTATTGTGTGGAATGATTTTGAGCGGAAGCTTTATTAGTTAGTGATGCACTGAACATTTGGGAACTTAATATCATAATTTGGAACTTTTAACAACAGACGAAGATTTGTCTTTCCCAATTTGCTTTCATAAAAACTCCCTACAATTTCTAAAATTATTGGTGTTGCTCACTTACATACATTTTAATCAAAAATAAGTGCCTAACTATAATACCGTGCGATCAGTCAAGTTTTTCCCCGAAGTGTTTTGTCTATGGGCGAGTGCGCCGCTCGTTAGCCGATTAGCCTACCCGCCGAGTCTCGGTGATTAGCGGGAAGGTAAAACAATAAAACTAACTAACCATACAATACACAAGCCAATTTAAGAGGCTCACTGCTTACCAAATTATCAAATGAGGCGTTGAAACCGCCCACCTTCTTTCTCCACACATTTTTGGCATATCTTTAGGAAATTATTCATCACTTTTTGTAGTTCTTTTTGAGAAATCCGGACAATTTCTTGACGAATATTATCTTTGAGTTCTTGTAAGGTGTGAAGGCTCGTCTTGTAAATGGATTTGTTTTTTAATTTACCCCAGAGATGATAATCGCAGGCTGCTAAATTTAGTAGCCTTTTGCAAAGACCCATTATGATGTTCCCACATGTTGTGCAAAGGACGAAGAGATTTTCTAAATGATTACCAATGTCATTTAATCTACACTCCCAGTTCATGTAATCTATTATACGGATCTGGAACGAGATACCCGCGTATCTCGCTTGAAACAGTCTTCTAACTTCATGAGCTGACTGAGTTAATAAATATGAATCAAACATAAAGATACGCGTGCCGTTGTAAATAATTCACGAGACATAATACACTTTAAGTATTTTGTCGGATTAAAAACGAACAACAGAACACACACCCAGGAACAGCTGCGCTATGACTGCGAAAATAAGAAAGGTCAACAAGTAAGCAAGCAGGTTTGCTACCCTCTGCACTGCAGTAAAACGAGTGGAGGCTCGGCAATAGGAAAAACCGCGCGCCGCGGGAGAAGCATCACTGATCACACTGTACTATCCTACAGAATTTTAAATTTCAATTATATACACATTATGACATAATATCCTATAATTTTGATAGCTCTGTAGTACAGCTCAGGAGGCATTCTGAATAATTTAAACTAATTTTGGAGATATGGCACTCGAATTGAATACAGTACCATAGGTTTTTGTAAAACGCTAGCTTTTATTGAATTTCGTTGAAGGTTTATGTTCTGGGTAACGGTTCTCTAGCTTGTTCTTCCAAAGCAAATGCTGGACACGCGCCATCTGGGCTTAACATTTGCATGAAGGTCGGCTGGGTGGATGAAATAACACTCATGTATATTTTAAGCTTGACAGTTTGCCGACAGCAGCCTAACAGATGTAACGGCACATTTGTGGGCGTGTATCGCTTTTGCATGATAAATCTCATATACTCATTGACATATCCCACCCAGCTGCATCCACGAGTTTTAAAATGATTTTCGTGTTGCTTTCGTTAGGGCAATTAAGTTTCGGATTTCATTTTTTTAAAATTACGCTGACTTTTAAAAATAATTTTATGTTTCAAGACTTTACGGTCTAAAATGATTGACAGTGCAGTTATTTTTGCATCTTTTCCTTTTTTTATGGAGCCGTTCATGATTTGCAATTTAGGAGGAACGTTCTTCCAAATGCATATACTTTTAAATTTCGATAATTTTTATATTTCTGCAACGTTAGAAAATGTGGTTTATTTGATAATTTATTTTTTCGTAAATGGCAAAAATATCATTTGAAGCTACTACATTATTTCGTTTTGTGAACAAAGCCTTAACTTTGTAGTTCTATACATTTGTGGCTATTCAGATAAATGTCTGAAATAACTCTATACCGAGCAGACATTGAAGATTTTTGCTGAGAATGGCCTGTCAACATCAAAAGTGTACCTAAGGAAAGCAACTCTAAAGAAAACAGTACTGTTGATTATATCTCGAGTAAAAAGAGGCCTTAAACGTTCATTTTTTATTGATTTATTTATGGGCGCTCTTTAACATCTCAGGTCATCAGCGTCCCATTCAACTCAGGGCGTGAAATGGTCGATAAATTTTGCTCAGAGGCCTCTTCTTTCAGGCTTGAGGTTCTTTTTCGTGCCGTAAATGTACGACACGGGACCCACGGCTTTTACTTCCCTTCCGAAGGAAGCCATACTTACAATTTTTACGCCCGAAAAAATTCATCGATTCGAACCCGCGGTGTTGGGTTTAGGAGGCAAGCATGATAACCACTACACCACCAGGACCGATTTTAAACGTTCAGATCAGTAAGCTAAAATATGATTTCTTTTTCTTAAAAGTTTTCTTATTACCTTCATCAAGAATGCTACTGTCCTCGACTTCATCAATTTTGTATATCATTTATGATCGTCTTACCTGCTTCTTTTAGCCTCAAATACACTAATATTTCTTTTTCTTTTCTTTCTTTTTCTTTCTTTCTTTCTTTCTTTCTTTCTTTTTTCTTTTCTTTTTTTTTTTTTTTTTTTTTTTTTTTGTGTGTATACTAACACTGGTAACCTTGATATAAACACGACGGAGAAAAACAAGCGAAAGTTATAGGCCGTAAACTCCAATAAACAGTTCACTTCTATGTTCTTGTGATCAATGTGTGGATTCTATTCATCTCATATTTACATTATCCATCGGTAAATAAAAGTGACATCAAAGTTTACAAGTGGCTATTACGACAATTTGTTTACGCACTGCTGACCGTTGAACCCATCACATTGTTTGCTTTCAGAAAGAGACTACCAACAGCTAACATGAAAGTTCCCTAATAAATTCCCAGAAATTTCCTAAACACAATCTGATGGCATTCTGTTATGCACGTCAGATGGCAATTAACAGCACCTCAGTTCAAATGGTTTAAAACTGGAAGGAAAAGTGTTTATTGAATTTTGTTGATGAATATAATTGAAACTGCGCTTTAAATAGGCTATGTTTTAGTTTTTTATCCTTTTAATTTGTTTATTATTAGTACTTAATTTTATACCGACTAAGATTGAATTGTGTTTCATTCTTTACTTTATTCTGTAACTAAATTCCCTTAAAGGACATGGGATTAAAATTCTAATTTCTCTAAAAAAAATATAATATTTATATAATTGTTTTCATATAAATTATTTTATTAAATTAATTTTCAAAATAGTATCAATGTTCAAAAGCTTCGCTGCTCCAGTAATATTGAAGCAAATAAATACTTTTATTTTTTTCTCATTTATTATTATTATTATTATTATTATTAGAAGTATTTATTTTATGACAATAACATAGTTTGCAGAGATATTACTCTTATTACCCTGAATAATTTTTGTAAAAAAAACTAGCTATTTTTACAATTTAAAAAAAGGTTGCAGAAACTAATAAATATGAAACAAAAACAATAACTAGATTTGTTAGCACATCTCAGCAGAGCATGAATGAAAATTTTCACTAAAGTTGCGCCAAAGTGAGACACCAGTGATATTTTCTATATTGATAAAGGTGTATTTGAGAAAAATTGAATTGTCTTTAAACATGCATATAATTAACTACAGGTTAACTCTGACCTGAAAATTGTCATTCTAAATTGAGTTTACATATTCATGTATAAGTGAAAATAACAAGAAAGAGTGCAGTAACTGACAGTAAATACACATGGAATACGCAGCTATACAGGAAAAAAAATGTTTTGGAACTAAGTCGTATAATATTCATTTATTTGGTAGTTGCATTGAAATGCACCATATATCTATGCGGCCCCTTACTATATAGCAACACAATGCAAATCAGACCTGGTTGCAAAAATAATGACGAAAAAAATGTAAAATTTCAGAATACATAAATTAATACCAAGAAGTAGGCATGGTGATGCATACTGGCCATCTAAGGCAGTGCGCATCTAACATTTAAATTGTACTGTAGCTTTAAAATGGCAGAAAATGAACAAAATTTATCCATTTGATTCATAATGCTCATAGATACATAGATAATTTTGTTATTTTTAGCGAAAAATTCAGTCCCCATGTTCCTTATTAATAGAAAACAATGTCAATATTTGTTGTTAAATTCTATTTGTTTTTACCCCAACATTTTTCTTCTCCCCAAAAATCTCCTAAATATTTCAATCCTTCGTTATGGATTTTAAACATTTTCTCTTTGAATGAGTTATGCGCATGCGCAAATCAAAGGCATGAGATGGGGTATCTTTTTCCAGCTTGAGCATTTTCCTTGTCATCATGCATTCTGTTTCTCAGAGCGAAGACAAGGATAAAAAATAAGTGTAAATCTGGCAATTTCATTCTAAAGCAATTTGTCTTGGCCACTTGCTGCAAGACTCGCGTACTGGATTACATAAGTAAATTATTTGAGAGCTTCAGCATGCCCTCTAAGGCGTAATATTACGAAACATAAGCAGTGATTTAAAACAAAAGCCTATCTGAAAGTGAAGAACCATGCATACACCAATGATCGAGCTTAGATACAAGTATTTTCGTCTGTCCAAGGTTGGCTACACCCAGAACATCTTTAGATGAATCAGTTAGCCTTTGCTTCATAACCAGTCAATGGAAAATTGGACTCGACGGCGTTGGATGGGCTATTGACCTTAAAAGTAACAGAGCGCGGTAAGGTTGGGCGACTTTAGTACAGCGAAGGGGAACTTGAGAAGAGTAGTTTTGTTGTTGAATTGTTTTATTTACGGACACTCTTTAACATCACATGTCACCAGCGTCCCATTCAATTCAGGGCGTGAAACGGCCGACAAATTTTGCTCAGAGGTCTCATCTTTCAGGCTTGAGGTTCTTTATCGTGCCGTAAATGCACAACACTGGACCCACGGCTTTACTTCCCTTCCGAAAGAAGCCATACTAAGGATTTTTACACCCGAAAAAATCCATTGATTCTAGCCGGGATTGAACCTGTAATCTTGGGTTTAGGGGTGAAAAGAGTAAGGAAAATATAGTTAAAACATAAAGGGAAAGAATAGGAAGGAAAGACGTGGGAGAAAGAGGAAAAAGCGCAAACTATCGTTGATTTGATAGTAAATAAATTTCAAGATGTCCTGGTAAAAACCACTAACGCCCTTGCCTCTTTCACAGATTTCATTAAACTTTTGTTAATCCCCGAAACAAACTAATTTATTGTAACTTATCGAATTATTATATGTACCAATCTGCTTTTCTACCCCTCTTGGGGCTAACAGATTGTCAAAGTAAGAAAATGGTACACTTAGTCATGGTTAAGTTCAATTTTAATCCTACGACAAAGCCTTTTACTCATTACTCAATAGCAAGGAGATACATAACTGAATCTAATGATGAACTTTCTGAAACCGTTACGGAGCACAGAGCTGTGAACATGAACAGGAAGCTTTCCTTCAAAACATTACGATAGTAGACGAAAACGTGGACGCACCATTATGAACCGGACATGAAACGACAATTCATGAAATATTGGCATAAATACTTGCCACAAAAAATGGCATAATGATCAAAGGTTTTAGCTCGTAAATTCATGACAAAATTATTTTGAAACGCATCCAAGAAAGACATCGCTGCATCGAAAGAAGTTAAGAGTGCTGTTTGAAAAGCCTTCACGAAACTTGTTCATCGTTGAGTTCACCCTATGTTACAAATTCCATATTATTTTTGGACAGTATCAAACAAATATTTTTGATAATGTAAAATCTAACAGTACAGTAGAACTTTCAAATATTTGTTGCTTGTTAAACAACTGTTAATTTATCTTATTTGCTAAACATTTTTACGTTCCACCCGGCAGTAGCTCCCGTAGCATCAATGGTACGCGTGCCATAGCTTGAACCACTATGTTAGAGCATACTTTTGTGGAAAACGACTCAAATGTATATAACGCGTTCCCACAACATAAACAATATGAATGTATCACTCCGCGGTGCTTGGATCCAATTGGCTAAATTAGTGCTACAAACAGCTTATGCAACGTATTCAATTGTTTATTATGAATTCTGTTTACAAACTTCATTAATAAACAGTTTGCACGATAATCTTGTCCCCACTTTTCAACGAATTTCCTTGAATAGTATTTTACAATATTAGCAGAACCAGCATATGCTTCAGTCTTGACGCCTCTTTGCCTCGCAACTGATTGCATTGTACACAGAGCAGCATATGCGTAAATTACTAACAATTAAAATGCATAATAAAGCATTAATAACGACTGGTATATCTCAAGATTATTACAGTATTCACTAATATGGTTATGTCAATGAAAGCTGGCCCTTATTAAAGTTTAAACTGTAATTTCCTTTAATGACTACTATGCTGTAACATCACAGAGGTAAGCCGCCTGCAAGAGCTGATATTTATACGACTTCATACATAGCCACTTACGTATAGTGTTTTCAAAACTGCCGTGCGTGGTACTTGCAACGGGCGGGACGATCAACGAACTGATTTTTTCGGACTTTTCATGAATGCCTCTCTCACACATCTATAACACTCGTACATTTGTAGAATTCGCGCTCTTCGTCAGAAGTCGCCATCTTTACAAATACGGCGAATTCGGAAACTACGAGCATTGGCGGTAAAATTAATTTGAGTTCCTCTTTAATATGACATATATACGAAAGTTGTGTCATTTGTAGTTTTTGTGTAACAAATTAAGAAAAATGTTACTGCATTTTAGGGACACTCTGTATTTAGAATAGAAGTAACATCGAACAGATACGATCGATTTCCTCTTGCATAGTAAACATCACATACCATGCACGGATATATTTATATGCCGATATAGCCTTTCCGTATTTTGCTCAAAAGGTCACTGAGCTATAGTTATTGATTTAGTCGCATACTTGAAATGTCTTCTTTAGTGCTGTGGCCATCAATTTCACAAAACAGCATTTGGAGATGAATGAATCAAACTATAAGTATATACCGCCACGGGTGACCGAGGTCGTTAAGGCGCGGACTCGTGAATGGGAGGTCTGGGGTTCTAATCCCACAAGGACCGTCCTCCTGAGGTTGTTTGCAGGTTTTCCTCAGTCCTCATAACTGGCAAATGCCGGGGAGGTACCCTAAACTTAGGTCTGGAACGTTTCCTTCCTTAAAAAAATCCTTTCCCAATTTACCATTTCATTTCATGTATCATCAGTGTTCACCGCCTGTGGTGCCTTAGTAATAAAAATGGGCGTTAAACGAGATTCAAATATATTTGTATATTAACTGAGAGTGTTATAATTATAAAATTCCAACATTTCTTATTTTTGCAAAGCAAAATGCGCTAAGATCAAGATATATTCTTAAATAATTATTTTTTAAAACGGGAAGTATTTTTGACTAGCTCTGTTTTTCAAAGCCTATTGGTTAGGACATAATAATTCTGTTACTCTTCTAAATTGGTATATTTCTTCTTATGGAGGATATATTCAGTTCCAATTGCATTTACCGTGGTCTTTAGCAGGTTATAATAGCACAGTCATTCCCTCTTCCATGTTTTAGTCTCTATAATCGCCTCTGACCACTCTGATTGTAGCCATAGCTTTTGTACTTATCATTTAAACAGGAAAATGCAATTTCTGGAACGGGTTAGATTTGGAAAATTTTACTACAAATAGACGATATATTAATTATTTAACATATGACTATTACTCACTACACCATTGAAATCGTTGGGCAAAAAACGCTATGTTTCTTGCTATTGGGCGACCATTTTTACGCAATAATGAGCTTTTTTTATTTATTTATTTATTTATTTAAAAGTCTATTGCTGAACCGCTGAGCAAGTTTATTTTGAATAGGAAGCAACTGCAACTATTTGAGCACTTTGAAATTGTTGATGCCGACAAACGCACTTTATTTTAGTCTCTGGCTGTCACGTATTCTATTGCGATGTGACGAAAGTGAAACCTGCTGATTCCGCACAGGCACAGTGCAGAGACCGACCGACCTACCGACTTTCATAATAACTGCACGTTGCCTTTATGGGTGTTGCCGGTGAATGTGCATGTTTCTTTGCCTTCCGTTTGCTATCCAGATGTTTATTTTTAAGTATTACGTCGCGCTTTTCAGAGTAACAACGCAGTCTTCCTTATGCCTTTGGGGTACATACATATTAATGAATTTTTTATAGCTCTGAAAACAAGCCTCCGCTTACATAAAATACTCTCTGCAATAATGCTGATAATTTAATAAGAGTTGCCTGCAACTTAATTAACAAACGACACATTGAGCTGGGTGGCTTAGGCGGTAATAATTGGAACTCGCATTTGGGAGACCCTGGATTCAATTCCCGTTAGACTCGCCATTGGTCTTGGGTTTTTTCGTGGTTTAGGCGAATGCTGGGACATACGAATTTTCTGTCCTTCCATTTAATAACATTTCATTCCGTCGATTGTTTTACCGGATCGAAAGTGAGGCTAGCGCGATGTGAGGATGCCTAGCGCTTTGGAAAGGTTTCTGCCCCAGCGTCTGGTATGGAAGCAGGCCTTCTGACTCTTTGGGGGCTGTGGGGACTTCGCCGGTGTCTAAGTGCTCTATTTGGAAACATGTAAGGGACCCCGTTCCTGCCTGGTATGTCCCTCACTTTATCCCTTCCTCCGGAGGTGTCCCATTGAAGGCGTAGGCACAAGCGGCCAGTCGTAGGCAAGGCTGAAGGGCCGAATTATTCTCCCTCGCTCAGGCCAGTTCAGTCTGACCAAAAAGGTGATTTTAAGTTCAAAAATGTTCGTTAGTCATTAAAAGTAATATTTTAAAATATTACGCAAAGTATAATTAGTTTCAAAAATATAAATGTTCATGTAAAGATTACATGATGTTATATATGAATATTTTAATAGAGAAGCGCAGATATACTTAGAGTGTATCCTTGAATTACTTGTATTTATAACATAGGGTGCTGTCAACTATGACAAGTTTCTGAAGTCTTTTCAATGAGCATCTTAACCTCTTCCCTGGATGCAGTGATATCCACAAAGGTATTCTTTAAGTTCAAGGAAACTATACAGGCTGCAAGGCGCCAAAACTGGAGTGCATGTGAAGATTTGTGTCTTGTTGCAGAAAAAGTTTTCCTTTTCCCCTTCAAATATTTCTCAATCGCTCGAAGAGCCAAAATGTGAAACTCTGAGTTGATTGTTGGCCTATGTTCCAAGAAATCAACTTGGTTAATAAAATGACTTTGTTATCATGAATTTACGAGCTAAAACCTTTGATCATTATGCCATTTTTTGTGGCGAATATTTATGTCAATATTTTATGGATTGCCGTTTCATGTCCGGTTCATAATGGTGTGTCCACCTTTTCGTCTACAGTGTTTTTTGAAGGAAAGCTTCACGTTTATGTTCATAGCACTGTGCTCCGTAACGGCTTCAGAGAGCTCATTAGATTCAGTTATCTATCTGCTGGCTATGGAGTAATGAGTAAAAGGCATTCAAGAATTATACCTGCATTTCATTTGTTAAACTATTACATCTAGGTACGAATGATCCAAAAGGGCATTACTTTTCATTGTATTATACTGTGCGGTCCATTTTAAAACCGCTGGAATTCTGGCTGGACGTGCGGCGCGCGTTTACTGGGGAAAACCGACCACTCCCTCACGGGAAGAAAATCAATCACCAACGCATGCCAATCAGTGTTATTCTAACACTGTCATTAAAACAAGCGAGTTACAGTAAATCCCTGATTTGGAATGGTGTGGTACATTGAATATTCGTTGTTGAATCTTATCTCTTAAAGAGACAATCTTACGACAGACCTGCACGTAAATTTCGACAGAAATTTTAATGCTAAAACATATCTAAACATAAACCGAACAGAGTGATTCAGGTACTCGCATTCGGTAAGTTCTGAGTTAAATTAAACTTTAAATGAGAAATATTATTCCGATTTTTAATTTAACCATTTCAGCTGCTTTTAATGTCAAAACCAGCAAAGAAACATAATGAAAGAAGCAGTAATTAAACTTAAAGTAGATTACAACTGCTGTTAGAGTATGTTATGTTTATATCAAGCATGGGCATCCGCGTTTCCAAGGACTCCCAGCGTCTAGCAAACAGCCATTTCGAAAGTCAACTTCCACGTGTCTTTCAGGGTCAAGGATCTTGGTTTATTTTTTATTCTCCAGGTGATGCTGGATAAGAAATCCGCCTACACTTGCTTTAGACAAGAAGAGGCGAGCTGGAAAGGATGAATGCTATTAGTAATTTAAAATAAGTGGTCTGCCGTGCCCCCCCCCCCACCTCCCCCTCTCAAGCTGATGCGTGATTAAGTGAGTGAAACTCTATGGAAGCTGTCAGTTCACCGTGTACTGCCGTTCAGCGAAGACCGGTGTGTAATTTCATCTCGGAGTATGTGCAACTTCCGTCCACAGCTGCATTATCAGCCAGCAACAAAACATTGAATAACACACAGGCGTTTGGCTTTTTATGTTTTTATATGTATCACCATCAAATCAACTTGTTAAAATAATTTAAAGTGTTGGTAGTTCCAAGTTTTGCTGCTTAAGTTGGATTGTTTGAAAGAAACAGTGTTTTGAAACGTTTGTTGAAAGAGATAGTTCAGATAGTGCAGGAGGCAAAGGTAATAGTCCAGCACTGAATGACGAATCGTATCTGAAAAGTACAGGAAGTGTGCATTGAAATAAACTCTCTAGAAGATTGATGTTGAGAAGTTGTGTGCGGTGAATATCAGCGAACAGAGTGACATAAACCAAAAGAACACTTAAAATAACTTACAATGTCAAAGCTTAAGGTAAGTTAATCGTCTGCTTTTTTTCTCCAATTACACTTACCAAATTTATGTCTTAAAATTTAGATTTTTATTTCTTCCTAGTTCTTTGTTTAACGTTTTGGCTATCTCTGAATTTCTCTTTTGTGGTCATCAATCTTCGTTTCTGTAATTGCCCATTTAATTTTATGCTCGCTTTTGTCTTATTTTTTAGAATATTTAAGATTTACTTCCCCATTAATTCTTTCATTAAGGTTATGAAGCTTAAGACATCATAGCTAGCGCGTGACGGCTATTAAACTTTCTTAACAAAATAACTTGTGAGCTTTCTCCTCTCTACACCCCCCCCCCCCTCTACGATAGGATAAACAGACATCTCAGTTCCAAAGGAGATAATTTTGAAAACATATATTACTAAAGTTTTCGTTGCATACTTAGGGCAAATAAAATCCTTGTTTTTCATTTATAAGCAATGTACACTTTAATATTAAAAGTTTGCAGCAATAGCGTGCTCTTTTTATCTCGAGCATATGACAGCAGGTGTTATTGTTGAGCTATACTATCAGCTAAATTACGTTCTATTGACACACACCAACTTCACCACCTGTAAACACCCCATTATCATCAGTACTGCTTTGTGTTGCAGTAACAGTAATTTCTGATTGCAGATCCGCATTTTAATGATCCAAGTATTTTATTCTTTTGCTTTTTCTATTTTGGCATCATCATTATCTGCACAACAGCTATCAACTTTTCAAAATGAAAGAAAAGGGATCTTTAAATACTTTTATTATAAGAATGTCTGCCTTAAGGGAATTGAGTAGTTCAGATGTTTTGAGAATCTAAGTGTCTTAAGGGAAGTATTAAATGGAAGAGGGGTCAAAATCTTTGTTGTTGTTTTTTTTTTTTGTACAATTGTAATATTTGAAACTTTTTGTTTATTTTATATGCTTTTTATTAAGGTTCCTTGGTATACGTATTTTAATACATTTTTAATTATGCCATTGCAGAAGCCATTTTAGGGGGATTTCTCGAGCACTTTTCAGTTAAAATTCTCTATCTCAGGAATTATTTGCTCTAGAAGGCTATGGCTTGTCTTGAATGACAAAAAGTTGTGTTTTATAATTTGGAAACATTTTTTCCATCTTTGTGTTTTTCAATGTTGTAGTGTTTTAGCCGGTGTTTTCCTCAAAAAGTTAGTTTTTCTGCAAAAACAATTTTTTGGCTGCAGTTATTGAAAAACTATGTCTTTTGCTTAAGTTTCCCATTTTTAGGATCTATATAAGCTATCCCTTTAAAACGTTTACACTTACTCATGATATTATGTATGAATATTTTACTTATATAAGTAAAAAAATAAAATGGAAAATTTTGAAAATAGTTTATAGTTTGCTTTAGAGTCATGATATATTGGTGAAAATAGATAATTCTTTTCAATTATGTGCATCTGTATGCTGTAAAAGTTTCGTTTAACTAGCTTTAATAATTCTTGAGAAAATGAAAACTGAAGCTGGTAAATTTAACATTACAGGGATATGCCTTATAATACGATTTATGAAAATGTATTTTGCAAAATAAAATTAAAGAATGTCTGGCTTAAGAGCATCGAGTAGTATGTTCCAATATCCTAAGTTTCTTATTAGTGTTAAAGAAATAAAAATAAAATTTTGACAGAAAATTTGGCGGTTATTTCTAAATATGGTTCACTATTATAAATTGAAGAATTATTGAACAATATTTTTACATTATATTTCATTGCAATTTCCCTTCGTGTGTATTTAACAGATCAGACATATTTTTCTTAATAACCATTTTAAATATATGGAAAAAATGCTTATTTGCTGTTTTAAGGTTCAAGCTAACATTATTATCCACTGGTTCATAAAGCTTTTCTTTAAAAACAGTAAATGTAAAAACAGGAGTAAACTCTGCATGCAAAAGTATATATTTAGCTCTTTCTTCCTTCCTTCCTTCCTTCCTTCCTTCCTTCCTTCCTTCCTTCCTTCCTTCCTTCCTTCCTTCCTTCCTTCCTTCCCTCCCTCCCTCCTTCCTTCCTTCCTTCCTTTCTTTCTTTCTTTTTCTTTTTTTCTTTCTTTCTTTCTCTCTCTCCCTCCCTCCCTCCCCCCTCCATCATCATCATCATCATCATCATAAAGGACCTTAAACTTAACAGCTGCTTGTTGTATCCTTCCTTTAACCGGTCTTCTAGGATTACTATGAAGTATTATATCTATTTGCTTTAATATACATGCTAAAACCGGGTGTTTCCTTAATCGTCTATTTTGCTGTTTAATGAAAATGTGTTAAGTTCCTTTCGTATTTGAGTATTACTTTTCTTATTTATTTAAAAAACTGCTACTGTCTTAAAAATCTCATTTCTGCTACTTCTATTCTTCTCTTTTTTGTAGTTACCCAACATTAGGTACCATAGGTGAATATAGAACCTCAATCACTTTGTATATTTTTAAAACTGCTTCTACAATAACGTTCGGCAATAAGCTCTTTTTATTGTTCCAAGCATATATTGGAGCCTGTTAAATGTAGTATTTATGTCCTTATTTCCATCAAGGTTCATATAATTCTTCCTCTAGAGATAAACTATAGATACCAATATAAATCAAACGCTGTTGCACAAAGAAGTTTCCGGAGGCGTAAAATTTTGCCGGAATCTACGATACAGTACTATTAAAAAATTTCCATGTACAATTCTAAATTTGCAGTATTTGCAAGAATTTTAATTTTCCAAATCGCTTGACTTTATTACAATTAGTTTAGCATGATCTCCTAAGTATATTACTACTGTTAACAATATCTTGATGCGTGAACAATCTGTTGAATTATCTCAACCAAAGTGATCTCATAAACTCTCGCTTTTATATTTACTACATATGAAAGATTATTTATTCCTACTGAATTTGCCATGTCCTTATGTATTAGCGTTGCACCGCCAATCGTAGCACTAGAGATTCTCAATTTAATTCGTCCACCTAAACTATTCACGCACTGGGCTGCAGAAGAAATTCTGATACGATACATTATTGTTTTCTGAGGGTGTAAGCAAACATGGCGAGGTGTAAAGCTTCTTTAAGGTCAATTCTTAGTTCTGAATCACACCCCTATATCTCCATGTGTCACTTCTGATGTATAAGGCATGGTGTTTTCCAAATGTTATAATTTATTTATAGGCTATTGAAGACATGCTTGAACAAGTTTAATTACATGATAAAAGAATAATAAAAAGGTTTATATACAAGGCCCTCTGTATATCATATGTCATTTGTTTCCTGAGTGAGAATACCATAATATTTCAAATCGACAGCTACTCCGACTCGGCATTTCTTCTGCATGGGATGTACATTATTATTATTATTATTATTATTATTATTATTATTATTATTATTATTATTATTATTATTATTGTTATTATTATTATTATTATTATTATTATTATTATTTAAATTGAAGATGCGATATATCATTTACCACGGACTTGGCGAGGTGTAGACATTTCTTTTGTTTTGACATACTTATTTTATAAACAACTATTGATAAACGTAATATTCATACACTCAGGTTAGTTAACTCATAAACATCAGAAATAGACGTTATTTGGTGTTTTCTAAACTAACATCTAAATGAGCAAAGTAAGAACTCAAAAAGATTGCCTAAGTAACTAAAGACTTCAAGAAAATAATCAGTCAACCCATGCATTACAGGAGGCCGTTGCCAGGTCCTTGTTCCTTTCGGTAGCACACTCATTTTGTACAATTTTATGTTTATTGAATTATTTGAATTAATTATTTAATCAGGAAGATGAATATTTGCTGCAGTTATTACACTCATATAACACAAACCGAGTAAGGAAAAAGTATTGTTTTATAAACATTGTATCGTAATAGGGCTTTAAACTATAAATAAATGCCATTTGTTACGAAAAAAAAGAAATGTTTTATGTTCCCAATCGTATTTACATGTTGAGGTTTTTTGTTTTTTCTAAAATGTTGAACAATGTTAGGATAACAGAGCAATATAAGGGTTTATATACAATGCTTTCTGTATTTCATTGTGTCTTTGTTTCCTAAGTCCTCATAAGCTGATAAATTTCAAATCGATAATGATTTCAACTCAGCAATACTAAACCGATAAGTCTAAGGCAATTAGAGGTCGACTAGCATACTGGGAGCTGTTTGCGGATCATACAAACTAGTTAATATGGGTATTTTTTCTGAAGGTGCGCGAATCTAGAAACAATTTATTTTCTGCTTAGAACGCAATAACTAGCGTAATTGTAAATAATATGTAAGATGTTTCCAATCATATATCTGTAAATACGTTCCTCTCATTATTTATTTATTTCTCATTTTTTATTGTTTTTCCTCTCTCTAATTTTGTATATTACTTAAGCATGTACGGTCACCGATCCATGCCTAAAATATATTTGTAATATGTAAATTGAATTTTATAACAATAAAGATAAGCCTACTACTACTACTACTACTACTACTACTACTACTACTACTACTACTAATAATAATAATAATAATAATAATAATAATAATAAATGGTCATCGAGAAATCGCTTTGCAGCCATGTATAGCCGAGATTTCACTAAGGAAGTGAATTCGGTTGGCAGTACTGACCGTGCGCCGAGTGTTCACTTAACCACCAAGGCAAGCACACACTCCAAAGTCCAAACCTTAGCAACGGTGGGCGGATTACTTACTAAAAACTGGCTTCGAATAAAGGAAGGAATCTCGGTTAGTAAGAGCTTCTTGCTACTAATGCGCAGGTCAAGGGTTAGACACCCCACTGGCAAAATGTTTTCTCTCTCTCTC